>CM060977.1:88096627-89439960 GCA_030765065.1 Deroplatys truncata | reverse complement strand
GTTAAATTATTTTATATTTGTAATTGGGCATGTCCTTTAAATATATTTAAAAGGATGACAATAAAATGGAATGGAGTAGAATAGGAACACATTGGAGCTATAAAAAACATGCTTGCGAGGAAGACTTTGACCTTTCGTGGAAAGTGCCATGGAGTAGAAAGTAGTTGTTACTCCACAGAAAATACTGCGATATTTCCTTCCAAACAATATATATAGATGGTCATGATTTAGCAACTAAGAAGACCAAAGATGCAGCAAAACAAGAGAGAATCGAATCTCCGTATGACGCTAACATAGGCATGCAATACAAATGCCAAAATATTTTAATAACTCATGTAAGAAATTGTCCTTATGTTGTAATCAAGTTCATTAGCGGCGAATGTTCAATAATTGTATAAAGAAAGTTAATTGCTACCATTAGAATTCAGTGACCGGATATTTTATTACGAGAAGATAAACTTTCTCTTGATCGTAGACTGTCATTTTCAAAGAGGTTAACTTGGTGGTCTGAAAGTAGGTAATTTTCATGTTTACTAGCTTCCCTTCTATTTCACTGTATATTTTAAGGGTTTTTGCATTATATGAGAACTATGTCACTATACCATAAGGTATTAAATAACTATGCAACCAAAGAGAAGGTACAAAGGTTTAAAATTTCACCTACCGTAATTATATTAAAAAAACATACTCTACCATAAGGGTATAGTAAGCTATTCATTATTTCCAGAACTTGGAAGATTGTTAGGGGCAGATTAAGGAACTCAGATGAAACATTTCACCTCCTTTTGTATTAATGTCGGGATTTTTCATCCACTATTAGAAATAGCCAGGCTGTACAAAATTGTAACTGTAAGGGATAAATGAAAGGCAAATAAAATTAATTCATAATTCGAGTTTAAACAGCTCGCTATGCAATGTTAGCCAGCTAGTTATTAAATAAGCTTATTAATTGCATTACAAATGTTTCATTATAAATTCTATGCATTAAAATCATAAAAACATGTGTTACTTGTTTCAGAACATACTGTAGGTAAGACAAAAACCTCAGCAGTCATCACTTAAGCATCAATGGCAACTGATAATGGTAAGATGGGGTTTCTCAATGCATTAAGACTTGTTAATTTATAGCTTCCAGAAAATGAAAACTTTAATTATTCTTCTTCCTTCATAGAAGAATACATAACAAATTTATGCCAGGTCTTCCTACACTTATCTTTCCTCTTGGATTATAATTCATAAAGTAATGAATTTTCTTTCAGATGTTATTCTCTGTACATGCGTTATCCACTTTGTTGTATATTCTTTTGCTTTATTGTTCAGGTTATGTATTCCTAATTCCTCTCTTATTTCTTCACTTCTTTTGTGGTCAGCTTTTCTATATCTTATTTTGCCCTTAAGAATTTCATTTCACTTACTTGGAGTCTGTTATTACTTTCTCTACCACAAACATATAGGTAGAGAGGGTATTGCATTCTACCTAAAAATTCAACACCGAGATTTCACGAAATACATGTTTTGAGGCCTCTGAATCCAAATAAAGCATTTTTGGAAATATGTGTGTGTGTGAGGGAGAGACTCTTATGAAAAGTCGGGTAAGTACCAAACTTGCTATTTAAGTCAGTATCTTCCAAGGATGCGACAAATATACCCAAGAAAATCCCCCCACCCCAACTACGTCGTCCTCCATGGTGTAGTGGTTACCATGCTAGCCTCTAGTTCCTGATGTTGCGGGTTCAAACCCAGTGGAGGGCGATGGTTTTTTTCAGGCGTAAAAGTCCTTAGCATGGCTTCCTTCGGAAGTAAAGGCGGTGGTCCCGTGTCGTACATCTACAGTACGTAAAAGAACCTCAAGCCTGATAAAGACGCCTCTAAGCAAAATTACCGGTCTTTCACACTCAACATAGAATGGGACGCTAAGGACCACAGTAGTTAAAAGAGCATCCATAAATAAAGCTCAATTTAATTTTCCACCCCAACTACCCTTTACATGGAACATTTTTTGAACATTTTGATTTTCTAAAAAATTTATAACAATTTTGATTAAAATACATATATTAAAGGTATTTATCATGAATTTTCTGGGAATAGCCTTTGAAGCCCTCTTTATTCTGAAGGAATTTTGTATAATGGTAAACATTAAGTGATAGACAAAAATGCACTTCACAAAAAAATGTTGATCTCTCTAAGAAACACAATTTATTTAATATAAGCTTTTTGTGGCATAAGCCATCTCTGGGATATCCATTATTAATGGTTCGAATTGTTCATTTCTTGGTCATTCTTTAATTCCTTTCAGCATTCAATTGTTTCCTGCGATGTCATGGAAACAGTATAGAATTTTAGGGCCAGCATATAGCGTCCAGTTCTTAAAACGACTATTGCTGTTCTCTTTGTATGTATAATGAAATGTGTAATGTAGCTATTTCTGTAAAAAGTTATTTAAATTAAAACGTGGTAGATATAAAAATAAACTTTGTAAGAGCATTAATAAAATTCTAGTGGCAACACACTCTAACTTCACCAATACCACTAGAATTTTATTAATATTTTAACTACTTCACTGTGTTTCCCATTAATTGTTATGTTAAAATTTGTAAGAGTAGTTTGTATACTCACTAATAAACGATAGAGGGTAGAGAAAGACATGTGAATGTATCACATCAGATTTTTGTGGTCATAATCCAAATTTCACTATGGTATAATAATTTTGACACTGACATAGCTTTATAGAATTGTATCACTGGTCTTTTCTTGCTTTAACTGATGGACATAGCTATGTGGTAACTTAATGGGGCTCACATTCAGGAGATCCCATGCTTGATTCTCGTTGGACTGGCCACACTGACCTGTGGGTTTTTCCTGGTTTCCCAGATTGGTTGGTAAATGCTGTGTGGTTCCCCTTCTCCCATGAATTTCCTGTCCAACATTTTTTTTCATCTATTTAATGGTTGAAGGACCAGGTGACACTGGCTGGTGTGTTGCAATAGGACAGTGGAATGTGCACTTTGGAAATATTTCTGTCTGGTGCTTGGGAGGAACCAGCTTCCTGGAGCTGTCTTGTCTGCCAAGGGATCCCCAGGTTGCAAGTGGCTTAGGCAGGACTAGCTGACATCAGGAATGTTGGAAATGTTAGGTGCCCCATCCTTGCTAGTACATATTGTCACCCTTCGGGTCTCCCCTTCATCACCTCCTCCCAGAGGTCACATTGGAAGCAAAGAGGGCCCAGTATGGCCTATGTGTGGTGCTGTGTTTCAGTTACTGGTAGCCCCTCCGTCTGAATACTCATAACTCTGTCTTGCTTTAATCTTTTATTGGCTATAAATGCCATAAATTTGCTTTTAGTTGTTGAAAATCATATTGTATTTCATTGCTGCTTCACTCAGTTGATGTACTGCTTTTTGCAAATTGTTTTCAGAATTAAAGATTATAACCTGGTAATCAGTGAACATAAATGTGAAAAAAAATTTTAACACCTAACTTTAACATTCAAAACGTGAATATTTAAATTATTCAGAGCATTAAAGTTCATAAAGTTTTTTACATTTTTGTGCTTTAAATCATGTCTAATGTTTATATGGGAAATTGGAAATTAAGTTTAAAATAAGTAAAAAGCAACATAGATTTTTAAAATGTTCATAATATATTTAACTCGTAGTTTAAAATTCTATCTGATGTTTATAGCAATCAATATGTTAAATATATAACTGGTAAGATAAAATTTTAATTTTTCATCACATTAAAGTGTGTTAATTTTACAGCTTCCTAATTTAAATTACATCTAATGTTTATAGCATACAGAAAACAAGATCAAGGTCTTAAGAAATATGGTATTCCAATGATGTAAAATAAATAATTCAATACTTTTCTTTCATTTCTTTCAGTGTTTCAGTAATGAATTCATAAATACATTTTAAATGAATGCTAAAGGAATGAAGACACATGTATCAGCGTTTAAGAGGAGATGTGAACACTTCAAGAGCCTGTAACCCACTCGCTGTCCCGTTTTACGACAGTTTCTTATACACAATATTCATCACCAAATGTCAACAAAGTGCTCCATTTTGCTAATGCTGTGCATGTGCAGAAGGTACCAACCCAAGTGTACTAGCATAATCTGCAAAAATGGCTCATATTTTAAGTTCTTTTAAATATGCTTATTACCAATTCATTTCTATGCGTCTTCAGGAAGCCTAAAATGTAGGCAATCATATAAAGGTTGCTCTCAACTCCTTTACTGCACAATTTCTAATAACATACCCTTATTTGAAACCAATTTGTATACACACACTAACCTTACCCTAACCTTGGATAAATCTGGAAACCAGAGGACCCTGTCGATTTATTATGGCTCGGTACAGCCTGACGGTCTTCACTCTCCACATACTCATTTTTTTTTTCCTTTCTGTTTTTCTTGTTTTGTTTAATTACACTCTTGAATATTAATCATATTCATTCAGCGACTTTGATCTCTTGCAGTGTTTTTCACTCAGATGTTAGCAGCTCTTCCATATGAACAGCACAGCACCAAGTGCCTGCTACCAACCAAAGTGTGAACTAATTAGGGAAGGTAGACTGGAAGAAACCCCAGAATTTCTTATATGCAACACTAAGAGAATCTTTATTTAAAATTCCAGGCAGCGAAATTCTGAAGAGGAGTATAGAGTCTAAAGATGGAGACATACAGCGGGAGTATGCCTCATTGCCTGCCAGCTCCTCAACTGGTGTCTTGATTGGCGATGACACACCAACCTTCAAGACACCTCATGCATTTTCAGCTGAATTACCATCGTCAAAGGAAACTAAACCTCAAACAGCGAGTCACGTTCAGCAAAAATGTTTGACATGTAAATTGACTGCTTCTGCCTTTAAGAATCGTATGTATACAGCAAAAATAGAAAATACTCTAGGCATTCTTGACCCAGAGCACTACATTGAACTCTGCAGGCCATTAGTGCAAAATGAAATAGAAAGCAATTTGAATGTACGTAAATCTGGAATCAAAATAGGTTGTGCATTAGAAGGCAGCTATCTAAAGCCAACTCCAGGAAAAGAGCATGTGGAAAGCTTTCATTTTAATAGTAAAATGAATACGATCCTTCAGTCAAGCAGTATAAATGAAATATTTGACAAAATAAGGGATACAATACTTTATAACATGGAGAAATTTGAGGAACAGAAAAGCTGTATATCATTGATTGCAATTCATTCTTTAACAGTTAACGTTGTTGCTTTATGATTTCCACATCTGGTAATCACATCAGTCTACCTGATATGCTCAAAAAGAAAAAAAGGCTGTAATAAATATTCAGAAAGAAGATTGATATTAACCAGGCAAAATTATAGCTATTAAGAGTAAAGCAATTACAGTAAAGACACAGGGTGTCTGGGAATAACCTAGTGAAAAAGAATTAATTGTATTTCATAAACTATTCCATTTATTGTGTCCTGATTTTCACAGATACAAAGAGAAACTCAGAAAGTTTGGTTGGGTAGACTAGCTCTTGCAATTGCCTTTTATTGTTTTCTTATTTTTCTTTTTTTTTTCCCGTGTTGCAATTAACATTATGCATACAATGTTGCTGTTTGTTTTCCTCGCAATCTAAATGCATTGTAAAATGTAGAACATGTAAATAAGGTTTAGTGTGTCTTGTGGTTGGCTGAAATGTGATCAGATACAAGAGTGCAGTGTCATTTTTGAATGGATTGAGGCATAAATCCACCAACTCATGACAGCATCCCACACTTGGACAGGCAAGTAAGAGAGACAGGTAGTCTGGTTTGTCAAATTGGAAATGTGGGGAACCCATGACTATGCAGGTTATGTCGATAGGATTCATTTGTGTTTATCCTGATTAGTAAAACTTTATTCTTTAATTTTTATATTTTTTGGCTTAATATTTCAACTTTTGTATTCTCAGTTGTTTATTCCTGTAATTGCTTTCCATGTGTTGCTTTTGTATCAGACGTGAGTAAATATATAACCAGTGTGTGGCACTGATGGCCTCAGTATTTGCACCACCCAAAGCTGCTACTACCGCCACATACCAAGTTACAATGTTTTCAGGCCATTGAAGATCCTGTCAGAAACAACTAAATTATAGAGCAAAAAGAATCTTGCACTGTCTGCATTTAATGGTTGTCATAAGGCTTGATATCTCACAAAATCTATGAAACTGGTTACCTTTAGCTTTAAATATCAACACAGTATGTAATACATAAATTTCATTATTATCCTGATACAAATTTTGGACATCATTGCAGAATTCTATATAGCATAAAAGTACTTTTTTTCACTCTGAAATTCAGGTAATTGCTTAAAATAGACTTGACCAAATCAAGATTAGTATCATATTTTTAAATTAATTTTGATGACTACAAAAGGAAATGAGTGATTTCATTACCTTTATATCATCAATATGCAAGTCATTAAATTAATTTTTAAAATACTCCAATTTTTGTGTTTATGATGCAAATAAAGCCTTTAGCTAGAAAACCAAAATTTTTTGAAAATTTGCTAAGAAAACTACAGGTTTAAATCTTCTACATTTATTGTCAAACATATAGTTACTTTTAGTCAAAGTTGTAAAACATTTTTCATGTTTATAGTTAATAAAAAGAACACAGCTATGCCTAGTATAAAGCCTGGGTAACAAGAGGCTGTGTGTTAAGAATGAACAGAGAATGAAAGTATCCATGCATTATTTGAGTGATTCAGGCTTTTAAATTGGTATCTGCGAGGATGTGGGTGTAGACAGTAGCACTGTGTTGAAAACATTTTCGAAAGAATTGGCAGCAGATGAAAGAAAGACCAATTAAGGATTAAGTTTCCAACTTCTGTTGCTGAAATGCAAGATGCTCAGATAGTAGTAAGAACAATTATATTTCCTTGGGCTATAGGGGCAATTGATTGTACACACATGTTAATTAAAATAACCAAGCGCATACAGAGACAAATACAAGAAAGTGATAGAACTGAAATAGTTAGACCTAGTGTTAATGTTCAGGCGCAATTGTAAACAACAGAGGAGTTCACTAGTGTCAATGTTACATGGCCCGAATGTGTACATGATTCTAGAATTTGGAAAAACTCTTATATTTATAAAGTTATTTGTAAACGGTTCCCAGAAGACAGGTAACTATGCCCTCTATGACCTGCCGTTTTAAATACTCTGGTTAAGCAAATTGTGAATTCAGCTAGCTGGTGCGATTACCAAACACTCAAACTGCTATAGTTGACCGAGGCATGGCATTCTACTCGCCTACAAGCTTTACTCACATGAAAGGTGAGCATGCATCATTCCTCTCCATGCGTTCCCACACTTTCACCCAAGAGTTTACTAAATTTTTTTATTCGCACCATCCCATGTTTACATTGGAAAGACTAAATGTAATTTGGAAACTAAGAGTAATCGAGCACATTTTAGGAATATAAATACAAACAAATTGATAGATCAGCTCTAGCAGATCATTTTTGGTAATTTAATCATGAAATAAATTCATAAGTTAAGCTATTAAAGCACTTAAATGAACCTCTTTAATGATTAGTGAGAAAATTTTCATTATAAAGAATAAAAATCACATAATGAATTTCAAAAAACCACCAATTAATTCTGTCAACAAATTTGTTTTTTTTTTGCAGTAGATGGCAATAATAAAGCAAACAATCCATCTCCTAGTGGGAGTAACTTAACAATGAAAGTAAACACATATAAACAAAGAAAACTGTAGTTGAGGATGTAATAAATGGATTACAAAACATGTTATGAGGACTTATATATTTTAAAAAAATCTGATGTGATATATTCACATGACTTTCTCCACCCTCTGTCTTTATTAGTGGGTATACACATTATTCTTAGTAAAGCTTATTTTTCTATCTACCATATTTAATCCAAATAAACCTTTGCAGAAATAGCTACATTTCACATTTTGGTATAGATACAAAGAGAATAGCAAAAAGAATGACAAGTATTGAACAGTTCGAACTTTAATAACGGATATCTCAGAAATGGCTTATGCTACAAAAAAAGAACTTATTTTAAGTAAATTGTGTATTTCAAAGAGATCTACACTTTTTGTGGATACATTTTCGTCTCGCTTAACGCTTAAAAGTTATACAAGAATATACAAAACTCCTTTCTAATGAAGAGGACTTTCTTGTCTATTCCAAAAAAATCAAGATATACGTTTTATTTGTCATCTAAATATCTTACATATGGTATTTTAATCAAAATCGTTAGCCATTTTTTAGAAAATCAAAATTTTCGAAAAATGTTACATGTATAGGGGGGGGGGGAAACGAGATTTTCTTGAAAATCTTTGTATTGCATCCTTGGAAGATATTAAACTCAAATACCAAGTTTGGTATTTATCCAACTTTTTGTTTTTGACTTATGCTGTTCAGTCAGAACACACACGTGGACATATTTCCAAAAATGCTTTATTTGGATTCAGGGCGCCTCAAAAGATGTGTTTGCAGTCAAATCTCAGGATCGAATTTTTGAGTGGAATGCAGTAGATGGCAGTAAAGAAAGTATGTTAGGATAAATTGGACTAAATCATACTCGGAGCACTTTATGTTCAAGGAATAAAATTTCAATAATATAAATTTTTTCTTTCAGTGGTGATCAGTTAGGTATTTCAAAAAGCAGAATCAGAGCATGTCCATTTCAGTATTTGGCTTAGATGAAGATAATTTTTTCAGTTTTAGCATATCATGTACATCTCTTGAAAACTGGCAATGAGGGTGATTCGCACTATTGTCTAATAAGTGATTTTTGTCACTTGCTCAGAAGTCAAGTAACTAAATGCCACAATCAAATATTTGTTTGATGTATGCAGTGAAAGTTGATTGAAGGATCGCATTCAACTATTGCTTAAGTAAAACATTCGAGTGCTGAATATGACTGCCTGCTGAAGATTGTCAGTATATTTGAACCTGAGAAAGGTGATATTTAAATGAATGTGTGTGTAATGTTATGAAGGTAATGGGAACAATAATAATAATTCAAAACACTGTAATGGTTTTTATTGAGAGCAGAAAGTTACATCAAATCCTTTCCATCAATCCACTGAGTGTTAGAAACCCTTACATCTCACAAGCAATCTTATTTCCCATTTTTCCAGCATCTTGACCAGATATGTGTCGGAGAACTTAGTTCTTAATAATTTGTATCCATAAAATCCACCTTTAATTTAATTTCTTTCCTTATCCTAATGTGTTGGTGCTATTTCAACCTGAAACATAAAAGTGTGCATATTTTATCATGTTTGTATATTGATTTTATCATACAATTTCATGACCCTTTGCTTGAAACATCATATGACAGCATTGATTTATGAACATCATGCAATTGAAACAAATGTCTTTCAAAGTGCAGCGTTTATTTACAAGGGCGCATGAGCTGGATCCCGGGTTCAAGTACAAGTTGCTATCACTTGCTACATTGTAGATTCCAAATTATTTTTGAATTTGCTTGAACTATGAGTACTCTTATTCCTCTCAGGTGTTGTGCAGGGAAGGTACTATGGAATGAATCTACATTATTCAGGATACTTGTATTTTATTTTTAAAATATTGAATTTCCACAAATAACTATAAAGTCAATTTACTTCAACATATTAAAACATGCTGACATGTTGCCTTTATGTAGTATGCCTGTTCCAAAATATTGAGGAATGATGTTACCTATCCATGATACTAATGGTAAAGACAGCTTCTACACTGAAGATAAGCTTATATAGGTTCCTTCATCTCCATGTCAATAACCATTCTTATTTATTATTTTTCTATGGTTATAAACAAGTGATATAAAATTTTCCTTATTGGCACATTCTAACAAGGTTGGCCATGTAGCTTTTCAATATTTTTTCTTTCCTCAATATACTGGACATTTATACAAATTAAAATATTTATAATTATGATTATGAACAAATAAAGAAATATTATAATTATTACATTAATTAATGAACACAGGTGATAAACAAATGTGTTGACATATAACATTTCAGGTAAGTTCATCTTGTTATCATTAAACATAATAACTGTTTCAAATGTATTAGTGCAGGGGTGGTTAACCCTAAGCCTGCAGGACATCACATTTCAAGATTGGATGTGAACCTATTTATCATTACAAACTCCTCCTCTTTGGAATCTGAAAAAAATGACATTGTTTATTCATAAATCCATTTTGCATTTCAGAGTCTAAGATTGATAAATATTTTCCATCCCTGCAAATGGAAATAGTAGAAATCCAAAACCACTCAGGACTTTATGCTAAATTTAAAGAGCATTGTGGAGCACCCACTTCTGCTAATTTGATTGAATTTTGAAAATATGTCCCTTCAGACCAGTTTCCTGATATTCACAATCTTGCTCTAAGGCTTGTGTGCTGATTTGACTCCACGTACATTTGTAAGCAAACCTAAATATACCATGAATGTTAATAAGAATAAATTACGTTCAGCTATTACAAATACACGTTTTGGTAGTATACTACTACTGTGTGCATAAAATATTAATCTGATATTGAGAAATTGGTAAATCAAAAGAAAGTTAAAAAGTAACACTAATATACAGGTCTTCAAAATTGATTGGAATTTTCTCATTAAGTAGTTTAATAAAGAGTGTTTCTTATAATTAAATGTGTTTCATTTTATGATAATTTTAAAAAATGTGTGAAACTATATGGTGGTCTTTCAAAATAAAATTAAGTAGTAAGAATAATTGAATGACTAACACATTGTTATAAATATTGGCTTACACCTGCACTCACCTGAATACTTTACTAATGTTCAAATTAAAAATAGTTAGTAATATAAATTTAATTAGATGGCCCTTCAAAAAAAATTGTATCAATTTGCTGGTCCAAGCTGAAAATAGGTTTGCCACCCCTGCCTTAGTGCATCACTGTTTAGAAAAGGTAGTTTGATTGATTATATGCGTAGATTATATTTTCAGTGTACCAATATTGGGAAAGCTTTCATCATACATGAATGTTTCAGCCACTCAAATATTCTGAACCATTGTATCTCAATCAAATTTTGTAACACACACAAATGAATCATTAACTGCTCACAGTTACTCAGGATTGGAGTAGCAAATTTTAGGTTAGTTAATCGACCCACAACTTCTGCATTATTTTATTCGCAATATAGTGCTGATGTGTAAACAGTGTTAATGCAAGTAGATATAGATTTATCTGCATTCTGGATACTGCATTTGTTAATAAGGTAAGCAAAGAAATAATAACCTACATTGCAGAAATTCTGAAAAGCATCCTAGAGCATAAAAAGTTTCATTTGTTTGCTATTTATAAACAATGAAAAAAAGTTATTGCACTGCATCTACTTGATACATGACCAAAATAAAGCTATCTTTGATCACTGCTGCTGGACATGCAACATCCTGATGGTTAAGAATTTGATTAAAAGTGAATTACATAGTGCTAATTACATAGTGTAGTCTAACCCCATTTATACTAATTTAGGTAAAACCAATAACCAGTCAAGATTAACTAAACATAAAACATTATATGGTGAATATGATATGCCATGAGGGCTAGTATAGTATTTTATTGTGCTAAGAGTTTTACAAATTTGATTGTCTACTGCATTTTGACCCTGGTCACTTATTCAGTAGACAATCACTACAGTTTATTTAGTAAACAAACTTTTACAGTTTTATGTAATGCATCATCATCTGAGACATCTGAAACTAATATTAGCTGTAATGAGCAATGCCCTTATTGTGGAAGTTTCTATGAAGGTAACTTCGGTGTTACCATTCACAGTGGTAAAGCTCATCCCAAAGAGCACAGACCCACAATTGCTTCTAGACAATCTGAATGTTACGGGGCGAAAAGGAAGCCTGTCTTCGCAGATAATTTGGACAGCCAAATTAACAGCAACTCATTTGCTAATAACCAGAATAGCAAACTGGAGAATAATGCTCTAGATACTTACAAATCAAATGTGATCTGTTTTTCAGACCTTATCGGAGGATAATGATATTTTTTGTAACAAGTCAAGCACTTTATCTTTTTAGCGAAAGCCGTGCATCTCCTTCCCGGTCCTAAGCACCCTACCGTTTGGTTTTTGAGACAAGAAAACCAGAAAGATTTTAATATTCAAAAGACCTATAAGAACAATACTAATCCTGAGAGAGCAAACAAGATTGCTGCGAAAGATACCTATATAAGAAGATGCAGTTTCAGTACTATAATCAACACAGAAAGGCTGTACATTCAATTCTTAATTATAGTAATGGTGGCATTTGCATAGTGGATATTAACAAAATATACCATTTTTCTAACGAGTTGTCTGTTTTAAATGGCTGCATACATCATGAATATCCGTCAGACAACCCAGAGGCAGTAATTGTCTGTTGAATCCAAAAATATCAAAATAAATATCTGCTGCAATACATAACATCGCCATTGACACTGCACCTAAGCCTGATCATGTGCCAGAAAGAGCACTCAAAGATGACGTATGTTATGACATACTAGCTCTTATAGCCTCCTACATGTTAACAGGAACTGTTGTTCCACCCTGCTTAAAGCGAGCTAGAACTGTATTATATTTAAAGATGGAGATTCCTCGGATCTGACAAATTGGCGACCGATAAGCATATACTTGGTAATCAGGAGGATAATAGAGCAAGTACGAGATAAACATCTTAGGATGTTGGCTGATTTCAACGAAAATCAAAGGAGTTTTACGAATCAGACAGGTACTCAACTCAATACTACTATTTTAGAATCTATTCTACACCTGCTAAAGCTAACAAGACTGATGCCACTTTAGTGTTCCTCGACATTAGCGAAGCCTTTGACAACGTGGGACACAGATATCTTGAAGAAACTCTTGCGTTACTTTCACTACCGCCTAAGATCATGAAACTGCAGCGAAACAGTACTACCAAGTAGAAGCTAATCATAAAAAATCAAAGCCCATTGTCTTTCAACGAGGAGAATGCAAAGATCACAGCTTTTATCAAGCTTATACAACCTAGCTACAGATTTATCATCAGATGAGAATACTGCAGAATATGGATATTCAATTAGTCCGTGGTTCTCAATTTGACGGCTATAGTTTTGAACTCTAATCATAGCAAACTGAAAATTCTGCAAAATCTCTAACCAACATCCACTGAAATAGGACTAAACATTAACACCTAAAAGTCAAATGAATATCAATTAAAAAGGGAAATATTCAGCATCAGCCGCCGGTTTTCAGCCATGGTGGAGTAATTCCTTCAGTTGCCATGGATAAAATATGGATACTTAGGTGTAGACTTTCATTTTTTGACTGCCGGAAAAACATGGAGAAGTTAAGAAGCAAATTAGATTTTTAGTTGCGACACCTCTTCTACAACCCTAACAAAATTCATAGCCCTGTCCAGCTTTATTTGTCCAAAACTCATTCATTCCAAGCTACACCCTATAATGGATTACCTGGAACGTTTCATAAAGTTGCTGATATCATGATTGAAAACACCCTCAAAGATGTATTACAACTACCATCAGATCTCTCTGACAGTATACCATGATAGCTCTAGTTCCCGAGGTCGCGGGTTCAACCCCAGTGGAGGGCGATGATTTTTTCGGGCGTAAAACTCCTTAGCATGGCTTTCTTCGGAAGGGAAGTGAAGCCGGGGTCCCGTGTCGTAGATTTACAGCACGTAAAAGAAACTCAAACTTGATAAAGAGGCCTCTGAGCAAAATTACCGGTCTTTCACGCCCAACATAGAATGGAACGTTAAGGACCATAGCAGTTAGAGCGTTCATAAATAAAACTCAATTTAATTTTTTTCCCCTGACAGCATAACTTACTTGGAGAAAAAGTATAAAAGCTTGGACTATTTCCAACACAATGGGGAGCATTCCTACATCGTTTGAATGCTTGAGGAAACTGAAAATTTCCAGGAATGTTCGTGTAACAACCTATAATATCGCTGGCGAATTTGACACTTGTTTTCACAAGCTTGGCCTTTTAATTGATGAAAGTGGCACTGTTCGCAGCGTAAGACTACTAAGGAAGAACGAATTCAAATATTGGTGTTCTCACCCTCAAAAAGGAAAGGGTGTAGTTCTTTATAAGCAGTTCACCCCTGCAAATGGTTGGATCCTCAGACCAGAGAACTAAGTAGTGGTGAATGGAAGGAAGCGCTGAAAATGACGTTTGTCCAGTTAGAGCAATACCTAGCAGGTCCCAGGAACAGCAATCACTGCTGCCGCTGTGGCAATGGGATAGAAACACTTGCACATGTCCTTGGGTCCTGTCTACATGGAAGCATGCTCAGAAATGTAAGACATCGTCAGGTGCGCTCAATGATTACTGAAGCCCTAAAACTGCAAAAGAATCGATGTCATAATCATTCAACCTGGCTTATCTTTCGGGAACCATCATAGATCCCACCGTTAGATGGGAAACAGGCAAAAACCAGCAGGCTGAAGCTCGTAAAGAAAAATGTGCCATTTATGAGCCAACAGTACCATACTTCTGCAACAAACATGATCTTAAATTGATGTTGGATTACTGATTGAAGCCAGGGGTACTACCCCACACACTTTAATAACGTTTTGCAGAAAATATAAATTAAAGAATCCATTTATTAAACCCTCAGGGTTCTTAAAGGGTCACTAGCTATACTGAAAAATCATTTGTACTATATGTAAACGGATTAATTTCATATACGATTTGGTTTAGATAAGGAAAATTTCCGTATACATTTGTAAATTATAATTATTTTCAGATAATGTTTTATTAGTTGCAACTTTATTAACAGATATTTATATTCTTTACAATTTCAATTATGTATTCAATCTTTTGTTGGTTAGTATGCTTATGTTGTTTATGGCAGCCTCCAATTGGGGAAGCTGACTTTGTTAATAAATTATCTCTCTATTACATTTCAGTAGTAGTGTTAGAAACAGTGATGTATTTATAAGTTATACAGATAAGTTTGAATTTGAAACACTAAACATCAGTAAGTAAAAAGAAAGATGGTAGGTTTGTGCGCAGCACAAAATACAGGCTGGCTCTATAGCAAGCAAAGGTGGACATACAGGTAAACAACTAAGAACAGTCCACCCAAAAGAAGTGCAACAAGATGTTGCAAATATCTAAGGGCATAACAATAGAAGAGGTGTTAGAAAAAATCAAGAAAGGACCTCCGCGACCTTGCACACAGAGGATAAAAAATAAATGGCACAGCATTCTACAGAAAAATAAGGGCTATTTGACAATTTGAAACGTGATGAATACAAAATCATCAGACGACAGCATAATATACTGGATATATGCACCGTTAACGTCCTGTGACGTTGAAAGGAGCTTCTCGCAGTTCAAAAACTTTAAGTGATCGACGCCAACGTTTGACATTCGATAATTTAAGAATATCTATAGCACTGCAGTGCAATTTGGCTTGTGATGGCTCCGAAGCTATGGATGATTCATAAAGGCCAGTTTCTTCTAACTTTACTAATGTTTCAACATATCCCTCATATTTTATATTGTCGTCTGTTAGACCTTAAAGGAGTGTCGCATTTATTATTTTTGGACTTTACTCTTCGCATGTCTGTGTAAGTCGAAAATCAACCCAGACACTGGGCATACAGCTGTATAACTCTATGCACGCGCAACCTGACGACAAACCGCACAAATCCCTCATCTTTACTCATAATATAATCCTGTGTTCACTCAAAGACTGTATGAAATTGATATAAAACATAAATACTTTACTGGGAAACATTCTGAGATGGTTGCTGCACGGGATTGTAGACAAATACTAACACATGCTCATCAAAGATGTGCTCATTGGGCTGCTGCTCCTCCTCCTCCTCCTTTGTGTCTTAAAGAAGCAAATATACTTTGATAATCAATACTTTAAAGTGAAAAAACAATGTTTCTGGAATAAGATAAGATACATACTCGCTTCTCCTTACTATCCTTTGTAGTAGCTTCACTCATGCATGCTTTCTTCTATATTGCTGTCATTAGGCTGACTGTCCTGCGACATTTCCTGAGGATGCCTGCTTCTTCTACACCTTTGGTAATTCTGAAATATATATATTCAGATTTCTGTTATACTTTATATATATAAAGTTGGATAAATACCAAGCTTGGTGTTCAAGTTCATTGTCCTCCAAAGCTGCGACACAAAGATTTTCAAGAACTCCCCTCCCCCACTCCAAATGATCCTTTACCAGGAACATTTTTTGATTTTCTGAAAAATGTCGATATTACGGTTTATCAAAAGTCCTTCTAAATAAAGAGATGGTAACAGGCTATTCCCAGAAAATTCAAAATATACATTTTATTTTTGCGGGTTAGGATGTTTTTCTTTGTGACCGACCAATGATATTTTCCCTGCTTCCAATTCAGCCAACATATGGCATATTAGCCAACGGCTAATATTCCGATGGAATAAACGTGAGCTAAATGCAGATACATGAACTTCAGTTATTGGATTGTACCTCGAAACAGGATTAGAATGGTGGGAGGGGCTCATTGCGCGTAAAATCTGAAATGGTGACGTTACGCCCGTGAATCTAAATGTACCTTCATGCTGAGTGTTTGCATCGTAATTACGATTCTCATGTGGTTTTCATTGCAATCGGGATGGAAATATATTATAAAATAACAATATACTGTGTTTTTCGAAACCTCTCGCCCTTTTTCTTTCTTTGCCACCGTCCGAGTAAAACACTGTCCCTCTCCAAAATTGTTCTTCAGTGTAATTGTTGCACTAAGGGTTTCCTATTTTTTCAGACAATATTAATTGGTATAGGTGGAATTTGGATAACACTTTCAGGGAAGTTTGGAAAAACTCTGCATTTTTACTGTGAATAATAGTGTTTTTCTTTATTGTACATAGTATTCTGTGGGTTCATGGAACAAGTCAGACATGTGTTACATAACTACTTACATACAAATACAAAATTCATATTTGTTACACCAAGAAGCATAGCTATTTACAACCATGCCGGCTCGAAAGGGGGTCGAGCCGTGCCACGCCCAGGCCAGCAATTTTTAGGGGTGGCACACTCTTAAAATATGGAGAAAAAAATGTGTGTTTAAATATAACATGATTATAAATCATATATAAACTCTTGCGACTTTCTAGAGATTTTTTGTTATGAAACTGTAACTAGTGAAGCGACAGAGTTGGTACCTTGGATGATCACCTCATTAATGATCATCCCCAAAACATCCCGTGTGTGCAGGTGTTCATATCATGCTTTTCCGTTCCATCATGTAATATAAACACTTACTGTAGGCCTACAGTTGAACTCGCTGGTTGTGTGACAATAAGTAGTAGTGGAGAACTGACATTGCTAATAAAAGTTAGCTTATGTCTGAAAGTTTGAGGGGCTGGCAAAACTTCTGGAGCCAGCCCTGTTTATAAGACAACACAATAGTAAAGTGTTGGGAATACTGTGTCAATGAAAATTCTTTACAGCACTTAAAAGAACCTCAAGCCTGATAAAGAGGCCTCTGAGCAAAATTGCCGGTCTTTCACATCCAATATAGAATGGGACGCTAAGAACCACAGCAGTTAAAGAGCGTCCATAAATAAAAACTCAATTTAATTTAATGAAAATTCGACAAATGGCATATGAAACATATGATCTAGTGAATACTCAGTTAAGGCATCAGTCAACAAATTTTAAAATTCTGTTAGAATAATGCAATATAATTACCTATATCAGTGAGATTACAAGAATAATAAGATTTGATAATCAGCACACATTAACTGACCTGAAATTTTGCTCATCCTTTTTTTCACATAAAACATAAACGTTTACTTACGGTACATCATTTAGAAAGTGATTAAAACACATGCCTCAAATCTTGCAGCAATACTTCTGAAAAATACATGTGTGCGAAAGCTCAGGAAAGTTGAAATGTGCTGCCAAGACTTCGGGTAAGGGTTGTTTAAATCAACGTATGACACAATCAATTTCACTCGGATAACGAACATTTGTGCAAGAAAAGTTCCGAAAAGAATCGGACTTATTAAGTTACAAAGCCAAATATTGAAGTTTTCCAATGTTCATCAATCGGTACTTTAACCATATGCGTATGGTCCTACCTAAAAATCATACAACCCATAGGATGAGAAATGCTTGCGCCACTAGCGGCCGCTGCTTCAACAAGGGCAGCGACATGCCGTAGAGACTTTATTGAGCAGATGTGTCCCTCTTTATAAGCAAAGAATCAACGCGTACAAGACCCTCTGCAATATATCAGACCATAATGCCAATATCGTTTTTTAAAAAATAGCGCCGCCTGCGCCGCAGTCATTGGCTTGTAAATAAATTGAATAGCATATAGCACTGATTTTGCTGGGATTTTGAGACATTTGTGCAAGCGATTAATTGCCACCCCCTAGGTTACGATAAATAATTAGGCTACTGACTATTATTGCCCTACCAAAAGAAAAACCTTCATAGCTGTGCTTTTAATACAAATGTTTCACATTTGAGGAGTAAAAGGTGACTTTATTTGAGGCTAAATGTGTTGCTAAAGTTCACAAGAAAATTATGGAAACTACTGCAGGCAATCTTGCCCCCGAGCGCAAACTGAAATGAACGCTCCGCCATTATTCCGTATGTGGGTAGTGAACACTTCTGTTATCAACACTAACATTTGTATCATGTTAGCATTGCTGTCGTTGGCATTCTCCTGCCCTAAGCCGCAAGGCGTAGTCGAGGGATTAAGGACCCTCAGCTTCAAAGCGCAGCCGAGGGATGTTTTTTTAGGAGAGGAGTGGAGCAGCTGCGGAGCGACAACAGGGCGTAGCCGTAGGATCTGCGCGTCTAAACTCGAATGATCCACCCAGGATACTACACAATCAACTCTGCGTATTTAAAAGAAAACCAAGATTCCTAAGTTTCTTAAAATTTCCTACCCCCTATCCGCGTATGGAATAATATCCGAACACTCCTGAATTCGTGCAAAATAAAATGGAGTGTAAACAGTTTGTGTTCTTGAACGTAAATCCAACTATGGCGCTACAGACACTTCAGCATTTAGGTTTCCTGAGGACAAGGTTTTGACAGAAAAATGGACAAGATTTATCCATCATGCCAATTTCGTAGGTCAGAATAATTCATTGGAATACATCAAACACTTTGAGAATAAATTTATAACAAGATGGTGCCTATCCTATATTTCCTAACCAACCATCCTGCACATTGTAAATATACCTAAAGATAGAATAAGAACCACGCTTTCTTTAAAACAAGTGCTTAGCAGAGAAGAACATTTTTAAAATTTGTTTGAAACTGACAAATTGTGCTTCTGAGAGCTTCAGAAGTGAGGTTAAGTAAAGAGACATTTCACCCTTTGTTTCGTGGTGAAAAAACCTAGTGATACATCCTCTCTCACAGTAAGTTTTAAAGTTACCAGTAGTTTGGATGTGAAGCTTCTTTTAAGAGCTTAAATGTTCCTTCAGAGTTTTTTAAATGGATTCTAGAAAATCAGAGGGTCAGGAGCAGTGGCTGCTGCTACATAAGACACACCCTAACTTTTGACACCTTGCGGATTGATTGGTTATTTTTCTTTGAATGCTATTAAACGTAACGTAAATGCGGCAATTTTAACTCTGTCGCGCTACTCCTCTAAAGTCGGCGAGGCATCGTTAGTACATTATTGCATGTGCACGCTTTAAAAAGAGCTGCGCATGCGCATCTGGTATTACCTTATGGGACCAAATACATAGGGTCTTACACACTTGAAGAGCACTAGCGCACGAAGCTTTTCCCGTACTCTTGTTTCCATACTGCCACTATAATTTTACGTCAACATGCTACGGCAGAAGTTAAGAGTCACTGCAACAAAAGTAGGTACACTCGCTTCCATTTATGTTGTCACAGCTTTGGGTGACATTCTACTAGCCTTAACAGGTGGAGTATAGCAAGGAGGAGAGGTGTGTGTCTGTTTAGCTTTTGGCGCATGCAGTGGCATCCTGTTTTATGTGCACAGTTCTAGATTATTCGCATATGAATATGTAACTTTGAGCTAGAGCTTTACTCATCATCACTTATTATGACCATGTTTAAATATATAACTAAATAAAACCTGTATTGCACAATGTCTCCACGAAAAAATTGTACAATCTAAATATACAACTATTTTGCACAAGGGGTGTCTCTTCCCGCACCGTTTTCGCTTGTTCTGCTTTCGGTCCGCCTGCTGCGTGACGTCATCAAGAGTGAAGTTTTAGCTAGCCAGTATTCTGCACCGTACTTCTCGGCATGAAAGTTCGCATAATATTCTCGTTATACGATCTGATTCGACCCTACATCACTTGAAACAAAATTGCATCTATAACTAGACTTAGTCTTAGAAATAATAAACACAAGCCTGTCTTTTTACAGCTAAGTACTCAAGTGACGCCAATTTCGTTTCCCCTTGAAATTTTCGCTAAAAAGCTATCGATATATGAAAGTTGAGCTTGAGGGATGACTTACAGCACGTGTTATTCGAAGAAAGATTAGATAGAAAGTAGATTTGTCATATTAAAGTTGTTCAGAAGTTCGGAGTTTCAAGCTTTAAACTATTTTATACTTTTGCTTGACTTTAATTATATTATGTTAAAGAAAACTAATAACGCATTATTCGGCCAATTTTAGCAACGGAAATAAAATATATTCAACGTTATACGCTATCGGGTCTTAAACTTTGATTCGAAACTAAATTATATTATTTGTTTATGTATTGTGAAAAAAGTAGCTTAATAGGGAAACTGTATGCTGATCATGTTATTATATAATATGATTTAAACATAGCAGTTTTAAAAGTCATGATAGCTGAAAACTAATAAATGAATTCATAACAGTAATTATACCTGTTTACTAGACAATAACCATCCCTCCACCTAAAAGCAACTCTTTCCAGACCAACCAAAAATATTTATATACTGTATGCTTATGCAAGGAAATTGCTAAATAAAGAGGCAAAGGACAAGGAAATTACAAATTAATACATAAAATCGAAAAAAAAGATTATCCAAAATAGGAAATGGCATGAAACTACGAAAATGACCTAATAAATGTGTTTTCTTAATGTGGAACCCATGATAAGGATTTATGTACTCTTAAGCAAGGCCTTTATTGCAAGAATTAAAATATGATATGTCATAAGAATTCGGGCTGTACTTATATGATATTTGGTCTTCAAATAGCTTCAGCTCACAATTATGCTGTTTAATAGCCATTGCAGAGGAATATAAAGAACTTCCTTTTTTGGCAGGTAGGCCGACTCTTAAGTCTGCACACGAAAATACATGTAATGCGGGCCAAAGTTATTCTTCCCTGAAAATGGCAAGCTTTTCCAGGTATATAATCCTTTACAGAACCAAAGTGGATGGAAAAACTTTGGCTGTAAGAGCAAACAGCATTTCCTTTGAAATAATTATGCCGCTTGACCGCCTAAAAGGCAATAGATATTAATCCGAGCTGCTCTTCGTTTTAACAGTCACTTACAAGTGCAATAAATCAAGATGCACTCATATATCGGAAGGGAATATATGCTTCTGCCTTTATTTTGAAAGTATAACATATTTTTAGCTGTTTTGGTAAATTATCCTACTTTACCTCGCTATGTTGACAGAAACTTCACAACTTAACAACAAATGTACGAAAGCGCATTGTACCGTATCACTCCGTATATACTCCCCACTTCAACAAATAAGTTGCACACACATATTTAAAACTAGAATATTGATTCAGTTTTCTCTGCTTTGAAGTGTTTAAGTCGGTGTGCAATGAGTGAAAACGTTAAGAGTAGAATGTATTGTGCTTGTAGCACAATACCGTAATTACGTTTTAAAACAGTTGGTGTGAATTATCACACATTTCCAAAAACTGAGCAATTAAAGCGCGTGTGGGTGTCTCGCTGTAAGCGTACTGACAAATTTAACGCTGATAATTCACGTGTATGTTCAGTACACTTTCTTTCTAGTGACTATGAACGGGATTTGAAAACTGAACTATTAGGTTTGCCGGTTAAGAAAATTCTGCTCCCAGATGAAGTTCCGTTGCAGTTTATTCCCAATTGACATGGAGATACACTTAGTGAAGGTCCAAGTACAAGTGGAATGTCGCAGGTGTCTTTTTCGTTTGTATATCCTGTAACAGAATAGTGTATTCTGAAATTATTGCTTTCTTAATACTGCAGAAAATGTAATAATTAAGCGTTTCGGCTCGTTGTAGGTATCCGCTGGTTAAGATGTGCGGCACGATGAAACAATTCCTGCCCACCATTGCTTCTGTATCTCCGAAGAAAAAGCTTGATCAGGCCACTTTTACCGATCAAGTTATAGAAAATAGTGATAACGAATTAGAAAACCTCAAGAAAGAGATTGAAGTATTGAAAAGAAAAAACGCGGCTGCTTTGACGGCGCTGAAAGAAAAAAACGCGGCTCTTAAAAGAATTCGGGCTTCCAAGCTTGCCGTGGCCTTAAAAAATCGAAGTTCATCTGCTAAGGTCACACGAGTTGCTGCGAAAAATAGGGTAAAAGAAGTGCTATCAACATATTTCACCCCAGGGCAAAGAAAGTGTCTTAAGTGGGAATAAGGGAGTGAAATGGTCCTCCGAGGATATAACAAATGTCATTGCATTAAGAGCGTTTTCTCAAAAGCCGTGTGAATATTTGAGAAAAGTAAACACTCCTCTGCCTGCTCGTTCGACTTTGCAAAAATGGATATGTAAAATCAAATGCAGACCAGGTATTATGAACGAGGTAAAATATTTCTTAAAGACACAGGCAATGAATTTTTAAGGTTTAGAAAAGCTAGCTGTTATAAGCTTCGACGAGATGAACATAGATTCTCGCATTTGCTATGATATGTCAGTCGATATAATACTGGGTCTATATAGCAATGTTCAGTTGCTCATGGTCCGAGAATTGTGTTCCAAGTGGAAACAGCCTTTATACTATGACTTGGATGTCACAATGACATTACAATTGCTTCACAACATCATTATTGAAATTGAAGTACACGCTGTGACTTGTGACATGGGGGGAAAACTCGAAAGTATGGAACCAATTGAATGTCAGTGTATCCAGGACATTCTTTTGCAACCCCAGTTATAAACCCAGGAAAATCTGGGTGTATTATAATGTCCCACAACTCCTGAAGCTCCTACACAACCATTTTCAGAATGTAGGGTTTGTTCAACCACACAACACTGTGCTTAAAAAGACGTTGTTCAGGATCTGTTATCACAACACAGTGCAGAACTTACAATTGTTCATCACATCACTGATGCCCACCTGAGCGTTACAGGAAGATCACGCCAGAACGTGAGATTAGCAGCGCAGGTAAAAAAAAATGTACCGGCATATCCATTTAGCGATTCCTTTAGAGTAGTTGTAAATTTTCGTTTAGTACTAAAGTGATGCATGTTTGAATCTCTTGTAGCACCTACAGCTTTACAGCTTACGTTGAAGTACTGCCTGTAGTTTTGTTTATATGTAAATATATTACTAATGCAATGCAGCTTCTATTCGTTTTGCTTTATGGTATATGCCCACAATGTTTGTAGAAAGCTGTGAAATAATATACCTTTTAAAGAAAACTGGAAGAACGTGCTAATAATAAGCAATTGGGAGTTAATCGGGAGGAATTTAGTGTGTTCACTGCGCTGTGTATGTATTCAGTGCGCTCGTCTTCACCCTCACCTACGTCACAGGCGGGCAGCCAATGGCAGCTCAACACCCCGGAGTGGCTCACCTTTAGTTATCTAGCCACATTGATTTTGCACAATTTCTCCATTCTCGGTGGTGTGAGGGTAGTGTGTCTACCTCACATTCAGGAGGTCCCAAGTTCGAATGTTATTTAAGGTGAGTTATCTGGATAAGGTTTATCCGAAGTTTTCCTTTATCCTGAAAAGACGAATGTTGGATAACTTTAAGCTCTGTGGACCCCGGGCTCATTTGAGCATAATTGGATTCATCGTTCGATATGACTTAAAAGATTAAAGAACGCTAAACTAAAAAAAATATATCCATGAAATAGTATTTTTAATCGCAATATAATCTAAAGCTGAAGTAAATTATAATTTTTACTCTCAAAGAGAACACATTTACTAGACATTATTTTAGTAATCCGCCCATGCGTATGTTGTATGGAATATGTCCTCGAATAGAACAAAGTTTTAGCATTGTCAGTATTATAACAAAACAAAGAGAATATAATATTATTAGTACATCTTTATGAAACACCCTTTAATTCCCCTAGGTAAGCTATAAGCCCTTTAAAGGTAAATAGCAACATGCCATGTATTATTTTATGTAGGTTACGTTATCACAGTAACTATAAATGGTTATTACATTCACATGTTCAAATTATATTTCCATCTTGCATTGTTTTCCGTTTTGAAACGGTTTTAGTTTTGTTTTTATAGCCGGGTAACAGCAATTACAAAAGTGATGTATTGTGCTTTTACTTTATTAGCAGTAAATTAGCTTATTTATCCTGTGTTTATTAGTGAGCGGCTTCGACTCAACAGATACGGTAGTCCAGTATTGCCAACATTTCATTCCTTTCCCCGTCAAATACCAAAAAATCCGCCAAAATTCTAAAAATAAAACAAACTGCGTATTTTCATGTAAAAATGAAGTTTCCTTTAAATATACCATTCGTTATTTGTTTATCCGCCGAAACAACACCCACAACATGCGCTCAAATCAGTTAGAATAGAAAAAATAAAAATTAGTGCGTATTTTCAAGTAAAAATAAAACGCCAATTTACTCACCGGTGTTGATTTCAATAATAATAATTCATCCGCATCATCCTCTGCCTCTAGTTCTTCAGTTGAAGTGCTGGGTTGGTTTACTCCTCGGTACGCAGCCATTGTACCAATTTGCATCAGAACATTTTCTGGTAGGACATAATACTTCTTCACCCGCTTAAGTCCGGCCCGCACGGTGAGAATTGAGTTAACCAAATTAGTTTTAAGCCTATTCCTAAGGGAGGTTTTCACAACGTTGAGCATACTAAATGCTCTTTCGATGTCAGCGTTTGACCAAGGTAAGACCAAAAGCATCATTGCAAAGTCTGAAAGCTCTTGAAATGGATTTTGGGAACTTGCATTATTATATGTTGCGACCTGTTGCCAAAACTCTGCTGTATTGCTAATATTTTTCCATTGGACAGTAGTTAATTTTGACCGCTGAAAGTCAATTTTCGTTATTTTAGTTTCAGGTAATTCAAATTCTTGAGCTAGCGGGATTATACTTTCTTTAATCACCTTCAAACTCTTTTCAGGTGCAATTAAAGATACTTTTTGCAAAATCTTAACATTATTCGGCAGTCGCCGCTGGAGCTCCTCTGCTAAGCAGAGCAGAAAATTCTCGCACCTACTGCGAAATACCTTTTCACTTTCAGGACTGATTTTGTTTTGTTTCATCAGATCCACTATCAAAACTTCTACTTCATGGCCAAGATAAATATTAGGAGATTTGTATTTTCTAACGTCCACGGATAGCAGATCCGCCTATAACCGGAAACAACAATCCGTCACGTAAGGCCTACAATTAGTAAAACTATCTTGGAGAAGCTTTGAAGGGTCTGCTGTACTTGACTGGAATGATTTGTTCACTTTTTGACATTCTTCAAGATGTGGTATAAGAAACATAAGATAGAGCTTATTAATGACATCAGAGTACATGCTATAAAGGAGTTCAGGTGTGTAGCACTTTGTTTAAAGTCTGCATATCTCAAAATGTGTCTGTAGTTCAAGCCATTGATTTAGAATCCGATAAACAGCAACTTCGATGACCGCCACCTTGTATTTGATTGTTGTACAATTTTAAGTGGCTCGGCTCCACAATTTATTGCTCTAAACAAGTCCCTGTATGTGACTTGTCGAGAAGAAGACTTAGAAAACCAAGAGTAAGTTTCCGAAATTAAAAACTCAAGATTTCTTAGTAGCATTTCGGCAGCAGAGGACACAGCTAACTGAACAGAATGGCAAACACAGGGGATCAACACAAGGTTAGTTACCTCACATTTCAGTTTCTGGTAGACGCAATTGTTAATGCCCACCATTACTGAAGCATTATCGGTTCCTATTCCTCCTGTTTGTTTGATGTCTAAACCATAATCTGAAAGTAAAACTTTACTGCAATGACAATACAATCAGCATTCCCATCATCTAGTTCATCAATTCCAAAAAAGTGGATATAATAGTGCTTTGTTGTTTTGAAAAGTATACAATACAGACAGCCAATAGTTTTGTGACAGAAATGTCTGTAGACTCGTCTATAAGAAGACTAAAATGGCCAGTGCCGATGTCATTTTGTAGTTCTAATTTAAAGTGCTGATAGAGAATATTCCTAATTAAAGCACTACACTTAACAGACGCATAGTCAGCACTTTGGAAAAATGTCTTAGTTAGATCTGAAAGATGACCAACGGATCTGATTGAACAATGATTAATTACAAAGTAAGGGCAGCTTCAGCCGTTGCGCGTTCATACGTATGTTTAATTGGTTGAAATGACAATTTTGACTGCCGTGAAGTTGAAAAGGGTTCTGCTGCTTTTAAATGTTTATTACTTTTTCCATGAAGAAGTAAATCTGACAAGCGCTCACTCAGATTGCAATGACAATACTTGCACCGCGCATTACTTGTTTCACCGGGCACTTCTAATAACCAATCCTTCAATTGTTCATTATTTAACCACTCTTTTCTAAACTTTCGAACATATCGCTTATCCTTTTCTGACATGTTAAACCTTAAAATAAAAAGCATCACACACTGAATCTTAAGAAACAGGTACACAATAAACGCACCACAATATTCAAATGCCGATGTAATGGACTGGACTCACTGAATGCAGTTAACTCTGATCAGGAGTTCTTGAATTTGGGATCACGTCACGTAGGCATACAAACTGAAAAGCAAACTGATTTAATATATGGAGAAGTCACAAACGCTATTGATGAATAGCATTCAGCCCACTTAGCTTATCAGGAACGCTAATGCCGTATATTAGGCAACTATTCTGAGGGAAGCAAGCTTGAGCAACCTCTCATCTGGATGCTATATCAGGTGTTATTATTTATATTTTATCGCAAGCACCCGGGCTAGAAGTATAAACATATTCAGTGTACAGATAGCAGATGTTGAATAAACGGGGTGACAGCAAATTTATGCTACGATAACCTAATCTATACCTTGGGCAGCATGATGAAAAGCTTTCTGATACGTAATCCGAGTTGTGATGCGATTGAGTATTCCGTAAATATAGGTACGGTGGCCCATGTAGCGATATGCGAATAAAGACTTGTATGCGTCTCAATTCTTCCAAAAAAAATTACAACTCATTTTTTAAAATTAAAGAAGCTAGGAACAATCACTCAAAAGACGGAATAATTCATAATTATTTCCGCCGAAAAATCCGTTTAAGCCAAATTTTATCCGTCATACAACTTAAAATTCCGTCAATTTTGATGGAAAGTCCGTCATATTGGCAACCCTGCAGTGGTCATTTTGACAAGCGCTTGGAGACGGAACACCCGAAGTTGAGCGAATGTCGAAAATGAACGAAAGCGAACGATCTTAAGGGAGCATTCCGGTACATTTTGCTCCCATTGGCTGTGGTCAAATACGTAACGTGGAACGTTGGCGCGCGCTCTTCGACTGGCAATTGAAAGTGAATACATAAAGCCATGCGTTTCAAAGCAGGAATTTGTACATACATAATACAAATCGGTGCTTATAAAGTACTCAACTATAACATGAACAATAACATGTATTGAAAAAGCCATTTGCCGTGAAAATTCATGGGTTATCTTAAACTTTTATACTGATGCAAGCAGCTTAGTTGTCACAACTAATATTTGGGTACTGCTAAGATAAACTGAAATATCCTGTTTTGTAACACAAATTTGACTTATATTTAGAAGTGATCATTCATGCTGTTTTAGAAGAGTTGGATGTTACCTACTGGCGATTTTTCCTGGAACTTTGTTCCTCAATAGCAGCAATTTTCACTTTCACTACCACATACATATTAGGTAGAGAAAATATTGCTTCCACCTAAAAATTCAGTACCGTGATTTCACCGGAAATACATGTTTTGAGAATCCCTGAATCCAAAAAGGTATTTTTAGAAAAATGTCCGTGTGTGTTTAAGGACTGTGAACAGCATAATTCAAAAACGAAAAGTTGGATAAATACCAAACTTGGTGGTATTTAAGTTCAGTACCTTCCAAAGATGCGACACAAAGATTTTCAAGAAAATTCCCCACCGAAAATAACCCTTTACACGGAAGAATTCTCAAATTTCTTTTCTGAAAAATGACTCATACGATTTTGATTAAAATGCCATTGTATTCAAGGTATTTATATGAAAATAAAATGTTTATTTTTAATTTTCTGGGAATAGCTTGTGAAGTCCTCTTCATTCGGAAGCAATTTTGTATAATCTTGTGTAACTGGTAAATTTACGCAACAGAGGAAAATGAGCTACACAAAAAAGTAGATCTCTTTAAAACACACAGTTTATTCGAAACAACTTTTTATAGCACCAGTGATTTCCGAAATATCCATTATTAATGGTTTGAATTGATCAATACTTAGCCATTCTTTTAAAGTCCTGTCGATTTTCAATTGGTTCTTGCGATGTCATGGAAAGTGTGGAATGTTAAGGTCAGGGTATAGCGTACAGTTCGTAAACATTTGACTGTCGTTCCCTTTTATTTATAGTAAAATCTGTATGCAGCTATTTTTGCAAAAGTTTATGTCGATTAAAATTAATTAGACAGAAAAATAAACTTTCGTAAGAATAATTAATATGTCCACTAATAAGTGATAGATGGTAGAGAAAGTCATTCAATGTAACAAAGAGATTTTTAACTCACATTCATAGTCTGTGTGAAAACGTACTGAGTACACTCAAGCATTATCGCGTTTGAATTTATCACTCTGTTTACACCTGTCTTAGTTTATCAACTCTAGAGAACCTGTGGTACATAATTTCAGACGTTTTTGTTCCTATATTAGAGCATTTGCTATAGCACAATTAATTTGTTATTGAAAAGATTCTCATTTTGAAATTGAGTTTTATTTATGGACACTCTTTAACTGCTATGCCTCTTAGCATCCCACTCTATATTGGGAATTTTGCTTAGAGACCTCTTTATCAGGCTTGCGGTTCTTTTACGTGCCGTAAATCTACGACGTAATACCGGCTTTACTTCCCATCCAAAGGAAGCCATACTGACGATTTTTAGGCCTCAAAAATCATTATGGCAAGCGAAGGAGATTGTACACTAAAATGTGATGTGTGCTATAAGGAATTCGGAGACAAATATGACCTTAATAGACATTTGCAAAGCCATAATACGAGGTTAGCAGGAAACATCAAGAAATGTGCCCTGTGCAGTGCACACAGTTCTGAATATGAAAAGCACCTTAAGCTAGTCCATAACATTGGCATAAAAAACGAAAATTTAATGTTTACCACTGTTTACAACCCAGGCTGTTCTTGGCGTTGGGTATATTCCTACTTACTCTATATACTTCATAATTGTATGATGTGTTCAATTTCCCTGAGCATTGCTCAAGTGGAGTCAAATGAACAAACATCACTGTATTGGCTCAATTTGTTTTTTTTCCCATATGGCCTGTCAATAAATTTAAGGTTTCCATGTGCTGTAGGACCTCCACTGTGTTATATCAAATGTTATATATAGAACCTTTCCCAGGAAAAGGAATCAAAGTGTATTTTCTATTCAATAACTAAGTTATATTAACTAGAACTGGCTTTGTGTATGCATAAGTGACTAAGTGCAATTAGAATTACCTATAAGATCATTCCAATCGATTGTAATAACAGACATTCAAGAGGTTAGAATTTAATGGACATTTTAATTGGGTAGGCCATTCAAATGTATATTAATGTAGGCACATGTTCCTTAAAATACCATACAAATGTATTATACAGTATTATTAAATATGAATGTGAATGCAATGTCTCTGAATAATAACAATGTCCCTTTGTGCTTAACCATATCACACCCACCCTTCATAATTGTAAATCACTTTAAATGTAAATAATTGTTCTTTCACACAAGCCGTGTGTTGGACAGGGTTGGAAAGGTAGAATCAGACGACTGAAAAATTCATGCTATGGCATTGAATTTTTCAGTCGTCTGATTCTACCTTTCCAACTTTAACAGTTTAGTGTGCCAGTATTAATTGTTTTTTCATATTGAATGCAGAAAGAAGTTAACAGCATTTTGTATGACTTTCATACTATTGTTTTTTAAGCAATTACAGAATTTAAATTTGCTTAAAATGCAATATTTCATTATTACCTACTTACTTTCTTACCCAATTCTATTATCACTTAAGTATAGTTATATTGTTGTTTCTGTAGGTTAATGGTCCACATGCTGGTTTATAAATTTAGGTGGCTGGATGAGACAGTCGTTCATTAGTATTGCTCTCTGTCCTCCATAGTATTTTTAATTTTAATGTCCCTTTTAACTTCACAGGTTTACAGAGATTGGAGATTGCTGGGAGGGGATGACAATGATGAAGATGGTGCAATTGATGGAATTATGGTGGGGAAAACCATAGAACACTCATTCTAAGTGCCATTTTATCTACCAAAAAATCCCACCTCTGATCCTTAGGATTGAATCCAGCCTTTTATTGTGAGAGGCCATAGTGCTGCCCAATTATAAGTGTGAATGTGAGACATTTAAAACAGAAATAGTATTACTCAATACTATCAAGTAGTGAAACCAAGAAGTTGTTTCATAAGGCAGCTCCCAATATGACTTCACAAATGAGGTGTATGTAAATAAAGTATCTACAGATACTTAAAAAAGAATAACTATTTCAGCAGATATTTTGCCATGCAATACATATTATACATTATAATTTAAGTTGGGTGTTTTGTCATAAATATGGTAGCTGACATTTCGATATGTAGAAATCATTCAGCAATAATGTGGTAATACACAAGTTATATGTAACTATTTGTGCTTCCCAGGCCAGCGCTTAACCGAGTTACCCAGATTGACAAATTCCCAAAGATACACAGTGCATGTGGAGAATTTTCTGTTTATGAAATGTTTTAAGTAATTTTGCAATGAAAAGAGCATTATGTCCTAATTTATTTATTTGGTATAATAGCAGGAAATAGTGTTTGAGCACAACACTAATACACATCCAAAATCAAACTATTAACATTACATCACATTCAAAGTTGAAATAGGTATCAGACATAACCTTTGAGCATGTATACAGATAGAGAGCACATGACGTCACACTAACCAACATCTCCATTAGTTGACAGAGGTATAAGCAACGAATGCAGGCTGAGCTTAGTACAGGATTATTTCCTGTAGTTCGATTAAATTCAGAATTTATACTGCCCAACAAGACTATGGTACATTATTCTGCAGCTGACAACAGAGGAAGCATTATAAAAGATCTAGCGTACTTTTTTTTCACAGATACGTACACACTTTTGAAGAGCACAGTAGAAAGGAAATGGTGCTGCTTTTTTTCTTTCTTTTTTGACAAAGTTAAAGCGTCAATTTTTTTTTCAGTCTATTACTTTATGAAAGAAAATGCAGGTACAATTTTACATTAATATTTAATACAACAGTACACAGGAAGAAGACAATAGAGTTAAGAGTCTAAAAAAATGTGCTTTGCTACATTGCTTTAAGTTACTGACATTCAGGTTCTTAAGACCTCATTACAGCCTTGTACATATATCTCAACCTAAATACCATGATATTTAAAACCTAGAGAAAAAAAAGTAACACTTACTCTAGAAGCTACCGATCCCCCACCACCCTTTCTTATTTAGGAAATTAATGATGCAAACATAAAGGTGTAGGATTCTTGAGAGGAAAAAATTCAACGAGCTCTTAATTTGGCCAGTTTTACAGAATATGAGGTACGTAGTATTTGAGTTAACAAAAATTGTTTACAAGATGCAGATATATACCTCTGAATCTGTATTATACACACACATACAAATACATACATATATATATTCTTCTCTATATGGAATTAATGGGGATGTCAGATGAAGCAACATGAGACTCAGAACTTCATTATATGTGCTTCTTAAATGTCATATGTGTTGTTTAGGGTGTTAAATTTCATCTCTAACTTTAGCTGCTTTATATGAAGTTTCCAAATTCTTCTATAATTAAAAATGTCACAAATACAAATGAAATTAGGACAGCTTTTCTGGATACAAGTAGAAGTTATATATAATAAACACAAAAACAAAACAAAAAATGTAAAAAATAAGCTTATTTGTTTACATGGTATAGCATTTGAAGTGCGCTGGAGGTTAAGTCTTACGTGGCCCTTTGTCCGTTACATATAACAGGGGCAATCCCGCTTTAAGGGATGAACTCTTATCTTTAATAACGTTTCATAACGACTTCTCATGTTCGTTTTACGATATTGGTGTGCAATCCACAAAAACAAGCTTTTCGAAATACAGTCCCTAATTCGAACACATTTCAACACTAAATAGCACAAACACACATTTTAACACCTTAACATACTAAGTACAGTTTATTTTTATGGTTAGCTTGTTTTCACTGTATGTATTTCAGTTCTTCATTAAAACCAACTAATGTTGTGGCTTTCGATACATAACCTGTCTTCTACCTTACTAGGTTTTCAGGTCATGTTCCAGTTTTAAACATCGAATGCGCGTTATTTGGTACTCAATATTAAATAAGATATCGCTATAAACTCCTACATTTACAAAATTGGTCGTTGAATACGAAAATTCAGCTTTATTTTTATATTTTCGGCATTGCTTTTTTATCAACTGACTTCCATCTTAGTTTCAAGCCTCAGCAATCAGCATGGCAGAGGTCGCGCTATTCGCTCTGGAAGGAGCTTCGTTTACCTTCGGGTGTTCCGTCTCCAAGCGCTTGTAACATATAGCCATACACAGTTACAACTGAATTACAATATTAACACCTCACATGCCACAATATGCAGAGCAAATCTGGAAAAACAAAAGTACATGCACAGTGAAATATGCAATTATGTATCAAATATCTACACCATTCGTCTTAGGGACGGCAAAACAGCAGGTTGGCTCGTTATATAGTGCACGCCGGTTTCTGAGGGGAGGGGTTGGGAGATTAGTTTGCGCACGTGTTAGCCGGAAGTACAGGTTCACACAATCGCAGTTTTGCTCGTGTATTTCAATATTTTTGTGATTTCGTTCTTTTTCTTCGTGCTAGTGTGTGGCTGGCTACAGTTGGTAAGCGTGATTTTTCCTATTTATCTTCGGGCGAGGTTCGGTGAGTACCGGAAAGAGATGCAACCCTCGCGGGTGCGCCGAGGCGCACCATGGCTACTGCAGGGGGGACCTCATTTGTGAAACGCCGATAGTCGGCATGGAAACGGAGGTAATTACTAGTACACCTCCACTTACGCAAGTGGCCGGTGGGGACCACGTGCAACCGCCCGATACACCTTTACTAGTGCAGCAGTCAAATGGAGCTGGGATAGCCCCACGTGCGGATTCCGCTTCGACACCGACACAACCATCATTACGATACATGAATTCAGACGCAGGTCCATATTTTGTGATTGTGCGGGAAATATTAAAAACATACGTGATTTCCACCCATTAAAACTGGGTAAATGGTTGTTTTTACATCCAAGAGGGGTTACTCACAGCAATAAGTCGGGGTATAATCAACTAGAGGTATATTTTGCTTCGGCACAGAACGCCAATGACTTCCTAGATTCTGATTTCGATTCAATGCACGATACCAGCTCATATATACCTTCATATAACTTATTTGTGTCGGGGGTTGTACGGGGGATAGATTTAGGGGTAGAACTTGAAGAAATACGAACACATCTCAGCATGACTGGACAATTCCAGTGCACCACATTATGCGTTTTAACCGCAGAACGCAGTTGAATGGGGAAACCCAGTATGTCCCAACGCGATCACTAAAAATCACATTTCGCACGCAAACCCTGCCTTCGCATATTTATCTTTATTACCAACGGTTCCAGGTGGACCGCTACAATACGAGGGTTGTAGTTTGCACGAATTGTGGGAAATTCCATCACAGGGCTAAATGTTGCAAAAATAGGAAGCGTTGCCTCAAATGTGGACAGGACCACTTAGATGCACAACCAGAGTGTTTCGTGGATAAGCTTCGATGCATAAATTGCAAACAGGAACATTTGCCTACAGAAAAAGAGAAATGCGCGGCGTATCACTTGGAAACCCAGATTACAAATACAATTGCTACTCTGCCGGTATCCCGTTATGAAGCCCGACAGATGGCGACAGAACACATATCATATGCGGAGGCTATACGCACACCACTTATTTCCTCTCCCCGGACACAACCGGGTGAATGTTTCCCGACACTGCCCATTAAAGCACCTGTGCCGGGTGTCACGATGGTGGCACCGGGACCGGGGCGCCTAGGAGTTATCGTCTCAAACAAGCGTAAATGTAATGCTCTTAATCCGCCAACTACACCGGAGTGGGTCCAGGAACGCTGGGCACCACATGGCAGGTGGCCAGAAACAGCATATGCAGTTAATACTCGGAACAGAGAAACGCACGAAAAGGGGGGAGATGGTGGGGGGAGACCTGCTACGTCGGCTGTAACTCGGGAGACCCCGAAGACTTTGTTTGAGGAAATGGGTAGGGGAGCTAATGTGTTCACACCTGAAGGAGGACCTCCTATACCACAGACGCGTGAGCCCTGAGGGGATGCCCGGGGTTAACCTACAACAACTGCAGACTCTATTTTTAAAACTGTGTACGATGGCACCAGACTACGTCCTGCACGCCCTCCAGGGGCTGCAGCATCAGCTACACTTATAAGCTTTGGCGAGTTACACTGTGGATATTCAGCCAACGATTTCTTATTGGAACGCTCGCAGTGTGGTTCCAAAGAAGGCGGAACTGCAAGCATATTTAGCCCGTACCCAACCCCTAGTGGTGATCATCGTGGAGACCTGGTTCAGGTAAGGTCAGTCCTTTCGACTCCCGGGTTATTCGATTTATAGAACTAACAGACTCTCGCATGGAGGGGGTGTGGCCATTTGCGTCGCAGACAACCTTCGGGTCTATAATTGGCAAACAGGCATTAGATTCTCACCGCACCTCGAGGCGGTTCGGATCGTGCTTGGGGATATTACTATCGTCGGAGTTTACACTTCGGGCACCAGATTCACAATGCAAGAGTGGGAGAGGTTTCTTCACCCCCGTTCATCGAAATACTTGCAGGCCACTTTAATCTTGGTGACTTTGCGGCACTTACACCGCAACGGAGACGCAACCTTCCGCTAGGACAACTGGCGACGAAGCATGGATGGCAAGTTCTTACTCAACCTTATACGACTCGGCAAGGATCGCTAAATCAGATTGATTTCTCGCCAGGTATCATATTTGCCACACAAGACGTGACTCCACAACTTCAATTATCCCGTCTCAACTATACCATGGGTAGCGACCATTACCCTTTTATCCTTTACTCCCGTACGGCTCCTGGGGTTCATCCTACTGACCGACATCTTCACCGCGCAGGTATCTTTAATCCGCATGACTTCCAGACTTACCTCCAACACACCACTTGTGAACTTCTAGAAGATACCCTCTCCGGTTATCTAGACCAGTTCCACCCGAAAATACCTCGACGCTCTCGCCATATACCTAGGCCGCCTTGGTGGACACCTGAATGCGCCCGACTGGTGGCAGAAAAACGACAACTCTACGCACAATATCACCGGGAACGCACCAGAGAAGCCTTTTTCCTAGTACGGGCTAAACAGGCACAAGTTCGTCGTCGTTTCTGTCAGATTAAATGCGTTGCTTGGGCAAACTATTGTAATTCCGCGTCGACACGCACACCTACCGCTCAGGTTTGGAGACGTCTGACGTGGTTCACAAAGGTACGGTACTCAGTACCACCACCGATATCGGGACGACCACAGTTGCAGTCTGACTTCTTAAGGCATGTTGCGCCTGATTCGGTACTGGATCCTCCTTTACCTCTTCCTGTCCACTCTAATGTACCGGACCGCGTGTGTCGCCCGGTCACGGGAACAGATGTCCGCAGTATTGTTATCGGTAAATCAGACAAATCTACGCCGTGGCTTGATGACATTGCCTATCGTCATTTGAAAGCGCTACCACCCAGATGGTATACTCCGTACTGGTGTCCCACAGATTCATGGCGAGACGTGATTATTTACTCGATCTTAAAGCCGGGTTGCATCGGGCTAACCGCGGCAGACTATCGCCCTATTGGCATGTTACTTACCATCCGTAAAGTTTTTGAAAAACTCCTGCAGGACCGTTTGAGTCTCTACTTGGAACGGTATACCCTATGGCCCGCCACGCAATGCGGCTTTCGTAAGGGTTAGGCACCACCTACCCTTTATACATACTCCTTACCGACATCCATATCACATTTCATACCCACCGGCAGGTGCTTGCACTTTTCCTAGACCTGTTGGCAGCATATAACCATGTCGTTCTACAGACCCTTATAGACCGCCTACGCAGATATTCAATTCCTTCACGTTTATGTGCTTTGCTATATGCCCTTTTTCACAATCGCCGCTACCACCTAGCGCCCCAATTCCATAACTCACAAACTCGTAACACCTCCCGAGGTTTTATACAAGGTTCGGCTCTCAGTCCCTTGTTATATTTCTTGTATATAGGGGATATACATTCCGAGGTGACGATGTCTGCGCGAGCTTTACAATATGCGGATGACATGATGATCTATACACCGATACAACCGAATGCCAGAACGGACTTCCGATTATTTGAACAAGACTGCCTTCGTGCTATTCAGTTTCTGCAATCATTGGGTATGCGGGTAAATATCCGGAAAATTAAATTCCTGCACTTCCGTCGCTCCACCAGAACTTCACCGTTTACGCTTCGCTTACAAGACGACGACCTGGGCCCGACACCTACGGTAAAATTTTAGGTCTCCATTTGCAACATAATCTCTCCGCAACAGCCCATTACAAATTTCTTTTGACTATCTTGACTCGCACCAAACACTTATTCAGAGCCATGGCAGCCCGACATTGGGGTATCCATCCACTCCTACTTCTCGGACTCATACCGCCACTTATATACGCCAGACTGGAATACGGACAACTCCTGGCACCGCCACTTACGCGTGGAAATAGCAGGATGTTGAACACCTTTTTTACCAACTCTTTAACATCATATTTCACATACCGGGCAAACCGGCTACATGCCTATCCCAACGATACTTCCCGAAGTATCAGTTGGACAATCGACTCTTCACGCTCGGTGTACACATTCTCATACGCCGTTATTACCCAAACTTACCCGCTTATACGAGCTACTATGCAACAGACCCGGAGGGGTGGCACAATTATCTTTCCCAATACTGCGCGGTCTTGCGATCTTTCGGCGAAGCAACGACTCTTTCAGTACGCCCGTATATCCTGCGTATCTGCTGGACATTCAGGCCCACACCCTCCCCGATCATGTCTATGTCGACACAACGACGTTCCATATTCAGAATTCTGATTAGTTACCACTCTGGTGCGCGTACCGGGACGGCCGGAAGGTCCTTTGGAAGGACGACTCACCACTCATGATTTTCACAGACAGTTCCAAAACCCCTCACGGGACTAGTGCTGCGATTTACGTCGACGCAACGACGGAAACTTTTACGTGGCGACTGGACGACCGTATTACTATCTACATAGTGGAGTCCATTGCGCTTTACAGAGCCTTGAAATACCTACAATGTCATTTCATCCCTCACTGTATCATTTTTACCGATTGCCGCAGTCTGTTAACGGTACTACAAAGTCCGGCGTGATGGCCCAAGGTCCCAATGTATGAAGTTCTTATCCGCAACCTCGTACATAACTTACCGGACACGGTGCACCTATGTTTGACTTGGATTCCGAGCCATGTAGGGATCCCTGGCAACAAACGAGTGGACGCAGCTGCATGGGACGCTACGAAGAACATGCCGATCTGTGAACAATTCCGAACGCTACCATCTGACGTTGCACGGCATAACCTACGGGGGTGCCCGATATTGGACGACCCACACGACTGCCGATAGACCCTCTCACGAAGTTTTTATTGTGTTCTCGCCGATTGCCTAACCGAGCATTTTCCTATTATTTTTGTATTTTATTCCACGTGGCATTGACTCCTGCTTATCTTTTTCGTATTGGGAGACACTGATCTATGCACCTGTGGACATCGGGCGATGTTAATCATATGTTTTTTGCATGCCCCCTTCGACAGACCGCTACGACAGCTCTTTTTGCCGAACTATACCACCTGAATATCATGGGCCCATATCACTTACCCTCGATTCTCCTTCCCTTTTCCGGACATCTTTGTAGAGCTGTATTCCGCTTTATTACACGCACAAAATGAAGCTGTAGACGATAGTTTCACCCACTCCTCTTTTTAGCGTGCACGGAGACTCGTTTCACTGCTGTTAACCGTCTTCCTGAGATGCAGTAGCACACCTTGTGGTGGGGCAGTAGCGTCTAAAAACAAGCCAACAAGCCAACAACAACAACATCTACATCTACAGCAAAACATGAAACCTGGTCGTGTATCTTCAGAAGCTAGGCGAAAATGCCCTCACTTATTACCTAACTTCAAGAGAAGGAACAGAAGTTACAACTTGGCAAAGAAGCCTTGTTACAGTTTATATTCAAACATGTGAAAATAAAAGAAGTCACTTATGGCTGTGAGAGATTAGGCTTTAATATTAAGAGAAAAATAATCTTTCTTAGGTACTATTAAGAGATATACCATTAATAGAGAAGTGAGGCTTTATTATTTTTTTTTTAATATATTCTCCACAACAAGGTTGCTGCTTCTAGCTGTAAAACATTAAGTTCATCCCCAAGGAACAAATAGCATTCTCACATCCATGCTTAACTGTCTAAAATGTTAATGTGAAATGAATGAGACTTTACTATATTTTGTATTATGGCATTATGCACAAGAAAATTACTTCTTGTAGCTGGAAAGGTTAGTTCATACTCAAGGGACAAAATTAATAGCGCTTTAACTTTTCTTAAAACTGCATAATTTTTACATGAAGTGAGGTGTTACCATTTTATATTCAAATATAGTACAACAGTTTGCTTGTGGTAGGTAATTCCTGAGCGGAAATTCCATGAAAGGTTTAGTAATAAATAATACAATAAACAAAACCGCAAGTAGAGGCAGTTAGCTTCATTATGCTAATAATGATTCATTAACAGACAGTTACCGACAGTAAGAATGAAACTAGGATAATATTGTTTTTGTATGCACATTGATAACTCTTTGCACAGAGGCTTGTTTAAAAATAGGGAAATAATAGGCTAGGTGTTATTGGTTAACAAAACATTTGCCATGCTAGTTTAGCTGTTATAGGATAGGTTTTGAAATGCTGATAATTGAAAACTATACACAATATTCTCACTTGGAATGATGATGTTACATAGAATCTCGGAGCAATCAGCATTTTCATCAGTGGTGAAATGGGTAGTCCTCTCTTGGGTGCTACCTGATGTTCCAACAACGGCAGTAGTACATTTTGCACCACATCTTTGCTAAAGTGAAATCTCCTCTCATCGCTCATTTCCATTCTCATTTTTATTTGCATCCCGAATGTATCACTTTGCAATGCAGAAAGCATTATGAGCATGAAACTCAACATATTCTGCAAATTCTTGATCCTCCATTTTTACATATGGTATCAGCTGATTAAGCAAGACACTCAAGCGCTACTCAAGTGAGTGAGCAGGCTCCCTTAAGAAGTCCTCAAGTGGCGACTGTGAATGGAAACGCAATCCTTAAGGACCACTTGCACTTGAGTACTAACTATGAATCAGGCCCTGCTGTTTTGAGGCCCCCTGAATCCAAAAAAAAAAGCATGTTTAGAAAAAAAATGTGTATATGTGAGAGAGAGAAAACAGTATAACTTAAAAACAAAAAGTGAATAATTACCAAACATGATATTTAACTTCAGCATGTTCAAAGGATACAGAGACATAAAGATTTTATTTATATGAAACATAAAATGTATATCTTGAATTTTCTGGGAATGGACTTTGAAGTCCTATTCATTTGGAAGAAATTTTGTGTGAGTTTGTTTAAATCGTTACATTAAGAGATTGACAAAAATGTAAATCTCTTTAAAGCTCACAATTTATTTCCAACAACCTTTTTGTGCCTTCATCCATTTTCAAGATATCCATTATTATTGCTTTGAAATTTTCATTACTTTGTCAATGTGCTCTCGCTATTGAGATGTTTCTTGCAATGTCATGGAAACAGTATTGAAATGATGTGTATGGCGCCCCACCTTTAAACACCTGACTATCATTTGGCTTGCTCTATCCCTCTTTTGCCTTCAACGAATTGTATACTGAGCCTATTTCTGCAAAGGTTATTCTCAATTAATACAAAGTAGATAGAAAAATTAGCTTTTGTAAAAATAGTTTGTAGAAGGTATATAAAAATAAATGATAGTGGATAGAGAAAGTTATGTGAATGTAACACATCAGAATTCCTCCATCCCCCATGTATTCAACATGGAATTTAAATGACATGGTTTCATTTACAATTACTAGCAGAAATTTCATACTCTCCAGTTGTTCAATATATTCATTGCTTATTTTTAGGCCTATTATTTTGGTGTTGAAACATGATTGCTTTTGTTTCATGAGAATTTACTGTAATACAATAGAATCAAGTAGAAAAGAGACCTTATTATTGATTTCTTTACAGGAGCTGCTGAATTACTGGAGGTCAGTGGCCAGGAGGCTAACAGTTCCAGCAAGGGCTTTGCTCCTGATGTGATGAGCTGGACCCTGAGTAATCAAGAAACCCTTAGATAGGTGGCCAATCGCTTTGGTTTTCATTAAAGCACATGCACACAGTTTATTCATGAAATGCATATATGCTTCGGATGCAAGCACTATATAAAGTGGCCCACTATGAAGAGACTGTAGCAACCATCAAAATAATTAGAAACAAAGACAGACTTTTTTGGTATATATAGGAAACTGACAGACAAGGACAATACCTCAAGTACAACAGCTTTAACCCAAAGTCTTATCAGCATAGAGTGTTTAATAGTCTAGCACACCGGTTAGTCAGTTTTCCATTATGCAAAGAAGAATACCAACACATCATAATAACAGTATTTATCAATGAATTTAGCTCTCAAATGGTAATCAGAAAGATAAATATGAGGGCCAATCAAAAGCAATACCTCCCATTTTTTTGTGTTGCTTTTGAGTGTTTGAGCTAGATTATATTGGTGTAGTATTAATTGATGAACTTTCCCATTAGTGTCCTGTTAGTTTCATTGTCCTGTGACAGATAGCAACAGCAGGGGAGCATTCCAAAATGGCTACTGACATTGAGGTGCATACAAAACAGAGATGTCTGATTGAATTCCTTACCACTGAACAAATTTTGCCAATTGAAATCCATTGACACTTGCTAAAGGTGTATGGAGATGATACAGCAGATGTGAAATAATGTGAGGCAGTGGGTACACCATTTTCAAAAGTGGTGAAAAGGATGTGCAGGACAAGCCATGCCCTGGTCAACTCTGTTTGGCTGTCAACACCAAATAATGAACAGTCTTTATCAACTCATCCCTAATGATCGGCAGATTACAAACAAGGAATTGTGTGTAGAGCTGAATGTTGGCTGTAATGCCTTAGACAAGATGTTATGCAACCTTAATTATCGCAAAGTGTTTGCGAAATGGGTTTTGTGGATACTTTTACAAGACCAAAAAACTGTCAGGACCTGCTGGACCAATATAAGGCTGATGGTGACAATTTTCTGAACTCTAACACCGGAGATGAGACATGGTGTCACCACTAGGAGTCAGAATCTAAATGCCAATCCATGGAGTGGCAACATCGAACTTCTCCAACAAAGAAGAAGTTCAAGAAAGTCATCTGTAGGCAAAGTGATGTGCACAGTCTTCTGGAATTGGCAGTGTGTGGCTCTTTTGATTACCTTGGAACCTGGAGCAAATGTCAATTCCAAATGCTACAAGATGACACTGACCAACCCGAAAGCCTGAATTTCCAGAGCCAGGCCAGAGAAGAAGATAAACTTCTGCCTGCAGCATGATAATGCCAGGCCCCACACCAGTTTTGCGATCATGGAGCTTAACTGTCTTACCACATTCACTGTATGGTCCTGATTTAGCACCTTCAGACTTCCATTTCTTTGGGCCTATGGAAAATGCACTACGTGGCCAACATTTTCCAGACTCAGATACTGTTGTCGTAGCTGTAAGAAGTGGCTAGCCTCAGCTGGTTCAGATTTTTATGAGTGTGGCATGCAGACTCTTGTTCATTGTTGCCAAAAGTGCATAACGAATAGTGGTGATTATGTGGAAAAATAACGGTATATAGCTGAAATCTTACTCTATTTAACTGTGTTATTGTGCTTTCTGTAATCTGTTGTAGTTTCCATGAAAATAAATAGGAGGCATTACTTTCGGAATGATGTAATAGATTCAGAAGAAACCAGGAAATAAACAAAGTCACTACCCTGACACCCTAGGAAGATAGGAAGAAAATTTAAAAATTTAGGGCCTCTCCCAAGAACTAGATACCACAAACCTCCAAACCAGGAATTTTTAGAATAAATTGCTATGAGTGCAATAAGGTAGGTATACATGGGAAAAACCAAATGAAACAAACATCCACACCAAAGAATGCATCCAAAACATAAAATACAAACAAACAGACAGAGAAATCAACAGTTGCAGCACGCTTCTGGGATACCAATCATGGAAAAATAAACACAGAATTGTTAAAAGAAGTGAACTCCCCTATAGAACTCACCATATGGAAAAGAACTATCTTCCATAAACAAAAACCTTGTGTTGTAAACTTTGAAGTATCCCTTGGACATCTACACCAGATTCATATCACCACCTACAAGATACCATAACAAAAGGAGACACAAGCACTGCCAGTCACTCTATGCCTGAAGATGGAAGTGAAGACTTATGAAAATATCTTTTCTACACACAAGGGAGATATTTTGTCCCAAATTTTACTCCAAATGTTTAAGTTAGTAATAATTTAATTTTTATTGAGCTCAAGTATTAAGAATACAGTTAAATCAACTGTAGAATATTTTGGAGATCTAAATTTATACATAAACCTAACCAAATGTGAAATTTTAATCTTTGGCTTTAAAAATACCAATTCCCAAACCTTGGCACTATTACTCTATGACAGTCAAAAATGTAAATACTACAAAACTCTTAGAATTATACATAGACAAACATTTACCTATAATACACATGTCGAAAGAGTAGCATCAATGGTTAGTAAAAACTTTTTATTCTTACATATTTAAAGCTTTTCCAGATAATATTACTAGGATGATATATTTTGCTCTTATTCAGGCACATATCACATATGCCATAGAACTGTGGGACGGCACCACCAAAGAAAATTTTAAAAAATCATTATCTTGCCTAAAAGAGCTATAAGATACCTGGGTAATCTTGCATATAAATAACTCCTACAGAAATACTTTCAGACAGTTAAAGCTCCTAACACTAGCTAGTCTTTAAAGATACAAAACTATACTGTATTTAGTGAAGTTCAAAATACTCCTACACAAGGAATAAGAATGACTTTTCCATCCCTGGCTGCATCCTTTGTCTTTATGAAAAGGTGCCTAGTTTTATGGGAATAGAATTCTAGATGCTTTACTCAAAGAAATTAAATCTTACAACAATTTGTATAGCAAATCTAAACAAGCATTGCAGCAGTTCTTAATAGATTGGGACAGTAGAAACACGTAATGTGAGAAATTTTTCAGAGTTCGAAGTTTCACCACAAGTGCATGCACAAGCAGTTCTGAATGCAATACTGTACTGCACCCCATTAACAGATGGCTCTGCATGTATCCTGAGTTTTGCTGTAGGTAGTACTGCTATTGTTATTAATGATAATTTATTTTGTAATTCATTTTATTTATCATTTTTTTAGAATTAGACATGAAAAAGTCATGCAGTCTGTGTGGAAAGGAATGTGGTGCATGCAAGGAGTGGCATACAAAGTTATTTCTTGGTAAAATCCTATTTCTGGTCCACTGCTTTGCACACAAACAGTCGTATGATGTGACAACAATGGGATGTTCAGTAGGACATGGATATGTGAGCTTGTGGACAGTATCTGCTTCAGTTACTGAATGTTGTGACTGCCTCCTCTGGCTGTTATCCTCATTTGATGATAGCTATGTCTCACCAAAGAAATCACCAGCAAGCATGAAGATCTGTAATTCTTGTTAGGGTATATGTGTGTGAAGCTCATGCAGGTTCTAGTGTATACTTGGAATAACTAAAGCAGTTTCCAATCCCGTTATTTTGTTTTTGACCCCACAGCATGAAGTTTGATTAGCAGTACTGAAATGAACATTTTCTGATTTTGACAATGTATTCTCGTGTTGTAATACATTGTGTAATATGTGATCAGCTCTCAGACTTGAATTTGCAGAGTGATCTTTCCCGCAACATTTTGTTTCAGCCATCATACAAATATCCCTTTCCTTAGTATATTTCCAAATCATGTGACACATATCAACATTTCTATTCATCTCTCATTTTTTCTATTACTTACTTGATTGGTTTGCTACATCTTAAAAACACACCTACATTTCACTTTGCAACTTTGATCTTTCTTTTTTAAATATTTGCTTGTTTTACAAAGTCACTCCAAACTTCATAAGAACAACAGTAAAATTTGACAACAATAGCAAACATCAGAAAACAGCAGACAGAAAAATAATGGAAGTAGAGAGAAACAAACATTATACTAGATTACAAAGTTTAGATTTAGAAATATATGCTATCCACATCAAATTAACATCCATCTTAGGTTTTCCAATCTGGCAAAATATGTCTAACTTTCTTTCGATCTTGAGCCAGAAAATGAGCACGAAAACTTTAAAACTAAAGAAAAAACTCACTAACTTATGTCAGACACAAAATTCATGACATAACCTCAAAAAACCAAAATCTACTAACCAAGAAATAGTGAATCTGTCAAAACATACTTTCAGCAAAGATGAGCTTACAGTGCTAGATAAAAGTCTAAAAACTTGTGTAGGGTATACAAACGCTGTAGAAGAAATAGTTGCAGATATAGATATTGCCGCCAGTCTGATGAAAACACTAAAGCAGTAATTCAGAAAGAATGCACAGCAGTCCTGGAAGAGGTTATAGCTACCAATCGCAATAGTTTCCCAGACAAAAAAATCATAAAATCAATCAAATCCAAACCGGTAATTTATACCAAAGCTGATAAAGGTGGCAAATTAGTAATCCTTGACAAAGAAGATTACATTGCCAGAGTGGAAAACCTACTCCAAGATGCACATACATAGAAATCAAAACATACCCACTAAAAGTTCAAATAAAATCCTTCAATCTTTCTGTGAATAAAGTTAAAACCTTAATAGAAAAAGAAAATTCCATAATTAAACCAAATCATCCCACATTACCAAGACTGTACGCACAGCGCACTCCCAAAAATCCATAAACCAGGCAACAAAATGAGACCCATAATAAACAATATTGATTCATCCACGTATAATGTGGCAAAATGGCTTACACAGAAATTAACAGCACTCTCTAAATACATCAACTTAACAGAAACTCTCAAGAATTAATTACAAAAATGGAGCATATAGAAGTAAAACCGGAAGATAAACTAGTATCTTTAAATGTCATTGCCCTTTTTCCAAGTGTGCCAATAGATGAACTAGTACACCAACTGAAAGACTGGCTTACTCAAAACAATATAACAAAATTGACCTTTTGAATCTCACAGAACTTTGCATCACTCAGAACAGTTTCACTTTCAACAGTAGATAATATCAATAGACTTCTGGTTTAGCCATGAGCAACCTTCATCACCTTTTCTTGCTGACTTTTTCATGAGTAATTTTGAATCACACACGACTATCTCCTTTCCACACATTTACAAAGTTTGGCATAGATATTCAATATATTTGCAATAGTACCCTAAAAGCTCATCCAGGATGCCCTGAAACTACTCAAGTTACCGAACAAAGCTATATAATTCACTATGGATTTAAAAGTAATTAGAAACTAAAACAAGTTCAATTTTGATACCTATAGGAAGCCTAGACATTCTGAAAACTACATAAAAAAACAATAGTTTCAACCCAGTGCAAGACAAGCATACAGTCCTAAACAGTTTGACCCATAGATTGGTTTACACATTATTAACAGAAACAGAATACAAACACACAGCTATAAACAATGGCTTCACCAAACAAACCATTGACAAAAAAATATAGCATATTTCAAGAATCACAAACACATTAAGGACACCACCAATGTCACCCAACAAAAAAACAAAATGATTTTCAAGAATTTCACATTCCACTCAAGGACTCACTACAAATTCCCCATCTTCAAAACGCACATCTGCCTAGCTCCACAAAGCATATTTAGTTTAGAGAAATTACTTTGCAACAAATCAAAGGACCAACTATCTCAGAACAAAAAAGCAGGAGTCTATCAGATTAATTGCCCAGAATGTGACCAAATCTACATAGGTAAAACATAAAGAAATTTTGAGACCAGATTAAAAGAGCATATGAGACACATCAAATACAAACAGATGGACAAATCTGCTGATGCACATTACCTTTGGATGAAAAATCACACTGAATATAGCACTCATAACACACGCAAAATACACAACAGAATTGGATACTTGGAAAAAGTTATTAATCACAAAATATAAACATTGTGTAATAATTTTGAATTGCCGCAACCAAACCCACTATGGAAATTCATCACTGCACCACCAGATGCCACCACATACAAACTCACACCGGACATTACATGAGGAACCAGTCTGCCACTTCCAAGGATAGGAGCAATTAGCTCTCGAAACCAGTCAAGTTGTAAAACATGTAAGTGATGTTAAGTGTTTCAACTCCAACTCAAATTTTCTAAATAATTTCAAATTCACACCACTGTTACTAGCTCATCCATATTTTATAGAAAAGTTCTGATTTGTTTAGAAATACATCTTAATTCAAATTGGACGTATCAGTGGCCTGAATAACTTTCATCCTCAGACACATGTCAATTTTTAATAAAGTTTCCCACATAATTGGTTACTAAAGTTATGTCAATAACTGCCTGCCTTCTTATAGTAACAAAGGTAGGTCTGTAACTCACATTCAGTACCTCAAGATTACTCGATATAATAAAATTATAAAGAGATTCACTTCTTTCATTTGTATCCGTACTCCCCCCACGTAATGTAATGGGAATTAGCATCGCAGCCAATTACCAATTGTAGTCCCTCAGAACTACAGGTGGTTACCAGTTGTTCTAATTCCCTAATAGGAGGTAAAATGACATCATATGGAAATAAGACCAATCCAAGTATATACTCCCTTGGTCCACCTTCCCTCATTGATTTTACTCTGACTGCCATAAGGTACCTGGAACAAGAATCCTTAATGGCAGTGTATTTAAGTAATTTTTAACTAAGATGCAGGTTCTATTATAAATTAATTTCCCACCAGCCTCCTTAAGACCTTTAATTTCCCGTTTGTAACATCAGGGTTCCTGGATGAGCGCCTCATCACAGGTCTTCCATCTTCACACAGAGGGCAGCAGATGCTACCCTACTGTGTTGAAGATTCACCTGCAGCCAGATCCTCTACAGATGGTTCAGAGATGTTTTATACTGTTAAGCTTCTAGAGAGCTTTGAACACTTTCAGGATTTTGTTTTACTATGTCCATTTCTGTCCCATGAGTATGGAGGAAATACAGTCAACCCCAGAAGAGCCCCTACACCGTGGCAAGGCTGAATACTCTGGGAGGTTGCCTGGTATGCCAGAGGTTTTGTTAGCAACACATCTCCCATGTGCCATGCACCCCTTCAGCATGGAAACGCATAACACCTTGGGATTGGGGAGTTGGTTCATGGTCTCCTATTGGTTATTCAGAGGCAGACCTGTCCAGCATGTTAATAGTCAGCCGACACCGCTGGTCGGGTCCCAACTGTCCACTCAAGGTCATCCAAGGGCTTAAAGGCTGTTAGGCTGCTCCAGAGGCCCCCCACTGCGGAGGGCTGTCCTGTAGTATACCAATAAGATTTAGTTAAAGTTTAGGCTAGAAATAGTCAACAAATTAGTGTTTTAGGCACTAGTCAGTATAATTTAGGAACAAAAGGATTGTTGGCTGCAGCTTAGTTTGTACTGTACGTATAATGTTGATTGAAATATCATATTGACAAACATTTATTGTAAATATAGACGATCATTATTGTATATATTTTGTTACGTCCTAGATTTTATTTTGTTGAACATATTTATTATTGTAATCTTTTACTTGCATCTATTACACCGACTTAGATTCAATCATGTATCCAGCATTCTGAATCACAATAAATTGAAACTGAACAATTAATGGAATTAATGAACAAATAAGCTTCAATAAAATCTTGAGTAGCAGCAAAGTGGTCACTGAATAAACTTTTGGGGGGTTAAAAGGAATGTTCAGAAAACTGAAATAAATTAATGTTATAAACTTGAGATATTCCATATACCTATGTCAATTTAACATGCTGCGTTCTTCATAACACGATACTATGGAGGATTGCCCCAGCTAAGCTCAAGTGACCTTGAATAACTCTCCCTCTCCTTTGATCCAAATGCTGACACTTGTTATTGCATCAGTTCACTGTGTGTGCCTGCAGTATGCTGGTACAGCCTGGAGCAAAATTTACTCCGTAATGACTTCTAAAGTCACTGACTTATGGCAGGAGTACATTGGTGGACTTTCCAATGCTGATTACAATCTTTCAATGATACAAAGTGCAAGCAGAAAGGTCTTACATAAGTCATGTATTGGGTGTATAACATAGCTGCACAAAAATGACCTAAAAGACACAAGAAAACCCTCTAATGCAAAGAAGCCTTGCCATCCACATTGGAGCATCTAAAGGGACTAATTACAGGATAATGCACAAAAATGTGGGTCTAGAACGAAAGCAAAATGCATGACAACACATGTTGAAAGAGCAGTACATCAGAAAATGCTTCATCAACTCAAGAAAACTTTATGAACACCACCTGGCAAGTGAAAGTAACAATGGATGATTTCCTTAGATGAAGCATGGATTTATCTAGATGACATAAACCTTGTGCCATTTACTATCATCAAATGGGCCAAAAGGGGTGCTCCAACTTCATCTAGGAGAACAAGGAAAAGTTTTCCAAGGGATTCATGGTAGTTGCAGGACACTGCTCTCGGGGCAAACTCAACATTCACAGAGTTACCAAAAATTAATACAGCCTACTATCAAAGGAATGCCATGGACCCAATTTTTTATCATGAGATACCCTGGTTGTATGGCGAGGATGCCCAAAATGTTTGGTTCTGCATGGATAAAGCATGCAGGGACACTTCTAGATCTTCCTGGGAGTATTGCCATGGCAAAACTGAGGAAATGGGTGCAAACGATCCCTGTGAAATCACCGGATGCCTCGCCAATGGATTTTTGCGGATTTTGTCTGCTGAAACAGCTCCTTGCTTCTCTACATCCCACCACAATTGAGGGTCTTTGGAGAGTCTGCCAGGAGGAAAGGGGATAGCATCCCCCTTCCTGTTTTATGGCACAGTCTTCTATAATAGATATTGTGCTGCAGAGCCATAGTTCAAGCCTTTGGACATCACAGTGAACATAACCAGTGGTGACAAAAGGGAATATCATGATGAAAAAGTGTAAGTAAAACGTCTTAGCTTAAGTGGGGCAACTCTCCATAAAAAAGGATAAAATTGGATATGTCTGATGACAGTGACTGTGAAGAATAACATAGTAGCAGATGGAGCACCTATACAATACAAAAATAATATAATGAACAGCTTAGTATAACTCCAATTATCCAGATTAATTGGGACCTAACCCTATCCAGATAATTGGATAAATCATGAAAAAACCTAATTCCTTAAAAAAAAACAACTACTAAATTTATGTGTACTGTAATATTAATTTAAGGACTACAAAACAATATTTATTTTCTACAGTACTGTACTTGCATAAAGTGTCACTTCTTGAAGAGATTGGTCAGTCAGTCAGTCTTAGTCAGTTATTTTGCTGTCTTAATATTGTTTTCATGCAGTCAGGTCTCGCATCCGCTTGATGGTGAGCAATGGTACTCATTTAATTTAGGCTGGAAGATTTTATTTTCTAATACATTCGCTATGGATTGACTTTAGAACGAAAAAAAATGTGTAGTACTTCACAGCTATGTACAGTAATAACTGTCAAATGAAACAAACTCGTTGGTTTAATAAAGTAACTTTAGTCATACCATTTTTTTACCCTCAAAGCGATTCGGATAATTGATGATCCAAATAGTTGGAGTTTAGATAATTGGAATTCTACTGCGTATGTGTGTTCTCTGCTGTAAAGCATTTCAAATCAATACAGTAAAACTAATTTAATATTACATAAAATAGAGATTTATTTTTATAAATAAATGTAATAAAGGAATAAAAAATAAATATTTCTTCCTTGTCATAGCTGCTGCCAGTTTCCTAATAGCTAGAACTTCCAATTCCTTTAATTGGAGGTTTTACTTACTCTACTAATCTATAGTAAGTAGAGAAAGTATTGCATTCCATCCAAATATTTGATACCAAGATTTCACTGGAAATGTATGTTTTGTGACTCCCTGGATCCAAAAAGAAGAGCATTTTTAGAAAAAGTTCTGTGTGTGTCTGTGAACAACACAGAAATGAAAAGTATGTTAACCCATTGGAGTCACATTTAAATACCTTCATGGTTAGCTCAGAAATCTGATTTAAATCCCTATACAGCTTCACGGGTATGTTGTGAAGTTTAAAAATACATATAAAATCAATCAAAAAAATTTATTTCCTGAAATTTTGCATACATGATGATTAACTGATTTGTATGCCCTAATATGATTATTGGGTATGGTAGATCTCAAAACAATTCTCCAAATAAAAGACAACACACACTTTGCTATGCTAAAAGCTTTCACTATTCTTTTTGTCTGCGGATGAAATGTGCATTGGAAAAGAAATGCATGTTTCAACCTCCTGTCAGGTTGACCTTTAACACTGATCTCTGATGTTATACTCTGAAGCAGCTGATGAGCAACATTGGTGCTAAAGTGTATGTGGTTTATTTATTTATTTATTTATTTACTTATTTATGTATTTATTTATTTATTTATTCCATCCATTGAATCAAACTACATTGATATAGGACATGTCAAATTTTTGGTACACAAATATTCACACATACATACAATTATACATAATATCAATTTAAATTGCAACCTGTGAGGCAGTATTTTTTACACTTAAAGGATTTCAGTCAAATTATATAATATGTAAATTCAATAACAGCCCGCCTTGAAGCAATATGTGTATGTAATAATTTGTAAACTGTGTGTAACAGTCATTGCATATGCTTATATTATTGTATACATGTTGAATAATGTTATGTGAATATATTACGTAATTTAATAATGTAGGAGCTGTGAGAATAATAAGTTAAAATTTGCTAACAATGAGGTAACCTTGAGGCAATAATGAGTTTGAGAGTCTAACAATACTACTTGTGACTCTTGGAAGCAATAATGTAATTTTAGTGACAGTTTATAAAATAGCCAATCAACAACCAGAAAAAGCTTTAATTAAATGAAGGTATTCTATTGGACTAGGATTAGCCAATCAGAGACATGAAATACAGAAATCTAGGAATTTAGGTGGTGGAAAACAGTTCAGTTGCCTCCAAAAAGTGCTCATAACCAGACGCGAGATGTGTCTTCGAGAAATTAATTACGTATTCGTGTGAGACGAAAATAGTATACGTGTTAAAAAGTGCAAGTATTTAACAATAAAAAGAATCTCACAGCTCTCTATCAGTGAAGTGTTATATAAATCGTGTCAAGCAGTAATGAAAGGAGTGAAGTAAAATTATAATCTTTGTAAGTCTACACTCTTGTTGCACCATAACCCTGCCAAGACATCCCTGTCTCTAAAACAATAATACTGATGCAGCCGAGGCAAACATAAAGATAATATTTAAAGAAACAGTTAAATTACAAAGTTAAAATATTTTTTTTTAAACTTGCAGCAAAGGCCACCTGAAAGTACATTTGGGGCGAAGGCTACCGGAAACTGTTTACCATACATGCAGTTGCAGCTACTTCAAGTGTTTGGCTCCCCAACAGTTGAAATACGATACAACTCCTTCTAAAATACACCTTCCTCACTTGTACATACATGATATAAATTTCAAATTATCATATGTATATACACATGAGGTGAGTTTTAAATATGTTTAATGATAAATGAAAGTCAACAGTTATGAGGTTCCCTGGTATTCCTGTATGCTGTAGAAAGACTGCATGAATTAATTTAATTTTTGCTTAAAGGATTCAAAGGTGTATCCTGTTTAATTGATTCTGGCAGTTTGTTGTACAGCATTATTTCTTTGTGCTTGTGCTTTCTTTCCTTGTAAAAACTAGTGCAGTGAGACATAATTGACAGTTTCTGCTTATTCCAGATGTGGTGCAACTGTATAAATGAATTGGTAACGTGGAGTAATACCTCAAAAATGTACAATGATGGTAGGGACAAGATCCCCATTTTTACTTCTTCTACCATGTACATAGTAGGCAGAGAAGGTATTGCATTTCAGAGAATATGGAAAATTCCAAAAATTCTATAGATTTCACTGGAAATATATTTTTTGAGGCCCCCTGAATCCAAAAAAGAAACATTTTTACAAAAAGATCCATGTGTGTGTGAACAGTGTAACTTAAAAACGAAAATTCAGATAAACACCAAACTTGGTATTTAGGTTCAGTACCTTCTAAATAAGTGATACAAAGATTTTTAAGAAAATCCTCTACCCCAAACTACCTTTACATGGAAGATTTGTCGGTATATTTTATTTTCTAAAAAAAATGTCTAATGATTGTGATTAAAATATCATATATTAATGATATTTACATGACAAATAAAATGTATATCTTGAATTGAAGTCCTCTTTCGAAAGGAATTTTGTATAATATTGTATAACTAGTAAACATTAAATGATGGACGAAAACATACTACACAAGAAATTTAGATCTTTTTAAAATGCACAACTTATTTCAAATAACTTTTTTTGTGGCACAAGACAATTTCCAAGATATCCATTATTAATGGTTTGAATTGTTCATTAGCTGGTCATTCCTAGTCCTTTCAAAATTCAGTTGTTTCTCGCAATGTCATAGAAACATGGAATTTTAAGGCAGCATATAGGGTCCAGTTCTGTAATCATTTGACTATTGGTATCTATAACGAGATGTGTAATGTAGGTATTTCTGCAAGGGTTATATGGTTAGATAGAAAAATAAGCTTTAGTAAGAAAATTTGTATACCCACTAATAAGTGATACAAGATAGAGAAAGTCATGTGAATGTAACATCACATTTTTTGAAGCACTGTGTTTTAGCAGTCATCTTGTAAAACACAATGAAACAATTGAGTATGCACATGTCTAGCAGACAGAAAAATATTTTCCTGTAACCTTTAGCTGTGTGTTGCATTATAGAAAACAAACCTGATCTTACAAATTGTCACCTCCCATTTGCTTCTTGTACTCGAGGGCACACTTGGTTTCTTTACCTCCTCTCTGGATGTCTGATCCTTCCTTCTCAGCTTGCCTATTGCTGCAATATCATGTTTCAATGATAAGTAATAAACATCTTTCTTATCTTTGAAATCCCGCCATTCAACAATCTCGTAGCTTCATCATGGACATACCAGATGACACCACTTTCACACCGCCTACATCTATGGACCCAAATTCCCAGCATACTCAGTCCAGAAAAAGGCTAAAGATGAAAGCAAGCAGTGCTTTCGAAACATGTTCGATTAATTTCAAGTATGTGAAGTTTTAGTGTATCCACCAACTCAAGATTCAATTAAATTATTGTTTTGCTTCACTATCTATAACTTCTGAATAACACTTCAGTGTTTCTTAGGCTTTCACGCATAATTCATTCATTGCATACCATGATATTTAAAAGAGGAAATAAACTAAAAAAGAAGAGAAATGTCAGATGGGGGTTTAAAGTTACAAGTTGTCAAGGATTTGGATTATTTGGGGGTGAGGATGAGCAGTAATGATGAATGGGTGGTGCATAGCAGGAATATTATGGCTAAAGGAAAGGTGGCAATGACAGGAGTAAGGATGTGCAAATACAAGTTAGAAATGCTGACTAAATGGATAGAAAGAATGTATGAGGCATTGGTAGAAGCAAGAAAGCTATATGCAGTTGAAATTTGGGGAGGGGATCTGAATTAAGCAGAAAAATAGACCAGAGCTATAGAACGTTCTGTAAAGAGCTATTGGGGTTACCAAGATCAGCACCATGGGAAAGAACATTAGTGGAATTAGGAAGTTCAAGAAGAAAGGGAGTAATACTGGAAAGGATATTGAAAGTTTGGTTTAGATACCTAAAAAAAGATAAAGGGGAAATTTTAAAGATATGTATGGATCAACAAATATCTGGTGGACAGAGGTAGAAAAAATTATGCTGAAGATAGGAATGAGAGATATTTGGAGAGCAGGAGAAAGAAATAGCAACGGCTTCTGGATAAAAGTAAGAAGCAGAGTGGAGGACATAGAAAGACAAGAGATTTGGGGAAGCTTAGAGAATAAAACATCACTAGGGTTCTATAGATTAGTAAAAAGGAAATGGGGAAGAGAAGGGCATGTAGGTTATTGTAATAGAGCTGAAAAAGAAGCGTTTGTATGGATGAGAACAGGATCAATGTACCTGAGAGGCCTAAGAGGCAGAAAAAGTGGAATTTGTGAACTATGCAGAGGTAGTGAAAGCACAGAGCATTAATGTGACGGAATGCAAAGAATCAGCAGAATAGAGACAACAATGGGAAAAAGTGGATGGAAAATAGTAGCAATTAAAATGTTAACAAGAAAGGAAGAAAAGAAAAATAAGACTATGGGGGAGTTCTTAAAGAAAGTAAAGGAAAAATAGATTAGAAAAGTAAGGGAGATAAGAAAGGTAGAAGGGCAAATAAAGGAGGGAGAGGATGGATCATAGGTGATTAAGGGTAGCAAGCACTGCTCAGCTGAGCCATAAGGCCAGGGTGCCAGGCAAAATGAGCAGTATAGGTAGAACATAGCTGGCAAGAAAATTTGTACATAGGTTAAGTTAGTTTATAAGTGGAATATTGTAAAAAGGATTGTGTATATGTAAAAAAAAAAATGTACAAATAAAGTTTATTCATTCATTCATGCAGACTAGTTATACTTGCCACATTTCACTGTATTATAAGATAACTTCTTTATTTGTTTATGGTATCACCTGCATTCGATATTCTGCTCATTAGTCTTCCAAAAAGATACAGAGATCCTTTAAATGCTACCTGATAGTTAAAAGTGCAAATATATGTAGTTTTATTGGCCAGCACACTTAAGAGCTATGTTCATCACGTGATTTGAATATCATTACTAACCTATGCGAGTACAGCTCATCATATGACATGCATGGGTTAAATACCAAACTTGGTATTTAAGTTCCGCATCTTCCAAGGATGCAATATAGAAGATTTTTCAAGAAAATCTCTCCACTCCATACTACCCTTTACATGAAAAAAATCTTATTTTTGATTTTCTCAAAAATGGCTGTTAACGATTCTGATTAAAATACCATGTGTTTCAGATATTTGGATGATAAACTGTATATCTTAATTTTCTGCAAATAGCCTGTGAAGCCCTCTTCATTCTGAATTACTTTTATATAATTCATAAAGTGTAAGAGGTAGACAAAATTTTATTACACAGAAACATGCTTCTTAAACCATGCAATTTGTGTCAACATTTTTTATGGTGTTGAAGCTGTTTCCAGCCCCGCGATGGGCGCCAAGTTTGACAACAAATTCCCGGTGTCATCTTTCCAGTATCTGCTGTTGATTTTGCTGCTGGCTGCTATAGTGGTTGGCTATGAGATCATTCTCTCAGGATATGCGTGAGTATATTTTGAAGGACAACACCAGTTTAAATTGACTGAGAAATTTAATGAAATCTAATACATCATTTCAATTATGGAGTTATTTAAGTGAATTGTCAACAGTTTGAAGATAAGAATGAAACTGATTATGAATTGTAGCACTTTGAAACTAGCACTACAACATTTCAATTATTACACCTGCTAAGTTCTGCAGTATCAATTTTACTGTTTGAAATAACTATTTCTGCAATAAAGAAACTAGAAGTGTAACTGCCATGAGTCGCTAAATTGCTTACTGGCAAAATCCCTCATGGCTACACTAAGTAACTAATAACTCACGCAGTCTTAGGCGCTACGAACTGCTGATCACCGTAAAAGACTGAGCTAAACTGTACATGAAAGAAACAAAGGTAAGATGGTAATTTTAGCAATACTTACATTTTTATTACTTAATCTCCGCCTACCTTAGAACTATCCCACCAATGTTACTGTATATGTGCTCCAATCTCAAACTCCTACTATGTGCATCTGACACTGTTACTAGGTGGTACCTCCCCGACTAAGAATTTCATTTTTTCAGCTTCTCTTTTCAGAATTTTGGCCTGACTGTTCAATCGTACTGCACTTAACCCTAAACTGCATTCCAAGAATCTTTATACTTAATGTGTTTGCTACTCATGCTGTTGCTAATGACTTTCCTTAATGTGACGCGCTAATGACCTTTTTCTTTGGACAAATCTTTCAACTCAAGCTTGTTACCTTATACATTGATTTAATATACAAATATTATTTATTGCAATTATTTCTCTACCTTACTCTTATTTATGTAATTATGTATATAATTATAATACAGTTTTAACCGTTTCCAGTATAGTCCTTGTTATTGGTTTGAATTTATAAATTTTCAAATTTTGAATTTACCATTTTCAAGTGGTAAGTTGCTAATTTTTTTTTATCGTGTTCATGCAGAGAGCAAAGCAATCAGCTTTTAAAAATCTGACTCACTGTATCCTCCTTATACCTACAATGTGTCATGAAAGTTTATCTCTATTAACAAGAAGTAGACAGAAAAATAAGCTTTTGTAAGAGTATTTTGTAGAAGAGTGAGTAGAGAAAGTCATATGAATGCAACACATCAGAATTTTTTTTTTCATTTCCAGTATCTTCCTTTCTTGTTAGCTTCTCTTCTCACCGATCACTGAGAAAGAGATATTCCTTCATGGAAAACTCCTGCTTTTTCTGCAGGTTTATCACATGAAGAACTGTGTTTTTCTTTGACTTTCATTATTGTTAAAATTGGTGTTTTCAAGAGACAAAGTAACACATGATTTTGTCCAGAGAACCTCATTGAATATAGAATAGTGTTCCCAGGAAGGACTTTCGTCCCCACTTTCCTGGGGTTCCTTTTTATTGACTTGTACATTGCCGGGAGGTGTAGGTACTTGCGTCACAGGCATCTTCTGTTATACTCTAGTGCTCAACAGAGGCAAGGGCTAACAGATTCTGATTTCACAAATGAGCAAAATCAATCAATAATAAGAGCATTTTACCTTACTAGTTTTTCAAACATTTTATAAGTGATTCCCAGATCATTCATTGGATGCAAATATTAATTCAAATTTTGAGAAAACCTGTAAAAAAATATATTAAATAAACATGACTTTTAAGTGTAATATTTCAGTAGTTTGATTACTAACTTTTTGCTCCTATTGTTTGAGCTTAATTCGTATTCATTCATTATTTACCAGTAAATGTAAAGGATATTTGTTTTGGCCTTTTTCTTTTTCTTCTCCAGTTATATATCTTAGCTTTTGAGCTATATCTTAATGATGGAGATAATAGTTCTCTGCTAAGATAAATTCACTCATAGACTGAACAAATAATTGCTTATATGGTTGAAATAAATAGGATAGAGATAAAAGTGTTGGTTTTGATTTAACAAAACAAACTGACACCATAACCTAGGTATAACAAATACCACTTTTTTTAAATTAAAGGAGGGCTATTAGCCTCCCCCTGGGTCTGCCTGTGATTCCCAATGCCATTCATCATGCTGCAATATAGTTCCACAGTTTTATTTTTCGGTATACCGAGCAGCCAGTTCCAGCTCCCTCAACTGTTGTTGTATAAGCAACACAGTTGCCGCATGAGTGCACTTATCTTCTGTTAATAGTGGCATTGGCACTTCCATTGAGGTACTGGGTCTTGCAGCTTCTCGATCATTGTTGCCATCAACTAGAATGTGATAATGATGAGAATTGTCTTTAAAATCTCTGATGTGTAATATTCACATGAGTTTCCTACGCTTTACCGTTTATTGGTGGTTATAAAAATTATTCTTACGAAAACTTTATTTTTCTATCTACTTCATTTTAATTGAGATAAAACTTTGCAGAAATAATTGCATTAAACACTTTATTATACATTTAGAAGGAGTAGCAACAGTCAAATGTTTTAAGAACTATAAAAAGATAAAAACTGAGTTATTTATGGATGCTCTTTAACTACTGTGGTTCTTAGTGTCCCATTCTATATTGGGTGTGAAAGACCAGAAATTTTGCCTCTTTATCAAGTTTGGAGTTCTTTTATGTGCCATAAATCTATGACATGGGACCACCAGCTTTACTTCCCTTCTGAAGGATGTAACGCTAAGGATCTTTATGCCTTAAAAAAATCCATCGCTCTCAGCTGAGTTTGAACCCACGACCTCAGGAACTAGGTTTTAAGAACTGCTATATGCTGGCCATACTCTTTCCGTGCAGTCATGTGAAACAGCTGAATGTCGACAGGACTTCAAAAGAATGATAAGGTATTGAACAAATTGAACCATTAATAAGATATATCTTGGCAATGGCTGATGCCACAAAGAAAAACTTATTTTAAATATTGGTGTTTTAAATAAAGCTACACTTTTATATAGCGAGTTTTCATCTATCGCTTGTTTACCGGTTATTCTAGATTCATTCCAAATGAAGAAGAGTTCACAGGCTATTCTCAGAAAATTTGAGATATACATTTTATTTCTTTTGTAACTATCTTTAATATATTTTAATCATAATTGTTAGGGCCATTTTTGAGAAAATAAGAAATTTCATAAATGTTTCGGGTGGCGGAATTTTCTTAAGTGTCGCATCTTTGGAAGATATATTTATTCGACTTTTTGTTTTGAGCTATGCTGTTCACAGACAACACACATGGATCTTTTTCTAAAAATGCTTTTTTTTTTTTGTATTCAGGGAGCCTCAGGACAAGTATTTCTGGTGAAATCTTGGTATCGAATTTTTGGGTGGAATGCAATTACCTTCTCTACCTACTATGTACATGGTATAGAAAGTAAAAAGGAAAATAAATAATTATAGCTACTTCAATTGTTTACTCATCCAGGGTCTTGTTTCCTATGCAAACTATTATTGTTGCAGTATAAAACAAATCCGTTAGTTGACATTGACACTATAGTTTATTATGCAAATTGCTCATGTGCATAAGGTACTCAATAAGTAGGTACATTAGTTATTCCTCCCTTCCCAAAAAAGGGAACAAAATTTGAAGTATGCTTCAAAACTAGAAAGTTTTGTAGATACTGCCATATAAAAATCTGTTGTGTTGCATTCACATGAGTTTCTCTGCTCTTATATAAACTATTTTTATAAAAGCTTATTCTTCTAGCTGCTTATTGCTAATCGAGAAGCAATTTCTTTACACATTTTACTGTAGGTATAAGAAGTATACAGTACCCTATAGGGTTAGTCAGATATTTAAAAAGCAAGTTGCTATGTAATGGCTTTGAAATCCCATGCTATTTGTTGCATTGCTACGAGACCAAAAAAAAAAAAAGAAAGAAAAAAAGAAAGAAAGAAAAAAAAAAAAAAGACTTACCACTTGCAAAAGTATTTGAAAAGTCAAAACAATAAAGAATATCTTGCAAATGGTTAATACTACAAAACATTCTGACATCATTTGTGTGCTTTAATGAGATCTAAATTTTTTGTGTAGTAAGATTTTGTACAGTTTACCAAAGTCATTCAGAATGAAGAGAACTTCACAGGCTATTCACAGAAAACTCAAGATATATTTGCAATTTATTTTTCATGCATATATCTTAAACAAAATGTATTTTAATCAACTTTGTTAGAGCCATTTTTCAGAAAGTAAATTTGTCCATCTAAAGGTAGTTTGGGGTGGGGAATTTTTGTTAAATTGGTTGAGCTGCATTCTTAAAATGCTGAACTTAAGTAGCAACTTTGTTTTTTAACTGGCTTATCATGTTAAGTTATACTGTTCTGACACACACATGGGCCTTTTTTTCTAAAACTGCTTTTTTTTTTTATTAAAGAGACTAAAAACATGTATTTCCACTGAAGTCTCAGAATCAAATTATAGGGTGGAATGCAATACTTCCTCTACTTACTAAGGTAAGTAATAGAGACAAAAATGTGTAAAGATTCAAGAGAATTTTGTTTAATTTGAAGCTAGTAACAGTAAAGTGGAAATTCATGTGAGTTTATTTGATTTCCTGATTCAGAGTTAACAGTATTCAGAACACCTTTGGAGTTTAAAATGCTTTTCTGTTTACTGAAAGCAACAATGTAATGAAAGCCTGTGCTTCCATCTGTACAAAATGGCATTTTCCAACTGCATTTTTGTGAATTACAGAATTGGCATATATTCTAAAACTTATTACTTCATTAGCCCACTAATTGTAATTAAGTTATAGTTCAGATGAGATCAAGGAAGTCCAGCTATGCTTTATGCAACTTATTGCCTTGTTTTGGCATGCTGTAGTTTCTTTTAGATGGCATTTGACGTCTTTCATATTAACATAAGTGTTTATTATTCAGTAATGCTCACCTGATTAGTATCCAGAAATAGGGAAACGAATGACCTCCAAAATATTGCTAATTCTATATTCATACATTTATTAAAATTAAAAACATATATGTAAATTATACTTTAATATATTTTGGAGTGCTAATGTCGCAATGGAGGTAAGTAATAATTGCAGACTCACCATTAGCTTGGTTTCTCATGAGCTCAAGCATGGCGTTTGTAACATCATGTCTAAGACAATTACATAGACTTGATTTTTAGCAGTAGTCTCTGAAGGCAAATCGTGGTATTATCTATATAAAATGATTTCTTGTGAATATTTATGAGTAGGAAATAAAAATGTGATGTGAACAACTATTTCAAAGTTCAAACCAATGACAAAGAATATCTTGGAATGTCACAAGAAGTTTTATTTGATATAAATTGAGTGTTTTAAAGACACCTACATATCTTGTATAGTGAGACTGTCTCATGGTTTACCAATTATACAAAAGTCATTCAAAATGAAGACTTCACAAGGTATTTCTAGAAAATTCAATATATGCATTTTATTTGCAATGCAAATATCTTAAACCTAGAGTATTTTAATCAAAATGTGGGGGGGGGGATTTTCTTGAAAATCTTCATGTCATCTAATTTGTTTTTTATTCGGGGAGCCTCAAAACGTGTGTTTTAAGTGAAATCTCGGTAAAGAATTTGTGGATGGAATGCAATATCTACTTTCTCTACTTTAGATAAGTAGTAGAGAAAGTAATAAGGTTTTGCATGAATAACTTGTAGACTAACTAGTTAAAAAATTAAACTAAAAAAAGTTGTTTAATACGTTATGGAGAAAAATAATCTTTAAAGCAATTAGTGCTCAATTTCTCTGAAAAGCTGTTAAATGCATTTTATTTTGAGTTTGTTTCAAACCTTACACTTACTGGCCACCTGCCCCCCCCCAAAAAAAAAACGCTGCATCAAAGTTTCGCTCGTGTTTATTTGAATTGAGAAAGTCCACGGGATGCCTAGAAATTCGTATACTAATTCTTATGGAAGCTTGCTCGTTGCTGGGCTCTACGGATTATGCAAGTCATTGCGTTTGGTCTCGACACCTCGATGTGTGCAATAACAGGTCGGTCGCACACTGTATTCGCTACAAGTGCGTGGAACCAAGCGGTTAACACTAGTCCGTTGCTGTGTGCTACCTGCTACCTTGCCATGATACGTCAAGAGACGACACCCTTCCACTTATTTCTGTTATGGTCCAGCCTTCGCAATCAGCTGTGTCACGATGTGTACGTGAATGTAGTACGAGCAAATGTGATGTATTGACCTTTGTTTAACAAACTCTGAACTTTGCTCAACAAGAGAGTTATATTAGTCAGCAGGCTGCTACTTATGCCACAGTGCATTAGCAAGGAGCAGAATGGCAGCACTAACTAAAGGTATGTGGAGCAGTAGACAAAAAATAGTCTGCTAATGTTTGACAAATTGATCGTTTTCCCCTTGTAATGATAGGGCAGCAGTGTAATGAAATACGCCATTTCAATACTTCACATTGACATATCTCAGACAATTTTGGAACTAAAATTCCAGAGTTTAAATAAATTGGAATGCCTTTAGGGAAGTATTAGTATCACAAATCTATAACGGAGCCCAGGAATAAATTATAAACAACGTTATTCTAGTTTATTCATACCTCTGACATAATATATATATATATATACATACATAAATGGCGAGTCAGCTGTTTTAGCTCTTCCAAATTTTTAATATAAATTTTAGGTCAATAGTGAAAATCATATGAGGGAGAGGTGTGTCAATTAATTTGAATGTGGTTTAGCGGTGGGAAGAAGGGGACTCTTTATTTTCGCTTTTGTGAATGGATACGAAGAAATGAACGATTTATTGAAAGCGCTTGGAGTAACACTTGCAACCATCCCTTCATGCAGAACAAGGGATTTAAGAGCCTTAATTATAACTGATCATTTCCCAATGTTTGAAAATTATTAATTAATGAATAGAGTCCATGTTCGTATGCTTAATTTTGATTTAAAGGGGTGTGGCTGATTTGTTAGTACAGAGATGCGTGCCTTGTCGTAGTTGTCAAGCAGATAAAAATGCGCAATGCGAGACACCAACATATACAGAAAACGCGCCAGAATATTAGAAAATCGCTAAACGGGACGAGTAGGAGTAATTACCGAAACATCTGTGTATTTGTTGGTGTATGAAGTATACAAGGAAATTAAAAAAATGTAGGATGTAGGATCTAATATGTTGCTTGGGGTTGATAAATGGGATATGGAGGAAATGCAACTCTATAAATTGGGAGTTGTAAATTTGCAAATATAAACATTACATAACACATAATTCCGGGTTGAATCTAAAAAATACACCTCCTATGATTCGCTACGGCCTAGTACAAATCATACTTGTCCAGTTACAGTTCTATAGAGTTGCCTTTTCTGGCGTTGCATGGATAACCAGAAATGTCTTACTTAAGCAAAAATAATTGTTTAAAAGCAAACAAAAAGCTTCTAGAATGTGTGATATCCAATATTTTTAAAACAGGATTATTGCATATAAAAGTGAATGGCTACCACGCGAAAGGTGATGGTAGCGTCCACCAACCTAACAAATATGGGTGCAAAATAATGATAGGATTAAACCACTCCCTCTCCCATCCATTAGCTGTAGTTAGTGCATGGTAGGGGAGGCGATGTAGATCCCTTTCGGATGATCGTCACCTGGTGTGGCGGAGGAGGGGCCACACCATATAAAAAAAAAAAAAAAAAAAAAAAAAAAAAAAGATAGGATTAAAATCATCATACGCTTTCACTCGGACAAATTACTTATACGAACTGTACTTCAGCTGTCATGTTCGCGCTGCTCTCTAAGTGACTTTTCGGTCTGCTCAATTGTTGAAACCTGCCTAGGCCACGGTTTCCGAAGCTTTCTGAGGCAGACAAGCCGATGTATGTATATCTTTATCCGTAAAATAATATCTTCTTGTCATTTTGATGTGCATTCAAATCAGTGGACTTGTCATTTTGATGTGCATTCAAATCAGAGGACTTTGGCCCTTGAACCTGAATACAACCCAAGTGTTACAGAATTTTTGAAAGGCTAAGGGAGAAATCAAAACATTATTTACTTGGGTATTTAGCTTCGAATTTACCTTAATTATAATAATTATAACAATTCTTGGTAATTCTGTGCGACGACTCTATTTACTATGGCGACCGCGCGCAGAGCCTTGTTGAAGTGCCAACGCTAGAACTGTATATTCGCGGCATGTCAGCCGCTACCAACATCGCCGCTATTTAACATCGCTAGGCGTTAAACGAACATACAAACGCACACACAGTTATGTTGAAATGTCCATGATATTTTGAAATGCACATTTCGAATAAGAGAAGAACCTGCATAACCAATGGATGTCAAATGCAATGAAGACACGTGCAAAATAACTAATGCGTCGTGTTTTCTGTAAGGGGAAATAAAACGTGAAATCTGCATAATCATGGGTATACGCACATAAATATGTGCGGATTGTGTGCGAAAACACAAAAATGAAAAACAATGACGCCGTAAAACAGAACACGTAGATGGAGGCAAACAAATAATGTTTAAAGCAAAGTATACGTAAACAACACAATAAATATGTATGAAATTTTGGGAAAGTCTGCAATATATGAAGTTTAGAATTGTCATTTTTTTTAAATTCATTTTTACTTATTCTTTTTTTCATTCATTATTAATCACGTACCTAGTAGGTAGAGAAGGTATTTCATTCCCAAAATGCATGTTTTGAGGTCCCTCGGATCAAAAGAAACAGAACGTTTACTTATTCTACCATGTACCTAGTAAGCAGAGGAGATATTCCATTCCACACAAAATATTTGATACTGATATTTCACCGAAAATACATGTTTTGAGGACCAATGTATCCAAGAAATGCATTTTCAGAAAGCAAAACTGACGAATACCTCTACCTACAGGCACGAAGGTAAAAGTGCATTTCATGTGAAATCGGTATCAAATTTTTGTATGGTATACAATACCTCCTCTACCTTTTTAGGTGCGCGGTAGAATAAGTAAAAGTGATTTTATATTAATGTACCTGAAAACATGTATTTCCGTTGAAATCTCTGTATCGCATTTTTGTGTGGAATGCGATATCTCCTCTATCTACGTGGTAGAATAAGTAAAAGCTATTCTTCTTTTCATTCAGGGGGCCTCAAAACATGTATTTCCGGTGAAATCTCGGTATCAAATTTTTGCATGGAATGCAATACCTCATCTACCTTTTAGGTACATGGTAGAATAAGTAAAAGTGTGGTTTGTTTTTTTTTATTTAGGGGTCCCAAAACATGTATACCTAAGGCATATGCGGTAGAATAAGTAAACATTAATGAAAAAAATAGAAAATGTTCAATTTTTCTTGCCAGAGTTTACGTATGTTTTGCTTTAAACATTATATATCTTTGGCTTCATCTACGTGTTTTATTTTACGGGTTATTGCGTTTCATTTTTTTGTTTTCGAACATAATCCGCTCATATTTCTGTGCGTTATACCCATGTTTATGCATATTTCAATTTTTATTTACCCTTATAGAAAACATGCATTACTTATTTTACTCTTGTACAAAACATCAAATACATCATATGCACATTTCAACATTACCTGTGTGTTCCCTGCTTGTTTAATGTATAGCGGTTATTGCGTTTCATTTTTGTGTTTTTGTACACAATCCGCGCATATTTCTGTGCGTTATACCCATGTTTATGCATATTTCACTTTTTATTTGCCCTTATAGAAAACATGCATTACTTATTTTACGCTTGTACAAAACATCAAATACATCATAAGCACATTTCAACATCACCTGTGTTCCGTGCTTGTTTAACGAGGTAGAGAAGGTATCGTCATTTTGCTTTCTAAAATTGCGTTTCTTGGATTCATAGGCCCCCAAAACGTGTATTTCTAGTGAAATCTCGGTATCTCTGCCTACTAGGTACGTAGTAGACTAAGCAAAAGTCCTTTTTCTTTTCATTCAAGATGCCTCAAACACGTATTTCCGGTGAAATCTCGGTATCGAATTTTTGGGTGGAATGTAATACCTCCTCTTCCTACTACGTACATAGTGGAATAATTAATGAGAAAAAGAATAAGTAAAAATGAACGTTAAAATATCGACAATTCTAAACTTCATATATTGCAGACTTTCTCAAAATTTCATGCATATTTATTGTGTAGTTTACGTATACTTTGCTTTAAACTTTATTTGTTTAGCTTCATCTACATGTTTTGTTTTACGGCGTCATTGCTTTTTTCATTTTTGTTTTCGCACACAATCCGCGCATATTTATGTGCGTTATGCCCATGTTTATGCAGATTTCGCTTTTTATTTCCCCTTACAGAAAACACGCATTATTTACTTTACACGTGTCTTCATTGCATTTGACATCCATTGGTTATGCAGGTTTTCTTTTATTCGAAATGCGCATTTCAAAATATCATGGGCGTTTCAACATAAGTGTATGTGTTCCACGTTACGTCTAGCGAAAAAAATTTTACGTTGGTAGCGGCTGGTATGCCGCGAACAATATGTTCTGATGTTGGCACTTCAATAAGGCTCTGCGCGCGGTCGCCATAGTAAATAGAGTCGTCGCACAGATTTACCAAAGGGTGATGTATGGCTTAGCAGTTCCTGTCCTAAATTATAAACTTATATAATTTGTATCCTAAGTAACTATGTTAGGTCCTGAACAATGCTGCTTGCAAACAACTGAAGGTCTATTGTATGAATTATGGTGTTAAGTACCTATTCAGCATATTATCTTATGTAGTAAATGAAAAAAACAAAATGTCCAGCTCACAGAAATGTGCAAGATTTGTAGTTTATTGGTATTGTTCAGAATTGTTCAATATCTTTTATTTCTAATGCTTTCAGATAACAAAATATTGCACTAAGTCCAAAAAAAAAAAAAAAATGCATTCAGATTTCACTAGAAATAAAGGCTCTAATTAAGCATTTTGATAGAGCCTACCCTTAGGGTTGCCATATGCCATGGATTTCACAGACTCTTCAATTTTATGGTAAATGAACATGTCAAGCTGCAAATTCAAAAGTACATGATGTTTACTACATTTGAACTCGAACAAATTTAATGTTTTTTGGGGGGAGGCCAAAGATGATAGTTTTGAGAATTTATTGTCACATAAGAAATGGATTGCCTTCATTCATAATTGCATTTCTAGTGAGCAGTATTCAGAATTTCCAAGAATTTTGGGATATTATTTCTCCATTCCTTGTCATAATGCGAATGTAGAGAGAGTTTTTCCCTGGTGAGTGCTCAGTGGACAGAAGAAAAGAATAGATTAACAGTAAAATCAGTTAATGCAATGCTGCAAATACAATACAATATGAAAAATATAAATTGTATTGAAATTCATAAACTTATTGTGAACAACCAAGTTCCTTTTTTCTGTTTCAGCTTGTGAGAAATACAATTGGTATAAGCAAACTTAAATGTTGATACTGAATACATTTTTGATAATATATGCTTGCTTAGGGTAAAATACAATAAAGCAGCCCTTCCAAAACTCTGCATTAAATGCACATTTCTCCTACATTAGACTCCTTATTCCTCAAAATTTCATTTCCTTAAATCGATTAAACTAACAGTGAAAAAGTCCTGTTTTGGATTGTCAAATTATGGCAACCCTCCCCCCCCCCTGCCCCTACACTCACACTCAAAATTAGCATCTAACTCCATATGAAGCTTTTTTCCAACAAACAAAATTGGTAGAAAAGGTAATTAACCAGCAATACAGCATTTCATTTGTTTTTCCCTTGCAGCCCAAATTATGCACAATTCCAGAATAAATAATTTCTAAATGTTCCAAAAATGTATTCAGCTGATTGATTTAGGAAAAAAATGTCAACAGAAAATGCAACATACATGCTCTCTTCTGAAGTATTAATAACCTTGGATAATAAGGAACTACTATTGGGAATATTTTGTGACTTGGCTAAAGCATTTGACAGCATAGATCACAACCTTTTGCTGCAAAAGTTAAAAGCTTATGGCTTCAAATAGGATCCAGAAAACCAGAATCAATGGTTGTGATTCAGAACCAGGTATTATTACTAGAGGTGTCCCACAAGGTTCTATATTTGCTCTTCGTTATTTTTAATATTTATAAATGATCTGCCATATTATCTTAGCAAAGATTCAATAGCTGTGCTTTTTGCAGATGATACCAGTGTACTTATATCTGAAAAGTCACATCAGCAATTAAGAAATTCTGTAATAAAGTGTTCGAACAGCTCAACTTTTGGTTTGAAGCTAATAAGCTTTCATTAAACTATGATAAAACCAGTTTTATTCAATTTCAAACGAAGCATAAACAAGTGAGTGAATTAACAATCAGGTACAACAATTACACCATAAATAAGGTATCTGATACAAAATTTCTTGGGCTTCAAATAGATGGAGAGCTCAACTGGAGAAAACAAATAAAAATCATGCTGCCAAAACTCAGCTCGGCTTGCTTTGCCTTAAGAAACTTAAAAAATGTGCTCCACCAAAATGCCTTAAGAACAGCATATTTTGACTACTTTCACTCCCTGTTGCAATATGGAATAATGTTCTGGGGTAATTCGACACATAGCAAGCAAGTATTTATATTACAAAAAAAAGGCCTTGCATATTATCTGTGGTGTTGGGTCCTGTCATTCCTGTAGACCCTTGTTCAAAACCCAAAAAATTCTTACTCTCACTGGTGAATACGTATATTCTCTTGAGCAACCTTACAGATAATTATAACTTCACAATGAACCTTGCTGCGCATGACCACAATACAAGGCATGCAGGCGATTTGCATAGACCAGCAAATAGCTTAAAACTGTTCCAAAAAGGATGTTACTATTCTGCAAAAGCAATTTACAATAACCTTCCATGCTATTTAAAACTATTAGACAAGCCTAATCAACATATACTCACTCCCCATATACTATGGAGGAATTTTTTAGTATGTCATGCAACATATAAATATTCAATACATAGGTCAGATGGCATATGATAGTGACTTACACTTATTTTTTATTGCCCTACTGTAATGCATGTGAGATGTTTACTCTTGGAATAGTGATGGTTTGCAAATTTTCATTTCTTAAATAATGCATGGTGTGGAGAGAAAGAGGAGAGGGAGAAATATTCTTGGTACTGGGTAAGTTATTAGTTAAAAAGTTCTTGGTGCTGGGTATGCTTATTAGCTATGCTGCATATTTTATAATTGTATGACGTGTTCAATGTCCCTGAGCGTTGCTCACAGTGGGACCAAATGAACAAACAAACAGACAGACAATATGAGTATTTGCCATTTGGGTAGTTGTAGTTATACTATATATCAATATAATAAATATGTTTGAACTGCTTCAGGCGTATTCATCGTTGCTGCAAAGCGCACTCCCTACGGGACGTATGGAGGAAAGTTCTTGAAAAAGAGTATAACAGATCTTCAAGAAGTTGCAAATAAAGCTGCAATAGCTGCTGCAGGGATCAAACCAGAACATGTAGACTCTGTGGTGATTGGAAATGTTAATGCTGTAAGTAATCAGTGCACATTTATAGGAGCTCCCTCTGGTTGCAAGTGTACCACTGTAAACAAATAACTTATACATTGCATTCTGAGATATAAAATATTTGGGCATGGTAATGATATAATTTTACTATTTTGGGTCTCATAAGGTCTCATATTTAGTCGTACAAACTGAGAAGATTCATGTACCTCTTCAGAATTAATCTTTAAGTAAATAGGATGGTGACTAATGGTTGCACCAAGAGGAGTATAACTGAGAGAAAGGCTCATTTTGCTTAAAGTCTGATGTCATGAGATTACGTTTGCAAAGCTACCAGTACCCAACATCAGAGTGCTTGCATTGCATTCAGATGCTCTTATTGTAATTGGGGTAGAGCTATTTTATACCAGCAATAATATTAAATAATATTTTGTGCTTTCTGATAAGTTGTTCTTCAGTGCAGTTGTTGTACTAATGGTTTTCTACTTTTTCAGACAATATTAATTGGTAATGGTGAAATTAGTATCAAAAACATAGCTAAGAGGGGTGTTGGACCCCCACCCTTGCTAAAAAATGTAAAAATGAATAGAAAGAATAGCTTTGTTGAAATAACGGCATCTTTCTAGGTTGGCAGGAATGAGGTACTTCCTAATCGATCACTGGTAGTGATATATTTACACCACATGTCTTGGACAATATGACCAAAGGTGACAGCAACAGAAACTGTACTTTAGATGGTGTATGTACAACCATGTTTTCATTCCAGTGCTAAATTTGGTGTAATGCCTCCCAATTTAGAACATAACTAGAAACCATATTTTGTAGTGAAATAAAATGGCCTGCAGTGGTCGTTATAAGATACTTCAAAGTGGTCATTATTTCTGATGTCACATCACATTTGCCACTTGGAGTATGAAAAACATCTTATCCTAATTTTAATTCCCATTGCTGCACCTTAATCTGTGAATATAGAATTAATTTATTTAAATAAAGGGTCTTTCAACAAGAGTGTCCTATCTTTAACATGTGATACTGCCGTTTTTATTGAGTTACAGCAGTCATTTTTTTCATGTGGTTACAGATATTATTGACAAATAGCCAGGGAACTTTACAGCATTCAGCAATGCATAGAAATTGTGAAAATTTATTATCAAAATGGATCATCTGTTCACCAAACCTTCCGTGTATTGCGTGAAGTTTACGGTGTGCATAATCGTCCCTACAAAGAACGATTCGACATTTAATCGATAAATTTGAAAGAAGTGGCTCTGTCAGCGATCAAAGAATGCCTGTACGTAATCCACGTAAGCGCTCCAACGAAAACATAGGTGCCGTTCATAAGAGTGTATGCGAGAACGGAAACAAATCAATTGCTTGTCAAGCACAAGAATTGGGGCTTTCGCCGACCACAACTTGGCGAATTCTGCATCTGGACTTGAAGTTTCACGCTTACAAAATGGTGTTAACTCAAGAACTAAAGCCCAATGGCCATAGGTTGCGCCGTGTATTCGCTGACTGGGCTATGGAGCAATTGGAAGCTGGCCCGGATTTTTGTCGAAAAATAATCTTCAGCAACGAGGCCCGCTTTTGGATGGATGGTTGCGTTACCAAACAAAATTGCCACTATTGGAGCAATCACAATCCAATACAGATTCAAGAACGACCACTTCATCCCCAAAAAGGTTACTGTGTGATGTGGATTTTGGTATGGTGGAATCATTGGCCCATATTTTTTCCAAGATGAAGATGGAGAAGCTCTGTCAATGGAGAAAGATACCGGGCTCTTATAAGGGACTATTTTTGGCCTCAATTGGATGATATGGATCTCAGAAACATCTGGTTCCAGCAAGATGGTGCCACATGTCATACTGCTCTCGAAACAATCTTTTGAAGGAGAAGTTCAAAGGTTTCATCATTTCCCGTGGTAGTGATGTTAACTGCCCCCCCCCGAGGTCATGTGATTTAACGCCATTGGATTACTTCTTGTGGGGTTATGTTAAATCTCTAGTTTATATCAACAAGCCAGAAACAGTAAATGATCTTATGAATAACATCATGCATGTTATTTGTGAAGTTGGACCTAATTTATGTTCTTCTGTCATTGAAAATTGGGTCAATCATATACGTGCAACCCAACGAAGTCGCGGTAGTCACTCAACTGATGTTCTCTTCCACACGTAATGACATTAATTATGTTCCAAAATAAAAAAAAGAAATAAACCTCTATCATTTATAGAACGTGTTTTATTTAAGTTCAAAGATAGGACACTCTTGTTGAATGACCGTATATTTCAACTTAGGATTAATTCATATTTATCATTTGAATTGATACAAATTGTTTAAAAAATGGATCCGTAAACATAAACCCCTCCCCCTTAATATTCTGGCTATGCTACTGATTGGGATAGCTTTTTCAGGTAAGAATGAAAGAAGTCCGGATATTTACTGTGGATAATAATGCTTTATTTTTATTGTAGATAGTGTTCTGTGGGTTTATGGTGTAAGTCAGGCGTATGTTACATAACTGCATGTATAGAAACATAGATTTCATATTTGTTACACAAAGAAGCATAACCATTTACATAATACAATGTTTTCTTAACCTTAGTAGCTCCAGAAACAGAAATTCTGGAAAGAGAATTATGTGTCCGTTTAAGTAGTGTAAGCTGTCACTTGCAAAGAAAGAACCAATTGATCTCACAACTTAATGATTCAATTGAAGCATCCAATTAGATGTTACATTAATCCAAATCTCTTTGCTGCAGTGATTTAAAACTCAATAGCTGGAAAAAAGAAATACAGATTAATACTAGTAGTTGCTAAACAATATCCTTTATACCAGTAAAAAATCAAGATGTTTCTCTTTTTATAGTTTTGGCAAGGTTGACAATGTAAACCACTGAAGTTATTGTGGATAATAATATGGTATGAGATACTGATGGTGGTCTGTATGTCAGGCACATGAGCTAATTTGAAATAACATGGGACTACTGAGCCCCTCTCTGTTCTACTCTTTGAGTTGCTCACTGAAGTGCAGATATAGGCTGTAGTTAAAATAGTGTTCCTCCTTTTTACTGAAGTTTGAGAATAGAAATTCTAATTAAAGTGTGTTTATAGGTGGATGCTGGAAGGGGTCCCTTAATTATAGAACAGAATGTTACAATTTTTATAGTTAAGATTATAAGTTGCTTTGCTTTGGTAAAATCAGAACCAGCTTTTATTTCCTTTTTATTTACTTAAACCATATGAGCATAAATTTGTTCAGTCAGTGAGTGAACTATTAAAGTGGGAGAAAATATCTCAAAAGATGTTCCACTAACTGAAAAAAGAAGGAGAAAGAATAATCAGATTGGGCAAATCAAATATGCTTCACATTTACTATTAAATAACTTCTGAATAAGCTCTCAAACATTGAAGATCAATAACTTACAGTAAAAGTGAGCAATCAATCTAGGTACTTAAATATTAAGTTTAAAATGATTCTATATTTAATAAATAGTTTTGAAGTTTTATGAAAATTTTAAATTAATCATGGCATCCAAAGGTTAATCCATGGATCGCTAATATGATGATTGAAAATTTAGAAATGAAAACGCTCTATTAATAGCTACATTTTGCTTATTGGTAAGGTGCGTTTCAAAATATGTAGCCCCTCCCTAAAGGAATCCTGGATCCACCTCTGATTACCAATAACATATCTGGAAATGACATATTCAAAATAAAATTACACTCATACTTACAGAAACGTATTGATTAAATTACAACCCAATATCTAATCACTATTCATAAATTCTTCAACTGAGTAAATTGGTTTGTTTGTAAGCCAGTTGTGAATACATGAGGTGTTTGAACCAAGAGATATCTATATCTCAAATATTATAATTTATGCCTATTTCATGTGTTGACGCTATGAAATTCAGTTTTGGAAAATATTGATTTAGAATAGTTTTAATATAGACTAATGATCAATAGATAAACAGATTGTAACAGTGTGTTGACCTTTAATTGGATAAATAGTGGTTTACATTGTTCTTTGTTGTTCTTATTGAAAAGTATTCTTGGTGCCTTTATCTGCATCAAGAATTTTATATATATCTCTTGAATACCCCATAAATGTATTCTGTAATTAATGTGGGTTACAAGTAGTGCAAAATATACGTGTCTGAGAGTATCTAATGAAACAAAAGCCTTTAGTTTCCTGAAAAGAAAGGTTACTCTACCTATATTATAGATAATTTGGTGCATACATTTTCCACATGGTTTTTCCCTCCTAGTTTAGGGTCAAAATAAAATCCCAAGAGTTTAACAAAAGGTAATGCATTCATAATAAATGTACAGTGCTGAGTCTGCTGTTCATTTAGCATTAACTTATTTGCAGTAAAACTATTTGTCTGTAAAATTTTTAAGTGATTATAATCTGAATGTGAATTTATTAATGTAGTATCATCTGCAAACCTGACAAGATAGTGGCAGATTATAACCAAATCATTAATTACTGAACTAAAGAGAAATGGCCTCAGAATAAACCTCTGGGGGATTATATATTTAACATTTTGCACATTAGAGCCTTTATCTGCAGTAGCAACCACTTGTTATTTACCTATTTTTTAAATAAGATTTTATGAAATTAACGCTTTCCCTTTAATATCGTAATGTTACAGTTCTCATGAAAGTTGTTTGTATGCTATACAGTCAAAAGATTTAGTAAGGTCGCATAACACTGCAGATGTGTTTTCTTTATTTTCCTGTGCAGTTATTATCACTTTCATTACATATTCTATTGCCACTGTTGCAGAATTATTTTTCAGAAAATCAAATTGTTTAGTGGTTTTATAGAACATGTTTTTGGATGGTCTCTAGAGACCTACCATCATACTCCATTTGACAAGCAGCACATCGAAAGTGCACCTAACTTGTGCAAAGATGGTTTAGTATGTAATGTGTAATTCTACACATGTTCCTACATTATATATACATATATACAGCCCCCTTTAACTTCAATGGTTTTATCAAGGTCTTTGACTTGAGAAACAGTGGATGGTGACAACTTGCTGAACTCTAGGTGATGTTAGTTAATATTAAATTTTCAATTCAACACACTCGCATTCATACTTCCAGACTGTTGGAAGGTTAGGGAATCATTCTGGTTAAAGAAAGGTTCTCCACTTTATCGGACCTCCTTGTGAAGAGACCAGAATGCTGACCACTCAACTACAGAGGCAGTCTCTGTTGTTTTATCGTACTATTTTTTGATTATTTTGACTTGGTTAGCAAATGGACCTATGACTATGCAATGGCTTTAAGTAAAGCAACTAGAAGTGTTGGTAAAAACAATGGCATAAAAAGGCAGATACTGCAAAACCAAGCTCAGAATATTATTTTTAGAGTGTATACTTTTTTCAAAAGATGTGCTACTAACAAAAAGTGACACTGCATGAAAAAGAATATTCAACATAGACTACAAAGGCATATGGTGTAGACAGAGCCACTTTGTCTCATTTGTGACATAGCTAGAATTTTTTTACCTTAGTGATACCTCAGCTGTTTTATCACCCAGAAAATATTGAACCTCCCAAGAGGATTTACAAATTTAAATTAACATTGTATGCTGGGCTATTTAGAATTTTAGAGTAATGGAGAATTATTTTCAACAGTGCAAAAAGTAACTGACATTTTAAGAACTAAAATTCATACACAGGATCTAATCCATCTATATACAGAATTCTACATAGTTTAGGGTTAGAGACAAATATGGGCTTTAATTTTTAAAGGAGAGGGCAAAATTCTTATAATTACTGTACTTCTTTGCATAAATAATCATTTAGGTGTACCTGTATTTAGGGTTCATCTTCTGATGGTGCATTCATGCCGAGACATGCAGCCCTCCGAGCAGGTGTCCCCATTGATAGACCTGCATTTGCAGTGAATCGTCTATGTGGCTCTGGCTTCCAAGCTGTAGTATCAGGAGCTCAGGTTTGTTCTTTTATTTAATACTGAAATATTTCCACATTTAGTTATTTTTTTTCTGCTTAAGGAGAGACTGAAAGCCCTATTCTGCCAATCAAGAGCCCATTATCTCAGAAACTGTTTAACATATCAGACTGAAATGCCTGCTAAGTTCCCTGCTATACGTTTACGCAATAAGTTTGTTTATTAAGGGATATAGGATTCTTTTGTTAATTATACCATCTTTTTAAAATTTATCAGCAATTATTTTTACTTTCTCTACTATGTACAGTAAGTAGGGGAAGTATTGTATTTCACCCAAAAATTTGATACCGAGATTTCACCAGAAATACATGTTTTGATGCACTCTTGAATAAAAAAAAATAGAAAAAGATCTCTCTGTGTCTGTGAACAGCACAACTTAAAAATGAAAAGTCAGATAAATAACAAACTTGGTATTTAAGTTCAGTACCTTCCAAAGATGCGACACAAAGATGTTCAAGAAAATCCCCTCACCCTAAACCTCCCTTTACATTGAATATTTTTAATTTTTTTTCTATTTTTTTTTTCTAAAAAATGGCTCTAATGGTTTTTATTAAAATACCATATATTAAAGATATTTACATGACAAATAAAACGTATCTCTTGAATTTTCCGAGAATAGCCTGTGAAGTCCACTTTGTTTAGAAGGAATTTTGCATAATCTTGTATAACTAGTAAATTTTAAGCAATAGACGAAAATGTACTACACAAAAAATGTAGATCTCTTTAAAACACACCAATATATTTCAAATAACTTTATCTGTGGCATCAGCCCTTTTTCGAGATATCCATTATTAATGCTTCGAATTGTTCAATACTTGGCATTCTTTTCAAGTCCTGTCAATTTTGAATTGTTTCTCGCTATGTCATGGAAAGCATAAAGTATCCAGTTCTTAAACATTTGACTATCACTGTTCCCTTTGTATCTATTACGAAATGTTTAATGCAGCTGTTTATGGAAGGGTTCATCTCAATTAAAATGAAGTAGATTGGAAAACAAACTTGTATTCAATAATTTGTGTACCCTTTAATAAACAATAGAGGGCAGAAAAAGTCATATGAATGCACATCAAATTTTTTAAAAAAAACAACCAACTATGAACACGAAAGTAGATCCACAGGATTTTTATCATCCTAAAATTTAATTTACCTATCTTCAGTAGTTTCTGAGAAAATGGGTGATTTATAACAAGAAATGTCATTCACAGGAAAAGCAAAACTGGAGATAACAGACTTGCATATATTTGCAAAGAAAGAAACCTCATGGTTTGAGCAATAGAGTTGCTGTACTAACAGTAGTACCAATTTCTAGAGAAAAACTTTCTCTAAAAGCTGGGCTAAAGTTTACCTCTGTACTGTAGTGTGTAGGAGTTATGATTGTTTTCTGTGAAGTGCAGAATTTACAGTGTACAGAATGGCAGATGCTCTAGTTTGTTTTTTAAATATATATATTTAAAATATAATTATTGTGGCAAATGATAAAATATATATCAAATTAATGATTTTGAATTACAATTAATAGTTAAAAATGTTATTTTTTGGAAATTGTTGCCATTTAAACATTTAAATAGTATCTGTTGATCCTATATCTCTGTATTTTGCAGAACATAATTGTGGGTGACTCAAAAATTGCTCTGACAGGAGGAGCAGAGAATATGAGTCAGTCTCCATTCATTGCCAGGAATATAAGATTTGGAACTACGCTTGGTGTGAACGTGGAGCTGGAAGATGCTCTGTGGCTTGGGTTAATGGATACTTACTGCAAAATGCCAATGGCTATTACTGCAGAGAATCTGGCAGAAAAGTATGCAATAAAGCGAGAAGAAGTCGACGAGTTTTCACTGCGGTCACAAACGCTGTGGAAGAAGGGTATGTCAAATTTCCTAAAAATAGCAGCTTTTCTGTTATACAGTAAAGAGAACCAATTCTTTGGTGCTTTTAAAGAGTCACTGGTCATACTTAGTTACATACATTAATAGAAGTTCCTGGAATGAGTATTATTCAAGTCCTGTGCCATGGCACTGTGGTCTAGCATTGAGTTCTGGTTCCCGACCATGGAATGCACTTGGGTCCATTTTCACCCATGAGGGTGCAGATTTTAAGTCCTACTTAAAGGACTGGTGCCCACTTAGCACTGTGAAGAAAATAGGATCTGCGATAGGTAGCTGATCGCCCACCTCTAATGTGCATAAGTGAGCATGAAGCTGGCAGTTGGGTTGACAGGCCTAGGCCTCACATGGGCTGTAGCACCACAGGATTTAATATTTTAAGTATTACTCAAGAAAATAAAAATCTGATGTGTTACACTCACATGATTTGCTCTACTCACTATTGTTTATTTTTCTGCAGACTATTCTTATGAAAACTTATTTTTCATGTTAAAACAAACCTTTGCTGATATAGTTTATCATGATACATTTCTTTGAAGATGCAAGGGAAACCAAATCGGCAGATGTTTAAAAGCTAGTTGGCATATGTTGGCCATGAAATTCAAGCTTCTTCCATGATATTGCAAGAAACTGAATAGCAACAGCACTTAAAGAAAATGACAAAGTGTTGAAAAATTCAAACCTATAATATTTAACAATGTTTTTTAAATATGCCTATATTTTTCATGTACTACACTTATTTTTTGTTGGAAAGAGGGAGTACGGCTTGAAGTTTAACATCCTTTTACCTTGCTGTCATATCGGACAGTGTATGAACAAAATTCTCGAAATGATGTTCAAATGGACCCGGGGTCCCGAAAGCTTACAGAACTGGCATTCTTCTTCTCAGGATCATGGAAAACGCTGTAGAAACCTTATCCAGGCAACTCACACTAACCAAGATTCAAACTCAAGACTTCTTGAATGTGATGCAGACAGGTTACCCCCACATCACAGAGGTGGGCAGTACGCTTTTGTCTATTTCTTATGTTCTATCCATTATGCAAAATTTCCTTCAAATGAACAGAACTTAACAGGCTATTCCCAGTAAATTAAAGATATACACCTTATTTATCATGTAAATATATTAAATATACTGGATATTAGTCAAAATTGTTAGAGCCATTTTTGGGAAAACCAGAAATATTGAAAAATTTCCATACAAAGGGTAGTTTGTGGTGAGCGGATTTTCTTGAAAATCTTTGGAAGATACTGAGCTTAAACACCAACTTTGATATTGTAGAAAACATGAGTCGGAGTTGAAACACTTATGCCCGGTTGCAGGAAAGCAAACCAAAATTGATTGGTGATTAAGGCGGCTTTGATTGGCGATCAGTAAAATTGCTGATTAATTTTGAAGATTTAGAAGCTAGTAACAGTGATGTGTCATAATTTAAAATAGAGAGTTGAGGGTTGTTACCACAGGCCAATATGTAGTTAACCTCTCAAAAGAACCATTCACCAGCACTGAGCTATCTGTCTTGAACAATGGCCTAAAAACCTGTTTCAACTTCACAAAAAATACAGAAAACTTTGTTGCTGATATTGAAATAGCCTCCAACCACCTTATAGATAAGGATAAAAGTTTAATACAATCACTGTGTGAACCAATATTGGACCAGATACAAGCCCAAAAACACCACTACGTACCACATCAAAAAATTATCAAATCTCTAAAGTCAAAACCTGTAGTATACACCAAAGCAGACAAAGGAAACACATTAGTGATATTAGACCAAGAAGATTATGAATCTAGAGTTATGCAATTACTACATAACCCAGAGTACATAGAAATCAGCAAAAATCCATTAAAAGAATGCACCAAGTCACTCCAGAACACATTGATAGAAACCAAAACATTAACAAAAGCCGAAAAATCCAGAATTAAACCAGATTTTCCCACCATACCTAGGTTATATGCACTACCAAAAATACACAAACTCGGCAACAAAATGAGGCCCATAGTGAATAACATAAACTCTCCAACATATAAACTAGCAAAATGGCTTTCAAATACCTTCAACTCCATGCCTATGTTCAAAAGTCTTAGCATAAAAAATTCTTTAGAATTAACCAGTCACCTTTCAAATACCTATAAATATATCACACACAGACATGATGGTATCATTTGATGTCACTGCACTCTTCCCAAGCATACCAAAAGAAGAATTATTACCACTCCTAGAAAATTGGATATTAAACAATGGCACACCTAGAGCACAAACAGAAGATTACCTGAAACTAACAAAATTATGTCTGGACCAGAATTTCTTTTCATTCCATCACAAAATCTTTAAACAAACCTCAGGCCTAACTATGGGAAACCCCCTTTCACCATTTTTAGCAGAACTATATATGAGCCATTTTGAATCCCATATTACTAAATCTTTCCCACATCTATTCAAAACTTGGTATAGGTATGTAGATGATATTTTTGCTATTGTTCCAAAAAAACTTTCAGAAGATGCTTTGAAATTATTAAATTTACAAAAAAGATCTATAAAATTCACAATGGAAAAAGAAGAAAATGGTCAATTACCTTACCTAGACATCAGGATCATCAGAAATAATGCACACAACAAACTAACGTTCGGCATTTACAGAAAACCAACGCACACAGAAAACTATATTAAAAACAATAGCTACAATCCTACAAGCCACAAACATGCAATTTTAAATAGTATTACAAACAGGTTAGTACATATACCAATGGAGAAAGAGGAATACCAGAAAGAATACCAACACATTATCAACATAGCCACTATGAATGGATACCAGAAAAAAACAATAGATAAGAAGATAAAAAGGTTTGAAAGACAGAAATACATCCAACAAATGACTACGTTACTCAGACAACAAAAACCACAAGCATATAGAAAATTCACTTATCACCCTTGGACACATCATAAATTTCAAAGGATTTTCAAAAAATACAACATCACCCTGTCTCCACAGAATAACCACAATATACAGAAACTACTATGCAACAGAACAAAAGATCCTATCCCCAACGATAAATCAGCTGGTATATATCAGATTGATTGTAATGAATGTAACCTGGTATACATAGGAAGAACCAAAAGAAATCTTGAAATAAGACTTAAAGAGCATATGAGATGCATTTACCAAAAGCAGCAAGATAAATCAGCAGTAGCACATCATTTCTGGTCTTCAAACCATGATATCACTCCAAACATAAAACTCTTAAAACCGATCAACAACAGCAATGAATTGGACATCTGGGAAAAAATACATATTGTCAAACACAGGAATCACCTAATGAATTTCGAACTGCCGCCACCCAACAGCCTTTGGAGGTTCATCAGCCCAGCACCAGAGAACACCACAAACCACACACATCCCCCAGACGATGACCGGCAAAAATCAGTTGAGAGAAAATGCTGATGATGGGAACAAGCCGTCTCCCGAAACGCGTTCAAGTAAGAATGTTATAGTGATGTAGTGTAACAACCCTCAACTCTCTATTTTAAAGTAAAATTGCTATTGCAGAAAGGCCAATCAGAATTTGATTGGAGATTATTCTCTCATCAGATTTGACCAGCAGATTTTTGCTGGTTAGTGGTTTGATTGCCTATCAAGAGTATATTCGGGGATCAAAATGGCAAAAGACTAACGTATAATTGCATTTACTTGTGCTAAAGTGGCATGTAGAATGATTGATAAAATAATATTTATCATAATTCTACTACCAGATTCGTTTTTCCTGAACGCTATAGTATAAATATTGAGATTGCAATATATACCTTTGTGCCTAAAAGATGTGGCGAAACTTGTCAAAACATTATGTTATAAAATTATTTTGGAGTGAAAAAATGTATAAAAGGTTCTTGTCTATTTTTGTTGTAGGTAATTAAAAACCCTTTTGTAAGTGCCTTTATTTTGGGATTTTAGAAGTAGAGAATATATATTAATAAACTAACCTAAAATAGAATGAATAACACAGGAAACTTCTTTCTTCGCATTAAAAATAAGTATGTTCTTAAGAAGTATGAGTTAGATAGTAGCAGCTCTTCAGCTTAACAATGACATAAGGCTCTCAACAGCTGTGTATTCTTTTGTGAATTTGCTTTTGGTTGCTCTACTGTTCTAAAACTAAATTAATGGGGTTTTCTAATGAAGAAATCTTCAAATATCATGAAGATCTGATATTAAGATTAAGATGCTTAAGAGATAGAGATTCTTCTTTACATATAATGATAGCGAATTTGAACAGAGATTTAGGCTAAGTAAGGATTCTTGTGTACTTTTACGTTCAAGAATTGACGAACGCTTGACTACAGAGACTAATTGGAAGTACCCACTTTCTATAATGAACCACCTGCTAATCATACTGAAATTTTTATGCAGTTGGGACCTTTCAGACTGTGTTAGTTGATCTTATTGGGGCCCACAAGTCAATGGTTTGTCACTTTATTGGAAGTATAACACCTGAAATTGCTGATCTGTTATTGGGGGACCTTATAAAACCCCCAGTCTCAGACAGAGGCCACTAATGCTTCTTGAGCAATTCATTTTCACCTGTTTTAAACTCACAATCAACAGGTCTTCCACTCAGAAGCTTTAAACAAACAAAGGAAATGAGCATCATCTGCTGGCTGTGGTCTTTAAAGTGCACTGTTGCCAAATCCATTTTGTTAATCAGTTGATGAACACTCTGTGATTGGTGATTAACGTTTGTGCAACCCAAGGAAAAATCAAACTGATTAGAGATTAACTGATTGGGAATCAGTAGGTGATTTGATTTGCTTTCCTGCAACCGGGCATTAACATCACTTAAAATTTTTTGCATCTGATCGGTTTCAAGAGCAACTCGAACTATTTTTTTATCTATAATTTAAAATTTGCATCACTTTTGCTAACATATTCACATATTATATAAACCAATTTTAGTGTTTATCAGACTTATCGTTTTTGAGTTATGCTGTTCTTTCTCTCTGTCTTTCATGCACACACACACAAACAATCTTTATCTAAAAATGCTTTTTTGGGGGTGGGTTTCAGGGGGCCTCAAAGCATGTATTTCTGGTGAAATATTGACATTTAATTTTTGATGGAGTACAATACTACTTCTACTTATGGTACGCAGGAGAGAGAGAGAGAGTAAAAAGGAAAGCTTGAATATTTATATGTTATGAAGATTCCTAATTTAAATCTATAGACAAGCAAGGAATGGTTATATTAAACTCTGCATGAGCTATTCCCTTCTTGCATTCATTCTTCACAGAAGCATATATGCTAATGCATATATTTAAAGGTATTTCATTTCATTTCAACTTCACATTTGCATTCTAGCAAGTATTTTGTTCCTAATTATGCCAGAAATAACAGCATACATATAAATTTTGTACTTCATCCATTAAACATGTAATATACCAAAGAAGGTTTCAGGGACTATTGCTTAATTTTTTTCCCATGTGTTTATGATGTCTTAAAATACATCCTGAAACTATGCAATTTTTTTCTGCAGATAGCTGTCATATCTTTTTATCTTTTTCTGTTAGTACAGAATGTTATCATTTGCATTTACATAGTCAAGATAAGACTTGTGTACAGAAGCACTTGTTGAGAGAGATACTAGAAAGTTAACACTCAAGGAACTTTGTTTAATGGAAAAAAGAAAACTGATAATACATGTTTCTTGTCCTCTGCGACTAATGTAACGTTACATTTGATAAAAAAACCATCATATATTGAAATATTTCTAGAAATGCACATTTGGAGAAGCCTGGAATCCAGAATTAGCATTGTTATAAAATGGTGTGTGTATCAGAGACGAGGATAACAACAAAATGTGTTACATTCACATAAATTTCTCTGCCCCCTTATTAGTGCATATAAAATTATTCTTACGAAAATTTATTTTCCTATGTATTTCATTTTAATCGAGATAAATCTTTCCGGAAATGGCTCATTACAAATGCAAAGGCAATAGCAATAGTCAAATGTTTTAGAACTGGATGCTATATACTAACCTTAAAACTCCATACTCTTTCCATGACATTGCGAGAAACAACTGACAGGACTTTAAAAGAATGACTAAGTATTGAGCAATTTGAACCATTAATAATATCATCTTGGAAACGGCTCATGCTACAGAAAAGGTTATTTCAAATAAATTGCATGTTTTGCAGAGATCTATGGTTTTTGTATAGTACATTTTTGTGTATTGCTTAACGTTAACAGTTATTCAAGATTATACAAAATTTCCTTCCAAATGAAGTGGATTTAACAGGCTATTCCCACAAAATTCAAGATATACATTTTGTCTTGTAAATATTTTTAATATATGGTATTTTAAACAAAATCATTAGTCATTGTTTAGAAAATTAAATTAAAAAAATCTTCCGTACAAAGGGTAGTTTGGGTTGGGAGATTTTCTTGAAAATTTTTGTGTTATACCTTTGGAAAGTATTGAACCTAAATACTTAAGTTTAGTATTTATCCAACTTTTTGTTTTTGAATTATGCTGTTTGCAAATGATCTTTTTTCTAAAAATGCTTTCTTTTTTATTCAAGGGACCTCAAAACGTTTATTTCTGGTGAAATCTTGGTACTGAATTTTGGGTGGTAAGCAATACCTTCTCTACCTGCTATGTACGTGGTAGAGAAAGTAAAAAATGAAAAATCAAGCAAATATTGTAATAGTAATAGTAATAGTAATATTTATTTTCATCATTATTACAATAATACAAATAAAGCTTACATCTAAAACTTATGTCTAGTGCACCAGTTTTCTAGCTCCCCCATATTTAGCCCCTAGGCTGTATATATGGGATAAAGCTACTATACCATCTCTCCACTTTACAAACTATGCTCATTCAGCTGTACCTTTCTTAAGCTCCTTATCCACTTATCCCTTGTGTTGCCTAAAAATGTCCCCATCATTTTAATTATTTCTACTTTTGTGCTTCCCAACATTCTTAATGCTACTACTTCTTTGTTTAACTTGTCCCATTTTTTATTCCATGTAACCTCTCTCCACCTTTTAACCTTATCACATTCTATTAGACAATGAAAAGTACTACCCGATTCATCACACATAATACATCTCCCCGAGCCATTATATCCATTCCTTTTTAAAAATATTACTCCTGTGCGCATCCACGCAAGACCTATTCTACCAAATTGATTACATATATCTACATACTTCTCCCTTCCCCAATCTCTTTTAACTGATTTATACAAGATCAATGACCTTTTATCCTCAAAACTAGCCCATATCTCTTGTTTCTCGATATCTTCCACCCTCAATCTCACTTCTTTCCAAAACCCACTATTATTATATTTATCTAATAGGAAAATATTCCTCATGCCAATTTCTTTTAGGACATTTCCCATCTCCCCTAACCAACACTCTTCTCCTAGGACAGCTTTTTGTATACAGCTTTTGTATACATTCTTTTAATATATTATTATCTTCTAAATTTAAACATCTATACCAATACTTCAATATTCTTTCCACTATTATACCTTTTCTCCCTACCCTTCCTAGCTCTGCCAGTGCCACGCCCCTTGGTGAACTCTTGGGTAAACCCAAAACTTCTTTACAAAACATTCTATGGACTATATCAATCTTAATCCATTCCTTTGCCACCCCCCATATTTCTATTCCATATAACATTTTTGACTCTACTACAGCTTCATATAGCCTTTCCAACCAGTTCATTGTTAGCGTGGGTGTTTTACACAAGCAAACTCTAACAGCTTTCATCGCTAGCTTTCCTTTCAATTGTGTATATTTAGCTTGTGCTTCCCACTTCCCGTTGCTTGAGAATCTAATGCCCAAGTAATCAAATTCTTTTACCACCTCTATTTGCTCTCCGCAAATATTGTATTTAAGTTGAGCATTTTTAAAGGATGTAAGCCAATTATTTTATTATTTTTATGCAGTTCCCCTCACCCCAAACAGCTAAAATGTTAAACAATTTTTTTTTAAAAAAAATAGTGTTTAACGCATGCTCTTACTTTATATAGCACAAACATGGGGTAATACATGAAATGAAATGATAATTTGGAAGAGAACTTTGGGAAGGAAGCATTTGAGGCCCAAGTTTAGGGTGCCTCCCTGGCGTTTAGTTATAAGGATTAAGTAAAACGTGGAAGAACCACAGTTAGGGAGAATGGTCCTGAGATTTGAACTGCAGACATCCCGTTCTGAGTCCCTACCTTAATGACTTTAGCTACTACCCTTGTCTGTAACAATTTTGATTAAATATCAGTAATTTGTAATACTGACATAGTAAATAAAAATGTGTATCTTTAATTTTCTGTAAATAGCCAATAAACTCCTCATTTTATTGAGGAATTTTATATAGCTGTGAAACCATAAAAAATATACATGCGCTTACAATAGGAACAATGTGGAACCGAGCGGGATAGCTCAGGCGTTAAAGTCTGTCTGAGGTTTTTTCGTGGTTTTCCTCAGTCAGTCACCAAGGTAAATACCAGATTGGATATTTAATACCACGACCCAAAGTTCCATCTTAAGTCTAAAACAATAATAAAAAAATGAAAAATAAGTGGTAATAGTGAATGCTATGCCATCTATCTACAGACAATGTCTGCAGTTACACTGGATGGCACCCTAATGCCATCTGCACGGCATGAAGCAGAGGTTACAGGGATGAGACCTTGAAGGCTAACTGTCTGCCGTTCTGTGTGAGTGCGGCAGTTAGACTGGACGGCACCCTAATGCCATCTGCAAGGCATGAAGAAGGGGCTACAGGAATGAGACCTAGAAGGCTATCTGTCCATCACATATCGTTCAAAGAGATATCCACCAACAGATCCGTCGCAATATGACCAAGGAGTTGAAGCAACGTAAAATAAAATAGAAAACAAAAAACAATGTGGAGCTCATTAAAATATGGCATTTATGTGAAATGAGTTTTCTTGTGGCATTAACCATTTTATGAGTATTTGCTGTTGTATGTTTACATTTTTAGGGCTTATAATGTGCTTCGGAGAGATTCTTGTTCTCCCTCATGAACTTATGATAATCAAAATTCAACCTGGAAAATTCAGTGCCATAGCTGAGATTTGAACCACAGATCTTCGGCTTACCTTGTCACTGCTATATTAAATGAGCTCCATGGCAGCATGCCGGCACAATATTAAGTTCGCCTACTGACTCATGTTTTCCCTGGCAAACCATAAGATGTTTGTTTAGAAATAACACACCTCAATGGTGACATACATCTTGTAAGTACTTTAAGTCCGGGCTTTATAGATTACAGATGATATTAATTAATTGTTATATCACATAAGTCGTGTGTAGGCTAAGATTGGAAAGATAGAATAAGACTGAAAAATTCAGTGCCATAGCTGGGATTTGACTATGAATGCTTAGCTTACTCTGCTGCTGCTGCTGCTGCTCTAACCTAACTGTAGCTCAGTTGTTGGTTTTAGTATTTAGTTAATTGTATTTGTAATGGAACAGGTTGAATATGTTGACAACTGCAAGTATTAATTTTAAGTAATTTTTGGTCGACCACATTAATTACATGTGACGTAATTGAACTGTTATGGCATCCATGATACTTCAACAACTCATTATGATCTTACTCAACTGTGCGCGCAGTGCTCCCATACCTTTTAACATCTTCAAAGCGGCAGTTCATGGGGATCCATTCCCAAGATAAACAATGAAATAGGTGTTTTTAAAATAAAATATGTTCTGTTCATTATGATTTTAATGTTCTAATAAACTGAGTTCATTTCCTTTGCTTTAATGTGTGTTGCTTTCACATTACCTGCAAAAAATCAATAAATACAGTCTGGACTAAACACTACTGCCATCTGTTGCACTACTTGAAAATGCAGTCAAGTTGCTGCCATTCAATTAGCAGTTCATTACATACAATTAACAAGGTAAGATCTTTTTGTAAAAATTTAAAAAAAAGTTATGAAATTATAGTGTGAGTGACCAAAAACAGTCGTATGCAACTTGACTACAGGGTGGACCCTTTAAGTTAAGACTGTACAATATCTCTAAAACTAAGTGTTGTAGAAAGAAATATCATTGATAAAAGTTGCTTGATATTATGGGGGAAAGTAAATGCCATTAGTCATGTTTTATTTGGAGGACGTTGTGATGGACATTTTAGGATCAATTTAATTTTTTTAAATGGGAACTTATCTTTTTTATGTTGTTTTCTCACTCCTCATTAAAAACTAAACATTTGTATAACATACTTTGCAATTGTTCTTACACCAATATTAATAACAACGAAAATTCTGAATGGCTGTGTACAAAGAGCACAGTGAATGGTTGGACCATCCATGGATGGTCATTTGGGAGTCAAGTTACGTTTCATAATTGGGAACCAACATTTTTTATTTAGTTCCCTTATTCCTCATCACAAAATAAACAGCTTTTTATAAACCATTTTCTAACGACAAAACAACATACAAAAGAAAGGCCCATTTAAAAAAATTAAATTGACTGTAAAATGACCATCACAACGTCCTCCAAATGAAACACGACTAATGGCATTTACTTTCCCCCCATAATATCAAGCAACGTTTACTAAAGACATTTCTTTCTGCAACACTTAGTTTTGGAGATATTGTACGGTCTCAACTTAAATGTCCACCCTGTATAATACTAATGAAGATGCTTATATGAATATTATGAAACTCGTGTCTTAATTACTGCCATTTTACTCTTATTGCATAGTATACTATTACAGTTTATTTATACATAAAAAGTGTCTGCTTGCATTTATAATATTTGACCATTGATATTGATTTTCTGCAAAAGCAAACTATTCCTGTTCACTTCTTTGTTTTTAAATTGGCAAAATGTGGATTTCATGGGTATTATGAGGTCTGCGACTTACGGATAAACCTTGCTCAGACCTTAGAATGAAAAAAGATTTCTACTGAGAGCATGAAGGAGCACTACTTATTAATTCCTCTGTGTTAGGAAACCTTTCTGCACTTGTCAAAGAAGTTATATTACTGTAACTTGCTCTGAAAACAAGGACAGTCAACACAGTGCATAATGGTTCACTTCCATATAACTGCAAACAAACAGTTAAATGAACTGACTTCTAAAGCTACAGTCCACAAAGAATTAAAGTATCCAAAGCACTGTTTTATTCATGTGATAGTGTTAACCACTAATATTCCATAAGAAAGTTAATAAAAATCAGTGTAGAACCAAATGTACAATAATAACCGATTCATATATAAGGGCCATTCAAATGAAACCTGGTCACTTGTGTAAAGTGTAACAATTTTATTAACTCAAAAATAGTCGCCAAAACTGTTGGCACATTTATCCCATTGTGACATTAACCGGTTGATTCCATCTTTGAAGAAGCTAGTACACTGCTATCGGGTCCAGACCTGGACCCATTCACACACTTCGTCATCCGCGAATAGCTTGTTTTAGAGGTCCATAAACATGAAAGTCACACGGTGAAATGTCTGGACTGTATGGTGGATGTTCCAGCGTTTCCCATCGAAACTGCTGCAATGTCGTCTTCACCACATTAGCAGTGTGTGGGCGGGCATTATCATGCAGGAGAATAATGCTATTGGACAACATGCCTGAGCGTTTCAACTTGATGCTCGTCTAAGGTTCTGTAAAGTGGCTTGATAACACTGGGCATTGATGGTGGTTCCCCGTTCCAGGAACTCGACAAGCAGTGGGCCCTTGTGGTCAAAAAAGGACATCATGACCTTAGCAGAATTGGTGTGCATGGCCTTTGATTTCTTTGGGGGTGGTGAAGTCGCATGTTTCCACTGCTTGCTCTGACGCTTGCTTTCTGGTTCAAAATGGTGACACCATGTTTCGTCACCAGTGACAATATGCGGCAGAAAGCCGTATTCCTCCTCATGATAATGTTGCAGATGACTCAAGACAGTGCCATTTGAGTATTGCGCTGTTCGGCAGTCAGTTGGTGGGGAACCCACTGTGCACAAACTTTTCGAAATTTCAAGTGTTGATGCATTATGGTGAGAATGGTGCCCACGCTAATACCCAGTAACAGATGGATCTCGTCCACGGTGATTCTATGGTTGCCCAACACTAAAGCATTCATTTCTGCAATCATTTCAGGTGTGATGACACGATGAGCCTGTCCAGGACGAGCATTGTCTTTCAGTAACTCGCGCCCCTTGAGGAATATTTTGAGTCATTCCACCACACTTGAACGATACAGATTGTACTCACCGTACACAGCCTTCATCCGTCGATACATTTCACGGCCTCCAACTCCCTCCACTGCTAAAAGTCTAATCACTCCTCGTTGTTCCTGCTTACTCTCATTCATGTTCAGCAGTGGATGATAACTTGTGTGACCACCTTCTCTTCGGCGTGAAACCACAAAGTCGCTATGCAACGTCAAATGTTGCGCATGCTGCAGTTGATCTACCAATAGATGGTGCCCCATACATGCAGTTACATGGTGCCACCTTACGTGTAATGCAAAGTTAGATGCACTGACCAGGTTTCATTTGAATGCCCCTCATAATATTGTGACTTTGTCCAGTTTTTAACTAAGATTGCTGATCAAAGAATAGCTCTTGGGATAACTTTTTCAAGAATAGCCTCCTGCTCTTTATTTCATTTCCATTGCCCAGGATGAGAATTTGAGCATTCAGTGCAGGTATGTTCAGCATAGCAAACAACATTACTAAAGGCCATCTGCGATAATTTTTTAGCAACATCAACTCGTACGTGGCATGCATTTTGTCTACCACATCCACTCCAGATTTTATTTCATTATAAAAGGTTATGATCCCTGGCTTCTGCTTTTCTGATCAATGCCATCGTCAAAGTGTTGACCCGATATTACAATGATATTCTTGCCTTTCTTAGGAATGTAGGAAACAATAGTAGCCTCGTCTCTAAATGCAAACATACTGAAATGCTGAGATTTGCCTTTTATATTGACAAACTCCATTGTAAGCTGTGGTTTATTTTTCTTCACTGTTCCGACAGAGTACAATCTCTCTCTCTGCAGATCTTTCACCAAATTATAGTCCTGAACCAATTACCTGTGCTGATGTTTCTTCCTTTCCTGTAAAACGGTTGTGCCAATTGTTTCATAACATCCGAGAGCTTGTTGCTATTGCAGAATGGTTCACCAAGCTGCTTCCCGATATAATTTTCATGATTGTGACAGAATATTTTGACACTGGGTAAAACATAGATTTTAATTCCATATTTATTAGACTTAGATGGAATATACTGTCTGAAACTGCATCTCCCTCTGAAGCCTACGAGCATCTTGTCGATTGTGACATTTTTTCCCAGTGAGTAGCATTTCTGGCAGTTGCCAACGAATGTTGTGAAAATGTCTCGTGCTGCAACACAATCTAATTTCTTTCTTTCTTTGCAAGAAACTCTGCCATCAAAATTAAGGCAGTGAAGAAGAAATTTGAAATGCTTCAAATTCATAACCAATTGAAATATCTCTGTGCCATCTCCATCTGTACCCTATAATTCTTCTAAGGATTGTCTGCTACTGCATAGGACTCCTGCCAAATATAGAAGACCTATGAATGCTTTCATCTCTTCTTTTGTTGTCAAATTAGCATCCCTTTCATGGCTGAATTTGTTTTTTTTTATAAACTCAACATAACTGGTTGGTGTATGTGATGATTATGTTTAGTAAGTTGTATGTAATAAGACAGCTCCAAAAATCTATAGGCATACTAGCAACTCTAGTTTGACCCCTAACTATAAGCAGATGATTAAACAAATTCCATGATCTAGTTCTCTGCTGCAGAGGTCTGATTTTCTTCCATTTAGTGATCCCATCTTTTCCAACAAACTGAGGATTAACATCTGCAGTGTTTTGAGAGGAATGAGAATCCTCTTCACAGGCTTGTGTCATAGCTTCACAATCTATCACTTTCATCATCAATAAAATCTTTATTTTCATTCCACATATTGCCAGGGCTTTCTGTAATTAGTTAAGGTTATACACATTGAATACTTCTTGTTTCTCTGCCATTATGTGTGTAAAAATGTGACCAATAGAAAAGAACAATGAAGTACATGAGCAGCGTAATGTATCTCACAGATACCTCTTCTTGATAATGAAACGAAAAAAACAGACAACTGACCAATAATGAACGAGGAAGCTATGAGGAGTTGTAGTCACTGTGCATAAATGGTTGCAGCCGACAGAGGGTTAAACTAGTTCAACTTTCACTGAAACTCCACTTAGTTCATACTGTCACTTCACTAATGTGAACTAGTTGAATCTCTCCGTCACTTCTCTTTCCTTCTTGACATAGTGACGTAATGCAATGCACATGACGCAGTCACTTCTTCTGGAGGTTCATTCACTGGAAAGTTGAACACAAGACTTCTACAATCTCTCGCTCTGCAGTAGCACTCACTGCATGTTGTCACCAGCTCACTAGGAGAACCGCACTTGCTGTCGCAGCAGAAACGCACTCACTCAGTGACACTCACAAGAATACTGCCTTATATAGCCAATGGAAACTTCTACAGGACTCTCAAATGTTTGAGAAGTAGAAACATTCAGGAGATTCTGGTTATCTAGCGATAGCGCATCTGATGTTTATGCTGGCCATAGTCACTATGTCACAATATGATACATATACATCCTTACAAATTCAAGTTTCAGTTATACTTCTTTACTTTCTCTGTCACTTGTCCCCACAAAAAGCATTTTTAGGAAAAGATGGATGTGTGTGCATGAGAGAGAGAGAGAGAGAGAGAGAGAGAGAGGGAAGGGGAGGGGGAGAGAATATTTAATTCCAATATCCTCCAAATATGTGATATTATTTTCAAAAAACTCTGCCCATCCCAACCCACCCTTTATATGGAAATGTTTCATTGGTTTTTAATTTGTCAAAAATAACGTAAAGGATTTGATTAAAATACCATATATTTAAGATATTTACATGGCAAATAAAATGTACATCTTGAATTTTCTGGGAATAGCCTGTGAAGTCCTCTTCATTTGGAAGAAATTTTGTATAATCTTCTATGACTGGTAAACCATAAGAGATAGACAACATCTTACTACACAAAAAATATAGATTAAAGCACACAATTTATTCGAAGTACCTTTTTTTTCAGTATCAGCCATTTCTGAGATTTTGTTTTTAATTTTTCGATATTTTTATCACTTTTTTAAAGTGCTGATGCTATTCAGTTGTTTCTCATGATGTCATGCAAAGAGTATGGAATTTCAAGACCAAGTATTTAACCACCAGCTATTAAACATTTGACTATCACTAATCACGGTACCAAAATAGAAAAATTGTGTAATAAAATATTTATGTAAACGTTTATCGTAGATCGTTTTGAAGCACGTACTCGTAGAAGAGTAAGCTTTTGCAAAACTCTATATAAAATAAAATGATCTTGGGTAGAGAATGTCATATGAATGTAATACATCAGATATTTTTTTTTTATTCTGTTAATTCATATATATGCCAATCCTGATAACCTAACAAGTACAAATTAATCTGCTTTAAAGCCAGGATCATGATAAACGTGACATGACATGAAAGTTTTAATACATTGTACTAAATGGAGCTATTCAGGGTTGACTTAATGCGACATAACTTTGAGTTTGGCAACGTCAAACTTTTCCTTCTTGTTGCATTAACCATGCAGTAATCGCACGATGTTTTGTACCAGTAGTAGTTGCTGCAGACTGTAAGTCACATTGTGAAAAATATTTATTTATAATTAAATAACAAGAGAGTAACACAGAATATACATTTTACTATGTTTGAATTTTAATTTACTAAGTACATAGGTTTTATAAAACAAAAAATCCTAATTCTACGGAAATTGTAAATTGCTTAATACGTTATGCTTGCTTCAAATTCACAAACAAATACTGTGTAATATTATGGTAAACAGGATGAAATGTACACTTTGGTTTCTGTAGTGCTTCAGATGATACATTTCAGTCTTCAATCTCTCTGTCAAAATCTCAATTCTTTCACACAGTGTTTCATAAGGGTTCTATTCTGCAAAAAAAAAAAAAAAAAAAAAAAAAAATGCACTCGCCTGAACATAAAAACAATGTGACTAACAGAAAGTGAAACTTAAATAATAATAATAATAATAATAATAATAATAATAATAATAATAATAATAATAATAATAATAATAATAATAATGAATTATTTATTTATTTCCATAATTTTACAAATTAGTATACATTTATCACTACACTGGGTTACTGAGCACCCAAGATCTAACAGACTCAAACCCTGTGGTTGCCGAGCTATTGGATCCTGCTTATATCTTAAAACTATACCTACTATTGTTTAATTTTCTTCTTCATCTTGCTTGCTAATTTTCCTCAACCATTTGGCTCTTATTCTGCCCAAAAAGTTTCCAATTTTGTTTAAATTTTTCCTAGATTTTACATTCATTAACTTTTTTCGCTTGGATTTCTGTTGGTAAATTTGCCCATTGCTTTTTACCCATCTCCCTTAGTTTCTTCACATTCTACATGCCATTCTTATCCTTCAGGTAACACAAGGGGCATTTCTCCAAATCTCTCTTCTCAATCCTTTCAATTTCACCACCCGTTCTTGACCATGCAAAGCCTTCTCTTGCTGCTTTATCACATATGTCAACATAATTTTTCTCTGCCCAGACCACTTTTATTTCTCTATATATTCCAAGTGAGCTTTTCGTATTCAAACTCGGCAATATTTCTTGTCTTTCAATATCTTCCAGTCTTAGCCTAATTTCTTTCCAGAAATCATTTTGTAAAGATTCCCTAGCTCTCCACATTTCCCCAAAACCAATTTTTCATCATAATTTCCTTTATCTTACTGAGTCAAGTATTTTATGATTTAGCCTTTCCTGTACTATTAAACCTTGATGTACAATGTTCTGTTCATTTAATTTTCTAATTCTAGACTAATTTTGAAGATTTGGAAGCTAGTAACAGTGATGTGTCATAATTTAAAATAAAGAGAATTGAAGGTTGTTACACTACATCACTAAAATGACTTAAAGAGCATATGAGATGCATTTACCAAAAGCAGCCAGATAAATCAGCAGTAGCACATCATTTCTGGTCTTCAAACCATGATATCACTCCGAACATAAAACTCTTAAAACTGATCAACAGCAGCAATGAATTGGACATCTGGGAAAAAATACATATCGTCAAACACAGGAATCACCTAATGAATTTCAAACTGCCGCCACCCAACAGCCTTTGGAGGTTCATCAGCCCAGCACCAGAGAACACCACTAGCCACACACATTCCCCAGACAATGACTGGTAAAATCAGTTGAGGACATGCTGACGATGGGAGCAAACTGTCTCCCGAAACGCATTCAAGTAAGAACATTTTAGTGATGTAGTGTAACAACCTTCAACTCTCTTTATTTTAAATTTCTAATTCTAGCCCAATATTTTAACTCTTTCCTCTAGTTCCCATTCTTCCTAATTATGTATGTGGCACTCCATTTGGTGAAGTTCTTGGCAAATCCAGGATTTGTTTGCAAAAGTTTCTAGATCATATCCATATTTACCTCCCCTTCCTCCATGCCCTATATCTCCATTTCATATAGAATTTTTGCCTCAACTACAACCATATAGACTCTCTCTAAGCATGTTATTTGCATTCTTGGTAATTTGTCTATACATGCTTTGATAACTTTTAACGTAATTTTATCTTTAGCCAGTACTATCTTTTGCTCACTCCAACCACCCTTACTACTTAATCATACTCCTAGATAATCAGATTTATTGACCACAACTTCTCTTCCTTGCCAGTACCATTTCTCATCTTTTCTTTTTTAAATACCATAATTTTTGTTTTACTTTACATGAATTCTTATACTCCATTTCTTGCAAAAATGATCTATTTGCACATTGGATATAGATACTGTTACTAAATCATCTGCAAATAACAAGGCACGTATTTCCTCGTTAATTATTAGCACATGTCTGTTCTCCACTCTACTTGCCTCAAGGATATCATCTATAAACAGATTAAACACTACAGAACTTAACTTACAATTTTGCCTTAGTCCTGTGTTGTTCTGAATACTTTTAGTTGCTTTATTATAGCAATTTTTATACAAAACTCATTGTACATATTCTTTGTAATACTCTTATAAAGCTAGTGCTCATTCCTGTTAGGCTCAATTTGAATCATAGTGCTCTGGGATTTATCACATTGAAGGCCTTTTCAAAATCCACAAATATCATGTATAATCTCCCTCTCTTATCTGTTAAATATTTATTTATCAATGTGTTTATCACAAAAATGTTATCCACTGTTCTCTTATTTCGCCTAAAACCTGTTTGGAGATCCGATCTCATCTTTTGCCCACTTTTGCACTCTTTCTGACAAAACCCCAGTTTATATCTTATTTAGAACAGATAGTAAGCTAATTCCCCTATAATTTACTGAGTTATTTATTTCCCCCTTATTCTTGAACATTGGCACTATTGTTGCTGTTTTCCAACTGCTTGGAACATTACCTCCTTCAAATACTTTTGTTTAGAATTCTAACTAGTAATTCCAGCCTGCAGTCTCCATGCCTTCCAAAACTCCCCTAGGATCCATCTATACCACTTATTTTGTTCCTTTTTAATCTTGTTATTTATTCTCTTACTTCATTTATTCCTGTCTATCTAATTGCTGGATATATCCTATATTCTCTAATTCTCTCATACTTAAGTCTCCTCAGTTGTTCTGCCCCTAAAACATTTTCAAAATATCCATACCATACTTCTGATTTTATATTGTTTTCTCTAACTCTAGCCTTATAGGTTTGTTTTGCTAAAGACCAAATTGTCTTTGTATCATTTACTCTTGCTGCTTCATAAATTTTCTGACTCATTTTTTTCTCCCATTCCTTCCTCTTAGCTTCCATAAGATGCTTGCATACTCATCTTTCAGTTATAAAACTCTCTTTTGCCTCCATTTCCTTAACTCCCTTAGAAAACACTGCTTTGCCTTCCTGCACTCTCCATCATACCAATCACTCCTATTATTTAGTTCATCTTTCATTCTCATTTTTGTCCCTACCTGTTTCACTAACTCATCTAGTTTTAATACAAGATCCTCTATTCTGTTTTCTTTCAGCATTTCCTCTACACCTATTAGCCTTAATGTATTTGACTGGTTTCCCAGCTCCTCCAGAAATGTTCTGCTTCCTCACAACTCCATTTATATTTTTGGATTTCAATTCCTTCTTGCTCAGAGCATATTTCCTTTTGCTTATTTGTGTCTAAGAATACTGCCCTTATTGGAAAATGCTTACTAGAACTAGCTATTCTTTATTCTGTTTGTAGCTGTCCATTAAAATTACAAGAATTCCTGACATTGCCAAATAGCACAATATAATACAAAGTATTATGTACAGTTTACAGATAAAAAATATATATACAGAGAAAATTCAGTTCATAAATTCAATTGAATAAAAACATCCTTGCACCATGAACTTTTTCAGTTCAATTTTAAATTTATTTACAATATGTATTTGTTGTAGGTGAATTGGTAGTTTATTATAATACATACAAGCAGCAAGAGTAGGTTTCATTTTATACAATTGTAATCTGTGTGAAATTAAGTGAAATTGTGCGCTGCCTCTAGTATAATGATCATGGATCTGGCTATTAATTTTTGTATTATTTTCATTATGTTTCAAATACATTATTACTTCATATATATATACTTAATTTTTTAAAATGATTTCTACAAGATTCTTGAGGTTTTAGTCCTAACATCACTCTAATTGCACTTTTCTGTAATATAAAAAGCCTTTTAGTATACTTCATTGCACATTGTCCCCAGACCGCAATTTCATATGATAAATGTGGGAATACTAATCCATAATAGATCTTCATTAATATGTTTATATCGGCGATTTTTGCCATTCTTTTTAATAAAAGTATACTTGCACTAACTTTGTTGCAGACTTTATCTATTTGCTTGTCCCATGTAAAATGTTTATCTAGTATTATTCCTAAAAAGTTAGCATTGTTTACCTCATTAATTTCTTCATTATGTATTTTAATATTTAAATGTATTTCATTTCTGTTTTGTATTGTTTGAAAGTTTATGCATCCTGTTTGCTTTACATTATTTTTGTGCAAGTATCAAGTGTGTGTTGCATTTTACCAGTGTTTAAAATTATGTATAAGCAATTATTTTTCCATTACGGGTATATGGAATATCTTTTTATTTATTTTTTTAATGTAGAGTTAATTGAAAAATTCAACGCCACAGCTGGGATTTGAACACGGTTCTCCCACTCTCCTTCATATAAATTATGAATAAAAGGGGTCCTAACACGGAACCCTGTGGAACGCCATATTTAACGTTCAGTATATTTGAAAAATACTCCTTTATTTGCAGATTACTTTTGTGAGTGATTTTTACCTGTTGTGTTCTCCCTTTTAAGTATGAACTTATTAGTTTAAGTGGTACTCTTCTTATCCCGTACTGTTGTAGTTTATTTATTAATATTTCCTGATCTACACAATCGAAAGCTTTACTTAGGTCCAAAAATATGCAATTATTTTGTTCTCTATTTTCTAAGCTATCAATGAGATATTCCACTATTTCTATTATTACATCTTTAGTAGATTTACCGCTCCTAAAACCACGTTGAAAGTTATTTAAGATCTTATTCTTCTCTAGAAATGATATGATTTGTTTAGTAACAATTTTTTCCATTACTTTTGAGAGTGGTGATACCAGTGTTATGGGGCGGTAGTTCTCTATTAATCCTTTACTGCCATTTTTATACCGTGGTTTTACTATGGCGCTTTTTAAACATGTTGGATAAATTCCTGAATATTCAACACCTCAAAATTTGTACAGTATTTGTCTAAATATGATGAATATAGAATATGGTCTATCACACTCTGCCCATTTCTGTTCATAAATGTAACTCCCCTAAGTCATCTTTTCCTTACACTCCATTACACATTACCAAATTAAATTCCTCACTAACCTCTATTAGTTTCTTGCCTTCATTATTAGTACACTTATCTTTGTCCCTTCTTCTATTCTCATCTCCCTATCCCAGTAACTCACCTTGAAGATCTATTAACTGGATTTGACTTTCCCCAACTCTTGCATTAAAGTCGCCTGTTGGTATAAAACCTTTGTATACATCCCTATTTAATAGTTCCTTCATGTCCTGACTTAGCTAATTAAGTAAACATGAGTCATAAAATTCTGAGGTACTTGGTGGGTTATACGCTATTGCAACACATATACTTTCCCTTTGCCATAATCCACTTAGCACACACCAGACAACTGCTTTTTCACCTAGTTCATTGAATATTTTCAATAGCAGTAGCACTAGTGCTATAGTTTTATGACAGTTTAATTGAGCTTAACGAATGCTTCTTTTCATGATGATTATTTTGAGACCGAAGGTCAAGAAATAATTATCTTATGAAAAGATGCATGAGTTTGAAACTGAAATTAAATTGTGCCGTGTAAACCCAGTAGCATGAATGCTACTTGGCTAGATAATCACATAAAAAAACTTATTATGAACTTACCTAGTTTAGCGCCAACCATGTCTGTTAGTCACTGCAGTGTAGATTATGATGCATGTGCGTGGGATCTCTAAAACGGTATGATTTTATTGAAACATGTGGCATCTGTAAAAGGATCTATTCTTCTATAATGTTCATTATATAGTTGTTTCCTTATCATTCTAGCTGTTTACATTCCAGATCATTTTTTACTACTGTTTCTTTGTAATTCTCACCGTTCTTTCTCATCATTTTATAACGTCAGTCCTGTAGAATGGAAGCAATCTCCTTGTTGCTAAATGAGCCATCAATTTTATAATTTCTTTCCATACAGAATACTGAAAATTGGTTCCATACCATACTTTTGAAGAATGGCTATTTTGGTGGATGCTTTACATTTAACTGCCCCACGTATGGGAGGCAATTTGAAGAAGGTATGTTCTTCAACTGTTATTTGATTCACGTAATAAATTACATAAATTACTTATCTGCCCCACATTTGGGAGCCAACTTGTAATAGTTGTTTTCTTCTACTGTTGAAGTTAGCCACACGCTTGGAAGCCAACTTGATGATTTGCTGCTGTTGTTACGTAATATATGTTTACGTAAACTTGAAGAATTGTTTTATGTAATAATAGTTGCTTTAGGTAGTTTGTAATATGCTTTGGGCATCAGTTTGAATTTTATGTTTACGTAATATTACTGTTTGAATTTGCCTCGGCTGCATCAGTCTTACTTTAGAGTCATGTATCTTGGGTAGGGTGCGGTATAACAATTATTGTAGACATCACAGAATTAAAATTTTAAATCTACTTCTTTTATTTAAATTCTTGCACATATTTATACAGCACTACACTTTTTAAAGAACTGTGAGAAACTTTTATGCATTCACTTAGTGCATATATCTGTTTTTACTAATCACCCGTAGAGAACACATTTTTCCATCTATACTCTACCAAGTCTCGCAGCAACTGAGTAACCTCAACGGTCAAAACCCGTAAGCTTCGGTATTGCAAGTCTCTGATTGGCCAATTCTAGTCCAATAGAATTTCTGCATTTAACTTAAAACTTTTCTTTGTTGTTGAGTGGCTAATTTTAAAACTGTTACAGAATTTACGTCATCGATCTAATCAAGACCAGTACATTTCAAAGTCTAAACACATTATTGCCACAATTACCTCATTATTACTCATTGTTAGCAACTTAAAACTTATTATTCTCACAGCTCTTGCATTATTAGAGTATGTAATGTATACACATAACATTATTAAAATATGTTTACAATAAAAATAAGCATTTGCAATGACTGTTACATACAATTTAAATAATTATTACATATATATTGTTTCAAGGCGGGCTGTTATTGAATTTAATTATAATAAAATACAATTGAAATTATTCAGGTATTAAAAATACTGCCTCACTTTTGTTCTTCTTTGTATTTTCTGGCATTAAATTATCTACAGCTCCTTTTATATTACCAATATTTTGACTTCCAAAGTGCAACATTTTCAGTTGCTATTATTGTAGTCACTTGCTGCATTCATATAAATTAAAAATAAGTGCACCACCATGAAATACTATCAGTATAGTACAGCTTTGATTGGCCAATGACTAGCATACTCTACCTGTCATTGACTAATGACATATTTAGTGCAATTATCACTTTAATTTGTAGACTTTTTCTCACAAACAAATCTAAACCTCTCCCTTTATCTTTTCTTTTGGTACCACATTTCCCATAAAAATCAAATCCACATTATTATCTCTTTAACATTCAAGTTTCTACTACACCTATCACATCCGCTAGAATTTCTCCGATCCTTACCTTCTCCCAAAAACCTTCAGTGTTCCAGGATATAATCCCCAGTTTCTTTCCCTATACAGATCCCTTTCTCTCAAATCTGAATTCCTCCAATTTAGCCCTACACCTGGTCACCATTTCCATTTCTGCCCTCTCCCCCATGTGATTCTCCACTTGCATGATGCTGCCTTCTGATGTCGATATAATGCCAAGTCCAGTTTCTCTCCACATATTGAATCCTACAGCTGCTCCCAAGGCCATTATATGCGTGTCTTCCATCAGCTGTTTCTCTAGCACAATCTGTTTGTTCGGTGATGTATGCCTCTTGTCTCCCCTCTTCTCCTCTTTGACTCCCCTTCCTATGCTGCTGTTTCTTTATGTCCTTTATCTTATCCTGTCAGTCTCCAATATCTCTGCTTGAGTTCATTGCTCCCCGTCTGTCTCGTGTTTAGTTGATGCATATCCTGTTTACTTCCATTTATCCACAAATCTAGACCTCTGACAAAAGTTTTTTCTCCTTTGGCCCTAACATTCTTCATTTCCCGTAGTAGCATGTTTCTACTTTCTCTATCCTTCTTTCCACAATCTTGAACTTTAATTATAAGAAAACCCTTGAGAACAAGCTATTGCATGATTACAAGAGCTCACTTTTACTATTTCTGCTAATGGCGTCAATACAGATCATTCCAATGTTGTTGCTTGCATGTGACTGTCAGTCTGCAATTGTTGACCATTCCAGAACTGCTGCACAAGTCCAAGTGAAACAAAGGAAGATCTTCCTGATTACAGGAAGATATTTGGGTTATGTGATTCCTAAAGTTTAAAGAAGTTAAAGGGAACAACAAAAAAAAATTTCATGCAGACTGTTGAGTCCGCATACTACTATGCAGGGTTAAGTTTGATGTCTCATGATAATTAGAACCAATTGGCCTGAAGCAGTAGCATGAAGTAATAAAACAAACTACTAATCAAATGTTGTTCCTATTACATTAAGTTAAGTACATCCTAGTCTAGCAGCATTTCTTAACTTCAAATTCTATCCCTTCACATTAACTAACTTCAAATAAAGTTCACTGTAATGCTTGCATTACTGCAAACCATTTGATGGTAATATTTATTGGAGGATATGAAATGAAGCTTAGAATTTTCAAACCCTTAAAAGCTGTCTTTTATTATTAGTTTGTTTCTACACACATTTCCATGCGCATGTTTTGATTGCAGCTAATGACAGTGGCTACTTTAAAGAGGAAATGGCACCCGTCAGTGTAAAGGTTAAAGGGAAAGAGGTTCAGGTAGACATAGATGAACATCCTCGGCCTCAGACTACAGCTGAAGGACTTGCCAAATTGCCAGCACTGTTTAAAAAGAATGGTGTGGTAACAGCTGGCTCTGCTTCTGTAAGTGGTAATGAAATTACATGTTAATCAGACAGCATCAATAAGAAATTATCAAGTTTTACTTCTAATTTTTTTAGCAGCACAAGATGGGAAGTGCATTTATTATACCAACTGTTCAAAAATAAATGGATAAACTACTTCCAAATCTTTAATGTGAAACATGGCCTCCATCAGTAATAAGATTCAGTAGATTAGAAATAAAATCAAACTGACAGATCTGCATTTAGTAACTCCATGAGTTAAAGAAAAATTAATGGAAATAGAGAAATCTAAATTTTTACATAACAAATGCAGTAATTAATTTAAATTATTCTATTATAATAACTAGAGCTCTAGTTATTATAATATAAAGAACATGTTTCATGCTTACTGAATAAAATATAATTTTATAGTGCCTGTAATTAATTCTCTAATTTCATAATGTGTGCCTTTTCATAGCTTAAGGGTCTGTTATGGCTTCTTTTTTATAATGAGAACTTTTATCAATTATTTTGCCTCTGATAATTTAATTAGTTTTGATATTACTAGTTACTTATTAGTATTTATTAATGTGATGTTAACCTTAGTGCTGCAATTATGATTTCGCGCTCTGAGCCAGTAATCCACTAATGACAATATGCCTGAGGAAGGTTGTAATCCTGGCATTCCTTTTCTGTCAGCAGTTTCATTGCTGCTTGTAATAATAAAATAGTGGCTACTTAGCACAATAAAATTACGGTAAATAGCTAGAAAAAACTATTTGTTTATGATTGGGAAATCAATCTTTTAGTATTAACTCATCGCTTTATTCATTAATATGATGGCTTTATTTTTTTCTACTTCCCATGTGGGCAAAAATGCAGTACTGATCTAAAAAGACTAGACTTAATTTTACTCTAAATGCAACAAGTCTGTTTAAGAATAATACATAACAGACTCAATAATAATTATAAATCAGCATGGGAGTGTAAAACATATTCATGAGAGAAATTACTTTAAGAACTGATAATAGGGTTGCTATAAAATTCATTCATTCATTCATTCATTTATTAGCTCCAATTATAAATACATTTTACAAGGATTGTCAAATTGTTAAAATATGAGTGTTATATAAAAAGAATAAGCATATATATAATTGAACAAAGAAACATCCTGTATAACAATAGGTACCATGAAACACTTACATCAGCAATTTATACTCTTCTGCTAACTAACAGATACATATGAAAGTTGAAGAAGATAGGTGTTTGTTTCAAGAAATATTTTTTTTAATCTTGAAGAAGATGTATGCTTATGTAATATATTTAACTTGAAGATCGTTATTTAGCTCCACCCTTGGGAGCCAATTTGAAGTTTGTGTTGTTGCATAATTTTTATTTAACTTGAAGGTTATGTTGTGCTGCTTTTGTTTTGTTTGGTTACGCAATTTTAACTGCCCCACGTATGGGAACCAACTTGAAGAAGTAGAATGTTTATTTACGTAATATGTTTTTACGTAATATTTATTTAGTTGCATTTAAGGAGTTCCTAGAATATGCTTTGGGCGGCTGTTTGAATTTGTTGATTATGTAATAGTTACTTTATTATGCAATATGCTGCTACGTATGAGAAGCTGATTTTAAGATGTGTTTTTGTTATTACATTCCAAGTTTTACACTATAATATTTAACTTTGTTATTAACACTGCTTCTATATATTATTTATGTTTGAATTTTGCCTCGGCTGTGTCAGTCTTGTTTGTAGAGTCACGTATATCTTAGTTAGGGTGCAGTGTGACGATTGTAGACATCACAGAATTTAACTTTTTAAATTCACTTCTTTTATTAATTCTTGCACATTTTTATAAAGCACTACACTTTTTGAGAACTGTGAGAATCTTCAATATTTTCACTTAGCGCATATACATATTTTACGATTCACACGTAGAGAACACATCTTCCATCTGTTCACTACCAAGACTTGCCAACAACTGAGCAACTTTCAATGGTTAAAACTCGTAAGCTTTGGTATTTCAAGTCTCTGATTGGCTAATTCTAATACAAAAGAATATCTGCATTTTACTTAAACTTTTTCCTTGCTATTGATTGGCTAATTTTAAACTGTTACTGAATTTACCTTATCTTTGCTATAATCATGACTGGTAACTTTTCAAACTCTTAAACGCATAATTGCCAAAAGGTTACCTCATTATTACCTTATTGTTAGCAACTTAAAACTTATTATTCTCACAGCTTTTGCATTATTAAAGTATATAATGTGTTCACATAACATTAATAAAACATGTTTACAATAAAAATAAGCATTTGCAATGACTGTTACATACAATTTAAACAATTATTACATACATATTGTTACTGAATTTATTATTTATAAAAATACAATTGAAATTATTCAGGTATTAAAATACTACCTCAAATTGCCCCCTTTTAGAAATATTTAAAATTTATTCTTTTTTGTTTTGTTCTTTAAATATTTTCTAAAAGTCTCCTAAAAGAAAGAAACATAACTTTTATTATTGCACTTCTTATCTTTCACTGTCACTTTCTCACTTTTTCTTTAACACTGGTTTTTCACTACACTCTTGTATAGAGAACACTTCATATACACTTGTTTGACACTTTCCAAGGTTAATGACCTGGTATAAGATTAATGATCTGAACGAAGTTTGCTCATTCACTAGTAAGCATTTTATATGCTATACATTTTGCATATAATTTGACATATTTACACTTTTTTTTTTTTTTTTACAATTTATTTCTTAAATATTTTAATATTTCTTACAATTTCTAACTTATACAATATAAATGTATTTGCTACTCAGTTTTTCTTACTAACAATGGATTTTTATTACTTCTCTTTATCTAAACTTTCCTTTGTTATTAATCATTTGCTACATTTACGAGGGTGGTCTGAAAAGTTTCCGACCTAATAAAGGTACAAGACATTTTTTCAGAATTTGTTTTATTCTTCAACATAGTCTCCTTGTAACTCTATACACTTCTCCCAGCGATGCTCCCATCTCTGTAACCCGTCCAAATAGTACTCGGCATTTTTCTCTGCAAAATAATTGTTCACGATGGTGATTGCCGCTTCATTTGACAAAAATCTCTGTCCTCCGAACGCAATTTTCAGATGAGGGAACAAAAAGAAGTCACTTGGAGCTAGATCTGGTGAGTAAGGTGGATGGTCAAGCAGTTCAAACCGTAATTTGTGGATTTTTGCCATTGCAACTGCTGAGGTGTGAGACGGTGCATTGTCTTGGTGAAACAGGATTTTCTTTTTCTGCTAATGTGGCCGTTTTTCCGCAAGTTCTGCCTACAGCTTGTCAAGTAATGATGCGTAGTATGCTCCTGTAATGGGTTTTCCTTTTTGAAGGTAATCGATTAAAATAACTCCATGACTATCCCAAAAAAACAGTCGCCATTACTTTCCCAGTCGAAAAAACAGTTTTTGCTTTTTTTGGAGCCAGTTCCCCCTTTGCAGTCCACTGTTTGGACTGTATTTTTGTTTTGGGCGTATAATGGTGTATCCAGGTTTCATCTACAGTAATTAATCGACGCCAAAACTCGGATTTATCCTAAACTGCGCCAACAGTGTTGGAAATGTTCATTCAAACACGTTTTTGGTCAAACGTGAGCAAACGCGGCACCCAACGCGCAGACAGCATTTTCATGTGTAAATGTTGATTTAATATGTGACAATATGTGTTCTTTTGACATGTTCATAGCCTCTGCTATCTCTCTCACTTTAATTCAGCGGTCGTCTAGCACCATTTGGTGAACTTTGGCGATGTTTTCGTCGGTAGTTGCAATTTTTGGACTCCCGAACGTTCGTCTCCCAAGCTCTTACGGCCACGTTTAAATTCAGCTACCCAAAATTTCACTGTGGTAAATGATGGTGCAGAGTCCCCATACACAGAATCCAACTCATCTTTGATTTGCATAGGCGTATTGCCTTTCAAAAACAAATATTTAATGACTGCTCGATACTCGATTTTGTCCATTTTCATTAAAACACTCACATCACCTCACTCAAACGACTGTTACATAACAACTGAGCGTCCAAAATGGCTAAAACGTTGGTGAGTAACTGTCAACAGATGAACAATGAAATTCACTAGCTTTTATTTACGAGTGCTGCCATCTTCATGTTGAGGTCGGAAACTTTTCAGACCATTGACTAATTTTGAAGATTTAGAAGCTAGTAACAGTGATGTGTCATAATTTAAAATAGAGAGTTGAGGGTTGTTACACTACATCACTATGATATTCTTACTTGAACGCGTTTCGGGAGACAGCTTGTTCCCATCTTCAGCATTTTTCTCAACTGATTTTTGCCGGTCATCGTCTGGGGGATGTGTGTGGTTTGTGGTGTTCTCTGGTGCTGGTCTGATGAACCTCCAAAGGATGTTGGGTGGCGGCAGTTCGAAATTCATTAGGTGATTCCTGTGTTTGACAATATGTATTTTTTCCCAGATGTCCAATTCATTGCTGCTGTTGATCGGTTTTAAGAGTATTATGTTTGGAGTGATATCATGGTTTGAAGACCAGAAATGATGTGCTACTGCTGATTTATCTTGCTGCTTTTGGTAAATGCATCTCATATGCTCTTTAAGTCTTATTTCAAGATTTCTTTTGGTTCTTCCTATGTATACCAGGTTACATTCATTACAATCAATTTGATATATACCAGCTGATTTATCGTTGGGGATAGGATCTTTTGTTCTGTTGCATAGTAGTTTCTGTATATTGTGGTTATTCTGTGGAGACAGGGTGATGTTGTATTTTTTGAAAATCCTTTGAAATTTATGATGTGTCCAAGCTTGTGGTTTTTGTTGTCTGAGTAACGTAGTCATTTGTTGGATGTATTTCTGTCTTTCAAACCTTTTTATCTTCTTATCTATTGTTTTTTTGTGGTATCCATTCATAGTGGCTATGTTGATAATGTGTTGGTATTCTTTCTGGTATTCCTCTTTCTCCATTGGTATATGTACTAACCTGTTTGTAATACTATTTAAAATTGCATGTTTGTGGCTTGTAGGATTGTAGCTATTGTTTTTAATATAGTTTTCTGTGTGCGTTGGTTTTCTGTAAATGCCGAACGTTAGTTTGTTGTGTGCATTATTTCTGATGATCCTGATGTCTAGGTAAGGTAATTGGCCATTTTCTTCTCTTTCCATTGTGAATTTTATAGATCTTTTTTGTAAATTTAATAATTTCAAAGCATCTTCTGAAAGTTTTTTTGGAACAATAGCAAAAATATCATCTACATACCTATACCAGGTTTTGAATGGATGTGGGAAAGATTTAGTAATATGGGATTCAAAATGGCTCATATATAGTTCTGCTAAAAATGGTGAAAGGGGGTTTCCCATAGTTAGGCCTGAGGTTTGTTTAAAGATTTTGTGATGGAATGAAAAGAAATTCTGGTCCAGACATAATTTTGTTAGTTTCAGGTAATCTTCTGTTTGTGTTCTAGGTGTGCCATTGTTTAATATGCAATTTTCTAGGAGTGGTAATAATTCTTCTTTTGGTATGCTTGGTATCATCATTTGATGTCACTGCACTCTTCCCAAATACTGCATCAATGGATCGTCTTTGGAACTGATTAGATAGCATATCCACATGTGGCATTATAATGAAGAATATTTCTAGCCAGAACAAGAAGTCTGGCTGTATCAGTTTAAGGCGCAGTCCTCTAGCCTGAACTATTGTGTTGCTGTGTTTACTGCTCCTCTCTATGTTCTCTAAATATTCGGTAATGGATTCCTTATGCTCGAAAACTGCTTGCACTAATCGGGATTTGAAATTCCATCTTATGGTTGAAACTCCAGGTATCCTCCTACCTACAATCTCATCCAAAACACGAACTCGTTGCGGAGAATTAGAAAAAAATGCAGGAATTTCATTTAATTCTGCGAAAAATATTCAAACTTCTGTATTTTGACTTGCTGCTTGCGCCATAATTAAATTCAATTTGTGTGCATAGCAATGCATGTAGTGAGCAAAAGGGTAATCTTTTTTCACCAATGCTTGTTCACCAGCATGCTGCCCACTCATGACATTTGCGCCGTCATAACTCTGAGACACGATTGTTTTTTTTTCAGTTTCAGATACCACCATTGAGAGCGCATTTTTTATGCATAGGGAGAGAGCGTTCGCATCTTGTCCATCTGGATTTTAAAATGTCCAGAATCTTTCCGATGGCTTACCATTTGGTAGCAGGTAACGAAACACAACCACCATTTGAAAAAGAGATGAAATATCAGATGTTTCGTCGGCAATTACAGCGGTATAGTCTGCTTTAGAAATTTCGCTCTTAATTTCTTCTTGGCATATGTCAAGCATACTGCAACAGATCACTCTGTATTTCTTTCGACGTTCCTCGTAAAACGCTGGCCTGCTGGAGATGATCTTTCACCGTGGAATCTAATTCTGCGGTGAAGTTTATCAGTCCACGAAACACTCCAGGGTTCAATGAACTTTGACTTTCATCGTGTCCCATGAGAGCTAACTCGAATGCTCCGCAGAATTTTATGCAATTAATTATCTGCGACAAGACATATCTATTCTTAGTAACTTCCTCATTGTGCTTTTCCACATTACGTCTAAAAGCACCGTCTAACTGCTGAGATATATTATATTTTCCCAGAACATTTAGTTCTAATTGACAATTTATATGGGCAATTGAGCTCTCATGATTTGCCATTTTTTGTTTTAAATTACCAATATCACCACAATCATTATTTGTCCAGGTGCTGTTTCTCTCACTCGCAAACAATAAACACGGAAAACAGAAGAGCCAGTTAGTTGCTTCACGAGCACATATCCACGAACAACTTTTACACACACTTTCGTTAAACTTTCATGTAAAAGTCTTCCCTTTACAATTAGTCACTTGAACTAAATCGATTGGTGTCAGCGGTCTGCCTTTGTTTTTAATTTGCAGCTTTTCTTCTAAGGATAAACCGAAAGGTTTATCTCTTTTAGTTTCGCAACGCTATTCATTTTCACACTTACACAGATTCAAATCTACTGCTATGAACCGACTCAGCCACTAGGAACACAAACATAAGAAATAAAAATGTAAACACCGTAAGAAATTAACTAACTCAAACTGAAATATTTACCTTAGTATATTATGCAGAATAATTATATGCATTTATAATAGTTTAATCTAAATAGATGTAATGTGTTTGCAGCATTAACATAGCTCTCACGTTAATACAGAAAATGGCTAGATTGTACTTAGAAACGTAAAGTTGCCTAAATGTGGAGCAGGTTGATTGCAACTTCTGCTAGACAACAGCGAGGGAAATGGTCGTAGCGAAGTTGTATGGGAACGCAGTGCGCTTGCGCCATAGCAATCGCATCTCTTGGGCTTGTCGATTACACTGCGTTAACTCGCCGTACTTTCAAATACAAGCGTTGCCCCGCTCCCCGCGACCTCTCGCCCTAAAGTTTCCTTTGCCAGTCACAAAATCTCGTTTGTGCATCTCTCAGCTTGACCAAATGCACTGGTGTATGGCAAAGAAGGTGCGGGGAGTTTAAATAAGCTCTTCATACAGAAGAAAGTTTGACATTTGCCCTTCTCGTATACATATCTATAGAGGCAAATGCATATTCACATATAGGGAAAAATTAGTGGGTGTGCATTTGCGAGTATGCGATCACCCAAGAACCGCCACTGCTGTAGGCTTCAAATTCATTGCCCAGTTAGTGTTGCTGATTGTCTCAAACAACTACGCTTGAGACAATCAGTGACATAACTGGAAATATAAAAAGTTCACCTCTTATCCATGGGTGTTCAGAAAAATTGTGAAAATATTCAATACGTTTGGCATCCGATTAGCTCCTCAAAACAGATACAGCCTAACAGTTTGCTGAACAAACCACTGAAAAACGTAATTCCAGATACACTCAAATCAGGAATCTACCAGACCAACTGTGAAGATTGTGAAAAATTTTACATATGCAAAACCAAGAGTAATTTGAGCATCAGATTGAAAGAACACCAGAGAAACAGTAAAAGCTGCTGTATCACACCATTTTTTGGTCTGAGAACCACAACATTGGTCAAACCATAAAATTGTTTAAATTCAGTTTCCTCATCACTAGAACTGGTTATTTGTGAGAAAATATTCATTGCCAAGAGTGAAGAAAATACATAAATTTTGAAATCCCACTAACAAGTAGGTTGTTAGAGCCTTGTCACTCCACCAGTAAGCGGCAGCAGGATCAACCCAACCAGGAGAAAAGGAAGGAAGCAGTAACATGCTTCCATCACCAAATTGCTGATGATGACGATGAATGCCCTTGAAAACATTCCAGTTTTATTAACTTAGTAAGTGAAGGTTTGGTGTAAAAACAGTGTGACTCATTCCTAATTCAACATGAAGAAAACTTCACTGTTTGTAGTGCTTCTGTTTTTAATAGTTTATTTATATATACAGGATGTCCCAAAAAACACTAACAAAGCTTAGTATGTTGTGCGGGATGGCAAACTGACTGGTTTTCAAGAAGGAAGCCATTTCCAGAAATGCACAGTTTGGACGCTGTGAGATGGGTGTGCGTTTCACATTTTGTCAATAAACCCAACATGAGTAGCACATTGAGCTGTCTACATTACAAATGGGCTTTCTATGTCACTGCAGAGCCTACATCGGTGGTGCTCAGCCTCACGCACATGACCTAATACATGCGGTTGTCTTTGAAGAATTTCAATCGCTCTGTGGACTCGAGCAGTAAGGTCCCTCGCTGACGTTACAGGAGTGTCATACACCATACTCTTCATAGTACCCCATAGATAATAATCGAGAGGTGTCAGATCTGGCGACCATGCTGGCCATGGAAATGGTCCACCTCTACCAATCCATCAATGTCGATGTATGACAAGGTGATTCCTGATTCCGCACATTTACATCATAGTGTGCTGGAGCTCCATTGTGTTGCAGCCACATTACCTGTTGAACATTTAGTGGCACTACATCCAATAGGTTAGGCAAAACATCTCTAATAAATGTGAGTCTGTTGGACAGTAGATATGGCCCAATGATATGGTCAGCAATTATCCTAGCCTAGATGTAATACCAAACCTGTGTTGATGATTTTGAATCTCCTGCGCACGTGGATTTTCGTCTGTCCAAACATACATGCTGTGCAAGTTTAATATGCCGTCTCTAGCAAACGTGCATTCATCCGTGAATAGCACCAAGCTCAGGAATTGTGGCAGGCATATGCATTGTTGTAAATATCACTGTGCAAACTGTACTCGTCATGGGTAGTCCTACTCCTGTAATGCCTGGAATTTCTACAGATGGTATGGATGGAGCTGCTGGTCATGGACAACATGTCACACAGTACTTTTACATGTGTGCAGTGCCTGTGCCACTTGCCAAGTGCTGGTGGTGGATGGGTCCATTGTCAGCACATCCTCCTCAAACTGTAGTGTTCGAGCCGAGTGTGGATGACCCACATCACGTTTTGGCACCTAACAGAGGACAAACAGTAGAATGGGGATAGCACCAGTAACAAGCACAAAGTCCTACTACTTTACTGTACAATGGACACACCTCGGGCAGGAAATACCTATGTGAAACTTTCCGGCTTCTAAGTCATCTCTCAATGGCTGTGAACATAGAATGATGTTGGGTACGCCTGTTTGGATAACGTTCCACATACAATCCTGCAATAGCTCTACCATTGCAATCTGCTATGCCGTATGCAAGCACCATGTTGGTCAATTCCACTGCTGTTAACAATGTTACTGCACTGGAAGACTACACAAGTAGTACCAAGAACTTTGTGGAGGAATGTAGCCCATGCATAGGTATGTTATTAGGCTCAGGTCATCCATCCGTAGTACAGAGATGGCTAAAGGGTTGCGTACCTTCTGTATTAAGACACCAAAATGAATCGGAACAAATTGTTACAACCGTTCGTTCTCAGACTTCAATGCTCTCCAGCGCACAAACCGTGCATTTCCATACAAGGATTCCTTCTTGAAAACTAATCAGTTTGCCATCCCGGACAACATACTAAACATTGTCAGTGTTTTTTTTTAGGACAGCCATTGTATTAGTTCCTTTGCATTTAATTTGGAACTCATCACTTCAAGGGTTGGGAGGGGATTCTAAGGAGCAAATAATGTTGTAATCCTCTTTAAAGTGTAGTTTCTCATCAGTATGAATTTCCAGACATATGATAACTGTGAACCAATTTCCCTGACTTTCCAGGTTGCTCGGAACCCTATCAAAGTAAAGCAGGTGCAACAGAGATGATAGTTTTTTAAGTGAAGATTGTTAAAAGCAATCCTCATTCAGATTATTTTCTTCCTTTAGGGCATTTCTGATGGAGCGGGTGCTGTGATTCTGGCCAGTGAAGACGCTGTGAAGGAACTTGGACTTAAGCCATTGGCTCGACTTGTGGGTTACAGCATTGTGGGTGTGGAACCCAGTATAATGGGTATTGGTCCAGCACCTGCCATTAAACATCTTCTCCAAGTGTCTGGCAAACAGCTCAGTGATATCGACCTAGTGGAGGTTTGTACAGTATTCGGCTGCCTTAAGAGTATACTAAGTGTGGGAGCACATTATACATGCATGATTTCGTTGATATTGTAATGAAAAGAAGCTAGAAACAGTGATGTGTATTGAATTTATTTAAAGGTGAGTCGGAATTGTTACACTAACATCACTTAAGTTTACTCACTTAACATGTTTCGGGAAACCGTTGTTCCCATCCTCAGAAGGTTAATTCGACTGGCCCGTGTTGTTGGTGTTTCCGTTTTTTGGACTGGATCCTGTGGTGGCATCTTGTGGTGGAGAAATGTACTTCCAGAGAGGATTTGGTGGCAGCAAATCAAAATTCATTAGATGTGTGTTGTGTTTTAGAATGGTGATCTTCTCCCATGCATCTAATTCGGCTGCCAATTTGGCTGGTTTGACTAATGTAATATTGGGTTTGATGTTGTGATTAGTGATCCAAAAATGGTGTGAAACTGCAGATTTGTCCATTTGTTTGTATTTAATACATCTCATGTGCTCCTTTAGCCTAGTTTCTAGGTTTCTTTTTGTCTTACCTATGTATACTTTATTGCAATCTGAACAATTGATTTTATAGATTCCAGCTTTTTTGTCTTTTGGAATGGGGTCTTTTAACTTGTTACAAAGTAATTTCTCTATGTTAAATTTGTTCTGTGGAGCTAGGCTGATGTTATGTTTCATGAAAATCTTCTTAAATTTGTGAAAAGTTCCTCGGTGGTATGTGAATTTCTTGAACTTTAGCTCTTTATCTTGCTGGCTGAGATTTGTTGTGTTTCTGATGTGCATCTGTCGTTTGAATTTTGCAATTTTTTTGTCAATAGTTGTTTTGTTGTACCCATTATGTATTGCTATGTCTACTATATGCTGGTATTCTAACTGGTATTCTTTTTTATTTAAGGGGGTATATACCAGTCTATGTGTTAGGCTGTTTAGTACTGCATGTTTGTGTGTGGTTGGATTGAAACTCTTAGAATACCAGCATATAGTAGACACAGCAATACATAATGGGTACAACAAAACAACTATTGACAAAAAAATTGCAAAATTCAAACGACAGATGCACATCAGAAACACAACAAATCTCAGCCAGCAAGATAAAGAGCTAAAGTTCAAGAAATTCACATACCACCGAGGAACTTTTCACAAATTTAAGAAGATTTTCATGAAACATAACATCAGCCTAGCTCCACAGAACAAATTTAACATAGAGAAATTACTTTGTAACAAGTTAAAAGACCCCATTCCACAAGACAAAAAAGCTGGAATCTATAAAATCAATTGTTCAGATTGCAATAAAGTATACATAGGTAAGACAAAAAGAAACCTAGAAACTAGGCTAAAGGAGCACATGAGATGTATTAAATACAAACAAATGGACAAATCTGCAGTTTCACACCATTTTTGGATCACTAATCACAACATCAAACCCAATATTACATTAGTCAAACCAGCCAAATTTGCAGCCGAATTAGATGCATGGGAGAAGATCACCATTCTAAAACACAACACACATCTAATGAATTTTGATTTGTCGCCACCAAATCCTCTCTGGAAGTACATTTCTCCCACAAGATGCCACCACAGGATCCAGTCCAAAAAACGGAAACACCAACAACACGGGCCAGTCGAATTAACCTTCTGAGGATGGGAACAACGGTTTCCCGAAACATGTTAAGTGAGTAAACTTAAGTGATGTTAGTGTAACAATTCCGACTCACCTTTAAATAAATGCATGATTTGTTCAGTGCTTTTCAACCCAGTGTGTTGGCTTTCCTGAACAAAAACAAAACTCATATATTTAGATTTACACAACTTCACCTTTTTTTTTCTTTTTCTCTGGATCTACCTATAGTGGGTATACTAAATCCAGAGGTTCCAGATTCGATTCCCAACTGGAAGGTGGAATTTTTTTTTAAGCTAAGATTGCTCCCCATCCTTCCTAGAGTCTGGAGGTACAAATGTGTGTGTGTGTGAGAGTGACTTTAATGTAATAACCAGAGCTAGGTTTTCTATGTAAGTACATATTTGTTTTTGTATTAGTTAAAGTTAAAATTTCATTATATGTTATATGATTTTGGATATTTGGAGTGGTGTAAGACACATTTTATTTTCCATATTTGTCCACATTTCAGGGTATATTTTTACACATTTAAGAAAACCTTGCACTTATTTACATAATTGAACGTTTTATTTTAAATATGTTCCATATTTTATAGTTTCTAAGTTCTTGTCAGATAATTGTTGAAAATTTATCTTAGCAGCAATTACATTTCAAAGCTGTATTCTTAAATTTCTAGGAAAAGTTGAAAATAAGATGTATGGTATGCACATTCTTCTGTTTATTGTTGGGCCTCGGCTTTGGCCTTGTCAGTCGGCACCCGTGACAATAGAATTTCTTATACTTGACCACAGCAGGTCTGGTCCAGGCAATTAACAAAGCATCAGTGTCAACGTTAACCGTTATATTCAGTGCATCACAAATCATCAACAGTTGTGCATGAGTTTTGAGTGCATCTTCGGTGTGGTTTATATGGTTGTTCATTCGGTGCACTAAATGGTTAAAATGCTGCCAGATTGCAAGTCCCATCTGTAAAATTACGATTCTATGTAAGAGATTTTCCGAACGAAGGACTTATCAACAGAGGGTAAAGTAATGTTCTGTAATGCCTGCCACAAAATAGTGTCTAGTTCTCAGCGATTTCTAGTGCAAGAACACATTTCAGCAGAAAAACAAGACCAGCAATAAGTTAAGAAACAAGGAAACACAGATATTTCTATCAGACATGCAACTGTATATGAAAAGTAAATTTAGTAAAGATCTTTGTCGAGCTGATTGCCGCACGTATTCCATTCTGCAAGTTAAAACAATCCATGCTTCAAGGAGTTCCTGAAAAAATACACAGTGCAGAGTATACCAGACCACTCAAGATTTATGCACCATTTACACTAGGTTACAAATGAAAGCCTTTTTTTTCTACGGTACGATTGAAAATAGGTGACTTTTACTAATTTCGGTGTGCAGAATTCAAAAATGCATTCCATTTTTCTGTAGCACATCTTGTTTTGACAATGTGAGAATTTTTGTTTTAGATTCAGATTTATTCACCATTTGTAATAACTTTACAAGGCTTCATCATATGAGAATAAACTACATAAATTACAATCAAAACACTTAGTTCTAAGTACTACTAATCCACGACGTCTGTTAAAAAAATTCCGGAACATTTGTAATTTCGCACCAATGGAGTGTTGGAGTGAAATGCAGTTAGCATCCCTGCACATGCATGTGTTTAATGTGTAACTGCTGGAAGTTTCATTATTCTATGCATGTTAGTTATTGTTAAGTGCTGTATTGAGTGGAACGTTGTGTCTCACAGTTTGCAAATTTCGAGATGTCAGAGTTAGAGGAGCAATGCGTCTGCATTAAATTTTGTGTGAAACTCAAGAAACCTTTACCGAGAGACACCAAATGAAGCCTACGGTGATGAGTGCTTAAGCTGTACTCGATGTTACAAATGGTTCATGCAGTTTAAAAATGGCCGGATGGAAGTTAAAGATGACCCTTTGACATCTCCCGATGACGCTCATGTTGGGAACGTCAACAGAATTGTGCATGCCAATCAAAGACTGACTGTCTGAGAGATTGCAGAAGAATGTAACATTTCAGTTGGATCATGTCATGAAATCCTTACACAGCATTTTGGAATGCATCATGTTGCCGCCAAGTTCGTCCCACAGCTCATGAGTCAAGACCAGAAAGACCATCGCCTCGCAACTGTGAAGAGCTTTTGGATCGCGCAAAGGAGAACAAGATGTTCCTTAAAAGAATCATAACTGGTGATGAGACATGGGTTAGACCAAGGTTCAGTCTGCATCAAGAGCTGCATGGAAACACTTTTGAGAATCATGTTAACTTTTGTACATGGGCATTAAGACATGATACTCCAAATTCATCATGTATCTTGTTTAGTGATGAGGCAACATTTACTAATCATAGCCAGGTAAACTGCAGAAACATGCACTATTGGTCTGTTGACAATCCCCGTTGGCTTTGTCAGGTGGAACGTCAGCGTCCATGGAGTTTAAATGTGTGGTGTGGGATAGTGAACCATCAGCTCATAGGCCCTTTGTTCATAGAAGGAAGAATGAACTCTCACAAGTATCGCAGCCTCCTGACAGACCATCTGCCACAGATGCTAGACACATTCCTTTGCGGACTAGGAGGAACTTGTGGTACCAACATGATGGCTGTCCAGCCTAAGTGCACAAAGTACTACAGCTTGTCTTAACGGATTGTTATCAAATCGTTGGATTGGACGAAGATGACCTGTACCTTGTCTGGCCCGTTCACTGGATCTGACCCCCTTTATAGTTTTTTCTGTGGGGAAGGCTGAAAGACACTGTCTACAAGGATGTACCAACTACACCAGATGATATGAAACGACGTATTACTGCTGCCTACTCTGAAATTTCCGCTGAAATGCTAGAATGCGTGCAGCAGTCTTTCTATAGCAGACTGGAAGCGTGTATTGAAGCTGCTGGTGGTCATTTTGAACACAACCTTTGAAGAGCCATGTTCTCTTTACTTGTAAGAATCCACAGAAGTATTGTAATTCCCTTTTGTTTTTCTTTAGTTTGTGTTACCACAGGTTGTACAAGTGTCGGTGCGTAAAAGTTTCAAAATAAGATTTCTCGTAAACCACTTGCACTAGAATCTTGCAACAAACACCATTGGCATTTTAATTTACCATACCTTTATTCTGTTGATGTATCTAGACATTGTTCCATTTAAAAAATTGTATGTTTGATCAAAAAATACACTTCCTCAGTATTATTAAAATCTGTTTATATGCTAAATGTACCAGCCCCTGACTACCAATCAATGCTGTGAAAACTGCACATCAATAGCACACTCTATATATAGTGTAAATGCACTTGACTTTATGCATGTATAGTTCGTAAAGGCCAGCTGAAGATTTACTAAGTGGTTAGCCTAAAGACACTATCTTTGTCAAGCATTCTTTAGTCTCACTATTTAAAAACCCTCAAGATTTGGGCCCTTTTCTATAAAATATGAACATTTTGGAAATAAGTGTAATATGTTTATTTTATAAGCTATATACTGTGAGCAGTTTGCCTTTATGAACCATCATATTTTATTTGCTGCAAAGCTGTTGAAAAGATTTTCAGTTTTGTTGTTACTTGTTAACATTGTTTTACATGCTGCAAGGTTATCTAATGGATATTAATGAAAAAGATCATGCAAGAAGGCATAAATTCTTTAAATTATTCAACATTGCATAGTTCGGTTCCATATTAGCAAATGCTGCTTTCCACTATTACAAAATTGAATCAAATATTAACAGAAATTGTTGTTTACAATTTTATTGAATCCGCCAACAAAAACAAAATCACCACCTTATCTTTCTATGTAGTCTCTTCACAAATTTGACACATTTTTGCCATTGAATTGGCAACTTTTTGATGCTATCCTCAAAGAAAGAAGAGGAATGTGTGTGTAGGCAGTTATGCACATACCCCCTATCACTGCATTGCCATTTAATCACTTTCCTCTCAGTCTGGAATGTTCCAGAGGTGTGCAATGCATTTCCTGCAGTTTTCCCTGTGTTAAGACAGCAGTGTGTGGCTTTGCATTGTCATGCAAAAAAATCACATCTTGGATTGGTTGCCGGTGTTGTTTATTGAAATATGCAGCTTTTGTCTTGACCAAAAGATGGCAATAATAGGCTGCATTCACTGTCCTTCGTTCATGCAGGAAATCCAGCAGAAAAATGCTCAGTGTGTCCCAAAAAACAATTGCAAGCACCTTTCGAGCAGGAGGACATGTTTTGGCCTTAACTGGCCCAGCTGCGCCTCATTCCTGCCATTCTGTGCTTACTCATTTTGACACTTGGGTGTAATGATCAAACCAAGTTCCATCAGAGATCACAATGGCACTCAAAAACTCATGTCCTGCCTCTCATAGCGATTGAGATGCCTCTGACAAACTTCCTGGTAGAAATTATTTTGTTCCTGGGTTAGAAGATGAACTTACCTGGCAGAAAATTTCTTATTCTTACGAGTGAAGCAGTTTCAGAAATTGTTATGCACTGATCTTCTTCAATAAGATCACGTACAGCACAAATGTTACCTGCAGTGATGCTTGTCCATATCGTCTTTGGCGGGGTTCATTTTTCACTGCTTCCCGTCCTGCAAAAAATTTGTTGTGCCATTCATACACCTGGGTCTTTGAAAGGGTACTTCCCCAAACTGTGCATGGAGCCTTCTCAAAATTTTCAGTGTTGGTGCCTTCTTAAGCCAGAAACTTGATGAAGATGATGCACTGCGCAATGGATGTGTGTACCTCTTGGGCTCTCATGGCGTACTGAAGTGAGCAGCCACTCTGCAGTGTGTGATGCATCAAGACCCTACTCCAAACATCCTCTCACCCATTTCTCTTCACCACCAGATCTGCTAATTTAAAATTCTGGTTTATATTTCATTCATCCTTGTATCTTTATAATCTATTTCATACAGTCATGACATCTTATATTTTGTTGACTACATTCAAGTAGGAGCCTTTATAAAACACACTGTATTATTTCTTGGCTGTCTAAATATTAATGCTTACCAAGCTGTCTATAATTATGCATCTTTTTCATGTCATTTACATAATATGTAGTTCATCAATAAAATTTAACTTTTACTAACTGTATTTACCATATCCTTTGCATAAATTACTTTCTCTACATTTACATAGTAGGTAGAGAAGGTATTGCATTCCACCCAAAAATTAGATACCAAGATTTCATCAGAAATTAGATGTTTTGTGGCCCCCTGAATCCAAAAAAAGCATTTTTAGGAAAAGGTCCATATGTGTGTCTATGAACAGCATAACTCAAAAACGAATAGTTGCAACACCAAACTTGGTATTCAAGTTCAGTATCTTCCAAAGATGCTACACAAATATTTTAAAGAAAATCTCCCACCCCAAACTACCCTTTACATGGAGCATTTTTAAAAAATATTGTTTTTATGAAGAATGGCTGTAATGAATTACCATATATTAAAGATATTTACATGACAATTGCTAATTTCTATATGGAATTCTTCGAGACTACAGCACTGGATTCAGCACCACTCAAACCTTCATGCTGGTGGGCGCTATGTGGACGACACGTTCTTCATTTGAAGGCATGGAGACCAGCCCTAGAAGAATTTCTCAACTACCTGAACAGTATCAATCAACACATTCAGTTCACCAAGGAAAAAGAACAGGATGGTAAATTGTCGTTTTTGGACGTGATGGTGAACAGAAAGGAGGATGGCACACTACGCTACAAAGTATATGGAAACCGACTCATACTGACCACTACCTTCACAAGAATTCCAACCACCATCCGAGACAAAAGCTCTCCATGATTAAAACTCTAGTAGACAAGGTACACACATGTGAACCGCAATACCTACACCAAGAACTTCAGACTTAGACAAAGCACTCCAAGAGAATGACTATTCAAAGCATGAAATCAGAAGAGCATTGTACCCCAAGAGAAGTTCCGTCAATATACAAACAGCTGCAAGTGGTAGAAAGGTCAAGATTTTCTCCTGTACATTAAATCAGTCACTGACCGCATTGGCAAATTACTCAGATGCCACAACATTGACACTGTTTCCAAGCCCACTAAACAGGTAATACACTCCATGAGTATAGAATACCGTGTTCATGTGGTAAAGTATATATTGGAACCACACAATGAAGCATAAAAACTCACATTAACAAACAGCAGATATTGTCATCTGGGTCAAACAGAAAAATCGGCAATTGCGGAACATGTCATACTCAAAGGAGAACATATCATTCAGTATGAAAACACAGATATTCTGGCATCAACCTCTCATTAACATTCACATTTATATCGCGAAGTCATTGAAATACAGAAGCATAAAAACAACATCAACCATAAGGAAGAAGGTCTAAAATTAAACAGAATATGGCAGACAGCACTAACAAAAGTCAAAGTTGAGCAAAACCAATCGCCAGCAGAATGCAGCACTCCATCTACCCAAGTCCAGCCCACCGAACCAATCACCGCAGACCTCCCCTCAGCCACTGGTATAAATACCGCAGTCCAGACTGCATCAAGCACAGTTGCTGTCAAAACTTCTGCCAGAATACTTCGACCTCGCCACTACCACTGAAGATGTCTGTCGTAGTCGCAGACGAAACGTCTGGGAAGAAGGAGCCCAGTAGAGCACAGCCTGGATAATACTTTATTTAATATTGACACCGGTTGTGAAAGCCTATGAATTTTGATGATACTGTATTAAGTTTATGCTTAATTTTCATTGTGAATGGCCCCATTCTCTTGAGTGGGAAATAATTTGTATTAATGGCTCAGTCATTCAACATATATGTACACTGGCATCCCCATGGCTATGGGAGGCATTCTACTGTCCGTAACAGGTGAATATGTATCTGTTTACTTTTTTGCGCATGCAGTGGTCCTGTTTTACATGCATAATTCTAGATTATTCACATATGAATATATAACTTTGAGCAACAGCTTTATTCATCACTTATAATAACTGTGTTTCAATATATAACTAAATAAAATCCTGTTTTGTATAATATCTCCATGAAAAAATATGTTTAATAATCTGTCCAATCTCCTCCTTGCTTGAAGGCCAGTAGAATGCTTCCCAAAACTGCAGGGATGGCATAAGTGGAAGCCAGTGTACAAATAAAAAGCTTATAAATATTTGGTTTCACTATACATGCTAAAAATTGGTAAATCTCCAAAATAAAAAATGACTCGACACATTTCAGTTTTCATTTTATGATACCAGGTGAGTCAGCGGCCCCTTTTTATTTTTGAATTTATGCAAAGTGCTGAGCGACATATTTGACTTACGCCTTTCTTGAATGCCTTCTAATGGCTGATTTGCATAACACTTTATAGAGGAGGGATAGATAACTCAGTGATAAGTGTCTTACAGGACAGAATGCAATAGCTATATATGTCAATACAAAAAACATCCCCTCCTGACACTGGGAGCTGCAGTAGCACTTTTAGCCAATTTTACAAACTTTTATTATTTAGCATACATTCATGCACACCTTTGAAAATGCCCCTGAAGGAAAAACCTATCGCATGCATCGGTTGACAAAATGGCATATCTAAGCAGTGCGACCAATTGGATTTAAGCCGTCAGTCAACGCCTTGTCAAAAAATGCTAAGTATTAGGTAGATAATTTCTCTTATGTCACAAACTATGGCGTATTTCAGGTCATACAGTAATTGTAATGACTGATACAGTTTATTTGTTTGAATTAAAATTACCAAACCGAGCTCAAAACACTGTATGATGCTGCAAAATGCATGTAAAGATTTGAGGTGGGGTCTAGTTCTGCGATTACTAATTCATATAGGAACCTCAGCTCCGGGTTCAAATCCTTTGGGTTAAGTTTAAACTTTTTATTACCTTTTGTTTTATCTCTTTAGGCCTATAATTTGATATGATATAAATAACATTTTTGATAACATTATAAGTGTGTACAAAATATAATAATTGCCATGTTTTCCACTGGCAGGTAGATAATTTATACTTCGTATGTCTGGTGAGGAATATTAGGAGACCAGCTAATTGGACCATATGTTTTTGAAGGCAACCTTACAGGACCACAGTACCTTGCATTTCTGCAAGAGTTGCCATTGCTCCTAGAAGATGTGCCTCTAGTGAAACGGACAGGAATGTGATTCCAGTAGGATGGATCTTCATCACACTGGTCACTGATTGTAAGGAATCACTTACATAGAACATATCCGCAAAAATGGATTGGCCGAGGGGGCCCAATTGCATGGCCACCTAGATCACCTAATCTCACCCCACTGGATTTCTTTCTGTGGTGTCATTTAAAGGAATGGGTCTATGCTCAAGAACCGCAAAGCCCAAATCATCTACAGGCAGTCATATGTGAAGAATGCAGGCAGATTACACCGCGCATGTTACAGCATGCAAGATCTCTCCGGCAACATACACAAATGTGCATTCATGAAGGGGGTCGTCATTTTGAATATTTACTTTGTTGATGAAATCCACTCTCTTTAACAATTTATTATTCTGTTTACCTGTGAACTTAGCACATTTACAACTCCTTTGTGAATAGAAGAAGTAGAACGTAGGGCTTAAACATGAAACAAAAATGGTTAGATTTAATATTGTCGATGTGCGCCCAAAAGAATGAAAGCTAACTACGTAACATGGTTTACAACACCAGATATGGTACAGATTATTAGGGTAAACATGATACACAATTATCTGATTGTAATTCTTGTGTCTTTGGCTCACAGGATAACTGATAACAAAAATAAATAAATGAGTACACTAAAATACAGAAAATAAACATAAGGAGAGAGAAAAAAAAAACCAAAACAATTTGATTTTTGTATCAGATTTGAACCTCCTCCGAAGCTAACCTTTGCTTCACCACATTCCGGCAGCTAACTCATTCGGCCAGAACCCACGCAGTCTATTCTGGTCTTCGGGAAAACATTGCTTTATCTCCTTGCAAGCATTATATCCATGAAACACAGTCTTTTTTAAGGCTTTTGCAGCTCTTTGGTTCTCATTCAGGCCTTTAATCATTAATGCTAATTGTATATAGTACCAAATAGAAGGGCAGAGCTGCAATAACAGTTTGCTAAAAAGGTCAATGTTTTCACATTAGACTATAAACTGTGGGTTGCATAGATACGAATACCTAGGGGCAGCTGACTCGCCTGGTATATATAGAATCATTTCTATTTATATGCAGAATAAAATTTCCCATAACCATCCAGATTTTATTTTTTGTTACAGATAAATGAAGCCTTTGGAGCTCAAACCCTTGCCTGTCAGAAGGATCTGAAACTTGACATGGAGAAACTAAATGTAAATGGTGGAGCCATTGCTCTAGGTCACCCAGTAGGTTCCTCAGGATCTCGCATCACAGGTCATCTTGTACATGAGCTAAGGTAAGTACACATTTTTCTTCTTGAAGACTTCCTTGTTATGCAGAAATACCCAATGTTACTTGAGGCTTAGACAGATTTGGTAAAACAACATGAATTTCCCAAATATTTGCATATTCATGCTTAAAGCATGGTACCACCAGCTTTACTTTCCTTCTGAAGGAAACCATGCTAAGGATTTTTTGGCCCCAAAAAAATACATTGCCCTCTGCTGGGTATGAACCTGAATCCTGGGGTACTGAGGCTAGCCATAGGCTGCTGCTGTTCAACCCTGGTTGTTATACTACACTGCAATACAAATCTGTTGGAGAAGTTGCCACACATCAAAACAACACGCTGCCTTCTGCTGCTGCGTTTTTGCTTATAAAATTACTATAAACTAAGTTAAAATTGATCAGAATTAGGAACCAAAAGTGCATTCGTAGATTGGCTGGAACATTCCGCAGCGGTCTTGGACTGGGTGAGGATTGATGTGCCTTCTGCCAGAGTTACACGTAAACGACTGGCAAGCCATAGGTATGGAACACTAACTACTGTACTAACTTACATTAGACTTACCTGCATCACAACAGATGTTGAAATTGATGACCTTCAACATGAACACAATCCCTATACGTTCATGTTGACTGATTGCTTGTATTTCTCTTGTGATGACAGCCTTCAATTCTTGTAATATGTGTGGGTTTGATGCGTATACTTTACTCGTTAACGTTCGCCATAAATAAAAGCGTGTGGATATGGGTTGGGAACGAGGTGGCCACAATCCTTGACTAATTAATCTGTGACCATACACACTTCGCAGTAGTATGCACTGTAGCAGAATTCTGTTGAAACCAGCCACACAATTTTTCATTTCTTGTTAGTTGCAGAAAAAAATGATTTAAAATTGAAGTTACATAAATGTGTGAATCAACTGTTGTTGTGCTAAGTCTCAGTGATTTTTGAGGTGAGTGCTCTAGCCAGGTCCCTACTTCATCAAGCTTATCTTGTCAGCACATGGTGTTGTTGAACACATTTCTTGTTCAAAAAAGGTCATGAATAGTTGACCTGTTAGGAATTCTCTACGACACCTTCTTAGAGAAGAGTATTTCACATATGCATCATACAGAAAAACATGTTGTTCTAAAGTGTACTCAACCATTATTAATGGACAATTTATCATCAAGAGAAAACAATTTTACTCTAAACACGCGCACAGATGTCTTTCCCTCATGACAGGTCCAACTCAAAGAGCTACTCTCTGGCAGCAGGTGCGCCACTCCTCACCCAGTGCAATGTCGCAGCGGAATGGTCTGGCCTATCTACGAATCCATGATAGCTTTAAATAATGCATTATACAAGAGTTTAATGTTTATATCATATGTTTATACAAGAGTATAAAAGATGTTCTGAAAGCTGGTATTCTTTAATTACAGGAGAAGGAAAGCAAAGTATGGCATAGGATCAGCATGTATTGGAGGAGGTCAGGGTATTGCTCTGCTGCTGGAGAGCATTCATTGAATGCTCAGGAGATGGAATTATGCCTTGCTCACTTGCCTTGAACTGTTTCATAAAATCAGAGACTGAATTTCTAAAATTAAAATAAGAAATATACATATTTTTATACAGCACTACAATGAATGTATCTGTTACAAAATAAAATACTGAATTGATGATGTTAACTGTTCTTTTTGCTGGTAAGCTAGGTTGGAAAATTATAGGCTTATCTAGGAGTAGTTGCCAGTGTATCAAGGGGCATTTCGTCTAAATTATCTGCAATACACATATGCTGGAGTAGTTTCCGCACTAGCATATTGATTGCTGTTCAATTTGTTTTCCAATTCATCTGTGGCAGAAAGTGTTTTTTAATGGTACTGTATCTGCACTTTGCCAATGGCTAAGACGCATCAATTATTACAAAACTGAATATTTTATTTAGAATTTGTGCCCTTTATCATGATTAAAGATATTATGTGTCTTGCACATGTAAATGCATACATGTACACTTAACTTTTGAGATAATTAAGAGGTTTGAAATTCATTTTATAACTGTAAATATATGAAATTGTTGTCACCACATAGAACTGACTTTATGCTATATTAGAATATCTTATTTCTTTTATTTTATTGTAGGAAGGCCAACTTTTCCTCAGTTCATTTAATACTACAGTTTAATGCACAGCCACTTTTCCCAGCTGGAGTAATAAATCCTGTTTAACAATTAAGTTACAGTATCTGTTCTTGGGGGCGCAAGTGACTGATAAAGCTTGGTCACAGCTGTTTGGACTATTTGTTGGAATGTTTCATCTTCTTCACAGGATACTTCCTGGAAAAAAATTGACAAAACATATTAGCAACCAAATATTACTATAATGTGGTACATAGTAAGAAAGTATAGTACCACTACTACTCAAAATATCCTTAACAATTTGAAATCATCAAGTACACATGTAAGAAATGATGACATACTTTCCAATTTTTATGGTTTGCCTGTAAAATGTGTGGGAGCATAGTCCTTTACGGCAAAGTAGGCATTTTTACCACTTTGTGGGCAGATTCAAAGTGTTGCAGATTTTCACCACAGACATGAGAAAGCATTAAATTTTATTGTATTATATTGTAACTTAAGTTAGAAACTGAGACCAGCATAATTAGGTTCAATATGACCTTCAGCGCCTATAAATATAATTGAGGAGCTTAGAATAATAACGGCAGATCCCAACCAAAGTTCATTTTGAGATAAATGTCATTTTCTGTTTTGCCCCAAAACATGGAAAGTAGTTAACATTACGACTTGGTATTTAAATTGAGGGATTTCAAGTCTATGTGCAAATTCTTGAACCATTGTGATTAATAGTTTTCCTAATTTTGTGTTGTTTATTAGAACAAAACAGAAAAAATGATGTAAAATTGACTTCATTTAACATCTTGAAATACCTAACCCAGCTCTATTTCCAAATCTTCACATTTTTCGTCATCAACACCATCATGACGAAGACTGTTATAAAAATCATGATAGATGGGTGGTATATATTTCAATAATGTCATTAGGTCATTGTATTTAGCTTTCATTATCTTTCACTGTACTTCTGCTGTAACTTAAACAATGAAACATGTAAACTTTTACCTGTTTTCCTAAAATTAACTGTTTGATACACTTCACAGTTAGAATAACATAAACTAAATTTAACAATCTCAGGATTATCATGATCCACAATAACGGATGTAACCTTACGCAAAAGCAAAGGAGCACCATCAACATCTTTTTTTTCTAATTACAAAATTTGAAGTGATACCATTCTGTATGTCAACAAAGTCTTCCCTGTTCATTTGATTAATGGTGAAAGGGTCTTGCTGCCTCAGTTGCCTTTCTCACTCGTTTCTTTCCTTTTTTTGGAGATTCAGGAATAACATCTGCAGACAACGCCATGAATGTGTAGCGGACATAAAGTAAAGCACTCATAGTTGGGATATGTCATTTTTACGCTGAGCATGTCTTCGTTTTTGCTACGGACAAATTTTAAAGATGCAAAATGAGAGCTCTGGTATATCCCAATTCGTTTGATACTTCATCACATGAAAGGTAGATGGCAGCTGTGCACGGTCATGCTTCTATCTCAAAATTCGATGTCAGTTGGGATCTGCTGTTATTATTCTGAATGCCTCTTGTCCAGGCTACTAGCTCCAACCAAGATTTGAACTTGGGTCTTCTGGTACACATGAACCTCCATGTGGTTTTAGAGTTTTCTGTGAACTTTTACCTCATTCCGAGATCTTAATTTCAATTTCTGATGCTGTTACCCTGCTTGCAAGTTAATTATGAATATGCTTTTATCCAGAATGAAAGGGATATATTTTTCTGAAAACAGTCCTACAAGAAAAGTTTGAACTATTATAACATTTTAATGATCATGTAATTTCCTAGAAGTGATTTCCAGGGAATTTTAAGAAGATGTAAACATTGCAGGAGTATGTGCAGATCTGCTGACAGATAAGAGCCAATAATACCAATGGAAAGAGAAACTCAAAACGTTTTGTGACAGTACTTTACAGATGTTTAATGTGAGCTCCTTAGGTAACACTGCACACCTCAATCCTGTAGTCCATTTCCGCCCAGGTACATTCTAGCATATGATAGTCAACTGACGTGATGGCTGTTTTGAGTCACTCTCTTAAATCAAGGACGGTCTGTTGAAGGGGTGGCTTATACACAAGATCTTTAACATAACACCATAAAAGAAGTCAAGAGGTATCAGGTCTGGTGAATGTGGAGGCTAACGAAGAAGTTCTCGTTTGTCATCACCAGAAAGAATGATGCAACACTTTATCTTCTTTCTTTAGGAACTGGGTATGGATGAAATCTCAAGCATTTGTACAGAACCTTCCATACAAAGGATTTAAGGATCTGTAGCCCCCTTATTAGCTGCAGTGATTGATTTTTGAGGACTACACATGAAAGATTCAGTTTCCTTGCTTGCTGACAGGCATTCATGAGATTTCCCCTTACAAATGCACCTTCTTCTTGTAAAATCAGAGTACCAGTTATAAATATGCTCACAAGCTTGGCAGAAGGGAATGTAGTTCAACTCATCTGTGTGCCCGGTCACAGTGCATAGAGGGAAACGAAACAGCTGATAAACTTGCAAGACAAGGAGCAATTTATTGGGCCAGAACCAGCTCTAGGAACATCTTGAGTTTAGTAAGAGGCTATTAAACTGGTTCAAAGCAGAACATCATAAAACCTAGCTTAAAAATCCAGGAAACAAACATGGTAAACTATTTATTACAAAACCATGTAAGAAAAGAGCTGAAAGCTTACTTAAATGTAACAGACTTCAGCTGAGAACAATTATTGCATTTCTCACAAGACATGCTCCTGTGAAAAAGTATCTTAACACGATGGGAGTGTTTCAGCGTAACTTAGATTGCAGATTGTGCAAGAAATAAACTGGAGCAGCCCAGCACATTATATGTTCCTGTGAAATTGTGGCTCACAGGAAATATATTGCTTTTGGGGAAATGCATTTACAACCAGAATTTGAAACCATATATTTTATGATACTATTCCTTACTAAAGGGTGTAGATATAATGAACCGACTTTAAAACGATACAGGTAGCACAATAAGCCCAAGGCTAAAGTGCATCTAGAGGAATGGTGGAAATATATTGCATAAGACAATACAGGTTGAATTCATAGTTGTCACTTATGTGAAAAGGAGATGCTTAAGCAATATCGCTGTGTGAGAATCAGAGGAACGTAACTCCATTTTAGCGATTTTACAGAAGAGCTGAAAGAAGATTTTTTTAAATGTAATTTCCATGTTTCAGTGATGTAATACAAACTTTATTGAAAAACCTCTACTCCACTTAGAGTACACATAAATAGCAGTCAGATGATAAGATATTTTGAAAAATACTCCTTACTGGTTCACCGCTAATTGCTGTTTAATATAGTGCTTAGGAGATACACTCTGGAGGTAGACTTGGGTGAGAAAATGCGGTATAAAAAGGGAATTTTCACATTGAAAAGCACGTCAGTAGCAATTAAAAAAAAAGCATATTAGTAATTTTGGTACCAATGACATTAGTGAATGTTCACTTTCTCACTAACTTCATCGCAATCATTGACGCTGCGGTCTGAAACTCCAGCTCTCTCTTCTTGAAGACCTCTGTAGAATGCATGGTACTGTTCCTTGATAATGCAGGAGTTTTAGTGCCCCATGGTATTTTGGTTCCAGCTGAAAGACTATAAAATTTTGAGATTTTCTGGAAATGGCAAACTTTTGAATTGTTGCTCATGAAAATGTTTGAAAAAGATGTGATTAATATCACTTTTGCGATATTGAAGCTGGGTCATCTTAAGCCATTGTACTTTATTTCCTTCACTGTCAGTTTTCGTGTTTTTCAACCGCTCCTTCTGCATGGTGCCAAAATCCAGGAAGTCCTTTTGGTCCATTTCAACTTCATACAGCCTGAACAACAGCATACCACCCTGAAGGATCATAGATGTTAACTCGTTTTTGCAGCCCGCTCTATACTGGCATGGACTAAATCACACTTATTAAAGAGTGGCCAGGGTCAAAGAAGCATTGCTGATCATAGGAATGTTCAGAGTTTGTACAGCATGAAGAAACATGGTGCTCATATTGACGTTTCGATTTTGTCCTCCACAGGTGTCAGAAAACAAAATAACTGGATGGCCATCTGCAATCTTCTGGAGTTCTTGAAAAAAATATACATGATGCTACTTCAATTGATCCGTGTTTAGCCACACCTTCATGCCACATGTAGTTTTTAGCTTTCCTGATAGCAGTATTGTATGCTGTGAGAGTGTATACAGCTAATCTTCTTTTATGGAAAATGGCCTTAGCAGCTATGACTGTACAGTAGCTTACAGCTTCTAGATCAAATTCCAGTAAATGGCATTCTCCTACTTGGGTCCGCTCTTTCATTTAATTTTTTAGATTTCTAGCTTCCTCTTTTCTTTTTAGGTGTTCAAAGTGCTGGTCCTTCTCTGCCTCTTGATTTTCTTCGGAGAGATTTTGAAAACGATAGCAGTGGTTGCACACATCTTTTCTAGGTACATGAAAGCCTGTATTAAAGTCTGTATTGAATATATCTCTGTAGAGCCAATATTTTTCAGCAGTAACCTGTTTCTCTTCGCATTGTTTCTTGTATAGATCACGCATTATTTGTACATTCAGATCTCCTGGTAAGAACTGCCGTGCAGTGCTCTGTCGGCAACAATGTGATGGAACAATAGGAAACGATTTGATATGGCTCCTTATTCTCTCCCTAACCTTGCCGGGTCTCCTTACTCCTGGACGATGACGGCCTATATTGTCAGTAGTCAAAATCATGTTGCTCCTGTCTCTTTTTTTCTGTATGTAGCATACAAGTGTTTTTGATACATTAAAAGTGCTGAGGAAAAACCCCTAGACATACTTGAACTTCACAACCATCTTTCAGTAGAAAGTACTTCTTTGTAACATTTCTATGAGACTGTGCTCCTGCGGAATTGTGACCTTGCTTTAGGTACCTCCTTGATAAGGAGCTAAATACTGCAGCTGCTTTTCTATATCTTTCATCATCCAAAATCCATGGAACATCTCCCTCGCTGATGATCTCACTATACTTTCTCGGGCATTTGGAGCAATTCTTGTACTTAAATGTCCTAGCTGGCACTTCTTTCTTAGCAATTGATATGTATGCCTTTGCTGAATGCCTATTTAGTTTTCTTATATTCCTTCTCAACTTGTCTGCGTTTTTAATCCTTTTTCTTGTTTACTTTTCCTTTTCCACTTCATTTCCTCTGTCAGGTTGCCTACGTTCTTTATCATTAGCATTCACAGACAATGAATTTACTTCTTCCTGGTGCATGCACAAAACCTTTGCCCAGATATATTGAGTCATCAGGAATGAATAGCTGATTTGTCAGTAAATGGGGATTTGTGACATTTACTCCCGTCATGGCACTGCCTGGAAAGAAGAAAATTCTGTAATTTATAATGTTAGTTCCTTATATAAACACATTAATAAACTTCCAGTCGAACTCAGTCCCGCTGGATTATAAAACTCATAATACACGATAATTATGACCAAATCTACCATTGTACCCAAAAGCAAACAAGCCCTTAAGTCTGCTGATATGCATTAGGTAATTATTTTAGTAAAATTTCAATTCGGAAAATAAATAAATCAGAATCTAACATAGATCCATTATGGAAAGGTGCATACACAACCGTCTAAGGTGACAATGTTTCTGTATACATATATTTGTTTGTCTTTATTATATTATATATTATTTAATATATCCTTTAATACAATATATTCAAATAAATTGTGGCGGATAAATTAGTATTTGAAATGTTAAACAGAACGCACATGGAAAAACAGACTTTTACTTACTAGGTGGTTTTTCCGTGATTGAGGCGCTTTTAGTTGGACCGCAGCTCTCGTTTTCTTTGGCCTTGGAGATCGTGATGAAGATGATGAATTTCTGTTACTTTCAGGTATGTAATTATTTATGAACCCGAACTAAACACTTTGAATTCATTACACTCTTCTTCACATAACTCTGGCAGTCTATTCATATCATAATTGTTTTATAATACAGATGAGGTTTCGCTATTATTTTCTTCTCTAATTTCTATAATAAATAAATAGGAACCAAGTTCAACCATTGCAATCAAATTAAAGATCATCTCCGTAGTTAAGAACAATAGTAACTTGGCCTACCTTTATCCCATGTTGAATAATTCCTTTTGTTGCGGTACTTTTCATTCATCACTAGATCAACCACTACCCTCCCTCTTGATGTCATTTTTGTAGCTAACACACAGTGCGCACTAACATTAACCTCTTCACACCGGGTCCTCCAATAAACTAATAAGCAAAATATGACGCGACAATGAAAGTAACATTATTAGTTTGATAATGCTTAAAACAATAAGTCTGTTGTCTTTCCACCAGCTGATATACTCACAAGGGAAATGCAAGAGCTTGGAACCTCGTAAACGGTTCCGAGAGCTGATGGTTAGACGAATGCAGCAATTAAGATTTAGCAGTAAGTGAGATGTGCTGTGACATGTCCACCTCATATTGCAAGTGTCATTACTGCTGGACAAGCTGTAGTTCTATTTCAGGTACACAGGAAAATAGTGCATACGTGCAGGAAAATTATATGCAAAACAAGCAGATAGTTGTCTCTGGTATGTTAAAGCATATTTCCAAAATTGAGACGCATTTCTTCGAGATAGAAGAACGTAAGTGCCAATACGACTATCTGTCTCTTAAATAAACTTGTAACTTGGAGATACGCAGCACCTTATTCTCGCCAGGAGAAGAGCTGCAGATACGTCGTTTTGACACAACATAGAGCTTATTACTGTGATAACATACCTTGAAAAAGCCCAAAAACCCACTTATGGAGATACGTTCCTCTGGCTCTCACACGACGATGTGAATGAATGAATTTATTTCACTTCCATTATACATGAACTGTTTTAACTCTCTAAAACTATCCCTATTACATATAAATATACTAACTTTTCCTTTCTAACATACAATATATATATATACTTGAGTTACACCTGGTGCAAATGTAGTAAACACTGTGGTGCTTAAGCAATAAGTATTTCCTTCTGATATGGAAACGCTTATTACCATTTGGTATGCATAGACGGTACTTATAATGATAAGCGCTAAATGCTTACTTATTTCCAAAGCACATGTGACAACATGGTTCAGCTGTTCCACAGCCACTCGGATGCACAAAGGAATGTGTAAACAAACATGCAGGTCACCACATAGCCAGCCGCCATTTTCATTTTCGTTGTTTTGTTCACAACAGCTGTTGTGCACGTGGTAGAAGTTTGCAAGTTTTAAATGGTACATTTATTAATTAGTTACATTAGTTAGGTTGAAAACATGCCAAAAGGAAAACATTTCAGCGAGCAGGAAAAAAACCAACTATAAGATTTGGCGCTGAGATACAAAGACATCGTACAATGCAGGCAATCGGATGCTGTGTGATGTACTGGCCTTTAGTTGTATTTACTCGTGGACTGTTTTAGAACTGAAAACCTGACTTTCTAGCGTAAAGTATTAGTAGCTAGAGATATTTACAATATGCGCACTGTATATGTGCATGCATGGAAGCAAATCACAAATGTAATTACTACACTATCTAGCAGTAATCAGAAAAGCAAAAGTACCCAATAACTTACAATGTTTGGCTTTAACAGCAGTTTTACACGCGAAATCAGTAAACCTTGTTCAAGATTTTGATAACCCAATATATTTGCGAATTAATGGTAAAGACGTGTGACTTATTAAGTGATCCATTGCAGTGGTGGTAATTATGCAAAATAGGCAATTTGTTTGAGAAAAGCACTGCAGAGATGTACTTTATTTATTGCAGAAATATTTCCACATTTTATTTTTAGGATTTTATTAAATGATTCTGAATAAGTGCAGCAGAATCTCGTTTTCTAGGGACCTAAGGATTTTGGACAACATAAATGGGAAAACTTCTGAACAGAAAACATATGGATAGTGTTATACCTCGGAGATTCTATACATTATCTTTTCAAGCCTAACTTACGTTGCAACTTCATAACCTCTGTTTGTTAAGGTTACGCTGTTTATCAGAGGAAATAGATTATTACAACAGCGGCTTTGGTAAACCGATAACGCTTCTTAAATTCAGCATCCCTATCGTTTTAAGTGAATTCTGCAAATCATGCAAATTTGTTCATTAATGTGTAGCGTAATTTCGTTATGAAATTCCATACACTCCACGAAAGCGCTTTTATCGTTTACCTCCATTGTAGGCAGTTGATGCAAGATGGCATCGGCTCTCCTTATTGCATATAAGCGGAGGTTGGAGCTTCCTTATATGAATAAGCATTTCCTTATTCACCTGAAAGAGTAGCGTCTGTATATTTAAAAATCACTGCTTAAGGACTTCCTTGAAATATGCGACAACTATGAATTCGACCCTACAAGACAAGACCACTTACAAACTGAAAGTCCACTGGGCGAATCTACACCAAATCTTGTTAAAAAATGTTTTTGAACAACAATTACAAACTTATTAACATGGCAATCAACAACACAGAATACTCACCTCTCCTCTGTACCAGCCATTTTGTAACTTTCAACATTGAGCAATGTTGCACGTGATTATGCATCGTTGTTGCCAACTGTGATACTAAAATGAAAGCTTTCTTTGAGTTTCACTTTCCATTGGTACTAGTTTCATGTTTGTTGTTAACTGTATTGTTATTAAGAGCAAAAGTATGCCCAAAGTATTAATGAGGATTAAACACTACTATAAAATGAATGTAATTACTAACCAGGTTAAGGAGATCAATGTTGGCTTTCTTCCCATCCACAGTAACATACAACTTTTCTCCTTTAAAAATTTTTGGAACAGAATCTTCCCCAAACATTTCTTGAAGCATTTCTATTAAACATTCCTGCAATTAGAGCATTATTTCGTGTACATACATATATACACAGATACATACATTTATTTGCATTCCATAGATCCTATGCTTTGTTTTAACAACAGGATGGAATATGTCAATATATTTACAGTTATTCATATTTACAGTATTATTTACATAGTTAAATGTTAAATTCTAAGTATCATTTAGAAAATCATTGATGGTATAAAATGAGTGTTCATATAAATATTGTTTCAGCCTTGCCTTAAATGTTTCAAGTTTTCAAGTGAGGTAACATTTTAATAGTATATTATGCAACAAGACTATAATGGTAGTAATTAAAATGCGAGTATTATTATTAAGCGAGCGAGCGAAGCAAGGTTAATAATTATCATACAAGTGTTTTAATCACCATTATAGTCAAGTTTCATACGACTGTTTATGCTCGATCATGTATCTAAATTAAAGGTTTCATAAGTATTCGTTTCTGGTTTGAGTGATGTGTTACAATCGTTATTCCTTTATCTATGGTTACAATACAATGACCTTGTAGCACTTGTGTCAAAATTGCTAGCATTGTGAGACGTACTATGCAAAATAATCGATACTTGTGTTTTCACAATGTTACGTGGACACTTCTGATTGGTCGAATACCAATACTTTAATGAGGCCCACTAAAGTACTGCTACCAGTCGTATAAATACATTTTGGCATGATCGAGCATAAATATTTTTATACATTGATAGTGTACTCCTTTTTGAACACACGTGAGGTTAGTTGATGGTAGATGTAACTCTAGTCTGGATCTTGTATTAATATTGTGAATGTCAGAGTTAGCAACAAAATCATAGCAGAGTTAGCAACAAAATTTTATTTCTTATGTAAAAAGTCATTAATGTGTATATGTATTCACCAATGAGTGTTAATATTTCTAGGTTCTTAAAAATATTCCTACATGATGTTCTTGCATGTGAACCTGATGTGATTCTGAGGGCCTTTTACTGCAGACTAAATATTATCTTTGAGTTTTAGAACTTTCCCATAAAATTATACCATACTTCAGGATTGAGTGAAAGTATGCAAAATAGGCTAATTTTAGTGTGTGTGTATGTTGCTAAAAGAAGATAAGAGACATAATGCATAGCACGCCGAACTCAATTTTGGGACTATTTCGTCAATGTGACTTTTCCAATTAAGATGCTTGTCTATTTGTAGGAATTTAGTAGCATCTGAATGTCCAATACACTTTTTATTTATTTAGATATTGAAATTGTGTTATGTTAACAATATTCACTGATTTTAACCCTCTGTCAGTGTAGTTCAGCTTTTACTATGTACAAGGGCAGTCCCAAAAGTACCCAACCTGGTGTATAGATAGTGGTTGTTGTTTCAAACAAATGACTATGATATAAAGTACCAACCTTATAAAGTTTAAGTTTGAAGTTTGACGATGCTAGGTTGTTTAGCAAATGTTTGGCAGCCATTAATAGTGAACACTCTCAGCGAATTTGTAAACATGGATAAAACTGGCCATCGTTGTGTGATATAATACTTTCATTTGAAAGGTCTTAGTTCCAACTAATATTAAAGCTAGATTCTACTCTGGGGGAGTCTGCTCCTTCGTTTACAACAGTAAAATATTGGGTGGCAGAGTTTAAGCGAGGCCGTACGAGTTGCCAAGCTGAACATTGCAGTGGTCGACCAAATGACCACGCCAGAAATTGTGAAGAAAACCCATAAAATGTTATTGGATGACTGTCGACTGAAAGTGCGCGAACTAGCAGACATCGTAGGCATTTTAAAAAGTGTTGTACATCACATACTGACTGAAAATTTAGACATGAGAAAGCTGTGCGCAATATGGGTGCCGTGTTTACTCAATGGAACTAAAGCAGCATCATGAGGATGTTTCAGTCGAGTGTTTGGCAATGTTTCGCTGCAATAAAGCCGAGTTTTGGCGTCAATTCATAACCATGGAAGAAACATGGGTCCATCACTTCACACCTGAGACGAGGCAACAGTCAAAACAGTGGATTGAAAGGGGAGAATCAGCTCCAAAGAAGGCGAAGACAGTTCCATCTGCAGGCAAGGTCATAGCGTCAGTTTTTTGGGATGTGCATGGAATTATTTTCATTGATTATCTTCAAAAAGGAAAAGCAATCAATGGGGAGTATTATGCAAACTTATTGTAGTGTTTGAATAATGAAATCAAGCAAAAACGGCCGCATTTAGCGAAAAAGAAAATGTTGTTTTATCAAGACAATGCACCAGTTTACGCATCCATTATTGCGATGGCCAAAATCAAAGAGTTAAAGTTCAAATTGTTTCCTCATGCACCCTATTCACCAGATTTAGCCCCCTCTGATTATTTTCTGTTTCCAAAGTTGAAGAAATGACTTGGTGGTAACAGATTTGCTAAATGTTTTTTCCCCAAAATGTTTGTTTTCTTTGTTACGTTGGGTACTTCTGGGACAGCCCTTGTAAATCTCCTAGGCCAACTTAATATATTAATGCTTAACAATATGAGCACAGTAATATTTCATAATCACAGTATTTTAAACTAAAAATATTGCATTAACTAGAGCAAATAATCTTATTATTTATTCTGTCCATTAGAATATTTAAAGAAATCTTTTTACAGCTGAAAATTCATACTGATGGAACTTTTATCACTAGGAATTCATAACAATAGTGAATTCAAGCGTAAATGTCAGGCATGTATGAGATAAACCGTAATGAATGTGAAAAAAGTTACAATGACAAAACAAAAAGAAGCCTTGACCTGAGGCCCAAGAAACGCCTGACACATCAAATACAAAGAAACAAAAATCAGCAGTAGCATATCATTTCTGTGAAACAGATCATAATGTGCAAAATAAAACAAAGTCAATAAAAATAATTCAAAATCCAAACAAGCTGACCGTTTGGGAGAAACTACTAATACAGAAAAACAGGAACTGGCTTATAAGTTTCAGCTTTCCAAATGAGAACGACCTTGTTTCCAAATACATCCAGCCAAAAGTGACATCTATATCCACAACAGGAAACTCATCACTGAATCACAGCTGACGATGAAGGCAAGATGTCCCCCCCAAAAATCTTCAAAGGTACTTCATCATAAGAATAGTAAAGTCAAGTGTGAAGTTCCATTCAGAATACAGGTTCAGTGCTGTTACATTAACTTTGCTTCCCCAAACAGTGATAATTACATTTTACAGTTATAATAAACTAACTTAAAGTTTTACCTATTTTGCTTCTACAGTAATAATCACAAAGACCCAAAATGAACAACTGAAAACAAAATACAAAACTATAAACACAACTATGAATTACCATATTTTGATTCTGTTATAACAGTACACATACTCCCAGGGAGTAACACTAATGCATACACAGCTTACACACTCATTAAAGGCTGGTTCACAATAGCCCGAGAACAGTAACCAAAACAGAAACGAGAATGCATATTGATGATCATGAGATAGATATTAAGGGGTTGAACATTTTTAAAGAAAGATTGTTTATAAACTTATAGTACCGCCGATTTATCTCCGGCTCTGACATTTTGCGTGACCGAGAAAGGCAGTGTTGCCAATTCTTGCCCCTACTGTGGACATGTGTGTATACATGTGCCACATCTTCGCAGAGTGCAAACAATGAAATAGCTGCTTATATTAGAGTATTTAAAGTATTGGGATAGCATTTACAGGAAGCTTAAACAAAGAGATTTAAATTACTCACATTTAAAATGTCAATAGTCCAGTGGAAAGATGCCGCACTCCTCGTGGATATCCATTTCTTCATCATTAGCATCACTGGAGTCACTACTGTCGGCATTTAATGAAATAACTAATTCTTCTACGTGTTCTTCCAAAACACCATCAGCTTTTTTTGCTTGTAGTAGAAGTTCCCACATATGTTTCACAACACTCTGCCACTTTTCCATTGACACCTGTTCAATTCCTTGTTGCACCAAGCGCTCAACCTCGGTAATGCGGAAAGTTTGTTGTGTTTTTTAACGTACCCCTTGACTTGTGCCCAGATAAATTCAATGGGATTGAAATGACAGTGATATGGTGGATGATGGCAGTGTGCCCATGTAGTGGCGATGGTGTCTATCTCATGTGTACAGAAGCTTGTACAACTTAACAATTTGCAAGAGCTCTGCTTTGTTCATTACTGCTGACACTCTGGGGTCATTATTTTCCAACAGCCATTTAAGTATGGCTTGCTTCCTGTCTTTAGCTGTTCGTGCTTTACTTGACTGCACTGAATGATAAGGGGCATTGTCCATTACAATAATGGACTTTGGACTCAGGTGGTGAAAGTTTCCCATTAATTTCTTTGTGATAATCACGTGTACTTTTTTATTTAAATAGAAGCATTGCTCCAGAAACAAACCCATTTACTCTGCCAGCATGAAGCAGAATAAGTCAGCTTCCCTTCCCAATGGGCACCTTCATTGTTCCTGCTACTGTGTCGTCTGTCCAGGCCTTTGATTTTCTATGTCCTGCGTTCACCCACGTTTCATCCAACCATACCACTTTTTCGGGACTAATGTTTAGAATTCCCCTCAGAAATCTGCCACGCCATGCCACTATATCACCTCTTTCCATTACAGTTTTCCTACCTGAAAAGTTCTTGAATTTAAATACAAGTTCTTTTAGCACCTTGCTTAAACTTGTCTTACTTCCATCAAATAATCCGGCTTGTTTCAAAGAACCCAGAAGTTTCGAGTAGGAAATTCTTTCCTCATATAAAACTGGTAAATATGCTGCCTTATCGCATCCTTCTGAAAGGCATCCAGTGTTGTCTTAGGCCTGACTTTAGATCTTGATTTTCCTGGTGATTGCAATTCTTCTGATAGCATATTCAAATCGGCCGGACATTTTTCCTTCGTCACAATTTTCACAGTTGTTTTACTCATCTTCAATGCATCACAAACTCTATCCACTACTCTTGCCAAAGGAAGAAGAGGTGCGCCGTTGTCTCGCTCCTTTTCAAAATATTCACATAGCTTGAATATGAATTCACGGCTTTGGCTCTGGTAAGACCTGACTTTTTTCTTCGATTCTGAAGAACCACTAGCCATAGCAATATAACAACTATAATGATAACTATAACAACAATAACGATAACTATAAAAATAACTATAACAAGAATAATGCAGTAAATTGCACATGCACAAAAAACCAACTTCACTTGAACTAAAGCAAATGGCTACTGACCACACATGCTTCACTTACAAGAGAATTGGCAACACAGTCCAAAATGCAGTGGATGCACACAGGGAAGAAGGCTGTAATTGGTCCTAGCAGACAACTTCCACCCTTTGTTTGCGAGTCAACCCAGTACTGCAAACCTTGCCAGATTTTCAATTCTTTTCTTTCGTGTTGTGATTTGTGTGTAGCCAAGCTCTAAACAACAACAGTAAACTATATTTATTAAAAACGTTAGAAGAAATCAAATTAGAATCCTGATTTATCTGTTGAAAGGAGACAGAATAGTTTCCTTTACTGTGCAAATACACAGTGCTAGTATTGTTAGAGATGGTCATTCTGATATATACCTATCTCTTTCTTTACCCTCACGAAACGTCAGGGCCAGAGATACAGCAGCATGATTATAGGCAAGGGAACAGATTTCAGGAAGGAGATATTGTTGGGAAATAATTAAATATTTTGAAATATTTATTACTTCATGTTAAACCAATAAGTCACAAAAAATTGTAAGGTTTCTTTGTTCATTTAAAGCAATATTTGTATATTATAGGGATAGTTAAAAATCGTCCGGAATATTAAGGAAAAAGAGAAAAACATTTAGTACTTTATAGATCTCATAGCCAATCATTATGAAACTCATCATTGTAAAAAAATGTTGTATATGTTCAATTGCTATCTAGAGGGATCGGTCAACAATATTTGACTTGGTTACTATGGCAATATCAGAAATCTACATAAGACTTGTTCAGAGAAGAAGGGTTCATTCATAGTTTTACCTCATGTAGTTATGCATATTCGCATATGCAAATGGGATCGCAGGTACAAACCCAGTGGAGGGCAATGGATTTTTTCAGGCATAAAAATCCTTAGCATGGCTTCCTTGGGAAGGGAAGTAAAGCCAGTGGTACCATGATTTACGGCACATAAAAGAACCTCAAGCCTGAAAAACAGCCTCTGAGCAAAAATATTCCAGTCTTTCACGCCCAATATATAAAATGGGACACTAAGAATCATAGCAGCTAAAGAGCGCCCATAAAGAAAACTCTATTTAATTTGGGATTTGGCTAGGAAGTATTGTTATCAATATTCCGGGCGTACATTGATAGTGATAGTACTCCAGAAATTGTGTAAAACGATGAGAAAATTATTATCAATTGTGATTCAGTTGTTATTTTAGTGAGTTATCAAGTTTTTCAGAATAATTTAAGAAATTCTGAGAATAATAATAATAATAATTTATTCACAATATAAATCTTGTACAAGATATTGGCATCGTCAAGCTTACAAATATTACAAATAAGATAAAATGTTAGAATCCAAATAGGATACATAAAATATTTACAAAATAACATGTTATACATAAAAAATACAAATAAACTGTAATATAAAAATTAAGAGACATTACTGTGGAACCGTTGACTTAAATATTCTTCCACTGAATAGTAACAATCTTCTATTAGTAGTGATTTTAAAGCCAGTTTATATACTTTTTCAGACTTAATGTTCTTTATGTTATCTGGAAGTTTATTAAATAATGATACAGCATTGTGCTCGAAACTATGAGTGAATAAGGTTGTACTGTGGCTTAAGACACGTAGCTGTTTTATTTCTTGTATTGCGAGTATGCACTTCTGAATTGGTTTTAAATTGAGAGAGCATAGTTCTTATTAAGACTAAAACTTCATAGATGTAAGAACATGTGAAAGGTAAAATCTTCAGAACTTTGTAATAGGGTTTACAGCTAGTAGAGGAAGAAATATTTACAATAGATCATATTGCTCTTTTTGCAATCTAAATATTTTTGCTGCATTTTTTGCATTTCCACAGCTCAATATACCATACATCATTATTGAGTGAAAGTATGTAAAGTATATAGTTCTTAAGACATTGGTATTCACTGAATCTCTCATATGTTTAATAAAAAATACTATTTTACTTAATTTTATCGCTAATTGCTGAATTTGTTTTTCCCATTTTAGATGTTCATCTAACCATATTCCCAGAAACTTAGTATTTGGTACATAAACTAACAATTTATTATTTAAACTTAAACTTGGAAATTGTACTATTTTATTTAATCTATGACGAAAGCCAATAGCAACTGATTTGTCCTTTATTTTTAGCTTATTATTTTGGAACCATTTGACAATATTGTCGTTGAAATCATTGATGTGATTTAATAGGTCATTAGTATTTTTTCCAGTGATTAATATACTAGTATCATCAACAAAGAGAGTTAATTTAATATTATTACTTGTCTCATTAAGACTTAGCTCTAAATCATTAATGCTAATAAAAATAACAATGGGCCTAAAACTGAACCCTGTGGTACACCTTAGGTTTGTTCCAACATACGGTTCTGAACGGGTTCCGAACTAATTCCAACATATGCTAATGCACATGCGCCAGTCCGGTACACTCACAGAACTAATTCGGAATTTTGTGTGGTTGGAACACTACTTGAACCGTTCGCGTTCTGTCACGGCCTTCTTCATTGCACGGTCAATCAGAAGACGATCAAATATCTACGTTTACAGCGTTGATGAATGAAATCAAACTCCGCCGATGTACAGCTTACGTACATCGTAAGCGTTTCTTTCATACTGATTCCAGTCCTAATATTCGAGCAAAAATAAATCACGTTCGTTTATCGGCTTAAAGCCATTGACACTGAGTTATTGCGAATAACAATTGTAATATATAGATATTATATTTAAACCAGAACCCGGAAAAAGTAATTTAACACAATTCCAATTTAACATTAGGTTTCCTGCTACAGAAGCTTCTAAACACAATGTTTAATTTAAAACTCCAATACTCTGAGACAATGACACCCCACATAAATTCTATTCCGAACGTAATGCAAATAATACAAAACTACATGGTACCAATGTATGCTTATGATCAGGGTTAGGATTTTTAGTTGCAAATTTCAGATGAAAAAAGGAAGGGAAAAGGTGCTCAAATAAGGTGAAAAAGGCACAATAAGGTGCTGGTTTATTTAAGGGGATGCACAACTGAAATTGCTATTTTCTAAACTATCCATTCAATTGGGCTGAAATTTTTATTTCTTTATGTATAATTGTTTTGTGAATTATAGCCCAGTCTTAATAATTCTCGGAACTGCGCGGTTGAGGTTATTGTCGTCTCTGCCTGCCCAGGCTTCGTCTCCACGTAAACAGATGACGTCTCTCACAGCAACAAACTCACATTCACGAACAGCAGGCTACTGATTCTGGTGGGATAGAATCACTCATTGTCAATTGCATTATTGCGGGCTACTTTATAGCAGTAAAGTGAGAGAAAGAGGTTATCGTCGAACACACAATTATTTTCCATTGTTGCGGATGTGCTTTCAATTCCCGCGCGGCGTTTACTGAAAGAGGTAGACTTACTATTCGCACGTACGCAGCAAGCTGAGGAGAACGTTAATTGAAAGTTAAAGAATAAATTGGAATGAAACTTAAAAGAAAAAAGGGGATTATGGACATGGTTGGGGGGAAATGGTATAAAGGTGCCAAAAAGGGGTAAAGGTCCCAAAATAACGGAATGTTTAAATGGAAATAATCCTCTTCTTCGGAAGTTGTTGCATCATTAAAAAGATCACTGTCACCTTCTAAATCACTCTTTGAATGCTGTTTTGCTCCCTGGCTTTGTTAGACGTTTGTTCTTTTCCTCAAGTATGTCGCTATACTACTCAACAGCGAGCAACTGCTTACCAAACACCTTTGCTATTCCGTATTGAGAAATAAACACGAATGGAGGAATAAATTACATATTCAAATTTGTTTTCTACTGAATACAGAGAGTATGTCGCTTTTTCAATACTCTCTGTCGGGGTTGTTCCAAGTGATTAGAATCGATTCTGAATTAACTGAGTATGCGCTGTAGACCATACAATCTGCGCATGTCTGGAATTTTCAGTTCCTATTCTTAATCACGAACCGATTTCACTCGTTCCGAACTAGTTCCCAAATACGTTGGAACAGCAAACTGGAAATTCAGAATTGGTTCTGAACTGATTCTCTGTCGTGTTGGAACGCCACTTAGCTACTGTGCACACTCAGATAATTCGGAATCGATTCTGAATCGTGTGGGAACAAACCTCTTGAAGTACTGTCTTTGCTGATGATGTTATATTCGTGATTACGCCTAACTTTCTGTCCAAATGATCTAATTCTACAAATTGAAGTCTATGTACAAGATAGGATTTAAACCATTCATTGCATAATCCTCTAATACCATAAGCATTTAACTTATTTAATAAAATGTTGTGATCCACAAGATCAAATGCCTTAGATAGGTGTAAGAAAACATCTAAGGCAACTCTGTTGTATCTAGTGCTTTCTATACGTTGTCTAAAAATTGGATTAAGGCTGAAGCAGTGGAACGTCCTTTCCGAAACCCATACTGATAGTGGGTTAAAATATCATATTTTTCATACACAATTTTATTAGAATATCTTTCTGCGCCATGGCCCAAGATATTAGTAAATAGAGTTCTCATAGCTCAGACTTGTAAACTAAACACCCCAGCACGAGAATCAATGGGGAAAACAACAGGAACCAGAGAGAGATTCATCGCCAAGATAAGCCAATGCACCGAGATCAACAACTTGCTGAGTACTGTATATTTGAAATATACTGCCAGTAACAGCTGCTAGGAAAAATTAAAAGTCCAGATTAATGAATTGCAGAGTTGCGCAATATTAAACCATTTTAATTGCAGCCAGAGCTGCGGGGCGAAACATAAATAATAAGAATCCTATTAAAATCAAATTGACCACAAAGTGAAAAGTAATTTTGCGCATTGGGATTTCATTCGTTTTTAACTGACGAGTGATATTTTCTCACCTGCTTCCAATTCAGGCAACATAATGCAGATTAACCAAACATCAAAGTTTGAAGGAGTTAACATTATCTAAATGCAGATCTATTACATTTCTGATTCCTTAGCCATACCAAGCTTTCATTCCTTTTAAAGTTGTTTCCTGTTCTTTGTTAATTTATACCGTTTTTGCTGTTCTTTGTAGCTTTTGCTATTATTTTTTAGGCAATAGCCAGTTTTGAGTTGTATATAAATTACACATGACCCTTTCACTAGAAGAACCAATGCTCAATGGATCTGTGGGTGTCAGGGTCTGATGTTAAGGCGCACATATGCTACTGATTTCTTCCAGTTTTATGTTTCCAGTTGACGACTATAGACAGCACTAAGGCTGTTTCATGTCATGGCCACCTAGAATAAATTCTACAGCGATGAGTCTAATATGCACAATATGGATCTAATATGCCATGCCCAGGAATGAAAACAAGAAAGCTAAAACTTGGCCAAGTCTTTTTTCCCATTCCTGGAGCCCGGGAAAGCTTCTTACCTTTGATTGTGAATACTCCCATTAAAATACATGTATTTCAACTTTGTCGTTCTTGTTTTGGTTACTGTTCTTGGTTGTTATGAAGCAGCTTTAATAGGGTAAATAACTAACAACATTAAAACATTTGACCTGAGAAAGCATGCCACACTAATGTCAGGTTACAGCACTTTGGTGACAATAGGACACTCAATTTCGGATTGATCCATTCACAAAAAGATGTAGTATTTATGTCGGGAAATCAATTAAGAAATGAAAACTAACAAACCTTAAAATGCATACGATCCATCTTTGCTTGCACAGGGAAAAAACTTGGAGCAGAGTCTAGCATTTCAGCTTGCATAACTGCTGAAAGAACTGCATCAGCATACATATCATTCACTGGGGTAGCAATCCACTGGAATCAACCATACAATAGATTAAGTCACAATGTAATTATTGACCTCGGATTTTTAGGTAAATGCATATTTAGTTCCTTTAGAAAATTGCACAAAAAGTGCAGATATCTGCAATTTATGGAAAATAAATTCACTATATTCACGGCAATGGATATCAAATGGAGACATTAACAAACACAAGGAAATTAAAAGGTCAGGATTTTCATTGAGCAAGACTATAGTAAGGAGGAACGAGATATGAAAAAGGAATTAATAGAAAAAATCACGGAAGCCAGGGCTGAAGGAAAAAAAAAAGCATTTATAAAAGGTCTGCAATTGTAAATCGAAGGAGAGAGATGGGGCCTGAACCTGAGGGTCAATGAATAGGATAGAGCACAGAGTCAGTGAAATTATGAGGTCGATAGATGTAAAGAGGCGAGACTGCAAATTTTTAATAGAGGCAACGAAGGGAGTCATGCTGAAGGCAGTCAACAGGGAAAAGGAAAGAGGAGAAGAAGTAGGATCAGCTGACAGAGGAGTGGAAGAAACATGGGAGGAGAAGCCAATGATGTAGAAAGAACCAGTGTAGCAGAGGGAATAGCGGCAAAGAGAAGTAGTGATGTATGTGATGAAAGACTGGCGAGTGAAGGAGAGGAAAATGTGTAGTGCGGCTGGGCAGGGGGGGAGAAGATTAGGTTTATGATGGGCGAAGAAGCAGATGAGTTGCTACAGAGAGAAAAGATAAAAGTAATATCAAGAGATGAATGTAGTATTATAGAAGTAAGAGGGGGGCATCCATAAGGGAAGCACCATCACCAAGGATTACAAGGCAAAGGGGTTTATGGGAGAAATTAAATCCAAAAGAGAGACATAAAGACAAGTAGGGTTTAGCTGTGAAAATTATGTTCTGGAATGTGGAGGAGGTAAAGGAGAAAGTGATAAGCAGGGAAATGCAAAGGGTATGAAAGAGGTGGATATAACTGGAGTAGCAGAGACATAGCTGGAAGGAAGAGACAAAATTTAAATGAAAGGTTATGTGTACAATGAAGAAATAGCAATAAGATAAAGTAACAGAGGTAGAGGATCAGGAGGGCTAGGAATATTCTCAAAGGCAGAAGTGTTGTAGACTACATATTGGCTAGTGAAGGGAGAAGAAAGGGTGGAAAGGTTCAAGGTCGGAAACTAGATACTGGACAGTGGCCACTTTCCACTAGTTTTAAACATAAGAGTAGCGGGACAAGAAATAAAACCAGAAGAGGCGGTAAAACTAAAGAAATATAATACATTTAAATTGAAGGAGGAGAAAAGGGAATACTTCAGAAGGGAATGAAACTCGGAAGTTAGTAAAATAACTTGCAAACAATGACACCAAAAAAGTGTTACAATTATTAAAAAACTTGGTCGTTAAAGCAGCCAAGCGGATGCAAGTGGGGACCTGTGGCAAACAAGTGATAGAAGGTTGGTTTGATGACGAAAGGGAGGTATATAAAGACCTGATGAGATGGAGGCGGAAAGGGAGCAGGAGAGGAAAAATTGGACAGTCAGCAAGTGGGAGTATAAATGCCTATTAAACAGTAAAACAAAGGAATGGAACGAAAGGTTAATACTTAAAATAAAGGAGACAGAGAAAAATAAAACTTGCAGGAAGCTATGGGAATTAGTAAGGAGGGCAAACAAAAATGGGACGATGAAAACAGAGATTGCATCAGGGGAGTGGCTGGAATATTTCAGGAGACTGGTAGGAAATGACAGCAAAATAAGGTTGGACAAGACCAGGATAGTTCAAATGGGGTGGGAAAGTGAGAAACTGAATGGCAGATTTACAGAAAGAGAGGTATATGTACAAAATATTGTTCAGTGGAGTTTTCTTTATTTCTCTTGCAGCTGGGGTTTGTGATTTGGAAAATACCACAGGATATTTTTTAAGCACGCTCACGAAACTTCATCTGTTAAATTTCGTTCACTCACGTCCTCAATACTCATTGTATCCAACATTAACACATTACACATAAATCCAATGCAACCATGATAAACCACTACTGCAACAAGAATAAGGTAACAAGGATGTATTTTCTAGCCAAGAATGTGAGTTTAAATTATGTTAATTAGTTAATTAAGTATTATGAACTCATTTTCATTCACACCACCCAAAGTTAAACTGACTTAACACTAAGTTAAGGTAAATTCTGTTTCATCAAACATCAGCTTTAATACTGTGTTAAACTTGGTGTTAAATTAACATCGCTGAACCTTGTATTAAGGCATTTAACAAATGTTAGAAGTTGGAAAACGGCTACCACAAATAAGCTGTTGATATGAGTTTGCTATATTTGGCATCGTTTAATCCATTCCTAATGGAAGAGGAGTTGTAAGTCACAATAAATTTGAAAACATGCAAAAGGAGGAATTTTTAAAGTGATGCAGACTGTCTAAAGCAGTTGTGAGCATGGTTCTATAAGAAATACGAGATATTAGAATACCCAATAGAAGCATGCACCTTTCTTCTAAGCTAAAAGTGTTAATTATTTTGAGATATTATGCTAATAACACTTTTAATCTAATGGTAACATTGGAATTTCCAAAGCTACCATCTGTAGAAAGAAAACAGCATTTCTGGTGCATCAAATACAAACAGATCGATAAATCAGCTATAGCAAATCATTTTTGGACCATAAACCAAATATTAAATACAGCAATAACTCTACAGCATTTACAACATATGAAAGAATTTACATTAGCAAATACAGTGAACAAACAATGAACACTGAAAGAGATAACTTAAATAGGTTTATTAAGAAACCAGCAGGTAGCTCCAGTTTTGCCTCATGCCAAGCAAGCTGAAAGTGTGCACTATTACAAACTCTTTGTTTTTGGCAGATTCTCCATGCTTTAGATACTAAAATGTTCCCTTACACAACGTTAAAACTAAGTTGACTAATGACACAAAACAACACTTACTATTAAATTTCCTGGAACAAATTTCAGAGGCTAATTTCCTCCATTGCCAATGGACATCGATCGATCCTAAGTGCTGAAGCTGACAATGTTCCATCCATAGTCTGCACTGGTGGCAGTTCTAGGAACTTGTACAAAGAGTCACTCTGGGGATTATTAAAATTGAAGACTTGGTTCTTATTTTTCCAAATGAAAATTTATACTCTAATAATGCAAGACCTGTGAGAATAATGTTTTTAGTTGCTAACAATGAGGTAATAATGAGGTAACCTTGTAGCAATAATGAGTTTAAGAGTTTGAAAAGTTACCAGTCATGATTATAGCAAAGATAAGGTAAATTCAGTAACAGTTTAAAATTAGCCAATCAATAGCAAGGAAAAAGTTTAAGTAAAATGCAGATATTCTATTGGACTAGAATTAGCCAATCAGAGACTTGAAATACCGAAGCTTACGAGTTTTAACGTTGAAAGTTGCTCAGTTGCTGGCAAGCCTTGGTAGTGAACAGATGGAAGATGTGTTCTCTACGTGTGAATCGTAAAATATGTATACGCGCTAAGTGAAAGTATTGAAGATTCTCACAGTTCTTAAAAAGTGTAGTGCTTTATAAAAATGTGCAATAATTAATAAAAGAAGTGAATTTAAAAACTTAAATTCTGTGATGTCTACAATCATTGTCATACCGCACCCTAAGATATACGTGACTCTACAAACACAAGACTGACACAGCCAGGCAAAATTCAAACATAAATAATATATAGAAGCAGTGTTAATAACAAAGTACACATCTTAAAATCAGCTTCTCATACACAGCAGCATATTACATAATAACAGTAACTATTACATAATCAACAAATTCAAACCAATGCCCAAAGCATGTTCCAGGAACTCCTTAAATGCAACTAAATAAATATTACATAAAATACAATTACGTAAGCATACATCTTCAAGCTAACTATATTACGTAGCAAAACACCTACTTCTTCAAGTTGGCGTCCAACTGCGGGGCACAAACAGACAGCGAGAATCGACAAGAATTTGTGACATCAGAGAAGAAAAGATTGACAGAACGACCGGAATCAACGAAACCATGAGACTACATCTCAGAATTTCAAGATCGTGAACAAAATCCAAGGACAGCAACAATTCTTCAGGAGTAAGGGGAACATGGTTAACATCTCAACAACAAATTATGCGGGAACATTGAGCATAAAAGTTTAATAACAGCCAGAACAAAAGATCAGGAAATTCCATTGTATATTATAATAATTGTCAAGTTTAGAAAATATATTGTTATTTTTGAGCAAAATTCATGTTATTAAGAAGTGGAAAACTAAAATTAAGAATTCAAAGACAAATATACAGAGTAAGATGGAAACTGAAAACAATGAAAGTATGGAAGTAGTTGAGGTTAGGTCAGCCAATACAAATTGCAATGTAGATTTATAATCAGGGCTAGAGAAAACAGATAGGTTAGATGTAGAAGAGCAGTTATCTGAAAATTCAGAGGAAGACGTAGAAAAAGATAGCAGTAGTATGTAAGGTCAATCACCTTTACACATGTTAGTGCAAGGAACAAAACAATGAGATACTATCCCTCAAACATCTAGCCTACAAATGCAAGAAAACTTATCACAACAAAATTTTTTTGTGGCTTCTAAAAGCAATGACTGAAAATAATAATAAGTTAGTTGAAATGATAAAAAAGTAATATAGAACTGAGAAAAGAGTTAAAAGAAAATAATACACACCTGAGAGTAGAGTTAAGTAATAAGTTAGCTGAAATTAATACAGAGCTATCTAGTATTAAAATTGATCTAGCGAGACAAATAGAAAATTGTATGAAAGAAAGCAAAGCTGAAAGCAGGAGGTTAGAAATAAAGCTAGAACAATCTTCTAAAGCACTTCAAAAAGACATAGATTTAAAAGTAAACAAAGGTTGTAAACAGCTAGAACAGAAATTGTCAAGTCATATTGACAAAAATGTAACAAATGGAGTTAAAACTCGCTGATACTAAACAGGGTATTTGTTACAAGTTAGATAAACAGGGTGAAGAATTGAAAACAATGGTAGAAAATACAAATGCAGATCTTGTACAGGTACAAATAGATTTAACTGGGGAAATCAATAAAATGCATGAAATGGTAAAAACAGATGCAGTAAAAGAAGCAAATACAGGGCAAGGATAAGTAAAGTCAATGATAGATGAAATCAAAGATAAAGTACAGGAAAGTAGTAAAGAAATTGATAAACTTAGAAATAGTTTTGAGAATTTAAGTACAAGTGTACCAAGAGTAAATGCAAGTGTAACTAATTCTGTAAATGCTAACCAAATGCATGTCAATAATGCAAGTACAGAAAGAAGTGTATCACCATTGTTAACAAACAACACAAGAGATGCTACTGCTTTTTCCATAGCATCAGCCTCTCAAACACACAACAATAATGAACACACACATATACATGTACCAAACCAGATATCAAACTATTATTCTGTGCTTAATGAGCTACCATTACCTAATTTTAATGCTTCCTCAAGTCCAGCACAGTTTATAAATAATCTTATAGAATATTTTAAATTGAAAAATGTGCCTGAAGCATTAAAAATGATCCTTGTTAGAAAATGCTTAGACAACAAAACTTTAAAATGGTTACATATGGCAGCAGACAGTGAAATGAATTTTGAAACCTTCAGAATTTTATTCATGAATAAGTTTTGGAATACCACTGTGCAACACAAGATTAGGGCAAGCCTAAGTTGCTCACAGTACAATAGGGATGATAACTTATCATTGACAGATTTATCTTATTAAATATGCAGGATATGTCAGATATTTAACCCCAGCTATGCGTGAGGAGGATTTTATTAGTTTAATTACTAGACACTACCCTCTACACACAAAACTACATCTTAATTGCAAGACCAAAAACTATTTATGAGATGACAGATCTAATATCATCATTAGAACAACAGGAAATAGTAATGGTAATGAAATGTGGAGTCCACACACACGAGACAGATTAGGCACGAAAGGCATAACAATATGCCTTACAATACACGCTATCACAATGAAAACAGGAGAAAATTAATTTCAGGTTCAGAACAGATTCAATTACAACACACAAATCAGAGATTCAAGACAACAAGGGGGACAGAAACACATAAATTATGTGAGAATGGAAAGAATGAATCAGCAGAATTCTACTTCACCCAGGGGTAATAATGGATTCCAGCATAGAGGAAGTATGCAAAACAGGGGAAACTTCACAACTATAATGAAACAAGCGACAATGATCCAGAAGAATATACACGTGGAGGACATAGCAATTTTAGAGGTAGAACAAGAGCTAGGGGGCGTGGCTCATACACAAATATCAATGATAATGAAATAATAGTAACTTTAGTACAACATGGCAATCCTGTAAATACTGAACATAATCACCAGGAAAACTAAGTTATATATTGCCTGACGTAGATTCTGGTAATACAGTACCTTCTGCTCTAAGCGGCAGAAATAAAATATCTACACACTTTGATTGTTACCATCTAAGTACAAACACACGGAATTGTGAAAACAAATATGATTCACCGTACATAAAAACTATTATAGCAGGAAGGGAAGTAAATGTTGCAGTAGATTCAGGATCACTCAAGCTCTATCTGCGGGAAGAAATTTTTTGAACAACTGTTGAATGAAGGGATACAACTTATGATAGTCCCAATAAGCAATGTAATATGTAGGGTAGCCATAGGTACAATGACCCAAACTATCAAATCACAAGCATTGATACCTATACAGATAGCAGATATTACATTGGAGGTCATGTTTTTAATTGTTCCAAACTTGATATGCGAAGTTATAATTGGTGTGATGTTTTAATAGAGTTCTCTGCGATAGTTGATTTTAAGGAGGACAGACTTATATTAAATAAAGAAGAAAAGAAGATATATGTGTCTTTTATTAAAGATAAAGTATGTAAAGTACAAAGAATGGAACAAGAAAATGCAGTATATGAAGAAGAATGCTTCATACAAATAGTTAATTCCAACCAAGCAGGGAAAACAATGAAAGGTTATTGACTCTTAACTTCGAAGAACAGAACACTGACCTTACCAAATGGAACCCTTATGCAAGGAAATCTATGGCAGAAGAAAATATACTAGAGCAAGTAAAAAATAGTTATGCAACAGAGATAGAAGACAGGAAGATACACACACACATACACACTGATGACAAATACAATACTGACTAACAATGAAAAGTTAATCATGGAAAAGGTATTAGAAGACAATAAACATGTTTTCAGTGAAATTCTAGGATAGTGTACATCATATATTCACACATTCACAGTAGAAAATTACCAGCATTTAGAAGAAAATATAATAACCTACCAGTGAATCTAAGAAATGAAGCTAAAAAATATATAGTATACTAGAAAATAACATCATTGAGCTTAGTAATTCACAGTATATAAATAGTGTTTGTTGGACAGTAAAGAAAGACAATAGTTTAAGAATCACTATAGATGGAAGATATTTGAATAAATTCATACTACCAGACCACTTTCAAAATGAAAGTATAGAACAAACAATTGCAAAGTTATCACATGGCAAATATATCTCTTCTATAGATCTTACAGCTTCATTTTGACAAGTAGAGCTAGATCATAAAGTACATTGATATTTGAAAAGAAGCTAGAAACAGTGATGTGTATTGAATTTATTTCGACTCACCTTGAAATAAAAGCAAAGTACATGATTACACAGCCTTTCAAGTTTTTGGATTACAATATAGATATTGGTAAATCCATATGGATTGAAGAATAGTGCTAGTGGAGAGCAATACATAGTATCTTTGGTAACACAGCAGATGATTTCTTAATCAGATACACTGATGATTTCCTAATAATAAGTCAAACCTTTGAGGAACAGTTAGAAAATGTAATTTATGTGTTAAATAAATTACCTGAACATGGCATGACTGTAAATATCAAAAAGTCAAAATTCTGTGTACTTGAAATCAAATTTTTGGGATATGTAATAAATGAAGTAGGCATTCGACCAGATGAAGAAAGAATAGAAGCCATATTAAGAATACCACCACCTAAGAATATTTGACAGCTACAACGTTTATTTGGAATTATGAAAGTAAATTCTTACCAAGATATGCTATAGAAGTAGAACCCTTAAGACAACTTCTGAAGAAAACAAATAAATGGAAGTGGACAGTAGAGCTGCAAAAATGTTTTGAAAATATCAGAAAGCTGTTTGCAAATGCAATATTGTTGGAACGTCCAAGAGATGAGTTAGATTATGAGTTGTACGTGGATGCATCTTGTCAGGAATATGCAGGAATACTAGGACAAAGAGAACTTGACAACACATTTCATGTAATTAGTACTGCATCACATGGCTTAACCAATATAGAAAGAAAGGCATCAGTAACAATATTAAAAATTGGAGCACTATATTTTTCACTACTAAAATTTAAGACATATATATTTCAGAAGAAAGTGAAAATATATACAGATCATATTAGCTTAACTTTCATTCAGAAATGTAAGTTATATAGTGGCAAGTTAGCTAGAATGATTCTTGCTATAATGGAATTTGATGTTGAAATTATACATATTCCAGGCAAACAAAATACATTCAGTGATTTAATATCAAGAATCAGTCATAACAAACAATTTCCTGAAAGTTGTTCAAGACAACAATATGAAATTAAAGTGCTTACGATAGACATTCCAATGAAGAAGGAATTGAAGAACCAATTTAAAAATATTAAAGAAGAGCAAGACAAAGATATTAAACTAGCAGGTTTAAAAGAAAAAGCTCCAAAGATACAAGAGGCAAAGAACAGTACAATTGCTGTTAAAGATGGTGTATTATATAAGAAACATGGGAAGGAAATAAAGAGATGGAAAACATATATTCCAACAAGCATGGAGTTGGAAATAATAGAACAATTTCATTTAGGATTAATACATGCAGGTACAGAGAAGACAACCCTAACCATTTTGGAAAATTTATACATCTCTAAATTAGGACATAAAGTAAGAAAATATATACCATGTTGTGATCCTTGTCAGAAAGCAAAACAAATTAATGTTGCTTCTGACTATACAACAAACTCAGTACTTAGAGATAAAACAAGATGTTTATTAAGTTTAGATATACATGGTCCAATGCCTGTAAGTACATTTGGGTACAAATTTTTATTTGTATGCTATGATGTGTTTAGCAAATATGTTAGAATATATGCACTCAAGAATGCAACCAGCTAGCATGCTTAAACAAACTAACAAAATCATATTTCCCAGAGGAAGGAATAGTTGAGGCCATACTTTGTGATAATGCATCAGTGTTTACCAGTTCTAAATTTATGAATGGAATTAAAGATTTGGGAGTCAAACAGTATTTTTCATCAAGATACAGACCAAATGCCAATCCAATAGAAAGAGAGATAAAAGAAATTGCAAATTATCTACGTGTAGTATGTCATAACAAACACAGCAGTTGGTACTCATACATCAGTATTATTCAAAATCTACTAAATCAATCCATAAATGCAGTTACAGGATTTAAACCAATTGAACTTCACCATGGAAAACTGTACAATACTTTGAGCCATAATATACCAGAAGTTATTGAAGACCAAACAGTTAAATTACCAGAAAAAGAGGAAATCTTCAAATTAGCATTTTCAAAAATACAAGCAAAAGCCCTCAAGAGAAAACAAAAACATGAAGAAAGGAACAGAAGAGTTTGGAAAATAAAGGTAGGAGATCAAGTGTTAGTGAAGAACAAGAGATTATCAAATAAGCTTCGTAAAGAATATTGGAGATTATTTCTGAGCTACCATGGTCCTTATGAAGTAATAAATATATTTGGAACAGATACATATGAACTTAGGAACAATAAAACAAATAAAATAATTGGAAGATTCCACAAACAAATGTTAAAGCCATATAAAAGTAAACAATTTGAGGCACAAGAAGAGAAAGAGAATAATGTATCTGGAACATAAAAGAGGAAAGCAATGTAATTTAAAAATGTAAAGTACTATTTAAAATAATATTTTTACTAAATGTAGAAAATTGTCAACAACAAAGGAAAGTTTAAATAAAGAGAAGTAATAAAAATCCATTGTTAGTAAGAAAAACTGAATAGCAACTACATTTATATTGTATAAGTTAGAAATTGTAAGAAATATTAAAATATTTAGGAAACAAATTGTAAAGAAAGGGTAACAAGTGTAAATATGTCTAATTTTATAAAAAATGTATAGCATATAAACTGCTTAATAGTGAATGTGATGGTGAATGAGCAAACTTCGCTCAGATCATTAATCTTATACCAGGTCATTAACCTTGAAAAAGTCAAACAAGTGTATATGAAGTGTTCTGCTATACACGAGTGTAGTGAAAAACCAGTGTTAAAGAAAAAGTGAGAAAGTGACAGAAAGATAGGAAGTGCAATAATAAAAGTTATGTTTCTTTCTTTCAGGAGACTTTTAGAAAAATATTTAAAAATTTAAAGAACAAAACAAAAAGAATAAATTTTAAATATTTCTAAAACGGGGCAAATTGAGGCAATAATTTCAATTGTATTATATAATAAGTAAATTCAATAACAGCTCGCCTTGAAACAATATGTATGTTATAATTATTTAAATTGTATGTAATAGTAATTGCAAATGCTTATTTTTATTGTAAACATGTTTTATAATTTACTTAAAGGTGAGTCGGAATTGTAACACTAACATCACTTAAGTTTACTCACTTAACATGTTTCGGGAAACCATTGTTCCCATCCTCAGAAGGTTAATTCGACTGGCCCGTGTTGTTGGTGTTTCCGTTTTTTGGACTGGATCCTGTGGTGGCATCTTGTGGTGGAGAAATGTACTTCCTGAGAGGATTTGGTGGCGGCAAATCAAAATTCATTAGATGTGTGTTGTGTTTTAGAATGGTGATCTTCTCCCATGCATCTAATTCGGCTGCAAATTTGGCTGGTTTGACTAATGTAATATTGGGTTTGATGTTGTGATTAGTGATCCAAAAATGGTGTGAAACTGCAGATTTGTCCATTTGTTTGTATTTAATACATCTCATGTGCTCCTTTAGCCTAGTTTCTAGGTTTCTTTTTGTCTTACCTATGTATACTTTATTGCAATCTGAACAATTGATTTTATAGATTCCAGCTTTTTTGTCTTGTGGAATGGGGTCTTTTAACTTGTTACAAAGTAATTTCTCTATGTTAAATTTGTTCTGTGGAGCTAGGCTGATGTTATGTTTCATGAAAATCTTCTTAAATTTGTGAAAAGTTCCTCGGTGGTATGTGAATTTCTTGAACTTTAGCTCTTTATCTTGCTGGCTGAGATTTGTTGTGTTTCTGATGTGCATCTGTCGTTTGAATTTTGCAATTTTTTTGTCAATAGTTGTTTTGTTGTACCCATTATGTATTGCTGTGTCTACTATATGCTGGTATTCTAACTGGTATTCATTTTTATTTAAGGGGGTATATACCAGTCTATGTGTTAGGCTGTTTAGTACTGCATGTTTGTGTGTGGTTGGATTGAAACTCTTATTTTTTATGTAATTAGTAGAGTGTGTTGGCTTCCTGTATATGCCAAAGGTTAGGTTCTTTTGTTCTCTGATGATTTTTAGGTCTAAAAATGGTAGCATGCCTTCTTTTTCTATTTCTATGGTGAATTTTATTGATTGGTTCTGTAGGTTTAGTAAGGCTAAGGAGTCTTGTATGAACCTGTTAGGGACAACAGCGAAGATGTCGTCAACATATCTGTGCCAAACTTTAAACATGTATGGAAAGGAAGTTGTTATGTGTGTTTCTAAGTAGCTCATAAATAAATCTGCCAAGAAGGGTGAAAGTGGGTTGCCCATAGTTAGACCAGTTGGTTGTTGATAGAACTTCTTATTGAAACTAAAACAATTTTGTGTAATGCATAAATTGGTAAGTTGTATGAGGTCTTCTATTTCTTCTTCAAGTAGGTTAGTCTGCTGTAGCCATTTCTTTAATTGACGCAGGAGTTGATCTGTAGGAACACTTGGAAATAGTGCAGTGACATCAAAGGAAACTAATCTGTCTTCTGGTTCGAGTTCCAGGGATTTTATCTTCTGTATTAAATCTTCTGAATTCATTATGTTTTTGCTATTGAATTTTGGTAGTGAAGAGAATCTCTGTACTAACCATTTTGCCAGTTTGTAGGTAGGAGAATCAATATTGCTGACGATTGGTCTCATCTTATTACCCGGTTTGTGTATTTTAGGTAGAGCATACATTCTTGGTAAAGTGGGGTGATCTGGTTTTAATCTAGATTTATCAGTGTCTGTTATAGTTTTGCTTTCCTGGATGGTTTGATTGAAGGCTTTTAAATGTAATTTTAATGGGTCTTCTTGAATTTGTATGTAATTTTCTTGTTGCAGCATATTTTCTACTCTGGCAATATAATCATCTTTTTGCAGTACAACTAGTTTATTTCCCTTGTCAGCCATTTCACATTCTTTTTTTATAGTGGTTTTACTATTTTCATTTAGGTTGTAAGTAGCAATCTCAATGTCTGCGACTATTTCATCGGTTGTTTTTGTGTAGCCAACACATGTTTTTAGGCCAAGGTTTAATACCGATAATTCTGCTTTGGTGAAAGTTACATTTGAAAGATTAATTACGTCTGGGTATGACGTCGTTTTTTCATTTTTTAGGTTAGGTTTATATGAATGTTGCTTCCGGCGTAGTATGTCTAGTTTTTTCTTTGATTTCAGCATTTTTGTTTTCATCCTGTAGCTAAGAATAGTGAGGAATTTTGATTGCATGTTTTGCCAAAGTGGGTAGCTGAGTGTGTCCGTTAATTTAAGGTGAAGAGCATATAATTCCAGTTCCAATTTTTGTAATTTTGCGTAGTGGTTGTTTCTCTCAATTATTATTACTTTTTTATCGGCTGATGTTTGGTGTTTGCTGTTTTTGTCATATTTTACAATTCTCCTTACAAACTTTGGTGTGACTTTGTTTTGTATGCATAGGTTTAAAAAACGGATGTCCGCAAATGTGTTTTTTCTCTTTTCTTCAACTTTTTGGTATCTTTTGATGTCACTTTTTATTCCACTGAAATCTGTATTGAAATTTAGGGTTTCTAATCTTACCTTGTTTTCTACCATGACTTGTATCTTTTTCAACGTGGTGGCCAATTAACTTAAGTGATGTTAGTGTTACAATTCCGACTCACCTTTAAATAAATTCAATACACATCACTGTTTCTACCTTCTTTTCATTACAATATCAATGTTTTATAATGTTATGAGAATACATTATATACTTTAATAATGCAAGAGCTGTGAGAATAATAAGTTTTAAGTTGCTAACAATGAGGTAATAATGAGGTAACCTTGTAGCAATAATGAGTTTGAGAGTTTGAATATTACTAGACATGATTACAGCAACGATAATGTAGAATTCAGTAACAGTTTAAAATTAGCCAATCAACAGCAAAGAAAAGCTTTAAGTAAAATGCAGATATTCTATTGGACTAGAATTAGCCAATCAGAGACTTGAAATACCGAAGCTTACAGGTTTAATGGTAGAAATAATGTTCAGTTACTGGCAAACCTTGGTAGTGAACAGAAGGAAGATGTGTTCTCTACAAAAATATTACATGTGAATCGTAAAATATGTATACACGCTAAGTGAAAGTATTAAAGATTGTCACAGTTCTTAAAAAGTGTAGTGCTTTATAAAAATGTGCAAGGATTAATAAAAGATGTGAATTTAAAAACTTAAATTCTGTGATGTCTACAATCATTGTCATACCGCACCCTACCTAAAATACATGACTCTACAAACATTACTGACGCAGCCAAGGCAAATTCAAACATAAATAATATATATTGAAGCAGTTTTAATAACAAAGTTAAATATTATAGTGTAAAACTTGGAGTGTAACAACTAAAATTACATCTTTAAATCAGCATATTGCATATTGTAGCATATTGCATAATAACAGTAACTATTACGTAATCAACAAATTCAAACCGACGCCCAAAGCGTGTTGCAAATTCCTTAAAGCAACTAATAATTTACGTAAATAAATTACTTGAAGCAAACACCTACTTCATGTTGGCTCCCGTACGTGGGGCAGTTTAAACAATACCACCTTGAAATACATACTTCAAGGGCCTTAAGTAATAGTCAAATATTTTTAGAACTGGTCGCTATGTGTAAAATGTAATTCTCTTTGCATGTCAAAAGATCGTTTCTGCAAATGTTTATCTTGATTAATGTGAAATAGATAGAGAATAAGAGTTTGTAAAAATAGTTTGTACAAGAGTAGAGAAAGTCATATGAGTGTAACAGATTTTTTTAAGCTGTTCTTTGTTTTTCCTATGTTACAGTTATGGCACTCTATTTGGTAAATGCTGAATTTTTTATTTGAAGGAATGATATCTTTAATGGATGAGCCAAGCACATTTTTACTTTTTCCATCACTTACATAGTAGGCAAAGAAGGTATTGCAATCCATCCAAAAATTTGATACTAAAATCTCACTGGGAATAGAGGTTTTGAGACCCGCTGAATAAATAAAAAAAAAGGAAAAGAAAAGCATTTTTAGAAAAAGGTGTATGCGTGTGCATGTCTCTGTGAGCAGTACTACTCAAAAACAAAAAGTCAAATAAATACCAAACTTGGTATTTAAGTTCAGTATCTTCCAAAGGTGCAACATGAGAAAATCCCCACCTTCAACTACCCTTTACAGGAAAATTTTTCAAGTTATGATTTTCTCAAAAATGTCTGTAATGATTTTGATTAAAACACCATATATTATATATATTTACATCAAATAAAGTACGTATCTTGAATTTTCTGGGAACAGCTTGTGAAGTCCTTTTCATTCCGAAAAAATTTTGTAGAATTTTGTACAACTGGTAAATGTTAAGTGATAGACAAAACCATGCTACACAAAAAATGCAGCTCTTTAATAGACACACTTTAACTCAAATAACTTTTTTGTGGTATAAGCCATTTCTGACATATCCATCATTAATGGTTTGAATTGTTGAATACTTTGTCTTTCTTTAAGTCCTGTTGATTTTCAGTTGTTTCTCATGGTTGCATTGAAACAGTATGGAATTTTAAGGCCAGCATATAGCATCCACTTTTTAAACATTTGACTATCCCTGTTCCCTTTGTATCTACGAGGGCTGATCAACAAAGACTGATTTTATTTCACAGATGTTCATTACTCCAATTCAATGTTTACATGATCTTTTTCAAAGTAGTCCCCTCCTACTTCAATGCACTTTTTATAACGTCTCTGCCAGTCCTTGAACACGTGCTGCAGACCATTCTTTGTCAGGTCCTTGAGAATCGCCTCACTTTTCTTAAGCACTGCTTCAGAGTTCTCAAATCGAATACCCCTAAGCTTTGCCTTTAGTGATGGGAATAAAAAAAAGTCACAGAGTGCAAGATCGGGGCTATAAGGTGGATGTGGTACACAGGTAATGTTGAATCGAGCCAGAAACTGCATGACTTGATTTGCGACGTGAGGCCATGCATTGTCATGATGAAGTCGCCACCAAGTCCGAGAAAGCTCTGGTCGTTTCTTTGCAATGTGCTTCCTCAATGTAGCCAATACTGACGTGTAGTATGCTGCTGTAACAGTAGTGTGAGGGGGAACTGCATGCTGGTAAATCATTCCATTACAGTCAAAAAATGTGATCACCATCACTTTCCCTGCAGATGGAACAACTTTTGCCTTTTTTGGTGTTGGAGAACCTGGCGATTTTCACACTGTGCTGGCTTGTTTTCCTTCAGGATCATAATGATGCAGCCATGACTCATCACTGGTGATAATTGATTTAAAAAATACATCCCCTCCATCAGCAAAGAGACGCAGCACCTCACGGCATGTCTCCATTCGCACAGCCTTTTGTTCGGGAGTCAACACACGTGGCAGCCAACGAGCACAAACTCGGGTCATATGGAGATGGTCATGCATAATTGTAAACACACTGCCATATGAAATTCTCAACACTTCACTGAGGTTACATAATGTTATACGCCGATCCTCTCGGACAATCACAGCAGCTGTGTTGATGTTGACTTCAGTCATAGCAGAAGCCGAAACACTGGGCCCACCTTGCTTAACACTGACAAGTCGACCTTCTTTGAAGTCCTTGAACCACCTAAACACTGATGCACGAGGTAGTGCATCTTCACTGTACGCTTGCTTCAGCTTTTCATAAGTTTCGGTGGCTGTATGGTTTAAACGAAAACGGAATTTGATTGCGCTGTACTGCTCCTCTCGCGTCACCTCCATTGTCTGGTATGCGAAATGCACGTAGGGTCTACAAAATAGAGCATTACTACCAACCTACCAATACGAGAGTGCTGCCGCCTACCAACATTATTCATAAAAGCCCGCTCTTTTCAAATATTTATGTTACAGATACGAAACTATCACGGAAGCTACAGGAAAAAATCAGTCTCAGTCTTTGTTGATCAGCCCTCGTATAATGAAATGTGTTAAGACAAAAAACAAGTCTCACTTTAAATTTTGTGGAACATGAGAACCTACAAAGGTTTATGTCGATTAAAATGAAGTACATATGCGCTTTTGTAAGAATACTTTGTATAGCCACTAGAGGATAGAGAAAGTCATGTGAATGTACCACATCAGATTTTTGTGGTGTATTTGTTAACTGGAGGTAGTTAGATATCTGTAAAGCTTTTTGAATCTGTCAAATGTCTGGATATGATATGTGAATTTTTGTATAGTTATCTTCTGTTCTGTTGTAGCGAGCGTGTTTGTTTCTTTTTCCTATGTTTACTTTTTTTATACCAAAGAGTTTTGGAAACTATTTATTTCTACAATTTCAATTATTTTATTGTGCTCTGCTTTATATTTATGTAGTTATTAAGTAATTTATTGTGATACTACAAGCACAATTTCTTGAAACAAATAGAATCATATCAACATAAACCATAATATAAGATTTACAATTTAATTGTACATTTAACCTTCTTATCTCTACACTGAGTTGCTGTAGCCCCTGGGACCCGTGGTTGCCAAGCTATTAGGTCCTACTTATACCTTAAAAATCAACACCTATCATTATTTAACTTTCTTCTTCCTCTTGCTTGCTAATTTTCCTCAACCATTTGGCTCTTACTCTGTCTAAAAATTTCCACTTCTATTATATTTTTTATCAATTTTACATTCATAAACTTTTTCCCTTGAATTTCTTCTGGTAGATTTTCTCCACTCCTTTTTTCCAATTCTCTGCCTAAGTATCTTGGTTTCCACACATTCCAAAATTATGTACCAGTTATCCTCTTTCATATTACACAAAGGGCATTTCTCTAGATCGTTCCCTATTCTTAAGCCTTTCAATTTTATCACCCCTGTTCTAACCCATGCAAAGCCTTCTCTTGCTGCTTTGTCACATATATAATATATATAATAACAATATTATGAAATGGTGATGATAAAGAAGAAGATGCCGATATTAAGGAGTAAGCTCCATTTACAATGAAAAGTAGCAACAGACGCAGCATAAACGTAAGACTTTGTACACATATTCAGGTCTTTCTTTTTGTATTTATAATGCTGGTCATCTCCTTAACTAGCATTTGGTTACCCAAGCAACCTGCTACCCCCCCCCCTTCCTTCAGCGTATTTCTATTCCTCCCCTTAATGGCCGGCTATATATCAACATAATTTTCCCTGTTCCAGTCCACTTTCATTTCTCTATATGTTCCAAATAAGCTTTTCAAAATAAAATTGCAAATATTTCTTGTTTTTCACTATCTTCCAGGCTCAATCTAATTTCTTTCCAGAAATTATTTTGTAACAATTCCCTATCTCCCCACATATCTCCATAACTTCCTTTATCTTATTGAGCCAAGTATCTTCCTTATTAAGCCTTTCTTGTACTGCCAAACACTAATGTATGCTCATGTATTTGTGTGTTGAAAGTGATACGTTCACTAAACTGTATGTTAAACCATGAAAACACAAAACAGGAAAACAAGAAATGACCACATGGAAACAACTTTTCATATGAAAAAATTAGAACAGAGTCCTCAATTTTGATATTCCCTGGAGTGACTCCTTCTATAAGTTCCTAGAACTGCCGCCAAAGCATGCTATGGATGGAACATTGTCAGCTTCACCACCTAGGATCAGTCGATGTCTAGTTGATTAGAGAAAAGTAGCCTCTAAACATGTCCCGGGAAAATTAATAGTGAGTGTTGTGTCATTAATCAATTTAACTTTTAAACGAATTTAAATTCCAGTATATGATGACATAAATGCCTGCATTAGTTCTTGTTTGTCGTTGCTAGCAATATACTTACTTTTAAATATCAAGGGGAAAAAAAAATGGACACACACACGCACGTACACAAGATCAATACATACCTTTTTAATTACACACTAATTCACAACAAGATTTGCTCGTAAGTGACAAGGGAAGGAAAAAGACGGATGCATGCAGATAAAAAAATACATAAACAAGATATGTACCTCAAGTGTAACTATTTTTCCTTCTAGTGATATCTCCACATTTTGGAATACCCTGAGCTTTTTCTCCTCTATTTCTTCTACAGTGCCAGCAACTTGCGTTAATAAATGTCGAAGCACTGGGATTGATCCAGAGTAATGAATACTTTGCCGCTGAATTACCTGACTCATGCTCATGTCGGTGTACTCTGCAATGAACAATCATGATGCTTCTTTATTTACAATCAATATTCTACCAACTGCATTTTTAAAATGCAGGATTATTCAAAACGAAGGAGCATACTTTAAATATTAATTTGTAATGAACAACAATAGCAATACGTACAACGCATCATTGAATAGAGGGAAATTCAAAGTTTTAAGCCCCACCTATTAGTACCATTCAATGCCTACAGCGGCGACAAGAAAATAGTGACACCACAGGAAAACTCATTTGGTGTGCTGCAGTATGCAAAGAGTGAATCCATTGCTGCATTTCAGTGTACATTTCATTGTAAGCTCAACAAAGTGTTGCCTCATCATAAACAGATTTACCACTGATACAAGGAATTTGTAGAAGATGGTTGCACATGCGAAGAGAAAAGCACTGAACTTTCCTTTATCCAGTAATGTATTGCATGTGTCGCTACCTATTGACATTCATTAGAGATAAATATTTAAAGTCTGTTCCTTCTTTTTGAATAACCCTGTAGTTCCACATGATGAATCCAGAGTATAATTTGTATTCACCTTTTCAATCTTAAGGAAAAAGGTACAAAAAGATTTTATATGTGACACTTGTAGCAAAAGGATTTAATCTTCACTACCTACATTACTACTTTAACCTCAAGAGATTATATATTTTTCAATTAACAATTTTTACTTTCTCCACTGCTTAGCTATAGTAAGTAAATGAAGTACTGAATTCCACTAAAAGAGGGTTTGTGCTTCTGTGTCTGTCTGTGGTCAGCATAACTCAAAAACTAAAAGTCAGTAAACGCCAAAATTGGTATTTAAGTTCAGTATTTCCCAAGGTTACAACACAGATATTTTCAAGAAAACCTTGCACACCAAACTACCAATCACATGGAAAAATTTACATTGGGTGGAACACAACACTTTCTCTACCTCTATAAAGGCAGCGTACACCAACCTAGAGTAAGTTCTATTTCCGTATTAAACTAATATTAAAGTCTACAATTCTGTGACTTCCATTTGAGAGTAGACTACTTCTAAAGTATTTTACTCCTTTTCAGATACTCCCAGAGTAAATTACTACATAAGTAAATGTCAGAGAGCACTATTATGTAGTCTGTTATGTAGTAAGTTACTACAGAAGTAACACAAATGTAGAGCACAAATATAGGTTAGAATTCACTCTCACAACTTGGAGTAACTCACCTGTTGATTGAACTACAATACCATATCATATTTGGAGGAAGATATTTTGACATGTTCATGAATTACTCAGATTACATTGATCTCGATGAAGAAAATAACAGGAATATGATAGTACATATAATACGAGTAAGACGACATCCATATGATACTTATACAGAGAGAGAGAGAGAGAGAGAGAGAGAGAGAGAGAGAGAGTTCAAGGAACATTTTGCTATCAGGAAAGAATCTTTTGAACCTGCTTGGGGTAGCATTTACAACAAAACTCACAACATGAATTCCACTTATCGCCCAAGCTGTATTTGTTATGCGCCTTACAGTGTTTCGTACTGGAACATTTCAGTTCGTTACAGGCGAACTTATAAACATTTACTGTATGCTTCCTGGTCATATTTTTACTTTCTCTACCAGGTACGTACAGAAGTAGGGGAAGTATTGCATTCCAACCAAAAATTTGATACCAAGATTTCACAGGAAATACATGTTTTCAGGTGCACTGAATGCATATAAAGCATTTTTGGAAACATTTCCATGTGCATGTGTATGTGTGTGTGTGTGTGTGTGTGTGTGAACAGCATAACTCGGAAACAAACAGTCGGATAAACACCAAACTTGGTATTAGGTTCAGTATCTTCCAGAGATGCGACACGAAGGTTTTCAAGAAAATCCCCCCAACCTAGATTACCCTTTACATGGAACATTTTTCGAAAATTTTAATTTTCTCAAAAATGGCTTTTTTGATTAAAATATCCTATATTTAAGATACTTTCATGAAAAATAAAATGTATATCTTGAATTTTTTGGGAATGTCTCCAAAAGTATTCTTCATTGTGAACGACTTTTGTACAACTGGTAAACCATAAGAGATAGACAAAATTTTACTATGCAAAAAAATGTAGATCGCATTAAAATACACAATTTATGTCATATACATTTTTTTTGTTGAGCGAATCATTTTTGAGATATTGCTTGTTATTCCCTTAAATTTTCCAATACTTTTTCTCAAATGGGAATTCGTTATTCATTTTTTTTTTTTTTGATAATGCAAAGAGAATGGAATGCTAAACATAGCAACCAGCTCTTAAAATATTTGACTAATGCTTAAAGCCTACCAATTCTCCTTGCATCTACAAGAAAATTAGCAATAAGATTAACATCTCGATATCTCGATTAACATGAAGCATATGGAGAATAAGCATTTGTAAAAATAGTTTGTACAAGAGTAGAGAAAGTCATGTGAGTGTAACACATCAGATTTTTTTTCATTGCGTTTTTAGAATGCTTTTGAGGTTAAGAGCAGCCAGGTACATAAATAAATATACATGAGTGTACAGAAAATAAAATAAAATTCTTCTTCACTACTACAGGTTTCCCACACATTGTGGGTGTAACTGACTGCACACATGTTCCTATTTTGTGTCCATCAGGTGAAAATGGTGAACTTGGTATTTAGTATTTTATTTATTGTGCTAAGAGTTTTACAAATGTGATTGTCTACTGCACTTTGACCCTGCTCACTCATTCAGTAGACAATCACTACAGTTTATTTACATTTTACAATTTCTTGTCGATAAATTATCTTGCTCTTTTTTTTTCCAGTTTTTTTTCATGTCCCATTTCCACTTGTTTTTCACTTTTCATTTATTGATTACTTAACCATCACACATTCACTATAGTTTTCCATTCAAAGTAAGATGCACTACCTCTTACTTTTCTCTTTCCACTGTCCAAAGCCATTTATTTTTTACTTTACACAAAAACTGTCCAATGCTTCTAGCGTCCTTACATATCATTTCAATCATAAGTGTAGTGAACTTGGTGGAACTTGGTGGATATGTTTCCATCAACATGCAAGTCATCTGCGATGCAAATATGAAGATTAGGAACACTGTTTCCAAAGAACTATAAGATACCCTTCAGTACATTTCCTGTTGCTTGAAGCATTAAACTCATCCATCATGACTTTACATGCATTTCGCTTCCAGCAGCTTTACATCATGTTTTTTGCATTCTATATTGTCTATATGGATTTTCATTATTTCTACCAGCAAATATTTACCTCTTTTGCTGATGTTTCCCCTCCTTTTCCTATAGCACATAACCTTATCCTGTGTCATCCTCTATGGTGTAGTGGTTAACATGCTAGCCTCTAAGTCCCGAGGTCACGGGTTCAAACCCGGTGGAGGGCAATGGGTATTTTAGGCGTAAAAATCCTTAGCATGGCTTCCTTCGGAAGGGAAGTAAAGCCAGTGGTCCCGTGTCATAGATTTACGGCACATAAAAGAACCTCAAGCCTGATAGAGAGGCCTCTGAGCAAAATTACCAGTCTTTCACGCCCAATATAGAATGGGATACTAAGGAAAACAGCAGTTAAAGAGTGTCCATAAATAATTAAAAAAAAACCTTATCCTGATCGTTTCAAGTAAACTGCTCAAACAAAACAATACTCCAGAGTAATGAGTTCTTACTTCCTTAGTACGGACTTCTTTAGCAAATGTTACCTCCAAAGTTATTTAATCCAACATGGTGCATGCTGCCCTTAGTATATTCTATAGAAAGTAAAAATAATGATAAAGTACCATCTCATCATAATAGTGGTTTTAACATTTGCTATCAGATTACTTAGAAATATTAACTAGTTGCCACTGTACAGTCTACAGAATACAGATAAAGGGGTTTTATACTTTATTACACTATTTTTTAATGTATTTGATACTGCCTTCTCTGTTATACCTGCTGTGCATATGTCTAATCATTGTAATAAATGCAAAAAGTGCTTTACCAATGAGTTCTTAAAAATGTTGGTTTATTACAATTTAATAAAGCATCATGGAATGAAATTTCTAACTTAAATATATGAGTGATCTTTTTAATGATAAAGCAATTACTTTTCTACTGGGTGATCAGCATAGCGCAGAACAGGTTTCACAGCACTTAGCTGGCTGGTGGTGAAGCATGAGGTTTCAGTATGAGTAGAACTCTTGCAAAGTGGCAAGTGTTTGTTAGTAGACACAATATACTGCGTATTAAGTGAGATGGCTCTATTCAAATAGTGGTATTCTGTTCCCCAAAAAGTATTCATTTATGATTCATATGTCCATACAAAATCTGGAGTACCATAAGGAGATTATTTCAAGAGATTTCCTGATGTTCAAGTTCCAGGTCCAATTACGATTCATAGATTAGTAAATAAATTACGTGAAGCGGGAAGTCTTGTTGATAAACATAAGAAACCACATACAGTACTCACAGTCAAAACTCTAGATAACATTGGACACGCTCTGGAAAGGGCTCCTAGAAAACCACTTTGACGCCTTTCCCAGCAAATGGTAATTTCCTATGGCTCTATTCAAACAGCTACAAAGTTATTCAAGTTAAAGCCCTATAAAATTACTGTAGTGCAAGAATTTAAATAGGGTGACCCTACATTAAGGATGGGATTTTCTAAATGGATTTTGAATAAGTACATGACGGTCAAATGGACCCTAATCTAATTTTCTTTTAGGGCAAATTATGGCTCCACTCAAGCATTACTGAAGTGCTGAAAAGCCTAACCACCTTCACCAGAAACCTCTGCATGATCAAAAAACAGGAGTGTGGTGCACTATTAGTAGCTTGAGAATAATAGGCCCAATTTATTCATTAAATAAATTAATACAATTAATAGTCAAGAGTGTATGTGCAAAACATTTTGCGGCCACTTGTTGGCAAATCAACTGAGAGGGAACGAACTTACGTGATTTTCAAGCAGGACTCTGTGATAGCACATACAGCCAACTTCTCCTCACAGGAAATCCATAAAGTGTTTGAAGATAGTGTTTCATTAATAACCTATGGCCCCCAAATTCTCCCGATTTAACTCCCTGCAATTTTTATTTCTGGGGGGGGGGAGGCACTACTGGCTGGCTAAGAGCTGTGAAACCTGTTCTGCTCTATTTGATCACCAAGTACTATAATAAAGAATTCTCATTGTTGGTCTGTATATCACAATTTTAAATAACAACTTAGAATGAAGTAGCCACCTTCCTAATATGGATGCCAATGCCTTATGCATTTTTTGTTGATCAGGTTGATATAATTTTAAATCAATTTTACACCATTTTCAAGTAAATCAATCAAGCCAATGTCAACATTTTATTTTATACATTATAGTGTTCAGCATGTTTAGTTAGAAATGCCCATACTGATGTTTGTGGTATTAGATAAATTTATAAAGCTTGCTGTCACTCTTATCTGCGAACATATATTTAATTACTGCATTAACAATTTCCATACTTATCCTGGATAATTACATTTTACAAGCCACAAAATATATTCTAAGCATGTACCAGTATTTAAGAATACACTTACTAGAGAGATCACAAGGAGCAAGCATGTGGTAGTTGAAATTTCTTTTCACTAATATTCCTGAAAGTTTATGGCCTGGTTTTGGCTTATCCATGGCCAAAGTTCCCATCACTTTTGCAGTTTTTTCTCCTCTAAAGTACAACTCTACTGCAACAGTATTACGAGGATTGTGAATTTCCATCTTTGTGTTAGGGTCATCCTCGTATTCTCTTTGCAATGCTGCTTTCAAACGGCTCATCTCATTTTGCTCGCCATGGACTAAAACCTGAAAAGTACATCAGCAAAACAACACTTCAAAGTGAATTGTAACGGTAACGTCTTTGAGAATTGGGTCTTCCAAACCTGTTTCACTCTAAGTTCAAAGTACAAGTAAACAAACCTTGCTGTATCACTCTGCCAAACACCACATGACAGGATCTAAGTACTGTGAGAGGATATTGCTCCATGTGAATATGACACACTCCACAGCTTGGGGATCATAAGCTTTTAAACACTTTGCATGTCTTATTCCTATATTTTTAACACATATTACAAAGATTAGGCAAATAAAAGTGTTACTGAACAGTTTGTCAGCTCTACCTATCCACCTGTGAAGATACTCGACTAAACTTCAGGTTTTAGAAATCACTCATTTAATGAAATAATATCAGTACACCACTTTTGCTTAAAAGTTTTATGAGTCAACGAGTTAAAAAAAATGATGAGCACTATAGGTTAGGATCTATAAAGAAAACAAATGCGATGCAAACAACAAAGTTCAATTATTGCTGAATAACAGCTAACCATATTCATTGTTGATTAAAGGTGGGTACTTAGCACAGTACTTTTGTTAAAAATACACTATTATTGTCTTCTCTCCACATTTATGTTTCTCCACTGATGGAGGATTCTCAGCCATGACACTCTTGAAAGTAACATTTTCTCAACACATGCACCACGTGGCAAGCCCAGAAATGAACTACAGTGCCTACGCATAGCCTAATAAACCCTCTGCTATAAGGTTTGAGGCAGTATTTTAATACCTGAATAATTTCAATTGTATTTTATAATAAGTAAGTTCAATAACAGCCCGCCTTGAAACAATATGTATGTAATAATTATTTGAATTGTATATAAGTCTTGCAAATGTTTATTTTTATTGTAAACATATTTTAATAATGTTATGTGAATACATTACATACTCTAATAATGCAAGAGCTGTGAGAATAATAAGTTTTAAGTTGCTAACAATGAGTAATAATGAGGTAACCTTGTCGCAATAATGTGTTTAGAGTTTGAAATGTACTGGTCATGATTAGACCGACGATGACGTAAATTCTGTAACAGTTTTAAATTAGCCAATCAACAGCAAAGAAAAGTTTTAAGTTAAATGCAGATATTCTATTGAACTAGAATTAGCCAATCAGAGACTTGCAATACCGAAGCTTATGGGTTTTGACCGTTGAGGATTACTCAGTTGCTGGCGAGACTTGGTAGAGTATAGATGGGAAAATGTGTTCTCTACGGGTGATTAGTAAAAACAGATATACGCGCTAAGTGAATGTATAAAAGTTTCTCACAGTTCTTTAAAAAGTGTAGTGGTTTATAAATATGTGCAAGAATTTAAATAAAAGAAGTTAATTTAAAAGCTTAATTCTGTGATGTCTACAATAATTGTCATACCGCGCCCTACCTAAGATACATGACTCTAAAGTAAGACTGACGCAGCCGAGGCCAAATTTAAACATAAGTAATATTACGTAAGCATCAAATACAAACCGATGCCCAAAGCAACTATTATTACATAAAACAATTTCTCAAGTTTATGTAAATATATATTATGCAACAACAGCAGCAAATCATCTTCAAGTTGGCTTCCAAGCGTGTGGCTAACATTATTCGACATGGCGGCGAGTGGTGTTGTGACGCGAAGCATGCAGTATAAATATAGAAAAAATAATGATAAATATACCGATACAGCAACTGAAGATGGTACTAATTTGAACCATATTAGTAAAGGAATCTGTGTGAATGTAGGCAACCTGGGGGATCAAGGCAATTCGGTAAAGCAAACAAGTAAATTGTGTCAAGATGAATTGGCGATCGGGGGCGTGCGTGAAAAGGAAATGGCGGCGTCGCTTCAAACAATCATTGACATTTTGAATAAGGATTTGAGAGAAGCGCAGAAAGAAATAATACGCCTTCGAAGTGAGAACAAGGTTCTGCAAAATGAGAGAGACGCGCTTTACAAAGACAAAACAGAAAGTGTCGTCCTGAGAAATGAAATTGAAGTATTAGAAAAAGAAATTACGGAAGTAAAAGAAGCAAACTTAATCCTTCAAACGAAGGTAGCAAGCAAGGATAATAATGGATATACTGAAGTGCTGCACAAACACAATAGAAGATATCAGCATCCAACTCAGAATAATGGAATGCAACATACAAAATACAACAGAAGTGAGGTCGAAACGAAAAACAGATTTAATGTGCTGATGGATACTAGCCAAGTGAGTTCAAACTACCACGAAAACCATGTGAATACCAGCGTTAAAAGAAACAAATCGCCTGATGTTTTGGTAGTGGGAGACTCCATGATAAAGTTTGCAGAACAGTTGTGTAGAAATCGTGGACATGATGTGCGGTGCTTTCCGGGAATTAAGTTAAATGAACTAAAGCACCAAATGGAGAGAATTAACTTGAAAGAACGCAATCCTGACGTCGTGGTGGTGCATGCAGGATCTAATGATGTAAAACCAGGAGTATATGCAGAAGAAATCATGGGAGATACCATGGATATTATTAACTATATACGACGAGAGTCACCTAACGCCAAGATAATTATTAGTGGCGTGATAAGACGGAGTGATACAACGGAAAAAAAAGTAATGAGGATTAATAAAGAACTGAATTGGCTGTGTTCCACAAAGATTTGCACATTTGTGGATGGAAATTTTTGGCTAGAGAATAATGACTTTGGAAGAGACGGCATTCACTTCAACCGCGGAGGGTCTCATAAGTTTGGAATGCTGTTGTGCGATGTAATTAGTTCGGTGATAATGGGAAACGAGTAAACCGGGTGGTGGATGTTGCATTAATGACTGGAAATAGTGATCGAAGTGTGCAGGTGTTTAACAAAATATGCAGAACAGAAACTAATGTAAGTGTGAATGCTTCTGGGGACCACTACTTTAAAGCTGTGGAATCCAACCAACTATCAGGGACGAACGATGTTATAGGTGCCACTTCGGCGAATCTCACTACCACTCTTACTAAATGTATGGATGGAACAGAAAAAGCGAAACTGTTAAAGGTAAGTGATTCTGTAAGAAAGCCTATAAAAATAGATGCACACTATGTAACAATTTTTCATCAAAATGTCCAATCTATTCACAATAAATTAAATTACATTGAAATCCTATTAGATAAAGATCTGAATGAGGTTGGTGTCTTGTGCATTTCTGAGCACTGGTTAAAGAGCAATGAAATCGATTACATACAGATACCAAATTATACATTAGCCAGCTCATATTGTAGATCTAACAAAAGTGGGGGTGGGGTATGCATATTTATTAAAACAGGTATCCGTTTCATAAATATAGGTACATGCCGGACATTATGTCGTGAAAGTGATTTTGAAGTTGCAGGTGTGGATTTGATTGAACTAGATATTACTGTGATTGTTTTATACCGTGCCCCAGATAGTAATGTTAGGATTTTTCAAAATAGCTTAGAGAGACTACTCAACATTCTCGTGAAAACCAAAAAAAAAATTGCATTATGTGGTGATTTAAATATTGACTTTCTTAAAGACAGCAAAGAAAAGCAAGGCCTCATACATCTGCTTAGAAGTTATAACCTAATACATGTCATAACATCCCCTACAAGAATAACTAGTCACTCAAAAACTGCGGTAGATCAAATTATAATTAATGAAAATTGTACATATAAAGCACAGGTGATAAATACAGGATTTAGTGATCATGAGGCGCAAATAATTCAAATTGAAACTAATAATACTAAGATGTTTAGATCAACACTCATAAAAAAAATAATATTTAGCAATGATAATATTTTGTATATGAATTATCTCTTAAGCAAGGAAGATTGGCTTGATATGTATAATACAGCTGATACTAATGAGAAATTTAGATTGTTTGCAAATAGTTTTATGTTCTGCTTTAATACTGCATTTCCTCTCAAAACATCAAGAACCTCCAATGGGAAAGCTAAGAGAAATTGGTTAACTCCAGGTATAAGAAAGTCATGTGAACGTAAAAGATTACTATATGACTTAAGTAAGGGTAGTACAACGACAGATTTTGATAATTATTTTAAGAATTATAAACGCATACTAAATAAAGTTATAAGACAGGCTAAAATCAATAGTAATGACAATCATATTAAAAACTCTAAAAATAAGACCAAAGCTATGTGGCAAATAGTAAACCAAATGACTAATAAAACACGTCATATGCAAGGTAAAATAGAACTTGAGCATAATGATAGAAAGATTACTGATGCAACAGAAGTTGTTACATGTTTTAATACCTACTTTACAGAAATAATTAAAGATTTGGTTCAAAATAGTAATGGACATCTTGGCAGTCTAATAAAGACTAATACTACCAATAATGTAAACTCTATATACCTTTATGAAGTTACGCCTGAGGAAATGCTAAACATAATAAATGGATTGAATAATACATATTCTGCAGGTATTGATGATGTACCAGATATAATTATAAAAAGATGTAGTGACTACATAATTGGTCCACTTGTCCATTTGTGTAATGTATCCATGACTAGTGGAATATTTCCAGACATGTTAAAAATATCTAAGGTTATACCCTTGCACAAAAAAGGGAAAAAGACTGAGGTAGCTAACTACCGTCCTATTTCCATACCCTCCGTATTTTCAAAGATATTGGAAAAAATAATGTATAGAAGACTTGTATCGTTTATTGGAAAAAATAATATAATTACTAATTCACAGCATGGATTCCGACGAGAAAAATCAACAGAGACTGCGATATATTCTTTCTTAAATAGTGTCATAACTGCTTTAGATAATAAAGATAAAGCAATTGGCATATTTCTAGATTTAACTAAAGCTTTCGATACTATTAACCACAAAATTTTGCTAACAAAATTATTTGACTTTGGTATAAGAGGATTAGCATATTCTTGGTTTGAATCTTACCTTACAAACCGTAAGCAAATAACAGAGATTACAGATTATAATGCTAACACTAATGCACTTTTGGCAGTTAGATCTAATGCACTTGATATAACTTATGGAGTACCACAAGGCTCTATACTTGGACCATTTTTATTTATCTTGTATATAAACGACTTAACAAATAACATACAAGCTCATAACATTGTTCTATTTGCAGATGATACTAATTTACTAATAACAGAAAAGAGTAATGAAATGTTAAATAATTCACTAAACCAGGCCAGTAAAGATCTGGTATATTGGTTAGATAATAACAACCTGGTTTTAAATACGGTCAAAACTGTTTGTCTTAAATTTCATATTACTGATAGTGCAAACAATAATTATAACATCCCTGAAGTAAAATTAAATAATAAATTAATCTCATATAAAAACGAGACAAACTTTTTGGGCTTGTGGATACAGAATAACTTGAAATGGAAAACTCATATAAAACATTTAATAACCAAATTAAGCAGGAATGTATATGCCTTAAGAATTTTAAGTCAAAATGTCAAGTCTCCATGTGCTGTTAACAACTTATTATGCACATATACATTCAATAATTAAATATGGTATCATATTTTGGGGAAACTCACCAGAAACTAAGGATGTATTTATCAAACAAAAACAAGCCATACGAATTATATGTGGTAAAAAAAGGTTATGCTCATGTAAACCACTATTCAGAAAACTTGGCATACTTACTTTGGCATGTTCTTATATATTGGAAACAGTCTTACTTGTAAAAAGAAATAAATTTAATATTCAAAATAATGACAATGTCCATAGTCATTACACTAGACATAATAAGGATATACACTTAACCTCTGTCAGAACTACAATATGTAAGAATGCAGTACTGCACTCCAGTATAAGGAATTATAATTCCCTACCTAATGCCATTAAAGATATAAATAATTATAATGTGTTTAAAACTAGAACAAAGGCTTTCTTGCAGGAACACTGCTTCTACACCGTAAAGGAATATTTACAGTTTAATAAATCCTTGTTTGCATAAGACATTGTACTAATCCGTTAAGTTATCTAGTAGTATGTCATTTAATTTATAAATATATCTATTGTATATCATAGTTGAACTCAAATTATATATAACTTTATTGTAATGTAAATATATAAATTTAACTATTGACATATCCTGTATCAATGTACTATGTACTGAATTGATGTTAAAGGATTAATAAATAAATAAATAAATAAATAAATAAACAGTAAAACTTCAACAGTAGAAGAAAACAACTACTACAAGTTGGCTCCCAGTTGCGGGGCAGATAAAGTAATTTACGTAATTTATTACGGAGCTAAATAACTACTTCAGGTTCCCTTAGTTACAGTTGAATATGAATGAACACATTTCTTTTTTCTTCAATAAATTAAACTGCTATAATAATGTTTTTTAATTTCTCTGTACAAGAATAACCACAAAAAGTTACAAATTGAACGGAAATGTTTTATGTATAGGAATAGGTTACATGCAAAGCACAAAAGTTGTAGTATGCCCAACATATGCTACCTTGTCACATGGTTTTATTTACAGCTCCTTTGAACTTAAAGAAAAACCACTTTAGGTTCTTTTACATCTCTCTTATCTGTCATTCCATGCTTTTTAAAGTCTGGTTCACAATAACTGAGAATGACAAAGTTAAAATACACAAACTATAATGTGAGTCTTCACAATTAATGGGACGCTATCGCAGGTACCAGGAATGGGAAACAAGACTTGGTCAAATTTTAACTTTATAGTTCTCGTTCCTGGACATGCCACATTACTCTCTTCACTGTAAAATTATTCAAGGCAGCCATGACAACAGCCACTATAGTTCTCTGTAGTTGCAAGCTAAAAAAGTGAAACCAGAAGATATTCCATTGTGTGTCTCCTCACTCCCTCAGATCCTCGAGCACTGGTTCTTCTAGCAAAAACGTCATCTGTAGTTTGTTTATATGTGGCTCAAAACTGGCTATTACTTCAAACAACAATGCCAAAAACTACAAAGAACAACAAAAGCCAGTAAATATTGTAAATACAAAAGACAAATTTAATGTACGCTATTAATAAAGATATGGAGCTTGGTATGACTATGAGGAATCAGAAATAGTAATTGATCTCCGTTTACAAAATGTTTACTCTATACAATTTTGATGTTGGCTGAATTGGAAGCAGGTGAAAGAATATCATAGGTCAGTTACAAACAACATTCCAATGATTTCCCACTTTGCTACTGATTTGTTCATCGATATACAATCCTATTCTTGTTCCCAGGGAACTGTGAACCAGCCTTATGACTTCTGTTTCTTGATGATGTAAATAGAATGTAATACACATAACAGTAAGGGAATTGCATGTTTACCATATTGCGACTTTGTCCAGTTTTTCAACTGCCATCTCTCTAAGTTCTCAATGTCACTTCACTAATGTCAACTAGAGTGAAAACTATCTTAACAATCACCCTATTAAGACACCACCTCTCTTAAGCAACAATTTTTGTAGCAATCGATTTCAAAACCCATATAGTCAATATACAGAGCTGTCCCTCAGCCATCCGGCCGGTAGTAGTGATGCATGCTCCGGGCACTATATTCAGTGTATCTGTTTATTATTCTCATTATTGATACTGATACCATATTATTACTGATTTTATGATGATTATAACCATATATTGATTACCTATTGAACAAACATAATTACTTTTTATTTTATCAGTACTAACCTTTTTCACAGTCGGTGTTGAAAGTGGTGTCCTTCAGCAGATAAACATTCTTGACACATTCTAATGAAATTACCATTCACACGCATTCTTGTTGCGTAATTTCCTCAATTTCTGTTCTTATATTGTTTTTAAGATCATCTATGGTGTGAGGATTATTCCTATAGACTCTATTATTGAGAGTTCCCCACAAATAAAAGTCACACACAGTAAGATCCGGCGATTGAGCCAGCCACAAGCCTTTAGTTTTTCTTCCGTTAGAACTCTTTGTTTCTTTTCACAACTTACAACATTAAATGATCCCGTTCTCTTCACTTTATTCACCAGATATCTAACTATTTCTCTACTCGGAACTGGAACACCAGGAAATTTATCTTGAAATTGCCTACACACCTGTCTACATGAGTTGTTTTTCACATATGTGTCATACATAAAAAGTCTTTGTTAAGCGAAAATTTGAGTAACATTTCTCGATTGTAATAATCTGATAATTCAATTGCACACAAATACACACGCATCTCACGTCTATACACAAGAAGCAATAACAGCTGACTGAAGCCCGCTGCCACATGTCCGATAAGTGGAAGAGCCCATGGCCTTGAGTTCATTCAGACGTGTTGCACAAGACTGCCGTGCAGTTCCCGGCCAGAGTGCTGAGGGACCGCTCTGTATTTTTTACCTTTATTTAAAGACCACCCCTCTCTCCGACCAGCCTTTGGTGAGCTATTTTCTTCATTTACACCCCTTTTCAAAGACCGCCTTATATTTAATGATTTTTAAAGTGGTTTTTCGAGGCAATAATACAGGTCTTCAAGCATGCCTATCCCAAATAATGTAGATGCAAGGGATCCTTTTCTTTCTCTCACCCTTTCTACTTCTAAAAATTCCTTTAGAATCTGTTGTCACAGATGTGCAATTTGACCATGTGACTCATTTCTCTTTATTACACAAATCTCAAGCAGTCATTGTCTCTCAGAATCAAGAAAGTTCTTTTCCTAAAACCGGACTTCACGATGTCTGGCAAAATTGTTAACTGTACTCATTGTAACACGGGTAATTCCGCAACAAAACGTGAGGAGGAAGAATGCTATTGTTTAAGGGATCTAACCACTTGCATCCTATACCAAGGGTTGGAACTTCCCTGGATCTATGTTTCAGCTATTTTATGTTACATGCCTGTACATGTGTCACAAAAATCTTCACCCCATTTAAGCAACCACCCCTCTAAAAGATCAATTTTCAATGGAACTATTGGTGGTTGATTAATAGTTTCCCTTTCACTTTACTTTCCTTTTTGACCTAGCAGCATAATGCAATATGCACGACATACCAATTTTTCCAGATGGTTCACTCATTGGGGTGAAGATCTCTTCAGTCTCTCCTGCAGCAATAGCACTCACTGCACTTCACAGCTGTCGTCACAAACTGACTTGCAGGACTGCACTTGATATTGCACCAGAATTGCACTCGCTAACTATAGTTCAGCAACTTAGAAAAAATCCTTGGGAGGGGTAACTCACCTGGTCATGTGTTTCCCTCTCTAACTGCCTTGGGTGGGCATGCCTCTGAGTCGCTGCTAAAGCACCACATGCCATAATTTTGCCTGGCCTTGTTTTATTTTATTCTCACAAATTGTTTATCACTGCACTGTTGTAACTATCCAACCGTAGAGGCAGGACTTAAGACATAAGAGCATTGCAACAAAAATGCTGTGTTTGTAGAATGCTGTGACAGGCCACGCAAAGAGCAAGGTGCAGTGGATGTGAAAACAAATGTTTGCATATAACTAGCAATAGCATTTCGCATACATACAGTATTATCCCAGGATATCTTCCAAAAGATAATTCACACTTTTTAAGATATTTCATGGCTTTCACTCCTCCATCTCTCTTCAAGGAGAAAAGCTTCTCACTGATTGATTTTCATAGTACTAATTATTTCAATTGAAGTTTTACAAAGAAAACTAGCGGCTTAATTTTTTTACAGAGAGACCAATCACACATCATCATCATCATCATCTCGAAACTGTGCTCTTTAATACATCTCTTACAGAACAGCAATAAGGATTTTAGTTTTTGAGTTATCATGATGTAAACAGGATCGTATTAAATTTTTCTACACTATAAAATTGCTGTGTTCACAACAGTGACATGGTACTTGTTTCATGCGTATCAGCCCACTTTCCCTTTAAGACACCGCATTGGGTAACTCAGTAGCTACAGGCAAAAGACAAGTGGAGCAATTTATCCCTCCTGAATACTCGCACAGTCCGTACTAAGTTGTCATACTATAACTAACTCCTCTTGCAAGAACACTCACTTATATAGGCAATGGAATCTTCGACAGAACATTCCAGAATTATCTGGACACACATTCTGGAAGCGGGATGGAAGGAACTTCCAGAAAATCTTGATTACTGTCAAGAGCGCTTCCAATGTTTACACTGGGTGATTGCGTTGCTTATCTCTGTTTACCTCCAACTTAGTGGCTCTGATCTCCCAATAATCTTGGACCATAGCCACTGAGTTACAACATTAAGCTCAAATCATTGATATACTTCAACAAACATCATAGACTCCATGATTCACTATTGCACAAATTACAAGGTGGCTGACTGCATTTCAAAGCTGTGACTCTTATGGCACACTCTTTGAACCATTGGACTCTTATTTGATAGAAGAGTTTAATCACATTGTAAGTAGAAAGTATAGGATGGCATAAAGGTTAAATACTTTGAGAAATAGAAGTACTCATCTGAAAAAGAGAAATGTCCTGCAAACATGGCTCTTAATAGCTTGAGATAATGCACAAGAAGGCTAAATGCTTGAATCTGGTTTTCTAATGCCTAAATAAATTGATAAATAAATATTGTGGATTGTAGTAGATATGTAGCTCTGGAACTTCTCAGGAAGAATGGTGGAGATGGTCAAGTATTGTCACATATGCCACTGGGAAGTGTTCAAGCTTTGATATTTTACAGTTTTACTTAACTTTCTTGAGTTGGGACATTCCTAACAGAACTTTCTGGTTTCCCTCTTCTATTGATGACTTACACGGGGCTTTGCAGTGACACACAAGGAGAATTATGCTGTCGCATAAGAACATGATACTTTAATTTCGGTGTTGGTTTACCATATATGGTTAACCTGCATCACAATGTTGCAGTGTTCCCAAGGCAACTGTGACACTATATAAGATGTAGCTTAGATAGCTCACCCCTGACTTGCGAGGAACTTTCCTGCCCCGTACTGCTCATCGAGATGCTGCCTGGACCATTGTTGGATCCCCCGTAACTACTACTCTGGTAGTAAGACATAGTCTTAAGATCTACATCATGTAGTCTCAATTGTTATCAACCTTAGCTGCTAGTAATCTAGCACTTGTAATGATCACTTTCAGAGTTGGGTCCTTCTCTTACAGTCAGTGGCCCTATACTTGTAATATTCTATCCTATTTAATAAATGGCATGGCATGCCAGTTAGCCGTTTTGCTCTACCACCTAATCCTTTGCCTATGCCCTCCTAGTAACAAACTAAAACATGACCTTATTATTTACCTTATTGAAATAGCACGTTTTTGTGAACAGAAGTCAAAATTTATTTTTCTCTCTGATTGATTTTAGAGCACGAGATATTTAAATATCTTTGTAACAACAATTAAACACTTTTGCTGGCTTAAGGTTCATTGTGGTTCTTTTCACAAACAACTTACTATCTGACTGGGTCTAAGATTTCTGCATTTCAAAATTATCAGTTCTACTATTTTAGCAAAAAGACACAAGACAAAACAGATGTTATAGAATGGCAAAAAGCAAATGCACAGTTAAAACAGGCTATACAACTGTAAAAAAACAGAGCTTTGAAACAAACTAGACTACAGAACAAATAGTACTAAAGTACATAATTACATTAAACAAATAAATAGAGAAAACCAACAAAATGAGTCATTAAATGTCAATAATAAAGAAATATATGAGGATAACCTGATAGCAGAAAAATTAGCAACATACTATAAAACTAGCACTACATTAAAAAATAAAAACAAAAAACAGAATAAATACTTAAAAAATAGCAACCTCGAAGATGCATCTAATTTTCAAAACACCTTCAATGAGCCATTCACACTCCCAAAAATAAAGCAAGCAATAAGGACACTAAAAAATAAAAAGAGCCAGGTCCTGATAATATACATCCAGAGCTGCTCAAGAATTTAAGACATGAAGCACTCCATACTCTTATTAAGAATTTTCAATAAAATCTGGACCACCAGTAATAACATACCAACACTGTGGAAAAAAGCAAAAATTATACCCATTAAGAAGAAAGAAAAACCAACTCAAATGATAGATAATTATAGACCGATATCATTAACATCAAACATAGCAAAACTCTTAGAAAGAATGGTAGCTACAAGACTGACATACTATCTAGAAACACAAAATCTATTAGTCCCTGAACAAGCTGGATTTAGGAAGAACAGCTCAGCAATACACCAGGTTGTAAGACTCACACAAGACATTAAAGAAAATTTCAATAATAATAATAATAATAAGACTACTCTAGCACTGTTTGTCAACTTCAAAGATGCGTTTAACACAGTATGGCGAGAAATGCTACTATACAAGATGAAGACATATGGCATATCAGGCCACATGCTAAACTGGTTTCAAACCTTCCTATCCCAAAGATGGTTTGCAGTACAATACAAAACAGCCACATCTAAATGGAAACAAATGAGAGTTGTACTACCTCAAGGGTCTGTTACAAGTGCTATAGAATATCAGAATGACCTGATATATACAATACCAAACAAAACAATATACCAGATGAAATGACAGCCATAGCAATAGCTACGGAAAATGAAAGATACCCAGAAAAAGAATGGCTTCGAATATATACAGATGGATCACTCATCAATAAAAAAAAATGCTGGTGAAGGAGTGTACTGTAAACATTTTGCACAGTATCTAACATTAGATGAAACGTCAAACCACTATGGTGGAGAATTAACAGCTATAAAAGCAGCATTACAGAACATTTTATATAGATCATACATAAAACAAAAAATAGTCATCTTATCAGACTCAAAATCAGCCATAGATGGAATAGTAAATTACAATAATAAAACAACAAGAAATATTAAAGAAATAAGAAGCCTAATTAAAGCAGTTGAAACTTGAAATCATGTCACTTTACAATGGATCCCAGCTCATGTTGGACTTTGGGCAATGAACATGCGGATCAATTAGCAAAGAAAGGTGCAATACAACAAATAAAACCTGTAGGACAAATAGAAATAAATAAACAATTAAATAACATTAAACAACATTTCTAAAGATAGTAGAGACTTGATGAAGAAGATAAATTAAAGGATAAAGCTTATAAGAATATTAAAGACGAGTTGATATACAAAAAATGCCAAGGAAGACTGCAGTAGCCTTATTTAGGATGTCAACTGACCACGATTGCCTCACAGAACACCTCTACAGGTTAGGATGCCTACCTACACCCAAGTGCACTCTCTGTGAAGAATATGTCATCCTGAACAAATATCTCGCCAAATGCAAAGGCCTTAAAAGTGATAACTTACAGACTTTATATTGGGAAGCCAGAGGGGAAAATGATGCAGATCAATTAATCCCCAGTGCCATTGGTGAACAACAACAACAACTATTTTAGCGAGGCAGTTATGTGCTTTACATTACTTTATTTCACTTTGTTTCAAGTTACTTTATTTAACCTTTTGCATGGAGATAACAAAATGAATATTTCATCAAGTCTAATGCAAGCAGGTACTAATGCTTGTCAGCAGTATAATTTCTATTTACTTTACTCTTCTCTTGTAGGAGATAATTCACTCGATCTGCCGTGATGCAATTCACTGGTCTTAAAACTTTAGCTATGTGGAATAAATCTTAACTTCCAACTTGCAATACCTCATTTTCCAATACCAGTCCTGGCACGTCTGCACTCATCGGGATTCAACTCACATCCCACTGGCATCTTTTTCCTTCTGGCATAATTCCTACATTTACATTGTTCCTCATTTGTCTTGTTGCTAGGTGATGTAGTTTTGGCTTATCATGCATCTTCTTTTCTTTGCTGACAATTGATTTTGTGTTCACCTGTTCACTGTAGCTTCCATTTTTAATTCACCTTTGATATGACATCTATTTCTTTCTGAACCACACCAACATACACCTTGTTGCCATTTGGAATTATAATGTGAAATAAGATACAATTTTTTACTTTGAACATAACATGTTAATTTTGTTGTGAGGTTTATTGATATGACTCTATATAAACTCTTAACTTCTGTTTTCATTACCTTAAATGTTTACGACATTTCCTTTCACTAGATAATTAAATTTTTTCCTAGCTATTCTGCATAATTGAATTAAATTATTTGTCTTGTGGAATATTTTTTTTGCCATGGATTCCATTTTTGCTTCCAGTTTAGTCAATTTGCAAATTACCAAATATCCCTTCCTGGGATAGCAGTAAATGTAATAAGTAATATCCTAATATGCTTGCTGCAGAAAGCCAAAAACAGATGCAGAGAATAACAGTTTAGTTTATTTAATATTAGCAGCTATTAGGATAATATTATAATCATCATTAATCACCAGAATTTTGTCTTGCAGGGTTACTTTACATGCTATTAAGTTTACTGACATGAGACTGTTGCATACAATGTAGCAACTAGAACAGAAATTGTATTGCAGAAGGTGGAAACCAGTACTAATGAGCTCATGAATATTCATACCATTAAAATCAAAAGATTTATGAACTGTAATTGCAGGAAAAATTTAATTTCTCACCACATGTGGGGGTTTCAATATTCTTATAAACTCGCTCGTTTGTTGGTAATCTGTATGGGCAGAGAAGGAGATATAATCCACAGACATTTTCAAAGGAAGCTTCTGGCCAGACATGGTAGTGATTTCTTCCGGTTCGGATAAGATGGTTTTAGCCAGTGTGCCCTCCACACAATAGCCAGCAATGATGACACCATTTTTTGAGTCAGTACACCATGACTCAAACAGCTCCCTAGATAAGCCACTCTGCATCATTCCTGGAGATGCCATTACCACACAAGGCCCAATATCTTCAAAATGGTCAATACCCTGCAACAACAAACATTTACTTAAACTCACATGGCAACAAAGCAATATAAAAGGCTTTGAATTATAACAGTCATATTATTACCATATATGGAAATTTAAAAACATTAAAGCGAAACATTTTTCTATCCATTTTACATTAATTCCAATAAATAAATGTAAAGAAATGCTTTGAATGAATGGTAATATGCACCATGGCATCCCCCCCCTCAGAAAATAAACCCTATTTTACAAGGGTTAGAGTTTTGAGGCAGTATTTTAATACCTGAATAATTTCAATTGTATCATATAATAGATAAATTCAATAACAGCCCACCTTGAAAACAATATGTATGTAATAATTATTTAAAATGTATGTAACAGTCATTGCAAATGCTTATTTTTATTGTAAGCATGTTTTATTAACGTTATGTGAATACATTACATACTTTAATAATGCAAGAGCTGTGAGAATAATAAGTTTTAAGTTGCTAACAATGAGGTAATAATGAGGTAACCTTGTAGCAATAATGAGTTTAAAAGTTTGAAAATTACTAGTCATGATTAGAGCAACGATAATGTAACTTTCAGTAACAGTTTAAAATTAGCCAATCACTAGCAAAGAAAAAGCTTTAAGTAAAATGCAGATATTCTATTGGACTAGAATTAGCCAATCAGAGACTTGAAATAACGAAGCTTACAGGTTTTGACCATTGAAAGTTGCTGAGTTGCTGGCAAACCTTGGTAGTGAACAGATGGAAGATGTATTCTCTACAGAGATATTACGTGTGAATCATAAAATATGTATACGCGCTAAGTAAAAGCATTTAAGATTCTCACAGTTCTTTAAAAGTGTAGTGCTTTATAAAAATGTACAAGAATTAATAAAAGAAGTGAATTTAAAAACTTAACTTCTGTGATGTCTACAATCATTGTAATATCACACCCTAAGAAATGTGACTCTACAAACATTACTGAAGCAGCCGAGGCAAAATTAAAATATAAGTAATATATAGAAGCAGTGTTAATAACAAAGTTAAATATTATAGTGTAAAACTTGGAGTGTAACAACAAAAACACATCTTGAAATCAGCTTCTCATACGTAACAGCATATTGCATAATAACAGTAACTATTACATTTATTTAAAGGTGAGTCGGAATTGTTACACTAACATCACTTAAGTTTACTCACTTAACATGTTTTGGGAAACCGTTGTTCCCATCCTCAGAAAGTTAATTTTAACCTTCTGAGGATGGGAACAACGGTTTCCCGAAACATGTTAAGTGAGTAAACTTAAGTGATGTTAGTGTAACAATTCCGACTCACCTTTAAATAAATTCAATACACATCACTGTTTCTAGCTTCTTTTCATTACAATATCAAAGTAACTATTACGTAATCAAAAAATTCAAACTGACGCCCAAAGCTTGTTGCAAACTGCTTAAAGCAACTAATAATTTACGTAAAAACAATACGTAACCATAAATCTACTTCAAGTTGGCTCCCATGCGTGGGGCAGTTAAAATTACGTAACCAAATAAAACAAAAGCAGCACAATATAACCTTCTTCAAGTATTAAATAAACAAAACATGAAGCAAACAACTATCTCAAGTTTACAGATAATTTGCAGATTTGTTACAACAGTACAAATAGTTCACAAATTATCATAGATATGGTGAATAAAGTTGATGAATAGTTTATAACAGCAAGTCCTACTGAATATTTGATACAAAGGTTTACTATAAGGTATACTACATTTACGTAGATGCTTTACAAGGATATGTCTTTTTCTCTGGAATTTGGTGCAATTAAATAGCAAGTGTTCAATTGATTGTTCATTTCCACAGATGCATCGGTAACCATTTTTTGCATTAATATGAAACCTTTGAAAATAGAAACCAAATTTTCCATGTCTGGAAAGAAACTGTGTTGTAATAAGGCTCAAGCAATTTGCACATCAGGAAGAAAACTGCCTTTGCTGTAGATCAGAGGTGGCGAAAACGTGCTTCGCGAGTTATTTTGACTCGCAGGCGCCGTTCCCTCTCTGCAACCGTGCCTTTGTTTTTTACGTGCTTCTGAGTGATGCAGTGCGGGTTGCATATTTGGTGACTCGCGGAAGGAAGTCGTTTTCGCCACCCTTGCTGTAGATCATTGGTACTTTCTCTCCATTTCAAATTCCACATATCATTTATTCTGGATTTGCATCCAGCTTTAACACGTGACAGTAAATATTTGTATATGCGAATTCCTCTGTGCCGGATGCTGCTGCTTTAGCAAGTTTGTCGGCTCTCTCATTTCCATCTTGCCCATTATGTCCTTTAATCCATGAAAGGCAAATGTGAAATTGATAGCTTGATAAACACGGGTGGATATTGTATTTATTACTAATAGCAAGTAAAGAATCAGAGTAAATTTGTGATGTAGTTTGGTTGTCTACAAACCATTTTATTGCTTTACAGAGGGCAAGAAGTTGTCCTCACACCATGGCATTTGTAGACCTTGAGAAAGCATATGACCACACTGACCTAAAATTGTTATAGTATAAATTTTGAGCAATGGAGCCAGTCAACATTTGGTGAATATCCTTAAAGGAAAACACATTCTGTGTGAGAATAGGGGAAGGAATGGTAACAAAAGAAATAAATAAAAAGAAGGGGCTTTGTCAAGGGTGCAAGTTAAGTCCTGTGTTACTCAATCTGTTCATTGACGATATACTAACAAGATAGGAAAGAGCAATAACTTTTTTCCAGCAATAAATAATGTGACTATCCCTGGCTTATCATTTACATGATTTAGTTGTAGGATCCATCTCAATCTCCTTATTATATCTCCTTCTCCTAATCCTTATAGCAAATAGATAAGTACTGCAATGAATGGAATTTAAAGGTAAACCAGGAGAAGATTCAAATAATAATATTTAAGAAAGAGGCAAAATTGAGTAAGTATGAAAAGTGGAAGAAAGTAAGTAAAGAATATGAAATGGTTAGAGTATATATTTAGGGGTTAAAACTGATTGGGGTGAAAAAAGGGAGAAATAGAAGAGGTTGGCATTGGTGAAACAGAAAGGAGCATTGGCAACTATTACAGGGTGTAAATATAATATATAAATGTGAACTGGTTAGAGAAAATACATGATAATTGAAGCAAAAATGTTATATGACATTGAATTATGAGGTCTAGATGGTAGATGGGAAATTGTGGATGTTTTGTAGGGAAGTGTTACATCTGCAACAGCAAAGGAATTTGCTCAAATTGAAAGGGGAAGGAAAGGTATGATTATAGAGAGAGCTCTTAAATATTGGCTTAGAATATTGAATCTAGATGAAGGGAATCTGTTAAGACAATGCTTGGAATATCAAAAAAAGAGTTAAAGAGAAAATAGGTGGGGCTACAATATGTGAACTAACTTGGAGAATAATGGACTGGGGGAAATTTGGAGAAGGAAGGAAAATACTGTAAATGGTTTTAGGAAAGGAGCAAGGAGATTTGAAGATATAGAAATACAAACACTGTTTAGTCACATAGCTGGGAAAAGATTGTTAGAATCGTATATAAAAAGTATATGGGAAAGACAAGCATATATTGATAAAGTAAATAAAGAAAAAAGAGAGAGGACTGCATGATGTGTGGAGGCTAAAAGGGATGAGAAAAGGTTTCCCACAAAATCAGTGCCCATTATGTGGAGGGAAAGAAGATACGGAGCACAGAATTTTGTAATGTAAAGGGACAGAGTTTTGGAGAAAAGTGTATACATGGAAAATGGCTTAAATTAGACAGAAAGGTAGCATTAATTAAACTCTATAGTAAAGACAGCAAGATGGTAGGTGAGTACCTAACTAAAGTAAAAAAGAAGTGGAATTGATCAATAAAAAGAGAAGTAAATCAAACATAAACTTAAGGTTGTTAAAACAGAATGTTCTTAGACAATAAGGAAATTTTGGACATGAATATAGCATTACTTTTAATTTGGAAGACATACTGAAAAGATTAAATATATAATACAGCAGAATCTTGTTAGTACGTTTTTGTAGGGACCTAAGGATTTGGACGTCATAGGCGGGAAACAAAAATGCAAAATTTGCAATTTAAGAACACAGTTATGTAATAAAATCTAATAAATAGTACGTCTACATGGGCAATTGAAATCCATTTTTAGTACAATTTCATACTGAATACGATCTGTGTTTCCGTGTTAAATTCAATATGTGTTCAAATGAATTTGGATACACAAAGCCCGAGAATAAATAATTCAAGCTTTCATATTGGTCAACTTGGATTTTTGAGGTTATGAACGTTTTTGAAAAATAAATTGTGAATTATGGAAGCGACAATAGTGGCTTTGCTGTGTGTTTTATTACACATGTGATAACAATTTCCGCTAAAAAAGAAAACAATATTATGAGCGTGCACCATATTACGAGTACAATAGACAATAGTATCTTTGGCGAATTCAATACGATTTGAATACGGTAGGTGTTTACATGCAACAAATTTCGTTCCGATCCTTTTCTGATCCTATTTTCCAAGAGGAAAGTTTTGTTTTAGCATTTTTCCATTCTTTAAAAGCAGTTTCTATCAATTTAAGTTTGCTAACAATTGTGTTTAAGGTTGATGGAGGAATGTTTAACTTCCGCACTATATCCACATGTTTCATATTTGGATTGTGATCTATTTCAAGGATTTTCAGTTTTACACGGTTGGTTATTTATTACACTTTATTTTTTTTCATTGCAAATGAAAAGTTAAAATACAATCTATGTATGCTTGGTCAACACTCAACAGTAGAAACTATCGTGTAAAGCATTCTCTATCCCGCCCACACAAATCGTGTCACACAAATATTTACATACATGCATGTGATTGGCTGCTGGTATCCACCCGTGAACAAAGTAGCAAATGAGGACGTCAAACTTTCAACGTGTTAAGCACCTACTCCCACTGGACTGACCAAGGATTGGCCAAAACAGCGAAGGAGCACGTCAAACTTCAAACGCAGTAAGCGGGACCAGGAAAATGCACTAAGTAAACATTATTTATTACATTTGGCGATTTGGTACCGGGACTTTTATAATTCAACGTAATACACGGGAAAACGTGTTAATGAGGAACGTGCTAATGAGATTCCACTGTATATAGAAGTGGTTGCAAATATACAATTTCACTAAAATTGGTTAAATACCTCAAAACTAGTTTCGAGGAATCACTTCATCATCATTAGCTGATTGCAACTGGTTGGCTTTCATCTGATGGTGACAGATGTCTCTTTGTCCCTCTAGTGGTGGTTCTACATGTTTAGTGATCAAAATTTTGTCCATAGGGATGTCGAAATTCATTAACCTTGGACAAAATTTCCAAAGAAATATTTTCTACAAAATGTTTAATTCAGTAGGTTTTTGTGCCTGCTTGACAAGTGATACTGTGTCCTCAATTTCATGTCCTTGAATCCAAAAATGTGCTGCAACTGCTGATTTTTCTTCTTCCCTGGATTTGATGTTTCAAAAATGTTCCTTAAGCCTCATTTCTATACTACGCTTAGTTTGACCAATATAGATTTGATCACAAACCTTGCAATCTATTCTATAAATCCTGGATTTTTTATGAGCTGGCATTTTTTCTTTTTGGTTTGCATTTATGAGAAATTTTATACTGAATTTATTTTCGGGGGAGTGCCACATTGCTATCACTGAAAATTTTCTGGAATTTGTTATGTGCCCATGGATGAAATGTGACTTTTTTGTATGTCGGATTTTGTTTGTGTGGTTTGAGAGTTGTATTTTCTTTTATCATTTTTTGTTGTTTGAATTTTTTGATTAACCTATCCACCACATCTGTTTTGTAGCCATTTTTTGTAGCTGTTTTTAAAATTTGTTGGCATTCTAAGTTATATTCCTTTTCAGTGAGGGGGATTTTCACTAATCTATGGGCCAAGCTGTTAAAAACTGCAACTTTGTGTGATGGGGGATTGTAACTATTGCTTTTTATATAGTTAATCCATATAGGTGTTTTTTCTACATATTCCAAAAGCTAATCTATTGTTCTTCATGATATTTAGGTCCAGGTAGGGGACCTGGTTATCCAATTCAGTTTCCATGCTAAACTTAATATTACTGTGAGAAACTAACCATTACATGCACATACCGTACTGAACAAGACGGTATTACCATACCATCCAAGAGGCTTCACATCTGATAAATCTAGCGACAGTGACTATACTCTATCCAAGACAAGAATGTAAACAACAAGGAGGATTGTTTGACACTACATGTGGGCAGGTAAATTTTGCAATGCCAGCTGTAGCAGCGCTAACTTCTTGACAATAAACCGAGTAAGACATGGTCAGTAACTTATTAAATCTATGTGTTGAAGAATTGCTATTATTGTGCAGTAGCATAAGGTTACGCTTCGGTTTTCTTTCCCAAACATCACAAAATAATGCTCGATCATTTGCCTCTTGCCACTTCTTAAGATTCGCCTAGGCTGTGTTTTATTTTGATAAATTGAAGGCCTGCTCCATGATAAGCTGATTGCTTATAAATTACATATAAATGCTCTGGGCTTGTGAAGTATGCAAGAAGTGTAGGAAATGTACTTTTAAATATCAGAAGCAACTCTAGATGATAAACAATCACAACTGAATCAGCACTCACTGCAAGGCCTACTTTGTTCCAAGACGGTCGTATGGTACAGGAACAGAACCCATTATACAAGTGTTTCATTAGTAATACAAAGTTAGACTGCATATTATTTAACAATAATAAGTTAATACGGTATAACTGCACCTGTCTTTGGTTTAATCTATGTCTCTATGCTTATGTATATGTCTGTTGTAAACATTCCTTTCAGAATTCACGAGCCAAGAACACATCTGTGGTGTATGTTTAGGGTTACAGAGAAATGAATCTAAACATTTGTAGACTTGTCTCTCTCCTAAACTAATTTGCATTGAATAATGATAGAAAAGTACTTACAGTGCTGTGCTTCTTAAAGGCAGTTATTGTGTGAAAACAAACAAAATGCCCATTAAGTTCCCTCCACCAATCCGCACCCTAAGAGCGTTCCGTCTCCTCCTTCCCATATGTTTGCAAGAGGATCATTCTTGGTTAAGACAGATTTTAGTATTGTACAAGAGTGCATTTTGTTTACATCTGATATGCCACAAACAGGTTTCACAATTGAGACTCTAACATGACAGATTTAATGTTGACGCATGTAGCACAGTAAAAAATCGTGTTCCTATCCTGAAAAAGCTTATTTTGGTACTGCCTTTCTACTCTACAATTTTATGCACATTGTTTTTCCACAACTTGTATATATATCTCAACATGCTCTTTAATGTAAACCTAACTTACCTTCAGATTCGATATATGCTTGAACACAAAAGGGTTATTTATTGCTATTTGTCTTCGTATCTTGTCATTCATGGCATTTACGTATGTTTGGTAAACCGCCATGCATTTTTTTGCCAGAGAAGAAGCATAATATATTGGTATGTCTTGTAATTCAGGATGCTGACTCCAATATTCATCTAGAAACATACAATATACATTACAAGGTTATCATATAGAAGTGATTATGGTAATGTTTTTCTATATTTTCAACAGCATTACCTAAGATGAGGAGTAGCTCCTGGGCTCTGCCTAATGCAAAAACTGGTATTAGACATCTTCCACCTCTGTTCACAATGTCGTGTACAAGAGCTGTGAATCTTCCTTCACGTTCTTCACGTTTCTCATGGATGTGTGTGCCATATGTAGATTCCTTGGGGGGGAAAAAAATTAAATTCAGAAATATCAACTTACTTAAGTACAGTGGTGGTGGATTTATGTTTTACAGACAGTTGGTTAAACATGAAACTTGGTATTTAACTTCAGGAACCTTCCAAGGATGTAACAGAAACTACAATCGAAAAATTTTCATTATTTTTTTATTTTCTCAAAAATGACTAATGATTTTGATTAAAATACCATCTGTATCAGATATTTACATGACAAATAATATATATATCTTGAATTTTCTGGGAATAGCCTGTGAAGTTCTCTTCATTCTGAATGACTACTGTACAATTGGTAAATGTAAGAGATAGGCAAAATCTTACTGCACAAAAAATGCAGATCTCATTGAAGTATACAATTTATGTGGCGTCAATCATTTCTAAGATATTCTTTGCTATTGGTTTGAATTTTCAAATACTTTATACTTTCAAGTACAAAGCTCTATTCTTTTTTTATTCTTTTTCTTCATATTCATGCAAAGAGGACAGAATTTGAAAGCCATCACATAGAGGCCAGCTTTGAAAAGATTTGACTATCACTTTAGCTTATTGTATTCTTCTTATACTTGCAACGAAATGTGTAAATGAGTAATTAAGGTTTATCTGCATTAACAAGAATTAGACAGAAGATAGCTTTTATTAGAATAGTTTGTGGGAGAGTGAGTAGAGAAAGCCATGTGAGTGTAACATATAAAATTGTTTATTATTTATTTTGTAATATTATTATAATTTGACAAAATCGTATATACAAATGTAATGCTTCTAGTGAGTAAGCAATCACATCTAATCTCTATAATCTGCATTGATAGCTAGTTAACTCTTAAACAGAAATGAGTTTTGATTATTTAAAGCAAAAACGGAAAAGTAAATATTTTGATAACATATCTTTGAGATGTAACTCTTTCTGCAACTGTTTTGATAGGCATAAAAGTACAAATTTTATTTGCAAGTTGTTCCTGTATAAAAATCTCCTTTTCTGCAAATATGAGGCATATCTGGAAATGAAGGTTACAATAACTGTGTTCATTCAACAAAACACCCAATGCACATTATTTACTGGTATTCACTTTATTTTTTGACATAATTGTCCATTTTTAACTCTGAGTACTAGCTTCTGTACTCCTAAATCATAGAATTCTACTGCCTGCTGCTGGAACACATTACCACTTCATTCATGATCTCTTCATCATTGGGGAAGTATAGCCCTGCAAGATGCCTCTTTAGGTGAAGAAACAAATCATTAGCCACACGGTATGGCCAAAAACTTCACACTTGAAACTTTGGGAAATGCTTGGTGTCTTGTTTTGAATGGTCTGTCATAGACATAGTAAGGTTTGGCAGTATGCTACATCAATAATTGTGGAGCAGGGAGGCATGAAGTCAATCAGAAGAATGCTTTTTGTGTTCCTGAAAACAGAAGCCATAATTTCATTTGTTCAAATTGAAGCTTTGAATTTCTTGGGTTTTGGGGAGTGCATATGGCTCCATTAGTGATCGTCGCTTCAGGTGTATGGTGATAAACCCAAGTTTCATCCCCCATAGAGAAACTCGTCTCCTGGATGTGCACGCATACTGGGTAGTTGAGTGCAAAACCCATCTATTTTCTTGATTTCACTGTTATCATTTTGGGTACCCATCACGCACATTCACAGCATCATGAAGTGTTGTCTTATAAACATTCAGATTTCATGCATTTCTATTACTCTGATACACTGAGTTGCATGAATTGTTTCTTCATTTCTCTGAAGCGGTTTATCAGTCATCACAGATGGTCTTCTGCTTGTCATGAACATTTGTCCAATCTTCCAAGAATTCACTAAATCACTTCGTTACAAGTTGCAGATTCATACTGTTTCCATAAATGGGAATATCTGATGGGTACTCACCTCTAGTATAGAGAAAACATATGTTGGAATGCAATTCACATTTGGCGGGATTCTGAATCTGCACAGCCATTGTTAACACGTCGCAGTAAGTTCTGGTTCAGGTATGTGCGCACGAGTCAATGGAAGTGGGGTGGGGCTCTGTCCTGTTGGAAAAACAAAGCCACCTCTGTCTCTCAGTTGCGGCATAAGCCATTGTTCTAACGTGTCCAGATAAGTGATGCCAGTAACTGTGGATTCAGCGAAGAAAAAGGGCCCGTAAACGTGTTAACACGTGTTACTCAAAATATACTGCAGGTAGCAATGAGGAACATCGAAAAAAAAAAAAAAGTGGAAGGATGGCAGTCAAACCAGTATAACCAACATATGCATTAAAATGTTACCTGTCTGCCTATATGTACCGTAACCTTAGTTTCCGAACATGCCTGTACCACAGTCAAGGATGCGAAACATGCTCTATAGTGAATTTATACTACCATCGACCCAAAAAAGGGTCCTGGTGTAAAAAAAACCCACATGACTTTACCGCAGCACACCTTTCAAGCAAATGAAAATTGGTCATTACTGTACTGCATGTACTATCACCCTTTTTGTACTCCAAATAATAAAGACAGTGAATAAGCACAGTGTTTTAATAACGGTTTCATTTAAACATAACTTAAATAATTAGCTTCTATTACAGGGTAATTCATAAGTCAATGTCACATTTCGGAAGTTTGTTGTAAAATAAGTACTTGACATATCAGTGTGAATGATATACCAAATGAAAGGCAACCTCTCAAAGTTTGTTTGGTATATCTTACAAGTGTTCAAAGTGTGCGCCACTGGTTACACGGGAGACATCCAGGCGATAGTCCAATTCTGCCCACACCCACACCAGCATGTCACGGTCGATCTTGCTATCACTGCTGTAATGCAATCTTAGAGGTCCTTCAAGTCAGCTGGAAGTGGTGGAATGAACACCCTATCCTTCACATATCCCTAGAGAGAGAAATCGCATGGTGTTAATTCCGGGGATTGGGGCGGCCACCGAAACAATGCAACGTCATTGTCAGCATTTCGTTCAATCCAACGTCGCAGTAAGTTCTGGTTCAGGTATGTGCGCACGAGTCAATGGAAGTGGGGTGGGGCGCTGTCCTGTTGGAAAAACAAAGCCACCTCTGTCTCTCAGTTGCGGCATAAGCCATTGTTCTAACGTGTCCAGATAAGTGATGCCAGTAACTGTGGATTCAGCGAAGAAAAAGGGCCCATAAACCTTGTCCTTTGACAGGGCGCAGAACACGTTGATTTTTGGGGAGCTGTGCACATGCTCGACTGTCATATGTGGGTGTTGGGTTCCCCAAATGCGCACATTGTGACGGTTTACTTTCCCCAACAAGTAAAACATTGCTTCATCGCCAAAGAGTCTGTTACCAAAACCATCATCATCTGCCATTGCAGCCTGCATATCGATGGCAAATTGTGTGCAAACCTCTTTGTCACCATCTGTGAGCACCTGCAGGAGTACTAGTTTGTACGGCTTCACCTTCAGTTGCTTCCGAAGAACCAGCCACACAGTCAATTGAGACATTCCCAGCTGCAGACATGCACAATTTGTCAATTTCTCAGGGCTGCGCGCAAACAACTTGTGAACACCTGCAACAGTGGCATCTGACGATCCCGGCCTTCCGGGTCGTTTGAGTGGACACAGACAACCAGTGCGCTCGAACGTTCCATACCACCTCTTGATGGTCCTGCAATCTGGTGCATCCTTGTGAAAACAAGTGCAAAATTGCCGCTGAACAGTCACAGTAACCTCTGTTTTCGCAAATTGTATCATGCAAAATGCTCTCCTGTTACCCACGAACGCCATTTTGTACACTCCTGCCGCCTAGCGGCCAACCGTGTCACCACAACATGCGCGCTTCAAGTGACACAAACTTGGAGAGTTTCTGTTTCCATACGTACATGATTCGGAACTGCACGTCTCATACATCACGCACAAGATGTTTTCCAAATGTGATACTGACTTATGAATAACCCTGTATTATCATGGCCATGCAGCCATCAGTATTCCCATATTGTTTAATGGTGCGAAGTAACGGTCATGTTAATACAGTAATGCCTGAGTGAGTAGCAGGTCAGAGCACTGTAATTAAACATAGAAGTGGCAAAGCCATTAAAAGTGGAGAAAAACTGACAATTTTGAATGTATTAAAGTTTTCAATTGACCATTATGATACCCTTGCTGTTAAAGATGTCATTAAATTAACATCGGTAAGTAACTGGCGTGCCTGCATGACCAAGTTGTAAACAGGCTCATTATAAACCTTGAAGACGACTTAAGGAATATCACCACTTCTGATTCCAGCTGGGTATCGCACTATTACCCAAGGATTTCAATTAACACTTAACTATATACCAATAACATTTTATAATATTTCTTCATCCATATTTGAATTAGCATATTTAGTTTAACAAATATAGAGGTACTTATTTCTTTGATCAGTGCTGGTGCAGTGAAAGATAGTATGTGTTTAAGATGAGGTAACGATAGCAGTTTCCTGAGCTCCCGAAAGTAAACAGGTCAGCAGCTGGATGCATCCACAACATGTCAAGCATAGAGTTTATGCATAGACCCATTTTTGTGCCACAAAAAGTACAGTTAAACTTAAATATAAAGTGTAAACTTGACTTAAGTGGTATTGTATAAAACACCTTGTACTATTCAGTATATAGCAAAGTGCCATAATAAATTCTTGAAGTACTCTGACACTGCTATTCATTTAACATGGCTAGGTTCACCAAGTTTCTTTAAACATAGGCCAATGCCACAATACACTAAATCTTTAAATTTTAAACATTATTAAAAATCACTGAAATTCTTTGTTTAACCAAGACAGTTATTTACTACAAAAAAAACATCTGCTGATGACACCTTCTTATTGGAATGTACTAGGCATCTACAGTTTTCACAGCAACATAACTGGAGAACAGAGAAGTTATAGCCACTTAAATTGTGTGATGTATACCACTAATGCAAAACAGCCACAACTATAAGCTTACTACGTTTGTGTTTATATGAACAAAAAGCTGACTTAACAAATTTTGGATATATTTAAGACAGCATCAGGCCTGTAATAAAGGTTGATGAAACCAGCCATAGTCTGTTATACAGCAACTTATGCCCCATAGTTAATATAAATACTCAACATACTGTTATTAAAACATCTGGGTGTACATTTGGTATTTCAGCAGCCATCAAATGTCTGTCCTCTTGACGAGAAAAGTCACCAGTATACAAAATCTGTAAAATAAACAAAGTTTAAATTAATTTAGCTGTTGTGCGCGCACATGCAGTGATTCAAATCAACTTCACATCTCAGTTAAGTGAGGCAGTCTGTTTTAAAACACAGTAGCTGACATTTTGGGCAGAATTAATATGTTTAATACATAATGTGATATGAAACAATCTAAGTTTATGCAATTTTAGCTTTTTAATATCTCAACAGACAGTTCATATTTGCACTCATAACTACAAATAATCACAGAGAAGTTTTAGCCAGTAAACCATTAAGTTAGGAACACAACAAGGGATGATGGTAAGGGAAGGTGGAAATATCTGTGATCTTGCAGTGTTCTCTGTAAACAAATATGATGTATGTTTGAAGGCAGTACACCCTACTTCAAAAGCAGGTAGACTAGAGTTAAAGAGTATTAGAAGAAAAAAAAGCAATGAATGTTAAGCTATTGATAGTATGCAATACAATTACCTCATTTAATTAAGCTATTAAGCTACAGAAATCTTAATTACCTTGGCTCTTCTTTTACATAGAGAATACAGCTATTACAATGTACAATAATATATTTCCAGGAATGCATGGAATATAAGTTGCATGCAATTAGCATGTGGACAGTTTTTATACTATGAAAAATTATGTTTCCATCACACAACATAAGAAGAGCAAATGAAAAACATGAAATATCAGTATTACTTGAGATTCCTTATTGATTTTCAATCAGCCGTTGGAGAGTTAAGACATGTTCATCCCAAGAGCTATCGTCGAAGATCAGTGAAATACAACATTTGTTGTAAGAGTCATATTATTTGTTGAGATAAATATGAAGATACAAACAATATGAGTTGGAATCTAAAAGAATGAAGAAGGAAACTGCTTGTAAAACACACTGTGACTGAATAATAATAAAATAAACTTAACACTCACCTTTTGAAAGATATTTCATTATTTAATCTAAATTACACTATGTAATCAAAAATATCCCCACACCCCCCACAAACATACGTTTTTTATCTTAGGTGCATTGTGCTGCCACCTACTGCCTGGTATTCATTATCAGCAACCTCAGTAGTCATTAGGCATCGTGAAACAGCAGAATGGGACGCTCCGTGGAAATCACGGACTTCGAACGTGGTCAGGTGATTGGGTGTCACTTGTCAGAAGTCTGTACGCGAGATTTCCACACTCCTAAACATCCCTAGATCCACTAATTCTGATGTGATAGTGAAGTGGAAACGTGAAGGGACATGTACAGCACAAAAGCGTACAGGCCGACCTCGTCTGTTGACTGACAGAGACTGCCAACATTTGAAGAGGGTTGTAAAGAGTAATAAGCAGACATCTATTCAGACCATCAAACTGCATCAGGATTCACTCCAAGTACTATGACAGTTAGGTGTGAGGTGAGAAACCTTGGATTCCATGGTCGAGTGGCTGCTCATAAGCCACACATCATGCAGGAAAATGCCAAACGATGCCTTGCTTGGTGTAAGGAGCATCAAAATTACACGATTGAACAGTGGCAAAACGTTGTGTGGAGTGACAAATCATGGTACACAATGTGGTGATCCGATGGCAGGGTGTGGGTAAGACAAATGCCCAGTGAATGTCATCAGCCAGCGTGTGTAGTGCCAACAATGAAATTCGGAGGTGGCGGTGTTATGGTGTGGTCATGTTTTTCCTGGAGGGGGATTGCACCCCTTGTTGTTTTGCGTGACACGATCACAGCGCAGACCTACATTGATATTTAAGCACCTTCTTGCTTCCCACTGTTGAAGAGCAATTCAGGGATGGCGATTGCATCTTTCAACATGATAGAACACCTGTTCATACTGCACGGGCTGTGGCGGAGTGGTTACACGACAATAACATCGCTGTAATGGACTGGTCTGCACAGAGTCCTGACTTGAATCCTATAGAACACCTTTGGGATGTTTTGCATTGCAGACTTCGTGCCAGGCTTCACCGACCTACATCCATACCTCTCCTCAGTTCTGCACTCCGTGAAGAATGGGCTGCCATTCCCCAAGAAACCTTCCAGCACCTGATTGAAAGTATGCCTGCCAGAGTGAATGCTGTCATCAAGGTTAAGGGTGGCCAACACCATATTGACTTCCAGCATTACCGATGGAATGCGCCATGAACTTGTACATCATTTTCAGCCAGGTGTCCGGATACTTTTGATCACGTAGTGTATATATCTCCTCAAAGCCTTAATGGCCCGAGATTAAGATTTTCATCTACCAACTACTGTTTAAATTCTCATAAACAATTTAGTTTATGAGACTAGTCTGGTAACGAGTAAATATGAGAAAGAACTAAGTTCCTAATTAAAAAGTACGGTGCACTAAAAATAGCAGGCTACAGCACAAAACCAACAATTTCAAATTGGCACTTAACAAAAGAAACTTATACACTAATTTCAGAAAATAAAAATGAGCACAGAGTTGAGTTTGTGCCAAAATAAGTGTTTTTATTCTGGATTATCCAGATTACCTCCAGTCACACCTTTAGCTGTTTTACTTAGTTTAAAGTAGAAGTAAACAAACCTTAATGTATCAATCTGCCGAGCACATGGTGGCATCACGTGGAGGTATGTCGGGAACTAAGAGAGGAAATTGCTACAGACAACATACAAATACAACACATTCTACAACTTGGGGATCATTAGCTTTTAAACATTTTGTATGTCTTATTCCTATATTTTGCCTTACAATCTAAGCTTCTGAGACAACACTAAGAGCAGACAAATGAAAGTGGCATCTGAACAGTTTGGCAACTCTACTTATCTATTACTCCACCTGCGATTAACGATACTGGATTAAACGGATCTTAACTTTAGTTTATGGAAATCATTCATTTAATTTCTAATATAAGTATACCACTTTTGCTTTAAACTTTTATGAGTCAACGAGTTAAGAAAATGATGAGCACAATAGGTTAGAAAGTTAAACAGAAAACAAACGTGATCCAAGCGATCCAAGCAACATGCTGTATCACTAAAAAGAAGTTCAATTATTGGTAAACAGTAGCTAGTACATTCATTGTCGATTAAAGATGGGTACTTTTCACAAATTTGTTAAAAACATTTAACACAACCATCTTCTCTCCACAGAGGAGAAGGATTCTGAGCCATTACACTCTAGAAAGTAATATCTTCTCAACACATGCACCACTGACAGCTTAACACCTTCGTAGAGTCTCATAAACCATCTTCTATGTTAGTTCTGCTAGTTGTAAGTGGATCTGAATGAACACAATTTTTTTTTCACAAACTAAACTGTTACAATAACAAGTTTTTAAAATGTTTCTTTGCACAAGAATAACTACAAAATGTTATGATCTGAACTGAATTGTTTTATGTAGAGAAAGAGACAAGCTAAGCCGGAAAGGTTGTAGTTCACCAACCGGCCAATGAGGCACTTCCTTGTCACATGGTTTTGTTTACAACTCCTTTGAACTTAAAGTAAAACCACTTTAGTCTGAGTAAAGAAGGTTCTTGGTAACCAACACAACAAACTCATGCACTCATATACACAAAAAATTAAGGAATCTGAAATAAATGTAGGAAACTTCACTGGAACTTTGAAAATCAAAACCAAATATAATATATAAGAAAATGTGAGTACTTTTATGAAAAAAGAAATAAAACATGGAATCTTCAGATGCATCATACAACTCTGAGTTAAATGTTCGCTACATACCTTAACACCCGCAATCTCAATCATGAACATTGCAGCACCGAGGACATGTCCAGCATTGTATGCCCAGAATTTGATTCCATACACATCTTTTTCTTCGTGAAAATTAATAGTTTCTATCTTATCCATGCTTGTTTCCAGATCTGCCTCTGTATATAGCATTTGTTCTGTGGCGATGTTGCTTTTAAGAAAAGAAAGAAAGAAAAGAAAAGAAAAAGTATTATTCATCATTTATTTTAAATATTTTAATTGTATTGCAAATGTATAATACAAAAAATACATAAACCTCTATTTAACTCACATGCTAAGTTATTGGAAGTGATTATAAACAGTGAAACTTTTTAACACATTGAAATTGTGAATGGATTGGAGATATTTAGTTTCACTAATTAAATATTCATGCAGAACATGTTTCAAAGATGTTCCTCTCCATTGTTAACTTAACTTGAAATCTAGTTCTTTTAATGATGTGTGCAACCCAGGAAAATTTATTTTCTCTTTCACAAGAGGTAATAATTTTCTGATGGTAGGAACAATTTTGTCATTCACTTAAAAGTCATGAACTGTTCTACAAATTACACATTTATCAGTGTCATCTACATGCACAATTGTGTGCGCTGGTTTAGTTTTCGTGTTTCACCTTGAGTGCATAGGACTTCAACTTCCACCCTTTCATTAAACAAATTGTTTTCCCTTCATTATCTTGTTAGTAAATGACTTGGATAGTCTGCTGTAATAAACAGCTATTTGCATAGCTTAGTTTACCGTGAAAGCAAAGCGTTTGTGTCTAGCTTCTTCATCACACTTTTCAATAATGTTATGTATTATTTCATGGCCACTATTTTTCTTCTGAACAGACATAGCAGCAGCATCTACGTGCCGCATCTGAAAGGTTAAAACCTTTGAACAATACTGTGCAGCTTGACAGAATCAATGATGAGTTATGTATATATGAAACAAAATGTACAAAACTATAACACAAGAAGTAAAATATGCACATACAACACACAAAACAAGAACAAAGTGGATACAAGGCTTCAGAAAATCTTCTACATATTACAACTTACATAGCATCAAAATACCATGCGTTCATAGATTGGCCAGACCGTTCCATGGTGGCATTGGACTGGGTGAGGAGTAGTGCACCTGGTGCACAGAGAGAGTAGCGCTGTAGCTACCGCTGATGCATAAGTTGAGTTGGATCTGTCATGAGGGAAAGAATGTCTGTGCGCACGTTTACACTAAAACTGTGTTGTCTCTTAGTGATAAATTGTCCATTAATAATTGTTGAGTACACTTTAGAACATATTTTTCTGTATGATGCATATGTGAAATACTCTTCTGCAAGAAGGTGTAGAGAATTTCAACACTGGTTCGCAGGTGTCTAAATTCCTATACTTTTTTCACTATAAGCTGAAAGGAGAAGTAAACAAAACCACGTGACAAGATAGCACCTCATTGGCTGGGGGCAAACTACAACCTTTCCCGCTTAGCATGTCGTCTCTTCCTCTACAAAAAACAGTTTGGTTCAGATCGTAACACTTTGTGGTTATTCTAATGTGGAGGAATTTAAAAAACTCATTATTGTAACAGTTCAATTTATGAAACTAAATAGGTTTGTTCAGATTCACCTACAATCAAATAAACCGTTATAGCAGAGGGTTTAAGAGGCTATGCGCAGGCACTGCAGTTCATTTCTGGTTTCGAGAGAGTCATGGCTGAGAATCCTCTGCCACTGTGGAAAACATAAACATGGGAAATGGAAAGAAGACAATTGTATTAAATGCTTTTAACAAATTCTGTGTAAAGTACCCACCCACCTTTAATCAACAATAAATATGGTTGGCCATTGTTTAGCAATAATTGAACTTCTTTGTTAGCGATGCAGAATTGTTACTTGAACTGCTGGGATCGCGTTTTGTTTCCTGTTATGTTTTAACCTATAGTGCTAATAGTTTTTTTTTTAACTTGACTCATTAAAGGTTAAAGCAAAAGTGGTATACTGATACTAGTCATTAAATGAATGATTTCTAAAGCCTGAAGTTAAGAACAGTTTAATCCAGTATCTTTAATCATATCTTTAATCACAGATGCCGAACTGTTCAGGTGAAGCTTTTATTTGTCTACTCTTAGTATTATGTGTTATAAGTTTAGGATGTAAGGCAAAATATAGGAACAAAACATACAATGTTTAAAAGCTAATGATCCCCAAGCTGCGCAATATGTTGTATTCGCATTCGTCTGAAGCAATTTCTTCTCACGGGTACTTAGTTCCCGTCATCCTCCACGTGGTGCTGCCATGTGCTCGGCGCAGTGATATATTTAGTTTTGTTTACTTCTCCTTTCAGCTTATAGTGAAAAAGGTATGGCGGGTCAACTATTCATGACCTTGCCAATAAAGCCAGGCATACACGACCTTTTTTGAACAAGAAACATATCCAACAATGCCATGTGCTGACAGAAGAGAAGCTTAATGAAGTACGGGCCCAGTTAGAGCACTCACCCCAAAAATCACTGAGACGTTTAGCACAAGAGGTTAACATTTCCAAGACGTGTCAGCTTTTGTAGGAACGAAAATTCTGAAACTTAAGCCGTACAAGGTAGCCCATACTTTAAAACTACAACATCCTGTAAGTAGGTTAATTATTGCAATTGATTTTTGCAGTCCATTCATACTGGCGACATGGACCCACTTTTAACGTTCTTCACTGATGAAGCATGATTTTATCTTCAAGGTCATGTATCTACTCAGAACAGTAGATACTGGACTGCCAAGAATCCCCATATTATTCATGAAGTTCCTCACCACACTGCAAAAGCTGGGGTTTGGTGCGCAGTGAGTGTGTATAGAATTATCGGTCGCATTTTGTTCAACATAACAGTTGATTCATATGTTTATGTAAATTTAATTTTAAACTAATAAGAAATTAAAGATTGTGTGGCTGGTTTCAGCAGGACTCAGCTACAGCGCACACTGCTGCAAATTCTATGCATGAATTGATGTATGTATGTGACAGAATAATTAGTCAAGGATTGTGGCCACCTCGTTCCCCTGACCTACCTCCATGTGATTTTTATTTATGGGGAATGTTAAAGAATAAAGTGTATGCATCAAATCTGCACACGTTACATGAACTGAAGGACATCACGAGGGAAATACAGGCAATTGGTCAACATGAACTTTTGCAAGTAAACCAGAATTGTTTTCGAGATATAGGGAATGTGTTCGCGTTGAAGGTCATCAATTTCAACATCTGTTGTGATGCAGGTAAGCCTAATGTAAGTTAGTACAGTAGTTATGTTCCGTACCCATGACTTGCCAATCATTTACATGTAGTTCTGGCGGAAGTTGTGCCAATCCTCACCCAGTCCAATGCCGCCATGGAAGTCAGGCCGATCTACGAATGCACTGTATTTAATTTACTTACTTTGGAAATACGCAATATAAAGTTTTAAAGATAAAGTATGGAAGTGGTTAATAAAAACTCCATTTCTATGGCACACAAGAATTCCTAGAGACAAGCAAGCAAGGCATGTAAAGTATATATAGAATTACTATCTCTTCATTGCATATGCTTGAAATACTTTCATTAGTTATACGTTACTCTTGATGAAACCTATTGTGATTAGCATATGGTGAATAAACTATTATTATTATTATAGCGACACAGGTAGCCGAGCTCATTAAAGCACAGGCTCGTGAGCAGGTGGTCTGTGATTCAAATCCAGCCAGGACTGTCCTCTCTCGCTGAGGTTTTTTCCAGGTTTTCCTCAGTCCTCATAACTGGCAAATGCCAGAGAGGTAGCTTAAACTTAAGCCTGGTAAGTTTCCTTCCCAATAATCACTTCATATCAGGTGTTATAGTGTGCACCTCCTGTGATGCATATGCAGCTTGTAGGCTTCATATCCTTAATAACAATACCATGTAAACTACAATGTTATGCAGGAATAGGTACCTCACTTTAATGTAATCCGAGAGCAACCATCTATAAATAGCTTTGGTGGCATGGGTCATGAAACATCTTCCTTTGAAACTTGTTTTTTGAAGGAACCATGGTAGAGCTCCACAGTGATCTAAATGAAAGCTGAAAAGAAAGAAAAATGAAGAAGAATTTGGAAAAGTCATTATGCTACATAACTCATGAATGGAAACCTACTTTTCTATTACTGCATCTAGAGCAACAATACAGTGAAGGACAAGGCAACTGCACAAAAAGTAAATAGGCAATTTGTTCAACTATGTTTATTTTAAAAAATTAAAATAAATATATATTTCAAAGTATATATAAATCTGCTCTTTTGAATAAAATTATCGGCTTACAAACATATACTTACTGAGAAATTAACAACAAATCTATTTCATCTGCTTCGACTAAATCAACAAAAGGTAATGCATCCATTCCAGACAATCCCGGATGGATACCACAATCCAGCTGGAAATTGTGAGATAATCAAAATCAATAATTTTCATGTAATATACAAGATAACTGTACAGATATAGCTTTGTAACTCCTACTTATAGCACTATTATTACAATCTAATCTAATGGTAGCTGGTATACTCATCACTTTTCAAGCCATGTTAAATCGTATTTATTTAATACACTGAACCATGGCGCATGCATTTGTGGCCAACAGCCTGTTGCCAGGACAAGGCCTGCCACCCAGCCGCTGCATCTCCCACCTCTGCCAACAACAGGCATCATGGGTGGGGTGCAGTACTGGAGGGTGGGACGTGTTCAGCACCCCGGGTCTTTCCCAGTCGGTATATGCAGCCTTCTCAACCTGGAGCCACTACTTTTCAATCAAGTAGCTCCTCAATTAGCCCCTCAGGGACCTAATGAGGCTGAATGCACTCCAGGCCAGGTCTCCCAGAAGGACAATCGAACCAGGGTCTCCCGCTGTGCTACCACCACACTAAGGAGACGGCCACATGGTAAATGGCAATAATAAAACTATTCATTTAATAAAACCCTACTGCTACTGTTTTCTACACTCCATTTCACATTTGTGAGTGCTCTCTGGTTATAAGAAATGCTCCTGTACTTGCCAAAAAAAAACATCTATGAGCTCTCAATTTGAATAGTTAAGTGCTCTCTGCATTGAATTTTCATCTCATCATTTGCTACTCAGCCATAACTTCTCTAAAACGTTTCTCGTAGGGTACATAACCAGTTAATTTTCTATGTTCACAATGTACTAATTTAAATGTAACTAAGTCTTAAAATTGAATTGCTAAGTAAGGTATCACGGCCTAAAAAGTTTAAAAGTATTCAATTTAATACATTACAATAAAATCCGCGTGCACCAAATAGAAGAACAACTGAAAACAACAATCTCGCATGTTGCATTCACATGGATTTTTCTACCCACTCTTTCACAAACAATTCTTACTTTACTTTCTCTACCACATACATAGAGAAGGTATTGCATTTCACCCAAAAATTTTATATTGATATTTCAGCAGAAATATATGTTTTGGGACACCCTGAATAAAAAAAAAGGAAGATTTTTTTTAGAAAAAAGGTCTGTGTGCATGCGTGCGTGTGTGTGTTTGTCTGTGAACAGCATAACTCAAGAATGAAAAGTTGGATAAATACCAAACTTAATATTTAAGTTGAGTATCTTCTGAAGACGACAGAAAGATTTTTAAGGAAATCCACCCCACCCTTTACACAGAATATTTTTCGAAATTTTTTATTTTCTGAAAAATGGCTCTAATGATTTTGATTAAAATGCCATATATTAAAGATGTTCACATGACAAATAAAAAGTATATTTGAGTTTTTTTGTGAACAGCCTGTGAAATCCTGTTCATTCGGAAGTAGTTTTATATAATCTTGTATAACTGGTAAACATAAAGCGATAGATGAAAACGCATTACACCAACAATTTAGATCTCTTTAAAACACATAATACATTTCAAACAACTTTTTTGTGGCATAAGCCATTTCCGAGGCATGTGCTATTAATGGTTCGAATTGTTCATTCTTTAAAGTCCTGTCAACATTCAGTTGTTTCTTGCAATTCCATACAAACAGTATGGAATTTAAGATCAGCATATAGCATCCAGCTCTTAAACATTGTATCCATAACAAAATGTGTAATGTAGCTATTTCTGGAAAGCTTTATCTCAATTAAAATGAAGTAGATAGACAAATAAGCTTTCATAATAATAATTATTTGTATACTCCCGATAGAATCAGATTTTCAGTTTAGATAAAAGTTTATAGAAATAGTTTCATTACACATTTCGTTATAAGTACAATTAGGGACAGAGGAGGCTGAAGAAATCTTTAAAACTTGGGTCACTACATGCTGACTTTTTAATTCTATACTCTTTCCATTACATCTCAAGAATCAATTGACGCATTTCAAAAAATAAAAGTATTGAAAATTCAAACCAATTACAACAAATATCTCAGAAATGCCTGATATCATCCCCCCCCCCCAAAAAGGAAACAGAGTTAATTAAGAGTATGGATTTAAGAGATCTACATTTTTTGTATATTCCGTTTTTGCCTATCTCTTATTGTTTACTAATTATACAAAATTCACTCTGAATAAAGAGTTAGCAGGCTATATGCGGAAAATTCAAGACGTTTTATTGGTCATGTAAATATCTTAAACTTGTGCTGTTTTAAACAAAATTCTTAGAACCATTTTTGAGAAAATAAAAAATTATTCCATATAAAGAGTAGTTCGGGAAGAATTTTCTCAAAATCTTTGTGTTCTCTCTCTCTCTCTCTCTCTCACGCGCGCATGCACCCACACACACACACAACAATATGTCGTTAAAAATAGTTTATAGTCCAGCATCTTGTGGGCATTGTGTTTTATTATTCTCTATATTGTAGGGTGTTAAATGGATTAATGTTAGCTAGTTCAGCTGTTGGTATTATTCTCCATGACATCTGTTACGTAGAGGTTATTTACATTATATTCTCCCTCTCTCCCTCTCACACACACACATTTTGGGATGGAATGCAATACTTCTACCTGCTATCAGTAGGTGCAGATATAATGCGAAATTATATAATTTTCCATTAACTTGGGATTCTACAGCACTTAGAAATCTAAAACATAGAGAAACTTGACACTGTACATACCATTATCTTCTTTCCTTTAAACTCCAGCATTATACACGATCGTCCTACTTCCTGTCCTGCACCCCTAAAAACAAAGTGGGTATCAATTCTACATCTATATTGTGAACGTGTGTGCAAAGCTACCTGCAGACTGCTGGTAAGTGGCTCCCAGCCCAGAACTTGCATCAGCCTTCAACTGGACATCGGAACAATAGTGAGTGCGGAAACAACACAATAATAGGCAGTGTGGAATAAAAGCCCATTATGTGCTGCTTACCTCTTTCAGCATGTTCTCGAAAGTTCTGCTTGTAAGTGGAACCTATATAAGGAGACTGCTCATGCCCAGACGGCAGTTAAGTTGAGTTAAGTTCTGTTAGGAGTGAAAAGTGGACAGTGTAATTTAGCAGTCAGTTGTGATTTGAGTTGACAGATGAGTTGTGTTGTATTTCGAGGGTGTGCCAAAGTAACTCAAGTGTAACGCTTGTGCTACATTGAGTGCCTAGTGATAAATAAAGTGTATTTTCGCAATAGCTGGTGTGTCAGGCTGGGAGGCACTTACTGGCAGTCTGCAGGTAGCTCTGTGCATGCGGTCACAATATTCACATCTTGTTCAAGATTATTTCTGGAACAAAAGAGTAACCCATGCAGCTTTTCATTAAAAATAAGAAGTTACAGATGATAGATGTTTTTCCTTCATTGTTCCTCTCCCTTTCTCGCTTCCTTCTTTTCTTATCCTCATTTTATTCACTGAGTAATTTAAAGGAAGAAATCTATCTATACATTAAATACAATGTAAAAAGATGGGTTAATTTCATGCTCCTAATTGCTTCTCTTACCATTTTATAATCTACTAAACATGTTTTGTAAGCTTTTGCTTGAATCATCAAGTGCAGATTGACTGTAAAGAAGCTTATGGGATGGTTCCTGTAGGATTTAACAAGGCATGTAGTCAGTCTCTGGAAAAATTTCATGAAACATTATTTGCCTCTGGCTTATCAAAATTTATTGCAATAAAGTAGACATTGGCAATGGACAAAGAAATATTGATAACTCTTCAAGGAACATTTACAAAACATCAGATATACATAGACAATAAAACTAGCAATTGCACCCAAACCAAAATCAAGTTAACAAAAACCCAAGGAAGTAGATATTTCCATGAAAATACACACACAAAATTTGAACATCAATTAAATTTGACATGCCAAAAGCAGATAATCCTAACTTCAGATTCATACCTGGGCCACTGAGACCTCATTAAGTCCTTCAGAAATCATCATTGTATCCCAGATGTTTTGAATAATAAATTTAAGTGAACAAGCAAAAGTGAAAATTGACTCAGCAGGTTAACATCATATGTAATGACCAGGGCCCAGATTTTAATGACCTAAAAAGGTTGGTTTGTTGGTTGGTTGGTAATGTTCAGCATATTGGAGTTCTTCCATTTGCCTTCTTGCTTCCCAGGAGTATAATGAAAGATCTGCAGCTATTAAATTTTGACACTTCTGGAGATGAGTCATACTCATTGTAGAATCCTCCTCTCTATAAAGTATACAATTTGGAGTAGGAAGGATGTTTAATTTATGTAGATGGGCAGCCAAACAATCATGTCCTTATGTAATTGGAAGAGAACAACAGCTTTTAATTGTGGACATTCTGCAATTACTGTTGTTTTGTTCAACAATGTTTTCCATTGCTTATTTATACTCTCCTAAATTAAACTGTTTTATATATAGTTTTTAATCTCAATTATTATAGTTTTTATGAGTGAAACGATAAAGATGAGTTTCTAATTTGGTGAGTCATTGTACCCTATTTTTACTTTCTCTACTACGTATAGTAAGTAGGGGAAGTATTGTATTCCACCCAAAATTTCGATACCGAGATTTCACCGGAAATACATGTTTTGAGACTCACTGAATCCAAAAAAAGCATTTTTGGAAACATGTCCGCATGTGTGTCTGTCTGTGTGTCTGTGAACAGCATAACTCAAAAACGAAGGGTCGGATAAACACCAAACTTGGTATTTAGGTTCAGTATCTTTCAGAGATGCAACACGAAGGTTTTCAAGAAAATGCCCCCACCCCAGACTACCCTTTACATGGAAAATTTTTCGAAAATTTTAATTTTCTCAAAAACGGCTCTAACGATTTTGATTAAAATATCATATGTTTAAGATATTGTCATGACAAATAAAATGTATATCTCGAATTTTCTGGGAATGTCTCCAAAAGTATTCTTCATTATGAACGACTTTTTCATAACTGGTAAACCATAAGAGATAGACAAAAGTTTACTACACGAAAAATGTAGATCGCGTTAAAATACACAATTTATGTCATATACATTTCTTTTGTTGAGTGAACCGTTTGCGAGATATTGGTTGTTATTCCCTTAAATTTTCCAATACTTATACTTTTTCTCAAATTCGTTATTCATTTTTTTTATGTCCTGGACATGCAAAGAGATTGGAATGCGCCACATAGCAACCAGCGTTAAAATATTTGACTATCGCTTAAAACCTACCATATTCCCCTTGCATCTACAAGAAAATTATCAATAAGATTGACATCTCGATATCTCCATTAACATGAAGCATATGGAGAATAAGCGTTTGTAAAAATAGTTTGTACAAGAGTAGAGAAAGTTATGTGAGTGTAACACATCAGATTTTTTTTAAGGCATCTGCCTTTTCATTACCAAGGATTCCACAGTGTGAAGGAATCCACTGCAAAAATATCAACTTATGAAGACATTGTGAGTGTTTAATACTTTGATAGATGTCAGCAGATCTTTTTATTGTGCATACACTGGTATAAATCGCTTGCAAAGCACTAAAGATGAATGCTTTATTGAAGAGATTAAAGTGGTAGAAAAGTTGTTTAATGCAAAATTGACTGTCTCAAGTTCACCATCGAAATGGGTTGAGTTTGGACCTAGAGATGTGCAAGAGCAAAATTATGGCTAATTTTAGAGCCATGTATAAAAAAGTATCCACTCATTTTCTGGAAATTTTGTGCAGATAGTTTCTAAGGTGATTTAGTTTAGTTGAATTGGAAAACATTAAATTGAGTATTATTTATGGATGCCCTTTAACTATATGGTTCGTAGCGTCCCATTCTATATTGGGCGTCAAAGAACAGAAATTTTGCTCAGAAGCCTGTTTATCAGGATTGAGATTCTTTTATGTGCCGTAAATCTACCACACGGGACCACCAGCTTTACTTCCCTTCCAAAGGAAGCCAAACTAAGGATTTTTTTTACAGCCAAAAAATCCATCGGCCTCCGCCATGTTTGAACCCACAACCTCAGGAACTAGAGGCTGGCATAGTATCCCTAGACCACGTAGGACAATATTAATTGAATTGAATTTGATCTAATTAGTCAAATGATGACCTAAAAGGTTTGAAAAATCAATAAAATAACTGTAAAAATTTTTAAGAAATGGTACAATGGCAAAAAATGACTTTAAAAATGGGATTTAATTCATTCATTAAAATTAGTGCGCAAAAAGTTATAAATTAAGTGCCATACAAGCAGAGAAAGGTAGGTATAAGAATAATAATAATAATGAGATAATTTAGAAATTAATTAATAATATGTATTTGTTCCATGTTCTTGTTTGAAGAATCTGAAAAGAAAATTAAGAAAATTGTTTTTTTAGCAGCTGCTATAAAACTGTAGCCTTAACTCTTTCGAGTTCTCAGATTATACAAAATCCATAGCAAATGAAGAGGACTTCACAGTCTATGACATGACCCAAGGACAAGGACAATAGCAACCTAAATGTACACTCTCATTAACTAACCTATCTCATTCCTACTTTGGAACATGATTCATAACTTTAACAGCTCCTCTGACAACAGTCATTCCTCTAACCACAAGAAACGCTTTCCAGATTAATTATTAAATAGGAATGTGATTTTTTTCCCAGAATGCAAATAAGGGATGTGCAAAGTTACTCTTATTTCTCAGTTGAATAGTGAAATTTCTGGTGTTTGAAAAGCTATCCTTATGTAAAATGTCAATTATATAAAAAATATTTATATACTCAATGTAAATGCAAGATAAATGACTGAATAAAGATGCAAAGGGCAAGAAAATTACAAAATAATAATGTGAAATTGGAAACTAAGCCCTACAAATAGAAAATTACATAAAATTATATAAAAAAAAAAATCTGATGTGTACTCTCACATGACTTTCTCTACTCTTGTAAAAACTATTTTTACAAACGCTTATTCTCCATATGCTTCATGTTAATCAAGATATCAAGATGTTACTCTTATTGCTAATTTTCTTGTAGATGCAAGGGGAATTGATAGGCTTTAAGCTATAGTCAAATATTTTAAGAGCTGGTTGCTATGTGGAGTATTCCATTCTCTTTGCATTACCAGGACAAAAAAATGAATAACGAATTTGAGAAAAAGTATAAGTATTGGAAAATTTAAGGGAATAACAAGCAATATCTCAAAAATGGTTCAATCAACAAAAAAATGTATGACATAAATTGTGTATTTTAACGCAATCTACATTTTTTTGTGTAGTAAAATTTCGTCTATCTCTTATGGTTTACCAGTTATGCAAAAGTCTTTCACAATGAAGAATACTTTTGGAGACATTCCCAGAAAATTCGAGATTTACATTTCATTTGTCATGATAATATCTTAAACATACAATATTTTAATCAAAATCGTTACTGAACCTAAATACCAAGTTTGGAGTTTATCCAACTGTCGTTTCTGAGTTATGCCTCTCTCTCTCTCCCTCCCCCCTCTCTCTCCCTCTCTCTCTCGCGCGCGCACACACACACACACACAGACATGTTCCAAAAATGCTTTTTTTGGATTCAGGGAGTCTCAAAACATGTATTTCCAGTGAAATCTCGGTATCAAATTTTTGGGTGGAATACAATACTTACCTACTTACCATACGTAGTAGAGAAAGTAAAAAAGACCTAATAAATATCCATTTTCATAATCTAGGAATGTGATAATGATTTATGTACACATTAGTAATGTCTATAATGCAGCAATTAAAAGATGGCATGACATCAGAATCCAGGCCCCAGTAATGGCAGCTGCTTCACTGTGTGTAATTACATCATATTTTTAATCAATACCTATATACTTGGAATAAGTCTAGAATACTCATTTATGGCACTTTTTCATTACACTGGGACAAACATAGGATTTGGCGTTTAGGACCAGGAGACTTTGTTAATGTCACGCAACAGAGCAAGAAACTAAATCTAAATATGCAAAAGTTAACACTTTCTGCAGTGAAGATTAATAATATTTATGTTTAAAGCTGTATCTATACTGATTAACATTTAACAAAACTTGTCAAGGTAACATGTTAACATTTTGCATGTTGATCAAATTTTGATTGCAGGATTGACTTAACATGTGATAGCATACTATGTTATCTGAATTTTTAAAGCCACACGATGGTGCAACAGTTTTGAAGCAGTATACTTTACCTGCTTCTGATGCTGTCATTATCTCGTAGCTCATTCTGTTGTCTCGTGCACCAGCTGCTCCATGGTTTAGCTATGAGTATTTTCTCAAGGTATGCGTGAGTATTTTTGAAAGGATAACACCAGTTTAAATTGACTGAGAAATTTAATATGATCTAATATCTGAGCTATTGAAGGGAGCTGCCGACCGTTTGAAGATAAAGAATGAAACTGATTATGGATCATAGCACTCCAAATTGTAACAACTGAATTATTATACCTGCTAACTTCTGTAGTATCAATTTTAGTTTGAAATAACTGTTTGTCCAATAAAGAAACTAGAAGTGTAACTCGCTGTGAGTCGCTAAAATGCTTACCGACAAAATCCCTCATGATGGCCACTAAATCTTATCATACAAGCGCATCAGAGTGCTTAAAATAACACATGAGTCGTCACAAGTAGCCAGAGTGACATATCTGTGCATAGAAAGAGTGCACAAACAAATATGTCACTGATTAGATTGCACACCCTTATGTTACTTAAACTCCGCTAACTTCAGAATTATCCCAACAACTTTCCTTTTTGTGTGGAGCCAATCTTGCAATACTATGTATACATCTGTTACCTTGGTGCTACGTGGTACCTCTCCTTATTGCTATGCTACGTCTTGCTTGAATCTAGGAACCTTTCACTTTTCCAATTTCCAGAATTGCCTTCATGACTTTGCAAATGTACTGAACTTATAACCTAACTGTATTCCAAGAATCTTTATGCCTGGCAAGTTCGCTACTTCGGCTGTTGTTAATGACTTTGCTTAACATGACTTGCTAATGACCTTTTCTGTGGACAAATCTTTTCAACTCAAGCTTATTATTACATTATATACTGATTTAGTATATGGAAATTATTTACTGCAATTATTTCTCTATCTGTTATTTCTTTATTTAATTATTTATCTCTTCCTGTCAATAATTACGGTATCACATGTTAACCAAGAGTGTTGCGCTTGACACTTTCAACATATTGGATGTTTTCCACTTATGGACAACTTGTTAAGTCGATTCACTCCTCGTATGTGATCGGGCGAGCTTCATGTTTCCAGACTGTAACCATGGCAATGGCATACTTCAGATTCTTGCATGTTATTTATTATGTGCTTGGTGCTCAGTAGTTCCATTGTTCAATCATATTGTTCTGTGTTCATAGCCTTGATTTAATTTGCTCCATGTGAAGTTATGGAATGGATGAAACAAAAGACACTTTCATTAATCACTGATATTATGTTTAAGCCATGATTGAGGGACATGCAAAGACAAGATAAGAAGGGCGAACAATTATGTTGAACTATGTGCAATTTATTGTTGTTCTAGAAATGATATCCAAAGCAAAAGATATATTCACTCTGCTCAGAGAACAGCAAACAAAACCAAAAAGAAAAAACAATGCAAAAAAGCCTCACATCTGGCTCTCAAGAAATTTTTGAAGCCAAACCTGTCCACAATTTTAAGTTCATTCAAAACAGTTTCACTCCTGTGCTAATAAACCAGATAGGGTGTCATCCACATTCTTCTGTTTTATTACATACCAAGCACAGACACAAATAACAAAACCCAAATCGCAATTTGCAATTAGTTGAGAGATTTTGTTGTCCTAACAAGTGAACCAGTGTGGATGTAATGTTAAAAGTATATGTGAAATTTGGCAAGAAATATTGTTGTTGTTGGTTTTTTTCCCCCATTTTGATTATACAGGGAGAGCCAAAAAACTACGAACCGGCTGCACAGTGTTTTTCCTGTCCGTGTTTTCGGCACTTGTTGCCGTCTGCCGCTATCATAGAAAAGTGCGGATGAAACCATACAACATTTTTAAAACTACTTTTAAAGGCTTTACTTACCAACTTTATGAAAGGAGATGCTGAAACTGGCCACCGTCGTTGTCCATACATTTTGGCACCTCTTTATCCATCACTCACTGTAGTTCATGTTGAGAAATGCTGGCAATTTCCTGGTGGATATTTTGTTTTAATTCTTTCAGGGTGTGTGGGTTTGTCTTGTGCACTTTATGTTTTAAGTTACTCCAGAGATAGAAATCGCAGGGGGTTATGTTAGGGGACCGAGGTGCCACAAATCTCTACTAAGAATTCTGTCCTCAAATACACTTTCAATTGTTCTTGTCGAAATATTGGCCGCATGAACTATTGCAGAGTCTTGTTGAAAAAAGGCAAAAATCATGCTCCCTGTCTATTAATTCTCTAAAACCAGGGGGTAAAATTGTATTCACGTATGCATGGGCTTCAACTATTGACTTAAAACAAATTGGCATTTTTTCAACGGCCAATATTTTGATGAGAACAATTGAAAATGCATTTGAGAACAGAATTATTAGTAGAGATTTGTGGCCCGCTCAGTCCTCCAACTTAATCCCCTGCAATTTCTATCTCTGGGGTAACTTAAAATAAAGTGTACAAGACAAACCCTCACACCCTGGAACAATTAAAACAAAATATCTGCCAGGAAATTGTCAGCATTTCTCAACATGTACTATGGTGAGTGATGGATAGTTTCCTAAAGAGGTGCCAAAAATGTATGGACTACGACGGTGGTCAGTTTCAGCATTTTCTTTCATAAAGTTGGTAAGTAAAGGCTTTAAAAGTAGTTTTAAAAATGTTGTATGGTTTCATCTGCGCCTTTCTATGATAGCGGCAGTCGGCAACGAGCGCCGAGGACGCGAACAGGAAAAACACCGCACAGCCGGTTCGTAGCTTTTTGGCTCTCTCTGTATTATCATTTGTACTTTCATTTACATAGCTATTGCCAACTATTCCTAAGAATACTTATTTTTTCTATCTAGTTCACGTTAATTGAAATAAACCTTTGCATAAATAGTTCCATTACACACTTCATTGTAGCTTGTGGCTAAAATGACCGACAGGGCCATATGATCAATGAAAATATTATTATTATCGTTGTTTAAATATTTATAATAGTATAGTAATGTCGGTGATCTGGATTTGAAACCTCAATGAATATTGTAGAATTTAAAGGGAATCTAACACATGATTTGTCCCAATAAGCGAAATGCCACGAAGGCTGGTTTTTCCGAACTTGTTGGTCGGTTTATCTGAAAGGTATGGCATTTGAGTTGCAAGAGAGGAAACGACCCTTCGGGTCGGCAATGTGATTAACATGCCACTAAACCAGACTACGGAGAAATTTGCAAACAAACAAAAGCACAGGTATTTCTGAGACAGTCTTGTAGTTCCTTAACATATCAGCATTTTGTTCCAGTAGGTTATGATTAAGGAAGGATCTAAGAAAGCCAACACTAGAGAATAGAGAGGAGGGAGTAAAGGGCCATACCTAACGTGCAGGTTGCTTTCGCAAATGATGCGAGAATGCACTCTGAAGAGAGCGGCACACGTACTACACAAAACCGATGCTTTGCTACAACTTGCATGCAGTTTATTAATGGTTGTGTTTTGCTTACAAAGGACGAATAAGAAGCAAGTCGCTTTCTTCTGCAGGAACTTGAGACTCCGGCTTTCTTTTGGTTGTCATCTTGCAGTTCGCTAAAACAACTTTCTGAAATGGTGATAGTGAGACTTACAACTTTCACTTACAAAATTACACTAAATAACATATTTGATTCACAGAAACGTTAATAAGCCACATTGCCTGCAGTGTAATTCACAATAAACAACAGTATAAACCACAGAACACCAAAGTATAAGAAGTGCAACCCTAGTGTTAAATTGGTGGAAACACGAAGGCGATCGCAGCGTGAGTAGTGATCGGGGATGGAACTAAACTATGAAAAATCGTGCTCTCGGATGATGACGTCACTCGTAGCTACTACAGCTGTATTTTTCATACCCGCCTAGCTGTCTGCCCAGCTGATCATATGTTCTAATACTGTATCGCTACTGATGACGTACAAGGTTAATTACGTGAGCTTCAATAATCGTGATTGCACTTTGAGTTATTCAAATTTCTTTTTAAAGAAGTCGATTAAAGCTCACATAAAATAACTTGTCACTGTCATCTGTAGCAATACAATATTAGAACACAATTATGATCAGCTGAACACCTCACAGCTAGGCTAGTATGAAAAACACAACTGTTTATTCCTGTGTAACTTATTTAAATTATCCAATAGTCGGCACATACATTGCTTTTTATATAATATTATTGAGGTTAATAGTGGTTGCTGAATGTTTCCATTTCATAATACATAATGGTCACATTTAAATTTTTGAGAGTGAATGAGATCAAGCACCTTGCAATAATTTCTTCTGCATGCTTCATAGTAAAATCTTTTGCATTTAAACTGTCTCCATGGTTTGTTTGAACTTGCAACCAACCAACAGTAGGATGTGGAATTTGACAGGAAAATTGGAAGAATAACACATGTTTGACACTTGTTATTTTATTCTACTCTTAGATAGCGCAATACAATTTGACATGAATAACTTAACTCCATTTCCTACAAAGAAACTTCTGTACACATTATATGCAATAGTATAGCTATTGTTTGTCATTCACTAAATCGCTATTAGCAGTGCAATAAATGCCATTAGCAAGTTTCAACACACCATTTAACACTATTAATGTCATTGTCACTCTCTGTGTTCTGACTTGAAGCACCATCACTGGACACAAATAGCCACAACTTAACTCCAACTTTCCATTGTGTATATCCTAGAATTAAATAGAACACACATGTTTAAACTACCCTTAAAAGTAGGTTTCTGAAATGAGAAATTGCTTACATTAAGGAAAAATTTGTGGTTACAAACACCTTGTGATTATATTACACACTATCCACTGTAAACCAGAGTTCTCTCTGATGTAAACAAAGCATATGCTTCCTTTTGTCATGAAACTAAGCACTACGCTTACGCCAATGTAAATAGTTCCTTAAACGTATTGCATCATGAAATATTGGAGTAGGAAAGGTATAGAACTACACATTTTATTGCGGTTATCGTAAGAACTCATTCTTAAAGGTAATGGATATATAACAACTGTTATGAGATTACAAAATATGATTTTCTTAATTCTACCTGCTATTGCATTAACAATCAAAGAGTATCTTTTTGTTAATTACCAACTGTATGGATGACTGCTATTCTCTTGCCTATATGAGAAATGCAGCAATGAATTCGCAGCTGTGCTATCTGAGTACCAAATAAACTCTTTGCATAACACAGGATATATGATAAGCAAACAGTCATTCATAATATGCTAGCACTCATATGCTCAGCTCAGGTCAAATCTTCGATTTTATCAGTTAGTGTTTGAGTTGTCATGACAAAGGAAGAAGTGCGTGGTGTGAATAAGCTGTTTTAACACAAAACTGGGAAACCGTTAAAAAGTGGCAAAAAAGTTTGGTTGATAAAGTGCTAAATGAGAAGGAAATAACACTTTTATTGTAAAACCACCACCACCTTGTGTTACTTGAACAAAATAAAATTCAGTATACGCAAAGGATCCATGGATCTTTTCATTGAATGTTCAATGAATCAGATCTTTTGAAGGATCCTTCGAACTGTTATTTATAGTGAAATTTTAAACACTTTCCATTAAAAAAAATTCTAACCTTCTGTGAATTCAGAAAACTAAGCTTATATATAAATAAATAAATAAACTAACCTAATGCTAATCTTCCATAAATTCAGAAACCTAAGCTTATATAAAAAAAAACCTAAGCTCCCATAGTACCTCGGATGCAATGCGCTGTATATGAAAAGCGTTTAAAATACTTAGTGTGTTAAAATGTTCACTATAAATAACAGATCAAGGGATCATTCAAAAGATCCAATTCATTGAAAACATTCATGGAACCTTCACTGAAGAGAGCATGGGTTGTTTGCATATACAGAATAGTGGATGAGTATATACAATCAGACAAAAAATTCAATGCCATGCCTGGGATTGAAACCAGCAATCTTTAACTTGCCATACCACTGCTCTGCCATCTAAGACTTTCTCTACTCACAGTAAGCTATTTTTATAAGTATTCTACAAATGATTCATCATATATCGTGATTAACTGAAAAACTTAACCTTTCATCCAGCTAATGCTGGAAACTTAATAACTTGCTCAAACTTAATAACATACCTTCAGATTCTGTCACCATTCGGGACTCGAACCACAGCACTGGATGGGAATGTAAATCGTAGGCGTATCCCCTCTGTCTGGACGGCTCAATGTATCTGAAAATTAATTTTATATAAAAATGTGTAACACACAATAAACTATCAAAGTTTTCTACCTCATTCTACGAATATCACTGAAGTTAATAGAAAATACCAATATTACAACAAATATACATTCAATCAGAAATAGCGTAAATGTATGATTACCGTCTCTGCTTTGTTCCTGTTGAAAAAACTTCGGACGAAAACTTCCAGAATAAAAATCCAAGATGGTTCCTTTCTTCTTTACCTACACCAAAGCCTACTCTGGTGTTCTGTGCCTGCCATTTAGTTCGTTACGAACGTCTAAACTTGAAACAGCCAATCAGAAAATTCGCCTTTCCCGCAAAAGTACAACTAGTGACACACCGTGTCCATGTGGGGAGTTAGTGCCCTTGGTTTCCATTTCTCCAATACAACCTTCACCCCTATGGTATAAACCACAGACATTTGAACTGCGAAAAACAAGCGCTTGCAGATAGCTCACCCGAAGGTAAACGAGCAGCACGGTTCCAGAGCGAATAGCGCGACCTCTGCCATGCTGATTGCTGAGGCTTGAAACCACAGAACACCAACCAAAGTAAGCTTGAATACTTTGGTGTTCTGTCTCTGTGCCATAGTTTGCTGTTCTGTGTCTTGAAACTAAGATGGAAGTCAGCTGATAAAATAACGACGTCGAAAAAATAAAAATAAAGCTGAATTTTCGTATCAACGAGCAATTGTGTAAATGTAGGAGTTTATAGTGATACCTTATTTAATATTGAGTACCAAATAACGCGCATTCGATGTTTAAAACTGGAACATCACCTGAAAACCTAGTAAGGTAGAAGACAGGTTATGAATCGAAAGTCACAACGTTAGTTGGTTTTAATGAAGAATTGAAATATATATAGCAAAAACAAGCTAACCTTAAATATAAACTATACTGAGTATGTTAAGGTGTTAAAATGTGTGTTTGTGCTATTTAGTGTTGAAATGTGTTCGAATTAGGGACTGTATTTCGAAAAGTTTGTTTTTGTGGATTGCACACTAACATCGTAAAACGAACATAAGTCATGCTCAAAGGTTATGTCTGATACCTATTTCAATTTTGAATGTGATGTAATGGTAATAGTTTGGGATCCATAGTTTGATTTTTGATGTGTATTAGTGTTGTGCTCAAACACTATTTCCTGCTGTTATACCAAATAAATGAATTAGGACATAATGCTCTTTTCATTGCAAAATAACTTAAAGCATTTCATAAACAGAAAATTCTCCATATGTACTGTGTATCTTTGGGAATTTTTTGTCAATCTGGGTAACTCGGTTAACCGCTGGCGGAAGCACAAATAGTTACATAAAACTTGTGTATTACCACATTAATGCTGAATGATTTCTACATATCGAAATATCAGCAACCATAGTTATGACAAAACACCCTACCTACTTAAATTATATAAATGTATAATGTGTATTGCATGGCAAAATATCTGCTGAAATACTTATTCTTTTTTAAGTATCTATACTTTATTTACATACACCTCCTTTGTGAAGTCATAGTGGGAGCTGCCTTGGGAAACAACTTTTTGATTTCATTACTTGATAGTATTGAGTAATACTATCTCTGTTTTAAATGTTGTCTCATATTCACACTTCTAATTGGGCAGCACTATGGCCTCTCGCAAAAACAGCCTGGATTCAATCCTAGGGATCAGAGGTGGGATTTTGTGGTAGATAAAATGGCACTTAGAATGAGTGTTCTCTGGTTTTCCCCACCATAATTCCATCAATTGCACCATCTTCATCATCCCTCCTCCCACCAGTCTCCAATCTCTGTAAACCTGTGCAGTTAAAAGGGATATTAAAATTAAAAATACTATAGAGGACAGATAGCAATACTAATGAACGAGTGTCTCATCCAGCCATCCAAATTTATAAACCAGCATGTGGACCATTAACCTGCAGAAACAACAATATAACTATACTTAAGTGATAATAAAATTGGGTAAGGAGGTAAGTAGGTAATAATGAAATATTGCATTTTAAGCAAATTTAAATTCTGTAATTGCTTAAAAAACAATAGTATGAAAGTCATACAAAATGCTGTTACATTCTTTCTGCAGTCAACATATGAAAAAACAATTAATACTGGCACGTTAAAGTGATTGACAATTATGAAGGGTGGGTGTGATATGGTTCAACACAAAGAGACATTGTTATTATTTAGAGTCATTGCATTCACATTCATATTTAATAATACTGTATAATACATTTGTATGGTATTTTAAGGAATATGTGCCTACATTAATATACGTTTGAATGGCCTACCGAATTAAATTCTAACCTCTTGAATGTCTGTTATTGGAATGATCTTATAGGTAATTGTAATTGCACTTAGTCACTTATGCATACACAAAGCCAGTTCTAGTTAATAAATTTTAGTTATTGAATAGAAAATACACTTTGATTCCTTTTCCTGGGAAAGGTTCTATATACAACATTTGATATAACACAGTGGAGGTCCTACAGCACATGGAAACCTTAAATTTATTGACAGGTTATATGGGAAAAAAACAAATTGAGCCCATAAAGTGATGTTTGTTTGTTTGTGTTTGTTCATTTGGCTCCACTGTGAGCAATGCTCAGGGAAATTGAACACATCATACAATTATGAAGTATGCAGAGTAAGCAGGAATATACCCAACGCCAAGAACAGCCTTTGGGGGGGGGGGGGGGATGCTCCCCTCCCCATCATGCATTATCTAAGAGAGAAAAATTTGTAAACAATCACCATTTCAACAGTAAACTTCTCGACACGCATTACAGTAGGACAACAATAGCAAATAAGTGTTAATCACCATCACATGCAATCTGCCCTACATAAAGTGCTTAAATGAGGTTGATACTATTATGATGATTAATTCACTTTGAATAAGCTCGAAATTATAACTTTATACTTATGTTATGCTTAAATTTCAATTTCCCATGTAATTTCTATTACCTTGAAGACATGTTTGAGAAAGACATCACTTGAAACGAGAAATTCTCATTATTACTGCATGGGTATTATTTGGGAGGACAGTATACAGGGTGGAAGGTGCTGCTTGAACCGTACTTTAATCATGGATTCTATATAATGAGTATTGTAAATACAATTTTTGTCATTAAACCTACAAAAATGAAACATAGTGATGTTCCTTGTGCCTGTGTCTATTAGCCATTTTATTAAAGTTCAAGCAATACCTTTCACCCTGTATAAGAAAACATTTAGAAGATGGTGGAGTTTGCATATACATAAAACATTATAACATATAAAACTGGGATGCAGCAGATCCATCTATCCCATTGACATTTTTTGTGTAGCCCATTTTCCTCTGTTGCTTAAATTTACCAGTTACACAAGATTATACAAAATTCCTTCCGAATGAAGAGAACTTCACAAGCTATTCCCAGAAAATTAAAAATAAACATTTTATTTTTCATGTAAATATCTTGAATACAATGGCATTTTAATCAAAATCGTTGGAGTCATTTTTCAGAAAAAAAATTCGAGAATTCTTCTGTGTAAAGGGTTATTTTGGGTGGGGAATTTTCTTGAAAATCTTTGTGTCGCATCTTTGGAAGGTACTGAACTTAAACCAATTTGTACTATGTATGTACAAATTCCTGCTTTGAAGTGCATGGCTTTATGTATTCACTTTCAATTGCCAGTCAAAATGCGCGCGCCAACATTCCACGTTACGTATTTGACCACAGCCAATGGGAGCAAAACGTGCCGGAATAGACTACCTTCCCCCCTTGCACTGGAATGCTCCCTTAAGATCGTTCGCTTTCATTCATTTTCGGCATTTGCTCAAACTTCGTCAGGCAACTTCAGGTGAGCTATCTATAAGTGCTTGTAGGTGAAAAAGTCTAATGTGTTGCATTCACATGACTTCCTCTACTCTTGTACAAAATATTGCTACAAACGCTTGTTTTCCATCTAATTCATGTTAATCGAGATAAACATTTGCCGAAATTATCTTATTGCTAATTTTCTTGTAGGTGCTCCAGGCAGAATGTGATAGGGTTTAAGCCATAGTCAAATCTTTTAAGAGCTGGTTGCTATGTGGAGCATTCCATTCTCTTTGCATTACCAGGACATAAAAAAATGAATAACGAATTCCCGTTTGAGAAAAGGTATAAATATTGGAAAACTTAAGCAAATAACAAGGAACATCTCGAAAATGGTTCACTCTAGAAAAAAAAAAATATATGAATTGTGTGCTTTAACGAGACCTATATTTTTTGTATAGTAAAATTTTGTCTTTCTCTTACGGTTTACCAATTGTGTAAAAGCCATTCAGAATGAAGGGGACTTTTGGGGACATTCTTAGAAAATTCAAGATATACATTTTATTTATCATGAAACTATGTTAAATGTATGTTGTTTTAATAAAAATTGTTAGAGCAATTTTGAGAAAATAAACATTTTCAAAAAATGTTCCATGTAAAGCTTAATCTGGGGTGGGGGATTTTCTTGAAAATCTTTGTGTCGTATCTTTGAAAGATACTAAACTCAAATACAAAGTTTGGTATTTATCCGACTTTTCGTTTTTGAGTTATGCTGTTCATAGACAGACAAACACATTTCCAAAAATGCTTTATTTGGATTCAGGGCAAGCATGTATTTCTGGTGAAATCTTGGTATCAAATTGGAATGCAATACTTCCCTTACTTAATAAATGTAGTAAGAAAGTCATAGTGTCAAAAAACAAGTGTTTCGTAGTTGCATCTTAAAAATGTTGTATTATTGTTGTTATTGTTTCCTCTTTAAATATAACTGGGTGTAAACACATAAAATTAAAGAAAGTGTTAATTCAAATGCCTAAATTAATTTTTACGCTTGTCACCTACCTTTAATAAGAGGGAGTATTGTATTCCATCCAAAAATTTGGTGTTGAGATTTCACCAGAAATACACATTTTGAGACCCCTTAATCAATCTATTATTTTTAGAAAATGGCATGTTTGTGTTTGAACAGCATAACTCTGAACAAAATGTACGATATGTAACAAACTTGGAGTTCTTAAGTTCAGTATCCTCCAAACACACTTCAGAGTATGTTAAAGAAAATCACCCCCATCCTAAACTACCCTTTATATGGAAACATTTTCAAAATTTTTAATTGTTTCAAAAATAGCTGAAACGATTTTGATTCAAATACCACATATATAAGGTATTTAATGACAAATAAAAGGTATATCTTAAATTTCCTGGGAATAGCCTGTGAAATCCTCTTCATTCAGAAGGAATTTTTTATAATAGGGAAAGCACAAGCAATTCAAAAACGTAGATCTCTTTAAGACACAAAATTTATCTCAAATAATTTATTTTTGTGGCATCAGCTGCTTCCAAGATATATGCTAATATTGTTTTCAGTTGTTCAATACTTTGCAATTTTTTTAAAGTCCTGTCACTATTCAATTGTTTCTGGCAAGGACGTGGAAAGCATACAGAATTTTAAAGCCTTAGCTAAACTCCTGGCTATCTATTCGGCTTCTATTTCTCTTCTACCCACAACAAAATGTGTAGTAAAATTATATCTGCAAATGTTTATCTTGATTAACGTGAAGCAGATAGAAAAATGAGCTTACATAGGAATAGTCTGTAGAAGCTATATAAAAATAAATGATATTGTGTAGAGACAGTCATGTGAATGTAACACAGCAGTAATCTAATGTTAGTTACTAAATACTCTGATAGTTACATGAAGTTGCAGAAGTGACTGAATGTGCAAAAGCAAATTGAGGTTAGTGTAGCTTTCTCTTCCTGTTCTGCAAATTTAACTTCATCTTGTGGATTCCTAAAACAAGCTCAGAGAAATGTATATTATGTTTGTGCCCCTGCTTTTGCCAAGCAAATGTTCACTTGTGTCCGCTGCATATTAACAATGGAAAACTTTAAACTATTCTTGCTTCTTATAGTCACAGAGAGTTTTGAGTTTTATTTTGTATTTCACATTATATTGGGTTGGTACTTCCCTTCCGAAAGAAGGATTTTTACGTCCAAAAAAATCCACAACCTCAAGAACTAGAACATGGTAACCACTACACCTGGAGGACGGCGTTGGGCCTTGGGGATACTTCACATGATGTTGGTAAAGTTAATGCAACAAATTACCTATGACTATTAAAAAAACAAAAGAATTTCAATTGTTTAATAAGAAGCTTAGGTCATTCTTATTAGTTAACTCATTTTATTCAGTTGCAGAACTCTTGATATGTAACGATTAAAGACGAGAATTCCATGCACTATAAAACCCCAAAATATGCACTATCATTTTTGCACAGTTAACAACTAATAACGTTTCTAAATTTTTTCCTTTGAGGTTCCTGCGCTTATTAGTCAAAATATTTTTGAGGCAGCATTCCATCAAAGAAACTAGTAATTGTGGAGTTATTTGCTTTTTGCAAGACTTTACAGCATACTAGATGGGGTTGACCAGGCCCATCTTCAGTTAATTTTCCTACAATTAAGTTAATAACATATCGCCCCATAGGATAGTTGTTTCATCTGCAAACGTCCATATGCTTGAAGTTTCCAAGTCCTTGAGAATTTTATCCAATGCCTGGTTAGCAAAACAACAAGTAGTTTTATGTGTCTGAAAATAGTTTATATTTATTTTTACACAAAATTAAATTTATTTTGGCAAATATGTCGAAAAATGTTGAAGGATCAGGTACATCTTTTGATGTACACTTCTCCAAAAAAGACCATTAAGAGTTGGGTTTCTGAGTTTCTCAAGTGGTATATTTGCCCCTTCAGAATTATCGCACAAATCCACGTAAAAATTATTTTGTGATGCCTTAGATGTGGGAGTAGTAATAAATGACTAGATTTTGTGTTGCAGATTCTTTTGTTTTTTGCATTCTTGCAATACGTGACGCAGATGCGACATGCTGTTTGATTTGAAATTTTTAGTACATTTTATCTGAAATCATAAAGGGTTTCCGGTTATATGGACGATGTTTTTAAAAAACTGGCATTCTTATTTAATTATTTAAAATAAATTTTGTAATGCTTTACAAAGAACAAGTGTGATAGAAAATTTTCGGAGAAAGGATAGCTTACCTCTTTACTGCAATAATCACAGAATACAATATACCCATCTGATTTAATAAAACCCTTTCCTTTTATCCACTGTGCAAGGACTACACTTCTGGAACTTTTAATGGTAGGCACATTAACACATGCAAACAGAATAACACAGACATTTATCACTTATGAGGTTCATACATACACACAGAAGACAGTTTTAGTGAATGATTTCAGTTTTAGAAAATTTGAAATTGCTAGTAAGGTTTGTTCAAATTCCACAAGACTGCTCTGCAGCTGTGTCTTTGTCTCGGTATCTGACATAGAAGGCTAAATGTCCATTGTGCAAAATCAAAGGCTTGCCGGTGATTGTTGTGGATAAATAAATCTGTTTATGACAGGCGGTCTGCAGAGGGCTGTCGGTAAAATTCTGGGAAAGTCATCCTATTGTGAGAATCTTAACTTTCTATTTCTGTTATCCCCCCCTTTTTTTTCTTTTTTCAATCCTGATTCCTTAAGCAAAAATAAGGATTATAAAATCGAAAAACTGAGGTGTCTACTCAAAACCATTAAAGCATGCATTTAAAATCAAAATGATGTATATTATATGTATAATTAAACTAAAAATGCCTTATATATGCATTATGCATGTTTTTATCCCCAAAAAGGCCAAAATATGCATAGGAAAGTACACATATTTGAATCAGAAAGTAATGAAATAATAAGTACTAAGTTTGAGCTATGTCCAATGATCTTATAAAAGCATGCATTTGCATGGAATTCTCATCTTTAGTAATGATATATGATATGATCACATAAGTAATTAATTCTTAGTTTCTGTACCTATTTTTGATGTTTAATCTATATGTGATCATGTAAATAGCTGAATGCTGTACACCTTTAGTTGTTAGGAATCTTACTTTTAATGTTCTTTTTTTCTTCATCTATTTAAGTATTATATTGCAGGTAGGCTTAAGCAGTCGGTTTCAAGTTATCTATACTCAAATGGTATGCCAATACAAAGAATGTGTCGTCCTCCGTGGACTAGTGGTACCATGCTAGCCTCTAGTTCCCAAGGTCGTGGGTTCAAACCCGGCAGAGAGCGATGGATTTTTTCAGGCTTAAAAATCCTTAGCATGGCTTCCTTCGGAAGGGAAGTAAAACCGATGGTCCCGTGTTGTAGGTTTACAGCACGTAAAAGAACCTCAAGCCTGATAAAGAGGCCTCTGAGCAAAATTACCAGTCTTTCACGCTCAATATAGAATGGGACGCTAAGGACCATAGTAGTTAAAGAGCGTCCATAAATAAAACTCAATTTATTTAACAAAGAATGTAAACAACGGTGGTCAAGTGTCACTGAATGCTCTCTGCAAATGCCAAAGGACTGTAGGAGGAATGGGAGGTGGTTTGTTACCTGCAATGTCCCTGCCTAAAGTCCAGTAACAGTTTAGCTTTATTATTTTTGTCCTGGCTTTAATTCTTAGAGATTCCTATGTCTGTTTATATGTATTTGTTTTCATATATTCTGCAATTTTGGATGCTAGTTTCATATGTGAATTTAAAGTAGAGTGAAGGAGGTAATTTTTTACAGTTCATCAGGGAAACATTTTAAAAGAGTGGAAATCAAATACTGCTGCGGAAGAAAGTGTGGAGGGTAAGAAGAAAATTGCTGATCTGTTACTTAGGGAAGGAAGTTCAATTACAGGCAGAGTTGTGAAAAACGATACTTCAGATAATAGAGAAAATGTGCCTCCAATAAGTAAATGGTTGTAATAATACAATAACTATCAATTAGGGGAGAATGTTTTTGTTTTAATGCATATTACAGGGTTATTCAAAAAGAAGGAATATATTTTAAATATTCATTTTTAATGAACAACAATAGATAGTGACACATCATTGAATAGAGGAAAGTTCAAAGTTTTAAGCCCCCACCTATTAGTTCCATTCAGTGTTTGTTTATGAGAAAATGGCAACGCCACAGGAAAAGTCCTTTTGAGTGCTGCATTATGCAAAGAGTGAATCCATAGTTTCATTGCAGCATGCATTTCGTTGTAAGTTCAACAACGAGCCGCCTCGTTATAAAACATTTACAATTGATACCATAAATTCGTAGATGATGGTTGCATAAGCAAGCAGAAAAGCACTGGTCATTCTCGCATAACAAATAGTGCATTCTGAACACATAAGATAAAATGTTTAACTTTTCTCTATTCAGTTATGTATCGCATGTGTTGCCATCTGTTGTCGTTCATTAGAAATAAATATTTAAAGTCTGTTCCTTCTTTTTGAATAACCCTGTATTATCAAGGAAAATAAGATATAGATGATCATCATTAAAGTGTACTTTACATTATGATAGAATATAAAGTATAGGTTTTGTTGTCTAGTAACTATGAACTAAAGCATCACTGATTATTATATTAGTAGATAAATATAATTTTTTCAAATCCTGAATAAAGAATACTAAGAATAAGAATAAAGAATATATTTTTATGCACGTGTGTTGACTGTGTGTATGAAACAAGTAAAAGTGTAGAACGTTCACACATATAAACTTATTGCTCTGTAAAGATAAGTCACAAGTGAATATTTGCTTGTTGCCACCCCCAAACCACAGTGAGGTACAGGGGCAAGAAGGGGGAAAAATATAGGAACTCTGTTCCATTCCAGGAAAATTTAGAAAACATTATTAAGTTTACAAAATGGGGATTTTTTGGGTATGTTGATGCTATGTGAGCTCTGGAGCTCCGCCTAACTAAACCCTACCTAATGGTTAGCTAACCTCACACTGCCCCTAGAGCGACATACCATACTCACATAACCAACAATTCAGTAGCTGGTGTCATCAGACCATGTCTTCCTGGAGGGCACGTCTGGAAAGGTAATTGCTGCAAACAAAAATGCTTAATATTTACAAGCTCTGAACCTAAGGTTATAAGAACAGCCAAAGATACGCTTTCACTTTAGCTGTTAGTTGCTGAGAGAAGTATGCCACCAAAGAAACAAACACACAAATACAATATATGAGATACCTCACCTTGTTATAACCTGAAAGCTGCAACAGAAGAAAACAACACAACATGGCAGCACATTTCTCTCAATGCATGTATGGCCCTTGTTCATGTGTCTGGCATCGCCCAGCCAATGGAGGAATCAAGTGGGACGCGAAGGTAGCTGGTTCCAGGTTTCGCCCGTCCTGGCGCACTTACAAAATATTGTTATTACCGTGACCTAACCATGGCAAAGGGGAGGACTGGGTTAGTGACAGCACCCACCCCACAGGCCCCCATTGGCTGTCTACTCTACTCCCTAACATACTCTCCACAGCCCCCAAGTTGGGTGCAGGATCCCGGGGAGATAGTCACCTGTGGCCCCAGATACATTCCTATGAACACATCTGCTAATACAAACATATCACTCAAGGGAAGTGCATCTTTAAACTTGGTCGCATCAGGCATGTGGAGGTCCTACAGCGATGCCAGATTAATGATACAGCGGCTGTACATGCGGGTAACTGGCAACTCTTCTCCTACCTTTCGATGTCTTCAAGCACCGGTGAGAAATACCTGCAAAGGAAACTGTAACAAAACACAGATTGTCTGTTGGTCCAGTAGTGATATAATGATGATACATGTAAGTAACTGGCAACTCTTCTCCTACCTTTCAGTGTCTTCAAGTCTGATGACAAACTCCCAGAGAGAACCTGTAATAAAATAATGAAGTTTCATCAGTAATCATGTGAACAAATCATATAGGTATATAACTTATTTTATCTGCTTTAGTTACATAATATTGATTTTACAATACTAAAGAAAACGTAAACCTATTCACTACCTAACTACTTTTGTGATGGTACCTCATTATGCAACTAGTTTCATAATGAAGCATCTATTATGCAATAATTTTCGTAATGCAACTCTTATCATGAAACTGGTTGCACGTTGTGAGCCATACATAAATAATACAGAGTTAGGATTTATTAGGAATTAAACTATCCATAACAGAATTAGCTGTGTCTGCAATATCTTCATCAGAATTCATTTTTCAAGTTTATTTAATTCGCCTAGTACTCATGTTCTTCAGTTTTAAACAAAAACTAACAAACAAATTGTCTATCAAATCATGCATGACCCACTACACACACGTATCAACTATGTATCAATGTTCCAGTGATTGGCAATACTACATCTGAAATAAAAACATCATTTATCAAAGTAAACAAAAAAACTTGACATTGCATAACTAAAGTAGATAAAACGTTGTACAATACACGTATTGTAAGTTACTATTCTCTGTTTTCTTTCCTATTTTACAAATCTATAGAGTTTTATAAAATTTCTGTACTTTTATACTTCCACTACATCTATTCCATTATGCATAATGCTAAATAATAAGTAGATAATTAAATAAATAAATTATTCTGTACCTTCTTGGTGTGACGATGAATCCTTCTCCACCAGATATCTTGCAGATGTCGCTGCTTGTACCAAACACAACACTCCGACAAGGTTTGGAATCCTTAAAATACTAATACTCATTTTTAGTATGAAAATTAAAAATATAATTTTGAAGTGTTATTGAAATTACAGCCATCTTTTATTAGAAAGCAGAATCAGACGTAGTCGAATAACTCCATTATATGAATTACAACAGGTAAAACACAAAATTGGAGAGATGCAATAGAAATTGATTATAGGACATTGAAAAATGAAAGATAACATGTAGAGAGATCTATCAGGAAAATGTTCAGGTTTCAGTGCTCCAGGACAAATGAAAACAGCTCTGAGGTGTTGTAAAAGATCTAATATTTGTAAGAAACTGCACAAATAATAGAGAACTGTAGTTTACAGCTTTGGGCTGCAGATTGGTCACAAATAATGTTTGAACCCAGGTCGTCAAATATGAAACACTGTATTTAAATGTACTATGAAATATTGCAGCTAACCATATTGATGAATTTAACTGTCCTTGCCATTAGTTCTGCTCAGAAAAGGAAGGAAAAATGCCTAATAATTCAATGCATTTTATCAAATTGGAATATTAATAAAACTGATAATAAATATATAAAGAGGTAGATACAATGATGAATAGATGCGATACAGCAATAAAATACTTGCAGCTGGAAAAGCAAGAGAAAAAAACAAAAAAAATTGCTGGGAGTCAGGTTCAGACTTTTGGATAATAGACAATTTGAGTTCAGACCACAGAGGTGAAGTGTGGGTGTAGTCAGACTTGGCACACACTGAAACTACTACAGCAAGATTTGTAATCGTTTTAATGTTTAAACAAACAGCTGATAGAATAAAAATCTCTAAAAGAAAAACAGGAAAAAATACACCTGAAAACATTTGCAGATATAACAGTTTAAAAATAGAAGACTGGGTAACCATATCCAAGTAATACAACATGTTCCGAGGTATAATTTTGACAATCATTTACCCTCATATGAGGCTGATGGGTGGTTTGGTTGACCATGGTCTGTTGTGCTATACATCATATAGGAATGAACAATCAAGTGACTGTCTTCAAAAAATAATACAAGCAGTATGACTGAAGGCATCTTGAGATGCAGTGTTCTAAAAACAGACAATGTGGTGACTATTTCGAAGAAAATGCAATATATACCTTGAAGACATTTCCTCAAAATTCGTAGAGGATGACAGCAGAGCGCTTGTTGTGGGAAGATCATTGTTACACATATGGTCAGATTCAAGAAGGCCTAATTGATTTTATTGGCAGCAGTGAAAACAACCCTGAAAGAAAAGCTTGACATCAGTGCAGTTGCCGGATCCCCCACCACCTTGCAAATGAGCAGTAACAAGCAGGTGTGCAATGTTGCCAGGAAATTATTGAAAAATTCAATGGAGGAAGATCCAAAAACATTCAACATTGTAGCAGGCGATGAAAGCTGGAGTTACCAGTATGATCCAGAAACTAAATGACAGTCATCGGCCATGGTCTTGCCAGGAGAAGTTCCCCCAACAAAAGTGAAGCGAACGAGAAGTGTTGGCAAGAAGATGATCTGTTCCTTCTTCTTAACAAGTGGCCATATTGTGATGATTCCACTTGCGGGACAAAAGACTGTTACTTCTAGATGTTACACCATAAAATGTCTGCCACAAGTGCTCAATGAACTGAGAAAAAAGCGCCCTAAGACTACTCTACGTGGAATTTTGTTGCACCATGACAATGCCACATTGCACAAGAAACAACCCAATTCCTGCAGGAGTCGGAGATTTGTACCACCATCCCTACAGTCCAGATTTGGCCCATGTAATTTTTTTATATTCCCCAAAATGAAAGAAACACTTTGAGGTCAACGATTTGAGTCACCTGAAGCCGCAGTAGCTGCTTACGAAGAATGTATTTGCAGTCACTCCAAAGGAGAATGGTGTTCAGCATTTGAAAAATGTTTGAAAGGATCAAACGGTGTAAAGAATGCAATGGAGCATATTTTGAAAAGATGTAATGATTAGATCTAAATTTTTAATATTTTATTGTATCCATTCCCAAAACTTTTGCACTGACCCTCATACAAGCAAATATGTTCATGAAGCCAGCAAACACTTCAGCAGAAATCATGTAGGTTATAATGAAATGCTAAAGAGGATAATGTCTATTTGAACAATGCCAAAAAATTAGTCTTCTTATATTAAATTCTGGGATGCTGTCCCCATTTTGTTTGCTAAAGAAAACAAAATACACCGAGGAAATACATTCCTCTAAAACCAGACAGACATCATTTAATTCAAAGCCACTGCCTGATATGCAGCCTGTTGGTATGCTACAAGAACACCACTGCAATGCCTGCCAAAGAAACACAAAATGAAAAAGAAACTAAAGTAAATAAGGGAGTCTATGTGTGTGTTTCTTCTAATATTACTTGTTAATGCTGTCACTACTGCTACAACTACTACTACTACTACTACTACTACTACTACTACCACCACTACAATTAATACTACTTCTAGTATACAGAAACCACACACAGAAGACTCTTAAACAAAATTACAAAATAAATAAATAAGCAGGGCATTGCAGTTTGCATATTTGTGGCATAACAAAAATATGCATTCTTGAAGCTGTTTATCAGTATAATGCAATAGCTCTGCACCATAAAAGAATCAGGATCCAAACTGTGTTCAAAGTTGTAGGAAACCTTGTGATCTCTTTGACAGATCAGCACTTATTATGGTAGTAAAGATGTGGCTGGCATAAACTCAAATAAGACTCCTTAGGACGGCTCTAACCTTGCAAAACTAATCAACTATATCACTCATGAGGAACAGTAAAGGAAAGAAGAAAGCTAAAGTACGCAACGATTAAAACAAAATGGACAGAAGTAATCCTAGCTTTTGTTCTACATGAACGACATTGTGATCATTGAAGATTCTTAGAAAAAACTTCATAGAACAATTGCTATATGGACTAGGGAACTGGAGAAATTAGCAAAATGATGACAGCACTAGGGTTACAGTACAAACATGGTGTGCAGAGGAGAGATACAAGAGCTAATGGGCTCCATGTGAATGTCTTAAAATTATGTTCATAGCCAATAAAAATACTGGCACACAAATTTTGAACAGGATTAAATGAACAAGTTTTACATGGAAGAAATAAATAGAAAAGAAAACAACATTTAAAATAAACAGTGAGTGCCCCAATCATAAAATACTGCAGCATAGAAGCTTTCGAGTCTATTAATGAGGAACAATAGTTCGGCAGCTTAGTCCATAAAACAATTGGCACAAAGAATTATGCAATTGCTTGCTGGAAGACTGACACCAGCGGTTACAGAAATAACAGGAACAGAAGGCCAATTTCAAATCTTTTGAATTAGAATTTTCTGATGTTATAACTGTGCATTCATATAAATGAGGCAAGAAGAAACAGAATCACTTCTTGCAGTGAGAAGTGAGACAGTTTTACTGCCACTAAGCAGCTATTGACATGCTTCAGAAGATCAAGTCAGTAACCTAATGAAAATACTGAAATATAGAGCAACAATTTGGTGCAATACCTATAAAATGTGAATGCAGTAGGTAACATCAGGAAAACCTTAATTCTTCCATGGTTCTGCATTTTTGATAACCACAAGCTCAAGAATACCTAACAAATTTGAAATTAAACTTCTTATTGCTGGAGAGAAGCATCGATTGCAAACAAGTTGTAAATTCAATAAGATAAAGCAGGTAATACCTGAAAGTGTGCACCAGGATAATTTATAAAATCTGTAAATCTTCTGCAGGTCAATGCAATAATGATAAATGGCAGCTAAAGCAAGTAAAATGTAGCTGTTTCAATAAGCACACAAATTAATAGATTTTAAAATGTAACTAATTTTTAAACATTAATACATATTGGAATTTAGTTGCCTTATCAAGCAAAGCAAAGAAATAAATTTGTAGTTTAATTCCTTATAAAACTTATTAGTAAATTTAGAACGAATGCTGATATTCAAAAATTAATATAAAAACATGTATGATGTCCAACAAAATAGATAACAGCACGTTAAAGATTCCAAACCAAGAGAATTTACCAAGTAAATTCTTACCGCGTTACATTTCGCCTTTGCATTTCGGCGGGCTTCTGGCTTCTAATGAAGTCAATGTGCTTGCGTCGTTCGTAAGCGCGCCTTTTGGGACGTACCACAATTGCAATATCGTAGGGGAGGCAGGTAGAGCCACCGTACACTGAAATTCTAACATTTTACACATACCGTTAAAAAACTTATCAAATACAACGTTTTTAAACAATGCAGTTGTTTCCTTACAGGGTTTTCTTACGTAATGTAAAAAAATAAACTGTAAAGGAATGAATTTTCATGTTCTAGTTGCAAAAGGATATTCCCGCCATTCACGGAACATATTCTATAAGTAACGAACGCGTATACATTTATGAAAAAGTTATATAAAGTAACTTTTTTTTTATTATTTTTAAATGCCAAAACTTTGTTCAATGGTAGTGGTGAGCTGCTTAATAATTATTTTTATTTTATTCTTTATGGCATAACCGTGGTTAAATCTGCGCTTGCATTCAAATACTACACACACGGAGAGAGGTGACATAATATTTTAATAAGCAAGCAAAGTGTAGGGCAATTGTACCTGGATGGCCTTGCCGTGAAGTTCAAGTGCCACATACATTTCCTTTACAATGGTTGTCAACAATTTTAACCGATGTATGATTTTTAGCTGTATAGGATTAAAAATCTATACCTATATAGGTTTTATGCGTTTTGGTTCATGTTAGAGCCCTTAACAAGGCCGAAAGCGATAGAATTTTAATTTGGAAACGACTATAAGTTATGCGACCTTACTCGCAGCCACTTCAAAGGAACGCTTTCCACAGTAGTAATGAAAGCGGCCTGGGCGATCATGGATGTAGTTAACAGCACAGAACAGCAAACTAGATCGCTAGATCGCTGACATTATGAACTCGTAGTTTTTCTACTAACCCACTCTAAGGCTGGTTCACAACCAACGAGAACGAGAAAATTGAAACACATGTATTCAAATTGTAGCGTTCGTGATCGACGAGAAGCCTTTCCGGGCCCCGGGAACGTGAAACAAGACTTGCCCAAGTTTAAACCACAGGGCGACAATGATAACTGCTTCGCTGAAGCCACAGCCGCCATCTTGTGCCACAATGCCCTGCATTAATCACTCTGTCAAACGCATCGTTTTCCCAAATGTTTCAAGTAAAGAACAATAAAAATGGAAGTAGAGAGATTGCTAGTTAAACGAATATTTTATACAACCACGTTTTTGGGCCTGTCAAACATTGACAAACTGGTATTACTACACCAAACACCGCGGCAAAGTCACAGCTAAATTTGACTGCTATTCCTTGATCTAAAACAACTGTTGATGTAGCAAAAATCTATAACGTATCTTACAGCACAGGCTTAAATATTTCGGAGAATGTGTGATACTATTAATTAGGAACTTCGTCATGGAATGCTGTGATAATAATAATGTCCATTCCAGAGTCCTAGGAATACGTCTCCTATCCTCAAGGGTCTGGTATCACAACCACATAACTTGATTCCAATTCTTTCGCGCTCATGAACTGATTAGCTAGACTTTTTTTTTAGAGAAACGTGTACAGATATTACGTACACGCAAGATAACTTTATAACTAAATCTATATACAAGTTCTAATGGTACTTATAATCATATATGTATAATGCGCCATTCTGACGCCATATTTAAAATCATGCTTATATTCATTTTGAGCTCAAGAATGAAGCAGTTACTAAGAAAGCCTTTATATAAAATGTGTTAGGTTCGAATCGTTGGGCCCAAAGTGCTGGGAGTACATAGCAGAAGCCGGAGTGGGTTTGAATTCTTTCTAAGTGTTGCCTTTACACATGTTCTCTTAGTTATTTCCCGAGTTGGAAATCTAAAATTAATAAACAATACCGAATCATTCTGTTGATAGTACATAACATATTTCATGAAGTTTACCGCCGAAAAGGGCCTTAAATACGTACACTAACGTATGTACTGAAACATCTCATTTTATTTCTGTTTTTCCTCTTGCTAAAGGGAAATTGCATCCAAACACCACATACGTATTGACCAGTATATTGGTTTGAAGATAATGTATAAATTTACTGATTAATCCAACACTTTACACCACAAAAGCTTGTTTTTTTGTTCGCATTTAATCCATGCGAGGTTACTCCTTTCAAAAACATAGTGATAAACCATGGCGGCCGCGCGCAAAGCCGGTTTCATCACTGACAATGCATAATGAGGAGATTGCCAATCTACTGTATCTGTGGTTTTACCTTTCTCGTTCTCTTTCTCGGGGTACGGTATATTAGATCCATATTGGGTACATTAACTCTTCACTGTAGAGATTATTTTAGGCGGCTGTGACATTAAACAGCCGATAGTGCTCTTTATAGTTGCAAGTTGGAAACATGAAAGTGAAAGAGATTCGTAGTAAACGTACTCCCTAACCTTAGATTTCTCACACCCACAGATCCATAGAGTTTTGTTTCCTCTGGTGAAAGTGTCATCTGGTTTGATTATATTAATTCAAAAGTGGCTATTGCCTTAAAAACACTGGCAAAAGCTACAAAGAACAGCAAAAACCGGTGTAAATTAACAAGTAAATAAAGGAATGCAAACCTGGTGCAACTAGAGGGATCGGAAATGTAATGGATATGTATTTAGAAAATGTATATCAAATTTTGACGTTGGCTGACCCACATTATGTTGGCTAAATTGGATGTAGATGAAAAACAAGCGCTTGGAGATAACTCAACGAAGTTCGAGCGAATACCGAAAATGAACGATCTTAAGGGAGCATTCCAGTGCAAGGGTAGCACCACAGAACAGCAAAGCTTTGGTGTTCTGTCTGTAGTTTCAAGCCTCAGCAATCAGCATGGCAGAGGTCGCACTATTCACCCTGGAAGCCTGCTGTTAGTTTACCTTCGGGTGAGCTATCTGCAAGCGCTTGTCTGCGAAAACTGGTCATGCTGGCCAACTACAAATGGTCATGATCATACAGTCTTACATGCGCACGATGCCATAAAAATTAGCTTTAAAGATTCCAGCATATACACAAGTGGGTTTTATATATTCGAAGTAAAAATTCAAACGATTTTGAACTACAACATTATTGCTTTTTTTTTAATGTTGCTATATGTTGCGTTGGTATTGGTTGTCCAATAAGTTTTGAACAAATGATACAGGTATTGCGTGTAGTGTTGTAATTTGTTTTGATTTTGAGACTAAAACCAAAATAACTGTATATGGATGAACTTAAGAAGTAAGCGGACGCACAAGGAAAATATTAATCATGGAGAAAAAGGTCACTGTGCTTTCAGGCAACACAATGCCTCCAAAACCGATTCCAAAACCAGGTATTAATTGAAATGAAAGTCCTTTGGAGCATTGTTTATATTACATAAAAGTGGGTGTGTCAAAGTTGAATTGAATTTATCTTCTATTGATGACATACATGATAACCCTGAAACGAAGTAAAACTTTAGAATAATATCGAAACTACCAGAAAATGAACTAGTACGTTTATTTTGTTGGTAGGGGTTGGACTATTGTTTTATATTATTACCACAGTCGTTATCGTTATTGTACTTGTATAACCTCTCCTTGTCCCCTAAATATGTCTGCCCATTGTATAAAGATAGTGCATTATTGTACTGTCTTTTGTCTCTTACATACCATGTAACCTTCCCTAATCCAGAGAAGTGCAAGGATATGTCTATATAAAACACTAAGAAGACCAGTACTGTGTTATGGTAGCGAAGCGTGGACATTAAGACGGATGGAAGAAAGTAGATGAGATGGGACCATATACAAAATGAAGCTATAATGGCAGAATATGGCCTGGAGCCTGTTCTTCACTTTATAGATAGATTTTTTTATTTCTCCATATATTTAGATACATAATTCACTCAGTTTTCCAGCTGCTTAAGTAGCAAAACTTATTACAGAACTAAAACCTGTTCCACTGGTATCCAGCGGTTACTTACTAATCTCCAGTACTATATTTCCTTCATTTACCTTTTTATTTATTAAAATCATCTACCTTTTTAAGTTCATATGTATAATTATTTTATAACACATTTATTTTATAATTTATATTTTTCTTTCCTCCTATCTGGATACTAATACATTAATTATGCTATTCTAGGAGTTTCTTGGGATAGGATCATATACACTTAACACCCTGGTTTCTTCACTTTATACACACCTATCAGAACAACTGGATGTGTCATTTAAGACGAATGAGATCCCATAAAATCTCTAAAGCTATGCTTCATTACCAAACCCATGGAGAAGATCTATGGGATGACCCAAGAAGAGGTTGAAAGAAAATTTCTGTATTATGAGATTGTAACAGGCCATATGGCATAACACTTGTCTGGATGATGATGACATGTATCAGAGCCAGGGCAGCCCAAAAGGGGAGGCAGTGCAGACACATGTCAGGAGGCCAGGACTTTAATATGCATAAAACGACCTATTTAAAAATATCAAAACAACTGAATATATCAATTTACTATGATGTGTCACATACAATTCTTCCCTACCCATATATCACTACTTTCCCATTGCAGCAGAAATTATGTGGGTCTTTGAGCGGCCCTCCTCAGCCTTTGTGACAAATGGGCAGTCCACCACGGTGACTTGTCAGGGGGCCCAGACTTCAAGTGGATGGTGCCAGTTAGAGCCTTCTTTGGCTTAACCACCAACTATTTAGGGTTTAATTTATTATTGGTCTGGTATTATATGCATTTTTGTTCCTAAAAATCACTAGTTTTCAGTATCTTAAAATTAAGTAGATATGGAACCATTACCACATCTGAAACACTACACATTCTGTATAGCATTTTAATACCATTCATAATTTATAATATCCTACATAAAATATTGGTTGTAATATTTTTTTAAAAAATTCTTAACACTGAAGCTAGTTTTTAAAACCTTATATTCCCTTCTTTTATTTTCAGGAAAAGTACGGGTTGTTAGAGCACTGTACAAATACACAGCGCAGTATGTAAGTATTATACTGTACTGTCTTGTTACTTTCTCTACCACATACCTAGTGTCCAGCATATCCAAACTTAGCTTGTAAATGAGACTATAAGTAAACAAAGATGTGCAGTAATACACAAACATAAATAACTGCATAAAAGCTGGGAAGAAACTATATATATATATATATATATATATATATGGTATTATGTGGCAATTTTTTAATAGGTATGCTGGTAGTAGTGAATTATTATGTTGAGCAGTGAGAATCTCTTATTTTATCTTCATGGTGTGGTAACAGGAGAGATGTAATAATTTTCACAAAGTAAGGGTTCTGAACAATTTATTATTCATTTCATAAAGAAATTCAATATATATTAATAATTCAAATCCTTTACATTGAACCAATTACGTTAATTATTTTGCTAACACGTTGGCTTGTTACCGCTGCTCTTTATGCCACAATTAACTCCTCCTCCTCTCTGATGTAATTGTATTCTAGTGTGCCACAGCACAACTGCTTCCGACGAAATCTTTGAGAGAAGTTGTGAAAATTGTTATATCATCATAGATTAATCGCTTTGTTATATGTTGGTTCTCCATGGAGAGTAGTGACATATTGTTTGTATATTAATGATGACCAGATAACTTAATTTAAAATGAAGAACTTAAACTCAATATAGCTTTCCTAACAATGTGCCATCACAAATGATTCACAATAGAGACAATTAAAACAATAACACAATTAATAACAATTACATTGATTAACAAATGTTGATGTGAAACAATATGAAAATCCTTTGTATTCACAATCAATTATAAGACTAATAATACTTCTTTTATTAAAAGTCTGCCTACCAACTGTAGGTGACCACTAGGATCTAGAATAATTAAATACATTGAATATTGAATACATGAAAGATTATAATGATTAAAAAGATTATTATTGTTATTTACTGTGATGTGATAAAGTGGCAACAACATATTTAACTCAGTTATGAAACTGGTTTATTCCTTGTTTCTGTCAGTTATAATTATCATCAGAATTCTGATGACATATCTTTTAATTGCGGCATCATAGTTCATAGACATTGCTAGTATATATATATATATATAAATACTGATCATCCTTTTTAAAGTTTATATCATTCAAGTCCCACAAGCACGTTTGTTCTGCATATAAATCCAGGCATTTAATTATTTCTCAAGTTCTAGAACTTGATTTGTTTCACCAAAAGTTGGAAGTAGTTAAAACTAGCTAGTATCATAATTGTCGCCACTAACTTTTGTGAATGCGCACTGAAATAAAAGATAATTGTGAAACTTACTTGCAAAATCTAATGTCATCGTGTAAACTAGCCCTAAGCAATTAAAGGAAATATAATTTCCAGCAAGGGACCCTTACATTTCAGAATCGGTATTAATTTTTCAAACATAAATGTTAAAACTGAATTACTTAAGCATTTGACTCCCAGTGTTCAAGTAATTAACCCTGGCTTCACCTTTAAAAAGCTTCTAAATTAATTAATTAAAACTGAATTCTTTATTATGTGTTTTTAAATAAATCCCAAGTGAGTGAGTTTGTTAGAAGTAAAAGTAATAAATTAGCTTTGAAAGAACTTCTTAAATCAGAATAATTGTGAAGAATTCTTTAAACTCCTTGTTAATATCTCCTGAAGTTATCTGAAGAAGGAAAGAAAGAAGCTTTGCTCTTCTCATCTCAGGCACTAAACCTTTTTCACTATAAGCTGATAGGAGAAGTAAACAAAACCATGTGACAAGATAGCACCTCATTGGCTAGTGGGCAAACCACAACCTTTCCCACTTAGCACGTCTCTTCCTCTACAAAAAACAGTTTGGTTCAGATTGTAACATTTTGTGGTTATTCTCATGCAGAGAAATTTAAAACACTCATTATTGTAACAGTTAAATTTATGAAACTAAGTGTGTTTGTTCAGATTCACATATAACTAAATAAATCGTTATAGCAGAGGGTTTAAGAGGCTATGCGCAGGTGCTGCAGTTGGTTTCCGGTTTCCGGCTGAGAATCTTCTGCCACTGTGGAAAACATAAACGCAGGAAATGGAAAGAAGACAATTGTGTTAAATACTTTTAATAAATTCTGTAAAAAGTACCCACTTTAATCGACAATGAATATGGTTGGCCATTGTTTGGCAATAATTGAACTTCTTTGTTAGTGATGCAGAATTGTTGCTCGGATAGCTTGGATCCCATTGTTTTCTGTTGTGTTTTAACCTATAGTGCTAATCGTTATTTAACTTGTCATAAAAGGTTAAAGCAAAAGTAGTATACCGATATTAGTCATTAAATGAATGATTTCTTTAGCCTGAAGTTAAGAACAGTTTAATCCAGTACCTTTAATCACGGATGCAAAAACTGTTCAGGTACAGCTTTTATTTGTCCACTCTTAGTATTATGTGTTATAAGTTTAGGATGTAAGGCAAAATATAGAAACAAAACATACAATGTTTAAAAGCTAATGATCCCCAAGCAGTGCAATATACTGTATTCACATTCTATCTGAAGCAATTTCCTCTCACGGGTACTTAGTTTCTGTCATCCTCCACGTGGTGCTGCCATGTGCACGGCGGAGTGATACATATAAGTTTTGTTTACTTCTTCTTTCAGCTTATAGTGAAAAAGGTATAGTATGTATACTTCAAACAGTAATATTACTCCTTTTTTATTTTAAAATATGAATAACTCAAATGTTCACATTTAAAACTGCACTTATGTTGATTTGTAAAACCTTGGAATGTTTTCAGAAATAAGAGATAAGATATTGTTATACCCCTGCCGCTGTATCTTTGCACTTGACAGTTCGTGTGGCTTCGCGTAAGGTTGGCTACATTGTGGTTGCGACATTGCCAGAGTGGCTAGTAAACAACAACAGCTGATTGTTCTCCTTTCTATCGTGTCTAAGCCACATACAAAAAGTGTACGTAAGTAGCGAACGTCAATGAATAATAACTATTTTGTATTATTATTGTTAATTGAAAATAACTCTGCATAAACATTGCAGCGTATGTAGAATAAATTACGCACTTTTGACAATATAAAAACAAAATAATACAAACTTGCTGCTACAATGAGGAGAAATAAAACAAATTATAAGAATGCCATAACAAAGTTATTTTCACTCACCTATTTAAAACTGCAATGGCTCAATTCCATCGGAATCCCCATTGTCATCGCCATCATTATCCTCGGAAGCATCATCATCATCTTCACCAAGGCTTCAATGGTTCACAGTCACTAATAATTCCGTCTATTTCTTGTGCTTTTCGTATTAGCTTATTCACATGATCTACTTTCTTCTTCCACGAAGCCGCGTCCACCATAGCCTTGTGAATAACAGTTCTCTTGTTTAGTCCAAGAGCTGCTGCAGTTCGTTGTACGGCTTTATCAGCAGGAATAGAGGGATTGCCATGAAGCTTCACATACTCCTTTTCCTGTTCAAAGAATTCCTGGGTTCTCCTTAATAGTTCCAATGCCTGACTATTAAGTGGCACACCTCGGCGCAGAGGATTTTCACTTCGTGAATCATCACTCGGCTATAAGTGTTGTTTTTCAGACATTGTCGCGCTTAAGTTTTGTTTAAATAAATAATATGAATGAAATATGTATAAAATAGATAAATACATATATATGTGTGTATAAACAAACAATAACAAAACTATCAAACAATAACCACAAATATAAATAACAACAAACAATATGTAGCTTGCAAAGAACAACTCGACGCTCATGGTAGAGATTCACAAACTGAAGCACGTGGTTGGGAATAGTTACATCCGGTAACAGAGCCGATTCTAGTTCTGGTTCCGCTTTGTCATCGACCATCCGGAATGCTGCCTTGTGATTGGCTTAGGAAGTCAAACGGTTGAAGCTTTTCATCTGTTTTTTTGCGAGTGTACCAACTTAAACGCAAGCTGTCAAGTGCAACGTTACAGCGGCGGGGGTATAAGTTCTGATGTTCCATCAGTCAGCAACATTATTAAGTTTACCACCAGATGCCAGTAGTTGGATACTCAGACTAGGAAAGAACAGGAAGATAAAGCAACCATTAGCTGCACCGTGCTGAGGATGGAGACAAATGTCTCCAAAAATGTTACAAGATTTTTACAACTTAGTGAAGTTTAAGTGTGTACATTTGACTCATATTTTAAAATGAAAATAACTTAACAGTTAATAGTGCATCTATTTTTAATATTTAGTAATATTACTGATTAAAACCCCAATCAAAAGTAGTAATTTATTGGATACCATTACTTTACAGCCAGATGAACTTTCTTTTCAAGAAGGGGAGTTACTCTACGTGTTTGATGAAGTCACAGATCAAAATTGGTGGAAAGCACGATGTGGTAAACGAACTGGACTAATCCCAAGCAATTATGGTAAGTGCTTCAGTATAAAACTGGTCAGAATATTTAACATTTGAATTAGGAAACAAATCCATACTAAAAAGTTATGCTACAAGGCAAAGAATTAATGTCATTTAATTATGCAAAATAGATAGGAATAAATTAATTATCTAGCAAACATAAACATTTAAAGCAATGAAAATGGAAGTTAGACTATATATAGTGTTATATCAAGAAGCCTCAAGACAAAATTAGCATGCAATCCCCAAAATGTACATTATGATTCAGAGTAGCAGCAAAGCTTAAGTTCTGGTTCAGAAGAAAAAAAGATGATGTTTAAAAGGTAAAATAGGAATGGAAGCTATTGTGTAAAGGTGAAACACAAGAATGAAAGCTAATTGTTAGGGAAGAAAAGAAGATCCACAATAGGTCAAAACTATTTAACTTAGCAATGAGGAACAATATAAGTTGGAAGTAATGCCAGAAGCAAAAAGAAGCTTCCTGGGGACATGATTTAACCACAAACGAGTGCAGATGTGCCAGGAGCAGTGAAGAGATGCAGTGGAAAATCTGAGCCATCGCAAGTCGAGAGTTATGAGTTGTACTGTAGCAAATCAAGTGAATTATCCTCTGCCAGAGAAGCATAGACGAGGATTAGCCTGAAACGTGATGTAAGATTGATGTCTTTTATCTCAATTTGAAACAAGTAAAGCAATGTAATGCACATAAAAGTCACAAAATTAGTAGAAGTGATAATTTTGAAATTTTGTCAGGAAGAGAAATCTTAGATCCAGTCGGATAGTATGAATGAATGAACTTTATTTCTACATCTTTTTACACACAATCCTTTTTTACAATATTTCCATTTGTAAACTAATCTAACCTATCTACAGATATTCTGGCCGGGCTATGTTCTACCTGTACTGCTCATTTTGCCTTATGGCTCAGCTGAGTAGCCCTTGCTACCCTTAATCACCTATGATCCATCCTCTCTCTCCTCCATTTCTCCTTTACTTTTTTTAAGAACTCCCCCATATTCTTTTGTTCTTTTTTTGTCAACATTTTAATTGCTACTATTTTTCCATCTATTTTTTCCCATTTTTCCTCCCATACTTTTTGTCTCGAATCTCTAATTCTTTGCATTCTGTCATATAATGCTCTGTGCTTTCACTGCCTCTGCATATTTCATAAGTTCCGTGTTTTCTGCCTCTTAGCCCTCTCAGGTACTTTGATGCGGTTCTCATCCATACAAACGCTTCTTTTTCCGCTCTATTACAATAATGCAATACCCCTCTCTTCCCCATTTCCATTTTATTAATCTCTAGAACCCTATTGATTTTTTGTCCTCTAAGCTTCCCCAGATCTCTTGTCTTTTTATGTCCTGCACTCTGTTTCTTACTATTATCCAGAAGCCATTGCTATTTCTTTCTCCTGCTCTCCAAATATGTCCCATTCCTATCTTCTCCATAATTTTTTCTACCCCTGTCCACCAGCTCAGTCAGACAGTAAATGTTTTGGAAAAGAACCAGCAAAAGCATTTATTGTTGTTACAAATATATTTAAATATCTCATGCTCTAAATTCTACTGATTAAGTAAAAGTTTAGAAAATAAATTTTTACTTCAGTTCAAGAAAGGTTTTATCATTTCAATAAGTAATACTTGTCATCTTCACCAAACCACACGAGAACTTGCAGAGTTGTTGAGATCCATGCACGCATTGCATGCCATAGAAAAAGAAGAAAATGCTGAATAGGAAAATCCGATTTAAAAGATTCATATGATAGCTCATACCACAGATATTTCATTTTCCATGATATTGCTCTTTCCACTAAGCTAATGTGGATACCCACCTAAATAAAGCATGAGTTAGATAAAGGTAGTTCTTTTGGTAAGAGCACCAGCATAGGAGGCTAAAGATCTTGGTTCGACTCTACTGTTATCTGAGTTTCTCAATTAGAATCGTTTTTCCAAACCTTTCTCTGTACACGGCTGGTGTGAACTGTAATTAAATGTTATGCATGTTTTCAGAAGTTATAAATTCCTTTCTCTATATTTGCTTTCAGTGCTACAAGTTTATTTTGAAAATGTTTGTCATTAGAAAGGTATTTGAATACATACTTTGGTTGTACAATTTTGCAGTGGAAAACCAAGCAGAGGAAGTGAAGCATCCATTACATGAAGCAGCACGGAGAGGAAACTTGGACTTTTTGCAGGAATGTTTGCAACAGGGAGTTTCAGGAACGAGTCTTGACAGTGCTGGCAACACACCACTCTATTGGGCTAGCCATGGTGGTCATGTCGATTGTGTAGAAGAATTACTTAAACTTCCAAATCCTGCAGTGAATGCACAGGTGAATAAAAATAAATGTTACATTTATTTGTACTGTAGCAACTGCTGTGGTTCTTTTAAATGACAGGAAATCTACTGAAATTAGCTCTTGTATTTACACACACTTAACTGCCATTGTCCGAGGATGGGATCTAACCACAACCTTGTACACCAAATTCCTGAACTTTCTAAAAATAGAATCTATAGTCCAGTTTTTCAACTGTCACTGCTTTAATCTAATTCAACATTCCCATCACTTCACTTCTTTGTGATGCAACTCCTTCTTCCAGACAGTTCAAACACAATAGTTGTTCAGTCTCTTGTGTGGCAGCAGCAACCACTGCACATCACAGCAGTCATCACCAACTCAGTCACTCTTAACTAGCTGCTCTCACAAGAACACTCGCTTATATAGGCAGTGGGATCTTCCACAGATCATTCTATAACTATTTCGACACACGTTCTGGATGAGGGTGGGAGAAACTTCCAGAAAATTTTGATTATCTGTTAATAGTGCTTCTGGTATTACGCGGGCACAAGTGTTGCTTAACTCTTTATTCCGACTGCCAAGCGCTGACCTCCCAATAGCCTGGGCCATAGCCACTGTGTCACAGTACTCATATTATGTTGTTGTTCACCAATAGCACTGGGGATTAATTGATCTGCATCCCCTCTGGCTTCCCAATGTAAAGTCTGTAAGTTATCATGTTTAAGGCCTTTGTATTTGGCGAGATGTTGTTTGTTCAGGATGACATCTTCTTCACAGAGAGTGCACTTGGATGTAGGTAGGCATCATATTTTGTAGAGATGTTCTGCGAGGCAATCGTGGCCAGTTGCCATCCTATATAAGGCCACTGCAGTCTTCCTTAGCATTTTTTGTATATCAACTCTATCTTTAATATTCTTATAATCTTTATCTTTTAATTTATCTTCTTCATCAAGTTTCTGCTGTGTTTTGAAATGTTGTTTAATATTATTTAATTGTATATTTATTTCTATTTGTCCTACAGGTTTTATTTGTTGTATTGCACCTTTCTTTGCTAATTGATCTGCATGTTCATTGCCCAAAGGTCCGAAATGAGCTGGGATCCATTGTAGAGTGACATGATTTCTAGTTTCAACTGCTTTAATTAGGCGTCTTATTTCTTTAATATTTCTTGTTGTTTTATTATTGTAATTTACTATTTCATCTATGGCTGATTTTGAGTCTGATAAGATGATTATTTTTTGTTTTATGTATGGTCTATATAAAGTGTTCTGTAATGCTGCTTTTATAGCTGTTAATTCTCCATCATAGTGGTTTGACGTTTCATCTAATGTTAGATACTGTGCGAAATGTTTACAGTATACTCGTGCACCAGCATTCTTTTTATTGATGAGGGATCCATCTGTATATATTCGGAGCCATTCTTTTTCTGGGTATCTTTCATTTTCCGTAGCTATTACTATGGCTCTCATTTCATCTGATATGTTGTTTTTGTGTGTTGTATATATCAGGTCATTCTGATATCGTATATCAATGCATTCTATTGGACTCATTACCTATGTTGCAATTATATTTGTTGTAATTATATTCTTGTATTTTAAGTTCTTAATATATGTTCTGAAGCTTGTTTGAGTTTTTAAATTACTTATAGTATCTGCTGTGTGGTACCACTTGTATCTGTTTCTATTGACTTGCAGTTTTTGTGCTAGAGTAATTGCTTTCAACTCATGTTCCAATTCTATAGCCATGTTTTTTGTGAAGCTTTGTAGTACTGTAATTGGTGTTGTTTTTACGGCTTCTGTTATTATTCTTAGTGAGTATTTATATTATAAAGGGAGAAAATTTGCATGTGTATGTAGGGTAATCTTAAAAACCACTCAACCAATTCTGATAATTCTTTCACCATTGAAAAGCCCAATTCTTATCGCAGACATGAAACATGCTTCCAAAGAAAGCTTTGACTTTTAGTTTAGAATCCCATGGAATAGAAAATAGTTGTTACTCCATAGGAAACACATGTAAAATGCAACAGATGCCACAGATATTTCATTCAAAGCAATATACACAGTCTGGCCATAAGTTCTGTTGCAAACGTTTGATATGTACTGTACCAGGTGATCAGAGAACAACCTGCTGCTAAAGTCTACCTTATACTTTGTTGACTTCAACTGCAGCTAAGTGAACATGCTAGTTAAAGGTTTAGTCATGGACTGGGGAGATTACGAACATCATGTTGCAGTGACCCCCTCTATAGGTTCTGAAAATTGCCACCTGAGATTTTTCAGCCACTTAGGAACTGAAAATCAGTAGGATGTTTTTGTATCGCACCAATTAATGAAACTGGTACAGTTACTGACCAACCAAGATTAGGAAGTCCACGCTCTGTAAGGACCAAGACAATGGTGAAAGCAGCGGCAGTTCGTATTAGAAGAAATGCAGTGCAGAAGCAAAAATTGATGGCTCATAAGATGAACATCTCCAGGAGATCAATGTACAGATTGCTCAGACAGGATCTTGGGCTGAAGGCTTATCGCCAGGGTACTGCACATTTCTTAACTCCAAAACTTAAGGAGCAGACAGAGCCGAAATTCAAACGCCTACTTCAAGGTTATGCTAACAGGCACAGAGAATTCCTTTTTATGGATTTATGTTCACAATTAAACAGAGCTACAACTGCCAGAATGACCGAGTGTATACCAGCACTTCTGAAGAAGCTGGTGAGATCCAGAGGAGCGACCATCCCGCCTCAGTGATGGTTTGGTGGGGAGTAAGCCACGATGGTGTCACGAAGGTGCATTTCTGCCAAAAGGGATTAAAGACAATGGGCAGAGTATATGAAACAACCCTCCTTGAGGTTTTGGTGAAAGACTTGAACACCACTTTGTTCAAGAATGGGCACCGTAAGGCAAAATCCACTCAATCTTGGCTTGAGGAAAATGCTCCACATTTTATTGCTACCTAAGACAGGCCTTCTGACAGTCCTTGGATTACAAGCTGTAGTCAGTGCTTGAGGGTATTGCTTGTTTGAAAAGGCACCCCAGTATTGAGTTGCTCAAGCTATCCCTGAAGTCAGCAGTGGCGGATTTCCACACGGAGACATGCGTGCTGCTATTGATGAATGACCTGATGAACTTAGATCCTGTATAGGACAAAAGGGGAATCATCTTCAATTATAATATGTGCATTTAGCACAGAATACATGTGGATGCCATGTGCCATAGTCAAACTGAAAAAACAGTATCATACATTGTTGCCACTACAAAAAGACTTTGTAACAGAAGTTATGGCTAGACTAGGTATACGTAGATGCTCATGATTTAGCAATTAAGACATAGTAAAAGAGGATCAAATATACTTTATAATGATATAATATTAATATGATACCAATGTCAGCATATTTTAATAAATCTTGAGCAAAAACATTTTGCTGCATTGCCTTTGTATATTATAATCAAGATCACCAGCAGAGTAATGTTAAATAATTGCTTAAAGAAAAAACGTTGTGTCCAGCTAACATTAAAAATCAGCCAACCACTATTTTATAATTAACAACTTAGAAACTTATTTTTCTTGATGGTTGAAGACTATGCATCTTTTCCAAAGTGGTTAACTTGGTGACCTGGGAGTGGGGAATCTTCATATTCACCATTTTTATCTCTATTTCTTTGTATATGTTAAAGGTCTATGTCTTATTGAAAATTTTAGCTTTTATGAATTAATGCGACCAAATAATACAAAGGTTTAAAATGTGAGCTTCTGCTGTGATTATTTAAATAATTACTGATAATTGTTGCAATGCCAAAGAATACTTATAGAGCATTCAGCATTACCACAGCTTGGAAGACTCTCAGGGTGAGGTTAAAGAAGTCGGATGTTCCATGTCCTTTTGCATGAACATTGAGGGATTTTTCGTCCATTAGGAATAGCTGGGGCTCTACAGAATTACAGTTATAAGGATTAAAGGAGAGGATTCATCATAAAAATCCTGTTGATCATTGTACAATAGTTTCATAAAGAAGGGGTGGGGGAGATAAATGAAATTAATTAAATCACTATTCGAATTTAAAAATCTACCCCTGCAACATTGAGCAGCCAGCTAGTATGAAATAAATTTAATGAAATCAGCCACAAAGTACTAAGAACTGGATGTCTGGGAGAAGATATGCACTAAAAAATTTGAACATAGGCTAATGAATTTCGATATTGTGTAAGCAGAAAACCCAATGTTGGGGTTCATCCACAGACCACCAAAGTCCATTCCTAGATCACCAAGAGTGCAGCTGACATGATTCTCTACCTACCACAAGGGTGGAGAAATATTAGGAGGTCAATTTATGGCTAGAAATGGTTGTTTTTTAACTCATCTGGTTGCTTCACAAAAACAATCCCTGAACAATAACGTCTTTCCCAGAATTTGACAAATTAAATTAAATTGAGTTTTATTTATGGACGCTCAACTACTGTGGTTCTTAGCATCCCATTCTATATTGGGCGTGAAAGACCGGTAATTTTGCTCAGAGGCCTCTTTATCAGACTTGAGGTTCTTTTACGTGCCGTAAATCTACGACACGGGACCACTGACTTTACCTCCCTTCCGAAGGAAGCCATGCTAAGGATTTTACGCCCGAAAAAAATCCATCACCCTCCGCTGGGTTTGAACCCGCGACCTTGGGAACTAGAGGCTAGCACGGTACCACTAGTCCACGGAGGATGACATTTTTGACAAATTGAATTTCATTTTTGGGATAGGCAACATGAAAGCGTTAGAAAAATCATATGACAAATTTTTTCATTAATATTTTTGAGCTTTCCCCCCCAAAAAAAAAACAAAAACAAAGAAAGTACAATAATAATGGCATTGTGTGGAACATTCTGAATGCAACAAAAATGTATTGTGAGAAAAATGCATTTAAAACTGTAACTGGCATCATGTGCAAGTGAATGTTTAAAAGGTTGTGTGATGGGATCTAAAAGTTTCCCAGTAAGAAAGCTATAGAGATTATTAAAACAAAATTCTGAAAGACTATTATGCTTTAAAAGAAAAAATTGATTTTTTTTTAAGTACTTGGCCAAATTTCACCTATGTGCTCTTAAAGTAGCTATATCTTGCAACAGGGATATTAACTTGTAGACATGTTATCTGGTGGTAACAAATCTACATGCATAAGTGTTGGTTGCATTTTATGATAAAGAATTATCTCCAGTGTCTAATTGGCTACATAGCTGTCACATTGATGAAATTACAAATGTTTGAGTTTGTATTTTAAAGATCTCATACATTGTTTAGTCTGGTTTGCAAGACATTTCTTTTGTCTTACCTGAGCAGATATTATTGTTGTGCACACAATAAGTATATGTGTAGATACCAGAGTTTTTGTCCTAAGATACAGCAATTGCTGAATAGCTTTTGAATGATGAATCTGTTCTTAGGAATTAAGCAAATAAAAGAATTTCTTGAAATTTCAGACTTTTAGATGGAAAATAAATTGTGTAAACTATGCATGGTGTTTATGCACGATGAGTTTTGTGGTATCATTTCTTTCACACATTTCTGTTAAACGTTAAGTGATAGACGAAAATATGCTACACAAAAAATGTAGATGTCTTTAAAGCACACAATTTACTTCAAATAATGCTTTTTGTGACATAAGCCATTTCCAAGATATCCATTATTAATGGTTTGAATTGTTCAATACAGTGTCATCCTTTTCAAAGTCCTATCAATTTTCACTTGTTTCTCACGATGTCATGGAAACAGTATGGAATTTTAAGGCCAGCATATAAAGTGTACTTCTTAAACATATGTAGCTATTTTTTTGCAAAGGTTTATCTTGATTATAATGAAGTAGATAGAAAAATAAGCTAAGTTTTTTTTTTTATTATTTTATTTTAAGTATAGTCAACTGAAAAGCCACAGCCGGGGTTTGAACACGGTTCTTCCACTCTCTGTGTGGTTGCTCTAACCATTGAGCTACTGGGATAATTTGCCAAGACCAGGTATATATATATATAAAATTAAAAATTTGTAAGAATATTATGCATACATGCTAAAAACGATAGAGGGTAGAGAAAGTCATGTGAATGTAACACATCAGATATTTTTGGAAATAACATCAATTTTGGGTTTATTCCAAACTGATCTTGTGGATTGGACTTCAGTAAGCACTGTATTGTTTGCGGCTGCCGAATAATTCACTCCTGGCTGCAAACCACAGTCTTATAATGGCTAGGTATTGGGCATGATGAACCGAAGGAGCACAGAGGCATGTGGTGGGGAAGTGCGGGGCATAAGGAGTATGGAGAGTATGGAATAGGATTATTGTTAATGAGAATAATTCTTCAACTTTTGTGACATAAATAGCACCTCTATTGGTTTCATAATAAATTTTTGCCTCACTACCGGTCATCAATATACAGTATGTTGCTGTATGTCACATGGTTTGTGTTAGGAATTGTATCAGGTTTAAATTGGTAAACCAGAGTGATTTAATAAAATACAGGTAAACATGGTATACAGGGAAGCAATGATTTCTATTCAGTCTCTTAGCGTAACCTTAATCAACACTAAAGCTGGAAGAAGAGAGTAAAATTAAACATGTTGGTAGGTACACATCAAATCTAAAAAAATCACTCAGTTAAAACAAAAACAAGATGTATAACAGGAATTTTAACAGCAATGTATATGCAAAATATGACTGGATATGTTTTGCTTTCCTTGAGTTTTATTTGGTGATGAAAATGTATTGATCTATGGTAAAACAAGGCATGAATGAGTGGCAGCACCTTCACAACCTCCTAAAAATAACATGTGTTTATGATAGCACAGCATCAGATAAGAAATTTATAATGAACATGCTGATGACATTTGGAAGATAATTAACGTTTGTAAAGTAAAGTACAGTGTTTATTAGCTTAAAAAATTCAAATTGCAGCAACAAACCATCAAAGTTCTGGATGAAGCTGCCCCTGGTTGAAGCTCTTATTTGTAGCTCGCTGTTCATATTCTGATAGGGCGGCGCTGTGGCCGAGTGGTTAGACCGCTCGCCTCCCACCGAGGCGACCCGGGTTCAATCCCAGGGATTGCATGTGGGATTTGTGGTGGACGAAGCGGCGTCTGGGTGGGTTTTCTCCGGGTTCTCCGGTTTCCCCCGCCATTCATTCCACCAACTGCTCCATCATCACCTTTCCTTTCATCCATTTCACCAACATTTCGTTTCATCTACTTCCTTCCTCCCATACCAAGCATCGGGCTGATCACTCATCCTGGATGCTCTGTCTGATCCATGAGTGTCTGCTCCTCGACGGGCCTCTGACCCCGGGCACTCGCTTGTAAGTCCAGGGGGATGTAAGTCCTACATAAGAGGAGGGTAAACAGATAATGAATGAATGTTCATATTCTCATAATACGCACTGGGAACAAATACCCTGAAATTGAATTCAGCAAAATTGTTAGTGTGTTTCAACTTCCCATCCTATGTCCATTGCTGTGATTACGGTGTATATAGTCACCTAAGTTGCAGTACTCTCTTGTGGGGCAACCATCATTCAATCAATAAATTACTTATTCTGCAGTAGAGAGCTCTTAGAATTATATTTCGGGTGCCACTGCAAGCCACTTTATGTTGATCTCGGCATACTTACTTTACTATCAGTGTACATACTGTCTTGTCTGTTATATTCTACAGCTAATTTAAAGGACAGTATGAAGTGCTCATCATACCATAATTATTTGATGAGAAGCAGAGAATATTTATAGAAGTAAATGTAAATATAGTAAGACGTTGAATAATTTTTTATGTATGTCTTATAAATTCTACAGTTATTTACCATCTAGGTTACGAAGCATGTCTTTAAATTCTTATAAGAGATTGGTACACAATATGTTGATGTTGTTGTTCACCAATGGCACTGGGGATTAATTGATCTGCATCCCCTCTGGCTTCTCAACATAAAGCCTGTAAGTTATCACTTTTAAGGCCTTTATATTTGGTGAGATGTTGTTTGCTCAGGATGACATCTTGTTGTAATTATATTCTTGTATTTTAAGTTATTAATATACGTTCTGAAGCTTATTTGAGTTTTTAAATTACTTATAGCATGTGCTGTGTGGTACCATTTGTATCTGCTTCTATTGACTTGCAGTTTTTGTGCTAGAGTAATTGCTTTCAACTCATGTTCCAATTCTATAGCCATGTTTTTTGTGAAGCTTTGTAGTACTGTAATTGGAGTTGTTTTTACAGCTCCTGTTATTATTCTTAGTGAATTATTTTGCGAAATTTCTAGTTTACTTTTAAGTCTCTTGTTTACTGTTGCTAGTAGTTCTCCTCCATACAATAGGTTTAGATTTTATGTATGTTTTATATATATTATTAAGGAGGTCCATGTTTCCACCCCATTTTATTCCTGCTAAACGTTTTAAAAGGTTGTTCTTTTTGTTGATTTTATTCGTTACATTGTTTACATGTTTTTAATTGATAATTTTTTATCTAATTCTATCCCTAGATACATTGTTGTTGTTGCTTCTTGTAGTTTTTTGTTGTTGATTTTCAGGCCTATATTTTCTGTTTTATGCTGCATTGTGAATAGTTGATATTCAGTTTTTCCTGTATTTATTTCCATATTGTTATTATTAGTCCACCCACTGTTCTAGGGTTATGATTGTATTCTCCATTGTTGTTTATAGTTTTTTGTAATGTTTCCCAGATCTTATGTTCTTTCCATATTATACCACGTCAGCAAACATTCCTACTTGTATGTTACCTATTTTCTTAAGTGCATGTAATAGGTCGTTTATATATATTGAACAGAATACACTTGTAACAGACCCTTGAGGTAGTCCAACTCTAGTTTGTTTCCATTTAGATGTGGCTGTTTTGTATTGTACTGCAAAGCATCTTTGGGATAGGAAGGTTTGAAACAAGTTTAGCATGTGGCCTGATATGCCATATGTCTTCATCTTGTATAGTAGCATTTCTCGGCATACTGTGTTAAGCACATCTTTGAAGTCGACAAACAGTGCTAGCGTAGTCTTATTATTATTATTGAAATTTTCTTTAATGTCCTGTGTGAGTCTTACAACATGGTGTATTGCTGAGCTGTCCTTCCTAAATCCAGCTTGTTCAGGGACTAATAGATTTTGTGTTTCTACTGTCCATTCCAAACCAGAGTGCCTTTCACTGAAAACAAACTCTTTGTATTATCCGTACGAAAGTAGTTCGCAATCCCCGCCCATTATGTCTGCTTGTTCCCCTCCCACGTGCTTGTTGAACACTATTTAATCTATAAAAAGGCGCCCTGCATGAGAATCATAGTTCAGAATGCAACCTGAGGTAACAATCGATTTTATAAGTATGCGGCAATGAACATTTTACTTACTTTAATTACAACCCTCGGACAAAAGTGCAACACCCAAATCCGAATCCTCCGAAGATGACTCAGCTGCTGTATCAGAATCAGAACTACTCTCCAAAATAATGACAAGCTTATCCACAATTCCACAGCACTGTCGCACTTAAAACAAGTTCCCACATTTTATCCTCTTCTAAGTTGTATTATGTCTGTTTATATTCCGTGCTCGCTTTCATTACACTTCTCACTGAAACGCCTGTAAAATCCGATATTAGTTTCATAATATGCAATAATGCAAGTGTCAGGTATTTTTGTAATAGTGAGTTGAATATATGAAGTATTGTTTGTTTTTAGCCACTTTTTAACTGTTTCTCACTTCTGTGTTTGAACAGTTTATTCGCACTACACACACCTTCCTCTGCCATGTGAGCTCAAATACCAACTGACTAAATCACAAGATTTGACCTGAGCAGAGCATATGTGTGTTAGTGTATTATGAATGACTGTTCGCTTATCATATATATCCTGTGTTACGCAAAGTGTTTATTCGGTACTCAGATAGCACCTCTGGGAATTCATTGCTGCATTTCTTGTGTATGTAAGACAGTGGCAGTCGTGCATGTCGGTTGGTATTAACAAGTAAGATGCTCTCTGCGTTAGCGCAATAGCAGGCGAAAATCATATTTTGTAATCTCTTAACAGCTAGTATATATCCATTACCTTTAACAATGAGTTCTTATGATAACAGCAATAAAATGTGCAGTTCTATACCTTTCCTGCTCTAATATTTTATAATACAATACATGTATTAAGGAACTACTTGCGTTGGCGTAAGAGTATATTCTTGAGTTCGTGACAAGCCGAAGCACGTGCTTCTGTTTACATCAGAGGGAACTTTCACAGTGTTGGTATGTTATTTCTGGATGTCCAGATTTTATTGAAAATTTTTAATAGAGTGCTTCATGTCCTAAATTCTTGAGCAGCTCTGGGTGTATGTTATGTTAAGACTGATGTTAAATCTTATATACAGGATGTTTCAAAAATAGAGGGCATAATTTCAGGTACCCATTCCCCATATGTAGACAATAAAAAATGTCCATTACAACATGTGTCCAGAAATGCTTGGTTTCTGAGTTATGGCCTTGAAAATGGTGACATTCACCGGAATGTATTTCTTGCCGCAGGCAGTTTTCTTTACAGAAGATTTTCAAAGTGTCCACTACCTGCTTGAATAAAGGCCTCAATCGACGTCTCATGCCCATGCAAACACGACCTCAAATTCCAGGAGTACTGTGTATTTCCTCATAACCTGCCACAATTCGATTCTGAAGGGATTCCATGTCAGGCACTGGAGACGAATACACCAATGCTTTTAAATGGCCCCACAAGTAGAAATCGACAGGGTACAAATCAGGTGAGCGTGGGCCACCTCTACCTATCCATCGATCAGGAAACTTTCAATCCAAGTATTGGTGAGCGGTGCGACTGAAGTGTGCAGCAGCACTATCATGCAAGAAGTGAGCTTGTTGACGAATGCTCAGTGGACTGTCCTCACACATGAGGTATTTCATGTTTTCCAGGAAGTTTGTGTATGCCTGCCCTGTAAGTCTGTTTACAAGTACATGGGGTCGAACTAACTGATCACCAATGATACCAGTGAACTGTACTCGGTGATGAAATGGAACAATTGCATGTGGGTTTTCATATATCCTACCTGCTGATCTTGTGAAAATTTGTAATGCCATCGTGTGAACTGTGCTTCATCTGTAAATAATACTAAAGTATGGAAAGTTTGATTTGTAGCACACTGCTGCACGAACCACTGGCAGAACATCAATCGAGCAGGGTAATCTGCTAGTGACAGGGTCCGTACACATTGCAAATAAGGATACAACTTTCTCTTGCAACAGTCTCCAGAGGGTCTTATGAGGAACTTTCACTTGCAACGCTAACCTTCGTGTACTGATAGAAGGATTCATGTGCACAGAATCCAGTATCTCCTCCTCTACATCTGGAGTTACAGGCCTTGGTCATCCCCTCCCCAAACCAGGAAATGTAACCTTCCCATGAGTGCACAGACGACAATGGAGACCAAATGTCTTCTGATTCAGACATCTTTGCTGTGGATAGCTCTCGTGGTACAAATGACAAATCAGCGCAGCATTGCCGTCCGCCTTACTGTACATGAAGTGCATTTTTGCCAGATCCTGATTTGAGTACATGTCGCCCAGTCGAACGCCAAACGTAACACTCATAAGTAACCTTCACCCCGGAATGGACTGTCAGAGTGTCTTGTTAATATCTTCTGTCACGACAACTACCTGCAGGAAGAAAAACGTTTCAGTGAATATCACTGTTTTGAAGGCCATAACTCAGAAACCAAGCATTTCTGGACACGTGTTGTAATGGACATTTTTTATTGTCTACATATGGGGAATGCATACCTGAATTTATGCCCTCTATTTCTGAAACATCCTGTATAATATAAACAAATTTTGTAAACCACCGCCACCATCGCCACCACCACCGCCACCGCCGCCACCACCACCACCGCCACCACCACCGCCACCACCACCGCCACCACCACCACCACCACCATCACCACCACCACCACATTATTGATTATAGTTTGTGTTATATAAAAATAATAATTTACAAATACAATAAATGCATAATTTAGACTATATTTTTTTGTAACAGTGCATGACACTTCTAGTATCTCGTTTTATTTACAGAATTCTATTGGAGATACACCACTTCATGTGGCTGCTGCACGAGGCCACTCAGAAGTTGTATCACTTCTTTTAAAACGTGGTGCCGAAGCAGAAGTTCGTAATAAGGACCAGCAGAAACCTGTAGATCTTGCTATGATGTCAGCAATCGTAAATATTCTCCAGGTGCACAACAGCAATCGTAAAAGTTTGGTGTCTTATGATGCAAATGAATATGTTGATGACTCTGACTAAAATGTTGGTAGGATAAAGAACTTCTTCGACTCCTAAACTGCTGTGATATTTAACCATTCCCAGAAAGGTTTCAGAAAATAATTTTTATAGTACATTTGTACATTTCCAGAGTAATTAGAGGATAAGTCTGGAACTCTCTTTAAGTTCCACTTTATTTTATTAATGAGAAGTGTGTACTAAAGAAAGTCATTAATGTATGAAAATATGCCTTTCTTATAAGAAGCTTGCTACTGAAAGCTCCCTTTATATGTGATAATGGATTTTCATGTATATAGGCATTTTGGGGGTTTTATATGAGAATAATCACTTGTTTATGACAGTAAAAATGGCATTTTACTGTGTGACACATTGCAGTTTACTATTCAGTTCATTGCTACGAGGCATGTTTTTAAAGTACCGATAGTTTTTTAAAAACTAACAGAACATTATTTTCCAAGTAGTTTATTATTATTCATTACCTTACATTATTTCTGCACATAGTCACTGCTGTTATTCAGGCACTTGTCGTAACAGGAAACCAGTTTTTGTATGACTTAGTCAAAGAAATGATGCCGCCTGTGATGAGAGCCAAATCTGCCCTTCTTGTTTCACAATAACATTGTCATTGAAATATTTTCCACCTAGGGATTTCTTCAGATGAAGAAACAGATAAAATTGCTTGGTGCCAAATCCATACTGTAGGGAGGGTGGTCGAATTGCTCCCAACCAAATAATGCAATAGATCTTGAGTTTGTTTGGCTGTGTGTGGCTGGGTATTATTGTTTCCCCATAAACCTCACACAATTGGTGATGAATGTTTGCTGGCGTAACATTTCTCGCATTCAACAAACAAATCACAGATCTGACTTATTTGGCGGGCCATTCAATTTTTAGAACATTTTGAAATGCTGCAACAAGAAGAAAACACAAGGTGACGAGCTGCATCTGGCTTCCTAATGAATGGAGGAAGTGATTTCACATGCTCCAGCGGCAGAATATTAAAACAGTACTTACTTTAAGAACACGACTCGTATGTAGAGTTGCCAGATGTACATTTTTTTTAAAGAACAGTACAATATTTTCCTTTCTTGTTCCACATACAGTATAATACCTTACAGCAAATGTTCCTTGATTTTGCTGTTACACCTAATAGTGTGCCCTGGTTTTCTGGGAGGTGATGCACAACGTACACCTATTGTCATGATAATGAAAACTGATTGGCAATTTTTGATATTTATTTGTTTAGCTGAATACGAGACACAAGTAGGATTGGCATTCAGCCCAGACTTAATTGGCAATACTGCTCATCAGATACAAATTGTTGTGCGCTGTTTGTCATTAGTTATTGTGATTCTCAGGCCTAGTCCAACCTGCATACAATTGCCCACAAACAAGCAAAACTGTTTGAAACCTGGAAAGGTAGAATCAGAGTAAAAAATTCAATGCCACAGCCTCCTGGTTTCTGTCTGGTTGCTCTAATTAACTGAGGTAACAAGGCTACATGCTGGCACGACATTAAATTAACCAACTGACTTACTATTATGTAAATTGTTTGCAAACATTTGTTTGTGAAAAGCATGCTGATGTTTTCAAACAAATGCCTGTGTGTTTTTGTATTCTATCAGAGATGGAAAACAAGTGTGATAACAAACCAACAAGCTAGATGTATTTGCGGGCAGATGCATACAGTTTCAACAGCATGTTGATATATTGGAATCTGAGGTGTACTGGAGTTGTTCTATTGCTGTAGTTGCTGATTCTACAAATTCCCCTTGGAGACATTCTCTGAGCTCATGGCTGGAGCACAGTACACAGTCACCCTGAGAGGTAGTCCATTGTCATGTCTCCAGCTACTTAAAAGCACACAAATCACTATACACTCCTGCAAATGTAATGAGGTTCAACAAACATTCAGTGCATCTGTTGTATGTTCACAAATGTTCAGTGCATTTGTTTGAAAACATTTGTATTTTTGTTTGCAGGCAAATTGCAATCAGGTATGGGTAGGCCTCAGACATGAACCTTGATTACAAGTGAACTTTGTAAAAGTGAACTGACAAATTTCACTGTGGTTTGATCTCTGGGTTTATTTCTGATAGAATATAGGAGTTCAGTGGACTTAATAAAAATTTAGTTTTTGACTTATTTCAAATGCAATAAATCATGCAAAGAATTTTATGATAGTATTGTTTGCAATAATATATTCTTTCTTAAATATAGCTAGAAATAACAGTAAGTATGAAAATGTATCAGTTTCAATTTAAATGCAAGCATCATTGGCAAATAATATGTCCTTTAAAGATTTGTAATACAAGTTTTCTACAAGTAATGCAGTTTATTTTGGTTTTAATTAAAAAAATATAATCCCACATGGGACTCCACTGTAACAATAAGTGTTTTCCTTATTTTCAATTTGAGAATCTGCAGTTTTATTGCAATGTGACAATGAAAGCATACATGCTAATATAGGGCGACCAGATTTTTAAAAAATGGGACACAAAGTTGACATTAATCAACGTTTTATATTAACATTTACTATTACTATGTCTATATAATAGATTTAAAGATATATGTCTATACCAAAAGGTAAAACAGTGATGAGTGTTATAAGATAGAATTTAAAAATATTGCCAGACATAAATGTCAAATGGCTTGATAGAATTTACACTGCCACAGTAGAAAGTAAGATATTGCATGGGGTGTAGATGATGCTGGGAGAGAGGTCGACAAAGTCAATAGATCTTTTTGCACATATGTTTTAGGTCTACTGATAGCTTCACCAAATGAGACAACACGGCTAGAAGTTGGTAGGTACTCTACCAAGATCAAATTTTTCACAAGAGCTATGAAATGTTTATATATAGAATATAGAGATAGTAGCAAAGAATGTTTTCATATACAAGAAAAAAGTAAGTGGAAAGGGTTATGGATATTAAACATTCAGGAAGTTATGGAACAGGTAGTATGGGAGATGCATGGATAAATGCAGAATATCACAGAGGCTTTTGGAAAGAAGTAGAATTAAGGCTAGAAGATATTGACAGACAAGATATTTTTGGCAGTACAAGAGAAAAAAGCTTCTTGAAGATTTACAGGGAAATAACAATAGTATGGGAGAGGGAAAAGTACATATAGATATGCAATAAACTAGGATGAGAAGGATTTGCATGGGCGAGAAGAGGAGTTAAAAATTTGAAAGGCATAAAGCATTACAAGTATATAGGAAAATGTCTGATGTTTGGTGAAGTGAACACAGATTTCCACTGTATGTTACACTGTAATCAAACAAAAACATGAAGAGAACAAGTTTGGCAATAGACATTTAAAAACTGGGGAAGTATTAACAAGGAAAATTCTCATTGTAAAAGGGGATAAAAATATAAAAGCTATGGGTAACTGTTTGGGTAAGGTTAAACAGAAATGGTTAAGAATGACTACAAAGAAGATGAGGCTAAAGGCAGATGACATAGAATGACTAATGTAAGCAAGTAGACAATGGGTCATCAATATATGGAAAAGCAGGAGTTGTGTGTATTGGGACCGTAGATCAACATAGGCAAGCAACCTAGAAGTGAATTTATAGTGCAAATAGCCCAATATTTTCAAATATTATTATGATCTAAAATGTATGTCATTGTGAGTAACTGGGAGATAAATATTATTCATTATTCATAGCAGATTTATTTTAAATTATACAGTAATTCTGTTTACAATATTTGGTTGCATAAATATGTGGTCTGTATTACAAATAGATGATAATTGTCACACCTTTTTGTTAAAATTTGCACTCTAAAGGTACATCAAAATATATTTAACCACTTAATGATATAATTGTTGTTTTAACACAATATGTTCCCTTGCATTACTAATTTCAACAATAAGATTAGTCTGATCAGTAAATATTTTATTGTTATCACATGTAACAATTATGATATAATTGCAGTAGCTTGGTAACACTTTAGTTTCACTAAGTTGTCACTCAGAGCATGTTTCGAAGACACTCATTTCCATCGTCAGCTGTATGTCTGATATACATGTGGACATTTCTGGGAAGTGCATCATGAAATAAATGAACAAGCTAAATTAGTGAACTATACGAGAGCGACATTGAAAATTTTTAGAAAATCAAACAAGGATTAGTTTTAAAAAATTTAAATGATTTTATTGTTTTTCAAAATATTTTCCATTAACATCAATATATTTTTGCATCCAATGAGACCAATCCATAAAGCAATGATGCCACTCTTTCTGAGGTGCTTCAGAAACCAGGTTTTTATAATGTTCCACTGCTTTATCTGATGATGAAAAAGTGATTCCACGCGTTTTATCTTTAATTTTTGTAAACAAAAAGAAATCACAAGGTGATGGTGGAGGACCCTTGGTACTGACCTTTAGGGCATCCAGATACTCAGTTGTTAGTTTTACTGTATGCGACAATGCATTCTTGTGATGTAACATTATTTTTCTTTTGGGCATTTTTCACAAACTTTTTCAAAAATTTGTGGTAAACAAGGCATTTCTGTACCAATCAGCAGTAACACCACATCTATCTTGTAATGCTATAGTAGCAATGTGGCCCGTTTTAGAAAAAGAACTAGCAACCATCTTCTTACCAAGACTGCGAATTCGTCAGACTTTTATAGGCTTAGGTTCTGTTTGAAAGACCCATTTAGCCGATGGGCTTTTTTTCAGAATTATAACAATAAATTCAAGATTCATCACTAGTAATGATATTCCAAACCAAATTTGAAGTGCCACCTTGGAATTTTTCCAGAGTTTTTCTACACAAATCAGTGCATTGCTGTTGTTATCAGGAGTGAGATTATGTGGAATCCATTGACAACAAAGTTTTCTCATGTGTAACTGTTGATGTAAAATATGTTGGATTTGTCTCATACCACTTCTCAATGTCTCCCAAATAAATTCATAAGATGTCCGTCAATCTTCTTCAAGCGTTGCTTGAATAACTGCAATACTTTCATCAGTAACAGCAGTTCTTGGACGTCCTTCACGAAATATATCACTAAGAAAAAACTGATCTCTTTTGAATTTGCTGTAGGAATTATAAATTGTTATCTTAGATGGGGCTTCTTCATCTCTAAGCTGATCTTCACATTGTTAGATTAAATTGAACAAACTACACAGCAATCAACTCGCAAAACAGAAAGTAGCTGCCAAATATAAACAAGTTTCATTTGTTTTTAGAAACATGACATTCTAAACATTTTCAGTATCACCCTCGTATCAATAACATAGATCTAAGAGTGTGCGACAAGATTTCATTCACTAAAACCAGCAGCGACTTATGAATTTTGATATACCAATGAAAGAAAATTTGAATAGCAAATACATCCAACTTTCAAACCTTGATTACCAGGGGGACCATCCATCAATCTCACCAGCTGATGGGAGTAACTGCTCCTGGAACATGTTCCAAGGTAAAAAAATCCAATGAAGTTGTGCGATTTAGTTCTTTTCCAACCTGCATTAAACTTCACCATCTGCAAGAGCCAACTGGTATCTCAGGGAGAGAATCCGACTGTATTCATGATGGGGGTACAGAAGATGAGTTTTCTATTTATGTGGACTCAAAGATCTAATCTCCATATATGTTGACAACTTTCTTTTGTCTTCGTTGCAAATTCTGCTTAACTATTATCTTGTGAGTTAATGTGCTAGAGCAGTAAAATATGGTTGAATTTTGTTGTTTTTCCAACAAGTTCATCATATTACACTTTCATATGATACTTGCCAACTTTCATGGTTTGCACATAAAATGTACAGGAGCAGAGGCGTTTTTACAGCTTTTTTCTTTGGAGATTTTTTTATTTATGGATGCCCTTTAATAACCGCAGTTCTTAGCGTCCCATTCTATATTGGGGTGAAAGACCGGAAATTCTGCCCAGGGACCTCTTTATCAGGCTTGAGGTTCTTTTATGTGCCGTAAATCTACGACATGGGACCACCAGTGTTACTTCCCTTCTGAAGGAAGCCATGCTAAGGATTTTTACACCTGAAAAAATCCATCGCCCTCCGCTTGGTTTGAACCTGCAACCTTGGGAACCAGAGGCTAGCATGGTACCCCTAGACCATGGAGGACAACTTTTACAGCTTTGTGGGCAGATTCATTGTGTTACACATTTTTCACCATGCAAATGACAAACCATTAAATTCTATTTCATTATATCATAACTTAAGATTACAGACTGAATGTACCATACTGATTGGTATACAGCGCTATGATAGGTCAGAGCTAATCTGTGTGTCTATTTTTCATTACAATCATGGTCCCCCTTCACTGGGCTGCAACAAAATGATTAACATGCAGATTTAAAATGTGATTGCACCACAAATGACCTCTAGTAACCAGTAAATGTGTGTGAACATTCAGTAATGCATGACGTTAATTGTAAATTCAGCTCCCTCGTGTGAATTGTTTATCTTATTTGCATTCAATGGTTATGAACATATAGGTTTCCTATTTTGAATAGATTTTGTTTATAGTTCCGTCATGAAGTGTGAAATATGGACTAGAAATTTGTATATAGCCTAGGAAGTGGTGTTCTTTGTTTTAATACATATTTATTGTGGTACAGGAAGAAGCAGTACTACCAGGTCTGAGGATTCTTATAAAGCGGAATTCGCATTTATTTTATATGTAATTTTTTGTACATTTAGTGCATTGAACTTTTACACATTTTAAATTTCATGTCATTGCAAAATTCTTACTTTTTTCTGGATGAGTAAAAGTTTTACAGGTTACAATTTCAGGAAGTTTGCAAGTATGCACTTTGCTATCAGAACCTGTTATTACTGCTGCTGCATGTATTACAAACAAAACAGCACTACTACTAGTTAGGGATCCTCTTGAATGTTTTGCATAATATATTATTTTTTAATTCTACGTATAGAGACAAAATATTGACTTAATGAAATATTTCAATAAAGAATAATTGGAACATAGATTTCTCAAGTAAGGGACTGAACTCACAGCAACAGCAGCACAATTTGTACTTCAATGTGTCACCCATTAACATACCTGTTGTATGATAAACACAAAGAGAAAAGTTAATTCAAATGTGCCTAAAGGGAGTGTAGTAATTGTTTGCCAAATACCATACATATTACTTTGTCTTTCCCATAACTGGGGCACAGAAAATATTGTAACTTTAATAATTGCTGAAATACTCACCATGACTTGCACAATGGAGTGTTAGGCAAGGTAATCAATTGCTTTCTGTAGTAGGACAATGATGTGACATTATGCAACAGCCTTGAATCATGAACATTTTCACCATTGAAACATCTGCAGCTCAGCCAGGACATTAAATATGCTTTGATGTGCCTTAATGTTAAATATTTGAAAATGAACTAACTTAAACATTTCAGTATTGTTTACACTACATGTGAATGACAAAGTATATATTTCCGAAGAGTTACCCGAGTGAAACTATTTTCTGAGAAAACTTATGATTAACCTAAGTGGATGGAAAAATGATATTTGGAAGTGAGTAACCCTATCCCTGTAAATGGTATTGGTAGAGAAAGTAGCGAAAGCTTCAAAAGAGTGCTGAATGAAACTTAAATAGTATCAAAATGTGTTAACTAATCTTGAAAGATCCATTAAAAACACAAGGGTTTAGATAAAAAAAAAATTTACTTTTGAGGAGAAAGGTTTGAAGCTTTGAAGTAGGTATTAGCTCCACGTTTGGGACGCCAAATTTGAAGTAGTTATTTAGCTGGTAGTTGGAAGATGATGCTTTATTGATGCTGATTACGTAATAAATATGTAACTTGAAGATGATTTGCTGTTGTTGCGTAATATATGTTTATGCAAACTTGAGGAGTTTGTATGTATTAATAGTTGTTTTGAGCGTTGGTTTGAATTTAATGCTTGCGTAATATTATTTTTTAAATCTGCCTCGGCTGCATCAGTCTTAATTTAGAGTAAGGATTCTTACGCAAGGTGTGGTAATGATAATTATTGTAGACATGACAGAATTAAACTTTTAGGTTTTCACTTTTATTTTTAACTTCTTGCACATATTTATAAACCACTACACTTTTAAAAAGAACTGTGAGAAACTTTTATACACTCATTTAACGAATATATCAGTTTTTACTAAATGCCTGTAGAGAACACATTTTTCCATGTACACCCTATCAAGTCTTGCCAGGAACTCAATGGTTAAAAACCTTAAGCTTTGGTAATGCGAGTCTCTGATTGGCTAATTCTAGTCCAATAGAATTTCTGCATTCAACAAACTTTTCTTTGCTGTTGATTGGCTAATTTTAAAACTGTCACTGAAACTACGTCATCATCGTTCTAATCATGACCAGTACATTTTCAAATTCCAAACACATTATTGCCACAATTAACTCATTATTATTCATTGTTAGCAACCTAAAATTTACTATTCTCACAGTCCTTGCATTATTAGAATATATAAAGTATTCACATAACATTAATAAAATATGTGTACAATAAAAATAAGCATTTGCAATGACTGTTACATACAATTTAAATAATTATTACATACATATTGTTTCAAGGTGGGCTGTTATTGAATTTACCAATTATAAATAACAATTGAAATTATTCTGGTATTAAAATACTGCCACAGCTTTCAAAATCATTGTCAGCCACAGTTGATAGGGACATGATTTATTTTCCTCATATAATAATGTTTATTGTTATACTCATTGCAAAAATTTAAATATACCTTTCTCCTGAAAAGTAGCTCTTAGGTATATGTTTACTCCTTAGGAAGAGAAGAAAGAAAACCAAAATATTTTTGTGCATTTAATTCTTGGTATAGCAACCTTTAAGCTTGCACATTTATTTCATATTGTATGTATGTTGTGCGTGAAATGAAATGCTTCTGTTGTACTTAAGCAGTGAAAATCTCTTATAACTGCATACTAATTTTAAAACAAGAATAGCATATATAAGGAGTATTAGTGCATTAATTTTAAGCAAACATTGTTTAGGATGTACATAACAAAAAAGCCAAATATAATGTGTTATTGTAATTGAGGATTTGGATTAGTGCCAGCCAACAAATGCTCTGTGAAGTCTCAATGATTAGTATGAATGAATGGATTTATTGTACAATTTGTTCTACATGTTTACAATACATATAATGTATATTCGTTTATACTCCTACATCTGTTGTACAATTTGTCTGGTGCTTGTTTTCTTATTGGGCCACTCAGAATGCTTGGCTCCCTGGCCTTTTCGCTCACTGAGCGGCCCTTGTTTCTTTTACTTTTCTATACCATTTTCTTCCCTTTACCTTCCTTATTATTCTGCCATGTCCTTCTTAGAGCCTTTTGTTGAATCAGTCATCTTTAAGATTTTTACCCCAATTCCTGTTTTCACACTTTCTTGAATTTCATTTATTGCTTTTGTAACCCTATCAACGATATGGTGCCTACCATAAAATCATCTGCGTATAATGAACCTGAACCTGGAATCTCCTTATCTCTTATTACTGGACAATGCTAATTTCTTATTTTTACTCCTAATATATCATCTATGAATAGGTTACTAATATGAACTCAGTTTACGACCCTGTCTTACTCCTATTTTTTATGTTGTGTGTCAATTTACTTCTTTTCCCTATTTGTTCTTTGTTTTATCCTGATACATAAATTTCTCCATTGCTTTTCTAAGTCTAATACGTCTCGATACTCGGTCGACACTTTCCTCCTTACCCTCCCTTCTCTCAAATCTATTATTTTATACCCTTCCCCCTTCTTGCAATTTCTTCCACTTCACTAATCATTCTCACTCTTATTACTTCCCCACTTCTCACTCGCATCACTCCCTCAACATACGTATTTCTTGCTGTACTGTTAATCATCTATTCTCTCGGCTTCTCCCAGCTTCTTCTTTGCATCTCTTCTTGCCCCGCCTCTGCAACCAATGTTAGCTCCTCCTCCTTCCCCTCCCTAGTTGCTGCTTCTTCCTCCCTATTTTCTTCTGTACTCCTTTCATGGCTGTTTCCCTCCTTCGCATATGCATTTCTTACTGCAGTCATCTGTTCTCTCAGCTTCTCCCCACTTCTCCTCCTTTGCATCTCTTCCCGCCCTGCCGCTGCTACCAATGCTAGCTCCTCTTCCCCCTTAATGGCTGTTGGATCTTCCTCCCTATTTTCTTCTGTTCTCCTTTCATGATTGTTTCTTGCATCTGTCGATTTTGTGACTTAATCAGCTGTTTTCTGCTCCTTTCTCCAAACTACTGACTCAGCTATTCTCTCGGTTCTTTGACTTGTATGTGTCCTGGGTCATTGCTTCTGTTGACGTTCGCACATTTTTTCTCATTCATTCCTCCGTATACTCATACTCCATTCTTCTCCTTCCACGAATAATTTTAAACCTTTCAAAAATGCCTTTTTTCCAGCTGCTCTTGCTTCTCTCATCCTGACAATTAGTTCTCAATGATCAGTATAGCACAGGTGAGGTAAGGGGAAAGGCAAAGATACGATTAGGGATGTAACAGTTATAATGGTCACCAGTAATGATTAGCTGTAACTATGTTTCAATATGAAGAGTGTCGACACAGTCTTACTTTGTTATTTGATGTTTCTCTAGCTGTGTCAACTTTGATTACTGCGGTAGTTTATAGTCGAAAATGCATTCACACTTGCTTCTACATTCCTATACATATACACACAAACATACATATCAAGATGTATTCCTGTTGTCTGTCCCTGTTGGCTAAACTGTGGCTAAGCTATTAGCGTGTTAAGCACACCTCTCTTAGCATGTGCCGAAAGGGAAACAGCTGTAAGAAAATGAAAAAAAACATTACATTCATTCAAATCAAGGTCAAAACATTCAGTTGTACAATATTAATAAAGAATATCCAACTTACAATTATGTGTGCAACTAAAGAATCTGGAGTGATTGTTGTGCGCATTTCCGGCTTTGTCGATGACAAAGAGAAGAGTGGGGGATTGACCTTGGGACTCTCCCTGACACGTGTACAAAATTTCACGCCGCTGTAGTGGTTAGTCTGGCTGTGAGCCTTCTTAGAAAGGAGTCATGAATCTGAGCTCCGTCGGAATTATGCTACGCTCTAAAGTAGAACAATGTGTTAACATCAAATTACTCACAAAACTTGTAAAACCTGCCACAGCTTACGATTTGTTGAAACAAGTTTATGGTGATCAGTGTCTATCTCATACACAAGTTTTCGAGTGGGTTAAGAGGTTCAAGGATGGTAAGGAAGACATTGAAGACAATCCGAAATCGGGCTGTCCTTCCACTTCGAAAACTGAAGAGAATGTGGATAAGGTCAGTAGAATTGTTTGAGAAGATGCCTGAGCATTCAAGCAATTTCAGAACTTACCTGCATCAATAAGGAAACCGTTAGACAGATTTTTGCACGATGATCTGGGCATGACAAAAGTTTTTGCTAAAGTGGTGCCAAGAATCCTCACAAATGAGCAAAAGCAACATCAAGTGGACTGCTGTGCTGACATTCTTGAAAACATTGAAAATGACCCTATTACCTCCGCAAAGTAATTATGTGTGATGAAACATTGATATTCCAATACGATCCGGAGACTAAGCGACAATCCATGCATTGGAAGAGCTCTCAATCCCCAAGGAAGAAGAAAGCACATATGAGCAAATCAAAATTCAAAGCAATAATGATTGTTTTCTTTGATATCCGAGGGATTATCTATATTGAATGGGTGCCTGAAGGTCAGACTGTCAATCAAGTTTATTATACAACGGTTCTGAAGATCCTCCGTGACCATGTGCGATGAAGGAGACCAGATCTGTGGAAGAATTGCTCTTGGATTCTTTATCAGGATAATGCGTTGGCCCATAACGCGATATCTGTGAAGAGGTTTTTAGCGAAAAACAACATTCCAGTGATGGCACATACACCGTATTGGCCTGGCCTAGCACCATGCAACTTTTTTCTCTTCCCAAAAGTGAAGTCTGCGTTCAAAGGAACCAGGTTCGAGTCTGTGGATGCAGTGAAGGAAAAAGCGATGAGACTCAACAGCATAGCAGAAAATGCGATATAAAGTGCTTGTTTACGTAATATGTTTTTTTGTTGTTGAGCCCCACGTTGTGGTGCCAATTTGCGATAGTAACATTGCTTACGTAATATGTTTTTACGTAAATTATTAGAACTTGGAGATCTTATATTTTGTTTACTTCATGTGAGTGGAAGCCATCTTATGACGTCATTCATTTGTTTAGTTTGTAGCTCCATCTGGCGTTAGCAATTTGCGTTCCCTAGTATCAGTTTTTGAAATAATTCATTTTAAATGTCCTCCGGCTAGCTATTATCCAGTTGGCTTGGGTCGAACATGTGTCTCAATACAGGTTGTGAAACGGAAAGGAATCTTTTATCCAAAAATTACACTGATGAAGAAATTTGTTTTATAATTTTTATTGTCGAACACGTTCACTATCACTTTTACATATTGATTTAGATACTCGCCAAACTGAAACTGTTATAATAACTTCTTACTTATCACTTTTAATTCACGTATTTCAACTTTGTATATAATTAACTTTACCATATTTTAGATCTTTCATAATTCTGCTGCGCGTAACTTGACGAACTGACTGACTGAAGACGACGTGTAGTATGTGAATGCTTTCGGCGAACTGAAGGACTGACTGACGACGTGTAATGTGCTAGGAATTTTGGTGAACTGACCGCGATCTACCTCGGACTTGGCTTTATATACTCCCACTCCCCGATATGCCTAAAGATTATAAATGAACTGCTATTGGCTAATAAAACGCGCCAACATTAGCGTCTATTTTAATATCCAATGAAAACCACGAATACATATGCTTTAGGAAATATTCCAGAAGGTTCTCAACGGAAAAAACGCGCGAACATTACGTAACTTCCTTGTTCCCAATAATGATAAACAGCTCATCCCCCTCGCTGCATTATTGCGCTATTATTGACAGTTTCAGTAAAGCCTTATAAATTTACTTTCCAACAATATTTACAATCAATAAACATCTGAAATCAATGTCACATAAAAATGCATATTCATATTACAATCATTATTTACATTTAAGTAATTTGTGATACAAATTACCGCATCAAAAATGACTTGCAGCACTGCTACCAACAGTGGAAAATTCACATGGAGCAGTGCAGGAATTGGGGAGGGGACTACATTGAAGGGAACAACATTTCAGTTGTGTAATTTATTTCAATAAAGAGTTAGAGCATCAGTCCGATTTCTTTATTGCAGACCTCGTATGGTATGTTTAATATGGGGCAGCGCTTTCAAATTCAAGGTTCGATTCCAGAAATGCTGATTTAACCCTGTCATATACTGTTTGTCTTTCATTGTTCTTTGTCATGCAAGGTTCAGGGCATAAATATCCATAATAACAAATCCAAAACAGCAAAAACGGTAAGCATACACCTTCACATATGATTTTCAAGTTCTAAAGTTGGGGAATTTTCATGTGTCTTAAGCGATCTTAAAGAGTAGACGCTGAGATTGTGCAACTCTGGATCTTGATCCACCACTGTTAAAGCTTATGTATTGTTGTTTCAGCTTAGCAATATGCACATAGTTTGCTATTAATCAGCATTACCAACAATGTATAAAAACTCATGCTCTTGTAGTGATATATAAATAAGCATCTTAATGCAGTGCATGCAGCTTTGCTGCCTGAGTGTGGACTGATCTGTGTTTGAAGTGATAAGCAATGCACTGTAATAAACAAATACAGTGCGGTCATAGATTGTGCATATGCATGCTCTGTACACTATTACATTGGAGGTTTTTCATCTGATAACTCCTGCATTACTTATGAGTGGTAGTAACATGCACTATAATGAGTTATAAGTGGTGTATATAGCTGGTCTTAAAACGACCACACTGTATATACTTGCAATAGTGCCATTCATGATCTCTTGCAGAGGAGATTGATACTGTGTAATCAGTTGACGAGGTAACTAGTTCCCAATAAGCAATACCAATGCACATGCAGTGAATGATATCCCCGAGGTTCGGCAACTGTCTCCGTTACTTTAGTAACCATTAACAGGATAACTAGTTATTTTGTAATTATATAGAAAATTTGAGTTGGGAGTTGAAACACTTAACATCACTTATATGTTTTACAACTTGACTGCTTTCAAGAGCTAATTGCTCCTATCATCGGAAGTAGCCGATTGATTCCTCGTGTGTGATCACAACATCATACACTTAGCTCTTGAAACTGGCAAGTTGTAAAACATGTAAGTGATGTTAAGTGCTTCAACTCTGACTCAAATGTTCTATATAATTTCAAATACACATCACTGTTACTATATAGCTTATCCATATTTTATATTAGTTATTTTGTATGTATTACTTTTGTAACCATTAATGGGCAACAAGTTACTGTCTGTCTCCATTATATTATTTTCTGCTCTTTCCTTTTGTCTGCGCCCAATATCTCATGTTTTACCTCACAAAAACCCTCTTATTATATACATGTATAAGTGACATTTGTGGGTCGTCCATCGTGGTATAGTGGTTACCATGCTAGCCTCTAGTTCCCGAGGTCGCGAGTTCAAATCCAGCAGAGGGCGATGGATTTTTATCGGGCGTAAAAAACCTTAGCATGGCTTCCTTCTGAAGGGAAGTAAAGCCAGTGGTCCCGTGTTGCAGATTTACAGCATGTAAAAGAACCTCAAGCCTGATAGAGGTCTCTGAGCAAAATTACAGGTCTTTCACGCCCAATATAGAATGGGATGCTAAGGACCATAGTAGTTAAAGAGCATCCATAAATAACACTCAATTTAATTTTGACATTTGTGCATTTATTACATTCTGGAAAGTTTCCCCTCAATTTAACTGCATTAATGGGTAAGTCTTTGGGTACTTTTAAATGTTTATAGAGAGAACAAAATATTTGTTTGCCAGTTTTTTGTGCTGGTCATCTTGTTGTATAATTCTAATTTACATTTTATAGTGAATAACAAATTTAAATGAATCCACTAACACCCCTTCCCTTTTCCATGTGTGTATGTTTACACACACAGAGAAGAGATTTTTGTATACTGCAAAATACTACTTTTCATACTGATGCAATGCGGATGTTTATAGCAGGGATCAATAAGTTAAGATTAATGGCTAATATGTATGATATAAAAACGTAGTGAACATGGTAAACATGGCATGGTAAACAGTCACATTTGAAATATTTTGTAAGTGAGCTATGTAAATTGCTGCTTTTATTAGCAGCTTGGTGATACTTTCAATAATGATTTAACATTTTTATTGTATTTATTGGATTATTTCTTTGAATTATTGAGCATAAACACACTGCACTTAGGCTCAAGCAGACAGTCTTTATATTTCTGTATATTGCTGACAATACAAATAAATTTACAGTTAAAAACATGATGAGTAATTAAATAAAAGAGAATGCAAACCACACCTTTTAGTTGTAATATCCTCAGTTACTCAAATGTTGATACTTATCCTGTCCATACAGCAATATTGCCCCAAATGACAATATCGTGTTCTGTTTCTAGTATAAGTTTATTTCAACCTGTTTTACATACATTGACTGTGAAATGCATCATATTCTTACAATAAAATATACATATGAAGAAAAGGTAATGAACATAATTAGAAGCACTAAAAGCAACTAAGTAGCATTGATGAAATCTCTGATTCTCCAGTCAAGCAATGCATATACTACATTTTAAAATCATTAACAGATACTTGCAGTGACGGGACAATACCACTATTTCTCAGTACTGATACTGATTTTTGAGCACCAATACTCGATATTCACCTTATAAAAAAAACTGTAAAGATGACAGTTTGTTCACTGAATTATGTTCTTGTTAGTAGTTTTCAGTATAGAAACATGTGCAACCAAATTTGCATTGTGTGCTAATTCCAACATTGTTCCTGTTTGACAGTTCTTCTTTATTCTGCAACCTTGAAAATATAAACTAATATATATTTAAATGAAACTCAAACAACTAAAAATAACAAATATTTACAATTAAATTAAAAAATTAAATTGAGTTTTATTTTTGGACGCTCTTTAACTGCTATAGTTCTTAGCATCCCATTCTATATATTGGGTGTGAAATACCGGTAATTTTGCTCAGAGGCTAGCATGGTAACCACTACACCACGGAGGATGCAAAACAAAATTACATGTGCCGTATTATCTCACATTTTAAGTCCTGATTTCTTTCTGCTGGATTCATAAATTTTGGTCACCGAATAGATAAATGTAATGGCTGAGAGTGAGTCACCAAGCCAGGCTGTTGCAGAAACGTGATTTAGTGCATCGGCTAAATCAGCCTCATTCACAACTGGTTAACACTGCATGTCCCACAAGTACCTCTACTCCTTCCTACATTGTTTTGCATGTTTTCATTTAGGCACGAGTCTATGCATGTTGAATTGATTCACCCACAGAAATGCAGTTAAGGTCTATCAAGAATATAGTCCAGCAACTCTCTGGGGACACATGTGAGGCCATAACTTGTAGTCTCGGCTCCTTTTACTCCTTTTCTAGCATAAAGTTAAATGCAACATCTTCCAATAATGCAAAACTTTAAATCAAAAAAGTACCAAAGGTTTACCTCAAAATATTGCCCGTACTTGATACCACCTGGTATTGAGGTGCCATCCCTAGATATTTGCAATGTCTCTTGCAACTGCTCTGAGTATATTTTTAAACTGGCTAAAGTCAAGCCATTATTCAAAAAGGGAAGTAAACAAATGTAGAAAGTTACAGACTAACTTCCTTGTTATCTACTTTTTCAAAAGTCTTAGAGAAAATTAAGTACAACCAAATAGTTTCTTTCTTAAAAAATAAAACATGACATTATTACAAAATCTCAGTTTGGCTTTAGGAAGGGTAAATCAATCAATTTTTTTCACAAAGAGTATTCCTGAAGCAAGAGATAATAAACACTGTTTTTAGACTTAACTAATGATTTGAAGATCAGGTATGGGCATCTTGACCCACATGTCAGACAACCTCCTTGTTTGCAACACACAGGCAGTCTTCTAACCCAGTGGTGGAACACTGCTGTACGTAATTACAAAATACATTCCACAAGAGTTGCTAGGACATTTAAGATGCTGCAATGTATGTAATGTAAAAAATGTAAGTATTGCATATTGTCAGTTCATTTTTTCCTGCAAATTTATAAGCGATATTATATTTATTTCAATTTGGTAAGAAGTATGGGAGATTTTGAGTTTCAAACCTTTATTGTATGAATAATAATGAATAAAGCACTTGATTTTGTTTTGTCATTCAATGTATACCTTGTATATTAATGGATAATTTCAGTGTTTGCAAACTAAGAGTTGCATTACGCCACTGCTCCAATAGAGGGGAAGCTAACTTATGTCACAGGACACCTCCATGGCCCTCTCTCCTGGGTGTGACATGCAGCTGTAGATCATAATACTGATAAAGAGTTAGATGGTTATTATATTAGAGGATTTGCTAATAAATAGTAGATACATTGTTGAAATAGACTGTCCATTTAGAGCCTGCTGTTATAAAATCAGGTGTGCCCCAGGGATCCATCTTAGGACCAGTTCTGTGGTTCTATTTTTTTACTTTCTCTACTACATACCTATAGTAAGTAAACTAAGTATTTTATTCCACCAAAAAATTTGATACTGAGATTTCACTAGAAATACACATTTTGAGACTCCCCGAATAAAAAAAAAATATTTTTAAAAAGAGAGAGAACAGCATAATTAAAAAATGAAAAGCCGCTTAAACACCAAACTTGGTATTTGAGTTCAGCATCTTCCAAGGAAATCTTCCCATCCCAAACTAGCCTTTACATGGACATTTTTTCGAAAATTTTGATTTTCACAGAAATGATTACATTTTTTATTAAAATACTATGTTTAAAATATTTTCATGACAAATGAAATGTATATGTTGAATTTTCTGGAAATAGCCTCTGAAGTCCTCTTCATTCTGAATGACTTTTGTATATAACTGATAAGCCGTAAGAGATACACAATCTTACTACACAAAAAATGTAAATCTCGTTAAAGCACACAATTTATGTCACTTTTTTTACGGAGCTAACTATTTCCGAGATATTCCTTGTTATTGTTTTGAATTTTCAAATACTTTCCTCAAATGAGAAACAGTTATTCATTTTTGCTCCTGGTCATGCAAAGAGAATGAAATTTCAAACCATCTAATAACGACCAGCTCTTAAAACATTTGACTATCGCTTAAGCGTACTATATTACCCATTCTCATGTCATCCTCCATGGTCCAGGAGTACCATGCGAGCCTCGGGTTCCCAAGGTCATGGGTTCAAATCTGGCAGAGGCAATGGATTTTTTTCAGACGTAAAAATCCTTAGCATGGCTTCCTTTGGAAGGGAAGTAAGCTGGTAGTCCTGTGTGATAGATTTAAAGCACGTAAAAGAACCTCAGGCCTGATAAAGAGACCTCTGAGCAAAAATGTCTGGTCTTTCATGTCTAATATAGAATGGGACAATAAGAACTATAATAGTTAAAGAGCGTCCATAAATAAAAACTGAATTCACTTTATTCCCATTGTCTACAAGGAAATGTATAATAAAACTATTTCTATAAATGTTTACCTTGATTAACATGAAATAGGTGGAAGCATAAAGTTTTGTAAGAATAGTTTGTTGAATGGATAGAGAAATGCATGTGAATGTAGCAATTTTTAACTACTGTCACTGTTCAATTGTTTCTTGTGATGACATGGAAGGGTATGGAATTTCCAGGCCAACATATAGCAAGCCAGTTTTTAAACATCTATCAATTTCAGCTGGCATAAGAAGAGTTTGTAGAACCTACCTCTCTAAGAAGAGAAGCCCCTGCCCCTCAGGGACATTATGATCTAGTACTAATATAAGAAAAAATAATGTAGTGGGTAGAGAAAGTCATTGGATTGCAACAGATGAGAAATTTTTTTTTCATAGAATTTAAAAGCCATCACATAACAACCCACTGTTAAGATCTGACTATCAGCTCAGCCTACTGCATCCATCTTGCACCTACAGCGAAATATGTACAGTCTAAGGCAAAATAAAAGAGCAACAGCCAGAGAGGAAGTTTGATTTGGAAAACATCGGAAGCATTTGCTAACGCTATGTAATACCACCCTGCATTCTTTTCAAAGCTATGTGATAAGTAGGAAGATGCCTTTCAGTTTCTTTTATACATGGTAGCCAAGCAGTGAAGCATATGTGCCTTGTAATTAGAATAATCTAGGTTCAAAACCTTAGTGTATGTTTTTGTATTATTTACATTTTAATTTGTTAAATATATGGCAATGCCATATGTTTTCCATGCATAAGGTACTATTAATTTTAAGACATTCATGTATAAAAACACAAACAAATTACTCTTTTCATTTTCAAAATAAATGCCATTAAATTAGTAAGAATTCTACAGAAAATTAAACCAAATATTTCATTTAATATTGGATGTGCAAACTCTCTTCTCATTCTTCACTTATGAATGGCACTGGCGTGATCATGCACACACACGCACACCTCATAGACTTGGAGTTCTGCATGATATGTTAGCAATCATACTGACTTTTGCTATGGCTGAGCGCACACATAAAGACAAAGCTACAAGGAGATCTCTCCTTACATTAGTGAATGTTGCTGGACACACTGTGTTTCAGGCTGCAAGAACACTTGAAATACCTATGGATATGAGGTAGGTGCAGTTATCCAGGAAAGCAATGGTTCAAGTCAAAACGTTTGTCCCCTCCTCAGCAGGACACTGCACTTCTAGAAAAGACAGACGTTCCCTTCCAGCATGTGTCTACAATTAGAAGTAATTCTGATTTCTCTGGGTCAAACTGCACAGCCGTGCATCTTTTGACTACAGCAGGGCTCTTTGTTCAATCGGCAGCTAAGAAGCAGCATCTTGCAGACATCACAGATTGTCACCTCGCATTCGTAGAAGAAAATGTTAACCATAACTGGAATAGGGTATATTCACAAATAAGGTGACATTTTCATCTACAAATGGAGGAAAGTAATTGTTTACCACTGCAGAAGAAAATGTTATGATGCAAAATATGTGGCACAAATGAATTGCCAAGATCGCTTATCTGTATTGTGTTGGGGTTGGATGTCACAATATGGTCTAGGTGTGTTATGGCAGATTGATGGCACATTAAATAGCCAGCAGTCTAAAGTCATCCTCAAAAACATCATGGTTCCTTGTATAAGGACTAGATATCAAAATGGAATGATTGAATTCCAATAAGATAACCACCCTGTCCACACAAGTCAGCAGGTTTCAAACTGGTTCTTACAAAGGCAAGATATCACACTGACCTCCTTGCTCACCAGATTTGAATTCTATTGAAAATGTGTGGGCAGAGGTGAAGAAAGTTTCGGAGTTAAATTGGCGTGCAAGACAAAAGAAGTTTTGTGGGATCAAATACAGTTTGCTTGGGAGGGAGTATCCTCCATAAAAATTTTACTAGACATTTGATATCATCCATGCCCCATGGAATGAGAGCAGTAATAGAAGCAGAGGGTTTACACACCTGGTATTAAGGAATTTCTATTTTTATTTGCTTTTTCATTTAGGAATACAATATTTACTTATTTCATATTTAGAGTGAAAACGAAAAAGTGTGCGTTTCAGTTTTTGTGTGTGAGCATAAATGTCTTGAAATCAAATTAGCCTTAGCAATTGGAAATTCTGCCAAAAAAAAAAAATGCCCGGCATACAAACCTCTGTAGACCTCTTTGCTATGTGCCTGCTTATAACTACTCAGCTGTCAGTGCATATTCAGTAGCTGGGACTCAGTATGAAAGGTGACATTAGAAGGAAGCTAAAGACATGTGTTCTGAGAAACCATTGTGAACCAGCTATGGAAAAATTGACTTTGACAATTGTCTGCTAATTTTTTTTTTTTTTTCTTAAGGTGTAATAAAAGCTTTTCTGCAAATGTATAACTTAAAGTAGCTGGAAGACTATAAGAAGAATTTTGAGAAGAGGGACAGAGAAAGACATGTGAATGTAGTACACCATAATTTTTATTTATATCAATGATCTTCCTTCCTGTACAGCACCCATTAAAAGTGTACTTCTTGCGGACGATAGGGATAATATACAGGCAAGCTTGAGTGGTGCTATTTTAGAATAGAAAAGTGGATGAATGGTAACAAACTTCACCTGAACATTAAAATTAACATTTACAGTTTTGTTAATCAATAATTGGCACTTGTAGCTCTAACGAGATTGTAATTATAATATACAGTGAAATGTATTCAAGACAGAAGTGCCATGATTTTAAATTTTTCTGTTTTAGTGAGGTTTCCTTATTATTCACATATACCAGACTTTTTTCCTATGTATACCTTTAAAATTAATTGCAAACATGCATGCCAATAGTTTCATTATCATGCATTTTAGGAAAAACCACTCTCCTTTGTATATATGTAGTTTTGTATCCACACTCTAATTCACTACATATTGGTATGTTATATACATTATTTCAGTGTTTGTTCTTACATAACACCATAACAACACTAATTAAGAAATTTTATGTTATACATTTGAGTATCTTTGTCCTTGCACTAGTGCATGCATCAAGCAGTAAACTAGGAATCTTAACACTATACACATATCTGAAAAATCACCACCCTGTTACCTTACATCCGTTATCATAAAATACATGGGTTTTCTCACAATACACCATTCCAATCAACATACAACGCTGAAGGAGAAACAAACACTTGCACGTCTAACCCCTTTCTTTCATTCTTGATGTAATCTTCACTGAGTATGTATGTTTACAAAGAAATCACATTTACCTTAATGTCCTACATTTGTATTTTTCTAGGAAGTACAGTATGTCCAAAATTAAAATAACAAAATATTTGCAGTTTCCTTATAAGCACAGCATATCCCAAAACAAATGTGTTTTAATACTGCATATTTCCATTTTAAGCAGTTGCAGATAGTTTCTGTTTCCACGAGCAGTTTCCATATTATCCATGAAAAATTACACAAAGCATATAATTTCCACCGGGACTGAAATTTGACAAGACTCCAGCTTATTCAGTGTCTGATTTGGGTAGGCTTAACTGGACAGATATCAACTTCGATTGACATGTCAATACACATATGTTACAAATTTTTAAGCCTAATAAAGATTAGGTACCCTTATATAGCACTTGAACATCCAAACTTTTCAGCACAGGCTCAGTAAAAGTATAGGTTAGTTTTCCATAAAGCTGTCAATGTACATATTAAACACTTCCTGAGGCTGTTAAAGGTAATCTGTTTAAAAATAAAAAAGGTTAAAAATTTACTTTTAAACCATATGTTTTTTTATAGTTGAATATATAGTATTTTAATAAAAATCATTAGAGCTATTTTAGAGAAAATCAAAAGTATCAAAAGATTTTCCACGTAAAGGTAGTTTGGGATTGGGGGATTTTCATGAAAATCTTCATGTTGCATCTTTGGAAGATACTGAACGTAAATACCAAGATTGATAATTCTCTTGTTTTTAAATTTTGAGTACACTGTTCACAGACATGGACCTTTTATAAAAAAAAAATTTAGGTGAAAAGTATGTATTTTTGGTGAAATCTTGGTATTAAATTTTTGGGTGAAACAATACTTCCTCCACCTACTAGGTTAAAACACAAAAAAACAAAAAAGTTTGTTTGTAGGATGGCTGACACATAAAATCACCTAAAGCATTATATAAAAGTAAAAAAACAAATGAAACAAAAGATTCCTTTTAAAGAAGGATTCATGAAATATTCGCAATATGCAGAGTGTGCCAAAAGTATACTTAGCTTAGTACGTACTGTTTATAACATTTCTAAAATATAGATAAATGATATAGAATACTGGCTTTGAAAAATTAGATAAAAATAACATGAAACTACTGTAAGGCTAATTTTGTCACACACTGTATATTCACAATTTGCACATTATAAAGTATATGCATTCATTTATTTCTAAAGGGGCTGTTTTACTATCACCATGAAATGAAACTAAAATATTCAATCTGTTTTTATTCATTTGGTTTTAAAGGTTGCTTTGTCTCTCGGCAATAAAAAAAAAAAAGCTTTTTTTTGTAACAAATAACATTATGCACAAAATAATTTTATTCCTGAAATGGCTAAGTTATTACCTAGAAGTAAAAAAATAAATGAAATATTTCTTAAAAATAAAATAAGAATTCACAGAATATGCTCAGTATACTGCAATAATTTGTATGCATACTGTACATATATGACAGCATATGCCAACAGGGGTTATTATAATCAGTATGAAAATAGACATTGAAATTTAAATTATTTTGTATAAATTTGATTTTAAAAACCATTTTATCTCAGTTTTCAGTATGCCAGCAGTAGATTTATTGGATCAACATTAACTATGAAAGCTTAAAAAAAACACAGCGTAGCTGTTAGTTTATCAAAGTTCCACCTCATTTTGTTTTGTTATTCCCCTAGTGCACATTGGATCCAAAGACAGCAGGTCATGGCTGTAAATACCAACATTAAGTAGTTTCACAACAATGAGGAGTTAGTGTGCTGTTAACCAAACTTCTCTGTTTGCCATTGTTCCAATACCAAATACAGCAAAAGCATGCTTTCATTTGCTGTAACTTTTGAAGAAATATATTGCTTAAATTCAAAAGAACAGGATGAGTGTTAGGGTTGCAAAGTCATGCATAATTATGGGGCATATGATAATTTGAATGTTTGTATGATATATGATACCAGCTAAACATACAATAATATTCCTGCCATGTTTATCAAAATACCGAAATGAAATGAATCTGAAAACATTCTTCTTCTCATCCTGATGATGTATTATTGAATTATGCAAGCAATCCTGACTCCTACCTGAATTTTTACCTTCATCGTCTGGCCTCTATCTCTCTAAAGTACCCACCACATATCCCATGAAACATCCTTCCCTTTTTTTTATCTCATTGCCTGTGTGCCTGGAATTGTTAATCCTAGTTAACACAGTACTGTCCAAGAAATTGATAATAAATGGAAAAACCTCTGAAAAAAACTGGCATTCTCTGCAAAATAAGACATGTCTGAGTCTGATAACTTCTGGAATGCTATTAAACACATGCGTGACCTTGATGGAAATACCTAATGATTTCAAAAAACTAGTGGAATTTGCACTGACAGTGATTTCGTTGCCCTGTAGTAATGTTTCTTGTGATTGAGGTTTTTCTAAACTGGGTTTAATAAAACTAAAATTTGGAATAGACTGGCACTAAATACAGTAAAGGCACTCATACTGTCATCCCAAAATATGGTGGGGTCTGAAGATTCCAAGTCACCAAGATGATATTACTCTATGACAACAATTGGTATACTGCTGCAGCAGTTCAGAGAGAAGATGAGCGGATTGAGAAACAACATGTGCTAATCCTGACTGTATGATTGATATTGTAAGTACATATTATAAAAATGAACATTATCAGCAGCATTATTTTAGTATTATTAAATTTTAATAATAGATTGCAATGTGGGTTGAATTTATACTTGAGTTGCCAGTTAATTACTGAACATGTTTTGTAAGCAATGTTGCCTACATCATCAGCAGACTGACTGTCAAATTGTTGCTGATATCCTCCATAGACATAGACTCACTAGAGCTCTCTGACAGTCGATTGATGAACTTGTACAATGGGTTCTCTTTAGCAGGAATTTCAAAATTCATTACTTTTGTTTTTTGTTTCAGTATAAAGTAAGGAATTTTGAAATTCCTGCTGAAGACAACCCACTATATAAGTTCATCAATCAACTGAGAGAAATCCAATGAGTCCATAGAAAATATTAGCAACAATCTGACAGTCAGAATCTAGCAACATAGCCTACAAAACATCTTCAGGTAATTAATTGGTTAACGAAGCAACTCCAGTATAAATTCAACTCACATTGCAATTTATTACTATGATATGTGCTTCATTGTGTAACACTTCCAGTTTTTTTTGCCTTTTTTTTTTGGTCACTTATTAAATTTGTTTACATATATGATAATTTTGGGTGTAAATAATTCTGAGTGGGCTGCTACAATGTATTTACATTTAAAAGTTGGCAACCTTGATCAGTGTTAGACAAGAAAGAAAAAAACACTTATATCAAACCGTAACTGTAACAGTTCATCTCAAATGAACAACAAAACAATCATTTGGGAAGGATTTGAGTTGGTTATACACCACTTATACTAATAACTAGGAACACATTTCAGAGATAATCGACTTCATTTTCAATCTATGTTCCTTGCTGATCTGTTGTTGATGTAGATGTAGGCGAGTTGTAGTCTTCTTAAGGTGATTCCAGGAACTTACTGAAAAAAATCTGGTGGAATTTAAAAACTGAAAGCTCTATCTTTGTTTTCCAAGTGCAGATTTGCTTCCAAATGGTCGGTTCATGTTGCTTTTTTAATTCTTTTAAAGAGTATAGGAGTGGGATTGATATAAAAACAATTAACATACCAGCAGGAACTGACCATTTGGGAGAAAATATACATTTGAAAAAACAAAGACAGAGTTTTCAGTTTTTAGATTCCATCAAAGATTACTTTATCAAGTTTCTAGAACCACCACAACAGGGCTATAACTCATCTACATCAACAGTGAATCAGCAATTGAACACAAGTTGAAAATGGAGATGATTGATCTCCAAACATGTTGCAAGTTGTTAGTATAAGTGGTGTATAATGCTCAGTAATCACTTCAAATTCTTCCCAAATTATTAAATCCCAGCATAGCCTGTAATCTCCAAAAAAGAAGAATGAACATGTGTGATGGTTTCAATGGGCCAGGTTAACCCCATACACCTCATACTTCATTGCATGCAAATGTTTATGATAAGGTTATTAGTACAGGGTTGTGACTGCCACAAACCCCAGACTTAACACTTTGTGATTTCTTTCTACTTGCCTGTCTAAAGGATAAAGTCTATAAAATCACAGTCTTGAAAACTGGATGAATTGCAAAACAGCATATGAGCAGAAACAGAAAACATTTTGTAAATATATTACAGTGCCTGTCTCACAGCGAACAAGGAACTTGTCAGCATTTGTTTGAAAAAAGTTAAGCTTGCTTTGTTTACTTATGTATTGTGTGGTAGGTTGGGTGAGAGAACTGTGGTGTTTGCTGTAACCCAGAATGCATTCAGGGAAAACAAAACAGAGGCACAAAAGAATTATTGGAAAAATAGCAACATTAACTCATATTTTGTTTAATCATCTAATCTTAAAGGACCTACATGAACTGTAAGGTTAGCCATGTCTGCATAAAGTTTTGTGTGTGTGCAAACAGCTCTTTACTAATTAAAGGATATGTAGATTCTAAAAGTATGTTATAATAACTGTGGACCATATGCAATCACAAGCTTTTTGCATTATAGTTATCTTGTTTTGAATAATTTAAAATACACACAAACTAAGAATACTCTTCTGAGCATTTAAAATATATACTTAGTTTTCATTAAATCTGTTTCTTTCATTACAAAATATTACCTCAGCATCCAAAAGCATATGTGCCAAATTATAAAATTACAGCAGCTTATTGATCTGGATTCACTAAAAAATAAGTCTATAATACAGTGCTGATTTGTACTTCTTGATTCGAAGTTCCAGATTTTAACAAGCGCCATTCTTCCAAAATTGAGAGAACCTTATTTATATGGGTGCACCATTGTGTCAGTTCCTGCAGACTTGATGCTGACCACAGGTGCCTGTAAGAAATACCACCATGTCATCATAAAGCATTTCATTTTTTGGGTTTTGTTATTAGATATATTTTTGAGGATGTTTAACCTCTAAGAAAGTATAAATAACACATGTATTTTTGTGGTGTAAAAACACTCACATAACTTATAAAATATTTCAGAGTGAATTTTTATCACTCTAGCTTCACCTTTTTACCATCAGTCTTGACTCACTGCTGCACTTTCTCCTGTGGTTTGTAGATGGCGTTCCTTGACTGGATGAACTGCATGGTAAGATCATTAGCATATGGTACATCAAAATTTAACAAATTAAATTTAGTATAAACAGTTCGCCCTTCCCCCCAAGAGGTTCAAGAGGTTTTCCAATGGCATTAAAATGCTTTGGTTTTTCTCTCAGTTGGTGATTTGTGGACCAAAAATGCTCTGCTACTGCTGGTTTATATCCGTTTATATTTTACTTCCTTATGCGTACTTGAAACATTGGCAGGAACACATACAGATACGCCTAACAGGAAGATTAGATTAGATTTTTATTCATCCTGTTTGATCACATAATGATATAGAACAGGTCACTTACATTGTGTGTGTGCGTGCGTGTGCGTGCGCGCATGTGTGCGTGTGTGTGTATCTCTCTCTCTCTCACACACACACACACACACATGCACCCACCCACTCATACACAATTTTTTATTAATAATCCTGCACTTTTTTATGAATTTGTCAAAAAAACAGATTTCCTTGACATCAACAGGTAATTTTTTGTATATTTTAATATCGTTATTCATAGCACTTTCTTCATATAGTGAGGTTCTATGTTGACAATTACTTAGATGATCTCTATTTCTTGTGCAATATCTCTGTTTGTCCTGGTTTTTCTCAAATCCCAATAAATGTTTAACATATATAATATTTCTAATATATATATTTATATGTAGAAAGGGTAAAATATTTAATAAATGGAATAGTGATTTACAGGATTCACTTTTGCCTTTAAACAACATATTTCTAATAATTGTTTTTGAATTTTGAAAATAATAGCTCCCTTATTCCCCCAAAATATAATCACATACTTCATTATATTATGGAAATATGCAAAAACAAGCTTCTTAGAACTTCAAGGTTACCCCTTTCCCTTAAAACATTCATCGCAAAACATACCTGGTACAACCTTGCTGCTAATTTCTCTACCAGCACATCCCATCTTAAATTTGAAACTATTCATATCCCTAAAAATTTAACCTGTTCTACTTAGCTTATTGGCTTATCTTTTATTACCAAATGAGGTTCATGATGACTTTTATTTTTTAAATGATGTTGCATGTGTGTTTTCTTTATTTATTACCAAACAATTTTGTGAGAACTATCTTGTTATATTTTCATTAACCTTTGCTAGTTTTTGCTCTACCTTATGTGTACTGCCACTATAAACTGATATGTTTGTATAATCTGCAAATAAAGTAACATGCCCTGCTGAGATATTATTAGGTAAAACTAGGAAAGAATAACACTTTTGCATGCAAAGGAAGGCTGTTCAGATGCCTGCCAGCTTGCCTACATGTCACTGCTAAACTGATCCTGTTTATTTTTTCCAGTGACCAGCTTGTTATATGCATGCATCAACGTTTGTGGGATGTATTGTTAATATAATAGATAAGTTGCTCATAATTTTCTGCCCAAATCAGATCCTTTATTTCAAACCCAGCCTTTTTCATTCTTCCTTATTTTTGTCTGCATATGAACCATTTATCTTAATATTCTCTCATCTGGTACATTCATTCTCCATAAACTTTTTGCAAACTTCCAGGTGATTAGCAAGTTCCAGACAGATGTTTAGAGGTTGCCATAAAACTAACCAATCTACTAGAACAAACCATAGAATTATGATGAAAAAAGAAACCAATGGACAACTGCCTTTTATAAATCTAAAAATCATTAGAAATGACAAGATAAACTTTGTAATTTGCAGGAAGCCAATCCAATCTGAAATTTACATTAAAAATGACAGCTGTAAGCTAGTATCCCATAAACAGCTTCACCCACAGACAGTTTCACCCTTGGCCCAAATTGAATTCAACAAAGAACTTAAAACCATAATCCAGCATGCAGAAGAAAATGGATACAAGTCTTGTATACAAGAAGATAATTATAACGCAAAGGAAAAGTAGGCCATAAAAGAAATAAGCATCCTCACCACAGAAAAAGATGACGAAACTACATTCAGGAGGTTCACTTATTACCAAAAAACATTAGAAAATTTAAAAAGATCTTCACAGAACAAAATATCATCTTGGCTCCCACAAACAGATACTCCATAAGAAACATATTATATTCAAAAACAAAAGATGATATTTCACCAGCAGTTAATCTGAAATATATAAACTTCAATTGCATGGATTGTGAAAAGTTTTATATGGAAAAATCAAAAGAATTCTAAAATCCAGAAACAAAGAACACTTTAGAAATGTTAAGTTAAAGCAAGAAGACAAATCAGCAGTAGCATCTCACTTTTGGAATGAAAAGATAACCCGACCCAAATCCAAAGTTACTCAAAGGCATAACAGGCTGCAACAAGCTCACAACACAGGAAAACATTTTAATATGAAACACAAGGACTGATCTTCTAAATTTTGAAATTTTGCCAGGTGTCATCTTGGTGAAGAAGTTCAATGTTCCTCCAACAGAAAGAAGGCCTGCAAGCAACTATAACCAGCAATGGCAGCAGGAACCCTGAGGCTGAAAATGAAAGTACGGGCCTCTAAAACTAGTCCCTCATAACTAAAATGCAAGTAACACAGTATCACAACCACCCTACAAATATAAAATATTTAAAGCCAGGATTAATTGCAATTTAGATTTCAATCTCCCCTCAGACAGAAATTTCAATTGGCCTAGATTATGACAATTTCTGAAGAGCATTCATTTGCAAGTACATCTCATTCATTTGTTTTCATTTTCTTTGTTTCTGTTGTCTTAGCAATCTGGATTAATGCTACTGTTGATTATAACTGAATAGAATAGAACCAAAAAACATTTATTAGAATATTTGGATATTGAATTATTTGAAAATGGTGTATACTCTCGAAGAAAGAACAGAAATAAGTTTTATTTATGGCGCTGAAAATCATTGTGCTCTTAAAACTGCTAATATCTTTAACCTAAGCCATTGATATGTGATGTCTCATATCTTTGTATGGGAACTTGAAGAAACTGGCTCTGTGAACAGCAAAACAAATAATAAAAAAGAAACTGATGTGCTACATTCACATGACTTTCTGTAGTCACTTTTTTACAAACTGTTTTTATAAAAGCTTCTTTCTATCTATTGCTTGATAATTGAGATAGATTTTCATTACACATTTTGTTATAGGTATAAGAATGATACAGTAGCCTAAAGCGATAGTTTCATTTTTAAAAAGTGGATTGCTAAGTAATGTCTTTGAAATTCCATGCTCTTTGCATGACCACAAGAAAAACAAATAGTGACTTAACAGTTGAGAAAAGTATAAATATTTGAAAATTCAACCAATTATAAAGAATACATCAGAAGTAGTTAACACCAGAAAAATGATTAAACTGTGTATTTTAATGAGATCTATATTTTTTGTGCAGTAAGACTTTGTCTATCTCCTATGGCTTACAAATTATATAAAAGTCATTCAGAATAAACAGGACTTCACAGCCTATTCCCAGAAAATTCAAGATATACATTTTATTTGTCATGTAAATATCTTAAACAAATGATGTTTTAATCAACATTGTTAGGGCCATTTTTGAGAAAATCAAAAATAACAAAAAATGTTCCATGTGAAACATAGTTTGGAGTAGGGGGACTTTCTTGGAAATTTTCATCTCATCCTTGGAAGATGCTGAACTTAAATACCAAGTTTGGTATTTACCAACTGCATTTTTGAGTCTCTCCCTCTCCCTCTCCTCCTCAAATCATGATTGCATTTTTTTGAATGGGTTTATCAAACAAACAATTCTTGTAGGCAAGAGACAATAAAATTCCACATCTATTTTATGATGATCATACTCAATTGCCTCAAAAGATCAATGTGTGACTATGTATCCTTGGAGCCAAAGTTATTGGTCCAATTTTCACTTTCTCTATCACATACATAGTAGTTAGAGAAGTATTGCATTCCACTAAAAAATTTGATACCAAGATTTCACCATAAATACATGTTTTGATGCCCCTGAATTCAAGAAAAACATTTTTAGAAAAAGGTGTGTGCGTGTGAAAGAGCAAAACTCAAAAACAAAAAGTCTGATAAATATCACACTTGATATTTAGGTACAGTATCTTCCAAATATGCGCATGAAGATTTTCAAGAAAATCCCACCCCCCCCATCCCCAACTAACCTTTACATGGAATATTTTTCGAAAATTTTGTTTTTTAAAAAATGGCTCTAGCAATTTTGATTAAAATATCATATATTAAAGATATTTGCATGACAAATAAAATGTATATCTTGAATTTTCTGGGAATTGCTGTGGAGAACTCTTCATTTGGAAAGAATTTTGTATAATCCTGTATAACTGGTAAACGTTAAGGTGATAGAGAAAAATGTACGACACAAAAAATGCAAATCTCTTTAAAATATACAATTTACTTAAAATAAGTTTTGCTGTGGGATAAACTGTTTCTGAAATATCCATTATTGAAGGTTCGAATTGTTTAATACTTATTCTTTTAAAGTCTTATCAATTTTCAGTTATTTCTCGAATTGCATGGAAACATTATGGAATTTTAAGGTCAGCGTATAGCATCCAATTCTTAAACATTTCACTATTGCTGTTCCCTTTGTATCTATAAAGAAATGTGTAATGTAGCTATAGTTTATTTGGTTTAAAATGAAGTAGACAGAAAAATAAGCTTTAGTAAGAATAGTTTGTATATCCACTAATAAAGATAGAGGGTAGAGAAAATCATGTAAATGTATCACATCATATTTTTTTTATGGAAACCTGTCCGTAGAATTGTATCTGAACATGTTAGAAGATTTAATTGATCCATTAATCACACTCACTAGAATGAAAGTTAATAAAGAAGGAACTGTAGGTTTGAATGTACAAGATTTGCATTTTCAACTGGACAGTGCTTCCCTATACTATGCAATAGCTGTGGTAGAAAAGCCAGTGGCTAGACAGAAGATTTCCTGAAAAATGAATTGGTTGGAGAAGTGCTCAAGAATGGTCAGCAAGATCTCCAAACTGACACCTCTTGACTTCTCCCTATATGGTCATTTGAAATCATTTGTTAATGCTCCTCTGCCTAAAATATTCAAGAACTGTAAAGCATAATAACCCAAGAATAAAGGTGGCTTACAAAAGAAACATTTCAGAAAGTTTAGGATGTGTTCTGAAATGGAAGACATTTTAAACATTTAATTTAATCAATTACATGTAGACAATTACCAAAATAAACATTTCCATCCAGTTTACTTATTCATTCTTTTTTTCAAATTCAACTGGTTCCAGGTTATCAGACAACATAACAAATTAATACTAAAAATGAATGTACTTTAAAAAATAAGCAAATAACTAGGTGTGCCATTTGAAACTTCAAAGTGGAGGGGGGAGGCTGGGTATGGGGGTCAGCTCTGGTTTTTAACTTCTTCCTCAGTATCTAAATTATCTTTCTTTTTAAATTAAATGTATTTATTGGTTATTTATTTGGTGTAGTGTATCCACACTTATAGTCTTGAGCTGTTAATATGCATATTAACAGATTGTTAATTCTAGGAGAAATGTTTGCAATTATGTCAAATGTGGTGAGAGTTGTGTATGAAGTTATTATTGTCATATCGCTGTATGTCTTATCATATGATGCATCTTTTACACAACACCAAAGATTTTACAAGATACTGTGATATACACGAATATAATACTAGAAGACAAATTGATATACAGTAAAACCTCATTAATCCAGACCAATTGAGGCTCAATGTTATCTGGATTATCAAAAGTCCGGATTAAGTGAAATAAACACCACAGAGAAAAATTGTGAATGAAATTAGAATACTTTATAGTTTTATTAGAACGTAAGGTACAATAGGCCCACCTGATTTTAATTATGCATTCTTTATTTGTTTGGTTTGAAGAAACTATCAATTTTCTTTTATGATCTATCACACATCTCTTTCATGATGAGATCATGAAAACTCCTCATATGATGGTAGTATGCGGAAATCTGTTTATTGTCAGTTTTCTTGACAAAGTCTATTACACAATTCAGATGCTGCTTAACCTCACTTAATTTCACTTTTGACTTTCCAAAATTCACATCCTCAACCTCAGATTCGCTACTAGTGTCCCTTGCATTGCTTACACTTTCCACAATTTCTTCGTCAGTCATGATGTGATAGCCTGAATCATCTTCATCTCGTCTACTGTGACAGCTTTCTTGCCACCCGCAACCAGTGTTTGGTGCAAGTCATTTAATTCAATTGCATTGGTGTCTAATTCAACACTGTCATCATACAAAAGTTTCTTCCATGCATTAGTCAATATAGAGTTCAAAGTGCTGTTTACTGCACTTGCAAAATTGAAAATCATGGATCATGATCATACAATTTTATATTCTGGAGTGTTTTTTCCACCCGTTTATCTTTACGTCCAGAGGCTCCTCAACTTCGAAAACTTCAGACAGGAATTTCTTTCTGTACAACTGCTTTGCAGTGTAAATAACGCCTTGGTCCATTGGCTGTATCAGGGAAGTTGTGTTACGTGGCAAGAACACACATTTAATCTTACCATCGGCACTACACAGTTTCTTTGCATCTGAATGTGCAGGTGCATTATCTAATAGGATTATGGCTTTCACATTATTTTGGTTTTTATTTTCTTGGTGCCTTCTTATTGCAGGTACAGCATGGTTGTGAAACCAATCATGGGTGATGTCTACCGCAAACCACGCATTTTTTGAATTGTAGTAATGCACAGACAATGTGGACATTACATTCTTAATAGTCCTTGGTTGTTTACTTTTACCCATGACAACTGGCTTTAAAATATGGCTTCCATCTGCATTAGCACATAATATAATTGGCGCAACAGTTCTAGACATGTGAAAATCTTAATGACAGCTATGAAGCGAGTTACTTACCAGAACATGAGGTGACCTGTCATCTGCATGCTGCAGGAGTGCGTGGGACAGTCATTGTCAAATATCCACACACCAGTTATGCACTGCACTACACTGATAAACTTATAGTTATATACAGTATATTTAAATCCAATGCTTAAAAAGCCCTTAATATAAAAACACTCAACCATCTGCCTCCAGTTCTTCTATACCTGACAACCCTTCCTCTTCTGCGGAGTCACTCACATCATTGCCGCCATTACTGCTAAGCTACTTTCTGTACCAGATGACTGAAAAATTCAATGCCATAGCCGGGATTTGAACCACGGATCTCCCGGTCTCCGTCCGGTTGCTCTAACCACTGAGCTACCATGGCAACATGCCGACACGACATTAAATTCTCCAGCTGATTCGCATTTTTCCCGGTAAATTTAATGTCGTGTCGGCATGTTGCCATGGTAGCTCAGTGGTTAGAGCAACCGGACGGAGACCGGGAGATCCGTGGTTCAAATCCCGGCTATGGCATTGAATTTTTCAGTCATCTGATTCTACCTTTCCAACCCTGTCCAACACACGGCTTGTGTGAAAGAACAATTAATTACTTTCTGTACCGTTATCCTGGATGAGAATTTTTTCTATTTGATTTTCTGCAACTCCATATTTTTCAAAATAATGATTCTCAATTTATTCCACATGTCGACATACGATTTTGCATTCTGGCCTTCCAGTTTCTGCAAATTGCTGGCGACATAACTGCTCTACATCTTTTAGTTTAAAAGTGATATTTATGCTGGCCACCCAGTTTTTGACATCAGCCCAGATTAATTCGATTGAGTTTAGATCTGGGTGATACAGTGGCAGTTTAGGTACACTATGGCGTGTATTAATATCTGGCCAACTATTATGATTTCTGAAGGGGTTTGTTGGCTTTAACTAAATTATATTTGTTTTACTCATGCTTTCATCAAAAGCTATATTATGCCTAAGTAACCAGGCTCTCATTTCTTCTTTCAAGAAATTTGATGTAGGTGGTTTGTCAATTTGAGTGTTGACACATTGTGAAGCATTGTCGATAACCAGAACAGATCCAGCAGGCATATTAGGTAATCAACATGGTGTTGATTCACTTCATGTAATTTTCTTAATGAAAATCTCCTGTATTTTGTTGCGACTTGTAAAAGAAGGGCATTTGGAATGTAGCCGATCTTTCCAACAGCATGAATGATAATAAGTAAGTATTTGCCCTTTGGCAACAGGTGCCTGCAAACCTAATTCGCTATTGTCACTCCAACTTTTAGATGTTGTATGGCTGCTGTATGACTCATCTTCATACACTATAGTTTGACCCTCTGAGTAAGGTACTCTTCCAGCTGAGATTGTATGTCGTGCTTTTGTATTAGAACTCTTCTATTTGATTTCGTTTTCTTTCACTTGAACCCTAATCTTTTATAATTTTTCTGAGATTTGTAGCACCACCTTGAAAATTTATGCTGATATAAGTACACAATGATATAAGTGCATATAAAATTAAAGTCATTTGGAAAGGTAGAATCAGACTGAAAAATTCAATGCCATAGCTGGAATTTGAACCATGGATCTTAGGCTTTCTGTGTCGTTGCTCTAATCAACTAAGCTATCATGGCAACATTTTTTTGCTTTTCTATTAGGACTTTTCTATTTGATTTCGGTTTCTTCCACTTGAATCCTAAATCTCTTATAATTTTTCTGAGACTTGTAGCACCACCTTGAACATTTATTACCATCTTTCAGCTTGATGAGCAATCTGCTTATTGTTGGCACAGTTTTTTCTTCCACATAGAAATTGTGAATCGTGCGCTGAATGATGCAATTGTCGAAATCGTCTATTTCTGTAGTACGTTTAGGGACCTTATGTTTCTTCACAGGTGTGTCAAATGGTACTCCTTCATCCATATGGTTTCTCTTATCTTTGAGAACTCCAGAAATGGAAACTCAGTGAAACACCAGTAGCTTTGGCTACTCTTTCTTTCACTCTATTAAGGCTTTTGTGGTACTTGGGTGAACATATATTTTCTTCCTTAATCTCTGCTTCTTGCTCCATGAAGTTGAGGACATTTGCAATTATTTCCCTGCATTGACTTTTTTTAGTATTTAGTATTTATTGTGCTAAGAGTTTTACAAATTTGATTGTCTACTGCATTTTGACCCTGGTCACTTATTCAGTAGACAATCACTACAGTTTATTTACATTTTACAATCTCTTGTCACTAAATTATCTTGCTCTTTTTTTTTTCAGGTTTTTTTTTTTTCATGTCCCATTTCCACTTTTTTTTTTTTCACTTTCCATTTATTGATTGCATTGACTATGCAATACATTACCACTTAACTTAACGTAGGAGCCATGGTTATAAATATAACAAATATAAAATAAGTACTATTTAGGTACTGCTCTCTGTGAAATTACAACCAGATGCAGACACTTTCTATGCAGAGTGTATGTGTTACGCACTGTGAGTAAGCAAAGGTATTATATTGCTTTCGTTGATTAAGCTAAACATAAACCATTCCTAGGTTCGGCAGCTGGGGTGGCAATCAAGGTCACAATTCCAGAAGTTTTGCGCCAGTTATAATGCAGAAACGCGTTTTTTGCAAATTTTTCGTCCAGGCATATTTTTTAAGAATTTGGAGGCATGTTCTTGGGCAAGGTACACCAAAATAGACCTGTCTTGTCAGCATTATACACTTGAGACAAATCTAACTTTTCTTCTTGAATAATAGATTTTAGTTTTTTTCTAAGTGGGTCAACAGCTGACGTATCAGCACTTAAGCTCTCTCCACAAATTTTTTTGTTCACTATGTTATGACACTTGCGGAATCTGTAAAACCAGCCCTAACTAGCCGAAAATCCATTGATAGCAAGTTGTTTCGCAAGACATTCGGCAGCAGCTTGAATTTCAACACCTCTCACTGCAATTCCACTTGCATGAAATTGTTTGTACCACTTGTATGTCATGTCTTCTAGCTTTTGTTCAGCCAGCTGCTGCATTTGTTTGACCTGACAATTTTCCTCATTTACAATCACGTTTAATCAAAAATGATAAGAATTCACCCTTTTTCTTTTTTATGTCTGAAACTGTTTATTTTGCAATTCCAAATTCTGCACATACATGCATAACAGTGGCATCATTTTCAAGCCTTTCGATAATTTTAAGTTTCTCGTGTATTGTAAATGATTTATGCTTACGTTTCCCCATAGATATTGTAGGTTTACTAAACATTATGCATTTGATTTGTTTCTTTAGCTTAATGACTGAGAAAGGCAAGTGTTAAACTAACCCTTCTGACAAGAGTTGCAAGCCCTATCGCTGGTACAGCAAGGGTGTGGGAAGGAGGGCAGCCTAATGTACCATTGTCACTAATGTATTCCTAGTATTCCCAAGAAATGCCTATTGTACAGTCTGTACAAAAATAAAATGGACAATTTCCTTAAGTTTGTCTTAGTGTAGTACTATAATTTAAGTTAGCAATTCGCAGATTTTTTTTTTTTAAGGATGCTTGTCCGGATTAAGTGAAATCCGGTTTAAAGGGGTCCGGATTAATGAGGTTTTACTGTATATAGTTCTGCATACGCCAAACTATTTTGTAATAAAGTTTCTCTAAATATAGGAATAACACTATATAATAAGCTTCCTAGAGTCTGAAAATATTTTCTTTCCCTCTCCCCCTCCCTCTGTAAATGTGTGTATTTTTTAATCATTTTGTAATACAGTTCTGAGATGAGCATGTTTAGTCTACCAAGTCTACAAACAATACGGAATTATTATTAATTATTATTATTATTGTTATAAATATTAAACTAAACATTATTACAATTGTTTTAATAATAATAATAATAATAATAATAATAATAATAATAATAATAATAATAATAATAATAATAACAATAATAATAATAAACAAAACTAAAATTCTTAAAATAATGAACATGTCTAATTTCTGCATTATGGGAAGCAATCCATGAATTCTTTTCTGTTTGTCAATTTTTTCAATGATGTGCATACTGATGACAACCACACTGCATCAGTTCCACGTGACTATAACCATGCAACATAGAACACTGCAGTTCTATCCATGTTCATAACAAATTTTATATAATTTAACAAATAAATAAATGCACACATCACTACTGCCATTGCATGCTAATGTAATACTGAACTGCAATTTGTAAAATCACATTATTCTCATTATAGCTTATACAAACTAGACAAAAGAAAACTAATAGTGTCTAAATACAATGTGCTTACAAAGTCTGAATATTTCTACATTAATTTCAAACTGATGTGATATTAAAATCCATATATCCATCTATTATTTATTTTAAGGTTTTCCTTTAAATCCTAGGAATCAAAAGCATCCATTCTCTAATCTATGTTGCTCAAAATTAACAAGAGAACATGGTGGTATCATCCTTGGGGTCATAGTCTGGAAAGTTTTGTGCACTGCATTTTCCAGATCTTCATACCCGCACTTCTGCACCTGCTCCTTGATGTAATCCCAGTGTTATCTAGTGTTATCACATCAGGGCTCTTTGGAGGTCATGGAAGAAGAGCTGGATCACTGATGAAACTTCATGCCTAGTATATGGCCTTCCTCTTCTCAGCATAACACCAACACTGTCATAAAAGTTTTCTTTGCCCATACCAACAAGGTCTTCTTTGTAGATGCTGCCTTCTCAAACCACACAACAAAATTGTGCATGACATTTTTCATTGATTTTCCAATAATTTAACACTTATGGACATACATGGCAGCCACCAAGCATATTCCTCAATCGTAATCACTCATGCCAACTATTCCTTCAATACCTTGCCTTTTACTAACAATCTGTAGTCACACAATTCTTAGCATCGACAATGGAAGTAGAAAACAATTGATAGTTAAAAATAGCAAGAAATAACATGTGAATATGTAGCAAACTTGGCAACAAAAACATGCATGATTACTCACATCAGTTTGAATTTAATGTAAGGGTATATGGACTTTGTGTGCACACTGTACATTTTTGCTTAATTTATTCTAACATCTAGAGCACATTGGTAATGCACAAAACACTAGAAGCACCTGCAATAATTCATAAGTGTTAAGTAAAGAAATAAAATTACCTAATTAATGTTAACTGTGGCTTGCAAATTGTTAAAATGGTATCATAGTCTTGTTTTAAAGGTTCCCTCCCAGTTATCAACAGCAGTGTTCTTGGTCTTGGGCATAAATACTTCTCTGCAGGCTTCACTTTGTTTGAACAACTTCCACGAAGATCCACATTTCCTTCTGGACCCTGTAAAAAATTGTTGAAAAATTTATTTTAATAAATAATAATAATAATAATCACCTCTTCAATGGTTAGGGTTTTTTCCTGTTGTGGCCTCATCTCTTTATATGGTGGATACTGGGGAAATTGAATACCCAGGACAGACCAAAACCAGCACAAAACGGACAGAGGGTTTTGTCAATCCAGTTAACAACAGTAGTAGTGGTGGTGATGATGATGATGATGATGATGATGATGATGATGGTGGAATTTCTAACATAAAGAGCATGCAACTGAAGTATGGAACGTATCAGCAACTGCTCAAATTGGTCCTTAAACAGATATGCCAGTATCTTGAGAATAAATAATCTTTGTTGTAATAAGGCACTAAATAAAAAAAGTGAGGTGTTGCATTACATTACTTTCTCTACTCACTCTTCTATAAACTATACTTACCAAAGCTTATTCATGTGTGTAGTTCTTGTTAATCAAAATGAACTTTTACATTTACACATTTTGTTATAGCTATAAGAAGAATACGATAGGCTAAAGTGGTAGTCAGATTTTTAAACAGCAGGTTGTTATGTAATGGCTTTAAAATTCTATGCTCTTTGCATGACCACAAGAAAAAATGAAAAGCAAAGTATAAGTATTTGAAAATTCAAACCAATAACAAATAATATCTTGGAAATGGTTAAGAGACAAACAAATTTAACATAAATTGTGTGCTTTAATGAGATCTACATTTTTTGTGTAGTAAGATTTTGTCTGTCTCATGATTCAGCAATTATACAAAAGCCATCCAGAATAAGAGGACTTCACAACCTATTTGCAGAAAATTCAATATATAAATTTTATCATGCAAATACAGGGTGTGTTTTTAAAGCAACTGCCGTTTTAATATTTTGCCAACTGACTGTTGCAGCTGCTATTTTGAGCATGTGCAAACACTTTCTCCATACATTAGGAATCCAGATGCAGCTCTGAATGATTATTACCTTGTGTTTTCCTGTTGTTTATTATTTATCGGCATTTTGAACTGTTCAAAACAATCAAATGTCCTGCCGACTGTAAAGTCAGATCAGTGATTCATTTTTTGAATGCAAAAAATATTGTGCCAGCATACATTCATCCATAATGTATCAGGTTTATAGGGAAATAATGAGTGACAATGCCCTGCCATACACAGCCAAACAAACTCAAGATCTGATCACATCATTTGGTAAGGAACAATTTGACCACCCTTCCTACAGTCCAGAGTTGGCACCAAGCAATTTTTATCTGTTTCTTCATATGAAGAAATTCCTTGATGGAAAACATTTCAATGACAACGATGATGTGAAACAAGAAGTGCAAACTTGGCTTTCACAAAAGGTGGCATCATTCTTTGATGAAGGCATACAAAACTGGTTTCCTGTTATGATAAGTGCCTGAATAATGGCGGTGACCATGTAGAGAAGTAGTATAAGGTGATGAATCGTAATAAAGTATTCAGAAAACAATGTTCTGTTATTTTTTAAAAAATTATCGGTACTTACTTTAAAAATCTGATGTGTTACACTCACATGACTTTCTCTACTCTTGTACAAACTATTTTTACAAACGCTTATTCTCCATCTACTTCATGTTAATCGAGATAAACATTTGCAGACTCTATCTTATTGCTAATTTTCTTGTAGATGTAAGGGGAAAATATATTTACGAGGGCAATATAGAAAAACAGTAGCCTTTAAGCACATACATATCTCTTAATAGCTGGTTGCTAGGTGCAGCACCATTCCCTTTGCCACAGATTATAACTCTTTGCATATCCAAGACAAAAAAAATGAATAACGAATTCCCATTTTAAAAAATAAGTATTGAAAAATTTAAGGGAATAACAAGCAATATCTCGAAAATGGTTTACTCAACAAAAAAATGTATGTGACATAAATTGTGTATTTTAACGTGATCTACATTTTTTGTGTAGTAAAATTTTGTCTATCTCTTATGGTTTACCAGTTATGCAAAAGTCGTTCACAATGAAGAATACTTTTGGAGACATTCCCAGAAAATTCAATATATACATTTTATTTGTCATGAAAATATCTTAAACATATGATATTTTAATCAAAATCGTTAGAGCCATTTTTGAGAAAATTAAAATTTTCGAAAAATGTTCCATGTAAAGGGTACTCTGGGGTGGAGGAATTTTGTTGAAAACCTTCGTGTCGCATCTCTGGAAGATACTGAACCTAAATACCAAGTTTGGTGTTTATCCGACTGTTCGTTTCTGAGTTATGCTGTTCACAGACAGACACACAGACACACACACGGACATGTTTCCAAAAATGTTTTTTTTGGATTCAGGGGATCTCAAAACATGTATTTCAGGTGAAATCTCGGTATCGAATTTTTGGGTAGAATACAATACTTCCCCTACTTACCATACCTAGTAGAGAAAGTAAAAATATGCCTCATATATTAAACATACTACATTTTAATAAAAAACATTATAACCAATTTTGAGAAGAAAAAAAAAAAAAGATTTTCCATGTAGAGGATAGTTGGTGGGGGGGGATTTTTTTTTAAAATCTTTGTGTTGTATTCCTTGGAAGATGCTGAACTTAAACATCAAGTTTGGTATTTAACTGATTTTTCATTTATGAGTTATGCTGTTCACAGACACATGGACACAATTTAAAATAGAGAGTTGAGGGTTGTTACACTACATCACTATGATATTAGTATATTATTACTATGTAGTGTAACAACCCTCAACTCTCTATTTTAAATTATGACACATCACTGTTACAAGCTTCTAAATCTTCAAAAATTGAACATGGACACAAACATGAAACTTTTTTTTTTTTAAAGTTATTCAGGGAACCTCAGAACATGCATTTCCAGTGAAGTCTCTGCATCAAATTTTTGGGTAGAATGCAGTACCTCCTCTACTTAGTATAGGTAAGTAAGAGAGAAAGTAAAAATGTATTTCATTGTACCACTTCTACAAACAAAGTATTTAAGTGCCAAGGAAAAGAATTTTTTAATAAGAAGTGGTTGAAGGGGGATAGAAATACACTTATAATTGAAATGATATGCAAGGACGCTAGAAGCATTGGACAGTTTTTGTGTAAAGTAAAAAATAAATGGCTTTGGACAGTGGAAAGAGAAAAGTAAGAGGTAGTGCATCTTACTTTGAATGGAAAACTATAGTGAATGTGTGATGGTTAAGTAATCAATAAATGAAAAGTGAAAAAAAAAGTGGAAATGGGACATGAAAAAAGAAAAAACTGAAAAAAAGAGCAAGATAATTTAGTGACAAGAATTTGTAAAATGTAAATAAAGTGTAGTGATTGTTTACTGAATAAGTGACCAGGGTCAAAATGCAGTAGACAATCAAATTTGTAAAACTCTTAGCACAATAAAATACATACATACAAACAAAGTAGGTACTAAAACACACAACAGAAAGTAAAGTTTACAAATTACAAGCAGGTCAACTGCAGATTTACCACCTCAGAACCTACTAAAATTGCTTTAATTTTTTGTTTCAAAATATCACAATTACAGATTGTTGATGTATTGTAGACCATTATAAATTTTAAACTATTTACAGTACTTGTTCTGCTATTCAAATCACACTATTTCTCCATATATAAACTCTCTTCTGCAGTATTAATTCTAATCTTCCTCCTCTTAGGGTTGCCATATGTCGTGGATTTCACGGACTGTCTGGATTTTATGGTAAATGAAAAAGTTCAGCCAAAAAGATAAAAGCCCACAATTTTTACTACATTTGAACTCAGCTTCAACAAACTTTATGTTTTTTGGTGAAGACCAAGGATGATAGTTTTCAGAATTTACTGTCACATAAGAAATGGGTTGCCTTCTAGTGGTGGCTAGTGATGGAGGACTCTAAGGTGGCACCCTATAAATAAATTCTCTGTAAATAAATAAATAAATAAATAAATAAATAAACAGGAAAGGAAGGATACATCAAATGTCATTGTAGTATTAATTTATGCACTCCTCAATTTAATTTATAGACTTTGTTTTGTTTGAAATGTTTTTGCTACACTTATACAGTGAATGGTATGAATGTTTTCATTACAAAGTGTATTTCAGACAATGTCAAGTCTGTTGGGAATGCTCACATTTGTGGGTACTATTAGAAGTGAGACGCGCAGAGGGAAATGCTTTAAATGAGAGCAAGAGTAGCAGAGAGATAATAGCAACTTGGCAGTGTCTGAGGGGCTATTGGTTCTTTCTCCACACAGTCTTTTCCATATAGAGTCATTTCACGGCCACCGCCATATGAAAAATAAATGTACTCAGTCCTGATTAAATTTAATTCTGGTATATGAATGGACTTAAAATTTAATTAAATTCTTATGTTTTACTACGACTTAAAGTGTAGCATTGTAGAGTTAAATGATTCAAAGTAGAAAATAAATAATTTCATTTATACTACAATCATGTTGGTCACTTTTTGTCACATACTCACAGTACATATGCCTACATGTAGTTTTGAGATTCACACATATACAGGTTAATTGTGTACAGGGTTTGGAGGCACATGTGTAAAATACCTAACTTAGCCAGTTAATTCAGTGAAAGTGGTATGCTTTTTGGTGGAGACCGTTAAAAATTTGTAAGTGTGCATTTAAAGTTAAATTAGTTAGTTAAAGAATTGTAATGAACGGTTTAAATAACAAAACCAGACTTAATGTTTTAGCCATATGTTATATTGAGAAGGCCCTGATTTCAACCATTTTCCTGAACAAAAGGAGAGGAGAATGGACTTCATCTTCAAGAATATTAATTAGGTTAGGTTTTTTGTGGAGGGCGATGGGGAGGGGCAAGTGGATGCATAATAATTTCTACAGTTCATTTTATACTCTTGAACATTTTTGCAATACATGTTGTTGATTGCTTGGTATCATCACAACACATTTAGATACGAGATAAGGTTGGGCAATTAGCAAAAATAAACTATGCATTCCCACTTAACAATGTATGTTCTTATCTGACGTCTGAATAAATATTACTATTAAAGGTAGGAACTTAGAAGAAATATGTTCACGAAACACAGACTTAGAGATGTGCAAGCATGTATGATTAAGATTTGTAAATTATTTATTTCGTGATATCAAAGCAAAGAATATCCATTTGTTATAAAACTATGATTTCTCAACTGAAATTTTAACCAATATTCATTAACACACAGGTGCACCATATAATATATTTGATAAAAGACTTCCTGCTACTGAAAGTAATAGAATAATTATGAATATAGGTAGTTTAATTTATACTCATTTTGATAGATGCATTTTATTGCACGTTTTATTTCTGAATTACACTAATGCATAGGATTTTGTTCATGCTAATAAATACATGCAGTAAACTGAACAAATGAGAAATTATATGAAAAATATTTTGGTTTGTATGATTGGTTTTGTTTACATATATTTTTTTGGTAAATTGTAGAATAAAACCTGCCATGTAAAGCGTGCTTAATACAAAAACATTACCTGCGGTAAAATCAATTAATGCAATATTGCAAATACAATACAATATGAAATAAGTTGTAGTGAGATTCATTAACTTACTGTGAACAACCAAGTTCCTTTCTTCTGTTCCAGCTTCTGAGAAATACAATTGGTATAAGAAAACTTAAATGTTGATACTGAATACAGTAAGTTGTACTGAATACATTATAACATTAATACATTATACTTAAGGTAAAATACAATTAAGCAGTCCTTCCAAAACTCAGGGTTATTAGTTAAATATACATTTCTCTTACATTAGGGCTACTTACTCCTAAAAATTTAATTTTTGTAAATCGATTAAACTAATGGTAAAATAGTCCTGGTCTTGGATTATCAAATTATGACAATTCTACCTTCAACATTCATCCCTAACTCTATCTAAATTTTCTCTCATCATTTTATATTTTTATTCCCTTTAATTATTAAAATGTTTTTCATTAAAACATTGCCCTCATTTTTTCCCCATATCTGTATACTCCACAACTTAATTTGTTTACAGTATTATATACTATGGTGGTGATGAGGGTGAGTGATGAAAAACTCAGTAGCTTCAAAGAAGTCAACACATAGGCTCTTGGAGTTGTGTCTCATAATCTGGGCATTTAATCAAAAACAGTGGTCCCAACATAATGGACCACATCTTTATATGCTATGGTACTCATCCTTAGACATATCAAACATGGAACATACAGTCCCCCAAACATTCTCTATCATGTTACTTACTCCTATTCTAGCCCAAGTAAATCCTTCATGGCCTTTGCTTTAGGTACTTCCCCATTTCCTAAACTCTTTTTACCCTTCGGTATATTCTCAATGAAGCCTGTTCTCTAAAGCTAGCAAACATTTTACATTTATTAATATCTTCAATTTTATCCCCATATTTGCCAACTTCCTGAAATTGAAACCCATAAAATATGTCCTTATCCAGCAAGCAATTCTGCAATGATATGGAATTCAGAATGCATAAAATGTTCAGTGCAGTAAATAATTATACAAAAATTACATCTAAAATAAATGGGAATTCAATTTTATCTACTCCTTAATCATTGTAATTATTGTAATGTTAATCAATGTAAATACTGTAATTAGCTCATGACAATGTCAGATATTCTGTATGAACCTATTGACAGTAATAAACTTACTTATAAAATTCCTTAAAGACCTGTGGTACTGTATCACACACGTTGAAGTTCTTCCTGGTACCGTAATAAACATGTATTAAAGCAAAGAACACCACTTCCTAGGCTATACCCAGATTTCATCCGTATTTTACACTTCATGATATGAACTATAAACAAAAACTGTGAGACATATCCTACAGCCATATAACTCAAGATAAAAAATTTATGTCAGGTAATTGATTTTACAACTCATATTGTCCATTATTGAATGTTCACTGAAAATTCATGTTCCATTACTGAATTACTGACCTCTAGTAACTTCTGGTTACTAGTGGTGCAATCAAATTTTAAGTCTGCACACCAGGCATTTTGTTGCAGACCAGTGAAGGGGGACCATGATTGTGATGGAGGATAGATACACAGATAAACTCTGGCCGCTAGCATAACACTGCATACCAATTAGTGCAGTACATTGTCTGTAATCGTAAATTACAATATAATGCAATAGAATCTGTCATGTCCATGGTGAAAAACACTTCCCCACAAAGCTGTGAAAATTCCTCCTTTGCTGTAAAGTCATAAAAGGGCCTCTGCTCCTGTGCATTTTATGAACAAACCATAAAAAATTGGGAAGCACATATCCTTACTTCTTTCCATAACCGTATGTTCTTATTTTTTATTTCCAAAAGATCCCCATATTTACTTTCTTTAAAATATTCTGTATTTCTAGCAACCTTGACTTTTTCCTTTAGACTTTCCCTGGACATCAAAGCATTTCCATCATCCCATTTTTCTTCTCCATATCATAATTGTTTCAATAATTTTACATTTGCAAGTGAACTGACCCATTTCTACCAAAGCTGCATTATTAATGACACTCTTGATACTCCCCGGTATTTGTTGACAAATTTATCTATTAATTGCATCCAGATCTTTGCAGCTATTATCACCTTTACTTCAGAGACAGGGACTTGCACCAGTAACAGCAGTGTCAATCAGAAACTCGCTTATAAGGGCATGTTAGCAGTTCATGGTCTCGCCATGAAGACCCCTTGGATGGGTTACCATATTAATTAATGAGTTATGCAATAATCTTCTAATTCTGCTGGGGAACAGCTCTGTTAGAATTAAACAAAGTGAGTTTCGAGGGATGATTTTGGAAAAAGTGGTGAAATATTGGTTGACAACTTATCAGTTACCACAGGGGCGCATTTTGAAAGTTTACTTAAAGGTACAAGAAAAGTGGCTAGGTGAAATCAGGCACCAACTTGCAATAAATAGTATGGGTGATATATGGCTAGGGGGAGTGGATATGTTGACAGGATTTTGCGAATTAGAAGATACGGACAGACACAATTTAGGGCAATGTTGGAAAAAAGAATTTTCTAAAATTTTATAAGGATGTAATGATGGTAAAGAAATGTGTATTGAGAGGAGTAATAGGGATCAAAGAGAAGGTATTGCATGGTTTAAACTGGGAATTTGAAAATTACAAAGTTACAGGAGAGGGAATTTGCCCTATATGCAGACATAAAGGAGATGCAATCCACATTTTATTAGTATGCAAAGGTAGAGATATCTGGAGGAAGAGGTTTACCCAAAACAAATGACTGAAGATTGCAAAAACAGTAGTAATTCAAACAATTTTTTGTAGACAATTACAGGCCGAGTTATTATTTAGAGTTAAGAAGAAATAGATCTGATCAGTAAATTAAATTGAAGTATGTAGCACAAAGTAGTTTGTAAATCATAGTTGGTAACAGCAGGGCTGGCTCAAGGGGAGGTCAAGCCTGGCAGGTTTTAGGGGCAGCAAAATCTTAAAACATAAATAATATATTTGAAAATAGGATGGAATTGCAAATCATGCTTAAATTCTAGCAAATTTCTGGAGTTTTTTTTTTATAAAGCTGGTAACAAATGAAGCAGCAGAGTTGGCCACTTTGGATGACAATCATTGATGATTATTGTGTAAACATGTCATATGTGGCAGGTGTTCAACATTAAGCATCATTGATATTGTAATGAAAAGAAGCTAGAAACAGTGATGTGTATTGAATTTATTTAAAGGTGAGTCGGAATTGTAACACTAACATCACTTAAGTTTACTCACTTAACATGTTTCGGGAAACCGTTGTTCCCATCCTCAGAAGGTTAATTCGACTGGCCCGTGTTGTTGGTGTTTCCGTTTTTTGGACTGGATCCTGTGGTGGCATCTTGTGCGTAAACTTAAGTGATGTTAGTGTTACAATTCCGACTCACCTTTAAATAAATTAAGCATCATGTTTATAAACAACATCACTGTAACTTTATCCCTTCCTCCTGGGGTTGGTAGTTCTCTCAGAGGTTGCAGTATACAAAGTGTCTGTACCCTATAATAAAGATAATTAACCAGTGCAGTTGACTGTTAAGTATGTTTTCATGTTGTGTGTTGTTTAAACTTTTTATCTCCCAACGAAATGTAAACCCAAAATATTGAACATTTTTAGCGTGACTTTGCCTGTTTTTATCTTTTGCTCAGAACAATCTTCTTGTTTCACTACAACATATATCTCTTCTTGAGTATTTTTTTATTTTTCTTTATTTTTCTTTTTTTTTTTATTCATCACCATCAAGTGTATACATTGTGTGAGAATAAGTAGTCAAGGACTGACATTGTAGATAAAAGTGTGAGCAGTGCGAGCAGAAGTCCTGCAGCCATTCTGGGGTAACAGTAATATATGAGCTATAGATGCAGAAAGTAATATTATTTATTATTTTGTATGCCCTGGAATAGAACCTGGGTGACCATATAAACACTGTGAACAGCTAGTATAAACAAACAAATAATCCCCTAGTTTCTTGCAAATAAAGGTAGATGATAGCTCCCTCATGTAGTCACAATGAAACAAGTATTTCCCAAAGATTATGTGCATATTCTCTTTAACTACTACATATTTATAATTCTTGTTTTCCATAATTCCATATCTGAGTGCTAGGGTAACTGAGTGGTTTCATTTTGATTCTCTACTGAGGGTCTGCGTTTCCATTCCTGACTATGTGGAATTTTCAGTCTGTCTAACCCAAGCCTTCACCTCTGACTAGCTCATGTGAAGTATACCTAAGGCCCAGTATGGTTCATAAACAAGGTAAAAGCTGTAGGTCCTCTCATGTCATCACCATCCTTATTATAACCCTACAATGGACATGGCCTGTTGGGGTCTGCAGCTAATGAACATGTCCAGTCATCACTTGGTAGACCAAGGTTCCCCTGAAGGCCATTACAGACTATATGGGGAGCATTGAAACAACATAATTCCGTCTTTTATTGGATTCCCTTAATGTCAATAACAAATTTGAAGTCAATCTCCCTTGCTCGCCCCCTCCCTCCTCTTTTTCTTTTATTCTTCCCTCTAGGAAACTAGGAATTATGTTCTAATACTTTCTCAAGATACTGTCAACAGGAATATATTTATAAGACACTTAGATAGTTTTTTTATTCTTAAGGTTGCTCTGAAGGACAAATAAGCTATATTACCTTTATATCTTCATCAGATGGATATTTCCAATATGAGAAGTTGTATCCTGAAAGTCGACACCAATATCGTTCCCAAGTGGGAAGATCCTTGTGCTCTTTCATAATATCTAGGAAACCAGTGTGTCTTATATTCATTGCAACATCCACATAAAGCAGTAAGTACATATTTCCTTCAATTATATTTGGGATCTCCACCTATTAAAAAGAATATAGAAAAAGAAACCAGAATTGTACCCAGCACAAGATTTCATTGTGTACTCACAAGCACTAGAGCTTATGAGTACACATTTTGGGTGTTCACCCCAAATTTTAGTCAGAACCACCCTAAAAATGTGTAGCATATGCTGAATAATAATTATGATTTTGAACAAATTGATACAACCACAGCCGCTCCCAACAACTATACAAATAATAATAATAATAATAATAATAATAATAATAATAATAATAATAATAATAATAATAATAATGCATAACTTATGTGAGGAAAGAAAGGGGTCTAGTTATAATTTGTAATTCAGTTTAAATATTTCATATTATAAAGAATAGCTATAGTTCTATGGTTTGGCTGCAAGAAACCAAATGTTTATTGAGATTAGCAATTGCTTTATGAATCCTCAAATTCATTTCCTTTCCTACTTTGTCAGGAGATTTAAAAATAATTTGTAACCTCTGGGGACACTTTGTGTTTCGAAGTGTTGAGTAAAATGGGCCCAGCACTGTAACATTCCTATCATTAGATAATCCATATTTCCTTACCTACCTTATTAATTCCTAACATTACTGGTGCTACGAAAACATGTTCCTGCATTAATATGTGTAAGTAAAAGCCACAAGTGTTAAGTCGACCAATTCAAAACCTTAAATGTTTGCTAATGGAAAATTTCATCCATAGGTTTGCCTTTATTATATGACATCTATTACCTCTGTAAATACTAGGGATACAGTGCTCTGATCCACATCTAAGTCTTCCCCAACTCCGTGTTGAAAATCCAGTCGCCCACATAATGCAGAAATATTTGCATTTTTTCTTTGTATAGAATTCCGCCTTATCTTTGGTTAGAGTCTTCAAAAAATGCTGGGCTAGCCACTTAAAATTCTGTCGATCAAACCAATAAAACTCTTTATAGTTAACAAAACTAGATTCTCTGCAGTGTTTGTTAACTTTTCTAGCTGTACCGTAAACATATACTCTGCCATTTGACATTTTTAATGTTTACTTCTCAACCTAAGTCATCTACTGAGGTAATATCAAAGTTCACTAGCAATTATTCTACCAGGTGAGAATAGTGCATGTTTTATTCATACAGCAATTGAGTAAATTCTCTGCAACTGAGAAGTAACCAAATTGGTGCTCCAGTTAGAGAAATTGCTCTCAAACTAAGCAGCAAATGCCAGATTTTATTCATACCAATGTGAATAACCGCTCCAGAATTGGAAGAAAAAATGAATTACTTACTTTTATTCATATGACCCATTGTGTAAATTAAATTGTATTTGAGATCATATATGGTATGGAGAAATTGGGATAAGTTTCCACACTTGTGCACATTACTTATACTTCTGCTAGAGTGACACTAATGTCTACCATACTCTGTAGATAAGCTACCACCTAGTGGCATTGACATAAAGATAGTGCACATCTAATTATAAGAAATAATAACAAATTATATCACAATAGTACAGGGCAAGTCAAAATGATGGACCTGTTCAGTAATTTATTATGTGGAATCTAATGAATGTATCGTATTATAAAACATGTCTTTCGAAAGGTAACTCTCAAAGCTTACTTTCCTTGTATTGTTTCCACTTTTGCCTGCAGGTGACAGCAGCAGAGTAGTTAAGGAGAATGGTGCTAAGTGGAGAACAGAAATCCTTCTGTGTGCTTGATTATCATGTAACAAACTCTGTGATTAATGTTCAGCAGCGTTTCCAAACCAAATATCAGATATACCCACCCACTGAGAAGGCCATTCATAAGTGGTATGTGTAATTCAGAGATTCAGACTGCATCTGTAAATGAAAAATAACTGCTGTCCTTCAACTGGAGAAGAGACAGTGGAACGAACTCGCATGTTTCACACGGAGTCCACAGAAGTCTACCTACCGACTTCATCTACCACAGAAAGTTGTATGGCAGGCTCTTAGAAAATGTTTACAACTGAAACCTTACCGCTTGCAACAGCTTCAAAGTTTTAAAAGACACAGACTATACAATGTGAGCATAGTGCTGATCTGCTTGTACAAATGGAAGAGGATGGGTTCACTGAAAGGTTAATTTACAGTGACGAAGTTGCTTTCTACACCATGCGATTTCTTCATTTGGGGTTTTGTAAAAGATCATGTTTATAGACCACCACTTCCAATGACACTGGATGACTTGCGCGACCGCATTACATCAGCCATTGCTGAGAATGAGTGTGACATGTTACAAAAGATTTGGCAAGAGATTATCTATTGGCTTGATGTGTGTTGTTTTACTTGGGATGCGCACATAGAACCCTTGTGATGGGTCAGAAGAAAACTGAGAGTTTGCCTTTCAATCCAAATGTCTCATAATATGATATGTTCATTAGATTTCACGCAACAAATTACTGAATGGGTCCATCACTTAAACTTGCTCTGTACTATTCTTATGTCACTTTCATTCCCCCATGCTGTCTTAATAATTTAATCCTGATTTAAAACCTTAGGCTTGGTATATTATGTTTTATTCTTAACTAAGAACAATACAGTTAAAAAGATAGTATGTATTTACCTTATCAACATAGAAGGCTGTTTCTATATTCGACAGCCTCAGTGTTTTAGTGGCAATTAATTTGAATGCCACAGTATTGTGTGTTTCTAAAGCTTCTTCTCCTAGAAGATACAAACTACTTCTGCTCCGTCTCAAGGCAAATGGAAACTTTTGATGCTTCTTTTCCTGTAAGATAATGTTATACACAGAATATAAACTGCACTTAATGCTGTAATCATCATACAAACTTTTAACAAAAAAATCTTGTGTTGCATTCACATGACTTTCTCTACTAACTCTGCTACTTATTATTCTTACAAAAGAATATTCTTGTATCTACTTCTTGTTAATACAGATAAACTTTCATTACACATATAGATACCCATTTCACAGTAGGTACGAGGCATGTTTTTAAAGTAAGTACCATTTTAATATTTTGCCGCTGCAGTTGCAATTTTGAGCACTTCCTCCATTCATTAGGAAGCTAGGCACAGCTATGAGCAATCTCACTTTGTGTTTTCCTGTTGTTAGAGCATTTTGAAATGTTCAAAACAATCTAATGACCCACTGATTGTGATTTGTTTTTTGAATGTGAAAAATGTTACGTCAGCCAACATTCATCGCCAATTGTGTGAGGTTTATGGGGAAACAATAATGAGTGACAATGCCCCAGCCACACACAGCCAAACAAACTCTAGAACTTATCTGATCAGAACACATCACATTTTGTTGGGAACAATTCGACCCTCGCTCTGGGTAGACTTGCACTTAACAGTCCAGATTTGGCATCAACGATTTTAATTATTTGTCCATCTGAAGAAATTCCTTGTGGAAAACATTTCAACGACAATGATGTTGTGAAACAAGAAGTGCAGATTTGGCTTTCATCACAGGCAGCATCATTCTTTGACAAAGGCATACAAAAACTGGTTTCTCTTTATGACAAGTGCCTGAGTAACAGTGGTGACTATATGGAGAAGTAGTGTAAGGTAATGAATGATAATAAAATATTTGGAATATAAATTCTGTTATTTTTTAACAGATTATCAGTACATATTTTAAAAACACAACTCGTATAAGAAGAATACAGTAAACTAAAGGATAGTCAAGTATTTCAATAGTGGGTTGCTATGTGATGGCTTTCAAATTCTGTTTCTCTCTGTATGACCAATAAAGAAAGAAGCTGAAGAAAAATAGCAATTTGCAGTTTAAAAAGGTATAAAGTATTTGAAAATTCAAACTATAACAAAGAACACCTCAGAAATGGTTAATGCAGCAAACAAAGTTTAGATAAATTGTGTGCTTTAACAAGATCTACATTTTTTATGTAGTAAGATTTTGTCTCTTATGGCTTCCAGTTACAAAAAAGTCTTACACAATGAAGGGGATTTCACAGGTTGTCTGCAGAAAATTCAGGATATACATTTTATTTCTCATGCAAATATCTTAAACATATGGTATTTTAAAAGCAATGTCATTTTTGAGAAAATCAAATATACCTAATGAAAATGTTTCCATGTAAAGGGTAGTTTGCGGTGGAGTGATTATCTTGAAAATCTTTTGAGTTGCATCCCTGGAAGATCCTGGACTTAAATATCAAGTTCAGCATTTTTCCGATATTTTGTTTTTTGGGTGACACCCCCCACACAGACAATTATCTAAACATACTTATTTTTTGGATTCATGGGCCTCGAAACATGTATTTTGGGTGGAATACAATTCTTCCTCTCTAAGCAATAGAGAAAGTAAAAGTGATTTTTAATGTAGTGAACAACTTGCATACCTTTGGAATATGATACTTTTTTTTATTAGAAAATTTATTCCTTTTCAGTTTCATGTAGTACAACATCAGTTTTATTGAGAGCGAGTGGGGTAGCTTCTCAAAGCAAAGGGGATCTGTAAAGCATATTCTACCTTCTTGAATGCTTGCTGATGCTTGTGTAGCAACAACAGTTGTGTTGTGTACACCAACACACACAAACCAATGCTCATGGTTTCCTAGAAATGAAGAGAGAATATTGTTTACACAAAACCTTTAAAACTTGGCATATTGTAGGGTTACATTGTAATAGGCATATATATATATGTCCAGCACAAGAATTTGAAAAACTGACTATTCAATAAAACAAGCAATTCCTAAATAATATATGGAATATATGTTTCAGTATTTACACAAAAATATTCCACGACTTTCTCTACTCATCATCTACAAACTATTCTTACAAAATCTTATTCCTTTATCCACTACCTGTTAATCCAGATTAATAAACATTTACACTTTTGTTATAGCCATAAGAAAAATACAGTATGCTAAAGTGATAGGAACATCTGCAACTGCTTAAAATGGAAATACATATGCAATATTAAAACATATTTGTTTTGTGATATGCTGTGCTTCCACAGAAACTCCCAATGTTTTATGTATTTTATTTTGGAACATACTGTACTTTCAAGGAAACTACATATATAGGTCAGTTATGTAAATGAGATTTCTTTAAAATATACATACCTGAGCAAAGGAGAAATGGGTTACAGTTGCATATGCTTGTTTTTCTTCACTGTTGTCTATTTTTTGGAACAGTGTATTATGAAAAAAGCTATGCATTTTGTGATAAAGGACATAAAACTGTATGCTATTTATAGCATTAAGATTCGTAATTTAGCATTGTGATGAACGTGTTGGTGAGAGGATTGGGGATGGTTTCTTAATATGGTAGCATGTTTGTGCTACAATCATGGCTTTCCCTATAATGCAAATAATTGTATTGTTCATACATTTTGGGTTCATTCTGACCTGATCTTGTGTAGTGGACTTCAAGAAGCATTATGTTGTTTGCAGGTGCTAAATAGTGCACTCCTGGCTGCCACCCACAGTCATACAATGCAAGGTATAGAGCATGACAAAACCATTGGAGCACAGAGGTGCATAGTGGGGAAGTGCAGGGCATAAGGCTGAATGTTGTTGTTTAACCTAATAGTCAGAGAGCATGGAATAGGATGATTGCTTTGACTTTCATCATGTAAACAGCCACATCTATTGGTTTTATAGTACATATTTGCCTCACTTCTGATCATGCATATACTGCAAGTGGTTGTGCTGTGTTTTAATTGGTGAATCAGAGTGAAATACAGGTAAACAGTGCTATATGGAGAAACAAATATTCCATTGTCTCTTTTAGCACAACTTTTTCTAACACTGAACTTGAAAAAAAAAAAAAAAAAGGAAATTAAACATCTTGGTAGACTACACCAAATCTAAAAACCACTCAGATGATAAAACAAGATCTTTTAACAGAAAGAGAAGTTGAAAGAGAAGTTGGAAGACCCAAGAAAAGATGGTCGGACCAATGAGATGCAACAGATCATGAGGTCTAATGCCTGAAGAAGAAGATCTTTTAACAGGAATTTTAACAGTGATGTATATGAAAATATGACTGGATGTGTGGTTGTGATGTTAAAAATGCCTGTTTTGCTTTCCTTAAGTTTTATTTGGTGGTGAAGGGTACTAAAGATCCATGGATAAAACACAGTGTGATTGATTTTAGCGTCTTTGTGACTTCACCAAAGAACATGGCTTATAATAGCATAGTTTTGGATACATAAAACATGCTGATGACATTCGGAGATGTCTAATTGTTAATAATTAACATTTATAAAGCAAAACTGATGGTACAGTGCCTATTACTTTAACAAATGAAATTACAGCTACCTATAACTTTGTGAACCACCAAAGTTCAGTCACCAACCACCCCTAGGGAGGACAGACTGAAGTAATGTATGTAACATAGGTAATTGTACTGGATTATACAGTGGGTATAAAAGTATATATCAGGTTGACTCATAAGTAATGTTGGTTTTTAAGTTTGGTGTTTTATAAGACCGAACTAGTTTTCTTTGGTTTGCTAACGCTATTTACAGGATGCCATGGCTAGATTTGCAAGAATGTGTCAGTCGTCAGTTGTTAATACACAATCACAAAATGGAAGTTACAAAGTTTGAGATTAGAGTCCTTCTAAAGCACTGGAAATGAGATTATAAAGCTGCTGCCACAGCTCGTAAAATGTACAAAGTTGAAGGAGAAGGTGTCATTAGAGAGCATGTGCACAACAATGGTTTCAACACTGGGGAAGGAAACACTAAGGATTGATGACGTTCTGGAAGACCTAAGTTATGGGATATTAAGAATGCATGCAGAGTTTTGGAAGAAAATCCGCAAAACAGTACTCATAGGCTGTCAGAAGAACTTGGTCCATCAAAAGATACCATACCTCGCCAGATTAAGAAACTTGGAAAATCAAACAGAAGCTGTAGATCTATACCTCATGAATTGACACCTCAACAGGCTCAACATAGAGTGGATATCTGTCGTCAGCTTACCGGTAATCCCATGGATGATAGATTTATTAGGAGAATTGTCACATGTGATGGAAAATGGATCTATTACCACAACCCTGACACCTTGAAACAGTGGCTCAGTCCCCGTCAACCTGCCAAAGTTATCATTAAAAAAAAATTTGTTCGACCCCAAAATAATGTGTGTCTGGTGGAATTTTGGAGTGATTCACTGGGAGTTTGTTCCAAACAGGTATGCCGTCAATGTGGATCTTTATTCTCAACAACTGGAATGAGTTAATGAAATTTTGAGACGGAGATACTCAGCATTAGTTAACTGAAATAGAGCAGGGCAATGCAACACCCCATAGTGCACAAACAACCATAACAAAAATTCAAGAATTGGAAGGAGTCGAACTGCTACCACACCCAGCATACAGCCCTGATCTTGCACCTTCAGATTACCATCTGTTTCAATCCATGGCCTGTTTCTTGTATGGAAGAAATTTCGAAAACATTGAAGTGTGGAATTGGGTCTCACCAAATCCTTCACTTCAAAAACCAGAGACTCATACCATCGCGGGATAATAAACCTTGCTGAAACATGGCTATAGACCACAGAATCTGGTGGTCTGTACTTTGAAGAGTAGTTTAATTTATTGTCGAAAAACGTTCCAAATAAAGTTTAGCTTAAAATTGACATTACTTATGAGACACCATCTATATTATGTACTAATTGAATGTTTTATAATAAAATACACAATATTGAAGCTATTGACAAAGTCTTTGCAATTAATTTTAAAACTATGCATAGCAAAGCAATCCAAAATGTTTGAGTAATACGAAAACCTTGCTAAAATATAAAAAATTTAGGAGCAAGTCACTTCGGTGTAGAACAGGCTTTGCTGTATTAATGATTTTCTACAAAGCAGAAAAATGAGATATTTTCTACTGATGTAGCTCTTATTAATATTATACAGTATAGTATTACAGGAAATGTTACCTCCACTTATTACATGTTTCAGCATTTCTACAGCATGCAGTTTCTAAATGCCAAAACATTATATGACTGCTTACCACATTGGATATTTCTCAAGAAATGTTCACTGAGTGGAAATGAAATAGTTTCAATGATTATTGTCCCCAAAACTGCTGAAGTAGTTTCAAGAGGAGCATTTTGCATATGACAGATTTCTTGCTGTGCAGCTTCTTGCTTCACACCTATATGGTATAAACATTAATGTTAAAGAGGAATCAGTTGCTTTCATCTAAGGGAGAAAACAATGTATCTTAATTAGAATGATTATACTTAGCAGCAACATTTCCCAGTAACAAATTCATATCAAAAAAGCTAAATTATATTTTCTTTTTGTTCAATTTTCCTACATACACACATATAATTATGTTAAGCAGTGTTATGTATTTAATTTAACCTTTCATATGAGAGTGCATTCTATATAATGTCTTCATAAATATTACACACATTAGCTTCAGAAGACAATGTAGATCTAAAACAAAGTACCTAATATAAATGTTGCAATAGGCAAATTCTCAAAATCTATAGGTGTCTATTGTATAAACTGCATTTTTACTGTTCTCTACTACTTAAACCGGAAATGCATGTTTTGAGGCTCCCTGAATCCAAAAAGATAATTTTTAAAAAAAAGTGTGTGCGTGCGTGCATGCGTGCGTGCGTGCGTGCGTGCATGCGTGCGTGCGTGCAACTCTGAAACTAGGTATTTAAGTTCAGCATCCTCCAAGGATTCAACACATAGATTTTCAAGAAAACCCCCCACCTCAAACTGCCCTTTAAATGGAAAATGTTTTATTATTTTTGATTTTCTTAAAAATGGCTCTTAATGATATTTATTAAAATACTGTATGTTTAAGATATTTACATGATAAATAAAATGTATATTTTGAATTTTCTGGGAATAGTCTGTGAAGTCCACTTCATTGGGAATTAAATTTTGTAAGATACAGACAAAAATGTATGAAACAAAACTCTGTTATAAAAATTAGGGTTTCCCTTTTTAAAAAAATGAGCTGACCATGTTTGACCTCGAAAATATACACTAAAGAAAATGTAATTAATATTTCCCCCCCCCCCATCAAATGAAACATTCACCATATGTCGTATTCTTGAAAATGTATTGCATTCAAGGTAATGAGCTGGAAAGCTTTTAAAAAAATACCCTGTAGGTACCAAAGTGCTTATCAAAAGTAACTCCCTCCCTCCCTCCTCTCCTCTCTCTCCCCCTATCCCTCTCAATTGGTAACAGGCTGGTAAATGAAAGTAATTCTACTAAGTTCCTAGGTGTGATTATTGACTCCCAGCTGCACTGGACAGAGCATCCTGACTTTCTGGTCAACAAACTGAGTCCCATATGTTATGCAGTAAGATGACTAGCTAAAGTATGCAACATTGAAGTATTAAAAGCAATGTATTTTGGCCATGCATAGATAGTGTCTATAAGTAATGTCGATTTTTAAGCAAAACTTTGTTTGGAATGTTTTCTGGCAAGAAATTAAACTATTCGTCAAAGTAGAGACCATCTGATTTTATGGTCTTTAGCCATGTTTCAGCAAGTTTATTATCCTGCGATGGCGCCAATCTCTGGTTTTTGATGCGAAGAATTCAGTGAGACTCACTTCCACTTCTTCAATGCTTTCAAAATTTCTTGCATGCAAGAAATGGGCCATGGATTGAAACAGATGGTAACCTGAAGGCGCAAGACAAGGGCTGTATGCTGGGTGTGGTAGCAGTTTGACTCCTTCCAATTCCTGAATTTTTCTCATGGTTCGTGCAGTATGGGGTGTCATTGTCCTGCTGAAGAGAACTCTTATTTCAGTTAACTAATGCTAGGTATCTCGGTCTCAAAATTTCATGAACTCCTTCCAATTGTTGAGAATAAAGATCCACATTGACTGCATGCCCATTTGGAACAAACTCCCAGTGAGTCACTCCTTCAAAATTCTACCAGACACACATTACTTTGGGGCCAAACTGTTTTTTTTTAACGATGACTTTGTCAGGTTGACGGAGACTGAGCCACTGTTTCGAGACTTCAGAGTAGCGGTAATAGACCCATTTTTCATCACATGTGACAATTCTCCTGATGCATCTATCATCCATGGGATTAGTGATAGGCTGATGACAGATATCTACTCTATGTTGAGCCTGTTGAGGTGTCAATTCATGAGGTACAGAGCTACAGCTTCTGTTTGATTTTCCAAGTTTCTTAATCTGGCGATGTATGGTATCTTTTGATGGACCAAGTTCTTATGACAGCATACAAATACTTTTTTGTAGATTTTCTTCCAAAACTCTGCATGTATTCTCAATATCTCACACTTTAGGTCCTCCAGAATGTGGTAAATCTTTAGTGTTTCCTTCTCCAGTGTTGAAACGTTGGAACGATCATTGTGCCACATGCTCACTAATGACACCTTCTCCTTCCACTTCACATATTTTTTGAGCCATGGCAGCAGCTTTATAATCTTATTTCTAGTAGTGTTTAGAAGGACTCTAATCTCAAAAACTTCCATTTTGTGATTGTGTATTACAGCTGATTACTGACACATGGCATCCTGTAAATAGCATTGGCGAACCAAAGAAATCCAATTCTATCTTATAAAACATCAAACTTAAAAACCAACATTACTTAAACAACCTAATATATTCAGTGCTGGCATATGAAATCCCCTTCTGGGATTCTTCCAGTAACTATATTAAAGTGTTGAAAGTAGAAAAAAGAATTCTTAGAATTATTAAGCCAGTCAATCAATGTATTCCTAGGAAACCACTGTTTTTAGATGTAAGGATTCTACCTATACCGTGTATGTAATGAAACAGGAAGAGTGAAAATTTTATTAGATTTATTTAATGTAATTATTAGAAAGGGTTATGTACCTAAACGATGGAGGGAAGCTATCATCCATCCTATATATAAAGGCAAGGGCAATGTCGATAAACCCAATAACTACAGAGGTATTGCATTATTATCGAATATAGGAAAACTTTTTGCGGGCATTTTGGCAGCGAGACTACAATTTTGGGTTGAAGAATATAATATCCTTTCGGAATTCCAGATGGGCTTTCGCAAGGGAAGGAGAACAATTGATAATTTATTTATTATAAAGACATTAGCAGACAAATATTTAAAAGAAAAAAGGGGTAAATTGTATATGGCTTTTGTAGACTTAGAGAAAGCTTATGACCGAATTGAGCTACAACTTCTGTGGCATAAATTAGTGTGTAAGGGAGTAAGTCAGCAATTGGTGAATATTCTTAAAGCACTGTATTTTGAGAATACCTTCTGTGTAAGGGTGGAGACAGGCTGTGTAACAAACGAAATTCCACAAAAGAAAGGCCTTAGGCAAGGATGTAAGTTAAGCCCAGTTTTATTTAATTTATACATAGATGATGTCTTACTAGAAATTGGAAGGAATAATAACCGTGCACCAGTAATTAACAACATCCAAATCCCAGGACTTCTTTTTGCAGATGACCTAGTGGTAGGAGCTATTACAGTAAGTGGTTTAAAACAATCATTACAAGCAATTGATGTATATTGTAAAGAATGGAGGTTAAAAGTGAATCAAGAGAAAACACAGATTGTGGTTTTCAAAAAGGGGGGAAAATTTAGCAAATATGAAAAGTGGAAGGGAGAGAATAAAGATTACAGGGTAGCTCATGACTGTATCTATTTAGGAGTAAAAATAGATGGAGGTAATAAATGGGAGAAACAAAAGAAGTTTGCATTGGCAAAAGGTAAAGGGGCGATGGCAGCAATTAGAAGCTGCAAATATAAAGTACCTAATATAAATGTTAAATGGCTGGAAAAAGTTTATGAGATGGTTGTGGAGGCAAAAATGATGTATGGTATAGAAATATGGGGATTAGATAGAGGATGGGAAAGTATAGATGTGGTGCACAGGATGTTTTGTAGAGAAATACTAGGGCTACCGAAGTCAATTATAAGACAGGTAGCACAATTAAAGATGGGCAGGGTGGCAACTAAGGGGAAGATAATGGAAAGAGCTTTGAAATTTTGGTTCAAAACTTTAAATCTAGGAAAAAGTAATGTGTTAAGACAATGTATTGAATACCAAGAGAATAGCTTAATGAATGATGGATGGGAAAGTAAATTACGGAACATTTTGGAGAAAAATGGTTTAGGAGATATATGGAGAAGGAGAGAAAATAATGTGAAAAATTTTTGGAAAAAGGCGAGGAAAAGACTGGAAGATATAGAAATACAAAACACGTTCAGTAAGATTGCTGAAAAGAGCTCATTAGTTTATTATAGGCCAATGAAAACTACATGGGGTAGGGAAAAATATATAGACATAGTAAATAAAGAAGAGAGAGAATCTATTGCATGGGTAAGAACCGGAGCATGGAGGCTAAAAGGGCTAAGACAGGGTATTCCTCAGAACCATTGTCCGATATGTGGTGGTAATGAAGACATTGAACACATAGTATTTAAGTGCCAAGGAACAGAAAATTGGAGAAAAGAATTTTTTAATAAGAAGTGGTTGAAGGGGGATAGAAATACACTTATGATTGAAATGATATGCAAGGACACTAGAAGCATTGGACAGTTTTTGTGTAAAGTAAAAAATAAATGGCTTTGGACAGTGGAAAGAGAAAAGTAAGAGGTAGTGCATCTTACTTTGAATGGAAAACTATAGTGAATGTGTGATGGTTAAGCAATCAATAAATGAAAAGTGAAAAACAAGTGGAAATGGGACACGAAAAAAAGAAGAAAAGAGCAAGATAATTTATTGACAAGAAATTGTAAAATGTAAATAAACTGTAGTGATTGTCTACTGAATGAGTGACCAGGGTCAAAGTGCAGTAGACAATCACATTTGTAAAACTCTTAGCACAATAAATACTATACTATACTATACATTTTAGAGACAATTTCCATCATTCATGAAAATAATATCTTTAAACTCAATAATGAATATAAGTCACACAATACAAGAACCTCACAGGCAATTCATCTCCAACAACACTAGCTAACCAAGTGTTTAAATTTTGTTACACATAAAGGTGATAATACAATAATCCCTCTGATTCTCTTAGAATCTCATAGGGTAAATTGTTTTAAGTGGAAGGCAAAAAATCTACTTTTAAATCATATGTTCTATTCTGTAAATGACTTCCTGCACACCTTCTTTTAACTGTTTAATGTATTTCATATAGCTTTTTGTAAATATTTCATATGATTTTTTGTAAATACTGTATCCTTAGTTTATATTTTATTAATTTTGTAGTGATATAATTATAGTTTGACAAAACCATGTATACAAATGTAATAATCTAATCTAATCTGATTTATCATTAGTGTAGGCAACATGGATCTGTTCTCTTTTATTCACTTACTAAAAAGCAATAAAAATCTTTCTGCCTCTAAGTGCTCCAGAGATGAATTGAACTCCTTAAGTGACTTGCAAACAGCTATAGCTTTACTGCATTGCCTTCTTAAAACATCCTGTTTCTGAATCTGCAATGAAAGTAGAGAATTAAAACTTTTAGTGAGTTAGCTTCAACAAAACTCATAACTCATTGTTTCAAGTGAAACAAATGCATACCTCTTCATGCAAACTCAGAATTTGATTGTGTGTTTCTTGTTCTTCAGCAACTGGATCCTTATGTGCTTGCCATGATGTACCTTGCATGTGCAAAGGTGGTACCTGGAGAAGATGATGTTCAATAATAATTACTTCTGTTAAACCTAATATAGAAAGTTATTTATCAGTTTTCTATATAATTTCCTGAGATCTGCGGTGCAGAGGAAGGTTGGGAAAAGATGGTCATGTTACTGAAAATGCTTTGTAAAATGATTTTAAGAGTTCCATACAATTCTGCAGAGGAAGGAGCTGTGTTAGAATTGGGCAAAGTGAGTGTATGAGAGATGATTATGGAAAGAATGCTGAAATACTGGTTTATAATTTATCACTTACCACCATTTTGAAAGATTGATTAAATGTATAAGAAACCTGCATTCACTCAAAGAATTGGCTAGGTGAAATCAGGAACCAACTTATAATAAATGGAATGGATGATATATGGCTCGGAAGAGAGAGTATGTTGACAGGATTCTGGGAATTAGTTAAGATGCCAGTTGGAATCTAGGGACAATTGTGGAAAAGACAATTATAAGTTTGGAACTAATGATGGGAATGAGATGTGTATCAAGAGATGTAATGGGGATCAAAGAAAAGGTGTTGCATGATTTAAACTGGGAGTTTGGAAGTTAAAAGTTTATAGGGGAGGGACAGAAAAATGGATCTGCCCTATAGGAAGGGATAAAGAAGATGCAATCCATATCTTATTAGAATGCAAAGGCACAGATATCTGGAGAAAAGAGTTTATCCAAAATAAATGTTTGAAGATGGCAAAAATAGTAGTAATTCAAAAACAATTTTGAAAACAATTATAGACCATTAATTTAGGAGAGTTCTTGTTTAGAGTTAAGAAGAAATGAATCTGATCATTAAATTAAAGCCAAGTACATAGCGCAGACTGGTTTGTTAATTATAAAGTGTAATCATAGTATATATCAGCTAATAGTTGTAGAAAGTAGTGTTATTACTTATCTTGTATGGCCTGGAATAGAACCTGGGTTAGCTCCACGCCAAACAAACTTATAAGCAGCTTAATAAAAATAAACAAACAATCTGCTGATGTTAAAAGACAGTTAGCAGTTTTTGTATTCCTTCCTTAACAAAAGTACAGGCAGTACTTGTGTCATCTTCTGCACTTGTGTCATCATCAAACTACTGTCCTTCTCTTTAAGCACTCCACACAAATGAAAGCCATAGGGTAACAAATCTGGGCTATAAGGAGGGTGTTCCAAGAATATCCAGTGAATCTCTGCAGTTTTTTCAAAGAAATGCTTGCAAGCACTTTACCAGCTGACAAATATTATTGGCCCTGACTGCCACAGTTTCTCCCTTCTTCCACCACTCCATTCTCACAGCTTTTGATTCAAGATGTAATGGTGGACCCGTTTCATTGCAAGTCACAGTATGGCACAAAAAATCCTCCCCTTCTTCCTCCTATCGAGCCAGGAGGGTCAATCCACACAAATAAGTATGGCCTAAAACTGCAACATCTTTGAATATGAAAATACTATTGATGATAGTGTGAAAATTATATGCAAATGAAATTTATAGTTGTTTGAAAACATGCATCTGTGCATAATTGTCTCAACACTGCACAGCTGCTTCAACACAAATTGATTCTTATGAAAAGGGTAGATATTGAATGCTATTATGCACTAATATTAAGTTTACATTATTTACTTTCTATTGAAAAGAATGCATATCCATAATTTAAAATGTTAAAACTTGCAAGATAACTTTTTAATTTGGATGATATTTTAAAACTGAATAAAGATAAGCATTGGTAATTGTTTTTTCACACAGCTGTGTATAGGATAAGGCTGGAAAGAGAGAATCAGATTGAAAAATTCACTGCCATAGCCAGATCCATGGTTCAGATTCCAGCTATGGCATTGAATTTTTCGTTCTAATTCTACCTTTTCAGATTATCTCTGGAGATATATATATTCTTTAAATGTAAAAGTTTCATCATGGAACTTCAAAAGGAACTCAAGTTATAAAATAGAAATAACTCACAGGAAGAAGGTGCTTATTTCACAACCTGCCACACCCTTCACTGTTGAACTCATTTGGCTGTCTAATACGCATTACTCTATCTTCTCATGATGAAATTTTGGCAAATTTAGGAGGACAGTGTTGGAAAGGTAGAATCAGATGACTGAAAAATTCAATGCCATAGCCGGGATTTGAACCACGGATCTCCCGGTCTCGATCCGGTTGCTCTAACCACTGAGCTTCCATGGCAACATGCCGACACGACATTAAATCCTCCAGCTGATTCGCATTTTTTTTTCCCGGTAAACCACAAGGAGATCTCAAATTGTATTGAGATGTCATACCCCAATAGTGACTTACAAACATTGTAAGTACTTAAGTCCCGGGCTTTATAGTTGCAACCACTATTAGGTCAATTAATGGAATTAATTGTTCTTTCACACAAGCCGTGTGTTGGACAGTGTTGGAAAGGTAGATTCAGATGACTGAAAAATTCAATGCCATAGCCGGGATTTGAACCACGGATCTCCCGGTCTCCGTCCGGTTGCTCTAACCACTGAGCTACCATGGCAACATGCTGACACAACATTAAATTCTCCAGCTGATTCGCTGATCAGCTGATTAAGTACTTACAATGTTTGTAAGTCGCCATTGGGGTATGACATCTCAATACAATTTGAGATCTCCTTGTGGTTTACCGGGAAAAAAATGCGAATCAGCTGGAGAATTTAATGTCATGTGGGCATGTTGCCGTTATGCTCAGTGATTAGAGCAACCGGACGGAGACCGGGAGATCCGTGGTTCAAATCCCGGCTATGGCATTGAATTTTTCAGTCATCTGATTCTACCTTTCTAACACTGTCCAACACACGGCTTGTGTGAAAGAACAATTAATTCCATTAGGAGGAACCTTCTCACATGAAACAGAAAGTGTTTTCATGGCATTTTTTTTTTTCAGAAACTGGAATCGCACTGTGGATGCTGTGCATTCCTGACTGTTTTCAATCCCACAAATCTCTATATCTATTAGCTGGGTTTCTTTGTCATGTTCCTCTTTGGTTGCGAATGCAACAGAAATTCCTGTGACATTACTTTGCACCCCTTTATAGTTCTTTAGGGCTGTTCCCTGAAGACGCACAGGCAGCAAGTCTCTTAATTGTACCTCCTACACCGTAAGGGCCCTTTCCTGGCTTGTGGCAAAGAAATTCCATTCAATTGACACTTGGAAATCTGTCCTATGACACAGCAGATTAACAAATTCTTTTTTTCTTGCATTGACCTGCTGCCCCATCACTAAAATAGTAAATCTTATTATGTGTGAAGATTGCTGTTGTATATAGGTAATCAGCTATTTTGTTTTTTTTGTGTGTAAAAATGAACTACAGAACTGTTATGAATTAAGTATTCTGATATAATTGAAAAAAATGTATACGGTTTTAACCCCAAATCACATCAACATGCAATATTCCACAGTTTAGAGATGGTTGTTCGCAATCTATGCTAACAAACTTAAGACCCCCGTACCTTATGAAAAACCACGCCTCCACCAGCAGTAATGTTCTATCTGGCAGCCTTTAGCTTGAGCTATCAATCTGCAGCACAGCTTCCACTGGAACAAACTGCCATGAAATACAGGGATGTCCAATTTATTCCGTTCCTTCTGGCACCTTTCCAGAGACCATACAAAGTTCACAGTCATCTGCTTCCAAGGCTCTTTTTAGTAAACCAAACGCACAAAACTCCATTAGTGATGCATCAGATGACTTAACACGGATGTAGCTGAAAGGTTTGGAATGTATTACCATTTCTCTATGTTCTCCAAAAGTTTGTAGGTTGAAGCAGACGTATGACTTGATGCCTTATCCTGATGCAACCAGACTTTATTTACATCTGCACCACAGAGAGCAGGGATGTCTGTATGGAAAATTGGTATCAGGACGTTAGTCTGATAATACGCCGAGTTGATTTTCACATTTTTATGTACACAGCAAATAGTTAATTTGCCATTTTAGCTGTACCTTGCCATTACCATGAAACCATTGGGGAAAGTTTTGTTAGTTTCCTTATACCAACTTCCAATTTTTTTTCTCCCCTTGGTTGGTAATATGTAGCCCAGGGTTTATTGCAGCACTTAGATAAACATATACCTCATCTAAAAAACAATGAACATCCACTTTTCACCAGCAAGGTATCGTTCCTACAGTTTTATGCTGTTAGTGGCATGTATTTAGGCAACAGCTTAAATCCCCGGCTCTTTTGGCACTTTTCTAGAATCAAATACTGGTTGATTATGGTGTTCACAGTAGTAACAGAGATCCCTAATTACAGTACAATGGGTCTCTGAGTTGCAGGATTTGGTCCAGAGGCATGGGCCTTCATCTTCCAAATTATCTCTAGGGTGTGACTGGTGGCCAGTCATGTACTTCCCTGTTTCTTGCCCGTTGGAATAAGTCCTGATATGGTCTTCCCTTTTTTTTTTTTTTTTTTTTTTGTGCACATGCGATCACTTTCTTGGATATAGTAAAATCACACCTCTAGTACTGCTTAATAATCTTAGAATACAAGTATTTTGCATCGGAAAGGGCAATAATGTACCCTTATTAGGATGGTTCTATTTTGAGGGCATTTGATGCAGCAAGAACAAGAGCACACAACTGAGCAAACACAGTGATATGCTCATACTGCTGAACTTTCTTTCGGTTCCACATGTTTCAGCGCGAAGCTATTGTGCTCATCTGATATGCTTACCCTAGGTTGTAAACAACCCTCCATAGTCCTAGATTGATAAATGCCCCTCTTAAGGAAAATGGAATACAAAAATTAATATAAACAGATTGTGATAACAGCAGAAACTAATGGTAGACAAGAAGATCATAATGTTCTTCTTCTTCTTTATCTATTTAACCTCCTCTTAGGTAGGACTTACACCCCCCAGGACTTACAAGCGGGTGCCTGGGGTCAGAGGCCTGTCGAGGACAGACACTCATGGATCAGACAGAATATCCAGGATGGGTGATCAGCCCGATGCCTGGTATGGGAGGAAGGAAGTAGATGAAACGAAATGATGGTGAAATGGATGAAAGGAAAGGTGATGATGGAGCAGTTGGTGGAATGAATGGCGGGGGAAACCGGAGAACCCGGATCATAATGTTCACCAGAGAAATACAAATCAGACAGATTACCACTCTTGCAACAAGTGAAAAGTGCAGATACAAGAAAATTATATTTTACCCTTGGGCCTTCATAAATTCCAGAAAAAATTCAAGGAATATATAATATACCCGGGCACTATACAATAAATTCAGCATAGGAAAGATGTACAATCTATTGCAACCAACAATACCCCATAAGAAAACAAACAAGGATATATCAAAACAACTGCTAAGATTGTGATAAGATATAAAAAGTGAAAACCAAGAGGAATACAGGAACTAGATTAAAGGAACTCCACCACAATATCAAACACAAACAGTTGGAAAAGTCTGCAGTAGCTAACCATTTTTGGGAAGAGAATGACACAATAAAAAAAGAGGCAACATTACTAAAGGACATAAAGAGACTGCTAGAATTGGACTTATGACAGAAAGTATACATTAAAAGTTCCAAGAAGACTGTGAACCTTGAGAAAGCACCTGGGAGAGATCTCATCATGAAGTTCATTGATCAATAAACTTTAGCAGCAGATGATATGGGAGATGGCTCTCACAAAACATGTCCTGCATGTAAAGTAAGTGGGTGGAGCAAAAGAATATTTCAGTCGGCTTACTCTTTCTTCAGATCTGAATTTTGTTTTGAAATATGCATGACAACGCCCCCAAACTTCCCCCCTTCACTGTAGCTAGACCAGTGATGTTACAATTTCTATATTATGAATTTTAACTTTTCTCTATGATGTTATTGACACACTAAAATTCAAAAGAAATTGGGTACTATGCTGACAAAAATTTAAAATTTTGCATGGAATGATACAGGAGCCTTTGGCAAACTTCCAGATGAACGTGCTTTTGTTCCTGTGTGAGGAGATTATTACCTCAGACACTTTCTGGTTCTTAAGGTCATCGCGAATGATGGAATGTGCATTCCTATAGCTTATTCCTACTGCTGCTTCCACTTCTGAAATGTTCTGCCCATCCAATTCAGTAAGGCCATGAACAGCAACAATGTTTTCTGTAGTAATGCTTATACAGTAACAAAAATCTTGTGCAGGCCAAGAATACACATTGTAAATTATATTCCTGCTTTGGTGCAACACTTCCCACTTATGTATTATCGGTTGTCTTTGACTACTTGTACCTTGGTCATTAAGTCACATTTTGACTAAACACTAACAAAATAAAGCACAATCACTATAATTGAACTATGGAAACTGAAATTATCACTGTTAACATGAACAAAGCTCTACTGAAACTATAACATCAGCAACTTAGATGCCTTTTCCTTCCTTATTGTTAACGTCATGCTGGTATCTGTTTTGAATCACATGCTGTCACAATAAACAAAAGAGTCACTAAGGGAGTTGGACAGAGAACTTTAAAGCGTCCTTGCAGAATCCCTTGTGAAAGGATGAGTTCAATGCACGTCCATATCTGTGCAACTACTTAACTTAGGAAATTTGTTTTTAGACTGCAAACTTAATAAAATGCTCTTCATGAACAGGTTTTTCTTTTTCTTGGAGTGCTAGTAAATTTTGTGGGCACAAATAATATTTGTATCATTGGCTTCACAGTATGATTTCACAGTATATTAAATATATGGTGGGGCAAGCCCCTCTCTTGGATTTTGTGATCACCAGCACCTCCCACCACCCACCATTAAATTTTGAGTCTGGCATATTTCAGACACATTTAAACTAATTGAATAACACATCATTGTTTCTAGATTCTTTCATACATAAGTCATGTATATAATATGCTATTCTTTTATCTTGATATACTTTATTGATTTTCTTTCAGATGCATACCACATTAATGTACGTATATCAAAATTGTTAAATAAATAAACTGATGAATTAGTTTAGTATTTTTTTTTTTTTTTTGTATTTAGTTGTATTTATTGTGCTAAGAGTTTTACAATTTGATTGTCTACTGCACTTTGACCCTGGTCACTCATTCAGTAGATAATCACTACAGTTTATTTACATTTTACAATTTCTTGTCAATAAATTATCTTGCTCTTTTTTTTCAGTTTTTTTTTTCATGTCCCATTTCCACTTGTTTTTCACTTTTCATTTATTGATTACTTAACCATCATACATTCACTATAGTTTTCCATTCAAAGTAAGATGCGCTACCTCTTACTTTTCTCTTTCCACTGTCCAAAACCATTTATTTTTTATTAATTTAGTAATAATTTGGTTGTTGTTGCACCTCTTTCTGTCACATATTCACATTCTCATAATCTGGCAACCTTAAATATAAGCACTAAACTAGTAAGTGAAGCTGTAGTAACAGGTTTATTCCTTTTCCTGAAATAATTATAACCCTCAGAAATTCCATATTTGTCAGAAAGAATGTACCCTGGAAAACAACTTGATTATCTCTGTTCTTTCATATTTATATAAAATAATTATCCTATTCAGACACTAGTAAACAATAATTTCTCACAACTTTTTAATCATCCTGTGTGGTTGCCAATGACTTTCTTGCACACATGCTATACCTTAACTGTGAACTGTTATCTTTATAAGGATCACATTGGAGTTCTGTTTGGCTACTTGCACACACTGCTCTATTTTGTACGATATCTCGTGATTCATTACTTAACAATGAAGAATGGATTCTACTTGAAAAGAAAGGAAAACTCTATTGATTTATACTCCCAAAAGAATTACATATAGAGCCTTTGCCTATTGTTCAACTTCCTCTATCCATCTACATTGGAATGTGCAATCAAACTATTTCTGCAAACATTTATCTTGATTAACATGAACTAGATAGAAAAAATAAGCTGTCATTACAACAATTTGTACAAGATATATAAAAAAAATGATAGTTGGTAGGGAAAGTCATGTGAACGTAACACATCAGATATTTATTTTTTCGGGGGCACTTTTGTGTTTGGAGAAATACTTTTTTCAATCACGCTTAAAAATGAATACCTACTTTGCTTATGTATATTCACATTTAAATTAGCATTCCCTTATGAGGAAACTCACTCAATTATAAAAAAAGTGTTTTTACTTCAAAAGAAAATAATATGAGTAATGGTTGGAGCAAATTAAAGAGGCTGCTGCAAACCATATTTAAAAATCCTGACATTACCATGTATGTACATTTATAAATGCATCCTAAAGATAGCTGCAGCACTGAAAGTGAACTCTTCATTACCAACAATAATATGCATAACTACAAAACAAGACACAGAACAGATATACATGTACAAAGAACAAACACAAAAACATATCAGAACATTTATAATTATATGGCAGTCAGATTCTTCAATAAACTGCCAGAAAAGATTAAAACACAAACAAAACTGACAATATTTAAATCATTCCTGTTGGATCACCAATTCTACACAACAGACGAATTTATGATGACTTCATTTAAGTGTCAAAGGTTGATCCTGTTGTGTCCTATTACTACTTTTTCATAATTTTAATTAGTGTTTTAATTTTAAGATGAATCACCTGTCAATTCTGCAAACATATGTGATAATAAAGCTGCTGTTACCACTACTACAATTATATTGAAAGGTCTAATGATATACAAAGAGGATGGTGTTAGAAGTTGTTTCTGTTCAACTGCAAAGAACATGATTTCTTAATTTGGTGGAACAGAGTATCTGACATTTCATAGTCACTGAATTTAACAAATGTATCTTGCTGTAAGAGCCCTATAGCTATAATGTGAAATGCTTCAAAACAATCATTTGAAGCCAAAAATCATTATGTAAAGTTTGCCCATGTACCTTCATCATACCAAGAACTAAACATATTCCCTGAGAATTGCAGAGGTTTGGAAATAAAATATGAAAGTAAATGTATTTACCTCATCAATATCATCTTTGTTGTCTTCTATTTCACAGATTTCTTCTGCTAGCAGTACCTCTTTTCCAATTCTAATGTTAATATCACTTTTACTTGTGCATACTACGGGAATTTCATTCACAATCATTTCTGTATCTGAATGCTTTACATGATTAAGAAATTGTTGTTCTTCCTTTGAGCTGTCATAAAGTACCTCAGAACCATTTTCATAACAACTGAGACTGTTTCTCTCTTCTTGCATACCTACACCTTTATTACAATGTTTCTTCCTCATTAAGTTTTGTTCCAAGTCATTTACACTATAATCACTTTCTATTATGTAACTCAGCTCCAAGGGGTTCAATAAAATACGTTTTACACTAGAACTGCTCAATTTGGAATTTGGTGTAATAGCTGTTCCAGCAGCTGTGTGACATGGAGTTGAGTCCTTGCTTCCTTTTTGAGTCCCTTTCTCCTCAGAACTTAGTATCTGTTTGCAATGTTGGGGTCTTTTGTAACGCTGAATGTCTGATTGCATGTATTCTACATTTCTCTCTGCCAGAGGACTTAGTGCATCATATGCTGATAAAGATTTATCTGCTTCTGTGCTGATACATGTACTAGATGCTGTATCACAAGAGCTAAACATATTAATTTGTGGCCTTGTGTTTAAAGCATCCTTATCTTCAGACAAAGTAGGTGCTTGCTTAAAAATATTATAGTTTGAACACTGCTCTTCCTCTGATAAAATTGTCACTATTAATTTTGTTCTGTCTAGAAAGTTACAAAATTTTAATGATATGGGCATCAGCTGCTTTTCCCTCCATAACTTTGCTCTCCTCAGCATTCGCTGTAATAAAAACAGTTTTTGTTTAGAAAAAATAATGGAATATACTACCAAGTACAAGGGAAAAAGCATTTTATTTATTTTTACTTTCTCTACCACATACATAGTAAGCAGAGAAGGTATTGCATTCCATCCAAAAATTTGTTACTGAGATTTCACCAGAAATGCATGTTTTGAGGCCCTTTGAATAAAATTTTTTTAAAAGGTCTGTGTGTATGTTTATGAACAGCATAACTCATAAACAAAAAGTCAGATAAATACCAAAGTTGGTATTTAAGCGTAGTATGTCCTAAAGACATGAAGATTTTCAAGAAATTCTGCCCATCCCAATTACCCTTTACATGAACATTTTTCTAAATTTTTTATTTTCTAAAAAATGGCTCTAAAGGTTTTGATTAAAATACCACATATTAAAGATATTTACATGACAAATAAAAATGTTTATCTTGAGTTTTGTGGGAATAGCCTTTGAAGTCCTCTTCATTTGGAAGGAATTTTGTATAACTGTAAACATTAAGTGATAGACAAAAGCACACTATACAAAAAATGTAGAACTCTTTAAAACACATAATTTACTTCAAATAAGTTTTTTTATAGCATAAGCTATTTCTATGATATCCATTATTAATGGTTCAAATTTTTCAATATTTAGTCATTCTTTTAAAGTCCTGTCAACATTCAGTTGTTTATGATTGCATAGAAAGAGTATGGAATTTTAAGGCCAGTGTATAGCATCTAGTTCTTAACTTTCAACTATCACTATTCTCTTTGTATCTATTAATGAAATGTGTAATGTAGCTATTTCTGCAATAGCTTTTGGATTAAAATGAAGTAGACAGAAAAATAATAATTGTATACTACAATAGAGAGTAGAGGAAGTCATGTGAATGTATCACATCTGATTTTTTCCTTTTATTTTATCTGCTGCTTACCTAAGGCATAGAATGTATCATATGAGATCCAAAAATGTCATATCAAGTTGTTACTGGGTATGCTTCTTTGAGCTATAAGTTAAGTATCTACACAGCCTTCATTTGGACACATGGTTAGCCTAACAGGAATTTTCTTGGCATAGAAGCACATTGTTTGCCGTCAGTGTCAGATATTCATAGCCCTTTTAAGTTCAAGCATACAGATTTCTCATGCAAATTATAACTACAGTAACCGCGTACCTTTATCACTGAAGACATTGGAAATGATGTCTTTGTGCCATCACACATTTCCCACTCTTTTTGAAAACATTTCCATCAACACTCATTAATTCTTCATGGCCATGTAAATAACACCATGCCTCATCCACAAACAAAATTAAATGCAGGTTAGTAGAGTGCTTATTAACATTATCCAACACACAATTGCACAAATTAACTCTACTCACATTATCAAGTGGCTGCAGTTCCTGAATTACAGTTAACTTATAGAGTTTTAATTTTAAAAGTGTTTAGTGACATTCCAAGCCAAGGTTTGCAAAATTCCTGATTCCTGTGCAAGATTTCTCAAAGATTTATTTTTACTTCGCTCCAACATTTCTTTGATGTCATCAAGTTTTTTCTCTATAAGAACACAGCAATTTACTTTTGGTTTCTTATTAAGAATAGATCCCATTTCCCCAGTTCTGTTCAAAAGATTACAAACCATTACTCTGCGAGCTGCAAGAATAGCAGGGAATCTGTTTATAAATCGTTGTCTCACTTCTTTACAAGAGTTTGTTGTCACTTTAGGAATCTTACATGAAGATTCTGTATGTTAAAGTATACAGACCTTTTGGCATTATAACAGCACTAATGCTGAAACATGTGATCTCACAATGTATCAACCTCTGTACAGCACAGACTTCACATCAACTCATTAGAGAAAAACGGAGAGGAGGGAAGAAAACTAGTGAACTGTTAGAAACAGTGCAATGCAGGGCAAGCAATTCCCCATAATGCAACCACACATCTAAATGAAGGCTATGCATTAATGTGCTCAGTGCTCCCAAATGTGAAACTTGTGGATATCAGTAACCTTAACCGTGATTTCCATACTAAACATGGAACATTTGAACTTAAAGGGTAAGAGATATCTAAGCTGACTTCTTTCAGAAGTAATAAGTAGTACTATCAAACAACCTATGTAGTTAATATGCCAACAGACACAAGTAATAATCAGTGACAATTTGTGAATTTGAGCTCACCCTATGATTATGTAAACAGCAGCATGCATAACAACTCAACCTTTAGAATATACCATCAAAATACCAATATATATCTAATAAAGTGGAAATTTTGGAAACCATACTAAATGATATTAATCCACAAGTTGCTATATTCTCGGAACATGGCTTAAGGCAGGAACAACTACATGTAGCGCACTTCGTAGGTTATAATTTAATCTCACATTACTGCTGCACATCACATAAAAGTGGTGGAGTCTTGTTGTATGTAAAGAATGGAATTAAGGTCAGTAGGGTTGATTGGGTACAAAATACTAGCATCGAAATGGTGTTTGAAGCAGCTGCAGTTAAACTGGAAGTGGAAGAGGGAAATTTGATTATCATAGGCATATACAGATCAACCTAATTCTCACATTAGAGAATTCTTAACATATTTTGATAACTTTTGAGCAAATTTGCACATAGTCATCTCGTAATATTAGGAGATTTTAATATAAGTGCAGACGACTCTGATTTAAATGATATACTTGATAGCTTTAAACCAATAATTGCCTCCCACAGTCCGAGTAGAATTATTGATCACTCAGTTAGCTCAATTAATCATACAATAACGAATCTTAAGGATGATACATTTTGTACACTAAATAATGAATTCTATGTGTCTGATCATAGGGGGAAATAATAGACATATATAATTGCCAAAATAAAATAGAGGATAATATATTTAAGTATGCTAGGGTAACACGGAAGAGGAATCTGATTGAATTACAATATAAGCTAGAAAAAGAGGAATGGCATGATGTATATAAAGCATGTAATACTGATCAAAAATGGAAAAGCTTTCTACAAAAGTTTAGATTTCACCTTGATCAAGCTTGTCCACTTGCAAAACAATTAGATGTAAAACAGGGGATAAAATAAACTTACCACTTGAATTGGTGGTATTAAAACGTCAAATTAAGTGTATATACGAATACTATCAATCTACCAAGCTACATTTCTATAAAAACGCTTATAACCTGAATAAACAATAGTACAGAAAAGTGCTACTCAAATTAAAGGCTCAGAAAATTGAAAATGAAATAGTTAATTTTGAGAATACAACAAAAGCTGCATGGGAATATAATAAACAAGCAGGCTAAACCACAGGCAGCTAAGTATACGAACATAAACTTGTGCACAGACAGGAAGATAAACAACAACCCACTTATAATCTGTAAATTATTCAATACCTTCTTTTTAAACACAAACAAGGACCTTAATCTTAGTATTAGTAATAATAATGCCAGTAGTAGCATAATTCAGGACAAAACTATAATATATAGCATGTATGTTTATGACAATCTGTAGAGGAAATTGGCAAAATAATAAGTAACTTTAAAAATCAGAATTCAGCAGGGTGGGATGGAGTATCACCCAAGATATTAAAACATTGTAAACGGGAGCTGATGAATTTACTGGTCTATTTAATAAATTATTCAATGAATGAGGGCTTATTTCCAGAGGCGTTAAAAATAAGTTTAGTGCAACCTATGTATAAAAAGGGTTCAAATGCTAATGTTGGTAATTACCCTAACCTCTGTCTTCAGTAAAGTATTTGAGAAGGTCCTTATGAACAGAATAAATAGCTTTTTAAAATCTAATAACATCCTTAACCATTTTCAACACGGTTTTAGAGATAAACTGTCAACAGTAACAGCTACTGCAGAATATATGCATGAACTATTGAAATTGTTAGATAACAAAGAAAAAAAGGCTGCGGGAATCTACTTAGATCTCCCCAAAGCATTCGACACTGTTTCGCATGATTACCTAATTACAAAACTAGAAAATTAGGGTTTCAGAGGACATGTAAACAAATTGCTAGCATCATATTTAAAAAATCGTGTACAGGGTACTGAAATAAGTTGGAAAAAAGGTAACATTATAGATACAGTCAAGTCAGAATATAACATAGTAAAGTACAGTGTACCTCAAGGATCAGTGCTTGGGCCCACACTTTTCTTGATTTATATAAATAATTTACCCACAGTGAATGCAGTAAAGTAATCTCCTATGCTGATAACACATCTTTAACATGTTGGAGTGATAACAGAGATACACCAGAACAAAAAATGACAACTGCAATTGGTGAAATCTCACAATATCTTCTACATAGTGGATTGAAACTAAACGTAGACAAAACTAAAATTATGGTATTTCAAAAGCCCAACAATCTTACAGACGAAATAAATATTAACAATAGCACTTTGGAACAGGTGAACAACTTTAAACTTTTAGGCATAAATATTGATGATGGTCTAACATATAACATACATGTAGATACTGTTTGCAAAAAAATCAACTTGGGACTATTCCTTCTAAGACAGCTGGCAAAATACAAAAACACTTCTATTCTCAATTCAGCTTAGTATAGGATAATTTATCCACAATTAACCTATGGAATTGAAATTTGGGGGCATACAAGTAAGTTCAACATGATAGGATATTAAAAATACAAAAAAAATGTATCAGATGTATGTACAAACTCGACTACCGACAGTTATGCAGGGAAACATTCATAAAGGCAAAAATATTAACTGTAGTTTCACTATATGTTTATAAAAGTATACTACTTGTCAAAAATAATAAGGAATATAATGTGCTCAATAAACACTGCCATAATCATGATACTAGAGGTTCAAATGATTATCATAGGGTTAGCTCAAATAAAAGTCAAACTAATAAGAACCCATATAGAATTGGAGCCTTATATTATAATAAACTACCAACTCAAGTGAAAAACAATGTAAGTATTAAATTTAAAAATGTTTTAAAATTTTACCTAATTAAGAAGTGTCTGTACAGCGTTGCAGAATTATAATATATGTGCATATTTGTATATAATTGTAATAAAGATACTATTAAGCACACAGGGTAAAGATTTTCATTGAATATTTTCCATACTAAACAATTCTTTATAATTCTTTTCTAACAAAATAGCTCTAAAAATGTTGATTTAAATATCATATATAAAAATATTGGCACCTAAATAAACTGTATATCTTGAATTTCCTATAAATATCCAGTGATGCTCCTCTCATTCTCACAATGTTGTACAGACTGTTTGGAAACTGCAGCAAGCAAATATAACAGTTATATACATAGGGTCACTTCAAAAGTTTTGAGAATGGCACAATAAAATATTAAACATTTAGATCTGATCATTGCATTTTTGTCAAAATATTCTCCATTATACCCCATCTCATCCCTTCAAACCATTTTTCAAATGCTAAACACCATTCTTCTTTGGAGAGAGTGCATACATTCTTTGTAAGCAGCTACTGTGGCTTCAGGTGACTCAAAACTATTGACCTTGAATTTTTTCTTTCATTTTGGGGAATAGAAAAAAGTTGCATGGGGCCAGACCTGGACTGTAGGGAGGTTGGGAACAAATATCTGACTCCTGAGTCCTGCAGAAATTGGGTTGTTTCTTGTGCAGTGTGGGCAGAGGCATTGACATGGTGCAACAAAATTCCATGCAGTCCAGTCATAGGATGCTTTTTTCTCAGTTGATTGAACACTTTGGTGGACATTTTGTGGTGTACCATCTGGCAGTAACAGTCTTTTGTCCAAGTGGAATCGTCACAATGTGGCCATGTGCTAAGAAGAAGGAACAGATCATCTTCTTGCCAACACTTCTCGTTCACTTCACTTTTTTTGGGGATCTTCTCCTGGGAAGATCCAGGCCGATGACTGTCATTTAATTTCTGGATCATACTGGTAAATCCAGGTTTAGTCACCTGTTACAGTGTTAAATATTGTTTTGGATCTTCCTCCATTGACTTTTTCAATCATTTCCTGACACCATTGCACACATGCTTGTTTCTGCTCATTTGTGAACTGGTGGGGGATCCAATGACTGCAGAGTTTCCTGACATCAAGTTTTTCTTTCAGGATTGTTTTCACTGCTGCTGATCCAATATTTAGGGCTTCTTGATCTGACCATATATGCAATGATGATCTTCCTGCAACATGCACTCTGCTTTCGCCACATTTTCATCCATTGTTGCTGTAGGTGGCCGTCCTACTTGGTGTTCATCTTCGAGAGAATCCTTTCCTCTTCTAAACTCTGCATACCATTGATAAATGGTGGTTTGTGAAGGGCAAAGATCCTCAAATGCACAATGCAGTCTTTCAAGGCATTCTCTCTGCCTTAAACTGACTTTAAAGTCATAAAATCATAGCACAGAAATGCTCATGCTTGAAATCCATCCTAGCGCATGGCATAGCAACACCTGCTATACATACACACGCAGTGCTGACGATACACACCGTTGGAGCGCGCCCAGACTTGCACATGTTGCCATCTGAAGTTAGGAAAAGCTGCTTTGGCTTACCACTACTCATTGTAGCCCTTCTCAAAACTTTCAGAGTGACCCTCATAGCTTATACTTAAACTAGTCCAAAATTTGATGTTGCAGCTTCAAAACTCCTTTCTCTTAGCTTTTGTTTAGCATTGAAAATCACAGATTACACAGCACAGTGAGTGAGTGAGTGAGTGAGTGAGTGAGTGAGTGAGTGAGTGAGTGAGTGAGTGAGTGAGTGAGTGAGTGAGTGAGTGAGTGAGTGAGTGAGTGAGTAATTAATTAATTTTATTGTTAACCCAATTAATTGTACAAATTTACAATAACAAATTTTACAAATTTATTCTTAACCCAATTACTAAAAATAACAATAAAATAAAAACTAACCTCTTAACTACTGGTATCCAGCAGTATGGAATATGGTAGCCAGCATTCCTCCTAACCTAAAATTACAATTATCAATTTATTTAATCTCCCATACTAACTCTAACTCTACCTTGAGTTGCTTTACCTTGGACCCCAACAAACTCAAACCTTGAGGTTGTCGAGTTGTTGGGTCCTACTTGCCACATATCAAATAAAACTACTGTAATTTAATACTCATTTGCCTCTTCTTTGCTAATTTTCCTCATCCATTTTGCTTTCGCTCTGCCTAAAAAGTTTCCTACTTCCATTATATTTTTCCGAGATTTTACATTTACTAACTTTTTAGCTTGAATTTCTATTGGTAAATTTAACCATTCTCTCTTCTCTATCCTCTTTCTAAGCCACTTCATTTCTTCACACTCAAACTATATGCCACTCTTTAACTTCCCCGTGTGGGCATTTCTCCAATTCAATCTCTTTTCTCAAACCTTTCAAATTCACCACCCCTGTCCTAGCCCATGCAAATCCTGCTCTTGCTGTTTTATCGCATATATCCACATACTGTTCCCTGCTCCATACTACTTTCATTTCTCTATAAAATCTCAGTGAGCTCTAGTGTGTATTGCCCAAATAGCTTGTCACAGACCATATAAACAAAGCTCAGAAGGTGTTTTGGCAAGCACAAGCCATGAAAACCAAACAATTATTCTTTGTTTGTTATCAATAACCGTGTCTAAATTTCAGGTAAAGGGGCAAAGGGCAGTTAGCTTTGCAAACGATTATTTAATGACTCCAACTTTTCTAAGGTTCCTTTTGAATGCAAAACATAATGCATTTTGCCTAGGGTTGCCAACTGTTCTCTATTTCCTCGGAAATCTTGTATTTCAACACTTACTTGGGTCCGTGTTTCTCATTTGAATTATTAGTTTCAACTTAATTAGAGAGGAAGATCCAACAGCCATGGAGGGAGAAGTGGAGATAACATTGGTAGCAGTGGCGGGGCAGGAAGAGATGCAAAGAAGGAGAAGTGGGGAGAAGCTGACAGAAGAATATAGGGAGGAAGAAGCAGTAGCTAGAGAGGGAGGGAGCTAACATTGGTTGCAGAGGCGGAGCGAGAAGAAATGCAAAGTAGAAGAAGCGGGGAGAAGCCAAGTGAACAGTTGATTAACAGTGCAACAAGAAATAGTATGCGGAGTAGGGAGGGTCACGAGTGAGAAGTGGGGAAATAATAAGAGTGAGAACGGTCAGTGAAGCGGAAGAAATTGCAAGAAGAAGGGGGGAGGGTATAAAGTAATAGATTTGAGAGAAGGGAGGGTAACGCTACAAGGGGAGGAAAGTGTCGACCAAGTATCCAGACATACTAGACTCAGAAAAGCAATGGAGAAATTTAAGTATCAGGATAAAACAAAGAACAAATAGGGAAAGTAAGTAAATTGATACAAAAGAAAATAAGAGTAAGGCAGGGATGTAAATTGAGCTCATATTAGTAATCTATTTATTGATGATATTAAGAGTAAAATAAGAAATTAGCATTTTCCAGTAATAGGAGATAAGGAGATTCCAGGTTCAGGTTCTATATATGCAGATGATTTTATGGTAGGCTCCATATCGTTGATAGGGTTACAAAAGCAATAAATGAAATTCAAGAAGGTGTGAAAATGGGGAATTGGGGTAAAAACCATAAAGATGATTGACTCAAATAAAAGGCTCTAAGAAACAAAACCAAGAACTTGAGAGAATAATAAGGAGGGTAAAGGGAAGAAAATGGTATAGAAAAGTAAGAGAATCAAGGGCCACTCAGTGAGCGAAAAGGCCAGGGAGCCAAGCATTCTGAGTGGCCCAATAAGAAAACAAGCACCAGACAAATTGTACAACAGATTTAGGGGTATAAATGGATATACATTGTATGTATTGTAAACATGTAGAACAAATTGTACAACAACAGATGTAGTTCCAACTTTTTTTGTAATGAAACATACAGGGTTTTAAGTATGTTATGTTTCATGACTATGAGTCTAATGGAAGAAAAATTCAAAAAATTTTACTTAAGCTTGATTGCACCGGCACTTCATATTTGAAGAAAACTTGTCAGTATAAAGTTTTGGATGCACCTCATTTTAAGATCAGAGCTTCAGTTTAAACAACTTCAAAACCTTCTTAAGTGCATTCAATGTCGGATAATAATATATCTCAGGAAGGGAATACAAAGAATAGTATAATAAGACCAGTTTTCAAAAAAGGAGATGAATGTCATATAGCAAATTATAGCCGCATAACTCTTACAAGATATTTGAAAATGTTTAAATTCAAGATTGGTCGCCTTCCTATATAAACATGGCATCCTAATTAAAACACAACATGGATTTAGGAAAAATTACTCAATAAGCACTGCAGTTGTGGACCTTCTGCATGAAATATATACACAATTAGACAAAATCAATCATACTGCAGCGCTTTTTCTTGACCATACTAAAGTATTTGATAGTACATCAATAAAAATATTATTGGAAAAGTATGGGATATGGGGACAAAATGGACGAGTTAATAAGATCTTACTTAATGAATCAAAAGCAATGTACAGCGATAACAAGTAAACTCAATGGTTTGATTAAATGTTTTACATCGGCATATGACTCTGTAAGGTTTGGAGTGCCACAAGGATCAATACTGGGGCCTCTCTTGTTTTTAATGTAAATGAACTTACCTGAGTTTGAAAATTGTAAAAATTTAATCTTATGCTGCTGATACCACATTTTTGTATTGGAAAAATCACTAAATATTTTGGAAAACTCAATGACGGACTTATTACAAATTATTCTGAAATACCTAGAAGATAGTAACTTAAATATGAATATAGGAAAGACAAAATTGCTTTTTTCAGTATCATAATCAAAGCACAAAATATAACTATGTAATTGTAAGTGTACAAAGCACAATACTTGAACATTAAATTCTTAGGACTAATGTTAGATAAAAATTTGTCACTTGACAGTCATATTGACTTATCTGTAGTAGAGTAAGCTTAGGGTTATATGTTTTAAGGAGACTATCTGGATACTGCTGCTTTAAGAATTGTATATTCTGGTATAATATAACATATAACACCATTACTTCTATTATGGAATAGAGATTTGGGGAAGTACTAGCAAGCACAATTTAAATAGGTTGTTAATTGTTTGAGAACTGTATATAAGCTAAATAATAGAAGCTCGTGCCATAGTGTTTTTAAAGAAAACAACTTCTTTACTGTAATTTCTCTATATGTGTATAGAGTAATAACATATATTGTAAATAAAAATGTACATATTACCAATTGTAATAATCAATATTATAGTTGTAATGCACATTGGAAATAATAATATACATAGGATCAATGTTAATAAAAGAACAAATTAATGTGACCCATAATGTGGAGTGAAACTTTACAACCAATTGCCACATACTTTAAGAGCTAATCAAGGAGTAAACTTTAAAAAAGAATTAAGGAAATACCTAATAGGAAAATGTTTATACTGTATAGATGAACTGTAATTTAAGTAGTATAATTTGATTTGATGGTGTGCCTCATTGATGCTACTGTTTATTTATTGAGGTGCTAAGTTCATACATTAGACTGACATTAACCCTAGTTATTCTGCCAGCCATAACTATTTCAGTATACAAATACAAAAGTTAACACATTAAATAGATGTCCTTTGTCAACCAAAAATAAATCTAAATTTCCATATTTTTCAACTGACCATTTCCATTTATCTTCACTTTCCATAAAAACTCCCCTTATTTGGGAATCTGCTTCTGATCTTCAAAAATCTTTCTAAGTGCAATTTCTTTGGATTTCATTTCTTACTTACTACACTTACCCTCCAGCCATTAGTGACTTTACATTGAAAAATAATGCAAATTTCATCTTCCTCTCCCACATATAGGACACTATGCTACTGTTATGATATAACAACTTTAAGACTGATTATGTCAAGTTTGTTATTTTCTATCCTACATGTAACTTGATGATGTTCGAAACATATTGTGTTATGTCTATAGGCAAATAAACATTATTATTATTATTATTATCATCATCATCATCAGAAAAATGGGTCAAAGTTTCCAATGGCTTGAAAAGTGAGAAAAGTGTGTGTAAATAATTTGTTAAAGGTAGTTGGATTTACACTTACTGTGTCAATATCAAATGCAGAAACACAAACAATTTTTTCTCTAATGAATAAGTGGACAGAGGCACATAACAGAAGCAGTGTACATATCATAAAAGCAGAGTTTCAGGTGACTGCAATTTTTATTTATTCATGTAAGGACTTTTTAGTTTTGTAAAAATAGATGAAGAGAGAAAAACAGTAGGCACGTTCTGTTCATAAGTACAAAGAATGATGTAATGATGTTAGGATGGCAGTATATAATGCAATTTATTTGCAGTAATAAATCTCTGATGTAATGAATATTTGGTAAAAAAAAAGAAAAAAAGTCTATTCACAGAATGCATTAAAGCACTTACCTATCCCTTATTTTCATTTCTGAAAGTTGGCAACCCTATTTTGCCCTAACAATGGACATCTTGTAATGCATTCAAGAAATACATTGAATTATACAAATGCTGAGGTGATGAATATAGTTTTGGCATATGGGAAAGCTGGAGGGATCCAATGACTGCACATTGAATTAATAAAGAACAACTTCCTAATTTACATATTGCTCATCATGTAACATTTATGTCAATAGAACAATGCCTAAGGGAATCTGGTAGCTTAAGACCACATCTGTATGACTGAGGATGCAGTAGACCTTTAAGAACTGTCGTCCTCCGTGGACTAGTGGTACCGTGCTAGCCTCTAGTTCCCAAGGTTGCGGATTTAAACCCGGCAGAGGCAATGGATTTTTTCGGGTGTAAAAATCCTTAGCATGGCTTCCTTCGGAAGGGAAGTAAAGCTGGTGGTCCCGTGTCATAGATTTACGGCATGTAAAAGAACCTCAAGCCTGATAAAGAGGCCTCTGAGCAAACTTACCGGTCTTTCACGCCCAATATAGAATGGGACGCTAAGAACCATAGTAGTTAAAGAGCATCCATAAATAAAACTCAATTTAAATTTATTTTTAAGAACTGTGCCTTTTAAAGTGCAAGTTCTTAATAGAATTGCAGAAGCACCTGAAATTAGTATGCACATACAAGAAATTGAAATGTATGTACACCATCTTGCTGTGCAAAGAGTAGTACATAACAGTTGTTGTAGAAGCACAATATCCATACTCATTTTACAAAATCAATTTTATTCACAGATAAAATGAAACTGGCCAGAGATAGACCAACTCCAGTGTATCATGGGCATTACTGGGCTAAGAGCATTCTTGGATTGTCATTGAGAGATGCACCAGCGTCAGTTTGGAATGAACTTTTGGGGAGGCATAGCTTCAGATTCACTTATCAGACCATACATATTACCTGGGGACCTCAACGGACTGAAGTATCTCATCTTTCTAAGCAGCTGTGTGCAGGAATGTTGAAATCTGTTCCTTTAGGAATAAGGCAGAATATGATGTACCATGATGCTGCTCCACAAGCTTTTCTGAGAGGTCTCAAAACATTTGGATGCAGTATACTCACACATGGATCAGCCTTGGTGGTTCCATCCCCTGGCTACCTCAGTCCCCAGATCTTTCATCCTTGGAGTTCTACTTATGGGGAACATAAAATATTTATGTATGAAATGCCTGCAACAGAAGAACTGGTAGCCGGATACCATGGTGCTTGGGAAGAAGTGAGTGCAAACCTAGCAGGTGGGCTTCAAACTTACAGGTCACTGTTATTTTTAGAAAAATTGTCTGTGTGTGTGAACAGCATAACTCAAAAATTAAAAGTTGGATAAATACCAAACTTGGTATTTAGGTTCACTACCTTTCATAGATGTGACATGAAGATTTTCAAGAAAATCAAGTGTTCCTCAAGGTTTGGTATGAGGTCTCCTATTATTTTTGCTCTACATAAACAACAAAGTGTACAATCATTATAGTATAATATATATGCTGATGACACAACTTAATTTGTGCACACAAAACTATTAAATAATTGGAAATTGAGGCCTCAATTTCATTAATACACATGATGTAGCATATGTGTGTGTGTGTATTGTCACATCGGACACATTATTGCTGTATATAATATTGTTGAGCTAATTGTTGTGTTTGTGTGTTAAGTTCTTGTCCGGCACGACAATTCCATCTTCCTAGTTGGGGGGTGAAGGCAAGTCAAGGGAAGAGCCTCTGTGTGGTGGCTTGGTGTCACTTGTAGCCAGAGTCTAGTGTAGGTCTTCCGAGAGGATAGTTGTGTGTGTGTGCGTGCGTGGGGCATCTGCCCCAGTGTTCTTCTGTAACCCTTTGTGTATAATGTAGGGCACCTTTTTAAGTATAATAAATCAGAGGTAAATGTAAATTTATGTTTTTATTTAAAGGTGAGTCGGAATTGTAACACTAACATCACTTAAGTTTACTCACTTAACATGTTTCGGGAAACCGTTGTTCCCATCCTCAGAAGGTTAACTCGACTGACCTGTGTTGTTGGTGTTTCCGTTTTTTGGACTGGATCCTGTGGTGGCATCTTGTGGTGGAGAGATGTACTTCCAGAGAGGATTTGGTGGCGGCAAATCAAAATTCATTAGATGTGTGTTGTGTTTTAGAATGGTGATCTTCTCCCATGCATCTAATTCGGCTGCAAATTTGGCTGGTTTGACTAATGTAATATTGGGTTTGATGTTGTGATTAGTGATCCAAAAATGGTGTGAAACTGCAGATTTGTCCATTTGTTTGTATTTAATACATCTCATGTGCTCCTTTAGCCTAGTTTCTAGGTTTCTTTTTGTCTTACCTATGTATACTTTATTGCAATCTGAACAATTGATTTTATAGATTCCAGCTTTTTTGTCTTGTGGAATGGGGTCTTTTAATTTGTTACAAAGTAATTTCTCTATGTTAAATTTGTTCTGTGGAGCTAGGCTGATGTTATGTTTCATGAAAATCTTCTTAAATTTGTGAAAAGTTCCTGGGTGGTATGTGAATTTCTTGAACTTTAGCTCTTTATCTTGCTGGCTGAGATTTGTTGTGTTTCTGATGTGCATCTGTCGTTTGAATTTTGCAATTTTTTTGTCAATAGTTGTTTTGTTGTACCCATTATGTATTGCTGTGTCTACTATATGCTGGTATTCTAACTGGTATTCTTTTTTATTTAAGGGGGTATATACCAGTCTATGTGTTAGGCTGTTTAGTACTGCATGTTTGTGTGTGGTTGGATTGAAACTCTTATTTTTTATGTAATTAGTAGAGTGTGTTGGCTTCCTGTATATGCCAAAGGTTAGGTTTCTTTGTTCTCTGATGATTTTTAGGTCTAAAAATGGTAGCATGCCTTCTTTTTCTATTTCTAAGGTGAATTTTATTGATTGGTTCTGTAGGTTTAGTAAGGCTAAGGAGTCATGTATGAACCTGTTAGGGACAACAGCGAAGATGTCGTCAACATATCTGTGCCAAACTTTAAACATGTATGGAAAGGAAGTTGTTATGTGTGTTTCTAAGTAGCTCATAAATAAATCTGCCAAGAAGGGTGAAAGTGGGTTGCCCATGGTTAAACCAGTTGGTTGTTGATAGAACTTCTTATTGAAACTAAAACAATTTTGTGCAATGCATAAATTGGTAAGTTGTATGAGGTCTACTATTTCTTCTTCAAGTAGGTTAGTCTGCTGTAGCCATTTCTTTAACTGACGCAGGAGTTGATCTGTAGGAACACTTGGAAATAGTGCAGTGACATCAAAGGAAACTAATCTGTCTTCTGGTTCGAGTTCCAGGGATTTTATCTTCTGTATTAAATCTTCTGAATTCCTTATGTTTTTGCTATTGAATTTTGGTAGTGAAGAGAATCTCTGTACTAACCATTTTGCCAGTTTGTAGGTAGGAGAATCAATATTGCTGACAATTGGTCTCATCTTATTACCCGGTTTGTGTATTTTAGGTAGAGCATACATTCTTGGTAAAGTGGGGTGATCTGGTTTTAATCTAGATTTATCAGTGTCTGTTATAGTTTTGCTTTCCTGGATGGTTTGATTGAAGGCTTTTAAATGTAATTTTAATGGGTCTTCTTGAATTTGTATGTAATTTTCTTGTTGCAGCATATTTTCTACTCTGGCAATATAATCATCTTTTTGCAGTACAACTAGTTTATTTCCCTTGTCAGCTTTTGTGTATACTACTGGTTTTGATTTTAATGTTTTGATCACATGTTTGGTTGGGAAATTGTTATGTTTATCTGCTTGTATTTCTTGGAGAACCATTTCACATTCTTTTTTTATAGTGGTTTTACTATTTTCATTTAGGTTGTAAGTAGCAATCTCAATGTCTGCGACTATTTCATCGGTTGTTTTTGTGTAGCCAACACATGTTTTTAGGCCAAGGTTTAATACCGATAATTCTGCTTTGGTGAAAGTTACATTTGAAAGATTAATTACGTCTGGGTATGACGTCGTTTTTTCATTTTTTAGGTTAGGTTTATATGAATGTTGCTTCCGGCGTAGTATGTCTAGTTTTTTCTTTAATTTCAGCGTTTTTGTTTTCATCCTGTAGCTAAGAATAGTGAGGAATTTTGATTGCATGTTTTGCCAAAGTGGGTAGCCGAGTGTGTCCGTTAATTTAAGGTGAAGAGCATATAATTCCAGTTCCAATTTTTGTAATTTTGCGTAGTGGTTGTTTCTCTCAATTATTATTACTTTTTTATCGGCTGATGTTTGGTGTTTGCTGTTTTTGTCATATTTTACAATTCTCCTTACAAACTTTGGTGTGACTTTGTTTTGTATGCATAGGTTTAAAAAAACGGATGTCCGCAAAGAAAATTACATACAAATTCAAGAAGACCCATTAAAATTACATTTAAAAGCCTTCAATCAAACCATCCAGGAAAGCAAAACTATAACAGACACTGATAAATCTAGATTAAAACCAGATCACCCCACTTTACCAAGAATGTATGCTCTACCTAAAATACACAAACCGGGTAATAAGATGAGACCAATTGTCAGCAATATTGATTCTCCTACCTACAAACTGGCAAAATGGTTAGTACAGAGATTCTCTTCACTACCAAAATTCAATAGCAAAAACATAAGGAATTCAGAAGATTTAATACAGAAGATAAAATCCCTGGAACTCGAACCAGAAGACAGATTAGTTTCCTTTGATGTCACTGCACTATTTCCAAGTGTTCCTACAGATCAACTCCTGTGTCAGTTAAAGAAATGGCTACAGCAGACTAACCTACTTGAAGAAGAAATAGTAGACCTCATACAACTTACCAATTTATGCATTGCACAAAATTGTTTTAGTTTCAATAAGAAGTTCTATCAACAACCAACTGGTTTAACCATGGGCAACCCACTTTCACCCTTCTTGGCAGATTTATTTATGAGCTACTTAGAAACACACATAACAACTTCCTTTCCATACATGTTTAAAGTTTGGCACAGATATGTTGACGACATCTTCGCTGTTGTCCCTAACAGGTTCATACATGACTCCTTAGCCTTACTAAACCTACAGAACCAATCAATAAAATTCACCATAGAAATAGAAAAAGAAGGCATGCTACCATTTTTAGACCTAAAAATCATCAGAGAACAAAAGAACCTAACCTTTGGCATATACAGGAAGCCAACACACTCTACTAATTACATAAAAAATAAGAGTTTCAATCCAACCACACACAAACATGCAGTACTAAACAGCCTAACACATAGACTGGTATATACCCCCTTAAATAAAAAAGAATACCAGTTAGAATACCAGCATATAGTAGACACAGCAATACATAATGGGTACAACAAAACAACTATTGACAAAAAAATTGCAAAATTCAAACGACAGATGCACATCAGAAACACAACAAATCTCAGCCAGCAAGATAAAGAGCTAAAGTTCAAGAAATTCACATACCACCCAGGAACTTTTCACAAATTTAAGAAGATTTTCATGAAACATAACATCAGCCTAGCTCCACAGAACAAATTTAACATAGAGAAATTACTTTGTAACAAATTAAAAGACCCCATTCCACAAGACAAAAAAGCTGGAATCTATAAAATCAATTGTTCAGATTGCAATAAAGTATACATAGGTAAGACAAAAAGAAACCTAGAAACTAGGCTAAAGGAGCACATGAGATGTATTAAATACAAACAAATGGACAAATCTGCAGTTTCACACCATTTTTGGATCACTAATCACAACATCAAACCCAATATTACATTAGTCAAACCAGCCAAATTTGCAGCCGAATTAGATGCATGGGAGAAGATCACCATTCTAAAACACAACACACATCTAATGAATTTTGATTTGCCGCCACCAAATCCTCTCTGGAAGTACATCTCTCCACCACAAGATGCCACCACAGGATCCAGTCCAAAAAACGGAAACACCAACAACACAGGCCAGTCGAGTTAACCTTCTGAGGATGGGAACAACGGTTTCCCGAAACATGTTAAGTGAGTAAACTTAAGTGATGTTAGTGTTACAATTCCGACTCACCTTTAAATAAATTCAATACACATCACTGTTTCTAGCTTCTTTTCATTACAATAACAATGTAAATTTATGTATTTTTAATGTTCTAAATATCCCACGCCTGCTTAGTTTAGTGCAGCAGGTTCCTGGTATCTTTTGTTTGCAACTGATGCTACATCCCCCAATGTTTATGCCAGGGTAACTAAATTTAATATTTTAGCTGCAAACCTTTTGGCCTCACTCCGGTGTATAACATTTTTGGCGAAAGGTGCTGGGTAATATTTGTGATCACATCGCTGTGAAGAAGAAAATTTTCGTGTGCTAGCGCGTGAGTGTTACATTTTTTTTTGTGTGCACGTGTTGGCTGTATCTGTGGTTTAAGGTAAGTTTTTTTATATGTGAGTGTGGGAAGGGTTTATTTGTTTGACTGAATTTGCATAGTGAGTTTTCTTTTCATGTAGGATCGCAGCGATGTGATACGATTTCTTTTTAAGGTTGGTGTACCACATTTTGGCATTACATAGAAATTCAAAATTATTCCAAAGTGTGGCGTGGTGATAATTTCTTTGGCATAGCAAAATTGCATTTTTTTTTCTCTATTTCAGCCCTGAAAATTTTTCACATTTAGTAGAATTAATTTTTTTTTATGTGATGGGTATGTAATTTTCTTGGTGTCACTACATTATCACTTCCCCCTCCTTTCTCTCTCTCCTCGGTAGTTCCCTTCCTTCTTGCTCTCTTCTCTTCCTTTTTATCCCATTGCCGGCCCCCAGGTTGTGTGCTGTGTGTATGTGTTATGTATGTGAGCAGTGTCTCAAGTATTTCTGTGAAATTTCTGGATTTTTGTATGTTTGATACAACTACATTAATTTTTAAAATGTGACTATTGCCTCATGATACTGACATTTTTATGTGTGCTCTAACACCTTGCTACTATATCTTATGCCTCTGTTAATAACTTGTGCTAGTGAAACTATTGAGGGTTATGAATCTTGCTTTCTTATGACAAATTTGTCACTGTAGTGCATTACAAATGTGTAGTATAGTCTAACATTTCTGACCAGTACTCAGATTGAACTTTCTTTTCTTTACAGTGTGCTTACTGTTTTACATTTCAGATACTATCAGCTTTATTTTTGTACGATTTTAGCACAGGCATGGCTAGTTTATGATAAATACTAGGAAAATTTCTTTGTTATTTACCTTGCTACTAGATTTGGTTCATAGCATTGCATTTAACTTTTGTACTAATTTTCATATCGCATTACTCATTTTAGCATACTCTGTTGCTTTGTGTACAATTGTACTACTGAAACTGTGTTCATTTTGGTCATATTTAGCCTCATTTGCTTTTGGCTTCATAATATAACTATTTTGCTTTCATTACACTGTGATATGATACTATAATTCTTTGCCACTGTCATAATCTGCTTCTGTAAATGTTACTGTTTTATACTGAGTGATTAATTTTCACCTGTGTGTACCATTTACATACATATTTGATTTATTGCTAATTTCTGGCATTGTCTATGGAAATTTACTTTTTTTTTTAACTGTGTTGTGTTATAAATGCAAACACTACCTCTCTTTCAGCATTGATATTCATGCATTTTGGTCATACCTGCTTTTGTTTCTGATACAATATTATTTTTACATTGTGTATGTACACTCATCTTTTCATTACAGCTACCTACTGTTTAATTACATGCCTGTGTTTAATTAATTCTTTTGGCCTACCTTTGTGTGTTAATACTGCACTATATAGTTTCACCACGCCAAGGAGAAACAACAGACAAGCCTCAGACATGCCTGTGGAAGACCACCCTCCTACGCTTTCTACTGGTGCTGGGTCATCCATCGACCCTGGTGGCCACCAATAATGATTTAATTACGCTTGTACAAGCAGTTGTTCAGGGTGCTGCATCTACTAGTCGACCTTCTGTCCAACCCCCTTCCTTTAATGCTGCAGTAGATAATCCTTTTGATTTTCTTAATACTTTTAAAAGAGTAGCTTCTGCTAATAACTGGTCAGATTTGCAAAAAGTGAAGTATTTGCCTTGTTACTTTAAAGATACTGCTATACAATGGTTTCAGACATTTTGTCACAGGCATCCCTCTCATGATTGGCTCTTTTGAAATCCTCTTTTATTACAGCTTTTCAGGTTGCTTACCAAGATGAATTGTTAGAAATCAAACTTTGACAAAGAATTGAATTAGATTCTGAACATGTTTTGCACTATGTTTATGATGTACTGAAAAAAATTGAAAATTGAGTTTTATTTATGGATGCTCTTTAACTACTATGGTCCTTAGCGTCCCATTCTATATTGGGCGTGAAAGACTGGTAATTTGGCTCAGAGGCCTCTTTATCAGACTTGAGGTTCTTTTACCTGCCGTAAATCTATGACACGGGACCACCAGCTTTACTTTCCTTCTGAAGGAAGCCATGCTAAGGATTTTTACGCCCGAAAAAAATTCATCATCCTCCGCCGGGTTTGAACCCATGACCTTGGGAACTAGAGGCTACCACAGTACCACCAGTCCACAGAGGACTATGATGTACTGTCTTTATGTGATCAGGTTAATCCAAGTATGACTCAAAAGGAGCAAATAAGAAATTTACTAAAAGGTCTGAAACCTGAGTATGTAAACACTATTCTGCCAATGAACCCTCTTACTGTGGATGATCTTTTACAGGCTGTTAAGCAAGTGGATGAAGCACAATTTTATATGACACAAAGAGAGCACCTGGTCGCTGCACAGGTACAAACCACAGATCATGTTGTGGCTCCTCCACCTTGGGCTGTACCAGATGGGACTACTAACCCTCTTCTTACAGGTCATTCACCTTTGCCTGCTCTTCTAGCTCCTCCTACTCCTGATGTCACCGAGTTAACTGCAAAGGTACATCTCAGAACTTCAAAAATCATCATCAACAGCATTCAAGGACAGCAACAATTCTTTCAGGAGTACGGTGCACAGTCAACAATTCAACAACAATCTACGTGGGAACACTGAGTATAAAGGTTTACTAACAGACAGAACAAAAGGTCAGAAAATTCCATTATACATTTAAATAATTGTCATTTAATTAAGAAAATATTGTTATTAGGAAAATTTCATGTTATTAAGAAGTGGAAAATTAAAATTAAGCAATTCAAAGGCAAATATACAAAATAAAATGGAAACAGAAAACTATGGAAGTAGGAGAGGTTAGGTCAGCCATTACAGATTGCAATGTAAATTTACAATCAGAGCTAGAGGAAACAAATTGGTTAGATGTAGAACAGTTATCTGTAAATTCACAGGTAAGCATAGAAAGAGATAGCAGTAGTATGCAAGGTCAATCACCTTTACATATGTTAGTACAGGGAACAACAAAAGAAAGAAACCCTCACACATCTAGGCAACAGGATCATCTAAACTTCTCACAACAAGTAATGTGCCTTCTAAAAGCAATAACTGAAAATAATAAGAAGATATCTGAAATGACAGTAGGGTTATGTAATAAGATAGATGAAATGAAAGTAGGGATAAGTAATATGTTAACTGAAACCAGTAAAGAGTTAAATAGTAAGCTGAATGAAACTAGCACAGAGATAAATAAAGTACAAGAAACTAGTCAGGAATTGGGGAAATAAATAAAATGCATGAAATGGCTAAAACAAATGCAGATGCAATAAAAGATAAAGTACAGGAAAGTAACAAAGAAATTGATAAACTTAGAAATAGTTTTGAGAATTTAAGTACAAGTGTACCATGGGTAAATGCAGATGTAACTGTAACTAGTTCTGCAAATGCTAATCAAATGCATGACAATAATGAAAGTACAGAAAGAAGTATATCACCTTTGTTAACTAACAACACAAGAGACGCTACTGCTTTTTCCATAGCATCAGCCTCTCAAACACAAAACAGTAATGATGACACACATATGCATGTACCAAATCAGATGTCAAACTATTATTCTGTGCTTAATGAGTTACCATTACCTAATTTTAATGCTTCCTCAAGTCCAGGACAATTTATTAATGATCTTGTAGAATATTTTAAATTGAAAAATGTGCCTGAAGCATTAAAAATGATCCTTGTTAGAAAGTGCTTGGATAACAAAACTTTAGAATGGTTACATATGGTAGCAGATAGTGAAATGAATTTTGAAACATTCAGAATTTTATTCATGAATAAGCTTTGGAACACAACTGTGCAACATAAGATTAGGGCAAGTCTAAAAAGTCTGTGGCATAAGACAAAAAAGAAAAAGAAATTAAAGTATGTAGGTTATGTGTGGCACAAAAAGAGAAAAAAAAAAATAAATGTAAACAGTCTGTGGAACAAAAAGAAAAAGAAAATAAAGTATATAGGTTATGTGGGCACAAAAGAAAATGTAGCAAATTGTCAATAACAAAGGAGAATTTAGATAAAGAGAAGTAAAAAAAAAAAAAGATCCATTGTTAGTAAGAAAAACTGAATAGTAACTACATTTATATTATATAAGTTAAAAATTGTAAGAAATATAAAAATGTTTAAGAAAATAAATTGTAAAGAAAGGGTAACAAGTGTTAATATGTCTAATTAAATTATATGTAAAATGTATAGCATATAAAATGTTTAACAGTGGCTGTGATAGTGAATAAACAATCTTCACTCAGATCATTGATCTTACACCAGGTCATTGACCTTAAAAAAAAGTGTCTAACTGTAGCAGGAAAAACAAAATATGAAGTATTCTCTATATACGAGTGTAGTGAAAACCCAATGAGTGTTAATAAAAAAAAAACAAAAAAGTGAAAGTGACAGTGAAAAATAGGAAGTGCAATAATAAAAAAAAGTTATGTTTGTTTCTTTCTTTCTTTCAGGAGACTTTCAGAAACTATTTAAAAATTTAAATGAACAAAACAAAAAGAATAATTTTTAAATATTTCTAAAAGGACGGCAATTTGAGGCAGTATTTTTAACACTTGAATAATTTTAATTAAATTATATAATATATATAAATTCAATAACAGCCCGCCTTGAAGCAATATGTATGTAATAATATTTAAAATGTATGTAACAGTCATTGCATATGCTTATATTATTGTAAATATGTTTAATAATGTTATGTGAATGCATTTATGTAATTTAATAATGTAAGAGCTGTGAGAATAATAAGTTTAAAGTTGCTAACAATGAGGTAACCTTGAGGCAATAATGAGTTTGAGAGTTTAAATGTTACTAGTCATGATTAGAGCAATGATAATGTAAATTTTGTGACAGTTTAAAATTAGCGAATCAACAGCTAGAAAAAGCTTTAATTAAATGCAGGTATTCTATTGGACTAGGATTAGCCAATCAGAGACTTGAAATACAGAAGCTTACGGGTTTTGACGGTTGAAAAATGTTCAGTTGCCTATAAACCTTGGTAGTGACCGGATGGAAGATGTGTTCTCTAAAGAAATATTACGTATTCATGTGACTACAGAAAGTTAAATAGTGTAACAGTCACATCTTCTTTTCCTTTACCTATCATTGATGACTTGCTCAGTTATCTCAATGAAGCTTCTTGGTTTTGTTCTTTGGATTTATTGTCAGCATATTTTTGGGTACCATTGGAAGAAAGTTCTAAGCACTTTATGAGTTTTGTCACTCATCAGGGGCAGTATCAATTTGAAAGACTTAGTTTAGGGTTATCTAATGCTCCACGCTTTTTCAGTTATATTGCTGATAAATTACTAGGGGACTTAAATTTTAAAAAGGCTCTGGCATCTCTTGATGATTTTTGGTTTTTGCCAAATCTTTCCCGGAGCTACTCGACAATCTGGAGGCTGTTTTTCTGAGACTAGAGCGACATAATTTTAAGCTCAAGCCTGAGAAATGTTTTTTTGGGATGAATAAGGTTAAATTGTTGGGTTTTGAAGTATCTAAATATGGTCTTTCTCCAGATCTTGATAACGTTACAGTCATCCAAAAGTTACCCACACCCAAGAATGTTCGGGATGTCTGTAAGATCCTAGGTTTATTAAATTTTTACAGAAAATTTGTTAAAGATTATGCACAGATTGCACATCCGTTAATCCAGCTCACCAGAAAAGACCAGGACTTTTCTTGGGGACCTGATCAACAACAGGATTTTCAAGATGCTTTATCTTCAGCACCAGCGTTAGCTCATTATATTCCAGGGGCTTACACTGAACTCCATACTGATGCCAGTGGTCTTGGTGTTGCTAGTATCCTTCTTCAAAGGCAGGATGGCCATCTTTGACCTGCAGCGTATGCGTCTCAGACACTCACCAAGTGTGAGAAAAACTAGTGTTCCAGAATTGGAATTATTGGCCATTGTTTTTGGGTTGACACATTTTAGATGTTTTGTCTATGGATACAAAGTTCATGTTGTTTCAGACCACCATTCCTTGTGTTACCTTAATAATCTTAAAGATTTAACAGGACGGCTAGCTCGCTGGAGTCTTAAGTTGCAGGAGTTTGATTACACCATCTGTTATAAATCTGGCAAATTGCACCATGATGCTGATACTTTATCTTGTTTTCCTGTCTGGCAGCCTGAGGACCATAAAGTTGAAGAACTCGACAACCTTATCATCTGATTGTTGTCTCCACTTGAGGTTGCGGAAAAGCAGAACACTGATCCTCTTCTTTGACCTCTTATTGACACGTTACAACCTGGGTCGACTGCCTCTCCTAAATTGCAGTGTCAGGCATCTACTTACACACTGAAATCAAATGAAAAAAATTCTGGATCAACAGGGCCTCTCCACTTGCTAGTAATTCCGGAGTCTTTAAAGCATGAGATTTTATCCTCATGCCATGACGATCCTCTGTCCGGCCATTTAGGTTTTTCCAAGACTTTCACCAAGATACATTCTTGATACTATTGGGTGGATGAAGAGAGAATCGAACACTATGTTCATACCTGCCCGAGTTGCCAATCTCGGAAGGCGCCCAAGAATCAACGGCCAGCTGGTCTTCAACCTATTCCTGCGACCACCATAGACGAAAGGTGGGGAATTGACATCTTAGGTCCCTTACCATGCTCCAATTCTGGAAATTGCCAGGTAATTGTTTGTATGGAATATGCTTCTCGCTGGGTGGTAGCCGGCGCCTTACCTGCTGCTACAATTCCTGTGGTTAAATTCATCTTACACCATATTATTTGTCGCCATGGTGTTCCAGCAATGCTTCTATCCGATCGTGGTTCTGTTTTCATTAGTGAAGTGACCCAGGAATTGTTGAGATCTTTGTCAGTTTCGCCACAATTTACCAGCTCCTACCATCCGGTCACTAACGCCCTCACCAAGCGTTTTGCAACACAATCCAATATACAACTAAAGATAGAAAATATATCAATTCAGCAGGTAACAGAAACAAATTTCTTAGGACTAGTGATAGATTATACATTAAATTGGAAAAACACATACTGATAAAACAGCCAAAAAAATAAATACAGGGCTATATATTCTAAGACATCAGCACAAATAATGGATAGAAAGAGTTATTACAAATATATTATGCATTCATACATTCACACCCGAGCTATGGGATTGTATTATGGGGTAACGCACAGAAAAAAAAAGGCTTAGAATTTTTACAATGCAGAAGCATATTTTAAGAATAACATGCAATTTAAAAAGGTTTGATACTTGTAGAAATGCCTATAAAATATTAAATATACTAACATTTCCTGCATTGTATATACTGGGTGAATATAGGGATTTTAAGGCTTTGTAGTGTTTATTACATTTAACTTACAACTATAAATCATACATCACATGAAAGAGCAACTTGAACAGTTTTGTTGGGTACACCTGTACGCATGAGCATGCACTGTTTCCTCTGTATTCCATTAGAAAGCACTAGTAGCAAAGATGGCAACTAGTACAGAAAAAGCTTTTCGTGTTTTGCAGTTTCAAAGGACAAAATCTGTAGTTACAACATATTAAGTTCCATTGTAATCCTCCAAGTGATAACATTCATAGATGGCATCATCAGTTTGAAGACTCTGGCTGTCTTTGTAAAGGGAAGAGTACGGATGACCAAGATTGACTGAACATGTTGAACAAGTGAGAGAGGCTTTCACGGGTAGCCCCAAGAAATCAGTTTGGAAGGCTAGTCATGAATTAGCAATTCCAGTGATGTCTCTGTGGAAGTTTTAAAGAGACGCTTACAACTACGTCCTTATCATTTGTTGCAGTTGTTACAAGCTCTAAATCCTACAGACTATGGTTTATGTGCCAACTTTGCAAATGAAATGTTGCTGCATGAAGATGAAGATTTTGTGGATCGTGTCGTCTTCAGTGATGAATCGACATTTCACCTAAATGGAAATGTGAACACTCATAATGTGTGCATCTAATCCCAAGATGGTACAGTTGCAACGAGATTCCCCAAAATGTAATAGTTTTTGTGCCATATCCTAGCGGAAAGTTTATGGGCCTTTCTTTTTTGGTGAAGCAACTGTAACTGGTGTTTCTTACCTTGATATGCTACAACTATGGCTCTTTCCTCAACTGGAAGAAGCTGAACCAGATACCTTTATATGGCAGCAAGATGGTGTGCCACCTCACTGGCATCATTCAGTACGTATTGGTTAAACAACATTGTATCCAACCGCTGGTTTGGCCACAAGGGGCCGGATGACAGAGCACATTCACCTAATCTGACGCCACGCGGCTTTTACCTTTTGGGGTACATAAAGGATCATGTGTATGTGCCTCCGCTACCAACTGACCTACACAACTTAAGAAACAGGATTCAACAGGATGCAACAATTACTCCAGACACATTGATTAAGGTTTGGAAAGAACTTACCTATTGACTGGATGTGTTCCATGTGACGAATGGTGCTCACATTGAACACTTGTAGGAAAAACTGTTTGAGTTGCTCTTTCATTTGATGTATTATTTATGATTGTAAGTTAAATGTAAAGCCTTAAAACTATATTAATTTTAGAACATGTTGTATATGAATGCATTAAATATACAATAAAAAATCATAGCAGTCCCACTAAAAATATGAACATACATAGACATAATTCAAGAACAAAGAAGAACTATTTTATTAAAGGATTAACAGGAACATTAGATCATAGAGTATAGAAAACAATACTAAAGATCTATACAATCATCTACCTAATCAAATAACAGAAGAAAAAAAAAACCTAAGGTAACTATAAAACTATCTGTTAGAAAATCTGTTTTATTCGGTAGAAGAATATAAATTGCTAAATGCATATAAACCTTGATGTAAAAGTTTCATTGTACCTGCTGTTGTTCAAGTATGTATATAGGTAGGTACTTATTTTTTTTTATGTAACACTCATCATTTAATGAATTGACAATCCTTGTAAAATGTATTTATAATTGGAGCTAATAAATGAATGAAAAGATTTCATTTAAAGTTATTTCAGAGTCCCATTAGTAATTTATGACAAACTTCATTATTATCAAATGATCTACCTTGGTCAATAGAATATTCGAATGTTTTAACATTTATATATCTCCACTATATTACACAACATTCACTAAAGATTGTTTTCAAGTAATAAATGCATTTTTTACTTTCTCTATGTATAGTAAGTAGGGGAAGCATTGGATTCCACCCAAAAATTTGATACCAGGATTTCACCAGAAATATGTTTTGTGGCCCCCTGAACCCAAAAAAAGCATTTTTAGAAAAAGCTCTGTGTGTGTGTGTGTGTGTGTGTGTGAACAACATAACTCAAATGAAAAGTCGGATAAACACCAAACTTGATACTTAAGTTCATATCTTCCAAAGATGCACACAAAGATTTTCAAGAAAATCCCCCACCCCAAACTACCCTTCACATGGAACGTTTTTTGAAATGTTTGATTTTCTAAAAAATGGCTAATGATTTTGATTAAAATACCATATATTAAAGATATTATCTACATCTTTAATTTTCTGGGAATAGCAGTGAAGTCCTCTTCATTCAGAAGGAATTTTGTACAATCTTGTATAACTGGTAAACATTAAGCAATAGACAAAACGTGTTCCACAAAAAATGTAGATCTCTTTAAAACCCATAATTTATTTTGAATAACATTTTTTTGCGACATCTGTCATTTCCGACATATCCATCATCAATGGTTTGAATTGTCCAATACTAGCCATTCTTTTAAAGTCCTGTTGATTTTCAGTTGCAACTCTTAAACATTTGACTATCACTGTTCCTTTTGTATCTATAACAAAATCCATAATGCAGCTATTTCTGGAAAGGTTTATCTGAATTAAAATGAAGTAGATAGGAAAATAAACTTTCAGAAGAAACTTGTATACCCACCAATAAGCAATAGAGCGTAGAGAAAGTCTGTAAATTTAACACATGAGATTTTTTTCATCTTATTTTGTAATCAGTAACATTTCTTTTTTTAATATATGAAAATACACCACCAAAATGTTATATCAAGGAAATCTGTCATCTTACCATCTATTTTTTGACTCAAAGGTTTAGGTTGTATTTCACTGCTGTTTGTTTAAACTGTTAAGCAAATTGATATTCTATGGCAAAGTTATGTATATCTTTATTGTTTACCATCATGTAATCTTGTTACCTTCTGGCATTATTGGACAGACTGATATTCTTTACTACTCTTTGCTTTGTAATATAGATTGCAGATAAAGTTTTTGAAAACAGCTTGAACTATTTTTCTATATTTGTTCTAGTAGAAAGTATTGTATTTGAGAATAATATTTTGTATTTAAAATAAATCTATCACTGTAAGTTATATTTTGCACCTTAAAATACATTCCAAGTATTTTTCTGTTTTTATAGGACTTCTCTTGTTCATTCAACTTTTAAGAAAAGCCCTAATGAAGAAATTAACATATTCATAATATATTTAGTTACAAACATAGTATTCCACTTTATTTATTTTCAACCTATATAAGCAATTAGTCGATTCCATTATCAACAAACAATGTTTCAAAAAGGCTTGTAATGTAAAACTGAGAGAGGAAAAAAAAAAAGCTAACCTGTGTGAAAGGATCCATTATCAGCAACTCTATCACTCTTCTGATTCATAGGGTTAAAGTCAAGCACATACCAGTGACACTGACACACACTCTTCCCTTTCACTTGTTAAAACTTCCTCTCTCATTCTGCCAATCAGCAGAATGCAAATTACCTCCAGATGTTTATTGAAGCCTATATCAATTTATTCTGTTCAGAAATAAATCTTACTGTTTATCAACAGATAAAATTATTATAAACAAATAAATCAGAAGACAGGTGTGATACAGGTTTAGTATTTCTTCCATATATTATAATTTAACAACTACTTTTACCATTCAGCAGAAAAATACATTTTAAATACTCTACATATAAAATTACAGATTGAGCCAAAAGACTCCGAACCGCCTGCGCGGTGTTTTCCCTGTCCGCATCCCCGGCGCTCGTTGTCGTTTGCTGTTATCATAGAAAGGCGCGGAAAGGCCTTACTTATCAACTTTATGAAAGGAAATGCTGAAACTGGCCACCGTCGTTGTCCATACATTTTTGGCACCTCTTTAGGAAACTATCCATCATGGAATTTTTGGGAGGAACTTTCCAAACGATGAGCGATGTGTTCTAATGTTTCTTCGGTAAGAACCGAATGCCGTCTTTTAGATTTCTTAGGCTGAACACTTCCTGTGGCCTGACATTTACTGTAAAGTTCATGGATTGTTGTACGGCCTGAAACTTTTACACCTGGAAATCTTTCTGCAAATCGTACTTTCACTTGGCGAGCTCGCCGAATCATAAATAAATAACTCGCTATAACTGAACTACATCACATCATTGTCAACTCAAAACTACGCTTCACACTGCACAGCAAAACCAGAACAGCGTGACTTTGTTTATAGCGGCAATGCGTTATCATGTTTTTGTCATATTACCACACGCCCGGTGAAAAAACACCGCACAGCCGATAAACGCACACACCCTGGAAGAATTAAAACAAAATATCCGCCAGGAAGTTTCTCAACGTGAACTACGGCAAGTGATGGATAGTTTCCTAAAGAGGTGCCAAAAATGTATGGACAACGACGGTGGCCAGTTTCAGCATCTCCTTTCGTAAAGTTGGTAAATAAAGCCTTTAAAAGTAGTTTTTAAAATGTTATATGGTTTCATCCGCGCCTTTCTATGATAGCGGCAGACGGCGAGCGCCGAGGACGCGGATAGGAAGAACACCGCGCAGGCGGTTCGGAGTCTTTTGGCTCACTCTGTACTATACACAAACTAAAGGCAAGAGAATGTGGGCGAGTGTACGAAGTGTTTAAAGCACATTTAGTAAAGTGTACTGCTACTACCTATGTAATTTATTAATCATCTTTCATTATTTAGCAGAGTTATTTTTTATTTATATATTTTTACTTTGTCTACTACTTCTCCAATACCAAACTTAGTATTTGAGTTCAGTATCTTCCAAGGATATGATACAAAGATTTTGTAGAAAATCCTCCCAAACTATCCTTTACATGGAAAAATTGTATATACTTTTAATTTTCACAAAAATGGCTCAAACAATTTTGATTAAAATACCACTGTTTAACATATTTGCATTACAAATAAAATGTATATCTTGAATTTTTGTGAATAGACTGCAAGCCCTCTTCATTCTGAATGATTTGCATAACTGAACATTAACAGAGTACCTAATGTTGGGACTGGTTTTATATTGCCTAAACATGCTCACAAGCCTAGCAGAACAGAATGAAGTTCAACTCATCTGGGTGCTGGGTCATAGCGGCAGAGGGAAATGGAAAAGCCGATGAACTTGCAAGACAAGGAGCAGCTTCACAAATTTATTGATCAGAGCCAGCTCTAGGAACATCTCAATGTTAAATGAGACTATTAAGAACTGGTGTAAAGTAGAACATCATAAAACCTAACTTTAAACTCCAGGAAACAAATATGGTAAACTATTTATTAGAAAGCTATATAAGAAAAGAGCTGAAAGCTTACTTAAATGTAACAGACTTCAGCTGAGAGCAATTGTTGCATTTCTCACAGGACATGCTCCTGTGAAAAAGCATCTTAACACAATGCAAGTGTTTCAGGATAACTTAGATTGCATATTGTACAAGAAAAAAACTGAAACAGCCAGCACATTATATGCTTCTGTGAGGCCGTGGTTCATAGGAAATATATTGCTTTTGGGAGAATGTTTCTAGAACCATAAAAATTTGAAACCATATCCATTATGCAATTTTATGATAGGCACCATATCGTTGATAGGGTTACAAAAGCAATAAATGAAATTCAAGAAAGTGTGAAAAATGGGGAATTGGGGTAAAAATCTTAAAGATGACTGACTCAATAAAAGGCTCTAAGAAACAAAACCAAGGACTGAGAGAATAATAAGGAAGGTAAAGGGAAGAAAATGGTATAGAAAAGTAAGAGAAGCAAGGGCCGCTCAGTGAGCGAAAAGGCCAGGGAGCCAAGCAATCTGAGTGGCCCAATAAGAAAACAAGCACCAGACAAATTGTACAATAGATGTAGGGGTATAAACAAATATACATTGTATGTATTGTAAACATGTAGAACAAATTGTAAAATAAATCCATTCATTCATTAATCCATTATGAGACTATTCCTTGGTAAAGGGAGCAGACAGAATAAATTGGCTTTAAAATGATACAGGTAGCACAATAAGCCCTAGGTTAAAGATCATTCGGAGAAATGACAGAAATGTGTATCGAATAAGACAAGATAAGAATCTTATACTTTTTCCAAGTGATAAGTTACTATTCGTGTGTTTTCTTTTAATTTTTTTTATGATTATGCAGAGCATGGCATTTCAAAGCTGTCACTTAGCGATACACTTTTTAAAAAAATCTATTGCTTTAGTTTATTGTATCCTCCTCCTAGCTACAATGAATTGTGTAAATGAATACAAAATTTATCTTGATTAACAATAAGTGGATAGAATAGCTTGTAGAAGAGTGGGTAGAAGAAGTATGTGAATGCATTGCATCAGATTTTTACTTTCTCTACCATGTATGTAGTAGGTAAAGAAGGCATTGCATTCCACCCAAAAATACACATTTTGAGGCACCTGGATTAAAAAAAAAAGTATTTTTAGAAAAAAGCCTGTGTGTGTATATGTATCTGTGAACAGCATTAGATGAAAATGCTCTACACAAAAAATGTAGACCTCTTTAAAAAAATAAATTAAATTTTTTTTTTTTGCAGCATGAGCCATTTCTGAGATACCCATTATTGTTTTGAATTGTTAATACTGTTATTCATTTAAAATCCTGTCAACATTCAGCTGTTTCTCGTGATGCCATGGAAACATTATGGAATTTTAAGGTCAGCGCTTAGCATCCAGTTATTAAACATTTGACTATCACTGTACCCTTTGTATTTATAACAAAATGTGTAATGCAGCCATTTCTGAAAAGGTTTATCTGGATTAAATTGAATGAAACAGAAAAGTAAGCTTACGTAAGAAAAACTTTATACCCATTAATAAGGATACCAGGTCACAAGTCATGTGAATGTAACACGTCAGATTTTTTAAGATGCAAATGACATTTCAACCTAGAGCATTTTTCTTTCTTACATAAATATAAGGCTCACATCCATGCTCACAAATCACATGGTCCAAGTTTGATTCTCAGCTGGGGTGGGTGACCTGAATAAGGTTTTATCTAGAATTTTCCCTTATCTTAAAAAAAATGCTACAACAGCAAACTCCATGTATCCCAGTCTCATCTGGAAGTTCATTTCATATATTCATTCACTGTGTGATATTGCCTGGATCTCAAACTCAAGTGGGAAAAGAAATAAACAATTTTAGGCAAAAATATGAAATTTAATCATAGCAGAAATCAGACTCAAGAAGAAAACAAATAAAACTCCTTTTATCATGCTGTAAATGCAACATTTACTTTATTTAATCCTTATAGGTTTCAAAATATGTAGATTATATATAGGTATAAAAGATTTATATAAAAACATATAATTTGATATTTAATCTATTAACTCCTAACTTTTAACTATTAAGTATAAAAATATACAAGCTCTTTCTTATTACAATTTCAAAGTTTCTTTTATGTATAAAAAGCATCAAACATTGTTATAAAGTATATATATAATACTGTAATAGCAATAACATTGTACAAATGTACATGTAATAAAACACGTATCAACAAACTCATTCACTCTTGCAGGAAGATTTCTTCCAGTTTTTCTATAGGAAGTAAGTTTAGCGGTTCAACAGCACCAAACTAACAGAAAACATACAAAATTTTCATTGTTTTAATGATGCATACAATTAACTTAATGTAAAATATTTCATTTACTCAAGATCTCCTTGGTTACAAAATATATACAGATGTCTGTTCAGAACAAACAAATCATTTATATACACATTATACTAGAAGACAAATAATGCAATAAGAGAACATTCACAGCAGTCACACTAAACAGACTAACCATATATACACTATTGGAAACATTTACTGCATACTATAGATTTGGTAAAGCTGCTGTAGAGGTCGATGTGTCATGGCGGACAATGTTAATGCGCAATGTTAGGTACCAAATGTAAAGCAGAAAAAACTCTAGTTGGTAGAGTTGTGAAATGTTATACGCTGTGGTAATACAAAAGTGCTAAACAGTAATTAATGTAATACAACTAAAGGATAACCACAAAGTAGTAAACAAGCGTAATACAGAATCAAGACTGAAAAATCAATGCCATCACCGGGATGACATTGAATTTTTCAGTCATCTTATTCTACCTTTCCCACCTTGTCCAACACATGACTTGTGTGGAAGAACAATTAATTCCAATGTAATACAACTAAATAATTATTTACCATGAAAAATAGTTAAACTAATACAACTGAATAATTGCCGTGGAGTAGTAAACAAATGTAATACAAAATAATCACTGCGGAGTAGTGGACAAAGGTAGTACAACTAAATAATTACCACGAAGTAGTAAACAAATGCTACTATAATTATGCCTAAGGACATACTTGCTCTTTTGTGATACAATTGTTAATCTTAATAAAGGCTGTTATGCATATAAAAAAAAGAAAGGAAGGTAAGAGTTCTGGAAGATGTATGTAGAAGAAAGATGGAGTTCTGGAGGAGAGGATAGACACTGAAGGAGTAATGCCTGTTAACATAGCTCTAATTCAATAATCGTAATTGGAAGTATGAAACAACTTTTGCATATTTGAAAGGCTAAATGCTGTACATTTGCAGAATTTTAGCAATGTTTATTCCAACAAGGTAGCCTGCCTGACGTGCAGTACCCGCCATGACACGTCGACCTCTGCAACAACATTACCATAGATTTTATATATGTTCACCCTTATCTTACTTAATATCAACAATGGGTACAGTATTTCAGTTCTGTATTTACCTATAAATGATTATGCATTGCTGTTTTCAACAGAACTTCTAAACATTTTCCATTGCTGTGATACTACTGCCTCTATTGCTACTTTTAATGTAGTGGTTTAATAACAGCTGTACAAAATGGGCAAAGGAATTGAATTTGATACAAGCCCTCTGAAGCAAATGTGACAATTACACTCTTTTTGCAAAAATAGGATTTAACAGTCCACCGTGTGAAGATTTTTGGCTAAATACAACAAAACAGGAAATTTGGAAAGAATTAAAGGAAGAGGTAGAAAAAGGTCTAATGGCAGCATTTTGAAACAGAACTGTCTGAAAAAAACCAGCATATGACTTCAGTGGAGTTGAAAAGAGAGTGGTATGTAGCAGAACTATGAGATACACACTTTCAGAAATGGCTCTACCTATTATATACGGCCACGGAAGAAGCCTCTTTTGACAGTTAAAATTAAGAAAGCTACACTAGAATGGGCCAAGGAGTGTGCCCATTGGATTGAAAAGATGTGGAGTAAAGTCATCTTCTCAGATGAATCAAAGTTTAATGTCAGAGAAAACAATGAAAAAATATTTATCCGCAATCGTAGAGGTGAAGAATTTCTGTCAGAATGTTTGGACACAATAGTGAAGTTTCCAGAAAGCGTGATGGTCTGGTATTGTATTTCCAACAAAGGAGTAAATACAGATGCGTACATAACGATTTTAAAAGAAAGTTTAATGCCAAGTTTTCAGCAATTGTGGAGTTTATATCACCAGAAAATTGCACTTTCCATGACGACTCAGCAACACGACACAGGGCAAAAAAGTGAGTACCTTGCTTAAACACTACTATTGCTTTACCAGTCATCTTACAAGTTACATCCACATAATTTGATGTTAACAGGTTAGAAGTTTTCTTGGAGATCAAGGAATTTCCACTTTCTCATGTCCAGGGAACAACCCAGATCTCAACCCCATTGAGAAGCTTTGGAAGATGATTGAAATGCTGTAGCAAAGAAAAAACCAAGTAATAAGAAAGATCTGATGAACTTACCCACAGGGTGTGGTTTAGTGAGATTTATCCTGATCAAGTCAGAAATTTAATACTTTTAATGCCCAGACAATGTGATGTCATAATAAAAGCTTGAGGCAAATATTGATTCAGTTACAATGAGAAGGATTATTTTATGTGTGTAAAAGACTCTCTTATTACAATTATAAAATGACAATTTACCACATTTCTGCATATTTATCACATTATGAATATTTAGTAATAAAATTTGACATTTTTTTCATTTTTACTGTTTACTTGTACTTTTAACATCTATAAACATTACTATCATCAAATGTAAACATTTTTTACACTTTAAAATATTCAAGTTATACCAAAAACACACTTATAGTATATTTAAAAATACTGATATTTCTAAATGAGTATAAAGGGGAAAAAAAATATTTTGTGGGTGATGCAACACAGTTATAGTATATTTAAAAATACTGATATTTCTAAATGAGTATAAAGAGGAAAAAAAAATTATTTTGTGGGTGATGCAATACATTTTTCCAGTAGTGTACAAGGTGCCCACAATTGAAGAGGTGGTGTTTGAGGGTTCATAAGTAAACAATGGTGAGGCTAAATAAATTGAAATTTGGTGTACACACATTTCAGACAATGGGAATTCCATTTTGAGAAGGAAAAAAAAATAATTCAAGAAATTTCCACTAGGGGACAAAATGGTGCTGTACGGGGTGGTGCAGGTCACATCGTCAATGTCAATAGATATTGTGATGTCCTTATATATAGTCATTAGGATACACTTATGTACACAATGTTCTGCTTATAAGATGTGCTTTGCTTGACTAACTTTATTTATTACCAAAATAGCAGCAATGCTTCCATTGCACTTTGGTTATTCCGAATGGTGAAGAACCTGCAGAGAGACCATTACTACTTTGCAAAGCTTGATCTCAAGCTTTAAACGTACTGGCTCTTTACAAATGCAATCAGCATGAGGAACGTAAATCTGTATGCAATGAAGACTTGGAAACTGTTGCAACTGCTGTAGTGGAGGTTAATGTGGAGCAGGGATCCAGCAGTGCACGGGAAATTTCCTGCAAACTGGATATGCCCTATTCACCTGTTTGTGAAAAGTGCTGAAATTCTCCTCCCCCCACGTCCAAGATGCAGATGCATGCTTGCAGTTTTCACTGCTCTTCCAAGGTTGGATGGAGGTTAAGGAAACATGTCCCTGGAACATCCTTTGGAGCGACACAGCCCAATTTTATCTGAAGGGTACTGTCAACACACAATTGTGTTTGGGCTTCTGAGGATCTTCATGATCTGGGCAGACTCCCTTGCACTTACCAAAAGTGACAGTGTGGTGTGGCTTTACTGTCTCATTCATAATTGGGCCTGGAATAAAGACCAGTACTGTTGATGCACGGAGATACCAGGAAATGCTGTCCAAGTTTGTTACTCCAGACCACTAACAACATGGATGTCTGCAAACTACCATGTTTATGCAGGATTGGAGGTGCAGCAAGTCCTCTGATGACACCTCGCCAATTACTGCATAATCAGTTGTGCATTCCCTACAAAAATGGCCTCCCCATTCACCAGATCTCACCTCATGTGATTTTTTGCGTGGGGTTACATAAAGAGCAAAGACACATGAGTAGTTTAGCAACTTTAAAGGAGCCATGACACTTCACATGGGACAGTTGGATGGAGATGTGCTACATTCTGCAGTGGACAATGTAATTCAGAGACAGCTGTTTCTGGAACATGTTCAAGGGCAGTACATTGAGCCCCATTTGTAATTGTGTTGAATTAGTCATCAATAACATTTTGCTTTCTTTCACTCCCCATTTCATAGTTTTTTGGAACTACTTTCTTTCCTTCTAAGAATAGAATTCCCATTGTCTGAAGCATATGTACACCAAATTTCAATTTATTTGGCCTCACCATTGTGACTCCTCATTTTTAATTATAGTCACCTGGCATTTTTTTCATTTGACATAGCCCCCCTCCCCTTAAAGGGAAAAATATGGAATTTGTTATACTTAAGGAAATGGTGTTGCTTTGCTTTGGTACAATCAAAACAAACATTTTTATTTCTATCCTATTTACTTAAACCAGATTAGCTTGTATTCGTTCATAGTCAGTGAGTGAATTTATCTTAGCAATGGACTATATCTCAAAAGGTGTTGTAACTTAGGAAGAAAAAGAAACAGAAATGCTTTAAATTTACTAGTAAATAATTTCTGAATAAGAATTAAGCTCTCAAAATATTAGGAGCAAAAACATACAGTAAAACTGAGTAATTGAATTACTTAAATATTACATTTAAAAGGCATGTTTATTTAATAAATCCTTCTATAAGCTTTCTCAATATTTAAATTAATGTTTGTATCCAAAGGATGATTTGTGGATCACTTATATGTTTGAAAAATCTAGAAAAGTAAAAAGCTCTATCACTGACTGCATTTTGCTGAATGGTACAATGTGTTAACCCTTCCTAAAGGAACCCTGGATCCATCTCTGTATGTTGGTATCAATAAGTGCAAATATGGAATAGGACTGTAGCAGTTTCTATACATACTTTGGTATTCCATAGTGCCAAGGAACAGAAAATTGGAGAAAAGAATTTTTTAATAAGAAGTGGTTGAAGGGGGATAGAAATACACTTATAATTGAAATGATATGCAAGGACGCTAGAAGCATTGGACAGTTTTTGTGTAAAGTAAAAAATAAATGGCTTTGGACAGTGGAAAGAGAAAAGTAAGAGGTAGTGCATCTTACTTTGAATGGAAAACTATAGTGAATGTGTGATGGTTAAGTAATCAATAAATGAAAAGTGAAAAAAAAAGTGGAAATGGGTCATGGGGAAAAAAAAAACCTGAAAAAAAGAGCAAGATAATTTAGAGACAAGAATTTGTAAAATGTAAATAAACTGTAGTGATTGTCTACTGAATAAGTGACCAGGGTCAAAATGCAGTAGACAATCAAATTTGTAAAACTCTTAGCACAATAAATACAAAATACATAAGCATGTTCTAGTTCCGAGTAAGGTGCAAAGGGTGAACTTAAATTGTGACTACACAAACAGCAGAAGTGCAAGCTATGCTTAAGAGTTCAACTTACTGGGTAATAGACTACTACTTCTTCTACCTGAAGAAGGTTCCTTACTCAAAGTGTTACTCTACTGAGAGTAACACATTGAGTAAGAAACCTGTAACAACAACGTTGGCAATATCAGTGCTTATCGCATGCAAAGAAATCCAGCAGGCCAGGCTGGTGAACCTTGACCATGGCATTGCAAGAGCCTGGCTATATATAAAAGAATGCTTGGGAGTAAGAGCAGGTATTCGGGCACTTTCAGTCATAGAGCGGCAGTACAAGACATTACCAGTATTCTTTGCATGGTCAGCCAGCCACCATTCTACAGCCAGTCTTCCAGAATGGATCTCTCTTGGATGAGAGTGGAGCTGGAGTGGGTAGAACATGCCAGTTTTTCTTTTTCTATAAAAATTTTGGAAGACATACAACAAACTTTGATGGCGAGATTGAAACAATTTATTCTGAAGGGAAGAACATTTTTAAATGGCTACCCATTGTAAAAATATTGTCATCTTAACATATTATAAAGCTGCAATCCAAGCAACAGTTACACCTACTTGTCCAAAAATGGAAAAAAAATTGTAGAAGTATATAAAACATGATACAACAAATTCAAAGATTTGATAAAAGAGTGGTCTTAAAATAGATCCCAGCTCATTATATTAGCAAAAAAGGGTTGTAAAATTAAGCAAAGAATAATGACCAAGCTATTTTATGAATCAATAAAAAGAATAATAAAGAGCAAAGTGGATTCCAACTATAACTTCAAGTTAATTGCTACAATTAGAAACAGAAAAGTATAAAATACGTTTGGATGATCCCTCTATCACTCCTAAATTATCATGTAAAACTGCAGTTGCTATGTTTATGCATTTTACTGGACATGATTTTCTGACTAAACATCTCCACAAAACTGGCATATTACCATCTCCAGATTGCCTATTCTGCCACTAAAATATAGAAATGGAAATGACACATCTATCAAAATGCACAGCTCTTATAAATTATCAAGATATGACATCCAAATATTGAGAAACAAGATGAATCACTTCATCAACTCCGGACCATTAACTACATACATATTTGTCCATAACAGTATGTGTAGTGAAGCACAGTTGTCATTGTCCGCACTATTATAACCTAGCTAGTATGGGCTCAGTAAAGTATGGCAGTGTTCTACTCCAATCAGAAGAGAGATGGATGCTGATGTAGAAGAAAGCAATGCAAGTTGAATAACATATGAAACCTCAAATACTGCTTTAGCCAACAAGTCCACTCCATCCAAAAGGTTCCTCCCAGCCAGCAGAAATGCAAGGAGGATGAAGCTAGCTAATTTTGGAAGCTCCATCCTCTGGTCCCTCCTATGAGCATAGAGGAACCCGGTGGCAACAGACCTTGGCGAATTGAATATGCTCTTTATGGTGGATAATAGCATTTAGAAGGAAGGTTCAATTATCGACAGATTACAAATTGTGCTGAATTTGTCAGTTATGGCAGCATCCAAATCATCATTGCTGATGAACTTGCTTACAGAAAAGTGTCAATGCGTTGGGTCTCACATTTTCTCTTATAGCAGCAAAAATCTCTTTGTATCGACATCTGTCAAAGACACATGAATTGCTATGGAGTCAAGTAGAATTTTATTTGGATTGCATAATATGTGATGATACCTGGGTTCATTGCTACACCCTGGAAAGCAAAAATTCAGTTCTCTGCAGGGAAATTTTTGGCTGTCTTGCCTCTTGGTTTTGGGTCAAAAGGTCTTCTTTTGGATTACCTTCATAATCAAATGCAGCTTCTTGACTGAGTTAAGGCTGTTTATCAGAACATAAGATGATGCTAACAGATAAGGAGCGTTATTTTACTCCAGGACATGCTAAAATAAGCACAGCAAGCCAATAGATGAGTTCTCATGGGTTGCAGTATAGCCACCACCCTACAGCCCACACTTAAGTCCATGTTTATTTAGTCTGTTGAAAAGATATATTTAAGGAACAGGAAACAGTCCTAATTAGCAAAATCCAAAATTTTACACAGCATTCAAGTTCACAGCTGTGACATTGAAAAATTACTGTTATGTGATTTAGGCTATTTATAAGTGCATGCATAAAAAGCAAAGCAACACTAATACAGTTTCTTGGTATTTGGATCAGTCTGAATTTAAAATGGGAAAAACACGCTGAGCACCCAACAAATAAACTTAATAGATCTGCCATACTTTTACATTATTAAGTATCACTGTAAATATAAACACTTTAAAAATGCATACCTTGCTTATGTACACTGACATTTAATTTATAGCATTTCCTTATGAGGAAACTCCCCCAATTGTAAACAACTGCTTTTACTTCAAAAGAAAATAATACAAGTAATGATTGGAGCAAAACAAAGAGCTCTTGCAAGCCGTATTTAAAAAATTGCAAATCCTAACATTACCATGTATGTAGAGCCTAAGACAAAATAAATGAGCAAAAGCCAGAGAGGGAGTTTGATTCGGAAAACATCGGAAGCATTTGCTGACGCTGTGTTCACAATATTACGACTTATACCACCCTGCGTTCACTTCAAAGCTATGCGATAAGTAGGAAGATGCCTTTCAGCTGGATTGTATTCATGGTAGTTGAGTGATGAAACATGCCTTGTAATTGGAACCTGGGTTTGAATCCTTGATGTATATTTTTTTTTATTATTTAGATGTTGATTAAGTATATAGCAATGCTGTATGTTTTCCATGCATAAGATATCATTAATTTTAAGACATTCATGCATAAAAATACAAAAAATCACTCTTTTCGTTTTCAAAATAAATGCCATGTTAGTAAGAATTCTAAAGTGAAAAACTAAACCAAACATTTAATTCACTTTCTATTGGATCTGCAAACTATCTTCTCATTCTTCAGTTATGAATGGCGCTGCTGTGATCATGCGTGCACACTCATAGCCTTGGAGTTTTGCATGATATGTTAGCAATCATACACACTTTTGCTACGGCTGAGCGCACACAAAAAGACAAGGAGATCTCTCCTTACATTAATGAACATTACTGGATACTCTGTGTCTCAGGTTGCAAGAGGACTTGAAGTCCCTATACCTATGTCTATGAGGTGGGTGTGGCTATCCAAGAAAAGGATTGTTTGTTGTCGACCTGGTTCAGGTCGAACACATTTGTCCACTCCTCAGCAGGACACTGCACTTCTAAAAGATGCAGACAACAATTACCTTCCAGCATGTGTCTATAATTAGAATTCTAATTTACCTGGGTTGAACCGCACAGCCTTGTGTTGTTTGGCTATAGCAGGGCTCTTTGCTGATCAGAGCATGTTACAGATGATCACAGATTATGTCGCCTCATATTTGCAGAAGAAATGCCAATCATAACTGCAATAGGGTTATATTCACAGAATAAGTGACGTTTTCATCTACAAATGGGGGAAAGTAATTGTCTACCACCCCAGAGGAAACATTACGATGCAAAATACAAGGCACAAATGAATCACCACGGTCGTGTATCTATGGTGTTTTGGGGTTGGATGTCACAAGATGGTTTAGGTGTGATGTGGCAACTTGATGGCACATTAAATAGCAGCCAGTATAAAGACTTCCTTGAAAACATCATGGTTCCTTCTGTAAGGCCCAGATATCCTGATGAAATGATGAACTCCAGCAGGATAACCACCCTGTCCACACAAGTCAGCAGGTTTCAAACCGGTTCTTACAAAGGCAAGATATTACAGTGATTGATTGGCCTCCTTGCTCACCAGATTGGAATCCTATTGAAAATGTGTGGGCAGAGGTGAAGAAAGTTTTGGAGTTAAATTGGCTTGCAAAGCAACGTAAGACAAAAGATTTTTTTGGGGATCAAATCAGGATGCTTGGGCGGGGAAATATCCTCTTGTGGAAATTTGACTAGCCATTTGATATTATCCATGCCCCCTAGAATAAGGGCAGTAATAGAAGCAGAGGATTTACACACCTGATATTAAGTTAATTTCTATTTTTATTTGCTTTTTCATTTAGGAATATAGTATTTACTTATTTCATATTTAGTTTGAAAACAAAAAGGAGAGGTTTCAGTTTTTATGTGTGAGCATAAATGCCTTGAAATCAAAGTCTTACCAATTGGAAATTATATTACAATATGCATAATAAGCATTGCATTGAACAATGCTTTGCAAAAAATAAATAAATAAAAAAATATATATGCTTGGGATATGTACCTCGGTAGGCCTTATTACTACTACCAGCTGTTTATAACCACTCAGCTGTCAGTACATACTAGCAGCTGGTACTCAATATGAAAGGTGACAATAGAATGAAGCTAAAGGTATGCGTCCTGAGACACCATTGTAAACCAGCCGTAGAAATGATTTGGGCTTTGACAAATATATGCTTCAAGAGCCTGCCAATTTTTTTTGTCTTAGGGCGTAGATTATAAATGATAATGCATCTCAAAAATAGCTGCAGCACTGAAAGTGAACTCTTCATTACCAATAATAATGTACATAATTACAAAATAAGATACAGAACAGATATCGTGTACAAAGAACAAACACAAAAACATATCAGAACAGTTTTAACTATATGGCAGTCAAATTCTTCAATAAACTGCTAGAAAAGATTAAAACACGAACAAAACTGATAACATTTAAAGCAACAGTAATGGCATACCTGTTGGATCATCAGTTCTAAACAATAGATGAATTTATGATGACTTAATTTAATTGTCAAAGGTTGATCTTGTTGTGTCCTATTAGTAGAGGGTCCGGCAGAGGAATGGGCGATTTTAAATTATCTTTATTCTATATAAGAAAACATTTTTATAAGAATAATATGTGTTTTTTAACAAACATAATATGCCAATTATTCCTTGAAAATATCATTCTTCAAGTAATACCATTCACTCGCACTCTTTAAACCTCGGCCGTAAGTTGTGCATACAGTGATGCAACATGTGCAGTGGAACATTGGTGATTTCATGATGAATATTGGCCTTTAGTGTTTCAATATTTTGCAGGTGATCTTAAAGACAATACTCTTCAAGTATCCTCATGAGAAGAAATCGCACATGGTCAAATCTGGGGATCTTGCTGGCCAGGTGATGTCACCTCTACTGGAGATGATTTGATTTGGGAAACGTCTCCTTACAGCACTAATGGAGGCCCCTCCAATGTGACTAGTGGTTCCATCATGTTGAAACCAGTAAACATAAGGAAACCATGTAATTTCATTAGTAAGAAAAGTTTCGATCATGCTCATGCACCTGGCTGATGTCATGGTCCTTGCTTTTCCCTCATCATCCTCAAAAAAGAAAGGACCAATTATCCCAGAAGACAACACGGCACACCAAATGGTTACTTTCTCACTGTGCAATGGTTTCTCGTGTAATTGAAGGGGATTGTTTCAAGACCAATACCTGAAATTCTGTTTGTTTACAAAGCCAGACAAATAAAAATGTGATTCGTAAGACATCCATAACTTGTCAATATATTCCTCTTCATTCAGTGATTTAACACTCTTCACAAAATGTTATTTCTGAGAGAAAAATCATAAGGTTTTAGTTTGTGCACTATCTGAAGCTTGTAGGGATGAAAATGTGTGTGCAATATTCTTCTTACAGTCCTCCCTCATAAGTTCATTGCAGCAGAACGCTTCACTGCCGAGTGCATCGGACTTCTGTTCACTGCAACTCTTAGTGCATCAATATTTTCTGGTGTATGCTTCATCTTTCTGCTAGCTAGAGGCTCCTTCTTCAGTGCTGAACCAGTTTCCTGTAAGTTCTTAACCCATATTTTTATGGAATGAGCAGATGCGACAGGATTATGGTATCCTAAATTAAAATGACAATGAAACTGCCATTTAGCAGCCTCATAACTATCGTTTTCTTATAAAAGCTTTTCACTGCAAAAGCACATTGTTGATTTGTCCACTGATCCATGTTTACTGAATGGCACTGTCATAGTAACAGAAGGTACACACAGTTTTCATTTTATTCACTGAGCTATAAGAGAAAACACATAATGTAAAATCGTCCGTTCCTCTGTCGGACCCTATACTTTTTTATAATTTTAGATTTTAGTTTTAAGATTTTTGACGAATCACCTCTTTATGAGCATTGTTCAATACTATAAACACATGTGATAATAAAGCTATTATTATTATTATTATTATTATTATTAAATCTAAATTTTATGCAATGTTAAATGTCTTTGAACTTATACTTATCTCTAGCATACATTTTAGAGCATTTTGCAGTCCAGTTTTCAATGATGATGCCAGTGACAATTTCAAAACTAACATAAAACATCTGCCAATTCCATCATACTTGTTTTTTTTTTTTATCAGAGATAAAGCTGAGAAGCTTTGATTTATTGCTGTTCTGAGAAGAGAGATGTCTTCATTCTCAACATGTAAGATAAGTTTAAAATAGAGAGTTGAGGGTTGTTACACTACATCACTTATCATAGTGATGTAGTGTAACAACCCTCAACTCTCTATTTTAAATTATGACACATCACTGTTACAAGCTTCTAAATCTTCAAAAATTGAATGTAAGATAAGTGTTGTTCTATAATGGTATTTAAGCAGTTATACTCTTGTGACTTGTTTTTAAACAAGGTGATTCCAGACTGTCTTAAATCTACCATGGATATGTCTGCTAGCGAAAGTGTACGATACAAGCCACAAAATAAGATAATTCTCACAAAATGCATTCCTGTAAAATGGAAATTGGGTCTGGAACAGTTACCGTTTGGTAGTCTATAGCATATCACATGAACAGTATTGCACTAAAAAAGATGTTAGCAAACTTAATATGACTTCCAAATGATCTGTTTACAACAAAACTGTGCAGCTCCAATTATCTTATATGATTACTATACAATAATATGTTTTTCTCATCAAATTCATTATTTCTTTTAACACAATTATATATGGTTCCTAAAGAGTCAAAATATCTTATGTGCCAAAATGCCAACTTTACAAATGGACATATGTTCTAATAGGCCAAGAACAGAAGTCAAGATTATAATCTCAGTTTCAACATACTTTGAGACTTTTATTCGACCTTTCAATCTTTGGGCAGTTGTTCTGTCATACAATGGCATAGCATCAGGTTTGTTTAAAATGTTGCTCAAGATATTTTGACTTTCTAGGGGTGATAAAGTACAGTTTATATATAATTAACAGTATGATAAATTATTCTTACATAATATTCCTGAGCATTTTCTGAAGTCTCCTCAGTAAAGGAGTACTCCCTGCAGTTTAAAGAATACAGGTCAACAATGCAATCACATAGTCTATTTTACACTCTGTAAACGTAAATTTTAGTGTGGATTTGCATGTGAGAGGTTAAGCCTCAACACCTGTGATTCCAGATAATGGAGGACCAAAAAGTTGGTGGACAAGAACAGAGTAAACTATGGAGAGAATAGGCATGGGAGACATATGGAAACTAAAAGAAAGAAACAACAATGACATTGGAAAATTGGTAAGGAGCAGAATAGAAGATTTAAAAAGACAAGAGATATGGGGAAGCTTAGGAAATAAGAAATCATTAACTTTCTACACAACAATAAAAAGAAATGGGGGGAAGAGAAGAGTACATTGATCATTGTAACAGGCAGCACAAAGAAGAAGTGAAAAAAGAATCTGTGACTTATGCAGCAGAAGGGAAAACATAACTATACAGGGTGGGTTTGAAGTCCACTGACAAACTTTATGGGGTGATTCTTGACTGGAAATGGAGCACAAAAGTTAATATCACCTTGTGTCTGGAAATGCATAGTTTCCACAGTAGATGGTACTGAAGAACGACATCAAACAAAGAGCCCTGGCACACAGTACATGGTCTGAATCCCATCCATGGCACAACAGATGTTCAAAGTGGTCTCCATGGGATGCAAGGCACATGTTCACATGTCGTATCATGGATTGCCTCAGTCATTCGAATGTTCTGGGCTGTGGACATGCTGTTAAGGGTTTGAACATCAGGAATAGGCTCACCATATACAATGTTTTTCAGATGCCCCAAAGTACAAATCCAGGGGTTTTAAGTATGGAGGCCATGCAACAAGGCCTCCACGTCCTACTCAATGTCTGGGGAAAATGATGTTGAGGTGTCGGTGAAGATTAATGCGGAAGTGGGCTGGTGCTCCATCGTGCTGCAGAGTGTTTTGCAGGAAGTTCAGATACATTTCTCCATTCAGGCGTTGAGCAAGAGGAACTGATTCACGTAGAAAGTCACCAATAACCCCTGCCCAAACACTGATGCTGATGAAGATGCTTCAACCATTCACTGAAGATTTTCTGTAGCCCACAGATGACGATTATGCAAGTTAATGATGCCATCTCTGCTAAAGGTCACTTCACTGGTGAAGAGGACTGAAGACATAAATCCCATAATGATGATGACCTATTGCACACCCCAGCGACAGAATCTTTCCTGTGGAGGAAAATCTGCTGGTGATAATCCCTACACACGTTGGAGGCGATATGGATAACAGAGGTGTTCATGTAGGATACAGATAACCGTCCTTGGCTTACACATGTTGCCTGGAGCTTGTACCAGGGTTGTTCTCCACATCTGGTGTACCCACAGTCTGAGGCCACCTTGAATATTATCTGTCTCAAAAAACCCATGCTCATACAAACACCAAAAAATGGTTCCAAATGTTGTGTGATGTGGGTGGTGCTGTCTGTCAGGGTACATGGCTCAGTACATCTGTACTGCCTCTCGACCGTTTCCACCTGCTTGGCGATACACGAACACCATCTCGGCTTGTTCCTGGAATAAATACCGGACCATTGTGCTTCTAGGTTGCTTAAATCACACTATCTGCAACACACAAAATGCACCCTGCAAGTTATAGGAGAATATCGTCAGTGCTATTTACCGCGGAAACTTTGCATTTACGGACATAAGGTGATATGAACTTTTGTGCTTTATTTCCAGTCAGACACGCTGAAGTTTGTCGGTGAACTTGGAAACTCATCCTGTATTATTTAATAGAATGTAGAGAATTAATGCTATGTGGGAGAAAAAGTGCAACAAATTGGATGATAAAATTGTAGCCATAAAAATGTTAACAGGGAAAGAGAAGAACAGAATCGAAACATGAGGAGTTTTTAAGGAAAGAAAAGAAAAATGGGCCAGAAAAGTAAGGGATATAAGAAAGGAAGAAAGATAAAATGAAGAGGAGGAAACAATATAAAAGGTTAAGGTTGGTCAAAGGGCCACCCAGCAGACCTAAAAGGCCTGGGCAATTTGTATATAAGTTTAAGCTAGATATATAGGAACAATTAATGTATGAAAAGCTAAGTAAATTGAGATGTTGAAAAAAATTCATGATAATGGAGGAACACTTAAACTTTCATTTTGCAAAACTATATGAGTTTATGAAGCCTTACACTACATCACTTCTGGTTTATCTGTAGAGCTAGAGTAACTCACATTTTGTTAAAGGTACTGGTACTATAAAACAATACTGGCATCATATTAAGGATGGATGATACAAAATTGCAACTTTACATTTTCAACTACAGTGGACAGATGATGCAAACTGCATTTTAGCACATATATCACTTCCAATCTATGCTTTCTTGCTTAGCAGCTGTTGTTGCAGAGTTCTCAAATCTTTGCTTACATGTTGGACATATGACCACACCTATAGCCAAATTTTGCTAATAAAGATTGCATTTTAACTTTGCTAAATCCTTTTATATATTGCATTTATACTTATAAATAAAGCATACATTGTATACTATTGCTCACATTGTTATGTACTTTGCTGTTTTTACGTAATTTGTAAATACTTCTATCTTAATGCTTTGAATTCTGCAAAATGAATTTTATTATTAATCCATTTGCAATCTCAATTTCTGAACTTTCCTTTGCATTTTCATTTTGTTGAATCTATCTTATATATTGTACACAATGATTGCTGTATGGTGGGATCACAGATCACATAATGCATGCTCCACCTGCACTGCAGTGACCTCAGTATTTTTCCACTGCGCACTAGTGATGAATGACCTACTCAACACTATGTTTATCAGCTATGTTATATTTTTACTGCATCAGTTGCTACCTTCTGTTGTGCTGTAAGCATTAGAGTTTGTACATTGTGCATCTCAAAGGTGAAAGTTTTTCAAGACATATGTGAGTGCATGTGTGTGTGTGATTTGCTTAAGAGTGTTCTTGTTATTGTTGCTGTTCTGCTCTTGTTATTAGCCCCTGAAATGCCTCCCAACAAATTCATGTTTGAACAACAAATTTTTAGGTACGATACATATGTAAAAATCAGATCATGTAGACAATGTCAGGAGAAATTTCCTGGTATTGCAGTTCCAGGTAGAGAAACTGGTAGATATCTGGTTAATAAGTTTAGGACAATGGGATTGCTAAACCTATGAAGTGAAAACATTCTAACAGAGGAAAAAACTGACGAAATTTGTGCTTCATTTGAAAGCTTATAGCAACAATTCCCACAATATAGACGATCTTAAGGACAATATAAGAAGAGAAATTATGAGAATTAATCAAGAAGAACTTATGCACGTGAATGGAAGTTTCATCTGAAGATGCCAGGAATGTCTCAATGCAGATGGACACCACTTATAACAAGGTTAATACTCATTATAGTGCATGTTACTATCACTTGTGAGTAAGTAATGTGGGAGATTTAGAACGGAAAACTCCCCACAGTGCGAAGAACACGCATGCACACAATCTATGACTCCATAATATAGTGAAAGCTCTGCATTTATGCTTATTCCTGAATTGATGTAACATGTTCTATGGATGAATAAATAAATGCAATGAAGTTCACAGTCACTCCTCAGTTCCTTTAATCATAATGCAAGCATGCACTGCTAACACTAAAGAAACTTGTCAGTGAATAAGAAATGGCAGAATATTTTTTGTGACAGTTTAATTAAAGTTTCCAATATTTTCAGTGGCACTGCTAGTAATAATAATACTGTTAAAAGTGCATGTTAGTGAGTTTCGAAAACAATGATAATAAGGACTTTCCAAATCTGGCAGCAACCACAAGGATAGAAAAAATTGAGGATCCCAGGAGAAAGACATCTCTCAACCCAAAAATACAGGAGGCATAGAACTTTTTTTTTTTTTTGAAAGAATATTTTAAAATGTCAGTACCACAAACAGATTCAGTACACCTTGCTCCATGAGTTTTTCATGCTAGATCCTGGATGATATGAAAATATATGCTTGAAAAAATTATTGGAATGTTGAACTCAGTATTATAGAGCAGAAAAAGCTCATTTATAATTCAATAGTACAAACTATATTACTCTAAGTAACAGAAATAGGACAATGAATAGGGAACAAGAAGGAAAATTATTAACAATAGAGATGTATTTTTGGTGAAGGGCTCCTCGAATCTCAAGAAGGGATAAAATTAGAGAAATAATGGAGGTAAAAAAGAATGAATTGGAAATAACAGAAAAGAGAACATTAAAATGGTTCGGCCACGTGAAAAGAATGGGAAAGAATAGAATACTAAGAATGGGAAGACCAAGAGAACAAAGGATGGATGGGGTCCGAAAAAGCATGCCATCTAAAGATGCAGAGGATAGAGATTTATGGAGAAATAAAATTATGAATGGGTTGTAGGAAAAATACTGTATGGTAGATAATTCCTTAAAATAAATAAATAAAAAAAAACTGTTGTAAAAACTAAACAAAGTAAAGGGTGTAAAAAGGTGTTGTGTCATACAAAAGAAGCACATCTGCAACTTTTACCTAATACCACTTCCTAACATGGCATGTTTACAGAAGTATACTACCATCACGCTCTGTTAGAGGCTTTGATAAGTACTATCTAAAAATGTTAACTCGTGACAATAGAGATTTCATAGTTATTTTAAAATCATTTTTAAATTAAACTCTGATTAAATTTGCTTAAACACAATCTCTGCAGATACAGAGTTAAATGTTTTAGATAAATCAATGTTGTATAGCCGAAAATTTATACTTCACTTTTACTTTCTCTACTGCTTACCTAGTAGGGACTATTACATTGCACCCAAAAATTCAATATCGAAATTTCACCAGAAATATGTGTTTTGAGACCTACTGAATAAATGATGATAAAATAAGAAGCATATCTCAAAAACGAAATGTCGGATAAATAATACAAGCTCTCCAGGCTGTTACCAGAGGATGTCTCACAACCCAAGCGCCCAGACATGCCCAATCTTCTATGGCTTTTGGGAACCACTGTACCTCTGAACCCAACCCAATTCGAACAGCTTCAGATGGGAGGGGCTCAGATCTTCGGCCCCATGTACTTCTAGTGATACCAGAAGTACCATGAATGCTAGGGTCTGCAGTGCCCCACACTATGGCAGCTGAACAAGTCAGAACCACTCCCCTATGGGAATTAAGACTTATAGAAGTCTCTCTGTTTCATAGTGATTTACTGTGAATGAAATAATTTATTAAATTAATTGAAAATTCTGAATTATTTTTCAATGTTCACTACCATACATTTTTTTCAGTAGCTTGAACAAAAGCTATATTACATATGGTTCTCAATTGTATTTTATGGCTCAGCATGTCTTATGAATATCAACTTACTTAGAAATTGGTCACACTTTGTGACCTGCTACATACGAGGGTCGACTCATAAGTCCCGGGCCTCACACAGAGATGGTGTCACTAGGCCAGTTAGACGGTAGCATTGTATAGTTTTACTCTAGACTAGCTTGTATCCATAGTTATAGGTCAATAGCTTGTTTAGTTTTTGAATGACAGCATTTTAAACAAGACAACTTTAGAGTTTTCACGAAAATGGAGGATTTGGAAAAATGAGCAGTGATTAAATACTTCCATTTGAAAGGCTTAACGCCTAAAGAAATGGACAGTACATTGAAAGACTCTGCCCCTTCATATTCAATGATTAAAAGGTGGGTTGCAGAGTTTAAAATGGGACATACCAGCACTAGTGATGAGCCTAGCTCTGGATGCCCTGTGGAAGTCACAACTCCAGAGATGATTGAAAAAAATTCATCGTTTAGTACTGGAAGACCACAGATTAAAGTTGTTTGAAATAGCAGAGGCTGTAAACGTATCAAAAGAATGTGCAGGTAATATTTTAAGTAATGTTTTGGGCTTTCACAAGGTCTGAGCGAGGTGGGTGCCACGTTTGTTGACACCTGATCAAAAGTTGCATAGAAAAACTGTTTCTGTTAAGAATGTGGAGCTCTACCATAAAAATCCCAATGAATTTTTGAGATGGCTTATTACCATGGATGAAACTTGGATACATCACTAGACTCCAGAAAGTAAATCACAGTCAAAGCAGTGGATTGCGCCAGGTGAACCAACTCCAAAAAAGGCAAAGTCGATTTTGTCAGCTAACAAGGTTATGGCGAGTGTTTTCTGGGATGCACAGGGAATTATTTTTATTGATTACTTGGAAAAGGGTAAAAGTATCACTGGTGACTACTATGCAAGCTTACTGCAATGTTTGAGTGATGAGGTGAAAAGACAAAGACCTCATTTGGAAAAAAAAAAAATCTTGTTTCATCACGACAATGCTCTGGCCCATCGTTCAGTCATTGCAATGGGGAAAATTTGCGAATTAAAGTTCGAATTGCTTGAACATCCTATTCGCCACATCTAGCACCCAGTGACTACCGCCTGTTCCCTAATCTCAAAAAATTTCTTGGAGGCCAAAGATTTCACAGCAACGAGGAGGCCAAAGATTTCACAGCAACGAGGAGGCCATTGATGCGGTAAACAGCTATTCTGAGGACCTTGATAAATCGCACTATAGAGATGGTTTAATTAAACTATAACACCGGTATGACAAATGTATTAACCTTTCTGGAGATTATGTTGAGAAATAAAAAAAAATTCTTTTTAATGTTTTCATTGAGACGCCCGGGAGCTATTAGCCGACTCTCATACTAGCCTATCATACCTAGGTAGACACTCCCACTTCAAACTTATGTCAGCAAAAATAGGAAAACTTGACTACAAACTGTGAGAATGAAATTGTCTGGATAGTAAAATCTGAAATGCTATTTGTGTGGAAAGGTAGAATCAGATTGAAAAATTCAATGTCATAGCCAGGATTTGAACCATGGATATTTGGCTCTTTATGCCACTGCTCTAACCAACTAGGCTAGCTAGGTAACATGCGGCATGTCATTAAATGTGGAAGAATAATTACAGCAACACCCTGCTTAACCAAACAGTGGAGGAGAGAAAAAAAAAATTCTGATGTGATACATTCACACGCCTTTCTCTACCCTCTATCATTTATTAGGGTATACAAACTATTCTTAGCCAAACTTATTTTTCTATCTACTACATTTTAATCCACATAAACCTTTGCAGAAATAGCTACATTACATGTTACATTATAGATACAAAAGGAACAGTGACAGCCAAATGTTTAAGAACAGGTTGCTATACGCTACCTTAAAATTCCATACTGCTTCCATGCAATCGCGAGAAACAACTGAATGTTGAAAGGACTTTAAGAGACTGACCATGAAATGAACAATTCAAATCTTTAATAATGGATATCTCAGAAACGGCTTATGCCACAAAAAAAATTTATTTTAAATAAACTGTGTGTTTTAAAGAGATCTACATCTTTTGTGTAATATGCTTTCGTCTATCACTCAACATTTACCAGTTATACAAGATTATACAAAATTCCTTCCAAATGAAAAGGACTTCATAGGCTATTCCCTGAAAATTCAAGATATATATTTTATTTATCATGTAAATATCTTTCATATATGGCATTTAATCAAAATCGTTATAGTCATGTTTTAGAAAATCACAAATTTCAAAAAAATGTTCCATGTAAAGGACTTTTGGGGTAGGGGGATTGTGTTGAAAATCTTTGTATTGCATCTTTGGAAAATATTGAACCTAAATTCCAAGTTTGGTACTTATCCGACTTTTCATTTTTGAGTCACAGACACAAGACATTTGGATTCAGGGGCCTCAAAACATGTATTTCTGATGAAATCTTGGTATCAAAATTTGGGTGGAATGCAATACTTCCCCTAGTTACTATACATAGTAGAGAAAGTAAAAATATACTGATTCTATGAAACAGTCTGTAAACACTGTAATGCATACTTTAATACTACATGAGTAGCAGTTTTTTTATTAAACATTACTGCATGCATTTGGAATATAATTATTTTCGTCCTTTAGCTGCTTAAAATCTTTACCATCGACGCATTATCCAAAATGGCTCTGCCCCATTAGTTCAGTTAAATGAGGTTCTACTGTAATTATCATGCAAAATCCCTATAACATCTGTTATCCACAGTTCTGCTGTGAAGAAAACATCCCTGGTAACCTTAAAGGTCCAGGTTCAATGCAAAGACGCTTTAAGCGACATGAGAATGCGCCTTTCACAGGTTGCAATTACTTATTTTGAGAACAGTTAGGCTGAAACAGCTTTTGAAGCAGGAGATATGGAGCTTTTCTTTCCCCAGTTTTGGAATTTTGGGGGTGACAATACTTGCTTTAGAAATAAACTACGTCTCTCTTTCAGGCTTGCTAATTTAATGTTTTTGTTTGGATCAATTTCACAAGCAGCTGAGGAGGGATATTTTTTGTGAAACTCTGGACTTAGTTTTGCATTACAAGAGTTCTGGCTTTTTAAAAAATTGTTCCAATGCTTTATTCTGCTAGGAACAATTGGAGTGACATTTTCTTTGTTATGACATACGGGAGATTCACTATGAGATGTCGCTATATTAATGGCAGCAAAATCTGCTTTTGAGTTCTCTGTTTTAGGATTACCTTGTACATCTACAACAGATGACTGCAATTCATTCCTGTTGTCAGACACAGTTTTATTAAGTGAATCAGTGTTTGGCGTGGTTTGTTTGGGTTCAAACTTTTCACGGAGTAATGAAAATTTACGACGAGGTCTGTTGGAAAATTTCTTACCATTCTGTTCATAACCACCTAATCTAATATCATTAACACTGCTCTCATTCACATTATGAGATAATGTATATGGGGATGTATTAAGAATTACTTCTGGATGTCTGTTGCTGATGGTAGATGTTTGATTTGAGCAGCCCATGTCCTTATCAGGAGTGTGTTTTAACTTAGATAAAAATAACACTTCTTCTGGAGAAAGGTATGGCTGAGGGGTTCTGGTTTCTGTTGGGCAGCAAAATGAAGCATTGGTGTTTGAAGCATTCTGCAATTCCACTGAAGAATTACTGTGGGCATCCCAAAGGACATCTGTAGAATTATATAGATTACACACAGATCCTCCATGACGAATTTCATCAATAGTGGCTACCAGCGTGCTAGCAGAACCATGACATTGTCTCTGTTTCTGTGGTTCACTATTATCTGTGCTAATGCTAGACTCTTCTATTTCCTCCATAATGGTATCCAGCATTACTAATGGGAAAAGAGCACCATGTTGATCCACAACATAGGGACGCGCTACAAAGAGATTAGGATCTGAGTCTACGGTAACATATTCGGCAAGTGTTTGATCCTCACTGGCAACATCACATACAGCGAGATCATCCGCTAGTGTATCTAAGTAGTCATCCTGTCGAGTTCGCAAGGCTCGAGCACCAATGGTGGGTTTCCTGCAAGGTAGCGGCGGAGGAGATATTGCTTCACCACGCTCTGATGAAGTAGATGTAAGTGTTGTGGTAGTGCTGGTAAGAGTATCTCTTCTTCGATCCCGTACTACACTGTCGTCATGAAGCCAAGTCTCTATATCTGAATATCCTCGCCAAGAGCGAAGACCCCAAGCTTCCCTTGCAATATTCACTGCACATATATTCTCATAATCATGAGCAGAAAGCACCTCACTAGGAACCGATAGTACATCACTAGGAACTTCATCTCCCTCCATAGACTGAACATCTGAGCTTTTAAAACTTCCTACCGTAACCTCTTGGGTCCTTAAATCAGATAGCCTAGATGGTAACACAGGTTCGCCAATAGATATGCCTTCCATATGCTTATTGACCTCTACTCCTTTATCTATGTCAAACCCCACAAGATCTGGAGAGCACAGTCCACGGCGTTTTCTTATTCTTTCCTCCATTTCACATTCATCTCCAGGACTGCGACCTTTATCATCCGCACACCATTCTAACTCAACTTCCATTTCAGGTTCCAAGGAGCATATTCCACGTCTCTTCTGTTTTCTCAGCTTTTCATTTTCTTCTTCAAATTCTTCCTGCATTTTAATATCTGTTCCTTCTTTAACAAAATTAAAAGCTACATTCTCTGGAGAATAAATTCCTCTTCTTTTATGTTTATGAATACTCTCATCTAATGCTTCCTTAGTTTCGCAAGATGGCCATTCATTTTCAAGTTTATGGCTAACTTCTTTGTCATCTGAGAAACTGACAACAGTATTTTCTGTGTCAGTAGCCTGTAAGGTATCTGTGGAGCCTGCACTGCATTTAACTGTTGGACTTGTGGTTTTACCAGAGATCCAATGTGTAAGCAACAGGTTCTTGTCAGTGTATGTGTCCTCCGAGTGAGGGGAACCTTCCTGGGAGGACACAGCATCCAACCTGTAACATAAAAAATAACAATTAAGTTATACAAACAGAAAGAGTTCAAAGAAATAACTACACTAATCTTCAACAAGGATAAACCTAAATTTGAGAAGTTCACATATCACCCTAAACATTTCCCAAATTCCAAAAGATCCTTAAAGAATTCAACATACTTCCAGCAGTGCAAAACAAATGTAACTTAAAAAACATGCTAAAATCAGAACACATAGACAAAATTCCATTCGAGAAGAAATCACACGCATATAAACTACACTGTTTAGAATGCAATAAAATATATATTGGAAAAACCAAAAGAAACATAGGCACAAGACTAAAAGATCGCTTCAAAAAATATCAGATAATCAGATGTAGCCAATCACTTCTGGAAAGAAAATCACAATTTAGAAGAAAAATAGGGCTATGAAATTCAGTGCATAACCCTGTAAAAGTGAGCTTATCTATATAAGTAGAGGAAGCATTGCATTCTACCTAAAAATTCAATATAAAGATTTCACAGAAAATGCATGTTTTCAGCTTCCTAAATAAAAAAGAAAATCTGATGTGTTACATTCACAGGACTTTTTCTACCCTCCAGTGCTTCGTAGTGGGTAAACAAATTATTCTTGCGAAACTTTATTTTCCTGTCCTCTTCATTTTAATTGAGATAAAACTTTCCAGGAATTGCACATTTCATTATAGATACAATGGGAATAGTGATAGTTAAATGTTTTACAACTGGATGCTATATGCTGACCTTAAAATCCCATACTGTTTCCATGCAATTGCAACAAACAACTGAATGCTGAAAGAACTTTAAGAGAATGACCAAGAAATGAACAACTCGAACCATTAATAATGGATATCTTGGGAATGGTTCATGCCACAAAAAAGTTATTTGAAATGCATTGTGTCTCTTAAACATATCTACATTTCTTATGTAGTACATTTTTGTCTATTGATTAACGTTTACAAGTTATACAAGATTCCTTCTGAATGAAGAGGACGGTAATTCTGTGCAACGCCTCTATTTATTATGGTGACTCGTGCAGTCTTATTGAAGTGCCAACATCACTGTATATTCACGGCATGCCAGTCGCTACCAATGTACTATTTAACATCACTAGACGTTAAACAAATGTGGAAAGCACATACACGCATTATGTTGAAATGTCCATGATATTTTGAAATGCCCATTTTGAACAAGAGAAGAACCTGGATAACTAGTGGATGTCACACGCAATGAAGACATGCGTAAAATAACTAATGCGTGTTTTCTGTGTGGAGAAATAAAAAGTGAAATGTGCATAAACATGGGTACAAAGCACATAAACATGCGTGTATTGTGTGCAAAAACACAAAAATCAAAAGCAATGATGCCATAAAACAAAACACGTAGATGAAGCCAAACATAAATAATGTTTAAAGCAAAGCATATGTAAACTACACAATAAAATATGCATGAAATTTTGGGAAAGTCTGCAACATATGAAGTTTAGAATGGTCTATTTTTTAAAATTCATTTTTACTTATTTTTCTTCTCATTCATTATTCTACCACGTACGTAGTCGGTAGAGGAGGTATTGCATTCCACCCAAAAATTTGGTAACGAGATTTCACCGGAAATACATATTTTGAAACCACTGAATGAAAATAAAAGAAACGTTTACTTATTCTACCATGTACCTAGTAGGTAGAGAAGGTATCACATTCCACACAAAAATTCTATACCAAGATTTCAGTGGAAATACATGTTTTGAGGCCCCTTAAATGAAAAGAAAAAGAACTTTTACTTATTCTAACACGTACCTACAGAGTGAGCCAAAAAACTCCGAACCGGCTGCGTGGTGATTTTCCTGTCCGCATCCTCGGCGCTCGCTGCCGTCATCATAGAAACGCGCGGATGAAACCATACAACATTTTTAAAACTATTTTTAAAGGCTTTGCTTAACAATTTTATGAAAGGAGATGCTGAAACTGGCCACCGTCGTCCATACATTTTTGGCACCTCTTTAGGAAACTATCCATCACTCGCCGTAGTTCACATTGAGAAATGCTGGCAATTTTTTGGCAGATATTTTGTTTTAATTCTTCCAGGGTGTGTGGGTTTGTCTTATACACTTTATGTTTTAAGTTACCCCAGAGGGATATTTTATGAACAATATCGGTGCACAGTGTTTTTCCAATGGGCTGCTATAAACAAAGTTGCGCTTGTTGTGGTTTTGCTGGCAGTGTGAAGCGCAGTACTGAGTTGACGGTGGTGTGATGTAGTTCAGTTATTACAAGTTATTTATTATTTTGTCCTGTACTTAGTCACAAAGTATATTACGGCTCAATGTATGTTTTCTACTGCACAGCATGCATTTATTTATGATTCGTATGTGTTAACTCGGTCAGCTCGCCAAGTGAAAGTACGATTTGCAGAAAGATTTCCATGTGTAAAAGTTCCAGGCCATACAACAATCCATGAAGTTTACAGTAAATTTCAGGCCACAGGAAATGTTAAGGCTAAGAAATATAAAAGACAGCATACAGTTCTTACCCAAGAAACATTAGATGACATCGGTTATCATTTGGAAAATTCCCCCCAAAAATCACTTGGCGTCTTTCACAACAGGCAGGCATTTCTTATGGCTCTGCGCGAAGAGCTACCAAATTGCTGAAGTTAAAACCACATAAAATAACTGTGGCACATGCTCTTCACCCAGGTGATCTGTAATTAGGTGCACATATCTCAATAGTGTACATAATGGCGAAATAGACCCATATTTAATATTTTTCTCGGACGAGGCTTGGTTCCACCTTCATGGATAATATGTGTACACAAAATAGTCCTTATTGGAGCACTGACAAACCTAATATTGTTCATAAAGTACCCCTTCATGATGAAAAAATTGGTGTATGGTGCGCCAAGAGCAGAGAAAGAGTTATAGGGCCATTTTTTTTGAGTAAACAGTTGACGCCTGTACATATGTGAATACAATTTTGCCCCCTTTTTTTGCAGAATTAACAGACAGGGAGCGTGATTTTGCCTTTTTTCAACAAGACTCTGCAACAGCTCATATGGCCAATATTTCAATTAGAACAACTAAAAGTGTATTTCAGGAGTGTATTTATTAGTAGAGATTTGTCCCCCGACCTAACCCCCTGCGATTTCTATCTCTGGGGTAACTTAAAATATAAAGTGTACATGACAAACCCACACATCCTGGAAGAATTAAAACAAAATATCCATCAAGAAATTGCCAGAATTTCTCAACTATGAACTACGGTGATGATGGATAGTTTCCTCAAGAGGTGCCAAAAATGTATGGACAAGGACGGTGGCCAGTTTCAGCATCTCCTTTCATAAAGTTGGTAAGTAAAGCCTTTAAAAGTAGTTTTAAAAATGTATGGTTTTATCTGTATCTTTCTATGATAGCAGCAGATGGCAATGAGCGCCGAGGATGTGGACAGGAAAAACACCACGCAGGCGGTTCGTAGTCTTTTGGCTCACTCTGTAGTAGGAAGAGGAGGTATTTCCTTCTATACAAAAAATTTGATACCGAGATTTCACCGAAATTACATGTTTTGAGGCCCCTTGAATGAAAAGAAAAATAAATTTTACTTATTTTACCACATATCTAGTAAGCAGAGGTAAAAATGCTTTTTTTTTGGGTTCAGGGGCCTCAAAACATATATTTCCAACGAAATCTCAGAATTGCATTTTTGTGTGGAATACAGTATCTCCTCTATCTACTACGTACATGGTAGAATAAGTAAAAGTTATTTTCCTTTTTATCCGGGGTGCCTCAAAACATGTATTTTCGATGAAATCTCATCAAATTTTTGCGTGGAATGCAATACCTCCTCTACCTTTTTAGGTACGCTGTAGAATAAGTAAAAGTGCTTTTATATTTAGGGGTCTCAAAACATGTATTTCTGGTGAAATCTGTGTGTGAAATGCAATACTTCTACCTAACGCGTACGGTTTAATATGCTTTGCTTTAAACATATGTGTTTGGCTTCATCTGTGTGATTTGTTTTCCGGTTTATTGCATTTTATTTTTGTGTTTTTGCACACAATCCACACATATTTTTGTGCATTATACCCATATTTATGCATATTTCACTTTTTATTTAGCCTTATAGGAAACATCAAATACATCATATGCAGATTTCAACATCACCTGTGGGTTCCCTGCTTGTTTAATGTCTAGTGATGTTGTTGCATATAATGTTGGTAGCGACTGGTATCCAGCAAAAAAAAAAGTTGTGATATTGGCACTTCAATAAGTTCTGCGCGCGGCCACCATAATAAATAGAGTCGTCGCAGAGAATTACCAAGAGGACCACAAAGGCTGTTCCCAGAAAATTTAAGATATACATTTTGTCAGTAAATATCTTTAATATGAGGGACATTTAAAAAATCTTGCACACGGAACATGCGCAACCGTTACAGTGGCATGATGAAGTTTAAATTTATGTTAGTTGTGAGTCAGACTTAGGCTTGACGACTGTATATGTGTTTGCTGGTTCACATGGTTGTATCATGAATAATTCAGTTTTAATTCAGTTTTAAAATGGAAGCTGAAACTGGGTCAGGTTGGATTACACATATTGACAGCGCTCCTACATCAAAATCGAATCCCTATGTGGAGTGAACCCAACTGAAATTTATGCTTTGAGAGAGTTGTGTGGGTATACTGTAGTGGATCGTAGCACAGTATCATGGTGGTCTGCTTGTTTCCGTGAAGGTCGGGTAAACATTGAAAACAACCCAAGAATTGGAAGGCCATCAACTGCAACAGACTACACCTCTCAGATTATTGTTAATGACATTTTGAGAGAGGAGCAATGAAAAACATGTGAGAAAATTGCATATGAGGTCAGAATGTCTGTCACTTTAGTTTACAGAATCATTACTGAAAAGTTAAAGATGAGAAAAGTTGCTGCCAGATGGGTTCCACATGATCTGAGAGAAGAGCAGAAGCAGGTCGCAAAAGAATTGCTTCAACATTATCGAACAGAAGGAGAACAGTTTCTGAAAAGGATTGTTGCACTTGATGAAACTTGGATAAGATTTTGAGCCAGAACTGAAGTGTCAGTTGTCACAATGCAAGGTTCCGACTCTCCACGCCCAAAAAAATCATGCCACCAACACTCAAAGGTGAAACTGATGATGATCTTTCCATATAACATTAATGGAGTTGAAGCTACAAATAGAGTGCCCCAGAGGACGTCTGTAACAGGTGCATACTACAAGCTGTTTCTGCAAAATGTTTTGCGCCTGAAGATATGTCAAAGAAGGCCTGACATGCTTGCAGCTGGTGTCCTCATTTTTCACAATAATGCAAGACTGCATATTGCCCTACCAGTAAGAGAAACGCTTGATAAATATGGATGGGAAATACCTCCCCAATCACCATACAGTCAGCCCACCAGACTTTGATTTGTTTCCCAAATTGAAGGAACTACTCCGTGGAAAACATTTTGATACAGTTGATGAAGCTTCCAGTGAAGTGACCCAAGTAATCAGACAGCTCAACAATGAAGGTGTCCTATTCGGAATACAGAATTTGTCAAAACATTGGGAAGCTGTCATAAGCAAGAATGGAGATTATATTGAAGGCCTGTAAACGTATTTAGTAAAATAAATTATTTTCTTTACTTCTATCTTACAGTGTGCAGAACTATTGAAAAGACCCTCGTATATGGTATTTTAATCAAAATCATAAGAGTCATTTTTTAGAAAATAAAAAAAAAAAAAAAAAAAAAAAAAAAATTTAAAATCTTTCATGTAAATGGTAGTTTGGGGTGGGAAGATTTTCTTGAAAATGTTTGTGTCACATTTTTGGAAGGTTTGACCTAAATACCAGGTTCAGGGTTTATGCCACATGCATGCACGCACGCACGCACACACACACACCCACCCACAAGGCTCATTGTGGAATTCAGGGTGGCTCAAAACATATATTTCTGGCAAAATCTTGGTATACAATTTTTGGGTGGAATGCAATACCTTTTTCTCTATCTACCATGTAGTGGTAGAGAAAGTAAAAAAACATTGTTACAAAAAACTTCCATGCACGCGTGTGTCTATGAACAGCATAACTCAAACTCTAAAAGTTGGTATTTAAGTTCAGCACTTCCAGGATGTGAGACGAAGATTTTCAAGAAAATTTCTCATATCCTCAACTATAATTTACATGGAAAAACTTCTGGTAGTTTCTATTTTCTCAAAAATGGCTCTACTAATTTTGATTAAAATATGATATGTTTAAGATACTGCATGACAAACAAAAAGTATATATTGAATTTTCTGAGAATAGCCTGTGAAATCCTATTCATTCATTGCCGGTTAGGATATTAAATGTAATCTTTGAAGGGGGGAAAGGTACCTGGGAATTGGAAAATAGCAATAGCGGTGCCAATATTTAAGAATAAAGGGGAGGTAAATAACCCAGAAAATTATGGGGGGATTAGCTTGCTGTCAGTGTTAGGTAAAGTTTATACAGGGGTTTTGGCTGAAAGAGTGCAAAGTTGGGCGGGGCAAGAGGGAAAAGTATCTGATCTCCAGCTGGGATTTCGGAAAAACAAGAGAGTAATAGACAATATTTTTATTATATCTTCAATGGTTAATAAATATCTATCAAACAAAAGGGGATGATTGTATATCTTATTTGTTGATTTAGAAAAAACCTTTGATAAAATAAATAGGGAAGCGTTATGGACCAAATTGGGCACCAAAAGAATGAGCAACAAGTGTATAAGAACAATACAAACAATCATGAAAATAATGATTTTTGTAAAAGGTTTGATAAAAATGTAAGGACGAAGGAGATTAAAAATGATATAGGTTTAAGGCAGGGCTGCAAGTTAAGTCCTATATTATTTAATTTATTCATTGATGATATTTTAGAGATAGGTTTGAAAGTAGTCACTCTCCAACAATTGGTAATGAGGAGATACCAGGGTTATTATTTGCGGATAATTTGGTTGCAGGATCAATAACTACTGTGGGATTAAACAAAGTAATTGGAGCAATAGAAAGGTTTTGTAACAAGTGGAGCCTTAGAGTTAATACAAGCAAAACGAAAATAATGGTATTCAGAAAGGGTAACAAGCTGAGAAAGGATGAAAAATGGAGTTGGAAAGGTAAGGAAATTGAGCTTGTTAGGAATTTTTATTATTTGGGAGTAAGACTAAGTAGCAATGGTAGATGGGGAGAACAAAAAAAAAATAGGTTTTAGCTAAAGGAAAAGTGGCAATGAAAGCTATTAGAGCATGATTAGATAAAATACCTGGGATGCATGTAAAATGGATAGAAAGAGTATATGGAGCAGTAGTTGAGGCAAAAATGCTGTATGGTGCAGAGATTTGGGGTATCGAGGAGGGGTGGGAACAGGTAAATAAGGTGCATAGGAGCTTTTGTAAAATAATTTTGGGTCTACCAAGAGCCTCACCCAATGGGGTTGCACAAATGGAGCTAGGGAGGTTCGGTAGTAAGGCTAAAATTATTGAAAGAGTAGTGAAATATTGGTTGAGAATTGAGGAATCAGAGAATAATATTATTTTAAAACAATGTTTGGAGGTTCAGCGAAAGCTAAATAAAGAGAATACTTGGTACAAGCGTCTAGAAGCAATTCTCAATGAAATATGTGGGGATATTTGGAGATATAGACAATCACGTGAGAAGGGGTGTTGGAAAACAGATTGAGGATTGAAGATATGGAAAGACAGGAAATAATTGGTAGAAAAACTATGTTGATGTTTGTAATAAAACAGCAAGAGAGGGTTTTGCAAGGGCTAGGTCAGGAGTGGTGAGGTTAAAAGGAGAAGGAGAAAATGAAGGCAAATGCCCATTATGTAATAGCAAGTTTAATAATTATTGGCATTTAATGTTAGAATGAATATGAGGAAAAAATTGCAAAGAAACAATTGGTCTAGATTACCAAATGAAATTATAGGTAAAAGGATGTTAAGAGTTAAATCCAAAGAAAGTTTATTTGAAATAGGAATATATTTAGGTGTAGTGAGAAATAAATGGCTGAAAAAAATTAGAAATATAGGGAATAGAAAGAAAATGTAGATTGGTGAAACATAAAATTAAATAGGACCCAGTAACTTGACAACCATGGTGTTGAATGTTATGGGCCCTTAGAAATGCAGCAACTTAGCGAAAGAGAAAATGATATGTAAAGGGTAATGTGTAGAGATAAAATTATGCATTATAGAACTCTATATGAGAATTAATTTATTTAATTAATGAAGTGAAATAAAATATCGGTCGGTCCGTCGGTCGGTCTGTCTGTCTGTCTATCCTATTCATTCTGAATGACTTTTGTATAATTGGTAAACGGTAAGAGACAGAAAATATCTTACTACACAAAAAAATGTAGATCTCATTAAAGCACACAATTTATGCAAATAAAAATTGTTGTTCTGTTAGATATTTCTAAGCTATTCTTTGTTATTAGTTTGAATTTTCAAGTACTTATACTTTTTTCAAGTCTTAAGTTGCTATTCGTTCTTGATTGTGATCATAAAAAAAGCATAGAAGTTCAAAGCTATCACATAGCGATATGGATTTTAAAAATCTGACTATTGCTTTAGTCTTTTGCATTCTTCCTATGCCTACAATGAAATGTGTAATGAACATTTATCTGAATTAACAAGAAGTAGACAGAAGAATAAAATTTTGTAAGAATAGTTTGTAGAATTGAGTACAGAAAGTCATGAGAATGCAACACATCAGATTTTAAGTTATGCACAAACACATACCATATGAAATTTTTTCTAGAAATACCTTTTTAAATACACGAGGCCTCCAAACTTTCCAGTGAAGCCTCCATATCAAATTTTTTGAAGGAATGAAATATAGATTAACAAGGAAACTGAAAGCTCAACAATGCAGCTCGGTGCATGTTTCAGCATCTTATTTTCACTTACTAGGTATTACTTCACAGTGAAAATACATGAACTTTAAGGAGACTCTCCACTTTTCCTTTATAATTTGATTTCATCCCAAATTGAAGATATGATGCACATATCCTACATGACAATACTCACAAATACAGAACTTTGTTTCGACATGTGGTCATATATTGGGGAATTGCCTGCGCTCCACTGGCTGTTTCTAACAGTTTCTGTTCCCCCTCCGCCCCATGAGCCAGCTAATCAGTTGGTATGAAGTCTGTACTGTGGAGAGACCATGTATTATAGTCTGTTAATGCTGTTACAATGCCAAAAGATCTGTATACTTTAACACACAGAATCTTCATGTACGATTCCTATATAACAACAAACTCTTGTAGAGAAGTGAGACAGATTCCCTGCTTTTATAATGCCAGCACACAGAATCTTCATGTATGATTCCTAAGTAACAACAAACCCTTGTACAGAAGTGAGACAGATTCCCTGCTGTTATAATGCCAGCACACAAAATCTTCATGTATGATTCCTATGTGACAACAAACTCTTGTAGAGAAGTGAGACAGATTCCCTGCTGTTATAATACTATCACACAGAATATTCATGTACAACTCCTATGTGACAACAAACTCTTGTAGAGAAGTGAGACAGATTCCCCACTGTTATAATACTATCACACAGAATATTCATGTACAACTCCTATGTGACAACAAACTCTTGTACAGAAGTGAGACAGATTCCCTGCTGTTATAATACTATTGCACAGAATCTTCATGTACAACTCCTATGTGACAACAAACTCTTGTAGAGAGGTGAGACAGATTCCCTGCTGTTATAATACTATCACACAGAATCTTCATGTACGATTTCTATGTCATAACAAACTCTTTTAGAGAAGTGAGACAGATTCCCTGCTGTTATAATACTATCGCACAGAATCTTCATGTACAACTCCTATGTGACAACAAACTCTTGTAGAGAGGTGAGACAGATTCCCTGCTGTTATAATACTATCACACAGAATCTTCATGTATGATTCCTATGTGACAACAAACTCTTGTAGAGAAGTGAGACAGATTCCCTGCTGTTATAATGCCAGCACACAGAATCTTTATGTATGATTCCTATGTGACAAAAATTCTTGTAGAGAAGTGAGACAGATTTCCTGCTGTTATAATGCCAGCACACAGAATCTTCATGTATGATTCCTATGTGACAACAAACCCTTGTAGAGAAGTGAGACAGATTCTCTGCTGTTATAATGCCAGCACACAGAATCTTCATGTACGATTCCTATGTGACAAAATCTCTTGTAGAGAAGTGAGACAGATTTCTGCTGTTATAATGCCAGCACACAAAATCTTCATGTATGATTCCTATGTGACAACAAACCCTTGTAGAGAAGTGAGACAGATTCCCTGCTGTCATAATGCCAGCACACAGAATCTTCATGTACGATTCCTATGTGACAACAAACTCTTGTAGAGAATTGAGACAGATTCCCTGCTGTTATAATGCCAGCACACAGAATCTTGATGTATGATTCCTATGTGACAACAAACTCTTGTAGAGAAGTGAGACACATTCCCCGCTGTTATAATACTATCACACAGAATATTCATGTACAACTCCTATGTGGCAACAAACTCTTGTAGAGAGGTGAGACGGATTCCCTGCTGTTATAATACTATCACACAGAATCTTCATGTATGATTCCTATGTGATAACAAACTCTTGTAGAGAAGTGAGACAGATTCCCTGCTGTTATAATGCCAGCACACAGAATCTTCATGTACGATTCCTATGTGACAACAAACTCTTGTACAGAAGTGAGACAGATTCCCCACTGTTATAAAACTATCACACAGAATCTTCATGTACAACTCCTATGTGACAACAAACTCTTGTAGACAAGTGAGACAGATTCCCTGCTGTTATAATACTATCACACAGAATCTTCATGTACGATTCCTATGTGACAACAAACTCTTGTAGAGAAGTGAGACAGATTCCCTGCTGTTATAATGCCAGCACACAGAATCTTTATGTATGATTCCTATGTGACAAAAACTCTTGTAGAGAAGTGAGACAGATTTCCTGCTGTTATAATGCCAGCACACAGAATCTTCATGTATGATTCCTATGTGACAACAAACCCTTGTAGAGAAGTGAGACAGATTCTCTGCTGTTATAATGCCAGCACACAGAATCTTCATGTACGATTCCTATGTGACAACAAACTCTTGTAGAGAAGTGAGACAGATTCCCTGCTGTTATACTGCCAGCACACAGAATCTTCATGTATGATTCCTATGTAACAACATACTCTTGTAGGGAAGTGAGGCAGATTCTCTGCTGTTATAGTGCCAGCACACAGAATCTTCATGTATGATTGTATGATTCCTATGAAACAACAAATGCTTGTAGAGAAGTGAGACAGATTCCCTGCTGTTATACTCCAGCACACAGAATCTTTATGTGTGATTCTTATGTAACAACAAATGCTTGTAGAGAAATGAGACATGATTTTTACACAGATTTTTTGTGTTCATGTTTTAGGGAAACAGGATCTACTCTTGATAAGAAGGCAAAATTAAATTGTCGTGTTCTTACACAGGAACTGTGGCAATGACATTGGAGTAAAGTTAACAACAAAGTTCAAAGAAATCTCTGAGAAAGCTTGCACAGGAATCAGGAATTTTGCAAACCTGGGCTTGGAATACTAAACTTTTAAAATTAAAACCCTATAAGATAACTGTTGTTCAGAAATTGCAACTATGTGATAATGCAAGTAGCGTTAATTTCTGCAATTGGGTAATGGATAATGTTAATGATCGCTCTATATCTTTTTTACAAGAAAAGCATGGTTTTATTTATATGACCATGAAGAATTAAGGGTGTAATGCAAATTTTGTTAAAAGGCGCAAGAGATGTGTGGTGGGACAAGAACATTATCTTCAATGATGAAGGTATGTGGTTACTGTAGTTATAATTTGCACTAGAAATCAATGGGCTGAATTTAAGCGTCTATGAATATGCATTGGCTTACAGCATGTTTCCTAGTGCTAAGAAAATTCCTGTTAGGCCAGCCACATGTTGAAACAAAGGCTCTGTACAACTACAGGTAAAACATACTGTGTTAGTGTATCATGATTATCCGTGTGCCAGCGGTGTTTTAAGGTTCTAATTGTAGCGGTCTTCTCTGGTGATACACATTCTGGTGCAGTAGTTACAGACTCTTGCTGAACATCTTTGGAGCAGAGTTTGATGGGACCAGCAGGATGAAAGAACCGGTAATACAGCAGCATGCTTGCAACACCTGTAACAAAAGATCAGCAGGCGACTATTGCAATTCATTATTTTTGGAGTGGTTTAAACAAATACAAGAGAGTAAGTTTATGAACACTGAAAGTAGAATGATGCAGTCATTTTATCCTTTCCAGTAATGGTGGATCTATGAAATGTCTTTTCAATTAGCATTTAAAACATTTTTCTTTTAAATTAATCTTTGCTCTGAACAATATTAGTTGTGTTAAAATGTAAACGTTATAAGGATAATTTCAATTATTTTCTTTAGGACAATGAAATGTGTATTTATGCATGTTCAAAAGAAGGGGAAAGGAAGGAGGGAATGTGTCTTCTTGTCTTGTCTTGTTCAATACAGATTTTGTCATTGCTCCTCCAGACACACTTCGACCTTGGGCTTATTGTGCTACCAATTCATTATTCTTTCTCCCTTTACCAAGTAATACGTCTCATAACAGATATAGTTTCAAATTCTTCTGGTTCTAAAAATATTTTCATAGAAAGCAAGGCATCTCTGTAAGCCAAGGCCTCACAGGAGCATAAAAAATCTGATGGCTTATATTCACACGATTTTCTCCATCCACTATCATTTATTTTTATATAGTTTTTACGAAGTACTTTAGCTTTTATAAAAGTTTATCTTTCTATCTATTAATGTTAATCAAATTAAACATTTTTCTTGTAAGTATAAAGCTGAATACCAGAAAACAAAGCAAGTTAAATGTTTAAAAGTACATTGTAATATGCTGACCTTGAAATTTCATTTCAGGCTACTCTCAGAAAATTCAAGATAAGACATTTTATTTGTCATGTAAATATCTTTAATATATGGTATTTTAATCAAAATCATTAGATCCATTTTTTAGAAAATCAAACATTTTGAAAAATCTTTCATGTAAAAGGTAATTGGGGGTGTACAGATTTTCTTGAAAATCTTTGTGTCACATCTTCAGAAGGTACTGAACCTAAATAGCAAGTTTGGTGTTTATCTGACTTTTCGTTTTTGAGATATGCTGTTCACAGGCATATGGATTCCTCTTTTCATGAAGTTGTTAGATGGTTTGATGCCAATGGCTTTAAGCTTAACACTGAGAAAACCCAGAGTATATATTTTACGCTTAAGCAAATTTCTCATGATATGTTCTCTGAAGTTAAATTATTAGGCATTGTTTTGGATTCCAAGCTTACTTGGGCTGGTCACATTTCCTATGTCTGCAAAAGGTTGTCTCGTGTACTATTTTTATTGAGTCATTTGAAAAATCACATTCCCAGACACCATCTTAAGCAAACTTATTACGCTTTCTTTGATTGCATAATTTCTTATGGTATCCATATTTTGGGTAATAGTGCCAATATAAACAAAGTATTAACTCTGCAGAAAAAGGCCTTAAGAATTACATCCGGTTCAACATTTCATGCTCATTGTCGACCTATATTTAAATATTTTAAAATCCTGACAGTAATTAATGAATATATATACAATTGTTTAGTAATTATTAAGACTAACTTGAATAATCATGTATTTCATCATCAGCAACATGAACAGTATACTAGAAATAATTATTTTATTGTCACACACAAAGTAAGGTTGACTAAATCAAAGAAATGGTGTAATAACATCGGCATCAATATGTTTAACAGATTACCAAGAGCTGTCCATTAACTAGCCTAGATAGATTTAAAATTGCTTGAAAAGTATGGCTTGCTGCTAACCCATTTTATAGGCTGAATGAATTTTTTCAAGCCAATATTGACATTGCATTTTGAAGTGTTCTTTTTTATATTTTTGTATTTTTAGTGTCTGTTTTATTGATTCATTTTATCACTTTTATTATACCATTGACTTATGTTAATAACTGCTCATGATGCAGTTCCACAACATCAATAAATATTGAGTAATTGAGTAACACATACATAGATCTTTTTGTAAAAATGCTTTCCTTTGGATTTAGGGGTCTTGAAATGATTTCTGGTGAAATCTTGGTGTTGAATTTTTGGGTGGAATGCAGTACCTTCTCTACCAACTATGTACATGGTAGAGGAAGTAAAAATTACAATATAATGCTTTGTCCTGTAAGTGGTGAAAATCTGTAACACTTTAAGTCTCCCCATGTAGGTGTTAAAATGCCTACATCAGCGTAAAGTGAAGTAGTTATTATTGTAGCCCCACGTTTGGGAGCCAATTTGCGATGGTTAATTTATAATGTTATTTGTGTATGTGTGTTTACTTCACGCGTTGAAGCCATCTTGTGACGTGATTCATTTGTTCGGTTTGTAGCTCCATCTGGTGTTAGCAATTTGCGGCAGTATTAGTTTTTTGTTTAAAAAAAAATGCTGGTTATTTTATTTAATTTTGGTTCTTTGTCATCCGGCTAGCTTTTGAGTCGAGCACTTCTCTTTATATAGGTTGTGTAAACGGAAAGGAATCTTTTATCCAAAGATAACACTGATGAAAGAAATTTGTTTTATACTTTTATTGTCAAACACCTTAACTATCACATTTACACATTGATCTTGACACTCGCCAAACTGAAACTGTTATAATAACTTCTTACTGATCACTTTTAATCCACGTACTTCAACCTTTTGTATAATTAACTTTACAACACTTTAGATTTTTCATAACTCTGTTACGCGTAACCTGCAAATTGATATCCGAAGTGTGCCGTGCAAATACTTTCGACGAACTGATGGGAATGCGACGTGTAGTGTACAAAGAATTTTGATGAACTGACGGGAATGCGACGTGTAGTGTACAAAGAATTTTGATGAACTGACCGACTGAAGACGACGTGTAATGTATTGAGATTTTCGATGAACTGACGGGATCTACCTCTAACCTACTCTTTTTATACTCCTTCACCCAGATATGCCTAAAGATTATAACTGAACTGCAATTGGCTAATAAAACACGCCAACATTAGCGTCTATTTTAATATCCAATGAAAATTATGAATACATATGCTCTAGGGAAACGTTCCAGAAGATTCTCAAGGAAAAACGCGCCAACATTACGTAACTTCCTTGTTTCCAATAATGATAAACAGCTCACCCCCTCGCTGCATTATTGTGCGCTATTATTGTCAGTTTCAGTAAGGCAGTATAAACTTACTTCCCAACAATAATTACAATCAACAAACATCTCAAATCAATGTCACATAAAAATGCATATTCATATTACAATCATTATTTACATTTAAGTAATTTGTGATACAAATTACTGCATCAAAAGTCATAAAAAGACCTCTGATCCCATACTTTTTTACAGGCAAACTGTACACTTGGCAAGTTTATATCTCTAAACTGCAGTTTAACGTAAAATTAACTGGTTAAAACAGCTTATTTTATATTCAGAATTTGGATTTACCTAATATGGTACCACCAACAATGACAGATATAGCCACTTCTACCAGTCCCGATCTTGTTGCTCCTCCTAACGTCAGGAACAATCCCAGGCAGCCAAAGTTCTGGCTGATAATCACAACATAAAATGCAAACACTCGTCGCCTTGACTGCCCTTCTTGTAGATTAAAGAAGCAGAAGCAATAGATAACACCCACTACACAGTTATAGACGTACTCTTCCCAGGGTGTGTGGCAGAAATCAGTCTTTTGAAACACAATCCATACTGTCATTGACAACCAATGGATACCTGTAAGCCACACAGTTTTTTAAATCAGTATATCACTTTTCTATTCTTTTTCTGACATAAGAATTCAGAAAAACCTGTTTTATAACACAATAAACTAACAGATCTAACCATTAAGTTTCAATATTAACTAGATACATCTTTCAAAACTCTGCAAGTCTGTGAGGTTCAAATAACGTGAGTTTCTCTGCAATCAGAAAGCTTCTGTGACTGTTACATTCACCCACTCTTCCACAAGTTTATTCTCCTATCTCCTTCATGTTAAACATTTACAAAAATACTTTTATTACACATTTGGGGTAGACACAATAATGATACAGTAGGTTAAAGCGAGTCAGATTTTTTAAAAAGTGGATTGCTATGTGATGGCTTTGAAATTTCATGTTCCTTTAGTGACCACAAGAAAAAATGAATAGTGACTTACCACTTTAGAAAAAAGTATTTGAAATTTCAAACCAATAACTATAAATTTCTCGGATACTGTTAATGCCACAACATTTATTTGGTATTTAACCGACTTTTCATTTCTGAGTTATGCTGTTCACATGCATGCACAGATACCGTTTTTTAATTTTTTTGGGATTCCGAGAATCTCAAAATGTGTAGTTCTGGTGAAATCTCAATATCAAATTTTTGGGTGGAATGCAGTACTACCTCTACTTACTATACAGAAGTAGTAGAGAAAGTAATAAAAATGACATACTACATTGATAAAATTAAATTAAACTGAGTTGTATTTACGGTCCTTAGCGTCCCATTCTATATTTGGCATGAAAGATCAGAAAGTTTGCTCAGAGGTCTCTTTATTAGGCTTGAAGTTCTTTTACGTACCATAAATCTATGACACAGACCACTGGCTTTACTTCCCTTCCGAAGAAAGCCATGCTAAGGATTTTTATGCCCAAAAATACCCATCGCCCTCTGTCGGGCTTGAACCCGTGACCTCGGGAACTAGAGGCTAGCATGGTAACCACTACAACATGGAGGATGACTACTACTATGTTGGTGACAATGTTTGAACCGAAGATATGAACTCATGACGTGGAGCAAAAGGTACATGCGTGAGGCATGTATGTGGTTAGCATTTCATCCGCTGCTGCAATAAAGTACATTTTGTACAAAACCAAAATGTTGAAAGAAGAAAATGAAGATAATAAAAAAAGTGGATTAGTTCTTGTTCTATTATATACTTGAATAAGATTTGTCTTGATTGTTTTAGATGTTAATATAATGATATATAAAACATATGTTTTTCCACTGAAATAAGTGCTGACAGGCTAAAATGGTTTTACAATTTTTTGTTCATCTATGTACGCAGAATCAGCTCCCCTTCCATCCAGTATAATCTAAGAATACATTTCATACAAATTTATTTAAAATCTCATTAATACAGCTGGGTAAAGAATATCTGCCTGCACTTACCAACAAGGAGAAAAAGCCAAGCGTGAAAACCAACAGCAAAGAGAACCAGAGTAGTAATTCTTGCTGTGACCATGCTACCACGCCACATAGCCTGGCATATTAGTCCAGGCCAGGAAACATGGCTTTTGTCTGGACGGGCTCTCCGCATTGCTCGAGTATAGGCTGCCACTGCCCAAGCTAGAGATGCTAAAGAAGCTGTGGCAGAAACACCTGAAACACACAAACACAGGTGAAAATCAATAAGAGGGCATCATTTTTCCGTAAGCAGAAAAATGCTGGAGTAAAGAAATGAAATGTAAAACCTCAAAGGGAAGAAAGGCAACTGAACCAAATTTATTTCTAGTCTGGTTTTTCATACAGAAGATATTAGAAGCATAAATATAACTAATTGTTCTTACACGCATGGCAAGTATGGGCTTAAGTTGCCATGGTAGCTCAGTTGGTTAGAGCAGTGGCATGTTACGGGGACAAGGTACTCTGAAATAGTAAAAAATCACATTTTTTGTTTTAGGCACCAATAAAATCTCTATTATTTCCAGTTTCAGAAAATGTATACTTTTGGGGGGTTAAGCGGTTTTTAAGACATTTAAATACAATTTAAATGCTAGTCTGCATTCCTTTAAAGCTGTCATGCAACGCCCCTTTTTAGAACATGTTTGTATCTTTCAACAATGAACGAGTACATCATGCACAGTGAGCAGTTCAGCAATTAACAAAAGAGGCCAGAACGAAGAGAAGACAATCAGAAAAGCTGAAGCAATCCAGGAATGAAGGTGCAGATGATTACGACCTTGGAATGTATTGAAGTGTGTCAGAATTTTAATGTTCAAACTTTAAGTTCAGTTTTCTCAAAACAACATTTTTGGATACTTTTTCTCAGAAAGTATGAGAGGTAGAGAGCTGAAAATTTCAGTACATGTAAACAACACATAATTAAACTTTCTGAACCACAATCTAATTTTATAATGCATATTAGTGGTATTAAGAAAGCAACAACATTGCAAATTTTCCACATTTTTACTTTTTTGACTTTGAAAATAGTTGTTTTTCAATTCCTAGTGAACTGATATACATAACTAAATAATTGAGGTTCAGAAGATAGCTGATTATAGTAAGAACAAGTATGCAAAAGTCTGATTCTGTATTGCAAGTAGTATCACAGAAAAAGATACATGAATTCACATGTTTTAAGGGTAAATTTTATTATTTTTCTGCTGAATGAAATAATTTTTATGGACTCCACTACATAAGCTATCAATGCAAACAATCACTTGAAATAATGTTCCTGATTTATAGAATAATTGATAAAAATTTCTGGAAAAACCATTGAGAACTTTAAGAGTAGTGGTAATTTAACACACTTAAGGTGTAATTTCCAATGTTCAGACTACCTTGTCCCCTTAAGCTGAAGATCCATTGTTCAAATCCTGCCTATGACATTGAATTTTACAGTCTGATTGTACTTCTACAACTTTAGCCTGCATATGGCAGATGTGAAAGTGAACTATGAAGCCCAGGCTTAAATTACTTATGAGATTGTAAGTCACTATTGGGGTATGTTATCTCAAAACTAATTTGAGAACACCTTATGGTTTACCGATAAAATGTGAGTCAGTTGGAGAATTTAGTGTAGTGCCAACACATTGCCATGGTTGCTCAGATGGTTAGAGCAGCAGCATAAGCGAAATATCTGTGGTTCAAATCCTGGCTATGGTATTGAATTTTCCAGTATGATTCTACCTTTCCAGTGCAAATATAATTTTATATCTAAACTTAACAAACACACAAACTCCCCCCCCCCTCTATAACCCCTACCCTCCCATCCCTCTACTGAATAGTATGATATTGATATTTATTTACTTTAAATGCATAGTGAATACATATTTCAGTTTATAGCCTTCACAGAGTTGCTGGTTTCCTAGGGCCCATATCCTCCAACACTGTGGTTACTGAGTCAATAGGTCCTATTTGACTAAATAAATGAATATTTATTAACATTTATTTGTTACAATTCAATACTTGCTTAAATACATCTACTCTTAACATAACCTTTTCTATCCTTCCCTAAGTTGCCATGCTTCCAAGGGCTCATAGCTCAAACACCATGGTTATCGAGCTATTGAGACCTTTTACTAATCTACTTTTCAGTATCTACATTTCTTCTTACTCCTTATTCCTATATTTCTTCAGCCATACTGAATAGTAACAATTGTTAAGTAGTTAAGATTTTCAATCTCTTTTTAAGTTCTTAAGTGAATTAATGTCTTACTTTCTGACAAAAGATTCTCATAAATTTTTATAACACTGAATTTCAAACTGAGATCATAAATCTCTTTTGTGTAATAAGTAACATACAGATCTGATTTTCTTCCGCCATTGCAGTTGTGAATTTTGGTGCTTTTGTTAAGGTTATGTAAATTTGTTCAATGTGTATAATTATTTCATAAAGGTAAATACAAGCCAGAATGTTCAGCTTTTTAAACTCTTCTTTACTATTAGCTATGTTTTTGAGATTCACTGTTATTCTAATTATTCTATTGTATTCTGATCACGACATTAATTTTTACCTTCTCTACCAAGTACATAGTAGGTAGAGAAGGTATAGCATTTCACCCAAAAATCTGATACTGAGAATTAACCAGAGATACATGTTTTGAGGCCCCTGAATAAGAAAAAAAAGCAGTTTTAGAAAAAGGTCTGTGTGTGTGTATGTGTCTGTGAACAGTGTAGCTCAAAAACGAAAAGTCTCATAGATACCAAACTTAGTATTTAGGTTCAGCATCTTCCAAAAATGCCAACACAAAGATTTTCAAGAAAACCCCCCCAACCCAAATTACTCTTTACATGGAACATTTTTTCAAGATTGATTTTCTCAAAAATGGCTCTAATGATTTTATTTAAAGCACTATATATTAAAGATATTTATATCACAAATAAAACATATCTTGAATTTTCTTAGAACAGCCTGTGAAGTCCTTTTCATTTGGAAGGAAATTTATATACTCCTACATAACTGCTAAACAATAACCAATAGATGAAAACATAATATACAAAAAATGTAGATCTCTTTAAAACACACAATTTATTTCAAATAACTTTTTTGTAGCATCAGCCATTTCCGAGACATCCATTATTAATGCTTCGATTTGTTCAATACTTCCCTGTCGATTTTCAGTTATTTCTTATGATGGCATGGAAACAGCATGGAAGTTTAAGGCAGCGTATAGCGTTCAGTTTTTAAACATTTGACTATCGCTGTTCCGTTTGTACCCTAAGGAAATGTGTAGGTAACTATTTCTGCAACAGTTTATCTCAATTAAAAAAAGTAGATAGAAAAATAAACTTTTGTCAGAATAATTTGTATATCCACCAATAAACGGGTTGCACCATATTACTACCTGATATATGAGGTAATGAAAAATTGAAAAATATGCTCTTTTTACGTGTTTACATTTACCTGCTTTTTTAGGATAGAAATCTGAAACAAATTTTAGTCAAATTCTTTGTTAAACATTTAATATACATATTACAATTTAAGCTATTGCCCTAAAAACCTCCTAGAAATGTTGTGTTCTATACATATTTACATAACCATCTAATTCAATTTTTGGAAAGTTAACATACCTATTTATGATAAAAACATTTAAGTCTGAAACAGGAGTTCATTTTAGAAAGCCTGATACTATTGTATATAGCAGGCCTGGGGAACAGTCCTCCTGAGAAGCAATGTCATTCCCCTCAGTTACATAAGATTAAAAAAAGTAATGATGGCTACAGCTTCAGAGAAGACTACAAAACATATCTTCAACTATAGGACAGCAAGTATTTTTACTTTCTCTACTACTTACCTGTAGCAAGTAGAGGAAGTATTGCATTCCACCCAAGAATTTCATACCGAGATTTCACTGGAAATACACATTTTGATGCTACCTGAATAAAAATAAAACATCTTTAGAAAGTCATGAGTGTATGCCTGTGAACAGCATAATTCAAAAATGAAAAGGCAACTGAATACCAAATTTGGTATTTAAGTCAGCATCTCTCAAGGATGCGACACAAAGATTTTCAAGAAAATCTCCCTACCCTGTACATTGAAACGTTTCGTTACTTTTTACCTTCTCAAAGTGGCTCTAACAATTTTGATTAAAATACATGTTTTAACATATTTGCATATATCTTGAATTTTCTGGGAATAGCCTGTCAAGTCCTCTTCATTTTGAATGATCTTTGTATAATAGGTGTAAACTGTAAGAGATGGACAAAATCTTACTACACAAAGAATGTAGATCTCGTTAAAGCATACAATTTGTGAAAAAAATTTAACCATTTCTGAGACATTCTTTGTTATTGGTTTAAATGTACTTTTTTCAAAGGGTAAGTTGCTATTTATTTTTTCTTATGGTCACACAACGAGCATGCAATTTCAAAGCCATTGCATTGCGACCTTCTTACAATTGCTTTTGCCTACTGTATCCTTCTTATACCTACAATGAAATGTGTAATGAAAAACTGATGTCAATTAAAGAATAAGCTTTTATAAGAATAGTTTGTAGTTTAGTGAGTAAAGAAAGTCATGTGAATGTAACACACTGCAATTTTTTTTTATTTTTGTCCTAAAAGATAATAAGACTCAATGCCTGATACGTTCACTACTGTTGCACACAGTTTCTTATTAGAAGACACTTTGGATATAAGCATACATTTTGTTATTACGGAAAAACAAATTACCAAGGAAGACATGCAAAAAAACTGAGGAGTTAAAGGCAATGGTTGAGTAAAGCCAAGATTGATGGAGTAAACATCACTGTGGTTGCACGATTCAGGTACAGAACCGTCAACAACATTGCAGGAGTAATGAAAACCCTTTTCAGGAGAATTGTTAAGAAATACAGAAGAGTTCTGTCCCTCAAAGCTATCAGTTTGCCATGTACAACTGTAGCAGATAAACATCAGGAATGGCTCATAACATTTATAATCCAGAGGAACAATGATCTTTCAAACTTCAAATGTTAATATTTTATTTATCAGCTCTGAATGAAACTACAGATTGGAAAGACACAGCACAACAAGCTATCCTCATCAGTAGAACTGATTCTGAGTTTAAGGGGACTAAACGGCAAAAATTGTGAAAAAATTACATTTTTAGTTTTTTCATGTAGTGTTATTAATTGGAATTTCCTCTTTTGTTTGATATATATTTTATTGATGTAACTACAATACTTATATTTTAAATACATTTTTAAAAATTGGTACCGTATCTGCCATTTTGCACTGTGAATTCTGCATCACTTCACAGAAACAAAATATAACTCCTACACACTTTGCAGTAGAGAGTTAAACTTTGGCCCAAATTTTAGAAAAAGTTTTGTTCTACAAATTGGTACTACTGTTGAGTATGGCAGCTCCTAAGTGTTCAAGCCATGTGGTTTCCACCTTCGCAAATAAATGCATAGTTTTAGTTTGAACAACTTTTTCTATATGACATTTTCTGGTTTCCTCAGGAACTATTGAAGATAGCTAAATTAAATTTTAGAGTGATAAAAACCACTGCTGAGTGCTGCTATGGATCTAATTTCCAGTAGAATGTAGTTTCCAGACTTGTAGGCCATGGTCCAGTCGAGATATCACCCGACGTTTTGCCTGTAACTTACATCTTCAAAGTAAGTGACTCCTGGCTGGTTTGCAACTAGAGTGGGCGATTGGTGGAGCATCCCCTCATCCGCCAATCACTGTATGGCTGAGGCAACTGCCACGTGATTTGTTTGGTTGATTTTCTGAGGTTTTCGTTTTGTATTATCTAGCAATAACATCCAGGCTGTGTGTATGCATGCTACTTCCTGTTTTCTATTAAAATCATTTTTGTGCTTATAAATCCCAATGGTCTCTTGGTAGAGCCATGTGTGGTAGTACGCTGTGCTATCAGTCTCATCAAACTTGATGTCATGGCCCATTTGCAATGCAAGCTTGGCTACTGCTACAGCAATGCTGTTTCTCTGGAACTATTGCAAATATATCATTCACATCACCATCAACACATCAGCGTAGCATTCCCTTGGATTTTTAAAACTTGGTACAGATATGTGGATGATATATTAACAATAGTTCCAGAGAAACACATACAGGATGTACTCAAACTATTAAATGTACAAGAAAAATCGATCAAATTCACAATAGAAACCGAAAAAGATGGCTACCTCCCATATCCAGATCTGAAGATTATAACAAATAAAAACTTCAAAATTGGCTTTGGAATACATAAGAAGGCCACACATACAGACAATTACATTAAAAATAATAGTTATAAGCCAGGAAGTCACAAATCAGTGTTTAACAGTCTAGCATACAAGTTGGTTAACATTCCTATGAATGAGACAGAATACAAAACAGAATTGGACCATATACTGAACACATCAGTCACCAATGGATTGAGTACCTCCACTATAATAAAGAAAACAAACAAGTTCAAAACACAGAAGAAAATTCCAGAAGTCTCCACACTCAAACCAATTGAAACACAATACAGTTTTCATAAACTTACATACCATCCACATTTCTACCACAAATTTGAAAACATTTTCAGAGAATTCAACATAAAGCTTGCCCCCCCAGAACAAACACAATATTAAGAATCTCCTAAGTTCAACTTTGAAGGATCAAATCCATCCAGGAAAAAAGTTGGGAATATATACCATAGAATGCCTAGATTATAACATGAAATACGTTGGAAAAACTAAAAGAAATATCGAAACTGCAAAAAAGAGCACTTTAGGAACATTCGCCAAAAGCAAACTGAAAAATCAGCTGTTGCAAACCATTTTTGGGAGAAAATCCATTAAATAAACCTAGAGGTCAAATATTAAAAGAAGTCTTTAAACCTATGGAACTGAGCCATTTTTTACAAAATCAAAATTTTGAATTTTTCTCCATGTAAAGCGTAGTTCAGATGGAGGGATTTTCTTAAAATCTTCATGTCCCATCTTTGCAAGGTACTGAATCTAAATACCAAGTTTGGTGTTTATCTGACTTTTCATTTTTGAGTTATGCTATTCACAGTCACATACATACAGACCTTTTTCTAAATATGACTATTCTTTATTCAAGATGCCTCAAAACATGTATTTCTGATGAAATCTTGGTATTGAATTTTTGGGTGGAATGCAATATCTTCTCTACCTACTATGTGCGTGTAGAAAAAGTAAAAATGTGTATAATGTTGTACTATATTTTGTAAATTTTCCTCTAAATAAGCTTTCAAAACATACATGCATAATTGGTTTTTAAACTTTCAAAGTTTATATAGCTGTTTGATTGCTTTTTAAACTTTCAAAGTTTATATATCTGTTTGATTGCTAAAGGTAGTTTATTAACATGTAATTCACCCTTTAAGCCACGTTTGCTTAATACTACATTCCCAATAAATAAACTCCCTGCTTTTCTTGTGCATCTTGTTTCCAAGTTCAATAGCAGTATTAACTGTCAGTAGTTCATGTTCAATTTCAAACAAAAATAAATTTTTTGAAAAGTATTGCTGCACAGTTATTGGGAGTATGTTAGTTTCAGCAAACATTTCAAACGAAGGTTTATGAAAATGGTAACCATAACTGACTTTTATAGCCCTTTTATGTATAATTTCTAGTTGATAAATACATTGTAGGTCACTTCTTCCGCAAATTACATTCATATAGAAGAGGTGAGATTGGATGAGTGAATAGTATACAGTAGAACCCCATAAAACTAAACCCCGAAAATCTGAAATTTTGAATAATCCAGACAGAATTCACTAGAGAGAGAAAAAATTAAAACTTCACTTGCAGTGTAAACAAAGTATTCAATCATATTACTTACTTAAAATGATATTTTAAGCTAGTACTTTGTATAATAGAATCCAAATGTAGCATAGTAGGCCTACATTATAAGCCTGTAGTGCCCCATAAGGGACAAAGGACCCCTGCAAGACTCACATGGTGAGCTATTACAAGTGGACAATTTGCACTGTGTATATTAGTTCTTGCACATTTTGAATCTCGCTTGGACTCACACTATTAATTATTATATTTAACCTAGCTTAAATGTAACTTTATCATAGTTCTTTTTAATTGTCTTTCAAAGTCCTTCCAAACAGTTCTACATCTTGTGGTCTTAGACCACTGTGACCCTACTAGTGTTGTCTTATACGATGCAGATTTCCGTCATTGCACTGGACGCACTTCAGCCTTGGGCTTATTGTGCTAGATCCTACTAGTAGTACAGTATACAGGAGAAGTGAGGTGAAGCTATAAAACAGAAATGATAAATACTGCACTCTAAGCAATTTTGTAACTGTGCACTCTACTACAATAGAGTGCTTTATTACATATTTTTTGGACAATCTGAATATACCAAGCCCAAATTAATTCAGTTTTCTGGGATTCTACTGCCTAGATTTGAGGTATTGTCTAAACAGATCTACATCTTTTGAGTCTATGTACAACTTTTGTCATACTTGTAATTTTGTTCTAAATTTGTGTAATATGTTCAGTCCAATTGTGCCAACTTCTCTACCCCCTCCTTCTGCAGTTGCCGAACCAGCCACGATGCAGACCAAGATGGCCAAAGGTTCGGCAATGACATCATCTCTCTGAGCTTTCAGTGGGATGGCAGGAAAGCTTACCATTGGTTAACATAATCACAAGTCCGTGAAAGCAGTGCCGCCAGGAAGGAAGGTTGCCCTGTTCTGAGGAGAGAGAGGATTACATTAGGGACGATGGTTCTGTGTCGGTGACCTTCTTTCCTCATGCACTGAAAAGAGTCTATGCCTAACGCCAGTCAGCTCTCTATCCGCCTGCCTGCTGGAAGACTTTGCTGATATGACATAAACATACAACACCACACCACTGCATGACTGGTTTATAGTCACTATGTTCAAATTGCTCTATCATTCTTTTATACTTACACATTATACACAAACCTTGTCACGTAAATGCATTGTAAACTAGCAGGGGCTTTATTAGTGTGATAAACACTCTACATCAGAAATATCACCACCGTCGTTTTCTTCTGCAAGACTTTCCCTTTCATCGTCATCAGTCTTCTTCTCGTTCGCTGTCACTATATTTCCTAACCTGGATTACAGAACCTTCTAAGACATTTTCAAACAGGCCTTGTTGTTCTTCAATGTATTTGTCTTCCTACTTAATGTGTTGAGAGGCATTTTCCCACTTTTCTACGCTAATGTCCTCAACATGTTGTTAGCTAAGCTTAATCAATAACATGTAGTTTAAAAGGGTATTCTACCAAGCTAGCCATTGCTTTATATCAGCCCAGATGAGTTCGATTAAGACCCGAAGACGTAATCGGAGAACATTGTGTGCATGGCCTACAAACTATCAACGTAAATTTTCGGAATAGGCTTTGACCCTTACTTAGGTTGTAAAGCTCCAAACTTAGCATCCTTTCATGGAATGGAGCAAGTTCTGCATCGTATTTTGGTATGAGGCGATGGGGCCTTTTCCAACTGCTCACTATGGTACGATGCGTTATCCATCACCAAGACAGATCTGAGAGGCGAGGTAGGGATTAGCTTTTCCATTAGCGATTTTTTTGTATTTATCCCCATCATTTTGTGTTATATTAACCTTTGTTATTTTTACATAAAATGTCGCAGAAGGCAAGAACCTCTAATAAACACACCAAAATACACAATACCTATATGCAATCCAAGTTTAATTACAGAAACACAGGGGTGTCATTTAGGGGCGCAGGGGATCAATTGGCCCCTCCCTTAGGTTACAAGCAACATTATTGCTCTACCAAATGAAACATTACAACTGTATTATTAATAACAATATTTCACATTTAAGAAATAAAAAATTATTTTCTTTTAGGCCAAATATATCGTTACAACCCACATGAACATTTGTGAAACTGCTCCAAGCAATCTTGCCCCCCCCCCCCCAATGCAGAAACTGAAATGATGCTCCTACAGAAACATATAGTAAATAATTTTATTTATAAACACAATCTTCAAGGTAGCATCATCAGACAGCTGGCAAGAGAGATGTTACTTGAACTACTGCTGCCGCTAGACTGAAGCGATGGCACTCACTGCGCATGCCCGAGAATTGGGGGCTCGCTCACTGTCTAGATAACCAGTGCGCACCCAGCCTTCACCGGCACAGAACCATCGTCCCAAATGTACGTCACACCAGCAAGCGAGAAACATCGCTTTTCACCAGCTTTAAAGCGGCCAGCTCTGCACTGGTTTAGGCAAGGTATTTGGGAACATTTCAGTCTTTTCCAAATTTAGTGAATAACATGTTTTGGTAAATAAATTCTCAAAGTTATTTCTGAGGCAGTATTTTAATACCTGAATAATTTCAATTGTAATTTAAAATAAGTAAATTCAATAACAGCCCGCCTTGAAACAATATGTATATAATAAATATTTAAATTGTATATAACAGTCATTGCAAATGCTTATTTTTATTGTAAACATATTTTATTAGTGTATGTGAGTACATTACATACTTTAATAATGCAAGAACTGTGAGAATAATAGGTTTTAGGTTGCTAACAATGAGTAATAATGAGGTAATTGTGGCAATAATGTGTTTAGAGTTTGAAATGTACTGGTCATGATTAGAGCGACGATGACGTAAATTCTGTAACAGTTTTAAATTAGCCAATCAACAGCAAAGAAAAGTTTTAAGTTAAATGCAGAAATTCTATTGGACTAGAATTAGCCAATCAGAGACTTGCAATACCAAAGGTTATGGGTTTTGAGTTACTCAGTAGCTGGCGAGACTTGGTAGAGTATAGATGGGAAAATGTGTTCTCTACGAGTGATTAGTAAAAACAGATATACATGTTAAGTGAATGTATAAAAGTTTCTAACAGTTCTTTAAAATGTGTAGTGGTTTATAAATATGTGCAAGAATTTAAATAAAAGAAGTTAATTTAAAAGTTTAATTCTGTGATGTCTACAATAATACCACGCCCTACCCAAGATACATGACTCTAAAGTAACATAACTACTGACGCAGCCGAGGCAAATTCAAACAGTAATATTATGTAAGCATAAAAATTCAAACCGATGCCCAAAGCGTGTTAAAAACTACATAAAGCAACTATTATTACATAAAACAATTCTTCAAGTTTACGTAAACATATATTACATAACAGCACACTTCTTCAAATTGGCTTCCAAGCATGTGGCTAACAACAACAACAGCAGTAAAACTTTAACTTCGAAGAACACACTTCTTCAAGTTGGCTCCCAATTGCGGGGCAGGTAAAATAATTTACGTAATTTATTACAAGAACCAAATAAGAAAAATACTTCTTCATTTCTTTCCTTTTGTCTGCTTTGTAGAGCAGAAGTGCTAGAATTAAATGTGGAGTAAACATGAAATGAACTTTGTAAAGGAAATGCATTTATTATGTGTATCAGCGGTGCAAGCATAATGACATTTTAAAATTGTTAAATGGCTTGTATTAAGGCTTAGAATTCTAAAGCACAATTTTGAGCACAAAGAAGTTATAGCAAAAGTGTTTGTTAAATATTAACAAGGATTGTTATTTGCAATATCTTTTAACTTCTCTTTACAATCGTCAATCCATATTTATGGTTGCCTTGTTTTGGCAATTTTCCTTATTTTCTCCTTCACATCAGACCATTAAGTCAGACAGTTAAGATCTGCTTCTCTGGGTAAAATTATAGTATAGGTTGTGTTAAATATGGCTCAGTTTTGTACACATTACACAATCTGTGTTGATCTAAATATGTAAAGTGTGTAAGTCATTCAACCCGTGCTTACAGAGAAAACAAATATTTTTTTGTTGTCTGTTGCATGAAATTTTTCAACTGTTTCCATGCTTTTAGGCATCGGTGGATCCAAATATGAAATAAGTTTCCTCGTGTATGGTATAGTTATCATGCAATATGATTTTCTTTACTTTTACAGATTTTGGCATTTACGCTGAAGCTGGAGGATGACTACTGATACACTGAGCATAACTACAGGGGAGTTAATGGTTTAAAACATAATTTTATTTATTTTTATTGTTTTAAATATAAAAATATTTGACTAAATATGTTTTCTCTTTTGACACTAGATCATAAATTCTTCAAGTTGGCGGAAAAGTAGAAAAATAAAAATAATGCCTTTCTTGATTGTTCTAAAGACAGTTTCAAAAGTGTTCTATTGCACAATGAGAATATTTATAGAGCAGTTGCAATTGACCATTCAGTTCACCTGCAAGAAGTATACAATGACATCAAATCAATGATCAACTTCCTCAAATATCATGACCATAACTGGAACATAAGTGAGGATCTTAAAATAGTAAACTTTCTTCCGACAACTGAATGGTTTCACGAAATATCCTTGCTATCTTTACATGTGGGATAGTGGTGCTCGGAAGAAACACTGGACAGAGAAGTGGCCCAAACGTGAAATTGTGGAAGTAGAAATGCCCAATATTGTCCATGAACCTATTGTCAGCTAAGATACTTCAATCAAGCTTGGCTTGATGAAGCAATTGGTAAAGGCACTGAATACTGAAGGTAATTCATTCTGCCTTTCCTGTCTGTCATTTCTGAAAAATAAAAAGCAGGTATATTTGATGGACCTCAAATTTGAGCCCTTGTATGTGACTAGGAATTTGCCAGAAAGATGGATAAAAAGGAGAAGCAGCAGCATGGGTGTCTTTTGTAGCAGTTATAAACAGCTTATTTGGTATAAAAAAAAAGAACTAAGAAGTTTTGATTCAAAGGATGCTAATGATATTTTGCAATCTTGGGTGTAACATAAGCTTAGGACTACTGCTGGATGAGATTGTCTTCAGCTACAAGCACAAACTCTTGCCTGATTAGAACCTGATTGAGTTTTAGATGTCCTACATCTCACATTTTTGCATTATCTTCCATCTGTGCATACATATAAAGACTACTGTTAAGAAAATTATTTATTCTTATTTAACAGTATTTTATATCATATTTATGCTCAAAATAAGCACTTTTATGTGTTTACATTTCAAAGCTGTATGCATATTTTTATACCACTGCATATTTTTGTGTATAAAAGAATATATTATTATCATGATGGTGTTCAAGATAATATCCAACATTTGTAAGTTGAAATAAATATTGAAAGCTTTGAAAACTTTTCATTAGCAAAAAAGTTATAAAAACTAATTGAAAAAAAAATGTATCTCACAGAGGAAAATTAACTTAAGATATGAAATCAGCTCACTCAAATTAGTTTACAACACGTGTTTTTATCGATGCAACAAAAATGTTGTTCCCCTGTGTTATTTATTTCAATGTAACTGTTTGTTGTGTCTTGTTTTAAATGCATTAACTAGCAAATGATTCTAGTTAAACATGTACTAAGCTAGTCTGTGTCATCTGTTGCTCACAGTTACCTTCATATGTGTCTGCAAATATAAACGTATTCTCTGTTACATTTAGGCAAAGCAGTATCATTATTAACTATTAGAAAAAGGAAGGGTCCTAGAACTGATCCTTGTGGTATACCACACTGAACAGAAAATGTAGAACTTGAGATACCATAACTGTACTGTTGAATTCATAACTGCTCCCCTGACAATAGCCACCCCTCCATCCTCAAGCAACCTTTACCATACTAACGATTAAATAGAAATGTGAGTGAAGGGTGTACAAAGTTACCTCTTACTTCTCAGTTGAATAGTGAAATTCTAAAGTTTGAAAAGTAATCCTTATGCAAAATATCAGTAATGTAAATCTCTGTATAATCAATGATATGCAAGAAAATAACTAAATGATGACATAAAATCAAAGAAAAAAATTGCCCTAAAAATATAAAATGTCATAAAACGACCTTATATATACAGGATAGAAGAGGATTTATACATTCCTTCTAATATGTACTTCATAGAGGTATCACATTATGTTGTTTGGTTCATGATAATGCCCGGTCATACACAGACAAACAAACTCAAGATCTGATAGCTTCATTTGGTTGGGAACAATTTGACCATCCTCCTTACAGTCCAGATTTGGCACCAAGCGATTTTCATGTATTTCTTCATTTGACGAAATTCTTTGGTGGAAAACAATTCAACGACGATGATGATGTGAAACAAGAACTGCAGACTTGGCTTTCATCACAGGCGGTATCATTCTTTGACGAAGGCATACAAAAACTAGTTTCCCGTTACAAGTGCCTGAATAACGGTGGTGTCTATGTGGAGAAGTAGTGTAAGGTAATGAATGATGATAAAATATTTCGAAAAATAATGTTCTGTTATTCTTTAAAAAATTATCGGCACTTAGATACAAAATATGTTGCAAATAATGAGATCTGTAACTGGTTTAAATTAATTAATGACTTCCCTTCCACCCGGTATGCATTTTCCTATCCTGTGATCCATGATAAGGATAGTTAGTAATGCCTATGATGCAGCAATTAAGAGATGACATGTCATCAGTATCCAGGTCCTGTTCATCATATACCCCAGAAGAGAGCAATTTCCACGACTAAAAAAAATCCCTCGCCCGGGCGGGCCACGAGCTCAGAAACGCCGGCCACCATACCATAGTAATGTCCTAGGCAGGGGCCAGGAAGGCACGGGTGAACCTGTGGAATTGCTCTCTGAGATCAAGGTCGAAATTCTCTGCAAACTTCTACAGTATACGATAGCAAACGAGAGCATCCACAGTCGCGCGGAACGTGTGATGGGCGCTCTCCGGCAGATACGCGACGTTTGTACCTTGCAAGGGTCAGTCTGTAGACTGACGTTTCCGAGTGCAGATCACGCTACAGTCACTATGGCGCTCCTGAAGCCTTCGAAGAGGCGACAGCCACAGGTCAGTGATACACATACGCCCCAGCATCGTGCGAAAATAGTTTAAGAAAGAATAAAAGCTGAGCTTTCAGTTCTGTGTATTGGAAGGCATTTAAGTCCTACGCTAAACTAAGACAATCCTTTAATAGTCACATGACTTTCTCTACTACTCGTCTACAAACTATTCTTACAAATATTTTGCTTCGGTCTGTTTTTAGTTAAGAGAGATAAACTTTAATTACACATTTTGTTGTAGGTATTAGGATAGAGTGGGCTACAGCGATAGTCAGATTTTTAAAAAGTAGATGGTCTTGGAATTTCACGTTCCTTGCATGAATAGTGGTTTTTAACAAATCTAATGTGTTATATTCACATGACTTTCTCTAACCATTCTTCAACGCAATGCTCTTACAAATGCTTATTCTTCTATCTATTCCATGTTGATAGAGATAAAGATTTGTAGAATTTGCTTTATTACACATTTCCTTGTAGTTAAAATGGGAATGGGGGAATACAGTAGGCTTTAAGCGATAGTCAAATCCTTTAAGAGCTCATCGCTATGTGATGGCTTTAAAGTCCCGTTGTCTTTCCATAGCCAGAAAAAAAAAAAAACAACAACAACTGATGTGTTACACTCACATGGCTTTGTCTACTCTTGTACAAACTATTTTTACAAACACTTATTCTCCATATGCTTCATGTTTATCGAGATGTTAATCTTATTGCTAATTTTCTTGTAGATGCAAGGGTAATTGGTAGGCTTTAAGCGATAGTCAAATATTTTAAGAGCTGGTTGCTACGTGGAGTATTCCTTCTCTTTGCATTAACAAGGGGGAAAAAAAAGAACGCATTCCCATTTGAGAAAAAGTATAAGTATTGGAAAATTTAAGGGAATAACAAGCAATATCTCGAAAATGGTTCACCATAAAAAAAAAATGTATATGACATAAATTGTGTATTTTAACGCGATCTAAATTTTTTGTGTAGTAAAATTTTGTCTATCTCTTTTGGTTTACCAGTTATGCAAAAGTCGTTCACAATGAAGAATACTTTTGGAGACATTCCCAGAAAACTCTAAATATACATTTTGTCATGAAAGTATCTTAAATATATGATATTTTAATCAAAATCGTTAGAGCCATTTTTGAGAAAATTAAAATTTTCGAAAAGGGTAATTGGTGTTTATCCGATTGTTCGTTTGAGTTATTTCGTTCACAGACACACACACACACACACACACACACGGACATGTTTCTATAAATGCTTTTTTTTGGATTCAGGGGGTCTAAAAACATGTATTTCCGGTGAAATCTCGGTATCGAATTTTTGGGTGGAATACAATACTTCCCCTACTTACTATACGTAGTAGAGAAAGTAATAACGCAAGAACTGTGTTACCATGTAAACGGCAGCTAGGGGTGCAAGATTTGGTGAATCTTTGTAATATGCTTTATGCGAGAACTACGTTTGTTCCTAGGTGCTTTCATACAAGTAATAATAGTGAAGCATTCTGGGCAGTCTTTGTATGGGCAATGTTGCTCTTGAGGAACATACTGCATTTTTTATAAATAATTGAAACATTTGAGAACCATATAAAAGCGTTCAGGAGACCTGATTTACTTAATGCTATCTCAGTAAATGTTTTGCTTCACTTTTGTTGCATGACTGCGAGATAAAGCCTAAGTCGCCGTTGGGGTATATCATCTCAAAATAATTTGAGATCTCTTTGAGATTTACCGGAAAAAATGCTGGGTAATTTAATATAGAACCGGTAAGTTGCCATGGTAATTCGGTTGGTTACAGCAACCGGAAAATCCGTGGTTCATGGCATTGAATTTTTCAGTCGGCTGATTTGTACCAATGGTTTTATTATATACTTCCTTGTAGGTACAAAGGGAATGAGGAAATACAGTAGACTTAAGCGATAGTCAAATCTTTTAAGAGCTGGTCGCTGTGACGGCTTTGAGATTCCGTTCCCTTTGCATTACAGGACAAATCAAATGAATAACAACTTCCCATTTGAGCAAAGACAAACCAACAACAAGGAATATCTCGGAAATGGTTAACCCAGTCCTCCTCCCAAAATGTGTGCTTTAACGAGATCTACATCTGTGAATTTTTTTTGTGTAGCAAGATTTTGTCTATCGCTTACGGTCTACCAGTTTTGCAAAAGTCATTCAGAATGAAAAGGACTAAGAGGCTATTCCAAGAAAATTTAAGATATACATTTCATTTGTCATGAGAATATCTTAAACATGTAATATTTCAATGAAAATCGTTAAAGCCAATTATGAGAAAATCAAAATTTTCAAAACATTTTCCATGTAAAGGGCAGTTTGAGGTGGGTTTTCTTAAAAAAAAACTTCGTGTTGCATCCTTTGAGGACGCTGAACTTAAATACTAAGTTTGATAGGTATTTACGACTTTTCGTCTTTGAGTTTACAAAATGAAACTGAATTTTATTTATGGACGCTCTTTAACTGCTATGGTACTTCGCATCCCATTCTATATTGGGGTGAAAGAGGCCCCTTTATCAGACTTGAGGTTCTTTTACGTGCCGTAAATCTTCACAGGAAGCCATGCTAAGGATTTTTACGCCCGAAAAAAATCCAGGATACGGATCTTTTTCTAAAAATGCTTTTCTTTCAAATTGATTTTATTTATTCATTCATTCAGGAGACCTCATACGTGCATTTTCAGTGAAATCTCGGTCTGGTACGAACGTAATACTTCCTCTACTTACTATAGGTAAGCAGTACAAAAGGATTGGTTGCTAGGGAAACAGTTTAATTGTTGGCTTGTTGTCTCCACAATTTACACAGCTACTGTAACAAGTGAAATTCTAATTATTTAATAAAGTGCTCAAAATGCTTCACAATCTGGCAGCCTAATTCGAAGCGTGTTGAACATTTTCAATCACTGCTGGTGGTGTATATCTCTGATCCTCATTTTTACTCTTCCATATTAGCAGGCCTCCTCGTAACGAAGACTCCACATTTCAAATATCAAGTGGAGAGAGATCGGTTCCCATAGCAACCAAACTTTTGTATGAAACAAATGAAAGTATTCAAGCAACTATGTAACTTACCTTTCTGAAAAAAACTGAAACAATATGTTGCCACTTAAAATTTTTGTTGATGACGTCACACCTGTACAATAATGGCTGAAATGTTGTTTCTTTTTTGTAAAAATTTCCTTTCAAAATATTGCATTTAGCGTGTTCAAACATCTTTTTCAGATAATTACTCAAAATACACTGCCGTTTGTGAAAATTGCAGCACTAAAAAGGAAACCACAGGTTAGGTACATAACAAGTAACAAATCTATACATGACCTTTGAGTCCAATATTCAGTATTTGGTATGACCTCCAGGCGCTGCAATTTGAGCTGCCATACGCCCTGGCATTGAATCAAAGAAGTTCTGAGTAAGTTCCTGAGGGATTTCCCTACACGCTGTTTGTATTCGAGCCCACAAATCCGTGACGCTATTTACTGGAGGACCGTGACGCACCAGGCGCCGACCAACCATATCCCAGACATGTTCGATGGGCGACATGTCAGGCGAACGTGCAGGCCAGGGAAGCAATGGTACCCGTCGCTCTTCGAAGAAGGCTTGTACATTCCTCGCAATATGTGGCCGGGCATTGTCCTGTTGAAATGTGGCCCGTGGAGGTGCCTGAAGCAGGGGGAGTACCTCAGGCTCTACAACCACCGTTAGGTACCGGTTGCTGTTCAAATTGCCCTCAATTCGTGGGAGGCGAGATCGGTTGTAGTAACCAATGGCGCCCCAAACCATCACACCTGGTGTTTGTCCGCTATGCCGCTCAACAATGCAGCCCTCCAGGTTGCGCTCACCACGGTACCGCGGGACACGTATGCGGTCATCACTGTAGGACACGTTGAAGCGGGACTCGTCCGAAAAGACTACATTTTGCAACTCAGCACCCCAGTGACGGTGTTCACATGCCTATTGCAGTCGAGGAGCTTGTGGTTTCTGGACAATGGAAGCCGACGTGCATGCAACCAGTCCAACCTGCAGCAGACGACGACGAACCGTTGATGCAGACAAGTTCACACCTGTTGCAGTGCTCCAGCGTCGAACCAACACTGGATGAAGTGTACGGTCCATTATGGCCATGCGGACAAGATGACGGTCATCCCGCGCTGTGGTCATGTTCCGTGGTCCAGTATCCGCTCTTCGCTGCATACGACCTTCATCTATCCACTGCTTCCACACACGCATCACTGTCGTAATAGCATGCTCTGTACGAGCCGAAATGTCACGGTATGACAAACCCGCTTCCCGGAGACCGATCATTCTGCCCCGTTCGAACTCACTCACATGACGATATGGCTCCCTTTGACGTCGACGAGGCATACTGGCACTGTCTTTATTGTTTCCACCTGGTTTGACAGCTCTGCACTGACTACACTGGGCGTAACACTGGCCTTGTGGGACCGACACGAGAGGGCTCCGGTCGGCCTACGTGTACCCCATCTCTCTGCAAACCTAACCACTTATTGCTTGCACACTCTTCTACACTTCCACCAGGTTTGGAGTTATTCATGAAATTCTTTCTTGGTGTTGCAATTTTCACAAACGGCAATGTAATTATGTATTATTCAATATAGAGAAAACAAATAAAACCGAAATAATGCGCGATTTAGAGTACTTATATGTATGCCAGTACTATTATTCATAATCCTAACTACAAAAGAAAGTACTAGTGATTTACACTGGTTTAAAAATGTACATTTTTCTTTGCTTCTTCGATTTTTCCCCACAGTCATTCGATTTGCAATAATCACAGAAATGCTGTCATCATTTAGGCTTTGCGACGACATAGAAATCGTGTAATTTCTAGAGTTTGGAATTGTCTTAACACATTGGGAACACCTTCATTATTTAGGCCTACTTCTTCATACCATCATCAGTATCTTCAGATGCAACTTGGGAAGAATGACCTTCCTCGACCATATTGTTAACACATGCGCAGCAATAATGCGTTCCGAAAATATTGATGCCTCACCTAATATCCCTACTGTTTTGTGCTGCGACAGCAAGGATACAGTATACAGAAATCATCTTAACATAACGTATAAATGAGTAAATTAATACATTGTTCATAAATGGAAACCAGAAAAGTGTGACGTATTAATGTAAGGTTTATTTCCACTTCAATAAGAGTACATATTAGGTCATCTACAAATCAGAATACTTATATTTGGGATTCTACAATAGTACTTCTATTAACCTAATTTATAAAACACTACACTAAGTTGATAGATTCCCTGAGGCCCAAGGCTCAAACCCTATGGTTAGCGAGCTATTGGGCTCTATGTACTACTTATTTACCTATATAATCTACTAATACCTTTCTCCTTCTTTCTGATTTTCCTCAGCCATTTAGTCCTCACTAAACCTAAATAGGTTGCATTCCACTATGTTTGCCCTCGTTTTTGCATTATCTTTTTACCTACAATTTCTCTGACCACTTCTGTCCCAATTTTTCCCTAAGAATCTTGGTTTGCTTTTAGAATTGTATGGCAATTATCATCCTATTGGTTACAAAATGGGCATTTTCTTATATCACTCCTTGCTCTTAATCCTTTTAATTTCAACATCCCTGTCGTAGGCCATCTGTTTTATCACATATGTCCACATAGTTTTCCCTACACCAATCCGTTTTAACTTCTCTATATACACCCAAAAATGATTTGGAATTAAACCTTCCCAATAAATCTTGCCTTTCAATATCTTCAATTCTTGATTTAACTACTTTTCAGAAACTTTTCCTCCAAATATCTCCACGTCCAATTTTATACAAAGCTTCCCTTATGCCATTAGCTCTAAGATTTTCCTGAAATTCCGAACATTGATGTAAGATATTCTGTTCATCGATTTTCCTGATTCTATACCCGTACTTTAATGCTCTTTCCAAAATTTTTCCTTTGCTACCAAATCTTGCCAATTTCACTTGAGCAACACCATTGGGTGAAGCTCTTGGTAGTACCAGAATCAATTTACAAAAGTTTCTATGGATCATATTTACATTTGTCCATCCTTCCTCCAGACCCCAAATCTCCACTCCATACAGCATTTTTGCCCCCACTATTGTCCCATAGATTCTGCCACCATATGATGCAGTAATTTGTATCACGTTTTTTCCGTTGAGAACCTTCTGGAAAATTTCCCTATGAGTATATGTATTCATAATTTTCATTGGATATTAAAATAGACGCTAATGTTGGCGCGTTTTATTAGCCAATAGTAACTCAGTTATAATCTTTAGGCATATCGGGGAGTGGGTGTATAAAAAGCCAAGTCAGAGGTAGATCGCGTTCAGTTCATCGAAAATCTCAATACATTACACGTCGCCTTCAGTCGGTCAGTTCATCAAAAATCTGTGTACACTACACGTCGTCTTCAGTCAGTCAGTTCGTCATACATCGGATATAGATTCACAAGTTACGCGCAGCAGAATTATGAAAGATCTAAAGTATGGTAAAGTTAATTATACAAAAGATTGAAGTACGTGGATTAAAAGAATTATCAGTAAGAAGTTGTTATAACAGTTTCAGTTTGGCGAGTGTTAAGATCAATGTATAAATGTGATAGTTAACGTGTTCGACAATAAATGTGTAAAACAAATTTCTTCATCAGTGTAATTTTTGGATAAAAGATTCCTTTCCGTTTACACAACCTGTATAGAGATACGTGCTCAAGCCAACAGGATAATAGCTAGCCGGAGGACATTTGAAATGAAATCAAACAAAAGCTAATACTGCCGCAAATTGCTAACACCAGATGGAGCTACGAACCTAACAAAGAATGACGTCACAAGATGGCTTCCACGCGTGAAGTAAACAAATACATACACAAACAAACTTTATAAGTAATACCGTTATAAATTGGCTACCACAACGTGGGGCTACAATAATGTTAAATAAATAACTAACATTAGTACCGTAATACATATTACATGAAATCCCAAATATTTTGTCTAAACATGCTCTGATAGCTTTTAGATCAAGCCTTTCTTTCGCTACAATCATTTTCTTTTACTCACTCCATCCACCAATACTATTAAACCTTATCCTAAATAATAACATGTTTTATTTCCCTTCCTTGCCAACATCATTTCTCATCTTTCCGTAACTTGTTACCCTTTTAGTATTAATGAGAAAACCATAACTGAAAAACGTATAATTGAGCAAAACATTAATTGACGAAGTTTGGTGCTCACAAAATTTAATTATACCTCCGAAAAGTGTAGAAATGAGGTTAAAATGTACTGTCCAAGATGTCGCAGCTGGAATCTACGACACATCCATGCACGCAATGGTTGGTCAGATTTAGCTGGATATAGTGACGAGGTTTAAGATAACCTGTATTATCATTTCTTTTACTTTTCGCCCATCTTGCCTCGCTATAGACGTCAACATCCTAAAACCGAGCGAGATGGCTCGCATTCAGGTGTTCTGCGGTTCAAATCCAGCCAGGATCATCCTCTCTGAGTTTTTTTCCCCCTGAGATTTCCTAGTCCTCCTAACTGGCAAAAGCCGGGGAGGTACCCTAAACGTTTCCTTCTTAAACAACCCTTCATTTCATGTATCACCAGTATCCACCGCCTATGGTGCCGTATATAGTAAGAACGGACGTTAAACACCGCTCAATTTTTTTCCTGATGTGATACATTCACATGAATTTCTCTACCCTCTGTCGTTTATTAATGGGTATACAAGACTATTATTACTAAATAATATTTTTCTATCTACTTCATTTTAATCCAAATAAACCTTTGCAGAAATGGCTACATTACACATTTCGCTATAGATATAAAGAAAACAGCGAGTCAAATGTTTAACTGGACGCTATATGCTGGCCTTCTGTTTCCATGGCATCGCGAGAAACAACTGAATGTTGACAGGACTTTAAAAGAATGGCAGTAATGAACAATTTCAACCATTACTAACGAATATCTAAAAAATGGCTTATGTCACAAAAAGGTTTTTTGAAATAAATTTGTGTTTTAAACAGATCTACATTTTCGTCTATCACTTAACGTTTACCAGTTATACAATATTATATAAAATTTCTTCCGAATGAAGAGGACTACAGAGGTTATTCCCAGAAAATTCAAGATATACATTTTATTTACCATGTGAGTATCTTCAATATATGGTAGTTTAATAAAAATCGTTAAGGGACATTTTTAGGAGATTAACATTTTCGAAAAATATTACATATTAAGAGCAATTTTGGGTGGGGGGAATTTCTTCAAAATCTTCGTGTCGCATTTTTGGAAGGTATCCACTGAACCTAAATACCAAGTTTAGTATTAATCAGTTTTTGTTTTTGAATTATACTGTTCACAGATACACACACTTACACGCGCGCGCGGGCCTTTTCTAAAAATACTTTTTTATTCGGGGGAACTCAAAACATGTATTTTCGGTGAAATCTCGGTATTGAATTTTTGGATGTAACGCAATACCTTCTCTACGTACTATGTACGTGGTAGAGAAAGTAAAAACGTTAACATGCTAAGGGCAGTGCAAACTTCAGCTGCTGTGCCAACTAGATTCTGTCCATCGCAACGCGCGGAGTTCTCAGAGGGAGGGACAGGCGGATACCATGCTCCTACACGACGCTATGTTCATCTAATGCAATCTTCCCATTTGCTGAAATTTATGTGGGTAAAGACCACCACTGCATGCTAATGAAGACGTATAACGCTTAAACTCGTTTAGGTATTTCTAGACGGATGAAGAGCAACATCGAGGGAGTAATTACGTTTTATTTTAGAGCTAGCTTCCAAACTCGAAGGACGAATTCATTTCATTTACCTGACCCCGTTATTTATGAAATCATTGTACAATTTCTTACTTCCTCTACCACGTACATAGTGGGTAGAGGTATTGCATTCCACCCAAAAATTCGATACCGAGATTTCACCGCAAGTACATGTTTTGAAGACCCCTGAATAAAAAAAAACTTTTTAGAAAAACGCGTGTTTGTGGCTGCGAACAGTTTAACTCAAAAACGAAAACTAGGATAAGCATCAAAGTTGGTATTCAAGCTCAATACCTTTTGAAGATGCTACACGGAGATTATCAAGAAATTCCCCTACCCCAAACTACTCTTTACATGCAAAAAATTTCGATTTTCCCCCTAAAAATGGCTGTAATGATTTTGATTAAAATGGCACATATTAAAGATATTCACATGAAATTTTTTTTTTGGAAATAGCCGTGAAGTCCTGTTCATTCGGAAGGAATTTTGTATAATCTTGTATAACTGGTAAACGTTAAACGATAGACATAAACGTACTGCACAAGAAATGTAGATCTCTTTAAAACACACAATTTATTTTAAATAACTTTTTTTGTGGATATGCCACTTCCGAGATATAGGTTAATGGTTCGAATTGTTCAATACTTAGTCATTCTTTCGAAGTTCTGTTTATTTCCAATTGTTTCTCGCGATGTCATGAAAACAGTATGAAATTTTAAGGCCAGCATATAGCATCCAGTTCTTAAACATTTGACTATCGCCGTTCTCTTTGCATCTATAACGAAATGTGTAATGTAGCTATTTCTGCAAAGGTTTATTTGGATTAAAATGAAGTAAAAAATAGGGTTTAGTAGGAATAGTTTGTATACCCACTAATAAACCATAGAGGGTAGAGAATGTTATGTGAATGTATCACATGACTTTTTATGGTGAATCCTCCCCGTTACCCCTTACAACTTCAATTTCTTACAGACCCGACTATTCAGAATAACGGCTATAAAAATCCCCTGATGTTCACGTAAAAGGGCGTGGCCTTCCTTAACCTCGCCCCGACAGTCTTCCAATTTCTGGAAATGCTGCATAACCTTTCAAACAATCGTCGATCGGAATGGTCGAGTAACTTGTTAGGTAATTACAGTAGGCGAAATTAATAAACCGTTGCACCTTCTCTTTGGTCCCGTAGCTATTTAATAACGCAAAAGCTACAGGGTTTTCACATATTAGAAAAACAGTTATTATATACAACGAAATGGAGGTAAAGCTGGTGAATGTGCATTCCCAAGCTACCAAGTTAACCTATTTGGAAAATATTTAATATAGACTGTGACCATCGGGAAAAACAATATTAATTAAAAAATCTGATGTGATACATTCACATGACTTTCTCTATCCCCTATCGTTTATTAGTGGGTATACAAACTATTCTTACTCAAGCTTATTTTTATACCTAGTACACTTTAATCCAAATAAACCTTTCCAGAAATAGCTCCATTACACATTTCGTTATAGATACAAAGAGAACAGCGATAGTCAAATGTTTAACAACTCGACGCTATATGCTGGCCCTAAAATTCCATACTGTTTCCATGACATCGCGAGAAACAACTGAATGTTGACAAAACTTTAAGAGAATGACCAAGAAATGAACAATTCCACTCATTAATAACGGATATCTCAGAAACGGCTTATGCCACAAAAACCTTATTTTAAATAAACTGTGTTTTAAAGAGATCTACATTCGTCTATCGCTTAACGTTTACCAGTTACATAGGATTACACAAAACTCCTTCAGAATGAAGAGGACTTCATAGGATATTCCCCGAAAGTTCACCGAGCAGGAATGCTCAGGCGGTTTCGTCTGTGGCCCGCATTCAGGAGGTTGTGGGTTTGATTTCCGTGGCCGAACGTTCCTGACCCATGGGTTTTTTCGAGGTTTTCCCGGGTCGCCAGGCGAATGCTGGGAAGGATTCTCACATCTCCCGAGTTTCCTGTTCCTCCATTGCATCTTCATTCTCATTTCCGCTTCATCTTTCATCCGTTGGTTTCTTTCAGGGTTGGAAGTGCGGGCGTTGGAGTTTCAGTGCAGTATGCCAGGGGAAAAGGATGCTCTTTGTGACTCTCTCCGTCCCTCGGCTTTCGGCTGGCTGCCGGGGGTATCCGAATCCCGTGAGGAGCGTTGGACACCTCTGTGTGGGGTAGGGTCCCGGTCTGCCTGTCCGTCTGCCGGGAGTCTCCATCTGGAAAACTTAGGCGTGCCATTTCTGTGCCGGCCGCCCGCCCGGTGTCTCCTCTCGCCTCATTCATCCTCACGGGGACAACCCCTTGTGGGGCGTAGGTAGAACATCCCCAGTGCCGAGTCCCCTCCGTAGCCAATCCAATCCTCGAAAATTCGAGATATACATTTTATTTTTCATGTAAATATATTTCATATACGGTATTTTAAACAAAATCGTTTGAGCCATTTTTCGGAAAATGGCTCCCCTACTTACTATACACAAGTGAGAAAGTAAAAATATAGGTTCAGATTTTTAATGTTAGCAACTTTCCCTGTTTATGATTATTTAGCACGCCCTGCTAGCGAAGTTGATTACAACATACACAAGTGCAAAGGAAATAAAAAACGTTCTTACACGAGGGTTATTAAAATATTTTGCATTGGTATCGCATGCATATCGTAGCGTTATAGACAGATTCGATTCTCTTTGGTTTTACTGTGTCTTAATTGCTAAATCGTGACCATCTACATGCATATTGCAAATCGCTGGAGTGGTTTTTGAGATTACCCTATACACAGACAAATTTTCTCTCTTTATAATATTAACATAGAAGATGTATAGCGAGGTAATGATTTAAAATAATGCATAATAATATATGGCATTGTTGTGAAATTTTCAAGAGTAAAGCTCTATTAAGTATTCAATTCTAGATAAAGATTATATGTGTGTATATAAACATATACTATATTTACAAAGCATGTAAATCTTTAATTTTTATTAGATACCTCTTACCCAGTGCGTAGAAGAAGTATAGCATTTCACCCAAAAATTTCATACCCAGGTTTGACCTGGGTGTTTTAAGCCCTTGCATCCAAAAAAACATTTTTTTAAAAAAAAGTTCTGTGTGTGAACACCATAATTCAAAGGTTAAATGCCAAACTCGGTTACTTAAGTTTAGCATAAGTGAAGGATGCGACACGAAGATTTTCAACAAAGTCCCCCACCCCAAAATGACCTTTACGTGGACAATGTATTATTTTCCAGTTTCTCAAACATGACTAACGTTTTTGATTAAAATACCCTATGTTTAAGATGTTTCCTAACAAATAAAATGTCTACCTTGAACTTTCTGGGAATAGTCTGGAAGTCCTCTTCATTCTGAATGACTTTTGTATAATAAAATTGGTAAACCGCAAGATATAGACAAAATCTTACTACATAAAAAAAATGTAGATCTCGTTAAAGTACACAATATACGCCTTTTTGTTTTGGCGTTAACCATTTCCGAAATATTCTTTGTTATTGGTTGGAATTTTCAAATATTTTTACCGTTTTTAAGTGATAAGTCGCTGTTCGTTTTTTCTCATGATCATGCAGGAGCATGGAGTTTCAAAACCATCACATAGCGATCCGCTTTTAAACACGTGACTATCGCTGCACTCTTCTTATACACAACGAATGTGTAAATGGTTAATGGAAGTTTATCCAAATTTTCAAGAAGTAGAAAGAAGAATAAGCTTAAGTAGAATAGTTTGGAGAAGAGTGAGTAGAGAAAGTCACGTGAATGCGTCCGATTTTTTTCAAGCGGTTAGTCGTTATTCGTTTTTCTCGTGGACATGCAAAGAGCATGGGATTTTAAAGCCATAACGTAGAGCAAGGGTGGCGAAAACGCCTTCCTTACGCAACACGCACTGCATCACTCAGCAGCATGTGAAAAACAAAGGGACAGCGGCAGAGAGGGAACGGCGCCTACGAGTCAAAATGACTCGCGAGTCCCGTTTTCGCCACCTCTGACGTAGAGAAACGCTTGTTAACATCACAGAGATGTAATGCATCTTGGAAGAAAAACGTGTTGTCCTTCGAATTTAATTAACACAAGTGTTGGGCCACACTTTTCCTTCTTTCATATTCTGGTTTTCTGTTTCTTTGTTACAGACTCGCCCGACGTTGTACGGTTAGCTTTTTAAACCAGGATGAATTAATTACATTTACCTCCCCTCGTTCCATATCAAACTATTGTACAATGATTTAGAGGATTTTTATGCTGAATCCCCCCCTTTACCCCTTATTATTGAGTTTCCAACAGCCCCGACTGTTCCTAACAGCGGATAAAAAATCCCCTGATATTCACGCAGAAGAATGTGAAACATCGGCGGAACTTCTTGACTTCCTTAACCTCCCCAGACAGTCTTCCAAGTTCTGAAAATGCTGCATAGCCTATAAGTACCCTTTGATGGTGAAACAATCATCGGGCGGGATGGTCGAGTAGCTTTTAGATAATCACAGTAGCTGAAATTTAAAACCTTTTGAACCTTCTCTTTGGTCCCATAGTTATTGAATAACTAAAAGCTATATAGTTCTCACATAATACAGAGGTCCTTAACATATACAACGAAATAGAGGTGAAGCTGGTAAATATGAAGATTCGCACTCCAGGCCAAGCTACATCTTTGGAAAAGACACACAGTCTGCATTGAGAAAACTCATCTTCTCAGTTGTTAGTTATAAAATACCCATTCACTGACTTCTAATGTTAGCAGTTTTCTCTCTTTATACAATTATTTAGCATGCCCTGCTAACGAACTTGATTACAACAAGGTACAAACGAAATAAAGCAAAACTTTCTTACATGAAAGTTATTAGAAGGCTTTTGGCATCCAGAAGTTTCAGTGCATACCTCTATACGATTGGAATAAAGGTTATTCAGAGGTTTTAACACTGCCACATTACGCACGAACGCGCTCACACACACCCTCTGCAGTATTTGATAAATGGAAATTGAAGAAATAAATATAACAAGCGATTCGTAGCTACAAACAGGCTCGATTATAGCTTTTTAAGCTGTTGTCTTGTGTTTGCTTAAGTGTTACATCATGGCCATATATATTGCTTGGAATAAACTCAAACCGGCTTTTGTTTCTATATGCATTCTCTGCGGAGTACAGCAAATATTTTCTACTCCATGGCATTCTCAAGGAAGGCTTTGTAAATCCTTATTAGTAATCTATGAATTATACAAGAAGATATTTTATAGCCCATGTTCGTTAGAAAGACAGCGGATTTCCAATGGTGGAAGAATTTTCAAAATAGGTTGAGTGGTTTTGAGACTACCATACATACATTACTTACATAAGTATAGATTTGCCAAGCATATAAATTCCACAATATCTCAATATTGCTTAATGATTAAGCACAATGCGAAAAGATTTTCCGTCGATTCTCCTGGCAAAAGAATTTGCGGTAATGTTATCCTTGTGAACACAAACTGTAAGTGTTTTTGGCAGTCAAAGTAAAGAATGAACCTCGGATTTTAGGCTCTGTTTTTTAATGTGTACATACGAGTATGAACTAAAACTAGTCAAACATCAAGTTTCATATAAAATATAACGATATGGAAGGGGTTTTCTGGCACCTAAAGCGCCTATTTTGACCACTGTAGTACGTTTTAGAGCCTAAAAGTGCCTATTTTACCATTTGTGTTGTGTAATTAATTTTTTTTCATGTAGTAATGAAATATGAGTATTGTATCATGGGATTAGTTTATGTAAAGTTTGGCTGTAGGAATTAAGAGTTTCTGGGGAAAAGACTGGTTTATTTTAACGCTTTAGCAGATAGATTCATTTGTTTTGTTGAGAAACAGAATACATGCCCCTTCTAGGTCTCTTTGTCGGTGACTGCAGTACGGCAGAAATCCCTTTCGAATGGTGTACTTCCCATTGTTTCATCACTCACATACCTTATACCCTTCATTAGCTGTTGATATGCACACATTTGCAAGATTTTCCCTGTTGCTTCTCAAACGTATTTCAAACAGTTCTTTATACTGTTGATATTCTTAACGATATATTGTTTTGTACACCTTGGGGGGGGGGGACTCCGTATCAGCTCTAGAGCATTTGCGCCACAATGATATATAGTGTATTTCCAATGTGATTTATTTAATTAGTTTTGAAAGGTATTTTTTCAGCTTTATAAGCCCGTATTACGTATTAGCAACCATAAATTCATAATTGAAGACAATAAAATGTTTCTAGCCATAATTATTTATTAAGTTTATTGTTTTTGTTGTGTAATTTGTAATGCTCACTAATTAATATGTTTAAACTTTATGAAAGTGGAAACACATTATTGATACATAAAATATAATGCTAAGGTCGTGGAAACCCTATTTTTAGAGTCTTTAGTGCCTATTTTTATAATATGAGAGTGTATTTTAGGTGCCTAAAAATCCGAGTTCTAGTAATGAATAAACTGAAGTGGTGCACAACTTTAGCAACAAGTGTATTATCTTTATTTCTTGGATACACACGTTTTCTGTTCATAATTAAATGCAAATATTTTTTTTTTAGCGCTGAATGTGGTTGATACGCCGACCAACACTTTTCTTTTACTGCAACTGTTTGATAGCGGGAAGGTTAGCAAGGGAACCCTCCGTGTGTAATTGGAACTAACCAACTGTCCACTGGATGAGTATGGACTGATTTAACAAAGGATATAATCCATTAGAAAGCCGCGTCTGGCTTATTTACTGCGAAGGAAATATACTTTGTTTTTATGACACGCGGTAACAAACTAACATACTTAATCGTATAAATGCACATAAGACCAACATGGTTATGCAAGACTACTAACGTGCTCATGCTACGGGCTCCAAATCCAAACTCGATTGGGTCAAGTTGAAGTTTTCCCTCAGTCTTTGGGATGAATATTAGGTTGGCAAGTCCTTGCCTGTCACTTGTGCTTTACCAGTTATACAAAATTAGGTTTTCATTGCCTATTAATAGGTTTTATTGCATAAAAATAGCGAAAACGTTTTTCCATGTAAAAGGTACTATGGGTTGGGGAGATTTTCTTGAAAAACTTAGTGTCACATCTTCGGAACATAATAAAGCCAAATATCAATAGTATTTATCCCTGAGTTATGATGTTCACACATGCATACATCCTGTTCTAAAATGTCTTTTATTCATGGAATCTCAAAACATGCATTTCCGGAGAAATCTCAATATCGAATACTGCAATACTTCCTTTATCTACTAGGTACATTGTAGAAATAGTAAAAAGAATAAACGTGAGTCATATGGACAGCTATTGCTGGGTGATTTTTTGAAAAATATATAGGGTGTCTATAAAGTCACTATCTATTTTGGCGTTGCGTGACCTATGTGGTTTATATTCCTATGAATAAAGAACGTCTTCCTCTTGTGACTCCTGGTATCCGAGAGAGATCGACGTTTTCACTAACCAGGACCATCAATAAGGTGATAGGCGAGCTGTTCCCTAAATTTTATGCAACGGAATCTGTTCTTGATGCGAAAAGAAGTGGGTGTTCCAGTATACCAGACCAACGTGTTGAATTGGCACGTAAAATGTTTGAAGAGGAACCAAGCATGTCACTTCCGAGAGGCTCAAAAAAAAAAAAAAAAAAAAAAAAATTGAGTTTTATTTATGGACACTCTTTAACTGCCATGGTCCTTAGCGTCCCATTCTATATTGGGCGTGAAAGACCGGTAATTTTGCTCAGAGGCCTCTTTATCACGCTTGAGGTTCTTTTACGTGCCGTAAATCTACGACACGGGACCACCGGCTTTACTTCCCTTCCGAAGGAAGTCATACTAAGGATTTTAACGCCCGAAAAAATCCATCGCCCTCCGCCGGGTTTGAACCCGCGACCTCGGGAACTACAGGCTAGCATGGTAACCACTACACCACGGAAGTAAACCTGAGAGGCTCCACACTTACAGAGCAGTCTATTGATACGATTTTGAAGAAAGATAGGGAAGAAGGCCTACCACATTCAGATGCTTTTGACGAAGATTATTCAACACGAGCAGCTATGTGTGCACAGCTAGTACTCCAGATCGAAGACGAGCGTTTGATAGAGCACTCTTCAGTGAGGAAGCTACCTTCCACACGTCTTGTGGAAAGATAAACCGACACAACTGTCGCATCTGGGCCGGCGCAAAATTGCAAGAATTTGTGACATGCGCGAAAGATTCAGCAATGTGTGTCTTGGAATAACAAACTCACAAGTGCATGGTCCTTTTTACTTTATAGAAAAGAATAACAGGAACAGTATAACTTGATATGCCCGAACATTTTCTACAGCCACAGCTGGTTCAAGATGGTGCCATATCAGTGGCTCATGGGAGGAGGAACTAACGGTTATTACGGAACAAGTGGGGGGGACATCGGAAGGACAGTCAGGTAAAGTGAACATCTGCAGTTCCGAGTTACATTTACTAGCGAGGCTGAGGCCTGCAAATATAGCACTGTTTTCATTACGCAACTGTACATTCCTCTCTATTGCCTTGTCCCTCACTCTCCTCTGATTCCTAGCCTTGATGGCGTTGCGCATTGTCAACAAGAACAGTGGCGTCGTTCAAGCGCATTCATATCGTGGCATACTAGTACTGTCATTCGCTCAAACAACTCGATATATGGGGCAGTCCATTTCAAATCGTCCGAAATAGAAGGAAAATCGACCTGTATTTTTTAAACGGAACGAAATTTTTTGTATTTGTATACAAGCCCGATAAAATGCTTTATGCAAGCTCTTAAAATTTGGAACATTATACATAGTTTTGCAATTAAAATTGATAAAATTTATCTTATCTTCCTAAAATGCTCAACTCCAAGGTGTTATAACCCTGAAACCTTTAAATATAATTATTTAAATCGAACTTCATTTTGATTCCGTAAGATTTAATTTCATCCTGATAAGTAAACATGTTCTTATTTTTATTTAAGTGAAAACATTTATATTCTTTCAGTGTAGGCGGCTACGGCAATAATTTTAATCTTTATGATAAGATTCTGTAATTTAAACACAATGATATATTTTACTTTAATGGTTACTGATAAGCTTTATAAAACTGAAGGTCAAGCAAGCTGCTGTACGTAAGGTTAAACAATGAGAAAGCTTACTAAGCAGTATGCAGTTCTGAGTATTTCCTTACAGATTCACAGAGCGCTTGGTGATAATCGTGCAACGACTACGTAAATCGTTGCATTTATTCACTTTTTGTGTTATAACTACAACACGCAAACATTACCACGTCCTCAATATTGCCAGCTTCACTTAATGACACTATGGATCTTTCTCAATCTAATATTTTAGTTTTATAAAAGTCCGGAGTCGCTTAAAAGCAAAAACTGTATATAGATTTTTGTGAATATTATAAAAATAATTAGTATATGTGCAATGAAATGCGGAGTTTTATCTACAAAATGAAATTTGGTACAATATTCTGAAATAAAGGGTTCCGAAGCTATGCGCACTTAAAATGCGACAAAATGAATTAATACGACACATTTATTGTTCAATAACGTGACAACCGTTGGGTTTTAGACGCTAATATTTGATAAATGTGCTTTCCTTAGCACCCTTATTAAAAGGAAAAATTACAACGCAAGGTTTTTGCCGTTCGATTTCACATGGAATCTCCCGTATGTGGTTGACGATGCAGTTAACTTGGTACCTCCAGGTTGCTCATAACTGGCAAAGTACCATAAACTTAGGTCTGAAACATTTCCTTTCATGTAGCATCAGTGTCCACCGTCTGTATTAAGAACGGGCGTTCAAAAAAAAACAAACAAAAAAAAAAAAAAACACCCACCCACACCAATCTGGTGTGTTGCATTCACATGACTTTCTCTGCTCTGTCTTCTAGAAAGTAATGTTACAAAAGCTTTTTCTTTTCTTTAGTACATATAAACTTTCAGCATACATTTCGTTGTAGGTATAAGGGAAATACAGTAAGCTAAAGCGATAGTCGAATCTATTAAAGCGGGTCGCTGTGATGACAATGGAATTTTGTTCTTTGCATGAACACGAAAAAGAAAGAAAGAAGAAAAATCTGATGTGATACATTCACATGACTTTCTCTACCCTCTATCCTTATTAGTAGGTATACAAACTATTCTTATTCAAGCTTATTTTTATACCTAGTACACTTTAATCCAAATAAACCTTTCCAGAAATAGCTCCATTACACATTTCGTTACAGATACAAAGAGAACAGCGATAGTCAAATGTTTAAGAACTGGACGCTATATGCTAGCCTTAAAATTCCATACTGTTTCCATGCAATCGCGAGAAACAAGTGAATGTTGGCAGGACTTTAAGAGAATGGCAGTAAGGAACACTTCAAACCATTAATAACGGATATCTCAGTATTGGCTTATGCCACCATAACAAACTTATTTGAAATAAACTGTGCGTTTTAAAGAGAACTACATTTTTTGTGTAGTATGTTTACGTCTATCGCTTAACGTTTACTAGTTATACAAGATTCTACAAAATTCCTTCCCAATGAAGAGGACTTCAGAGGTTATTCCCAGAAAATTTAAGATGTACATTTTGTCATGTAAATATCTTTAATATATGGTATTTTAATCAAAATAATTAGAACCATTTTTTAGAAAATTTAAAATTTCGAAAAATGTTCCATGTAAAGAGTAATTGGCGTGGGGGTTTTCTTGAAAAGCTTCGTGTCATATCCTTATAAGATACTCAACTTAAAACACGTATCAAGTTCGGTACTTATCAGACTTTTCGGTTTTGAGTTATGCTGTTCACACACACACACACACACACACACACACACACACGAACCTTTTTCTAAAATGCTTTTTTTTTATTCAGGGTGCTTCAAAACACGTATTTCCGGTGAAATCTCGGTATCGACTTTTATGCTTCGAATGCAATACCTTCTGTAACTACTATGTACGTGGTAGGGAAAGTAACAAGTATAAAGTATCTGAAAATTCAAACCAATAACAAAGAATATCTCGGAAATCGTTAACGCCACAAAATATTTGATTTAAGATAAATTTCTATGCTTAGACGAGATCTACATTTTTATGTAGGTAGTAAGACTTTGTCTATCTGTTACGGTTTACCAATTATACAAAAGTGGTTAAGAATGGGGGACTTAAAGAGGCTACTCCCAGAATACTCGAGATATATATTTTATTTGGCATGAAAATAGCTTAAACATGTGGTATTTTAATCAAATTTTTTGAGAAAATCTGAATTAACAAACAATTTTCCATGTAAATGGTAGTTTGAATTTTAATTTTCTTCAGAATAGTGTCGCAGCATTGGAAAGTCTCGAACCAAACTAAGTTTCGTGTTCAACCGACTATTCGTTTTTGAGTTATGCTGTTCACACACACGGACCATTTTTTATAATATGCTTTTTTTTTTATTCAAGGAACTTGAAAGCCCTAGAGGGCGAGGAGTAATTCAGTGCCTAGGGGGCTAAATCAGGTATTGGACGAGAATGGAGACTGGACAGATTATTAAAATAATGTCTAGTAAATGTGTCCTCTTTGACAATAAAAAGACTAATTTATTTCAGTTTAACATTATATTATCATTAAAATAATTTTTCGTGGATAAATTCTGAAAAGTGTTTTATTTAGTTGTATATTTAGATTGAACAGATGATTCCAATAATGTCTAGTACATGTGTCCTGTTTGAGAGTAAAAAGTACAATGTATTTCACACTGTTGCCATTAAAATATTTCTTTTTGTGGAGATATTGTACAAAAGATGGTTTTATTTAGTTATATATTTAAACATGGTTATTATAAGTGACGACGAGTAAAGCTGTTGCTCAAAGTTATATATTCATATGTGAATAATTTAGAACTGTGTACGTAAAACAGGACGCCACTGCATGTAAACAGATACACGCACCTCCTCCTTGCCAGCTCAGTAGAATGCCTCGCAAACCTGCGGTCACGGCATAAATGGAAGCGAGTGTAAGTATACCTACTTGCCTACCTTAAACCGATCACTTTTACAGGAATGACAATGGTGTGACGGGAAATAATGTTGACATTATTAACAATGCCTGAATACAGAATCAAAGCTTACGGTATAGGTTTCTTAATGCAAATAAGCAAATACCGCAACTGCAGCTTTATTTTTACTTTCTGGACCAAATACCTAGAAGGTGAAACAAGTCTAGCATTCCACACAAAAATTCCAAATCCAGATTTCACCGAAAACAATGGTTCAATAAAAATCTGATGTGTTACATTCACATGACTTTCTCTATCCTCTATCGCCTATTAGTGGTGTAAAAATTCTTCTTTCGAAATTTGGCTTTCCTATCTACTTTTAATCCAAATAAACTTTTGCAGAAATAGCTACATTACACATTTCGTTATAGATACAAAGAGAACAACGATATTCAAATGTTTAACAACTCGTAATCGACATGAATTTAAAAGAATGGCTAAGTACTGAAGAATTCGAACCATTAATAACGGATATCTTGGAAATGGCTAATGCCATAAAAAAAGGCATTTGAAATAAATTCCGTGTTTTAAAGAGTGTGTAGTACGTTTTTGTCTATCTCTTAACGTTTACCAGTTATACAAGATTATACAAAATTCCTTCCGAATGAAGAGGACTTCACAGCTATTCCCAGGAAATTTAAGATATACATTTTATTTGTGTTCACGACATACGTGCTCGTGTACCTTTAACTAATCTTTTTTTATTCAGGGGACTTCAAAACATGTATTTCCGGTGAAATCTTGGTATCGAATTTTTGGGCGGAATGCAATACCTTCTCCACCTGCTATGTACATGGTAAAGTAAAAAAGCCTCGTGTGTGTACGCGCGCTCGTGAACAGTATGGCACAAAAACGAAATGTACGATGAACACTAAAGATGCGACACGAAAATGTTCAACAAAATCTCCTCAACCACAAACCGCCCTTTGTTGGAACATTCTTCGTTATTTTCTGGTTTTCATAGAAATGGCTAACGATTTTGATTACAATGCCGTATATTTAAGATCTTTAGTTGACAAAATGTATACCTTGAAATTTAGTATAACTTGCGAAGAAACGATTTTGTATACTTTTATGTAACTGCTAAAGCATAATAAAAAAGACTTCCCGCCTCAGTGGAGTGGGGGTACGTGTCTGCCTCGTCACATTCAAGAGGTCCCGAGTTCGAATCTCGGTTGAACTGAGTTACCCGGGTAAGCTTTTGGGGGGGGTGGGTCCTGAATGTTATCCTGAAAAGATGAATCGGATAACTTTAAGCTCTATGTATCCTGAGCTCATTTAAGCACCATTTCATTCATTCATTGTCTGATATGACCTAAATGTTTAGAGAGCGCTAAAAATGGGTAGATCTCTTTAAAACACAAATTTATTTCAAATAACCTTTATGTGCCATTAGGCATTTTTCCGACATATCCGTTGTTATTGGTTTGAATTTGTCAACACTGTCATTTAGTTATTTCTCGCGATGTCATGGAATTTCAAGGTGAGCATATAGCGACCCGCTTCGGTTTCCTCTGTCCCCCTTGTGCCAGCAAACTTCTGCAAACTCAATATGAAGCAGAAAAGTAAGCCTTCGTGTAAAAACATAAAAATAAACGATAGTGGGTAGAGAAAGCAATGCGAATGAAGCTGCAATCGATATGAAGTAAAGTCGTGTTTTCAAGTTTATAAAACCCCCATTCCCCCTGCATCAGCATCTTTGTAAATGCTGAAAGTAAGAGATAAGAGGCCATGTCATGTTTTGAAAAGATAAGTTGCCGGAAATAATTACATTTACTCCCACCGGAAGTTTGACTATCTGTGTGCCCCAAGTCTTCCGAACAACAGTGGACCCAACATGTTTTGTTAAATACTTATAAACAACTACCTGCTATAGTCTGCTTTAGATGGGGTTTCAAATTCACCTTTGGATTTTGCAATGGCTTTGTGTTCCCCAAATTCACTGATGCGAATTCGCAATGATCGCATAAGCTCTTCCTGTGGTTTATACATGAATGAAATACTCAAGTGTAGCATTCATTTGACTTTCTCTGCCCATTATCGTTTATTTTCATATAGCTTCTACAAACTACTCTTACGAAAGCTTACTTTTACATCTGCTTTACGTTATTCTATATGAACCTTTGCAAAAAACGTGACACATTTCCTTGATGTGAGAGTACAGTAAACCGAATCTGCAGTCATATGTTTAAAAGGAATGGCTACATCTGGCCTTGAAATTCCACTCTCTTTCCAAGATATCACAATAAACACTGAATAGCGACAGCACTTGAGCCAAACAGCAAAAGTATTGACAAATTCAAAACGATAACAACAGATATCTCGGAAACGGCTGAGTCACAATAAAAGTTGCTTGAAATAAATTGTGTTTTAAACAGATCCACATTTTTATGCAGCACGTTTTCGTGTATCTATTATCGTTTACCAGTTATATACAATTATATGAAATTCCTTTCGAACGAGCAGGGCTTCACAGGCTATTCCCAGGAAATTTAAGACACACATTTTACTTGCAATGGAAACATCTTCAATACATAGCATTTTAATCAAAATTGTTAAAGCCGTGTTTGAAAAAAATCAGAAGTTTCTAAAAATGCCCAACGTAAAGGGTAGTTTGGGGTGGGGAATTTTCTCGAAAATTTTCATGTAACAACTTTGGAAGATACTGAACTTAAATCCAAGTTTGGTAGTTCTTCGAATTTTCGATTTTGAGTTATGCTATTCACACAATGACATTTTTCTAAAAAAATTATTCAGGGGGCCTCAAACACGCATCTCCGGTGGAGTAAAATACCCTCTCCACCTAATATATATCAGAGAAAGTAAAAAGACAAATATGCAGTTGAGGTAGTTTATAAATCATGAAGGTTTCCTTTATTGAAATATGCTTTCGGACTAGTCTTGCATTTTGGTAGGCTGTTGGAAAACCCCATTCTAACCCTTTTCTATTTTAAATAGTTGAAAGTACACTCGCTTCCATTTATGCCGCCAATGCAGCTTTGGGAGGCATTCTACTGGCCTTCAGTGGAGTGTGAATCTATAGCAAGGAGGAGGTGTGTGTGTATCTGTTTACCTTTTCACGCATGAAGTGGCATCCTGTTTTACCTGCACAATTCTAGATTATTCATATATGAATAATGAATCACTTAGGTGGTGAAAGATCTCTGCTCTAAATGCAAATGTTCCCACATTTCATGACAAAATTCCCAGAGGGCGACGAAAGATTAAGTGCCTAGGCGGTTAAATCAGGTACTGGATGAGAATTGGAGAGATTATTAAAATAATGCATAGTAAATATGTCCTCTTTGAGAGTAAAAGTATCATTTATATTATCATTATAATACCGTTTCATGGATAAATTGTGCAAAACAGTGTTTTATTTAGCTATGTATTTAGATTACACACATGATTCCAATAAGGCCTAATAATAATAATAATAATAATAATAATAATAATAATAATAATAATAATAATAATAATAATAATAATAATCATTGTGCTAAGCCATGTACAAGTAATATGACCGGCATTCAGGCCTGGCTCTTTACCAATCATATTCATATTACAATACTTCCTTTTATCTACTTACTTTACTTCCCATTTCCTTAATCCTATTTAACCATATTTGCTGATCTATTCACTGACCACCAAATCCATTTGTTTTTAACTTGACTCAAGTATTGCCCTATACTCTTACTATCATTTTGAATCGTTTCAATTATAGCAATATTTCTATCTACCTTAAACCATTTCTTTTTAATAAACTCTTTTCTCCAAATTTCTGTGCCTTTGCACTTAAATATTATATGTTCAACTTCTTCATTTCCACACATATGGAACATTGGTTTTAAGGTATACCCTTCCTGAAACCTCTTAGCCTCCATACTCCTGTTCTTACCCATGCAATACTTTCTTGCTCATCTTTATTTGCATTATCTACATATTTTTCTCTTCCCCATGTGTTTTTTATTGGTACATAAAAACTAAGGACCTCTTTTTGGCTATCGTGCTAAATATGTTTTGTATTTCTATATCATCTAATCTCTTTCTTACCACTTTCCAAAATTTATTCACATTATTTTCCCTACTTCTCCATCTCTCTCCTAACTAATTGCTCTCCAAATTTTACCTAATACTATTTATCCATCCGTTATACCCTAAATTTTTTTCTTGGTATTCTAAGCATTGTCTTAACACATTTCCTTTATCCAAATTTAAGATCCTAAACCAATATTTCAATGCTCTTTCCATTATCTTTTCCTTGCTTGCCACCCTGCCCATTTCTATTTGAGCTACCTGTCTTGCAACTGCGTTTGGTAGCCCTAGCATTTCTCTACAAAACATCCTATGCACCTAATCTATACTTTCCCATCCTCCATCTAATCGCCATATTTCAATACGGTACATAATTTTTGCCTCTACCACCAAACTGTATACTTTCTCCATCCATTTAATATTAATGCCAGGTGCTATATATATGCACCTTCTAATTGCTGACATAGCCCGTTTACCTTTAGTTGTACAAACTTCGTTTGTTTCTCCCATTTACCTCCTCCAACTATTTTTATTCCTAAATAAATACAGTCTTGTACTACCCTATAGTCTTTGCTTTCTCCCTTCCTTTTCTCATATTTAATTAATTTTCCTCCCTTTTTAAGTACCACAATCTGTGTCTTCTCTTGGTTTACATTTAATCTCCATTCTTTACAATATTTTTCAATTCCTTGCAATGATTGTTTACTGTGATAGATCCTACCACTGGATCATCTGCAAACAGCAATCCTGGAATTTGGATATTTAATGCCTAGTAAATGTGTCCTGTTTGAGAGTAAACAGTATAGACAATATATTTCAGTTTTACATTATGTTACCATTAAAACTATTCTTTCGTGGAAATACTGTACAAAACAGGTTTTATTTAATTATATATTTGAACATGGTTATTATAAGTGATGACAAGTAAGGCTATTGTTCAAAATTATATATACATATGTGAATAATCTAGAATTGTGCACATAAAACAGGATACCACTGCATGCACGAAAAGGTAAACGGATACACACACCTCCTCCTTGCTATACAAGGGCTGTCCCAGATCTAACAAAGAAAATACAAAAATTTTGGGAAAAAACATTTTTATTTCTCTACATAGTCTCCTTTCAACTCGATACACTTTTCCCAGCAATGTTCAATAGCTTTGATACCCTGTTTATAGTGAGAACCGTTGAGTTCTGCAAAATAGCCATCAACTGCAAACTCCACCTCTTCATTGTTGGCAAATCTTTTACCACCAAGCCATTTCTTCAACTTTGGAAACAGAAAATAATCAGAAGTGGCTAAGCCTGGCGAATATGGTGCATAAGGAAGCAATTCGAATTTTAACTCCTTGATTTTGGCTATGGTAATAATGGATGTGTGAACTGGTGCATTGTCTTGATGAAACAATACTTTCTTTTTCGCTAAATGCGGCCGTTTTTGTTTGATTTCATCATTCAAACACTGCAATAAGTTTACATAATACTTGCCATTGACTGCTTTTCCTTTTTGAGGATAATCAATGAAAATTAACCTATGGCATCCCAAAAAAAACTGACGCCATGACCTTGCCTGCAGATGGAAATGTCTTCGCCTTCTTTGGAGCCGATTCTCCCCTTTTAATCCACTGTTTTGACTGTTCCTTCGTCTCAGGTGTGAAGTGATGGGCCCATGTTTCATCCATGGTTACGAATCGACGCAAAAACTTGGCTTTATTGCAGCGAAACATAGCCAAACACTCGACTGAAACATCCTCACGATGCTGCTTTTGTCCCATTGTAAGTAAATGCGGCACTCAACTTGCGCACAGCTTTCTCATGTCTAAATTTTTAGTTAGTGTGCGATATACAGCACTTTTTGAAATACCTATGATGTCTGCTAGCTAGCGTACTTTCAATCGACGGTCATCCAATAACCATTTTGTGGATTTTCTTCACAATTTCTTCACCTCATTTGGTCGATCACTGCGATGTTCGTCTTGGCAGCTCGTACGGCCACTCAATATTTTACCGTTGTAAACGAAGGAGCAGAATCCCCCAGAGCAGAATCTAGCTCAGCTTTAATATTAGTTTGACTAAGATCTTTCAAATGAAAGTATTGTATCACATTACGATGGCCAGTTTTATCCATGTTTACAAATTCGCTGAGAGAGTTCACTATTAACGGCTGCCAAACAATTACTAAACAACGTAACATTGTCAAACTTCAAACTTAAGCTTTATAAGGGTGGTACTTTCTACCATAGTCATTTGTTTGAAACAACAACCCTATATATACGTCAGGTCGGGTACTTCTAGGACTGCCCTCGTAGATACATACTCCTCCTGTGAAGGCCAGTAGAGCGTCTCCCAAAGCTGTGGTGACGGCATAAATGGAAGTGAGTGTATCTTTAAACGCCTCAGGTGAGACTATAATAGAAAACTCCACAACAAAGCTTTATTCTGCAAATTCACCGCAACAGCAATGGGAACTCAGGCTCGCAGAAACATTACTGTAGCTTGTCTCAACCTTAAGACATTATGGAGGTAAATGGAATAGCTCTGTCTCTATGTAACACATACATGTTGCCATTAGCTTCGTCCTTTTCTAGTCTCACGCTGTCGCCATGTTGCTAATAATATGGTGTAAATATTCAGTTGATATAAATTTCAACTTTGAACACATTATCCTATGCAGAATACTTTTCTCTAGCAGAGTTTAGCATTGTTAGAGCCTTTATAGATTTCTGTGGGCATGACTTTTAAAAGAAAACTATTTTTCAGTAAAAGTCCGATATCTGCTGCTTCTATGCTTATCACGCAGTAAGTAATGAACTAAAGAGTAGAACATAATACTATTTTTTTCTTAAGCTAGAGTAATCATGATTGCTGATATCTGCTCGGTTTGAATCTCCATCTTTAATAAGATCAGTGTTATCATTTTTTAAATTAAATATTTTTGGAAAGTTCTATATCTCTGTAGTAGAAAAGTCAGTCAGCGAGAAATCTTTTTGTTATTGGGTTTACAACGGGGGCCAAGCGAGACAAAATGTTGAGGGTTGGGGAGTTTTTAAAAGCAGCCGCAAACCTGCAACTTCTTGCATTAATTGTGTATGACAAACAAAAGTTGTCCATCTATTCAGCTAACAGGTGCCAGGCGCGAGGCAGAAGGCAGGTTAACATCAGCTGTAAGCAAGTGGGCACGTTTATACACTGTGAAGTGTTCTGTAGGTTATTTGATATTTTACGTAGATATTTAGTTACAGAGGAAGAAGCTAGGAAGACACGAAGTGTTGGTAAACTAAGAAAAAAGGCAAAATAATTATGAATGTATTGATTATTATTGTTCACCTAAAGTGAGTGTTAGTAAGGCAGTAAAAGAAACAGCCAAGGCTACCGGGTGTTCAAAAACAGTAGTGGATAAAGAAGGAATGATTGAAAGGATCACCACCAAGGACGCCATCAAAAAAGAATGCAAAAGGTGTGTAGGAAACAAAAGCACGCTTAGGTAATGCAATATGATGGAAAATCGCAAAGCTAAGTGCGGCGCATGGTTCATTCTTTGTTTTTTTCCACCCACGTTGAATGATGACATTTTTCAAGGGTAAACAGTGATAATACGCTACCAACTTAAAGTTTTTATTTTATATCTCCACATTTCTTTGATAATACATCCTTTTATGCCCGCAAAATCATATTTCGAAGTACTAAAAATATAAACAAGAAGATACAGTGTAGGTGAAAATTAAATGTCTTATAATAGATTTAAATAGGAGTACAGATGTAACTATTTGGTGATCTATCATTCACAAGCTGACATTAAACAGTAGTGTATAAGATCGCAGCTGAGCGCCAAACTTGCGAGAGTACGTACAATACATGTGGCAACAGTGCTCCCCATTTAACCTGTTCTGTCTTTTAGGTGTGAGACGCGGTATATAATCACATCGCGCAGAAACCATTTCCCCGATTACCGAAATAGTACATTGCGATACAAGTGTGGAAAGTGCACCATTGGAGAACGAGGAAAAGTTTGAAGATATGAGATCAAGTCGAGTAATTCCTACTTTCGAGATGCACTTAACGCATGAGTATTGCATATCTACTATTTTTTCGAAGCTAGTGGACAGAAGTAGTACTTACACGAAAATAAAATTAATTAGTAACAGCTGTTGAACATGGTGGTTCCAGTAGCAAGGTCCCCAACATTAGCATTGGTGGAGAACGCCTGGTTAGCTCATACTTAGCTGCTGCATGACATAAATCACAAGTAAATAGTAACAATAAAAAGGAAGTAAAAAACCATGTAACATTTAAATGATACAATTCAGCTATCAAACATGATTATAATCCCAAATCTGCAATAGTAAATATTTCAAAAGTTTACGATTAAATACAGTCCATGCACATACGGGTAGTAAAATAGACAATACACGCAAGTAGGTTAGGTTACCAGCACTGAATGCAGGGAATTTAACTTTTCACCATGACAGCATGAACGGAAAGTTAGAAAAATATCTGTGATACATTCACATGACTTTCTCTAACCTCTCGTTTATTAGTGGGTTATAAACTAGTTTTACTAAAGTTTATTTTTCTATCTACTTCATTTTAATCCAAATAAACTTTTATAGAAATAGCTCCATTACACATTCCATTATAGATACAAAAAGAATAGCGATAGCCAAATGTTTAAGAACGGGATGCTATATGCTGGGCTTAAAATTCCATACTGTTTCCATGACATCACGAGAAACTGAATGTTGAAAGGACTTCAAAAGCATGACCAAGAAATGAAGAATTCCACTCATTAATAACGGATATGTCAGAAATAGCTGATGCCACAAAAAACACTATTTGAAATAAATTGTGTATTTTAAAGAGATCTGACTTTGTTGTGTAGCACGCTTTCCTGTATAGCTTAACGTTTACCAGTTATATAAGATTATACAAAATTCCTTGCGAATGAAGAGGACTTCACAGGCTTTTCCCAGAAAATTCAATGTACAATTTATTTCTCATGAAAATATATCTTTAATATACCAATTTAAACAACGCCGTTAGAGCCATGTTTTTGAAAATAAAAGATTTCGAAAAATGTCCCATGTAAAGGTAGTTTGGGGTAAGGGGAGATTTTCCTGTCGCATCTCTGGAAGGTACTGTACTTAAATACCAGTTAGGTGTTGATCTGACTTTTCATTTTTGAGTTATGCTGTTCACAGACACACACACGGATCTTTTTCTAAAAACGCTTCTCTTGGATTCAGGGGACTTCAAAACATATATTTCCGATGAAATCTCGGTATCGTATTTTTGGGTGAAATGCAGTACTTTCTCTACCCACTAAGGTACGTGGTAGAGAAAGTAATATATTTATATTCATACAAGGGCATACACTACGTGATCAAAAGTATCCGGACACCTGGCTGAAAATGACGTACAAGTTGTGGCGCCCTCCATCGGTGATGTTGGAAATCAATATGGGTTGGCCCACCCTTAGCCTTGATGACAGCGTTCACTCTCGCAGGCATACTTTCAATCAGGTGCTGGAAGGTTTCTTGGGGAATGGCAGCCCATTCTTCACGGAGTGCGGAACTGAGGAGAGGTATCGATATAGATCGGTGAGGCCTGGCACGAAGTCGGCGTTCCAAAACATCCCAAAGGTGTTCTATAGAATTCAAGACAGGACTCTGTGCAGGCCAGTCCATTACAGGGATGTTTTGTCGTGTGACCACTCCGCCACAGCCCGTGCATATGAACAGGTGCTCGATCGTATTGAAAGATGCAATCGCCATCCCTGAATTGCTCTTCAACAGTGGGAAGCAAGAAGGTGCTTAAAATATCAATGTAGGTCTGCGCTGTGATCGTGCCACGCAAAACAACAAGGAGTGCAAGCCCCCTCCAGGAAAAAGACGATCACACCATAACACCACCACCTCCGAATTTCACTGTTGGCAGATGACGTTGCAGGGCATTCGCCATACCCACACCATGCCATCTGATCACCACATTGTGTACCGTGATTCGTCACTCCACACAACGTTTTGCCACTGTTCAATCGTGTAATGTTGACGCTCCTTACACCAAGCGAGGCGTCGTTTGGCATTTTCCAGCACGTGTGGCTTATGAGCAGCCGCTCGACCATGGAATTCAAGGTTTCTCACCTCATGCCTAACTGTCATAGAACTTGGAGTGGATCCTGATGCAGTTTGGAATTCTTGTGTGATGGTCTGGATAGATGTCTGCCTATTACTCTTTACAACCCTCTTCATATGTCGGCGGTCTCTCTCAGTCAACAGACGAGGTCGGTATGTACACTTTTGTGCTGTACATGTCCCTTCAGTTTCCACTTCACTATCACATCAGAAACAGTGGACCTAGGGATGTTTAGGAGTATGGAAATCTCGCATACAGACTTCTGACACAAGTGACACCCAATCACCTGACCACGTTCCTCCGTGAGTTCTACGGAGCGTCCCATTCTGCTGTTTCACGATGCCTAATGACTACTGAGGTCGCGGATGAGAACCAGGCAGTAGGTGGCAGCACAATGCACCTAAGATGAAAAACGTATGTTTGTGGGAGTGTCCGGATACTTTTGATCACATAGTGTATATACAATTATAATTTTTGGGAATGGCGAAAGTAACTAAGCTACATAAAATTCTGGAACACTTGTACTTTGGGTTCTGAGGCAAAATCTCCACTTTCTGTGTGGTGTAACTATATAAATATACTGATTTCTATAAAGCGAATTTTACATTTTTCATAAGTGTTAATATATTTTCAATTTAAAATCGTAGAAACAATTTGAAAGTATGAACATGTTCATAATACAAAATCAAGCCTTGCTGGAACACTGGCAAACTTATCTGCACTTCATCACGGTGAACTGACAGCAAGGCAAGTCCAGATGTTGTGCTTCTCAAGTATGTCTTTCATTGTCTTAGTGTGGATTAAGTTCTTCCAGCAGAAGCAACGGAAACTGAAAATCTTGAGAAGAACGTAGATAACCAAAGTAGTCATATCTTTGAACCTTCCCATGTCTTAAGAAAATTTCTCGTTGAAAAAATAAAGATTCTCTTCCTCAAGAAATACTTCCCTCTGGGACTTATTTTACCTAAAATGTTTGTAATTGCTTTTCTTTATCAAATTATTGCCACTGTTTTAATAGGAAATAAGAAATTTCGAGAGGGGCTTTCCTTAAATACGCCCTATATGAAACAAAAACTTACTGACATCTCTTCCTTGAAGACAAAGACTCGCTAATGAAGACAACTCGGAGTCTACCTTGACGGCCTCTTCGATTTTGTTGCGGAGTATAATCGGTATGTTAGGGTTAAGTGGCGTATTAAGGGCCCCCCCCCTGTACAAATATTTTAGAATGGGGCACTTCATTATTCCACATCATTCATACGAAGGGCGTTCTAAAAATTCTTGGTCTGACCAAGAAAAAACAAAATTTAAGATAATCTGTTTTCAACATATTCACTTCTTAAAACAATATTAAATGTCCAAAGCCTTTCCAAATTTTAATAGCTTCACTAAAGTAAGATTTGCCCAACTGTGCAAAATAAGCGCTTGCCTCAGCGTCAACCTCTATCATTTAATGCGAATCTCCTTCCTCCCAGCCATTTCTTCAGGTTCGGAAGACAAATTAATCGCTACGAGTCAAATCCGGCGAATGTGAAAGCATTGGAAACGAAGGTTGTGCAGTTTTGCAACAATCCCAGTCGTGTGTGAACGCACATTATTCTGATGAAAGAGAGCTTTCTTTTTTACTAAATGTGTATATTGACGTGCATAAAATGTGACCCATAATGGAACGCAGCTGTTTTAGTTGGTACTGACAAATTCAGCCCCACCCTCTCTCAGCATGACCACTTCTGTTCCTCGAGTATAGTTCTAGCCACTGGAATACTTCACCTCCCAAAAAAATATGGCCGAACTGCCGAAGGGCAACGTCACAAGCTAGCTGTCTATGTTCTCAGTAGCGGAGTATCGTTAAAACAATGCTTCACTGAATTTTGGCACAAAAATAAAGTATGATATAAACGTGGAAATAATGTCCCTGATGAAAGTTCTCATACAAATGTCGTAGTTGTCGTTCAGTTTAACTCTCACGCAAGCAGTTCTTTACCCCTCCCTCTAGAAGACCGAATTGTGTACCAATCGTTGTGAAACTCTTTCACAGATGCGGTATCCACATCACCCCCTCATTTCATATCGATTATAACATCGTTCATTCGCTTGTTTTTATGTCACTGAATTGTTTTCCAGGACGGTCACATAGAGAACTGATAACGGTTTGGTTGAGTCCATGTTTAGTTACCTGAAGGTGGAAAAGCACTATTGCGATCTAGGGGAATGGACTATCTTTTATGTCCCTGAATTGTTTTCCAAGACAGTACATAGAGAAGTGATACAGGCTGGGTGGATCCATGTTTAGTTACTTAAAGGTGGAAAAGCACTATTGCGATCTAGCGGAATGGGCCACAGTTTATGTTCCTGAATTGTTTTCCAGTACAGCCACATAGACAATTGATACCCGCTGGGTGGAGTCCATGCTGAATGTCGTCCTCCGTGGACTAGTGGTACCGTGCTAGCCTCTAGTTCCCAAGGTCGCGGGTTCAAACCCGGCGGAGGGCGATGGATTTTTCGGGCGTAAAAATCCTTAGCATGGCTTCCTTCGGAAGGGAAGTAAAGCCGGTGGTCCCGTGTCGTAGATTTACGGCACGTAAAAGAACCTCAAGTCCGATAAAGAGGCCTCTGAGCAAAATTACCGATCTTTCACACCCAATATAGAATGGGACGTGTTAGAGAGCGTCCATAAATAAAACTCAATTTAATTTAATTCCCATGCTGAAGGTGGAAAAGCACTATTGTGATCTAGAGGAATGGGTCATCTTTCAATCCCTGAATTGTTTTCCAGGACAGTCGCATAAAGAATTGATACCCGCTGGATGGAATCCATGTTTAGTTACCTGAAGGTAGAAAATCGCTATTGCGATCTAGGGGAATGGGCCATCTTTTATGCACGTTAGCACATTGTAGTCTAAATAGCACACTTCTTGGTTTAGTAGTGAGCATAATACTGCCGCTGATGATTCTGCCTTCTGGAGCTAGTCAATGAGCCACAACATAAGAATCCCACAAAACCCTAGCCATGACTTTTCCTGCGGATGGGACCGTTTTTGCTTTCTCTTCTGCACATTCACCTGTTGTCACCCATTGGTGGAATGTTTCTTTGTGTCTGGTATGTAATGATGAATCCAAGTTTCATCTTTTGTTATGAAACATCCCAGAAACTCACTGGAATTGCGTGGAAACAAGTCTAAATAACCGGCAAATGTCCTTCGAATGCATTTTTTGGTCACTGTTAACAAACACGTCACGCATCAAGTAGGGAGGTTTCATATACCAAAACTTCGTGCAAAATGTAGTGGACACCCAATTGTGATCTTTGCAATGTCAGCCAACTCAGCTGGTCATTGTTAACAAACATCTCACGCATCAAGTAGGGAGGTTTCTCATACCAAAACTTCGTGTAAAATGTAGTGGACATGGCCAATCGAGATCTTTGAAATGTCAGCCAACTCAACTGGTCATTGTTTCGCCAAATGATATTTCTATAGCTGTGACCTCCCATTTTAACTACCAAACCTACATGCATTTAAATGTCGTCCTCCGTGGACTAGTGGTACCGTGCTCCCAAGGTCGCGGGTTCAAACCCGGCGGAGGGCGATGGATTTTTCGGGCGTAAAAATCCTTAGCATGGCTTCCTTCGGAAGGGAAGTAAAGCCGGTGGTCCCGTGTCGTAGATTTACGGCACGTAAAAGAACTTCAAGCCTGATAAAGAGGCCTCTGAGCAAAATTACCGGTCTTTCACGACCAATATAGAGTAAGACGCTAAGGACCATAGTAGTTAAAGAGCGTCCATAAATAAAACTCAATTTAATTTATGCATTTAATAACCCAATGGATAAAAAAAATTGCTCATGTTGATATTCAAATCCATTTCAACAAATGTTTTTATTATCTTAGTATACTCTAAAAGCTTCTTTTCAGCATTGTCTAGACCTTAAACTTTTCTTGATTGCTTCTTGTATGTCTCAAACTAAGTTATCAAACGGTTACAAATTAAAGGTAATTTATATTCATAATTTTAAACTCAAGCCAACATTTAGAATTTAAAACAAATTGAATTAAACAGTTTTTCTTAAGGTAAATAATAACATTTTAATTATACATCATAAACTGCATGAAAATATACAAGCAACACAAAGAAGCAATTATTTAAAGTCTTAATTACAATGCAGAAACTATTTTTAATGCTTATAATTTTTTTCCTCCATTTTTTTCAGAACACTCATCGAGCAAAAATTCTGCTTATCATTTCTGTAGTAAGCTTTGGAGCCCTACTTATTGTTCCTTGCCATACTGGAGTCTGGTCCTCGCTTGTGTGTGTTGATATAGACCCTTCTAAAATGCAGTATGACAATTATATGAATAGCAACTATAATCAGTATGGAAGTCAGTGGCACATACTGAGCACTGCAGACATGGTGAGTTATATTGCAACCATTTATACAGTACCTAGCACTATAAACCTATTAACTTTTAATACCTCTATAAGCTGATTTAGATAGAAACCTTAATATTCAACCAGAGCTGCAGAGAAATGGAATGGAATTTTCTGGGAAAAGCCTTAGAAGTCCTCTTCATTCTGAATGATTTATGTGAATGTATTGCATCAGATTTTTGAACTATTGTACAAAATTTAAAACCATAATTCCTGAAACTCTCCTGAAAATTTCAAGCTGATAAGTTATAAACGGTGGTCCAAGGAGCATTCTGAATAGTGAAAAATGCTGATAAAAAGAACTTGAGAAAAATATACTAAAATTCAATTCAGTGCCTTATTTAAATGGTGCAGGACCAATGAAATAGCAATTAGTGGCTTTAAAATTAATGATATTAAAAACCAATTGTGTAATATGAAAGTACAAGTTATAAGTATTATAAAAATGCAAAAAACAACAAATTGAAAATTTTCACATTTTTTAACAAATTTCACCGATGCATTGTCTTAAGATATTTGTATGTCGAATATAATGTATATCTCAAGATTTCTGTGAATAGCGTGTGAAGATCTCTTCATTCTGAATGAATTTTGTATAGACCATAAAAGATAGATAAAAGCTTAATGCAGAAAAATGTAGATCTCGTTACAGTACACAAATATAAAATACATTTTTTGTGGTGTTTACCATTTCCGAGATATTCTTCGTTAATGGTTTGAATTTTCAAATATTTATGCTTTTTCCAAGTGGTAAGTTGGTATTCATTTTTTCCATGGTCATGCAAAGAGCATGGAATTTCAAAGTCCTCAGAAAAGCAATCTCTTTTTTAAAAGTCTATTACTTTAGTCCATTGAATTTTTCTTGTATATCTACAATGAAATGTGTAAACGTGTAATCAAAGCTTATCTGTATTAACAGATGTAGATAGAAGAGTGAGTAGAGAAACTCATGCAAGTACTAATATAAAATTTATTCAAAAATTAAAATTCAATTATAAAAATCAGATTTTTATAATGGAAATTGGTTCTATTTATTAACTGCAGGAGTGAAGGTAATAAATACCCAACCTACTCCTATAGTTACCAGTTGGTATCACTTCACCGTGCTTAACTTCTCCGTTTTGCTTACTTGTTTCTATTTACAGTCAAGTACTGTTTAAACAAATATTTCAGTTCAAGAAGGAAAACAAAACAAATTCCTCCCATATCTCCATATGTGTACATGTTAAATTACTTCAATTGTACAAACATCGGTACAACGAAAATCTCAGTATAGTAAAAATAAGAAACCCCCCTTGATGAATATAATAACCGATTGAACAAATTTTTAAAATGTTTTCTTGACTTACTGAACAGTGTCATTTCCTGATTCAGAGAGTGGTTTGTTCATTCTTGACCACACAATGTTGCATGTGGAGTGGTTTGTTCATCCTTGACAATACAAAGTTTTGCCTCAGCTTTTGTCATAAAAGTCTCTGTTGTCCAATGGAATTCCATAGTTTAAAAGATATGTTAAGTTTAAACTTTTGTTTTGTGTGCTTCTTGTTGTCTCATGTGATTTAACCTACAAGATGGGAATTTCAGTGTGCTCAGAGCAATTCTGGTTTAAACAATGTCAACCAACGGAGTAGCAAAAAGGTAAAAGAAAGCAGTTTTTTCTAACAGAAAAGTTAAAAATCTTAGAAGAAGTTGACAACATTACAATGTAACTTGTACTTTTTGTCAACTATTTGCAAGTATCAACTGTGAAGTGTCTGTCCAGAAAACATTACAGACTTTCTCTCAAAATGAAACATTTGCAAGGTATGTTATATAGTATATAAGCTTACTGCATATTCATTAATTATATAATAATGTTTTAAATATGAAATTACTTCAGTAGCAAATTTCAAACTGTACTGTTTCCTTCTATATCCATTTCTAATATATACATATTACATTAAAAGAAAAAAAATATATACCTACAGAATTATACTAGATTTAAAAGTTGCAATTTTGGTGCTTTTAAGATAAAAACATTAAATAACTGATTTAAAGAAATTTCAGTACAACAAATTGAATTTCAAAGTCCCCAGAGATTCGTTACAACATCTGACTGTATTTGTAAATGATGATAATCAATAAAGTTTTAAGTTGAAAACAGCAACTCCTCACCAAAATCTATTGTATATGGAGAGAGGACTAGGGGCATCAATATAAATTGCAGGGTTGCTCCCATAAAAACTCTTCTTGCACTATTTTAGCACTCTCAAAACAGGAAAGCCTTAGTCCTTACCAAACAGGTAAATTGCAGATGGAACACTGGTTTTACAGTATTGGGAATAAACTATCTGCCAGCAAATACAAGAATAGTTAAGTAGCCTTTGGAGAACTATCACTGCATATGTAGTAAGTTTTTTTAAAACCTTTGCTGCTCTTAGATGGCCATAAATTGGATGGACTTATTGTTTCTCATGCAGATGCATGCTTCACCTAAAGTTGTAACAAATTTCCATCTTTTTCCTGCAGATGGGCTCTACACAGTTTCGTGCAATTTGGATGTAATATGGCACCAGCTTAGGAACTCTGCCTTTGTGATGGCTTTCCAAATTCAAGTCCCTGCTTATGTTCAATACATTCCTAACTTATTGCATGGCTCTTTCTTGGAAATTATGATGTCTGAAATTCAGCTGATAACAGGTTACTGCTCTTGCTTCTTATCCTTAAGAGCACACAGTTCATCTTTGAGATTACAAAACTGTTACTTCTTGCATTCTTCTTCAACTGCAAAATGCAGCTCTTAAAAATTTCTTTAAAACACTTCTGCCAAATATATATAAAACTCAATTGCCTTGCTTCTCCTTCTAGTGCCAATGTTATAATTAATTTTCAGGGATCACAAGAGACACAGTTTGCTCATTTTTATATCCTTTACCTATAGTATGTAGAAAGTATTGCATTTTACCCAAAAATTCAGCATCCAGAAACTCCCTGGATCCAAACAGAAAAAGATGTCTGTATGAGTGTATCTTTCTGTGAACAGCATAACTCAAAAACAAAAAGATAGTCAATACAGAACTTGGTATTTAAGTTCAGCATCTGCCAAGGATGTAACACAAAGATTTTTCAGAAAATCTCCCATCTCAAAACATCCTTTACATGAACATTGTTTATTGTTTTTGATTTTCCAAAAAAATGGCTAACAATTTTGACTACAATACCATATGTTTAAGATTTTTGCATGACAAATAAAATGTTATCTTGAATTTTTGGGAATAGCCCATGAAGACCTCTTCATTCTGAATGACTTCTGCATAATTGGCAAACCTTAAGAGATAAACAAAATCTTACAGCACAAAAATGTAGATCTCATTAAAGCACACAATTTATGTCAAAATTTTTGTGGCCTTAACCATTTCTGAGATATTCTTTGTTATTGCTTTGAAAAATCTGACTATCACTTTAGTCTAGTGTATTCTTCTTACACCTAGAATGAAAGTTGTCTCAATTAACTAATAAAAGTAGATACAAGAATAAGCTTTTGTAAGAATATTTATAGAAGAGCTAATAGAAAAAGCCATGTGAATGCAACACATCAGAGTTCTCAACTTAGTTCAAATTGCAGACATTATGGTAATTAGCTCTTCTTGTATCTTTGCAGTTTTATTTTTGGACATAATTATATTACAAGTTTAACATGACACAGTAAATATCATTCCTTCACATATGCAAAGATAAAAGTAATGAATTACATCTCTCATACAGACTGAATCTTTTCTTTCATTTGCAGAAAATTATTTCACAAGAAATGAATCGCAGGCGCACAAGAATATCTAGTCTTTGTCACAGTAGTGGTCTAAACATCAGTAACATAATGGAAACACCAAAACTGAGGAAAATCGTGCAGTCTATTTTCCTGGATAAGTATGTAGCAATAAGTATCACACCAACTATTCTAGATGAAAACTGCTTCTAAGCTATAGAGCCTTCATTTGGACATGTGGCCATATTATGGGGAATTGTTTGCCGTGCATTGTTTCTCTTCCATTTCCCTCCTGTATGTGTGCTGGCTAATAGTTGACACGAAATCTTTACATAGAGATTGATACATTGTGAGACAATGTGTTTCAGTGTGTTAGTGCTGTTATAGTGCCAAAAAATCTTCATGCATGATCTCTATGTAACATCATCATCTTGTAAAGAAGTGAGACAGACTCCCTGCTATTCGTGTGTCTCACAGAGAAACAGTTTGTGATCTTATGAATAGATTTAGAGAAACGGGTTCTATTCTTGATAAGAAATCAAAAGTAAATTACCATGTTCATACACAGCAAAAATTCCACGACATTGGAGAAAAGATAGAACAAAGTCCAAAGAAATCTGTGAGAAAGCTGGAACAGGAATCAGGAATTTTGTAAACCTCGGCCTGGAATACCACCAAACTTTTAAAATTAAAATTCTATAAGATAACTGTAGTTAAGGAATTGCAACCACATAATAATGCGAGTAGAGTTGATTTCTGTAATTGGGTGTTGGATAATGTTAATGATCACTGTACTGACCCATGTTTAATTTTTTTAGGGGCAAACTATGATTTTATTTACATGGTCACAACAAATTTATGAAAGTTAATGCAAATTTTCTTAAAATGTGTGAGATATGGGTAGTGGCACACGGATATCATTTCCATATTTTATGACCAACAGATGTAGTCATTGCAGTTATAAATCTATGCACTTGAATTTAAGGGCTATGAATATCTGACTCCGCCAGCAAACAGCGTGCTTATCAGCGGCAAGAAAATTCCTCTCAGGTGGCCATGCATCCAAGCAAAGTCTCTATTTAATGTAAGAAAATTAATTCCAGCTCTAGTAAATAAACAAGTTAGCAAAAGGGTGCATTTAGATATCCCATACATTCTTGTGTTATCAGTAATTTTATTTTTGCCTTACAAGTTGGTATCTTACATATTTAATTTTCAAAAATATCTCATAAGCTGTTATAGGACTTTTGCTATGTACAGTAAAGCTTGATGCACTTTAAAGTTATCCTGCCGTACAGTAGGGTGTAATAATGCTGGATATTGCACTTACTGCCTTCTCATTCAAAGAATGTTTCTTTCCTGACTGTTCAAGTCCTTAGTACATGGCGAAGTCTTTCTGTCAATACAGCAGTTTACGACAAAAATTGTCAAATACTGGTAAATATTGCAAAATATCTGACAACAGGACAAGTGGAGACAAGTTTCAGATTCTGTACAAACAACTGGAAACACAAGATCTAGGCCAAGAGAACTAGAACAACAGAAGAAAATTTAAATTGAGTTTTATTTATGAACACTCTTTAACTACTCCCATTCTATACTGAGCTTGAAACGCTGGAAAGTTTGCTCAGAGGCCTCTTCATCAGGCTTGAGGTTCTTTTACGTGCTGTAAATCTATGATATGGGACCACTGGCTCTACTTTCCTTCTGAAGGAAGCCATGCTAAGGATTTTTATGCCCGAAAAAATCCATTGCCCTCAGTTGGGTCTGAACCCACAACCTCGGAGAACAATGGAGGAGCTCACTTCATGGGAAAACTATAATATGTGATGTAATGATTTGATAGTTCATGTAACCTCGCCAGATGATAATATGCACTAAAATCTGGTAATGACAGGGGACATTTGTAAATGTTTAATTATTTCAATGCTCTTTGAATGCACGCCCTAGGGAATCAAAGCAAGCCTTTACTAATTATTTTCCGCTTTTATTATTCATTTTTGCAAATTCACAGTTTCTATATGTTCTCTATTTCTTCGTCAATCTGTATGAACAGATGTTGATGTCAAGAATGCATCTGAAAATTAAAACACTTATTCATAATTATAAATGTTTTAATGTCCCTTGACAAATTATCCTTGAATTAGGCGTTTCTGGTACAATTTGATATAGCTTTCAGGAAATCTGAGGAAGCATTCGATTTCAATATTTTGAGTTGTCGTAAAGTTTGTTTTCAAACACTATTAAAAAGCCAACCAATTAGAATGTGATACTCCAACATATAGCATAGTGATTGGAACTATAACATAGCAAAGATAGAAGCAAGCTCCTCTGTTGTACTAGTCCTCTTTATTGTATGTATGGGGACTAATGAATGGAGAATTGAGCTGATAAAAAAGAAATGGTTAAAGATATATAAAGTGGTAGGATTAAATAAGATTTTTAAAGATAAAAGCCAGGTAAGAGATTTAGGGAATTTCTATGGAGAGTGAAAACGAAAAAGGCAGAAACAAATAGACAAAGAATGGATTATATAATTTAAGTCAATGTAGAGGGTCATTTCAAAAGTTCTGCGCACTGTAAGATAGAAGTAAAGAATATAATTCATTTTACAAAATACCTTTACTGGCCTTCAATATAATCTCCATTCTTGCTTATGACAGCTTCCGAATGTTTTGGCAAATTCTGTATTCTGGATAAGGCACCTTCATTGTTCAGCTGTCTGGTTACCCGGGTCACCTCAAAATAAGCTTCATCAATTGTATCTAAACGTTTTCCATAAAATGCTTCCTTCAATTTGGGAAACAAATCGAAGTCTGGTGGGCTCATATCAGGACTGTATGGTGGGTGGGGAGGTATTTCCCATTCACATTTGTCGAGTGTTTCTTTTACTGGTAGGACAATAAGTAGTCTTGTATTATAATGCAAAATGAGGACACTAGCTGCAAGCATGTCAGGCCTACTTTTACAACTTTTTGGATGCAAAACAAGAAACAGCTTGTAATATGCGCCTGTTACAGATGTCCCCTGGGGCACTCTATTTGTAGCTATGACTTCATTCATGTCATATGCAAAGATCATCATCAGTTTCACCTTTGATTGTTGGCAGCAGAATTTTTTCAGGCATGGAGAGTCGTAACTTTTTCATTGTGATGACTGAGACTTCAGTTCTGGCTCAAAATCTTGTATCCAGGTTTTATCAAGTGCAACAATCCTTTTCAGAAACTGTTTTCCTTCTGTTCGATAATCTTGAAGCAATTCTTTTGCAACCTGCTTTCTGCTCTTCACTCAGATCATGTGGAACCCATCTGGCAGCAACTTTTCAGTAATGATTCTGTAAACTGAAGTGACAGACATTCTGACCTCATATGCAATTTCCTCACACGTTTTTCATCAATCCTCTCTCAAAATGTCATTAAAAATAATTTGAGAGGTGTAGCCTGTTGCAGTTGATGGCCTTCCACTTCTTGGGTTGTCCTCAATGCTTACCTGACCTTCACGAAAATGAGCAGACCACCGTGATTCTATGCTACGAGCCAGTACACTATTCCCACATACTTCTCTCAAAGCATTGTAAATTTCAGTTGGGTTCTTTCCATGTAGGGATTAGATTTTGATGTAGGAATGCTGGTCACTATTTGTAATCCAACCTGACTTGGTTTCAGCTTCCATTTTAAAACTGAATTATTCACGAAACAGCCACATGAACCAGCAAACACATATACAACTGTCAAGCCTAAAGCCTGACTCGTAACTGACATAAATTTCAACTTGATCATGCCACGTAATGGTCGCACATGTACTGTGTGCAGTACTTTTGAAATTACCCTCGTATTAATCTTTTAGAGATAAGAGTTTATGTTAAAAAAAAAAGGGAGGTCTATCAGAGAATGGCCAGGGCCAAAGAATGTAATGTATGTACTTAGCACTGAAATAAATCTAAAAACAAACCATACTAGTCCTCTTGATCCAAGAACTTAAAAGCGTTTTACAGATGGTTGCTATGATATCTGGGTGTTCATGTTTTTACTGTGGCCTTTTTCATTCTGCACACTTAAATTAGCTGTAATTCTTCAGTGTTCTCATACAGATTATGGTAACAAATCAATAATAACAAACATTAAAAGCTGAGTAAACACTAGAAGAATTAAGTGGAACCCATTCTCAAGCCAAGTTTGTGCGTTTACAGTGTCTCTGTCATAGTGAACCACCTGTGTTAGTGTTGTACCACTGCTCCCCGTATGGTCAATGACCTTTAGGGAAACCTCATTTACTAGCTGAAGGCACCCAGCCAGCAGTGTCCATTGCCTCGGATTGTAAGTGATTATGAGGATGACAATGGAATAAGAGGACCTACAGCTTTTTTGTGGACTCCAAACCAGTTGGGCCTTGGGAATACTCCACATGAGCTAGTCAGAGGTGAAATCTTGGATAGGACTGATGTGATGAGATGCGTTTAAGGGCGCTAAACAGCTAAGGTCATCAGCGCCCTTACAAAGTATAAAATTTACAGTCCAAAAAATAAAAGACGGGTAAAAAACCGCATGGTTAAAAAATGGGAAACAAACCCACGATGTCGAAAAAGGTAAAAAACGAAACACCAAATTCCAAACATGAACACACTAAAAGCATGGTCAATAAAACAGTAAAATAACGTGTCAAGAACTGTAGAATGCGAGGGACATGAGCACCAGATGCCCACTGGGGAGTAGAGGCCCCATTAAAAGCACAATATAACATCACACAGTCAAAAGACGCTCAGCGCATCAAATGCGTCGGCTAAAACCAATGTCACTGATAAAACGTAAAAGACATTCTACGGCACGCGCGTCGCCTGACAAAACGTTGGCTAGTCCAACAGGCAGACCAATGCGCAACCGAGCTAAAACTTGACACTCTGTTAAAATATGACACACCGTTAAGGGTGTATCACACTGCTTACACAGTGGTGCAGGGTCACCACTGAGCAGGTATCTATGATAAAAAGACAATGTCCGATTCGTAAACGAGCTAAAAGTACCTCTTCCCGACGACACGAACGAGAAGAGGTACCCCAGACTAACGGGAGAGGCTTAACCTCCCGCAACTTGTTCCCCCGGAGGGCCGTCCACTCATCCCTCCAAAGCGAGAGGATGTGGCTACGTAAAATTATTGAAGATGTTTATTGTTAAGCTTATATTTATTGTGAAGTATTGTTATGTAATATAACTAATAAGCTTTTATGTAAATATTCTATATAATCAATTGACGTGTCCAATAACATGTATATGTTCCAAGGATGAAATCAAATACAAAATAACAAACAAATCTGTGGAGGGAACAACAGAGGTAAAATATCTGGGTAATAAAATCGCCAAATTGGCAGCGGCGTCGGCAGACTGTTCCCTGAGATGCCAACATGACCTGGAATGGAGACGCGGATGCCAGAGGCACCAAGCGAGTGCACCAGGTTATGTATGCGCTGAACGAGGGGGTGGTAAAAAAATAAATACTAAAAAGTTCGGCGGTAAAAATCGAACATTGCCCGGATAAACGAAATGTAAAACTACGATGACCATAAACAAAGGCACACCCTACTCCAACATCAGTCTTAGACCCATCAGTATATATAAAATGAAAGTCCCCGAACTGCGCCTGAAGTTCTAAAAAAGCCGATCTAAGAACTGAAGAAGGGGTCTCATTCTTCGACATTGACGTTAACCCTAGGTGACAGTGGGCCTCAGCGCGCAACCATGGAGGAAAGCGCGTTTCCCCCCTGGGAAGGGCCGGCGCTGGCGTGAAGTCCAAATGCCGAAGAAGCTTTCGAAATCGAACCCCTGGAGGGAGCAAGGCAGAGGAGCTAACGAAATATTGCCGATCGAGCGAATCTTCGTAAAACACCTCGAAGGATGGGTGGTCAGGCAAGCTTGAGAGTCGACAGGTACAGCTGCACAAAATCATCTCACGCCTAACGGACAGTGGAGGCTCTGCAGCTTCAGCATATAGGCTAGGTACAGGGCTGTTTGGAAAGGCCCCTGTAGCGACTCTTATGCCACGCTGGTGAATGGCATTCAATTGACGTAATACAGATGGACACGCCGACGAATAGACAATGCACCCGTAATCAAGCTTGGATCGGACCAAAGAGCGATAAAGATGTAGAAGAACGGTCCGATCAGTTCCCCAGAATGTGCCACTTAAAACACGTAAAAGATTAAGAGAACGGTCACACTTTGCTTTTAAAAAGAAAATGTGCGAAATCCAGCTCAGCTTCCTATCAAAGGTCAACCCCAAAAATTTCGCCTCGTCTGCAAACGGAAGTATCCCTGGCCCAAGATGGAGAGAGGGCGGAGGGAAAGCCTTCCGGCGCCAGAAATTGATGCAGACGGATTTCTTGGCGGAGAAATTAAAGCCGTTGGCATTACTCCAGGCGTAGAGACGGTCGATACAGCTCTGGAGACGGCGTTCGAGCAGACAGGTCCGCCGTGAACTGCAATAAATCGCAAAATCGTCAACGAAAAGGGAATACAATCAACAATGGGGTTGATAGCTATCGCAAAAAGTGTGACACTGAGTACAGAGCCCTGCGGTACTCCGTTCTCTTGAATAAAACGATCAGATAAAACCGAGCCCACACGTACACGATAGACGCGGTCCGTCATAAACTCCCGTAGAAATATGGAAAGACGACCGCGGAGATTCCATGCGTGAAGTGTACTAAAATGCCGCCCCTCCAACAAGTGTCATAAGCTTTCTCCAGGTCAAAAACACAGCCACTGTTTAACACTTTCTCAGAAATCCGTTCATAATATGCGTCGACAGACACCAGATGGTCGACGGTAGAGCGATGGCGACGAAATCCGCACTGAGCGTTCGCTAGAAGATTCTGAGACTCATGCCACCATGTCAACCGCCCGTTGATCATGCGCTCCATCACCTTGCAAATGCAACTGGTGAGGGAGATAGGGCGGTAGCTGGAAGGTAGTTGGCGATCCTTCCCAGGCTTAAGGATAGGGACAATGGTGGCTTCGCGCCAAACGGAAAGAGAAAGGCCGCCTTGCCAAATACGGTTATAGACCCGTAAGAGAAAGATTTTACTGTTGGCTGAAAGGTTCTGTAGCATCAGGACATGAATGCCGTCCGGCCCAGGAGCGGAGTGCCTAGAGCAATGGAGAGCGTGATCCAGCTCCCGCATTGTGAAAGGTTCATTATAACACTCGGTATTAGCAGACCGAAAATTGTAGGTCTCCGAATCCAGCCGGTCTTTGAGATTGCGAAAGCAGGCGGAATAATGGGCAGAATTGGAAACCGCCTCAAAGGCAGCACCCAGAGTGTTAGCAATGGCAGCGGGATCCACTATGTTGGCATTGGAAACCTGAAGGCCAGGCACAGTACAATGCGACACTTTACCGGAGAAGCAACGAAGTTTATCCCATACAACAGAGGAAGGTGTGAAACGATTACAAGACTCCACAAAACGAGCCAAGATGCCTTCTTGCAATCCTGAATAATGCGAAGAGCCCTGGCGCGCGATTGTTTAAAAGTAACCAAATTATAAAGTGTAGGGTGTCGCCGAAACACTCTAAGTGCAGTCCTACGAGCACGAACGGCGACCCGACAATCCTCGTTCCACCACGGAACAGGAATACGCCGAGGGTGAAAGGATGATCGGGGATCTGTGCGTTCGGCGGCAGATAGAATCCTAGACGTAAGGTGCTGCACCATTTGGTTAACGTCAGTGAAGGGCTGGTCCGCAAAAGACACGAGGCTGGAATACAATCTCCAGTCGGCTTTTCTGAATATGCTGGACGTGGTGAGACAAAAGAGAAACGATGCAGGGGTAATGGTCGCTGGAGTAGGCGTCAGCGACGACGTTCCACTGCAGACGACTAGCAAGCTGGATGGAGCAAACGGCAAGGTCTAAGTGAGAGAACGAACCAGAGGAATCAGAAATAAAAATAGGTTCACCTGTATTGAAGATAGAGGTTGAACTGATCAAAAATGCCGGAAAGAAGAGTTCCCCTCGCACAAGCCCTTGGTGAACCCCACAGTGGATGATGGGCATTAAAATCTCCCAACAGAAGAAATGGTGTTGGGAGAGCGGACAAGAAAAAGCCGGGTAAGTGAAGTCTAACGGCAAGAGCTTGCAAGTCGGACGTAAGCGTATCTGAAAATGAACGTCATCACGCACTAATATCAAGACACCCCCATGAGCAGGAGTACCCTCATCCGGTTCAAGGTCGTAGCGAACCGGAGTATACCCTCGGAGCTCAAAAGGGTCATGAGGGCGTAGCTTGGTCTGCAAACACACGACCATAGGCGAATGGGAACGCAATAAAAGTTGCAGTTCCGCCCAATGCGATCGTACATCACGTAAATTCCAGGTCAGGATAGTCATGAATAAAAGGGATAAACTGTCTACTTAGGAGGGCGGCTCAAAATTACTTTCTGCTTAACCTTTGGGCTCGGGCTTTTAGTATGGAGTTGGTCAGACTCCATAGCCTCCTCGAAGGGAGGGCCCACGCGCTCAGTGCCAGAAACCGATTCAAGCGCCGTGAACCGGTTCTAGGTGGCAATGGGTGAAGGTGGCCGCTGAGCGCGGCTTGTCCCAGGAGCATTCTGGGACTGCAACCTTCGAGGAGGAGAAGGTGAACGCGGAGGGTCTTTTAGAAAATCTTCCCTACAAAATTTCTTCTTCGATTTCTTCTCGGGGACTTGTAACTTTATAACCTTTGGACAAGCTTTAGATGGCTTTATCACAGTAGCTTGAATGGACGGCCGGATGGTAGTGGCGGTTAGTGCAGTCATGGTCCAGGTTTGAGTCTCTGCATCCTTTGTGGGTACTGGCGAGACAACAACAGAGCTGAATGTTCCTGATCGCAGGAGCGAAGGTTGGCGCACATGGTAACGCTTCCGGGCTTCGGCGAAGGAGAGTTTCTCCTTTACCCGGATCTCCTAAATTGACTTCTCGTCCAAATACCGCGGAGTCGGCAAATGAAGCAGAATGAGACCCTTTGCAATTAACGCAGATGGGGGCTGTTGAACAGGTACCTTCGTGTGAGGGCTGGCTACATGTTGCACAGATGTTAACGGTACTCTTACATGAGACTTGCGTATGCCTAAAACGGTGGCATTTGAAACAACGCAGAGGTCTAGGAATATAGGACCTCGCCGTAATACGTTCGTACCCTGCTGTAATGCTTGTGGACAGATCCACGCCATCAAATGTTATAAACAGGATACGAGTGGGTACCAACACTCCGTCGCGTTTGGCCTGCACTCGATGAACCGCTGTCACCTTCTGGTCTGCAAGATATTCTACCAGTTCCTCGTCCGATATACCATCGAGGCTATGCGTGGTGACAACGCCTCGACAGGAATTCAAGGTGCGGTGCTTCTCAACACGGATAGGATAGCCGTGGAGAAGCGTGGCGAGCAACAAGGACTTAGTCTGCTGTTCGGATTTGGTTTGAACCAACAATGAACCAATCCGAAGACGAGTGCAGGATTGAACCGCACCTGCAATTGCGCCAATGCCCTTCTGTACAATAAAAGGGTTCACCTTCTCAAAAGTTTGACCTTCCTCAGTTCGCGAAATCACTAAGTAACAACCAGTTGTTGGTGGTGCTACTTCTGTTGCAAATACTTTACGGCGCTTGTTACTTATAATGGAGAAAGGGTGCTCCATAGCGAAATAAATTCTCCACCATTACAACCGTCTCCGACCTTCGGTTCTGACTTTCCGGGCGTTACCCCGGCTTGGGTGAGTGGCCTATCTATACCAAACTCACCCCAGGATCACACCTCCCAGAACATAGACAGAGGGACCCAATCGCCGTCAGAAGTCAGCAGCTCATGCAATGGCCCCCCCCCGCGGGACTGCAATTGAACAGCGGATACGAACACATACCCTACATGACGACCCCGGGTGGTGGGGATGACGCCATTACCCACTCAGCCAGCTGCGCACCCAGTGCGCGGGTATCCGTCAGGCTGTGTCCACGGAGGATTAAAATAAAAGGATAAAAGAAACTAAAAGTGTGTGGACGTTTCGCACGCAAGGTAGGCCGGCGAAGAAGTAAGAGAGATGTGTAAATGAATGGGCATGGGGCGAAATGTGCATAAATAGAAGAGAAGGAAGAAACGATGGCGAGGGGAGTCATGTAATGAAATGCACAGGACGCACGAGAGCCTACCTTGAGTCCCCCGGTCACGAGGACGAACCCACCTCGACCGGACGAGGGTGGAAGGATGATGATGGCGATGATTGGCTCAGGAACCCCCGGGTGCGCCAAAACCCGTACTCAAATAAGGTGAGCCCCTGGGGGGTGGATAGGACTGACTTAAAGTTGCTACTCCACAATCAAGAATCAAACCACAGACACTTATCATGAGAGCAGCAAATAAAACCATTGAGGTACCCCAGGTGTTAGTGTGACATGTGCAATAATTTACTGTTGGCACCGTTGTAACATAATGCAGTTAAAATTAGGCTGTTTCTTGTGTGACTACATTAAATTTCCATTTATTATAATTTATAAAAAGTAAATCCTGTGGTGCTACAGTCCACAAAGGGCCTGGGCCTGCCAATCCGGCTGCTGGCCTCACGCCCACGTGCACACGGCAATCATCCAACTGATACAGCGAGGTGATGCAGCTAGCATCCCCAGCCAGAATGTTGGGTCACGAGGCCAGGACTGCTACCTATCACAGCTCCTCACTTTCCTCATGATGCTGAGTGGGCATTGGTCCTATGACTAAAATCTGCACCTCCATGGGTGGGATCAAACCCGGACCAGGGACCAGAGCACCACACTCCAGTACAGGACATCATAATTTATAGTGATTGACATTATGTGTCAATTATACAATGTGAAAAACAGAACTGATAGGTTAACTCTACTACAAACATTGCTTTAATTATTATACATATATTTTTGTTCACTGTGAGAATGCTTTTACAAATTCATAGCCTCGTTAAAAGTTTCAATACAATAATATATGTAGAAAAAATGAATTCAGATACATACAGAAGAATACTGATAAAAACTGAAGAGTACAGATGTATACAGTGAATACTTATAAACTAACCAATATAACTAAAACTTGGCACAATAGGCACTAATAGCAATGATAAGCACTGAAGTATGCACAGTCATTTATTCATTTACCCTTGATAACACATTTTGGCATGATAGAACAGCATACAAATATTAAATAGCCATATACCAAATTCAATTATTCTTTTAATAAAATGTAAACTGTACACATTTCTTTTATATTTGCATTCTGCCATTTTTTATGGCAAACTCTATTATCAGTTTTTAAGTAATTTCTCTCTTGAAATACATTTTACATTTCCATGCTGGTTTGTAATTATCATTGAGTCCGTTATGTATTATTCTTAAACAGGCTATTGTTCGTTTACAATGAAATAAGTCTAGTATTTTTAGGTAAGTACTGTGTTTTTGCCCATGTGGGAATTAGAAACAATAAAGGCATCATATTAATGAGCAAAGCGATGAGTTAATTCTGAAACCATCGATTTCCCAGCCGCAAGCCAACAGATTTTTGTAGCCTACCATTTACCTTATGCTTTAATGATCTATGTAGCCACTGTTTTATTATTACAACAAACAATAAATCTTCAAAAATTGAGCTGAAACAATACAACTCCTGACGTTATGAAAGGTATGCTGTATTACAAACTTCCTTAGGCTTGTTGGTAACAATGGCTCATTGACTCAGAGGCACTTCCTCACGGAGTGCCATGTACATGCAACCGCTCACTTCTACTACTCATACTGGACTCCTCCATCAGCGCTAGCCAACAATGTGATTGGAGAGCAAACGAGAGAGAGAGAGAGAGAGGAATGTCCTAGCACCTAGAAGACTAATCCAGGACAATGGTGGCCTTCGAGTCTTACCTCCTCTCCCCCCTCGAAGGCATACTAAGTTTCCCGAAAGCTGTGGAGCTACATATAAACGAGCATGCTTGCGAGGTAGTGAGGTTGTTGCGAGTTGTGACGCACAGTGAGTGCTACACGTGAGTATCAGAAAGGAGCCATGGTTGACAGCTAGTCAGCATCTGGAAGAGAGAAGACAAGTCCTGTGTTTCATATGCCAGTGAGTGAAACCGAAGGAAGAAGAGGCTATTTTGCACTTTCATTACACTGCTATCAAAAGAAAAGTGACAGTGAAAACTGAACTAAGTCACATTATAAAAACCAGGACAGAATTATGAACTTTGAAATCCCAGCAGTGGATGACATCATCAGACTCACAGTTACTAAGACAGATACAGCACATTTTTAACGGAAGAGCACAGCACCAGGAAGGAATACGAGCCAACAACGAACTGATGATGGGGAGAATCCTCCAAGAAATGCATCTTGAATTTTTAAATTCAACGTAATATAAGCATGTGTCTATATATTATAAAACACTTTACAAATTTGTGATGCTTCACTGTATTTATTACTTAATTTCAACATTCATAAAACACAAATGAATGTTATTTTTTCAGGACATATAACATAGCATGGTGTCCTATTTACAAAGCCAGCTCTTCTGCATGGATGGAGATGTTTGCCACTCTGAGTGGAGTAATCACTCCTGCTATACGTCAAAAATTGGATCTTGGAATTCTGCAGCTCAATAAGGTCGCAAGAAGGGCGTATCCTAAAGGCAAGAACATTTCTAGAGCTTTAGAGGTAACTCCACTTACATTTACTTTAAGATAACTTCTGTTACAATTCTGCACTCACCATTGTTCAGCTTAATTTGTTCTATTATTGCAGGATTTAGTAAATGCTACTAGATTCATCATCGTTCGGCATCCATTTGAACGACTTCTTTCAGCTTACAGAGACAAACTGGAGAACCGTAAAGGGAGAGAGTTCTACTATACAAGATATGGACGTTCTATTGTGAGATTATATCACAATAAATCTGTTCATTCCGATAAGTTAGAACCAACTTTTGAAGAGTTTCTCAGATACGTTGTAAATATAAGACCTTACCAGGAAGATGAGCACTGGAAGCCATACACAGCCTCTTGTGCACCTTGTGATTTAGATTACCATTACATACTAAAAACTGAATCCTTAGATACCGAAGAAAGCTTTCTGATAGGAAAGCTCAATCTACAGAGTGTGTTCCCATCTAAAATATCTAAGCGAAACATAAATCCTAAAGGTCACACTGGACAAAAATATATTCAGCAGTATTATTCTAGTATACCAAAATCTCTTCTTTATCGAGTGTATCAGCATTATGAAGACGATTTCAAACTCTTTAATTACTCTCCTAATGATTACTTACAGCTAGAAGATTAATACATTGCAGGCACAACACTATGCCAATGCTTTGTAAGACCTGCACGATAGTTTACAAGTTGCTTGTAGATTGTAATCCAGTGTGTTTAATTTTTATAAACACTAACTGCCCAAGATGATCACAGCCAGCAGCTTTCTTCTTCTTGTAAAGTCAGTGACAGATGAACATTTATTAATGGCATACTCTTGGTGATAAGAGTTCAAGCAGCTAGTACAGCAGTACAGAACAAAATGTCAAGCTTCTAAAATCAGTGCATAACCCGTAGAACTTAGCTTAAGGGAACAACACTTTCAAATATTGAATTTGAACTTTGAAATTCTAGCAGATGATAGTTTAATCTCCAAAATTCGCCAACCCCACATTGAATGATGCAACAGATACCTAGGGAAGATGAAGGAATCACAGGTTAGTTGACCAGTAGCTGAAAATGGGGACAATAGGTCCTTGAAACATTTCCTACCAGTAACTTGGTAAATGGAGCAATATGTGTGTTAACGTTGACTCACTTTCCATAATTTAAATACAACAGTGTTGTCATTTTTGGTATCAACATAGACACAGAGAATTAGCATAGCAAACAAAGCAACTATAATATAACAACGTATTCATACATTACAAACGCAAGCATCTTTATAAAATAAGCAACACGTCGGAAGGGATAGAGATGTCATCCTCTTAAAAGGCAATTTTATGTGCACAGATAAATGAAAAATAAAATTTGTTGCATCACATACACATGATGTCTATTCATAATCACTTTTTTAATATACCTTATAAAAATTATTCTTACAAAGGTATAAACTTAAGGCTTTTATGGCTGGCGTCAAGATTAATAAATGTATTTCTATTTCCCAGGCTTGTAGGCCGTGGTGTAGAAGGCATTGAAAATACTGATGTTTCACCATGGACTGTGCTTGCATCTTCAGGTGATGGTGATCCGTGCTCATTCAAGCTCTGACCACTTCTTCTATGTCTTCTAGACCGCGGCCTACAAGCCTGGGAAGTAGAATTACATCTATTAAACTGTTCTTACAAAACCTTATTCTTCCATCTGCTTCAAGTTAATCCAGATAAATGTTTGCACATATAGTTTCATTGTAGGTGCCATGACACTGCAAGAAACAAATGAAAGCTGGCAACACTCAATTCAGTAATTAATTCAAAATTCAAACCAATAACAATGGGCATCTAGGAAATGGCTGATACCACAAAAAAAATTATTTGAAATAAGCTGTGAGAGATCTACATTTTTGGGGGGGGGCAGTAGGTTCATTGTCTTTCTCTTCTAATTTACCTGTTATATAAAATTATACACAATTCCTTCTGAATGAAGAGGATTTCATAGACTATTCCCAAAAGTTTCAAGGTATACATTTTGTCATGCAAATATCTTCAACACATGGTATTTTAATCAAAATCATTAAGAGGTATTTTTGAGAAAATAAAAACTAACAAAAATTTTTCCATATAAAGGATAGTTTAGGGTATGAAGGTTTTCTTGAAAATTTTCATATCACATCCTTGGAATATGCTGAATTTATACCAAGTTTGATAATTAACCTACTTTTCATCTTTGGGTTATGCTGTTCACAGAATCACATCCCCACACGAACCTTTTTCTAAGTGCTTTATTTTTAATTCAGGGAGCCTCAAAATGTATATCTTCAGTGACATTTTTGGGTGGAATGCAATACATCCTCTGCTACCTTAGGTAATAGTAGAGAAAATAAAAAGCAGTTTACAAGCGTTTTCCTTTTCTCATGCTTTTGCTGTATCTACTTTTATTTCTTCTTAGCAAAGCAAACACAATGAATTTTCTTCCTACATTCTTCAGTACCTACTTCACTTCTTGAGTCAGTTCTTCCCAGGTACAATTTTTTCATTTTGTGGATACCATAAAACATATTTTTCTAAACTTTTTAACATAGTTTTGATACTCATTGCAAGTTAAGTTGATGCACAACTCACTATTGCTTTTACAAATACCTTTGAATACTTTATGATTTAACAGTCAAAGAGATTCATTTAGAAACCAAACGCCCAAGTAGAACGGGGTGTATATACTATTTTTTTGGGGGGTTGGTTGGTTGGTTGGGAGGGGAGAATGGCCAAAAGTGATTAAGCTGCATAAAATTTAAAATCTGGAACATTTGCAAATGAGACATAATCATAATACAGTCCACCAAAAAAATGTATACACTCTTTCTCAGACTGTATTGGAATATTGATATTGTCAATTGATTTGAATTACGAGTATGCTGTAATATGGTCTTTCACTCAACAGATGTCGGTACTTTCATCACAATACTGAGAAAACAAAATGGCTGAAGCATGTTTAAGTTCGAGCAGCAAAAATGCATTCTGAAGTGGTTTATCAGGTTTGATAATGCTGTTGAAGTGCAGTGTTAGCAGAAATTTGAAAAACAGAATGCCAACCCACCTAACAACTTAACACATTATTGATAAGTTTGAGGCGCACGGAACAATTTGCAATATTCACAAAGGAATATCGGGAAGACACGTACAGCTACATCGGCTCTTGTGTTGCAAAAGTTTGTTACTGCTCCACAGAAGTCTGCTATGCAATGTTCACATGAAGTGGGGATTAGCAGTACAGGGCTACAATGAATTCTGAAGTTGCTAAATAGACTGAAGATGAACAATTTATGACGAAGGTAGTGGTCTGACGAGGCCCAGATTAAACTTAATGGAACAGTGAATCGGCATAACTGTGTCTACTGGGCACTGGAGAAACCTGCATGTTCATGTGGATAAGGCGGTCAATCTACCAGGGGTTTATGTGTGGTATGGACTATCATCTAGGGACCTAGCAGAATCCTTTTTCTTTGATGATACTGTCACTGCAGAAGTGTACCTGGAAATGTTACGCACATGAATTTGATGAGGTCTTCTACTAGCAGGATGGAGTGTCACCATACTACCACCGAGCTATACAAGCTTTCCTGGATGACAATCTGTAAGCACAAAGAGGGCCCATTGAGTTCCCCTATGGACTCTTACTTGTGGGGAACTGTGAAAGATCAAGCCTATCGATGTAAACTGTGCATGCTGGAGGATTTTTACCAGGAGATTACAGTGGCAAGTACAGAGATCTCCATTGAAACATCAAGCGACGTAGCTGCAGCAACCGCTCATTCCATATGTGTCTGACTGCCAACTGTGAACATTTTGAGCATCTAAAGTAACCATGAGCTTAACTGAAGATAGTACTACTTGTGTGATCAGTATTTAAATGTAAAACAAACACATAAATACTTTTCATTTCTTAAAGTGCGTATACATTTTCTTGGCGAACTCTGTATACTGATATAAACACATAACTGTCAAAAGTTATTATTTCAAACAGTGCACTCTCTATTTTCTGTATGCTGTGTCCATATAAATATACTAATTCCTACAAAGTGAATTTTACATTTTTCACAAGTGTTAACATATTTTGTATTTAAAATTTTCGAAACAATTTGAAAGTACAAACATATTAATAATACAAAATCAAGCCTTGTTGGAACACTGGGAAGCTTATCTATAACTTCATCATCAGACACATGAATATCATGGTGAGATGACAGCAAGAGAAGTCCATACGTTATGCTTCTTCTCAAGTATGCCTTTAATTGTCTTAGCGTGGGAAAAATTCTTTCTGCAGGTGCAGCGGCAGCTGGCAACTTTGTTTATATTTGATAAGAACATAGACGATCAAAGAAGTCATATCTTTTAAGCTTCCTATATTGTCAGAATGTCTTTAAGAAAATTTCCCTTTGAAAAATAAGATTCCCTTTCTAAACAAATACTTCCCTCTGGGACTGATGTTAGCTAAAATGTTTGTCTTCTCTTATCAGATTATCAATCCTGTTGTACCAGGAAAGGAGAAATTCCTGAGGGGAGGGACCTCCAGGTCCCCCATTAAATATGCCTTTAAAGTATCTTGTTACAAAGCTTGGCTCTAGAAATGTATACACTGTTGTGTACGGTTAATGTTACCTTCAATTAGAATGCTTGGATCAGTTGCTGGTTTCATGTTTCAGATGTAAAAGTTGAAAGCTGTCAGCTTTAGCCGATTACTGTACATTGATTTGGTTTTGAATATTTTTAGATGCTATAGTTTTGTTATAGAAATAAATGAAGGCAACAAGCTCATAGTACTTTTGTAAGATAATTATTTATTAATACCGTCAGGACTGAAAATAGGTTAAGCACAATATGTAATAAAAGCTTTTCCAATCCCAAAACTCTCTCCAGCAAGAAGACGAAATTGCCAATGTGCTGCATAAGGTATTAAACAAAATATAGAATTCTAAGACTGAAAACAATGTCACACAAGTGTGTACATAAATGTTAATTTATATGAAGACTGTGAAGAAAAATAAGTATCTGTAGTACATGTTATGTTAAACTTTAAATTAAAGAAATATAATGTGTTTTAAAACAGAACACAGATCCTTTCTACACATTGCCTCCTTACAATCCATTACATGCAACTCAAAATTAAGAGGGGCATTTCGAAATGGTTTACAATCATAGTTTTTTGTATCTTATTTATCAGTGAACATGGTTCAATGTACATGAGATCGCTTCCTGGCAACTTCATTACTGTCTCACGAAACCATTGTTCGAGGGTACTACGCATCCACTTGTGGACAGCTGCCTGCAATTCCTTGTTGTTGCCATACCTTTTACATTGCAGCACGTCCTTCATGTTCTCGAATACAGATGGAGTGATATCTGGTGAATATGGCGGGTGTGGCACAACAATGAACCCCAGTGATGTCAACTTTACAGTCATGGTGTTACTAGTGTGGGGCTGTGCATTGTTGTGCTGGAGGAGCACTCCTTTCGACCACTTTCCTTGTCACTATTTCTGAATCCTGCATCTAAGTCGTGTAAGGGTGTCACAGTACACCCTGTGTTGATGTTGCTGGTGGAAGCCAGTCCATTAGCAGTATGCCACAAGTGTCCAAAAGGGGCCAGGGACTCCCAGGATATTTCCATTGCATGGATTGGTGTTCCTTCTCAGGTGTATGGTTGTGATGCCATGATTCGTCACCAATCACCAGCTTCTCAAAACAATCTGGATCTTCGTTCTTCATTTTCAATAGTAAATAACAGACTTCAACTCTGTTCTTCTGGGTCTGCGTCAAGTCCTGTAGACCCAATGTGCACACACTTTTTTCATATCCAAATCTTCATGAATATTGGTGTGCAGGGTTGCGTGGCCCAAGTCCTGTTTGCCATTCCAGTTCATCAAATGTTATGTGCCTATCAGCCGTAATCAATTCAGACATGACCTCAATGTTCCTCGGAGACTGCAATGTTGATGGATGACCAGTGCTAATATTCTTGCATGCAGATTTGCTTCCAATGGAGAACCCAGCGATCTGGCTTTTGTGCAGGAGCTTCTTCGCCACATAGTGCAGTTAAACATTTATGAATATCTGCAGTTATGACTCCCTTCCTTCCACAAAATCCATGCAGTACATCTTTGTCCATGGCTTTCTCCACTTAACAACAAACAACCACTATCCTTTCACTATACACTCTGTTTACGACTGCCATCTAGCATCTGCATGGTGTACTAGTATCAATTCCTTGCCCCATGAGTGGATGTGCCCGTAGATTGAGCGGTATTTTTAAAACAACACAATCGTAAATCATTTCTGAATACCCCTCATATAAGAGTGCAATATGTCTGTCATGAGAACATGGATGCTATGTGTTTTTCCATGCCTATTGAACAGTCTGAGGTGCTTTATAACAAGGCAGAACAAATGGTAGGTGACCAGTCACCACATACTTATAAATTCTCTGTTGGTGCCCAAATTTTCTGTTTTTTGCAAACATCCAGTGTTTGATTGGCAGCATGTAGTGTGGCAGAACTTGGCCATCAACTGTGTCAAATATTTCTTCTATTTACATTGATAATAATAATTTTAGAAGATACTATAGTAAAATCCAGTTTCAGTTGACTAACTTAAAGTATCACCAATTGTTCTACTCCCTCTAGCTTTCCTGCAACTTTCTTATCCAGTATTTCATTATTTTTCTGGATTAGAACTACGGATAATGCTATCTTGTCTCTGCAGCACTCCAACAAGCAGTAATATATTAGTAGCCCATTAAGATCAGTATACACACGTGAGCTGGACTTGGGAACTTCATCATATTCCTTTTTGCAGAATTCTATAGTGTACTCTGAGTCTCATCTTGTCATCTGCAAACTATGGCAGTGTATGGAGAAATGTTTGCCCCGATCCACTGCTGGTTAGTTTTCAGTAGTGTTTAATGTCCATTCTTATTGCATGTGGCACCTCAGGTGATGGACACTGATGATACACCGTGTTCTGTTTATAAGTATAATAAAAGAAACATTTATAATTTCAAAACTATGCATACAAATGGGTTAAGGTTGATACTATTTGAAAGAGAAAGTTGCGAAGTTTTAATCCATTAGTGTTAAGTTTAGAACAGTCATTGCATAGGGGAATGCATATCAGATCAGTCAACATGTGGACGTCACAACAAAAAGTCTCTTGTGTACTAGCATTAGTTAGTATTTCTTGTGCAGCACTGTTTCATCGTCAGTACAACCTTAGACTGAGGGAAGCCATTCCGACGTACGTGCCAATAATGAAATGGGATAGGCAGCTCAGAGAAACAGGAAGTTTGGTGTCAAATGCAGGTAAACATTCCAAGCATAAAGTGTCTGAAAGCAATGTCAAGCACATTTGCGAGAGATTTCAGAGAAGCCCGGGGAAATCTGTTTGCAAGGCTAGTGTGCAGCTGAACATCCCAACAACAACAGTGCACACAGTGCTCCATAAAAGATTGTGTTTGTGAGCATACAAGCTGCAACTTCACCAGAAGGTTACGCCGAATAATAAATGGGCATGAAAACAATGTTGAAAAAAGTAGATGATGACGATACATTCCTAACTTGAGTCAATGTTCCATGGCTGTGGAAAAGTAAACAGACATAACTGTCGCATCTGGGGGTCTGAAAATCTGCGTGTCGTGTTTGAACACCAGCGGGATTCCCCTAAATGGAATGTTTGTTGTGGGATCAATTGCGACAGAATCATCGGTCACTATTTTTGTGCTGAGAAGATGATCACTGCAAACACGTACTTGGATATATTGCAGCTGTATGCTGTGCCTCAATTTTCTGATGGAAGAACTTCCCAGAAAGATGGGGCACCACCACACTTTGCCAACATTGTTGGAACATTCTTGGACAGACAGTTCCCTGGAAGATGGATCGGAAAAGCAGGCACCATCTGATTTTTGTTTTTCCTGTGGGTATTTCTTAAGGATTAGATCTACAGGACACTGGTTTGTGATATGGCAGACTTACGACAAAGAATTTATGCTGCTGTCGACAGTGTTACACCACAGATGCTTCATAACACATGGGTGAGGTTGAATACCAGCTGGACATTTCCCGCACCACTAATGGCAGACATGTTGAGCTTTATGAACCATAATCTAAAACAAATTCCCAGTTATCATTATTTGTAGCAAGTGGTTTCATCTCCAGCTTCGTATTAGTTCAGAAGTTATAGCTATTTCTTTTATTATACCTATAAGTGGAACACCCTGTATATGAAATGAAATTAAATAATTGGGGAAGGAAGCATTCCAGGCCCAACCCTAAGGTATCTCTCCGTTTGCCAGTTGAGGACTGAGGAATGCCTGGAAGAAACCCTAGTCAGAAGGATAGTTTTAGCAGGATTTGAACCACAGACCTCCCCAGTACAAGGTTTAACAACCTTGGCTACCCATGTCGGTGCTGGTTGGTTTTCACTGGCCACACCAAAGGAATGTTTGTGTTGTAGTTCCCACACATCTGGACATGTATAGAGCAAACTGCTTTCTTATGTGTCAAATTCTGAACTAGCGGAATGCTCAAGTGTTTACACAACAGCTGATCGGCTCAGATTGACAATATTTCAGCTTCAACAGTGTCGCAAATTTATCACTTTTGGATTCTTGGTAACCAAGGTAATTTGCAATGAGCTTCACATGCATCTGTATCCACCTTTACACATAAATATTTTAACTCACAGCAGCAGCTCACTACCTGATAGTCATCATTACACCTAGTGTGCTCTAGTTCCTTATATATATATAAAAAATACAAGATATAATAACATCAAAAGGTTGTCTGCTTCAGGTTCTAAAAGCCTCTTAATTGCTATCCCATTTTGCTAGTCAGCCATCTCTAGTTTCAATACAATTTAAAGTATATCAGGATTCCCAGCAAAAATGTGAACCTAACTTTCCTGACCACAACCTTTAACAGCCTCCTCCACGCCTGTATAATGCTTGGTGCCCCATATTACAGAGTTTAAAGTTCTTTCTGCACACTTTACAGTAGGCTTCAAATTGATTGCGCAATAGTATCTCACCAAACCATTCTACAAGCTCTGGATTAAGCAATGAATCCAGTTACTGATACTTGAATTTTTTGGGGGCAGGGGCCACCAAGTCTTATAATGCAGTAAATGAATCTGAAATTGCTGTCACAAAAAGGTGAACAATCGTATCCCTATTACATGTGTGAAAGTGTTTACATACATACAAGGGCTGTCCCAGAAGTACCCGATCTAACAAAGAAAACATAAAAATTTTGGGAAAAAAATCTTTATTTCTCTACATAGTCTCCTTTCAGCTCGATACACTTTTCCCAGCGATGTTGAACAGCTTCGATACCCTGTTTATAGTGAGAATCGCCGAGTTCTGCAATATAGCCATCAACTGCAAACTCCACCTCTTCATTGTTGGCAAATCTTTTACCCCCAAGCCATTTCTTCAGCTTTGGAAACAGAAAATAATCAAAGGGGGCTAAGTCTGGCGAATAGGGTGCATGAGGAAGCAATTTGAACTTTAACTCATTGATTTTGGCCATGGCGATAATGGATATGTGAACTGGTGCATTGTCTTGATAAACAGAACTTTCTTTTTCGCTACATGTGGCAGTTTTTGCTTGATTTCATTATTCAAACAATGCAATAAGTTTGCATAATACTCGCCATTGATTGCTTTTCCTTTTTGAAGATAATCAATGAAAATTATCCCATGCCATGACCTTGCCTGCAGATGGAACTGTCTTCGCCTTCTAAGGAACCGATTCTCCCCTTTCAATCTACTGTTTTGACTATTCCTTGTCTCAGGTGTGAAGTGATGGACCCATGTTTCATCCATGGTTATGATCCGACGCAAAAACTCGGTTTTATTCCAGCAAAACATCGCCAAACAGTCAACTGAAACATTCTCACGATGCTGCTTTTGTTCCATTGTGAGTAAACGCGGCACCCATCTTGCACATAGCTTTCTGTCTAAATTTTCAATTAGTATGCGATGTACAGCACTTTTTGAAATGCCTATGATGCCTGCTAGCTCGTGCACTTCCAGTCGACGGTCATTCAATACCATTTTGTGGATTTTTTTCACAATTTCTGACGTGGTCATCTCATTTGGTTGACCACTGCAATGTTCGTCTTGGCAGCTCGTAAGGCCTCGCTTAAACTCTGCCACCCAATATTTTACTGTTGTAAACAAAGGAGCAGACTCCCCCAGAGTACAATCTAGCTCAGCTTTAATATTAGTATCACATAACAATGGTCAGTTTTATCCATGTTTACAAATTCACTGAGAGTTCACTATTAATGGCTGCCAAACAATTACTAAACAATGTAGTATTGTCAAACTTAAGCTTTATAAGGATGGTACTTTCTACCATAGTCATTTGTTTGAAACAATAACTACTATATATACGTCAGATCGGGTACTTCTGGGACTGCCCTCGTATCAGTTCCTTTGCATTTAATTTGAAACTCATCACTTTAAGGTTGGGAGAGGATTTTAAGGAGCAAAAATTTATCTAATCCTCTTTAATGTGTAGTCTTTCATCAGTATGAATTACCAGACATGTAATAACTGTAAACCAATTTCCCTGACTTTCCGTGACACACGCCATTTTTTAAATACTCCCTTGACTTTCCCTGATAATTTTACAATTCCAAGGTGTCTACAGTCTTGAAGGTTTAAAATTCTAGTATATTTCTAGTATTTCTCGTACAATTTTGACAACGTTCCAGTATTGATTTGAGTCATATTGCAGTAAAAATGCAACAGTATTCAAATGTGAGTTGTGGCTAAATTGATATCTTTACTGGTTTAATTTGTTTCCACAGCCGTAACATGAAGCTGTGCCTGTTACTTGCTGCCACACACAATGTTGCACGAGTGGCTTTTTAAATCTCTAATAATGATGATTTAATTAAATCTACTATCTGTACTCTTTATGAAGTTATTGTACAATGATCTACAAGACTTTTTAAGCTGAATCCTCCCCTTTACTGTAATTTCATAATATTTCCATTCCATGCTACCCATAATAATAATAATAATAATAATAATAATAATAATAATAATAATAATAATAATAATAATAATAATAACAACAATAACAACAACAACAACAATGGACCAAAACATTCACTGATATTTAAAGAAATTGGAATGAAATACCAGTAGATTTGTATCTCTAATCTTAGCCTCCCCCATTCCTTCCCCCGCAACAATCTTCAAAATTCTGGAAATGTTGTATAGTTTGTAAAAAAGTTTTAGGGGTGAAAGATTGTCCAAATGTTTGAATAATTTTTACAAAAGATAAAAAATTAAGAAAAATTCCTTTATCATACAAAACAATAACATTAAAAAAAAATTATTCATTATCAGATTTTCCAAGAAGCAATCACCTGAAAATTCAAACTGAAATAAATCAATGTTATATGGATTTTTCATCCAAATTTTCCATCATGTAATCACTAATTTCAGTATATCTAGTATGTAAAAAAAAAATTCAAGTACATTTTCAGTACATCCAGTATTTCCAGCAGACACCCTGACTTTCCAGGTCGCTGGGAACCCTGCATATGCTATCAATATACATAAGGTGTAATAGTTTTGTGTGTGTTCTATGGCACGCAATACTCACTGAGGGACAGAGAGTTAGAAAGGACCCACACACTTTTCGAAAGATAAAACATAGAAACCATCACTAACCATCTAAACAAATACATACATAGGAAATTTCTGACAATATTCATAGGAGTTAACTTAACATTTTTCCCTCAACACTTTTTAGGATTAGCTGGAATATCTCAACGATATTCAGATTATCCTGATGTTGATTTACATTTAGTTTATATTATATTATAAATGATTTAATTTATTTTGTTGAATGGGAAATTATCATTAAAGATGCATTCACTACTAATCATCTCAAAATAATTCAACTGCAGGAATTCATAAAATGAGTCTGTCATGCTAAACTTTCACAGCCGCCCAACCTCAATATTAGCTCCTTAATGCCGAAATTATTTTGCTATATATGCCCATCTTTCTCTAATTCCTAAAACAGCTTTCACAGGCACCACAACCGAAGCAATTCAAATGACCATGATCGTTATGGCTATACGAAATGGACTGGCCATCCATTCAAAGTGAGCTCAAGTCCAAACAAATGCAGTCCAATGTGTCTGTGGTAAAGGAAGGAGAGGGTACAAGTAAAATAACTGGTGTAATGGCACGCTTAGATGCTGACAAGGTTACATTTGACTGCAGTTGCATGGAATTTAATATTTTTACAATATCAAACAGCTATAAATACTTGAATTTTATTTTTTAAGGTAAGGTTTGTATAATATGAAATTAAAAAACAAAGAATCTAAAACCTTAACAAAACACCTTTGTGTAAAATATGCTACACCAGGCACTAAGGAGTTAAGCTGCAATCAAATTACTAACATGCAACTTAAATGCAAAAGTCTTCACACTCCTCTCCAAATGGTATAGCACCAGAATCGTAACACGAATGTAAAAATTTATCAGTGATTGTGTTACTCTTAGATACCCAGCTGGCTCCCAGAAATTTGCTCTACATGGCATAACTACAAAAGCATTAGTCAGCATTTGTTATTCTACACATGTATTCAATATTAATGATTCCAAAAGATTATCTTTTAATATAATAATATATCAGGTCTACAGAAACAAATGAAGTTATGATTAGAAACTGAAATGAGCTCAAGGTCCAAAGAAAGCTGCCCACATTTGTCTTTTTGGTATTACACAAGCTTGGAATGTTAGACAGTTGAATGACAAATTCACAGACCAAAGGTGACACATAGTGCATTATTTAAATTTTTCAGTTATTCAACTTGCTGGTTTATACAACAGCCCTTAAGGGGAGAGGGTATTCAAAAATGCTAAACCATTTACATTAAAAAAATCTGATGTTTTACATTCACATGACTTTCTCTACCCTCTATCGCATATTAGTTGATATATAAGTTATTCTTACCAAAGTTAATTTTCCTGTCTACTTCATTTTAATTGAAATAAACCTTTGTAGAAATAGCTACAACACATATTTCATCGAATACTATACACTGGTCTTTCTCCTGACATTCTGAAAAACAGCTGAAAATTGACTGAACTTAAGAATCACTAAGTATTGAACAATTCAAACCATTAATAACAGATATCTTGGAAATGGCTTTTGTCACCAAAAAAAAAAAAAAAGAAAAGCCATTTGAAATAAACTGTTTTTAAAGAGAAATACATTTCTTGTGTAGTACGTTTTCATCTATCACTAACATTTCCATGTAAAGGGTTGTTTGGGGGGGAGGATTTCCTTTAAAATCTTTGGAAGGTAATGACCTTAAATACCCAATTTGGTATTTATCCCACATTTCGTTTTGAGTTATGCTATTCACAGACATCATTCTAAAAATGCTTTTTTATATTCAGGGGCCTCAAAACATGTATTTCTGGTGAAATTTCAATATCAATTTTTTGGGTGGAATGCAATACCTTCTCTACCTACTATGTACGTGGTAGAGAAAATAAAAATGACGAAGATATATAAATTTTTCTGAAGTGCTGTATTTGGTACATTTTTCAAAATGTTAAGAGCACCAGGGCCCTATTTTGATAAATCTTTGTTACATTTTCTAATACTATGATGTACATATCACAGTGGAAAAAACTAGTTGTTCCATCAAATATAGGGGAGGGGGACTCATTTCACCATCCCTTCCCCTTAAAATAATGCTTCTCAACAGAAACTGTGTAATTTGAGGATTAAACAGGAAAGAATTTAAGTAAAGAATAGCTACAAATGCTTATTTAAGATTTGATCAAAAAAAATATTTAAAATCTTCAAGCATTCACTACAGACCTGTATACAATTTACTACTCCTTAACCTCCAGGGACATTTTACAAATATTCAGCTTATGGCAACCCAAGCTAAAATCTAAATACAAATAATTAATGAGAAATCTCCGTTGACCTCCTAGAAACCAATATTCTGGATCTTTATGTAGAGAAGAACTTATAATTTATATCGATGCTGTTCTACTAAATCATTGCATTAAATTTCATTACTTTTATTTACACTCTAAGCATGCTAAATTCCATCCATTGTATTGAATGTGTAAAGACATATTCAGTAACCAGGAACAGAAATCAAAACAAGAATGACAAAATTAAAATGCATATATTACAATGAAAGCATTTACTCATAACAGGAATTAATATTCTACAGAACCAAATTCTTCATTTAGTAATTTGAGCTGTTAAAACTACCCCAGTACTTGCTCTACACATTTTAACAAATAACTCAAGACATAATTTTGACATTGAAAAAGCAGCTATCATACAAAAATTTAAAGAAGAATATGTATCTCAAACAAAAGGAAAGCAATAGGAAAATCTACATAACACGACTAGAATTACTACACTACCAAGAAAATCCTCGGTAGCAGTTTTTAGATTATTAACGGGACATGACTGCCTCAACAAACATCTACACAGGATTGGCATAGCAGAATCTCTTATATGCCCTTTTCTGTGAGCTTGAAGAAGATATGAAGAGAAACCACATACTCCACTGCCCAACTTTCAGTAAACTTGCTAACCTTTCATCAAAACAGTGGTATGCAAGAGAGCAAATGGCTTCACTGCCAGCTGTCCAACATTAGATACCAACTGACTAACAATTAATGAGATGCTTTCTCGGGTTCCAGAAACATAAAATAAAACCTGCTCAGGTTTTAACTTTTTAGTTCTGATTGCAAGGGACAGCATATTGCTTCCATTTTTTTATTTTAAAATAAAGAGCATGACACATCACTGTTACTAGCTTCACAATCTTCAAATTATTGGTTCCATATTGTACATATTAGATTATCCTCTGTATAAACTACTCAAGGTGGTTGTGACTGTGAGAGCTCTTTCCAGTCACAAGCTGGGAAACTGAAAGCATAAGAAATTGTGACAAATGTAAATCTTGAATCCCTCAAATTGATTCTTGTAGCATAAGCGTTACTTCTAGTTTGTTTATTACAACCCAAAACTGGCTATTGCCTCAAAAAACAATAACAAAAACAATAGCAAAAAATAGATGTTAACACAGAAGAGCAAAAAACAAATAACTTTAATGTATGCTATTAATAAAGGAATGTCACCTTGTACGAAGCTTTCAATAGAGGAATTAGAAACACTAAAGAATCTACACTTAGAAAATGTTTACTCTAGCAAATTTTGATGATGGCCAACCTCAGTAGTTGGTTGAAGTGGAAGCAGGTACAGAAATAACATTGATCAGTTACAAACAAAGAACCTCCCAATGTGCAAAATCAACTTCCCACTTTGGTATCAATATGCTTGATGTGCATTGCCATTCTTGTTCTTGAGTAGGAGCAGCTTCTGGGGTAGTGACGCTGTGTCATGGCACTATTTGTGTCAAGAGGAACGAGAAGTGTATAGCAATTGCACATAAAGCATTGTTTATGAGTATGTATTATCTCATTTGAAAAGGTGCATTAAGTGGTAGTTTTCTGAAGCTTGGAGCCAATACCAGGTTGACACCGTTTACACTCATAAGCACAAGATGTACGGTTCTACACAGCTCTTATGGGAGAGATGGAGCCATGATTGCTCTGACTCAGAGCTTACATTCCACCCACTAGAACGCAGTAAAAGACAGATCCTAGATGGCAGCACTGTTAATGCTACATAGAAGCATTAACACTACTGCCATTTAGCGACCTTGGAACCTAGCGACAATGGTGAAATATACATTCCGTGCTCAACCTTCATTTAATGCAGTGTTACCATCTTACTGCAAATTAATGCTAATCTGTTTGGAAGCACAAATCAATGCAGAAGTAATACACCAGAATATCCTTATAAATAAAAATGTATGGTTTTCAATATGATTATGTCAGGTTTTGAAACTAAGAGGCATTATTTCAATATTTGTATATTTCATAGCAGCAGGGTTATGATTGAATACATGTTATATCTTATCCACCACAGAACAAAAAAACTAACTATTCAATATGTGTCGAGCACCTGTTTTCAAAACAATAGTAAGTATTACTGTTTATGTTCGTGTAGTAACAGTTCAGTCCAAAGACGTAGTTCATTGTGAAGTCAGGTAACAAGTCAAAACAATAGTCAAGAACTACTGTTTATGTTTGTATAGTAACAGTTCAGTCCAAAGACATACGAGGGCAGATCGAAAAGTAACGCACAATAATTTTTTTACAAAAAAGCTTAATAGTTAAAACAGCAAAAATCACAAATGAACTTACACCTTTTATCTACTTTTTGACATAGTCACCAAGTTTTTCAACACATTTCTCCCATCGTGATACCAGTTTCAATATGCCCTGTTCGTAGAAGTCTGTTTCCTTGGAGTATAGCCATCTGCGAACTGTTGATTTCACTTCCACATCTGTCGCAAAGCGTTGGCCAGCCAGGAATTTCTTCATGGGACCAAACAGATGAAAGTCCGACGGTGCAAGGTCCAGACTGTATAGTGGATGCTGGAGCACCTCCCAACCAAATTTGATTTTCAGACGAACAGCAGCAGAAACATGGGGGTGAGCATTGTCATGAAGAATTTTGACATCATCAGCATTCATGTTGTGGTGTTTGTCACGAAGGGCACGACGCAACTTCACCGAAGTTTTCATGTAGGCTGCAGCATTCACAGTGGTCCCATGTTCAGCAAAGTCCACCAATACAACACCATGCATATCCCAGAATACTGTCACAAGCACTTTTCCTAGCAGATTGAGTCACTTTGAATTTTTTTTTCACTGGGGAACCAGCATATTTCCACTCCATACTTGCCTGCTTAGTTTCGGGCATGTAGTGGTATGCCCACGGCTCATCACCAGTGACAATTCCTTTCAGAAAGTCATGCCCTTCTGTGGTGTACTGTGTTAGGTTGAAGAAGGTGTTTGTGTGCTTTAAGTTTAACTGCCCCACGTTGGGCGCCAACTTGAAGAAGGTGTTTGTGTGCTTTAAGTTTAACTGCCCCACGTATGGACGCCAACTTGAGAAAAATGTTATGTTACGTAATATATATTTACGTAAATTCTTAGCTTCACACTTGGAAAGCTAACTTGAAGTATTGTTCTTGGAGTTACTTTGTTTAAGAAGTTTGCAACACGCTTTGGACTTCAGTTTGAAGTTGTTGATTACGTAATAGTTACTGTTGTTATGCAATATGCTTCTACGTATGAGAAGCTGATTTAAAGATGTATTTTTGTTGTTACACTCCAAGATTTACACTATATTATATTGTTATTAAAACCGCTTCTATATATATTATTTATGTTTAAATTTTGCCTCGGCTGCTTCAGTAATGTTTGTACAGTCATGTATCTCTTAGGCAGGGTGCGGTACGACAATAATTGTAGACATATTACACAGAATTTTAAGTTTTTTTTTAAATTCACTTCTTTTATTTTATCCTTTGCACATATTTTAAATATAGCACTACACTTTTTAAGAGCGGTGAGATTCTTTAATACTTTCACTTAGCGCATAGACATATTTTACGATTCACATCAATATGTAATATTTCCGTAGAGAACACATCTTCCATCTGATCACTACCAAGGTTTGCCAGCAACTGAACATGTTTCAACTGTTAAACCCGTAAGCTTCGGTATTTCAAGTCTCTTGATTGGCTAATTCTAGTCCAATAGAATATCTGCATTTTACTTAACCCTTTGCCGCGCATAGAGTATTAGCTAGTTGTTCTCCAAGCAGAATTCTGTCCATTTAAATTCTGAGCTGCTACTACAGATGTTAAACTAAAAGCGACCTATATACACGCATAATTATATCTTTTAGTAGCTAAATTAAATTGATTACTTAATAACTCACTTAAAATTGGTTTGAAGTAAATAAGATTAAATATTATTTCAATAATTTATAACTGCAAACATCAACCCCTTTGTAGACAAACAACACTTATATACATGCACCCCTTTGCAATGCGTCTTTATAACTCCGAATATTAATGGCAATGGAATTCGTTACTTTAGGATATTAAAAACCGGAATAGAATCTGCTATACTTAAGTAAAATACATACAATAATTTCTGCAGAATTATTATTGTACTCACCCTTATAATGTTTACATATCTGCCATTATTGCATCGAAAATATTGCAGCATGTGTATAACATGTTAGCTAAACTATTCTCTTGCACCATACAAATGTTATATATACACTTAAGATTATTAGTTTCGTATGTACAGCCTTGTATTAGTTTAGAATTTCCACCCCGTTTGCCTCATGATATTTGAGGAAGCACCCAATTCTACACAACGCAATGTCACACTGTTTGCACTTGTATTGTGAGTGTGTGCCACGACCTGATGGTGTTTTCCTTTTCTTCACTATGCACTGAGCACAAGATTTCACCCGGCCTTGAATTTTTTCGAGGGTGTGAAGAGAACTTGGTGCAGGAGTAGCAGAAGGTAGGCTACGCTGAAATCCCGCGAAGTCTGCGATAAACTGTTGCACTAAATTTTGCTTGTAGTAAAGAAGCCTAATGCCATGAGCTGTAGAAGTAGGTCTGTTCGAAATGTCGTATATAATAAAACCATTAACGATAGCAACATTCACTACGAAATGGAACAGGTATTTCCACCATTTTTTTAGGGTCGACCGACACTGTAATACTCCCTCCTTTGCTCTGCCAGATCAATCCCTGCCATATTGCGAGTTTGTAGATAATAAAAGAACATCCCTGTCATCATGCCAAACAACCACAGTTACACCTTCATGTTGCAGTTTGCGAGATTCGCCCCTTTTCAATTTCAATTGTTTTAGCTTTGAAAATTGTTTTGACCAGTCTTTCCTTCCAGCACGAGTTGTACCACATGCATACATTTTCCTGTCCAAAAGTAATTTCATTAGCCAGATGGAAGTAAAAAAATTATCAAAATATATGTAATGCCAAAGCTCCGTATATTTTTCACACATGTCTAAAACAACCTTTTCTCCAAGTAGAAGATCGCTGTTTCTCGCCTCCTTTTTTCCCAGATAGATTTTACATTCCAATAAATACCCACTTTTACTATCTGCAATACCTAATGCCTTTATCCCCCATTTTGTTGGTTTAGCAGGCATATATTGTTTTAAAAAGAAGCGTCCTTTGAAGCTTATCATCGCTTCGTAAACAGAAAGTTCACGATTTGGTTTGTATACACTTGCAAACTTTTTGTTTATGTCTAAAGCATGTCGTACTTTATACAGATAATTGTAGGAATCTACCCCTAATCGTGGCCTTGCAGATTCGTCATTCAGGTGAAGGTACTGCGATATCTTTTGCAAGCGGAGCAACATCACTGCTTGTCTTACAATTGGACAAATGCAAAAATCCCCCCAAAAGTAATCTCTGGTTTCAGGTAAATCCATCTCCATATATATCAAAATACCTAAATAGACCTGTATCTCCCTTGAATTTGTAACTTTCCATTTTGGATTCGCCTTTTTAGCTTGAATCTGAACCGCATATCTGTTGGTTTCCTCCGCGATTTTTCTGCAAAAATTGGAATCTATAAAAACTTCAAGATAATCTATTTCTGGACTTCCTGTAGGAATAGAATGATTTGCACCTGTAGGGGATGAAAATGTTTCTAACTTATTGAAAGTAAAATTGGAGGTCCACTGTGCTGGTACTGGTTTAGTTTTAATTTGTCTTTCATTAGCTTTAGCCCCCGTTCTGCTACCTGTATCGCACTCTCACTGTCACTTTGTTCCTCATCACTGTCTTCCACTAACTCACCAAACCAAGATTCGTCGGAGCTACTTTCGCGAATTAATTCCTTGTAAATTGCTACAAGTCTTTCTTTGTTTGTTACCAATACCTTTTCACTACAATATTTTCTAGACCGTGAGGTACTTGAAACAGCCTCCCTGGTACTGATATGGCTATAAATGCGACAGGAAACTGCTTACTTACACAACTGCATCTGGCTATAAACAGTGCTATTTATGGTTTGCTATTACATTCTGGCTTGCAAAATCGCTGGAACAATGCAGCAGTACATTTACATCAACACAGCTCCTAAAAGCTGAGGTCAGCATAAGCAGAACCTATATGAAACGATAAACACATTTACATTCTACTACGCTATGCGCAGCAGGGCATTTATCATTTCACTACGCTTTACTACGCTATGCGTTGCAAAGGGTTAAAGCTTTTTCTTTGCTGTTGATTGGCTAATTTTAAACTGTTACAGAATTTACATTATCGTTGCTCTAATCATGACTAGTAACATTCAAACTCTTAAACTCATTATTGACTGAAGGTTACCTCATTGTTAACAATTTAAAACTTATTATTCTCACAGCTCTTGCAATGACTGTTACATACATTTTAAATAGTTATTACATACATATTGTTTCAAGGCAGACTGTTATTGAATTTACTTATCATAAAAATACAATTAAAATTATTTAGGTATTAAAATACTGCCTCAAGGTGATCCATGCTCGTCATCATTCGGTGGCTCTTGTGGTTGTCTGTCAGGTTTTTAGGCACCCAGCAAGCATTAACTTTACGAAATTTCAGCGTGTCATGAACAATATCATACACTGCACCATAGGAAATTTTGAACTGTTGCAAAAAGGTTCGCAATTGCACACGCCGGTCATTCAAAATTGCCACCTTAATGCCTCCGACATTCTGCGGGGTTGCAGCTGTTACCGGCCTCCCGGAGCATGGCAAATCACTGAGGTTCACACGGCCCTCTAGGAAGAATGCACACTACCTGGAGATATTGCTACGGTCCATACAATCATCCCCATAAATGCCATGCATGTCCCTGTGAATATCACTCGGTTTATGCCCTTTGGCTCACAAATATTGAACCACACTTTCTGCTCTTCACACGTGTATGACAGTAACATAAGTGCCATCTTTGTTGCATAGTTCACGCTTCTCTTGTTAGAGCTGCACATGAAACAAAAAATACCCTCTGTAGTGAAAACTTCAAACAAGATCTGTTTGAAATTGCAACATTCCAGCTGCAATACCAAGGCAAAAAAAAAATATTGTGCGTTACTTTTTGATCCGCCTTCGTAGTTCATCGTGAAGTCAGGTAACAAGTCAAAACAATAGTCAAGTACTACTGTTTATGTTCGTGTAGTAACAGTTCAGTCCAAAGGCATTGTAGTTCACCATGAAGTCAGGTAACTAAAACAGTGTAGAATGTTTCTTTAAGTGAATATTCAGTTGTGTGTGAAAGTTACAAACATGAACAAAGCAAGTGAAATATTAAAAAATCCAATTAGCAACAGGACTCTCAGCGAAAAAATTCAGATAAAAACATTGGGTAGGCCACTCCTGAATCTGAATCTGCAGCAGCAATAAAAAATCAATGTTGTAAGTTCATTCTGGAAATGTACCAAAAGACAAATGGAATTGTGGCTGTGAGGAAAACAGTGCTATCTTTCTTTCATTAATTAATGGGCTTGCCTGGCATTAGTTTGTTTATTCCAAAAGTCAAGATGGGCCCTGCTTGTAGTTGAGTTATCTCACACGATACTTCTGGGAGATATACTACAAAAGGGCTTGGATCCTATGAAATTAAGACTCAAGCCCTCTTTGCGAACATGTCTGCCACCTCATTGTCTCTAATATCTGCATGCCCGAGGAACCAAGCAAGGATGATCAGCTGCTTCACAGAGTCTAACATCCTTTGGTAACTACGTTCAGCAATTTACTGACTGCAAGTAGTATATAATGTGTGGTCACCTGTCTACATTGTAGATATTTGGGGAAAAATATGCATTACATATAAGTCAAATGCAACTGTGTTCCAACTGGTATTAGCAATATTGGTCTTTGGTATAAAACCTGACCACTCACATGGGGTTTTGCGTCTGGGCAGCACGACATGCCACAGCCAGCACTCTGTCTTTGATTCTTAAATGTGTATTCCTGTAAACTGTAATAAAATTAACTCTTAGCTCATACCAAATGTTGGAAATGTCTCCTTCCGCAGCTAAACAAACATTGTACCAAATAAATACATTTAGCTGACACGATTTAGCTCGGGCACTGCAATGTTTTATATTTCACTTTGTATTTATCCTCAAGTTCCTCCAATGTGTAAGGATTTGTTTGGTACACTTTGCCCTTCAGAGTATCTCACAGGTAAAAAATCAAAGACTGTTAGATCTGTGGAGCAGGAGCACTACACACCAGCACTATATTGTCAAGCACTTTCATAATCGTATCCATGGACTCCTCTGCTGATGAGAAGTTGAAGAATCTTGCTGAAACCATGAATATGATTTTTCCTCTTCAGTTAACTGATTGAAAACTAGGGTGAGAATGCCATTTTGGTACCAATCTCTGTTTACTGTATTGTAAAAAGTCGGACTGATTATGCATTTTGCACTAATTGCACACCAAACCCCAATTTTCCTATCATAAATAGGGATGTGGATTTTCAGAGCACCAATAGCGTGAGTAGTGTGTTAATATACCCTCTTAGCTGGAACCATGCCTCAACTGTAAAGAACACAAGCTGAGGGACAATTAACCCTTCAGTCACTGATGACAGGAGACACTTGGAATAGCACACACATGCTATGGGATCACTTACTTGGTTTTAAATTATGTACATGCATGCATTTGTAAGGTTTTAACAATTTTACTGTATGTGCAAAAGTCCTGAAATCCCAAGTTGTGCTAACCTTGATAGTGATTTTCATGGCGAACGTTCCAGCATTTGCTATGAGGTAAGAGTTAACTTTGTTGTATTTTATGTACAAGTTTATAGAAATACAGATTTAAGAAATGAAGACAGTGTGTTGGCATGGCCATGTGTTGTTACCCAGACTCAAAACTCCAGTGAGCAGTCTGGTTTTATACAGAAGACCCTGTACATGATGGGTTCAAGTTCATGATGTGCACTGATCAAGTAGTAATTTCAAGCAACGGATACATACATACCTTTTGCAGTAATAGTGCAACTGTGCCAGAAAAATGGGCTATATTGCACAAACTTAAATTTGAAACCAATGCATATAGTACTAGGATGAAATTCACATGAATTTCTCTACTCACTCTTCTACAAACAAGCTTATTCTTCTAGCTACTTCTTGTTAACACAGATAAAACTTTCAATACACATTTCTTGTTTAAGAAGAATACTTCAAGCTAAAGTGAGCCAGATTTTTGAAAAACAGATCACTATGTGATGGCTTTGAAATTCTATCCTCCTTGCATGACCACAAGATACAGTGAATAGCAATTTACCATTTCAGAAATGTATTTGAAAATTCAAACCAATAACAAAGAATATCTCACAAATGGTTAATGCTAAAAATTTGACAAATTGCATGATTAAATGAGATCTATGTTTTTGGAGCAGCAAATTTTGCCTATTACTTACGGTTTACACTTATAGAACATTCATTTACAGTGAAGAGAAGTTGAAACGTTATTCATAGAAAATCCAAGATGTAAATTCATAGCCATTTTTGAGAAACTATAAACAAAAAATTTTTAAATGCAGACGAGAGGATGCTTAGCTTTAGAGATAAAATTCCATATGCACAAAGTATCCATGGATCTTTACAGTGAAAGTTAAATCAATCTTTTCAATGAATCGGATCTTTTGAATGATCCTTCGATCTATTATTTATAGTAAACACTTTATACCTTTTCATATAAAAAAAAACCTAATGCTAACCTTCCGTGAATTCAGAAAACTAAGCTTATATATATACATACACAGAAAACTTAAAACCTCCCATAGTGGTTGGGTGCAATGATGTGTATGATAAGTGTTTAAAATGTGTTAAAATGTTCACTAAAAATAACAGATCAAAGGATCATTCAAAAGATCTGATTTGTTGAAAAGATCCATGGAACCTTTACATATACAGAATAATAGTGAACTTTAGTAAGCATAAGAAAAAGGCTCATCACAACATGCCGAATTAAACATGCAAAAACAATTAGGACTGTAAAATGTACAGAAACAGCGACTTACTTACCTGTCCAGCTTTGCCAGTTTTCTAGAGACACCATAATGTACAACTGTAACACCAGCTGTGGTGCAGACTCCATAAACGATTCAAACAAATGTAACATGCATATGTCACTTTGTTGCTGATAAAGGCGTTGAAAATCTGACACATCTCCAGAAGATCTTGCTTCCAGACCAGTTTTTAACACCAATATGTACCTACAGAAAACATGAGCTTTAACAGATAGAACATGCCAGAAGGGACATGTTTATGCACCATAAAGTGAGGCAGTGGTGGTGGCAAGCTTTTAAAACATCAAACTATGAGCAATATTCAGCTCATCATCTGCATACTGTGGTAATCAACAAATAATTGAAAATCACAGATTATTACTGAAAAGGAACTTAAAATTCAAACAATTGGATACATAAAAGCATACCTGTGAAGCAGTCCTACTAAGAGAACATGTGCTATCCAGTGATATTTATTGACTGTCTCATCTTCAATATGCCATCGCATACTAAACATCTGGACAATTACTGCAGGAAGAGCAATTAAAAGGAAAGTGCTTAGAGCCCAGTACGTATGGCCGTGTTTGAAATATTCCACCACAAGGAAGATATCTGGAAAAACAAAAAAAAAAAAATTATTCTCTCATTCAAACACATTTTTTCTACAAAAGATTAAAAAGGAGAAAAGAAAAGAAAGGTTGGTGAAATTGTACACTGGAGTGCAAAATGGAAAAATATAGGTAGAATAAAAGGAAAAGGTGAATTCCCCCAGAGTCCATTAACAGAGTACGACAATCTTACGTAAGCAAGTGATAGCACTTTGAGCGACTATCGCACACTATAGCATTTGGAGAGGGGATGGATGACAACTAAGAATCGGTTTCATTTGCCAACTTAATAAGAAAACTTGTTAGTCACTAGAAGAAAAACGTTAGAAATAGCTAAATGTGAACATGCTATTCTCCTTTGAAACTAAATTTATTATGCCCATGCCATTTCATTTATGTAAATTATTTACTAAGTGAGTACATTTTATTTTATTAATAACCTCAAAATTACATTATTGTACACATGTTGATTTAAAATAAAGAGAGTTGAGGGTTGTTAACAACCCTCAACTCTCTTTATTTTAAATTATGACACATCACTGTTACTAGCTTCTAAATCTTCAAAATTAGTCAACATGTTGATTTGTTTTAACATAGTACTGTGATCATAAAGTATTCTAACAATGTATAAGTCATATACAGTGATAAAATGCATAGCCTACATAATCTCTGGAAATTACACATAGTATCATTGACATCACAATGATGTATCAATTAATATTCATATTCGATTGGGCATGAAACACCAGTAATTTAGCTCAGAGGCCTCTTTATCTGGCTTGGGGTTCTTTTACGTGTCGTAAATCTACTACACGGGACCACCAGCTTTTACTTCCCTCCCGAAGGAAGCCATGCTAAAGATTTTTACGCCCGAAAAAATCCATCGCCCTCCACCGGGTTTGAACCCGTGACCTCAGGAGCTAGAGGTTAGCATGGTAACCACTATACCACACAAGACGACATGATTGGACGTTGATAGATAATTGGGAGTCGGAAGCCAATGACCAGCCAATCATAGCTTGGCTCCCTTCCTGATACTTCTGGTAGCATACCCATGCAAGACACAAGCTTCTTACATGTCAACATGCAGTTGTGTGTCTCTAAGAATTGCAATAATTTCTCAGATACGAGGGTAATCCCAAAAGTAAGGTCTCCAAAGCACTGGGATTGCAGGGAAACTGTTTGTGTGGATCTTGGCCATACTGCTTTTTTCCTTCCTCCCTCCACTCTCTTCAGAAACCACCGCACATCCCTTAGTGCCCTCAGTCTTGGCTTGGCAGCCAGTTATAATGGAGCTCCCGTTAGCCACTACCGCCAGGTGCAAAGTTTGCGCAGTTATTCGCTTTTTGAGTTCCAAAGGGGTTAAACCTGTCGAAATTCATTGACAGTTGATGGAAGTGTATGGAGAGTCTTGTATGGATGTCAAAAATGTCCGCAAGTGGTGTAGAGAATTTGCAAATGGTCGCACGGAAATTCATGACGAGGAAAGAAGCGGGAGACCATCCATTTCTGATGAAACAATCGCAAAGGTTGAACAAATCGTGCTTCAAGATCGGCGGATCACTCTCAATGAGCTCTGCATTGTTGTTCCTGAGATTTCTCAAAGCACTATTCATCGGACTTTGATTGAAGAGTTGAAATTTCAGAAGGTGTGCGCAAGATGGGTCCCAAGAATGCTGACAGAAGATCACAAAAGGCAACGCGCTGAAACTTCCCGCCAATTTCTTCAACGCTATGCAGATGAAAAGGACAACCTTGTGGATTCAATAGTCACAGGTGATGAAACCTGGGCTTTCCACTTCACAGCTGATACCAAACAATAATCATTTGAGAGGTCCTGGGTTCAAACCTCCGGTGCTCAACAACCTGACCAAAGGTTTTCCTCGGTCGCTAGGCAATGCTGGGTTAGATAGTTTGATCCGTGAATTTTCACAGCATCCCTTTCATCGCTATATTTCAATTCCTTCTTCTCCACTACCATACCACACACTGAGCTGATCACTGATGCTGGATATGCTATGATGCAGAGTTTGCTTGCTCCTCAGCAGACTACTGACTTTGGCTTGTAGCTGCTACAAAGAGGAGGGTAATCCATTAAAGAAGAAGAATTCTGTGAATGAGTACCATGTTCACTTATACTGCTCTGTGAATGATTATTTCAATAGCTTCCACCAGTACCAATAGTAACACATGCTGCCTGCAAATATTATCATGTTCACTTACACTACTCTGTCAATGTTTATTTCAATAGCTTCCAATAGTAACACATGCTGCCTGCAAATATTATCATGTTCACTTACACTGCTCTGTCAATGTTTATTTCAATAGCTTCCAATAGTAACACATGCTGCCTGCAAATATTATCATGTTCACTTACACTACTCCGTCAATGTTTATTTCAATAGCTTCCAATAGTAACACATGCTGCCTGCAAATATTATCATGTTCACTTACACTACTCTGTCAATGATTATTTCAATAGCTTCCAATAGTAACACATGTTGCCTGCAAATATTATCATGTTCACTTACACTACTCTGTCAATGTTTATTTCAATAGTTTCCAATAGTAACACATGCTGCCTGCAAATATTATCATGTTCACTTACACTACTCTGTCAATGTTTATTTCAATAGTTTCCAATAGTAACACATGTTGCCTGCAAATATTATCATGTTCACTTACACTACTCCGTCAATGATTATTTCAATAGTTTCCAATAGTAACACATGCTGCCTGCAAATATTATCATGTTCACTTACACTACTCTGTCAATGTTTATTTCAATAGTTTCCAATAGTAACACATGTTGCCTGCAAATATTATCATTTTCACTTACACTACTCCGTCAATGATTATTTCAATAGTTTCCAATAGTAACACATGCTGCCTGCAAATATTATCATGTTCACTTACACTACTCTGTCAATGTTTATTTCAATAGTTTCCAATAGTAACACATGCTGCAAAGATTATCTGTCTGATAACAACATCGGTGCGGACTACTGTAACAGCCTGCTTTAAGAGATTTTGATTGGACTTCCTCCTTTGCATTTGTTTGTGAAAGAGGTCGCAAGGGTGAGAGCGTGCCATCTTTGGACATTAGGGCAGTGGTGCTTTAAGCTACCCTTTAAGGGACACTCCCATGTTTAACCAGGCTCTCAGGAGATGTCCTGTTGGGAGGAGATCTGATGAGGACTGGGTATAATTTAAGTCCACTTTTTACAGTGGTGATACCATCCAGGGAGAATTGGGGCCCAGATAAAGGGTTTCCCCTGAAAGTTGGGGCATAACGGGTTCACTGATGGCTCCCATTTTGGGGATAGGACGGAGGCTGGGGCCCTAGAGTAGGCTTACCATTCCCCTGGGAAGGTATGTCACTGTTCTTCAGGCTGAGATATATGCAATCTTAGCCTGTGTAGTGCATATTTTAAATCTGGCAGGCAAATGGACAGAAGTGGGCATCTGCTCAGATAGCCAGGCCCTTAAAGTGGTTAAAACCACTTCCAAATTGGCAATGCAATGCCAAAGGACGTTGGACATACTCTGCGCCAGCTGCCCAGTCACCTTTTCTTTGGGTCCCTGGACATACAGGTATTAGGGGTAATGAGATGGCACACATGCTTGCAAACAGGAGTTCGGGGCTTAATTTCATAGGACCCAACCCTTTTGTGGCATGTTCCCCAGAAGAGTCAAGTATGAGATAATTCAATTAACTTGTAGGGCTCATCTTGAGTAATGGAATAAACAAACTACCATCAGTGAAGCTCATAAATTAATTTCTGGTCCAGGCACTAAGCAGAGTGAGATTCTTTAGAACATAACTAGATCTAAGCTCAGAGAGGTTATTGGCCATCTTACGGCCCACAATGCTCTGCAAGGATATTTACACATAATGGGACTTATACAAAACCCTTTATGCAGGAAATGTGAGAGAGAATATGAAACCTACCTGGATATACTATGTGGGCGTGAAGACTTTACCATGCATAGATATGTATCCCTAGGCTCCTTTTTCTTGGAACCTGAGGATATTCAAAGGAAATATGAAAATTCCCAGCATATACTATGTGAGTGTGAAGACTTTACGATACATAGATATGTATCCTTAGGCTCCTTTTTCTTGGAACCTGAGGATATGCGAAGGGCAAATATCAAAGAAAGACATGGTCTGTTTTATTGGGACCATCGCTTTTGATTAAATGCCCAAGCTAAGAGGCCAAAGGCACACTAGCTCAGAACAATGCTGAACTGCTTCTGCCACAGTTCAGCGAAGACCAAGGCAGGGAATTTCCACCTTTGGTAATATCATAGTTGGACCACTGAAAATAGAAGCCCACTGGAGCAGAAGGCCGAGACATCTGCCCCAACAAGATTCAACTAGATAATTGGAATCTGAAAAGGTATACACCCCATTGACTGAATCTGTACAGCAAGCTCACACATGACATCACTGGAAGAGGGCAGAGTTTTAGCAGCAAAGATTAATAGCGTTTATTTCCATCAGTTCTCCTCGACAAATTGAAGACATGCAACACCATCATGCCAATCTACTATTCCTAGAACCTGCACACATTACACCAGCCATTCAGGTCCTGCAGATGTTTGTTAGTCTGAGAATTTTAATTCCAACATATGAATATATTCTCTCACTCATGACGTTTTATACCAAAAGTCCAGATGAATTGGCAAGCAATTTACAAGCGCACAAATTCAATACCAGACAAAAACGATATATATATATATATACAGACTTAACTTGCTATGAAAAGAGAATTATTATTAGTGTATCAAAATATTCAATACCATATCAGACATATTCAATACTATAGGCTACTGTCAGACACCAAAAAGAAATTAACTACTGTTTAAAACTATCTGTTTGTTGTACAGGAATTTTTTAACAACTGTGATGGTGAATAGAAGTGTAACTTCAGAATCTTATATCTGTTTAATATATATATGCTCATGTAAAGCTGAATTATATATTTCAAATGAACCTGCATGATCTATATTGTTATGAAAGAACAATTTATAAGCTAGTTATTCACTATTTTGCACTGAATGATCCACAATTATGGTGATGGATGAACATTTTATCCTGCATAGTATTTCTGATTTGAAGGATCAGTGATGGTTCTAGTGCGAGGGGGGCAAAAGTAGTAATATGATTGGTGAAGGTTGTTTGCTGCATGACATGTTCAATACCTTACACCTCTGCTCGCTGTCGGATTTCATGAACAAAATAAACAATACTGTTAATAGTATATTTCAAGACAATAATACAAGTTTTTGTTTTAAAACTTATATCAAATAGGTAAGCTACCAAAATTGGTAAACCCGAAAAAAATGGCCAACTTTATAAAATAGGCTTTCTATTTCCTGAAAGTTATCCCTCTCGGCTAGGGTGCCCATTTGGGGAGAAGGTTCAATACTTACGCCCGCTGTCGGGAGAATGCAAGGCATAACCCAATGTTGTGAGCCCTAAGCTACAAAACGTAGCGGAAGAATGTTTTTTAGAAGCAGAGGAGTGAAGCAGTCGCGGCCAAAGGGTAATGAACCTTAGCCCCAACTTGAAATCAGATATCCTAAAATTTAGATACGTTCTTTGAATGTACATGCAACCTGAAAATGGTGGCTAATGTCAAACGACACTGGAAAACATTTAAATAAAATATACACATATTTACGTCTAGAAAGTAAGTACATATTTAAAAATGCTACGCATATCCGATTGGCAATGATTGGTGTAAACAGTCATATTAATTTTCATAACTTTTTTAACACTTGGTGCCGGTTTCAATGACAAAGAGCAGCTGTTAACTGACTATGTCTCATTCGACTTTAAAATGTTTGAACTTTAGTGAAACATACCTGTACTCAGATCCACAACAAACGTTACTATTGACATAACCACAAGACATATATCAAATATATTAAAGGACATTTTCGATTTATAAGGTTTCTGCATATTAACTTCAAAATTTGAAGAGCAACACATCCCTGATTTTGACTTCACCGCCGCCATATTTTGCTCTTGCCCTCTGATGGTAAAAATAAAAACTAAATTCAGGGCCTTCTAAATTCGTCAGATGACGGCAGAGAGCCAACATGACGTATTTTACATACTAACTAAATAATAGTTTGATTCCATATTTTGAATGTAAAAACACAAAATAAATGCTATATCTATATATCATTCTTGAATATATAACTACAAATGCCCTTTTTACCTGATACAAGCACAAGTAATTGCAAAGCTATAACCAAGGAAGTTGACATCACTGCATGCAAGTATGTAGCATGTGAAACTCGGAACCCGTTGGAACATGTCAAATCATCAACAAATCAAAGGCGGGAATAACTTGAATTTACGTGAGGATTATGAAGTGTAAATAAAAACAGGGCATGTATTTCCTGTATAAGTAGAGCAGGCTCCATTATACAAAACCGTTTTCCGCTCATCAGGTATTTTCTTGCATACATTCAGTTACAACTGTGTAATGTCTTTGATGACTATATTAATGTGGGTGGGTACATACAGAGTCTAGCCCATACAGAACTGCATGTTGTTTACTGTTTTTGTAAAGTGCACATATGAAATAAAACAGGAATTCCACTGTTTTTCTGTTCTGAAAAATGTTATGCTACTCTGAAATTATTGGTTATTGACAAAAGAAAAGTATGAAATGTAATATAAATTGTGTATTGCTCATTCTGTAAATTTATAGCATTTAGTAATGATTTTTACTCTCAGCACTACCAATCTCCTGACTATTGCATCAGGTGGTTCATGTATGTACTTTAAAATGATGCCAAGCGTTTTCAAAAAAGAATAAGTAAAACTTTTTGAAAATACTGAAAAACAAAATGATTTGGCCATAAAGAGAACAAGGAAATTGGGGTATACCAAAATGAGAGCACTTTCATGGTGCATAGTTTTAAACTTAAAGTTAAGTTGTATATGCAGGGAAATGTGAATAGAGGTTGTTAGTGCTCACTCATGATGTTTTGTATTTTAAAAACTCCAGATGACTTTATAAGCAATTTACAAATACACAGTTTCAATACCTGACAAAAGGGATATTTACGAAACCAACAACAAACTTAACTTTCTGTAAATGTATTAATATATTCAATGTCATAACAGACTCTTTAAGACTACAGTCAGACACCAAGAAGAAATTGTTACTTTTAAAATATATGTAAAAAGGCCAGTATGTTACTCTGTACAGGAAATAACTGTGATGGTAACTTCTACTAAATAGAAGTTCAGAACTTTGTATCTAGTTAAAATATATGTGCTTACGTTAAGCTGAATTATACACTCGATGTACCTGCATGAGCTGCATTGTATAAGCAACATTATGCACTGCATTCTATAATTATGGTGGTTAATGAAAATTTGTCTTGCATGGTGTTTATAACTCATGTGGTATTTTCTGATTTGAATGATTGGTATTAGTGTAAGCAAGGAGGGGAGGGAAAAAAATAATGGCAAATCTCCTCTTAGAGTATCCCTGTTGAAAATGCTTATAAAATCAAAAGGAAAGCCAATAAATTACCTTAGGAGTGAGTTTAGAACAGGATGTGATCTCTTCTATATCTGGTGCCCACCTGCCCACTGCTTTTAGGTGTTTTACTTATATAGGCAAATTGCGTCAGGAACACAACAAACATAGCCATTTTTCTGATAAATCACATGCAAAGTGGGTACTGCCAACCTAAATGAAAATGTGAAATCTGCTAAAAATGCGATGCGCTGTTGTTACCACTATTTCTTCTTCTTCGTTTCCGCTGAAAAAATACAACGCGTTCATAGTAAGAAAGACTATCCACCAAAATTGTAATTTTTGTATTCTTTTTGTGAAAGTTTGTTATATTAATATGTTATTTCCATTAAATAAAGAAGTTCCTTTACTGCAACAGTGGTAGATAGTTAACACAAGCTTACATTTAAAAAAAACCTAACCTAAGGCTAACCTTCCATGAATTCAAAAACGTAAGCTTATATAAAAAAAAAAAACTAAACCTAACCTAACATCCCGTGAATCAGAAACCTAAGCTTAGGAAGCAAGCGTGCTTTGATGTAACCACTGGTAACTAATTAAAACAAGGCTATATATATATATATATATATAAAAAAAATATAAACCTAACCTAACGTGAATTGGAAACCTAAGCTTAGGAACGCACGCGAGCAAAGCGGGCATGCTTTGATGTAACCACTGGTAACAACTTAAAACAAGGTTTTATATATATATAAAAGTAAATCAAAAACTTAAGCTTATATAAAAATAATTAACCTAAACGTAACCTTCCGTGAATTCATAAACCTAAGGTTGTATAAGATCCCTCGGCTATGTCCTGTGGTCGTTTCCACAGTCACGGTGCTTTGGTGGCATTAATTTTCGCTTTGGCGGCATTAATTTTTCATATATTGGCAGCATAAGCATATGACATACAGTGACATCTGTTGAGCTAGTGCATGACATAGTGTGACATCTATTGGATGTATAACACATCATATTCATCGCCGTGGGGGATACTCTAAGAGGAGATTGTCCAAAATAATTATCATTGCTGAAGGTTGATTACATATAAAATGTTTAATATCACAGAGCTCTGCTCACTGTGGAATCTCGTGAACAATACAACAAACAAGTCTTGAGAAAAAGTTGATAGAGGGAACAAACATACACAAAATGATTTGTTGCAAATGAATATCATTATAAAATGGAAAACAAAAACAGTTAAATTCCATAGGCAGTGAAATGTGGTAGAGGTTATTAGTGCCCCAAGTCTTGACATAAAGTTGATAAAGAGGATGAAGATCGATAATATTCCATATGTGTGTAGGGACCATGCTCATCCCACTTGTACATATATCCCACGTGACATGGGAGTGTTGCTTCTGCTGTTAACATTGGTCCTAAGCCTCAAGGCGTAGCCCAACATAGAGAGTCCTAAGCTGCAAAACGTAATCGAGAGATATTTGTTTTTAAGTAGAGGAAAGGAGCAGTTGCGGTCGAACGGAGCAATGACAGGGCGTAGCTGTAGGATCTGTGCAACCAAACCCGAATGATCCAGGATAGTATATATTCTTATCTTTCACGACAATCCATTAGCCACATGTCTTTCTTATGTTGGCAACAACTCCAGACAAAATGTCTACCATTGCCACTATAGAAGGACAGTTACAGCTCCTACCCCCATACTGAATATTATCTACAAGGATAAATGGAATGCAAATCAATCTCATTGTGAAAATGGAAAACAAAGATACTTTATTTCATAGGCAGCGAAATGTAGATAGTGGTCATTAATGCCCTGAGTCTTGACATAAAGATGATAAAGGGAACAAAGATAAAATTATTTGGTACAAATCAATATCATTGTGGAAACGGAAAATAAAAGCCATTAGATTTTGCTCTGGTTTATCATTTTTTTTTTTTTTTTTGGGTATGTGGGCTGTTTAACTATTGTGGCACTTATGATCCAAATAAAAAAGTAAAAGGATCCATATTAAATGGACAAGCTGCTCTAAAAGAACCATTACGAACTGTGAAGAAACAACAATACAATTTTTATCTGAAGTAAAAATTGTTCAAATAAGAAGAAAGCAAAGGACCGGTGCTGACTAATTCCTAAGGTGTACCTTTTTCACTGCTAAACTGATATGCATTTAAACATAATTACTTTTATTGCTCATTTTGTTCTATATACATATTTATTTATGGTTTTTGTCCATTGTTTACAGAGAGTAATAAAATGCTAATCTAACCATGGATGTCAACAATGAAGATGCAGTTCTGGAGCATCAAGCATTAATTTGTATGGCTAATGATGTTTTTGGAGTGCTGTTGTGGAGCCATTCAGTAACTCACCAGAGTATTGGTAAAGCAGTTAATTATAAACATATATTTACATGAAACATAATTCTTGTTAAGATTAAAGATAAAAATGAGAGAATTCTAGCATACATAATATAATAAAAACTGGGTTTACAGTGAACATATCACCTATTTGGATTGGGTGCAGTGAATAAAAATTAGTAAATACTTGCAAGAACTTGTTTGTCAAGTAAATACTTGCCAATTTTCCGGTTTACTTCAGAGTATTTACTTGGCCTGGTTTAATTCAGTAATGTGCAAGTATTTACTTCTAATGTTAGAGCACTGCTTTGAAAGGAGCTCGCACCTGCACTTTTAAAAGTTAAGATTGTGGCGGTAAAGCAATGAAGGACCAATTGTTGAGCACAAAAGAATTAGCCACAACAATTGATGTAGTCTTCACCATACTCTCTTGTTTCTCTATCTCTATGTGGGTGCAGTCCAATAAGCCAATCAATTTGAAACTTATTCGACCATTTTCTTCTTGCTGTGTTCATTTCCTCTAAAGTATTTGGGGAAACTGACCATTCATTTGTTATTTGTGCAGTTCTTTCAGATACACTTAATACTGTTTTACAAATTGTAGTGTAATCATTCCGAAATCATTGGTCATTCCATTTTGATAATTGAGGTCGCTTAGTTAGCATAGGAATACTTGTATATATATATATTTTTTTTTTTTACTGGGTGTGATTGCCCCTCCACATGTTTCTCCATGCTGGGGAAAAAAAATAGTTAAATAATCAACACTTTCATCTTCAAATCTAAGCAATGTTTTAAATGTTTTAGGGCTTGAACCTCTCCTTTCTCTATAGGACTTTGACTTGCAAAAATGCATTTGAGCTTCCATTTTAACAGAAACTGCAACCGAGGTACATGTGTTCAGTTGACAAGGTTGCCTCTGACCAACGTTGCAAATGGTCATGTATTTACGATGTTTTATGTTTTATTCAACATGTTTTTAAAGTATACTTGCGAGATTTTCTGGTTTACTTGCCTCATAAGTATGTACTTCTTTTATTCACTTTACCCATTATGTTTTGTCAGCACAAGCATGTAAAAAATTATGTCTAATTAGTGTCTAGTGACATTTACAGGAAATAGGTAAGAGGGTCACTACAAAAGTTTTGAGGTGTGGAAAATGAGAAAGTTGAGTCACTTAAATGAATTACATTATGGGGTAGCAACGTTCTTTATGTGTAAACTGGCGTAAGGATAGTGGTCCTCACATTGCACAGTTAACTGTTAGGCAACCAATTGCCAGAATTGAAATGGAAATAAATAGTGCTAGCTGTGGTTTTGAAAGTGGTCATCACGCTTTGCTGGACAAGGGAAAGTTTCATAGGTTTCACTTTCAGGAAGTTGACAAGTATGTGTGAAAATTTAAGACAGTTTGGATAATATTTGCTATAAAAAGTACTGGCAAAACTGCAGAAAAATTAAGATTTTAAGAATTAGCATTCACGTGGCCCATTAATTAAAGAATACCAAGGTTACCAAATCTAAAATAAAAATCTCAAAAGATCAGATTTTTTAACTCCACAGTGTCCACCTTAAGCAATTATCCTAAAAGTGCAAGTGCTGTGAATATAATAATAATAATAATAATAATAATAATAATAATAATAATAATAATAATAATAATCTTTATTTGCTTATAGACTTTTACAAGTTTCAAGCATAGTCAAACAATAAAAAGTTACAAAATTTACATGTGTATACAATATTTACAATTCATTCAACCTGTACAAGCATTTCTGAATTAAGAATGTTTTTAACCTCCTTTGAAATTCTTTGCCCTCTAAACTTTTAATGTCATTGGGTAATTTGTTATAGAGTATCCTACCCATCGTAATTGGATCCTTTTCAGTGGCCTTTTTATTTACATTATCTCTGTAGTAATTATTTTGTGTTCTAGTTTTATATATGTGACTATCTTTTATTTTTACAGAATGTGACTTACTTACTACATACATAATTACTTTATACACATATAGTGATACGACTGTTAAAACACTAGCCTCCACATAGATCTGTCTACATGATTCTCTACTATTTCGACCATAGATACATCTTAAACACTTTTTCTGCATTAACAGTACTCTGTTCATATTTACAATACCTGTGCTGCCCCAGACTTCAATCCCATATTGAAGATGGGGGTGAATTAGACCATAGTATACTAGCTTTAAATAATCAATGTTTAAATATTTTTTCATCTTTCTTAACAGATATAAACCAGTACTAATTTTATTACACACAAGGTCAATGTGATTTCTGAATGTCATATTCTCATCTATCATTACCCCTAAAAATTTTATTCTCTGTATTTGCTCTATATACTCATCGTTTAGTGTTGCATGTAATCTTTGAGTGGATCCCTTATTTCGGTGCTGGAACACGATCATATTTGTTTTTTGTAAATTTACCTTTAAGTTGTTGTATTTTAGGTACTCACATATATCCTGTGAGTTTTTGTGGTTACTAACTTCTCTAGACTATGTATATTTTTACTTGTCAATATAACTGAAGTGTCGTCTGCGTATGATATTATTAAAGGCAATAAACTTTTTAGTTGCCGAAATGTTTTAAGGCTGTACTAAGCTATGAATCATTAACTCAAATAATAGCAAGATTAAAATAATATTATGTAAAAACTTCAGCATCACAGCATATTTTCAAATATGTTTGACATTGTGCAAATAAATTACTGACATATTTTATAATTATTGTTTATTTTCAGATTATGTTGATAAAGATGGATCTTGTTATTCAGCCGGTGTTACAGCTTTCGTTAAAGTTGAGTTAAAGAGTGGCGTATATCACCAAGAAGCCGGCTATGGTATACATTCTGATAAAAGCAAAGGCACGGCTATTGCAACAGCACAAAAGGTAAAAGAATTGTAAATGTTCACAGTGTCATTTCTTAGCTAGAAATGTTTTATGTGTAAATAAATTTATGTTTAGTATGTAAAAGTATTTTGACTGATTTAATGGCATCTAACTTTAGCAGATTCAGGTTATTAAAATTAACAACAAATTAATTCATAGTCGTCTTCTTCTTTGTCATGGTTTGGCCTGAGCCCTTCCAGCTTCAAATTGCTGATACCATAATTTCTTTGCTATTCCTGGCTTCCACTTTCCCTGAGGGTTATAACTCAATGATGCTTTTGGTAGCCTGTTATTTGGCATTCTATCCAAGTGCTGTTTCCATCTTTCTTTATGTTCTTCATGATGACGATAATGAATCTTTTTAGAGCCTCGCACGTAGGCTCTTAGAGCACTTTATGCCTCTTATCCTAGGCATTAATCAAGTCAAGTGGTTCGGATAAAATGGACCATGTCCTTGATATCTGCCCTTCTTATATCCTCAGGTTCCAAAAAGGACCCTAGGGATGCACATTTATGCATAGCAAATCCTTCACATTTACATAGTATATGCTGTCAGATTTCAAAATCCCTTGCACATTTCCTACATTAAGGGTATAAGGCCAGAGTTAGAGAGAAAATAATATTAGTTCTGAAACCTGGTGCAGATATTTTGGAAATTTTTGAGAGCAGAACAAGGGGAGTGCCCAAGTATTACAGAAATAGAAAGTATAGAATATATTGAGAATTAGATAGACAGATAGAAATAAATGAAGTAAGAGAACAAATAAATAGATTAAAAAGAAATAAAGCGAGTGGCATAGATGGAATTCCTAGGGAATTTTGGAAGGCTTGGAGTGTGAACAAAATCAGATTAGGATTGTTAGACTTTTAAACAATGTATTTGAAGGAGGAAAGGTACCGAAAAGTTGGAGATTATCAATAGTAGTACCGATATTTAAAAATAATGGGTAGATAAATAACCCAGCAAATTATAGGGGAATTAGTCTACTATCTGTTTTAGGCAAGATATATGGAGGGTTTTTGGCAGAAAAGTGGGTTCAAAAGTGGGCGGAAGATGAGAAAAAATTATCGGTCCTCCAATCAGGTTTTAGATATAATAAGAATACACTAGATAACATTTTTGTTATAAACACAATGGTAAAGAAATATTTAACCAACAAAAGAGGGATATTATACATGTTATTTGTAGATTTTGAAAAGGCCTTTGACACGATAAATAGAGAAGCACTGTGCTTTAAACTGAGCAAGAAAGGGATGAGTCATACCTTTATAAGAGTACTTCAAAAAATATATGGACAATCAGTTTTGTATTAAAGTTGCTAATAATGAATTAACGAGAAGCATTCCAATAATATTGGTCTAAGACAAGGTTGTAAATTGAGTCTTGTATTATTTAATCTGTTCATAGACAATATTTTGGAATCAATTACAGAAGAGAACAGACATGTGCCAATAATTAATAATAAGAAAATACCTGGTTTCTTATTTGCAGATGATTTAGTCGCGGGATCTATAAGTAATGTGGGACTGGTGAGAACAATTGAAGTGATAGATAATTTTTTCAAAAAATGGAGTGTAAGAATTAATGTAAATAAAACAAAAATTATGGTATTTAAGAAGGGTAATAAATTACGGAAAGATGAGAAATGGTATTGGCATGGAAGAGAAATTGAGGTAGTCCAAACATTTGATTATTTAGGGATACGACTAAGCAGCAATGGTGGGTGGAGGGAACAGAAGAGAATAGTATTAGCTAAAGGAAAAATAGCAATGAAAGCCATAAAAAATTGTATAGATAAATTACCAGAAATGCAATTAAAATGGTTAGAGAGAATTTATACGACTGTAGTAAAAGTAAAATTATTAATTAATTTTGAAGATTTAGAAACTAGTAACAGTGATGTGTCATAATTTTTGGGCAGAGTAGTTGTAATTGTAGTAATTTTATTGTTCACCCAATTAATTGTACAAATTTACAACAATTTTACAAATTTATACTTAACCCAGTTTTTAAAAATAACAATAAAATAAAATATAAAGAAAACTAACCTCTTAACTACTGGTATCCAGCAGTATGGAATACTGGTAGCCAGTATTCCAAAAGTACAATTATCACTTTATTTAATCTCCAATACTAACTCTAACTCTACCTTGGGTTGCTTTCCTTGGACCCTAACAAACTCAAACCTTGAGGCTGCGTTCTATTTGCAACATATCAAATAGAAACTACTTAATTTAATACTCATTTGCCTCTTCCTTTGCTAATTTTCTTCATCCATTTTGCTCTTACTGTGCCCAAAAAGTTTCCTACTTCTATTATATTTTTCCTAGATTTTACATTTACTAACTTTTTACCTTGAATTTCTATTGGTAAATTTAACCATTCTCTCTTCACTATACTCTTTCTAAGCAACTTTGTTTCTTCGCACTCTAAAACTATATGCCACTTTTTTTTTATTATTTTTAAAATAAAGAGAGTTGAGGGTTGTTACACTATCACTAAAATATTCTTACTTGAATGCGCTTCGGGAGACGGCTTGTTCCCATCGTCAGCATGTTGAGTTGAGATCATGCTGACGATGGGAACAAGCCATCTCCCGAAACACGTTCAAGTAAGAATATTTTAGTGATGTAGTGTAACAACCCTCAACTCTCTTTATTTTAGATTATGACACATCACTGTTACTAGCTTCTAAATCTTCAAAATTAGTCAATATATGCCACTCTTTAACTTTCCAGTGGCATAGTGGGCATTTCTCCAAATCAATCTCTTTTCTCCAACCTTTCAAATTCACCACCCCTGTCCTAGCCCATGCAAATCCTGCTCTTTCTGTTTTATCACATATATCAACATACTGTTCCCTGCTCCATACAACTTTCATTTCTCTATATAATCTCAGTGAGCTCTTAAAAGTAAAACTCGCTACTAAATCTTGTTTTTCCATGTCCTCTATTCTTGTTCTAATGTCATTTCAGAAACCTATTTGTAGTAATTCTTTAGCTCTCCAAATTTCCCCAAAACCTATCTTCATCAAGGTTTCCTTTATCTTACCTAGCCAAGACTCTTTATGATTAAGTCTTTCCTGCACTATCAAACATTGATGTAAAATGTTCTGATCATCAAAATTTGTAATTCTAATCCAATACTTTAGCACTCTTTCCACAATTTTTCCTTTAATTCCCATTCTCTCTAATTCGGTTTGTGCTACTCCTTTGGATGATTATCTTGGTTAGCCCAATATTTGTTTACAAAAGCTCCTATGGATCATGTCTATTATTTACCCACCCTTCTTCCAGGCCTCAAATCTCTGCTCCATATAACATTTTTGCTTCTACTACAGTCGTATAAATTCTCTCTAACCATTTTAATTGCATTTCTGGTAATTTATCTATACAATTTTTTATGGCTTTCATTGCCATTTTTCCTTTAGCTAATAAGAATAAGAGAATAAGAATAAGAATAATTTTATTGTCATTGAACTTTTACAGTAATAGACGTCAGATAGTATAATGCTAGTATAGGCTATTTACAAAATTATATTTACATTATTATTGGTACTAAGATGTACCTACTCATCAAAAAATTCTTGTAGTGAATAAAAAGGTTTAGTAACAAGCCAGTCATACAATTTATTCTTAAAACTAGGTATGGGACTTTGTTTTAACTTTACTGGTAGCTTATTATACAATTTAGAGCCAAGTATTTTGAAACTCTTCTGTGTTGTAGTCAATCTACAATATGGTATATCAATCAGTTGACATGATCTAGTATTATAAGAATGAATGTCTTGTCTGTTTTGTAATTCTGATATGTGTTGTTTTATAAACAATATCACTGTGTAGATGTACAAATTAATTACTGTCAAAATTTTTAATTTCTTAAGTAATGGTTTACAATGAGCTAATTTTGATTCATAAGACATTATGCGAATAGCTTTTTTCTGTAATACAAGAATATCATGAATGTGAGTACTGTTGCCCCAAAGTAAAATGCCATAAGAAATAATGCTGTGGAAGAAGGCGAAATATGCAGATCTAATGTATACTTCAGGAACATGCATTTTCAATTTCCTAATCAAATGTATTACTCTAGAGAGTTTAGTTGTTATAAACTCTATATGCGGTGCCCAGGTTAATTTATTATCTATTATAACGCCTAAGAATTTTACTTTATCCGTGTAATTTGTACTATGTGTATCTCTACAGTTAAAAATCATGTGTTGTGTCTTTTGTTTATTAAGTAGAAAGCCATTAGCTCTGAACCATTTGTCTGCTTGGGTCAGTGTGATTTCTGTTGTGGATTTGAGTGTCTGTAAATCTTTACTCATATTAAAAAATGTAGTGTCATCTGCATACAAAGTAGAGTGAGAGTCTACAAAAGATGGTAGATCATTAATCATTACTAAAAATAATAAAGGTCCCAGAATTGAACCTTGTGGGACACCATATTTAGTTTCTGCTATTTTTGACTTCCTACTGCCTATGCAAACTTTCTGTTTTCGCTTTACTAGGTATGATCCAAGTAGTTCAATTGCTGGGTTTTTTAATCCATAGAATATTAATTTGTTAAGTAGATAATTGTGGTCCACGCAATCAAAAGCCTTGCTTAAGTCACAGAAAGAGGCCTGCGCACAATTTTTGTTTTCAAATGCTGTGAGTACTTCTCTTGTTAATGAAACTATTGCATCACAGGTAGATTTCCCTTTCCTGAATCCATATTGCGATTTGGTAATAATGTTGTTCAATTCAAAATAATTATATAATTGAGTATACATAATCGATTCTAGTACTTTTGAGAAAATGGGAACAAGAGATATTGGACGGTAGCTAGCTGTTAGACGTTTATCTCCGTTTTTATAAATTGGAATGACTCTGGACAGTTTCAATACTTCAGGGAAAACTCCCTGAGCCAAGCATTTGTTTAAACAGAATGTGAGGGGTTCATTTATGCAGTCTATAACTTTTTTTAGTAAATTATTAGAGAAACCATAGATGTCGGTGCTATCAGATGGTTTGAGTTTAATCACTGTCCTTAGTACTGTTTCTGGAGTTACTTGCAAGAAGGTAAATTCAGGGTGTTGACTATTCTTATTTTCTTTTATTAAATCAATTGCTGTTTTATCAGGAAGCACAATATTGGTTCTAATTTCTTCGACTGATTTTATGAAGAAGTTATTAAAGTCATCAGGGGTGATTTCTATTTCGTCGTGTTCGGAATATTTAGCACCAGAAGTGATCAAATTCCATGCTTTCCTACATTTGTTATTTGATAATTCTATACTTTTCAAGTTATGAAGTCTTTTCACTTCATCTATGGCAGCTTTATATTCATTTCTTGCTGTAACATAGAGTTGCTTGGCCCTGTCCATTTTTTCTCTCCTAAATAAGCCTGAATATGTCATTGTTCTTCTTTTCAGGTCGGCTAGTTGGGGAGTATACCAGGTGTTTGATGATTTATTTCTACCTTTCTTACGCATTAAGTTAATTTTGACAGTGCACCTTCTCTCTGGTATACACAGTTCGAATGTATTCTTTAGAGTTAAGAAAAATCTTTCAAAGATTTCATTTGCTGACAGTAAATATGAGAGTTGCGATTTATATAGTAGGTTACTCCATTCAATGTTACATAAGGATATTCTGAAGTTTGAAAGATTGGTACCAGTTATTGGTCTTGAAATTATGGTTTTGGTTTTGGTCTCCAATAACGATTGGTTGGTTAACATGAGCTCTTTTATTGAAAGCCAGACCGAGTCATGGTCTGAGTGTGGGAAGGTAGCAGTGTCACAGTTTACTCGTGTTAATTGTATATTGGTAAATATGTTATCCAGGCAGGCAGACACTCTTGTAGGTTTGGTATTAGTGTATTTGAAATCCACTTGTCTAAGGAGATTTTTAAAGTCTTTTACAGTTTGTTTGTCCCCCGTTACATCAAAATCTGCATTTAGATCGCCTCCAAGAACAATATTGTAATGTTTCCATTTTGGGATTAAAAGAGAATTAAAGAGGTCTTCAAGTTTTTCAAGGAAAATGATAGGGTTTCCCTTGGGAGATCTATATACTGTTAAAATGATTAGTTTTAACTCTTGTACCAGAATGCCTGTTGCTTCAAAATCTAGCTCAGTGCACAATGAATCGAATTGAAGTACGCTACAATAGGAACTGAATTGTTTAGTGGCATATATTGCTACCCCCCCCCCCCCCATGTTTATGATGTTGCCTGTTATAGCTACCTACTAACTTATAGTGTTCTAGGTTGCTAAAACTTATCTCATCTTCATTGCACCAGTGCTCATTTAGGCAGAGAAAATCAAAGCAATTTTCAACGGCAAATTCATCAATTAGAAACAGCTTATTCTGCATGCCTTGAACATTGATGTACCCTATTTTGATATCCATATTATTACATGTTAAGTGAGAATTAGGCTTAATCTTTTCTTTGTTACAATGTTTTACTGGGTTTACATCTAGATCGTTTAACCTAAAAAAACTGGAGCTATTGTATCATCTTTAGGGATCCCTACAGGAGCTGTGAGAATTGTTTTTGAATCATTGTTCATATCTACTTCCTTCAGAGCCCCAAAACCTAGAGGAATTATTTGTTTAGTGCTCCCACTGCCTATTACATTTATTAGTTTCTCTACTAGTTTGTACTTGCCTTTTCTGTACTATTCTCTTGTTCCCTCCACCCACCATTGCTGCTTAGTCGTATCCCTAAATAATCAAATGTTTGGACTACCTCAATTTCTCTTCCATGCCAATACCATTTCTCATCTTTCTGTAATTTATTACCCTTCTTAAATAGCATAATTTTTGTTTTATTTACATTAATTCTTACACTCCATTTTTTGAAAAATTTATCTATCACTTCAATTGTTCTCACCAGTCCCACATTACTTATAGATCCCGTGACTAAATCATCTGCAAATAAGAAACCAGGTATTTCCTTATTATTAATTATTGGCACATGTCTGTTCTCTACTGTAATTGATTCCGAAATATCGTCTATGAACAGATTAAATAATACAAGACTCAATTTACAACCTTGTCTTAGACCAATATTATTCAGAATGCTTCTCATTATTTTATTATTAGCCATTTTAATACAAAACTGATTATCCATATATATTCTTTGAAGTATTCTTATAAAGGTAGTACTCATCCCTTTTTTGCTCAGTTTAAACCACAGTACTTCTCTATTTATCGTGTCAAAGGGCTTTTCAAAATCTACAAATAACATATAATCTCCCTCCCTTGTTGGTTAAATATTTCTTTACTATTGTATTTATAACAAAAATGTTATCTAGCATACTCTTATTATATCTAAAACGGGCAGAGTAAGAGCAAAATTAGCAAGGAAGAGGCAAACGAGTATTAAATTAAGTAGTTTCTATTTGACAGTTGCAAATAGAATGCAGCCTCAAGGTTTGAGTTTGTTAGGGTCCAAGGAAAGCAACCCAAGGTAGAGTTAGAGTTAGTATTGGAGATTAAATAAATTGATAATTGTATTTTTAGATTAGGAGGAATGCTGGCTATCAGTATTCCACACTGCTGGATACCAGTAGTTAAGAGGTTAATTTTTTTTTTTTTATATTTTATTATTTTTAGTAACTGGGTTAAGGATAAATTTGTAAAATTGTTGTAAATTTGTACAATTAACTGGGTTAATAAAATTTCTTACTTACATTAAGGGTCTTGAGTAAGTGTCATTATCTATAAATGTCTATGCAAAGTGTTGTGGGCTGTAAGATAGCCAAGAACCCCTCTGAGTTTAGATCTAGTTAAATTCAGGAGAAACTCACTCTTATTTCCTACCAGACCCCAATATAAAATCATAGGCTTGCCTGGCAGTAGTTTGTTTACTCTAGATCTCAAGATGACCCCTCACCTTAAACTGGGTTATCTCATACTTAACACTTCTGGAAGATACCACAGAAGGGCTCAGGACCAAAAATTCAAGCCCCAATCCCCCCTTTGCAAGAGTATCCACGATCTCATTTCCTCCAGTACCAGCATGCCCGGGAATCCAAAGAAGAGTAACTGGACAGCTGACACAGAATCTGTCTAACATTCTTTGGCATTGTTACGAATCTGAATGTAGTTTTGACTGCTCGAAGCTGCCTGGCTATCTGAGCAGATAAACACCTCTGCTCGTCTGCCTGGCAAACTAAGAATATGCATAATGAAAAACAGTGGCAACATTTCCAGGAGAATGACAAGCCTGGCCCTCGGGCCCCAGCCTCCATCCTGCCCCCAAAGCAGGATCCACTTGTGAACCACGTCCAGCTCCCAGCCTTCAGGAGAGACCCTGTCTGTGGGTCCTACTCCTTGGAAGGTATTACCTCAGTATAAGGTGGACTTAAATTACTTTTAATCTCCATCAGATCCCCTACCATTAGGGTAATGGGGCACATCTGAAGTCTAGTTAGAATCAGTGAGGCCCTTTGTAGGGTGGCTTAAAACACCATCCCCTACAGTCCAGAGGTGGTGCGCACTCACCCTTGCAACCTGCTTCACAAACAAGTGCAAAGGAGGAAGGTCCATCAGAATCTCCAAGGCAGACTATGGGATAGTCTGCACCGACCTGATTATCATCATACATGCCAATCTTTGAAGTGAATCCAGCTTGGCAGCAACTGCCTTCACAAGAGAGGCAGGTCACCAAATCGATATGAAGGACCTTATCACCAAGGTGTATAGTCATTTGACCACCTTTGGTCTTAGGGCCCACCTCAGTCCAATGGCTCTCCTGCATGCCCACAAAGCATTGTGGGCCTTCTTTACATTGTAATCCACATGCTTTTTCCAGCTCAGCCCAGCATCCAGGATAACACCTAGATAGTTAACTGTTCTGGATAGCTTCAATTTCTTCCCAAGCTGAAGGGGCTCTACCAACCCTGACAGCCTTCTCCTCCTTGGAAGATCATTATTTCAGTCTTGTCAGGGTTAACAGACAAGTCTGCTTCCTTACACCTTTCCTGTAGAGTATGCAGGGAGCCCTGTATGAGCTCTGAGACAGTACTCGTGAATTTTCCACTTGCTACAGGCATATGTCATCAGCCGTGTTTGCAAGATACTTACCGATCTCTGTACTGCTTTCAGAATAGTATGGAGTAAAATGCCTTCCTAAGATATCAGTAGCATGAGGGATAGACAATGCCGGCAAACACAGAGTGGGAGGGGTAGATGGAAACGAAATTACCCTATTGATAACCCTACAAATTGTGTCTGTTCAGGTGACAGTTACAGGCCTACAATTAGTTCACATAAAAATACAAAATGTCAAAACAAAGGGACATAAGATACCGACATTTATAGATGAATTTGGTTGGGAGTATTTCTCTTTGAATGGCAAGAGAATTACCTGCATAGTATGTAAAATAGCAATACAGGGAAACAGAAGACGATTTATAGAGCTCATTACAGTACACAAAAGCACAAACATTTAAATATGTATTCCAAGAATAAACAGTAAGAATTGCCAGCTTCATCTAATATATTACCAAGTAAGCAGTCAGAATTTTTTTTAGATTTATGTTTCATGATTGCTGCTAACATTGCATTCAACAAAGTCAATAATTATAATTTCAAGACATTTATGGAGAAATATACACACTGTGCGCTTCCATCCAAATCTGCTCTTCAGTGTTCTTACTTGTCAATATACTACAAGAGAGTATTAAATAATGTAAGAAAACAGGTAGCAAATAGCAAAATATGGGTGTCGGTCGATGAAACAATGGATATTGTGGGCAGATACATGACAAAAGCTATTGTTGGCATTCTTACTCCCAACGGTCAAGGCATGAAGCTTTTAATGATAGTGGAATGCTTCCAAAAGTAAATCATGAAATAGCTGTTGGTTATTTTTAACAGCACAATGCTATTATTGTGGCCTTCTGGTATCCAGCAGGACATGTGTTATTGCTTATGACTGACGCAGCTGCACATATGGTTAAACTGGCCAAGATACTTAGAAATGCGTATACAAAAATGATACACTTGATGTGCCTAGCACATCATGCCACAGAGTAGCAGAGGAAGTGTGAACATCTTTTAGTGATGACAGATTCATAGCAAATATGAAAAAAGTACTTTTAAAAGCCCTTGCAAGGATAAAAAAATTCAAAGAATTGCCGCCTGGGATTCTTTTGCCTCCACAACATGTTGATACAAGGCGGTATATGTGGTTGAATGCAGTGCCTTACCATGCAAAATATTACACTAAACTTGTTGAAATTATTAGCAAGTTTTATTACAAAGATTGTGCATCAATCAAGGTCGTACAGGCTTTAGTTTCAGACAACTTGTTAGAGAATCTGGAGTTCAACAGAATTTTGAACACTTGTCACAAACCATCATACTCTTAGAAAAAGTAGGTCTAGAGATGCCTGAAGCTCTTAGATTAATCAATAACCTAATGAAAATGATTAATCGAGTTCCAAATGCATCTGTCACTGAATGTGTGAAGAAAAAGTGGAATTCAGTTTTAAATAAAAATAGTGTATATTTTTATTTATGTGCGATAAGGGACATGTTACGTTGTATGAGTACAGAAAAATGTAGTAGTGTACTTCAGCTGACACTTATTAGCCTTATAAAGCCTGCGTGTGTTTCTCTTGATGGATCTTAAAAAAGAATTTCATCCAAATTTATCTGTAGCCCAGGCCTCGTGTATGAGGGGGCAATTTTTTTCATAAGCAGAGACCAGGGTGTTTGTGAAAATCTCCACATACCACTCTAGGTCCTTCCCATTTCCGGGGCCTGGGATCTTAAGTCCGCCATCAGGTCCCCTCTAAAAGAGTCCCAATTGGTCCCCCTAGGGTTCATGAACAGACAGTCCTTTCCTTTTCCCTGAAGATCAAAGTGGGTATGTCTATGATCAGATGAGGAAGGTTCCAAACAAACCCTCCAATCCTTAATTTCCTCTAGGATCCCAAAGGATGCTAGTGACAAATCCAGGACCTCTTCCCTTTGATAATTCACAAAAGTCAGAATGTCTCCTTGCTTCAAGATGTCAAGATCTGTTGTGCTCAAATACTCCTCCCCCCTCCTATTGATGTCCTATCCCAAATGCTATGGTGTGGATTGGAGTCACAGCCAATCAGGTTGAGGTTTCTATCTTTGCAGTATAACAAAGCACTGAACTTCAGAGCTCCTGAGGAAGGGCAAATTCCTCAGAGTCATAAGGAAAATAGGCCAAGCAGACATGCCGTGGCAGTTCACCTTCCCCTTCCGCCAGACCTTTTGTGAGAAAATCTGGCAGAGCCCCAATTATTACTGAGTCTTGTCAAGAGACATGCTCTGGGTTTTACATCAGATGGAGCACTGAAAATAGTAAAATCCTTTATATTTATTCCCATAATATGACCCTGTAAAAGCTGGGGTTCTTGTATTACGATGACATAAATCTTGCCTGGTGCTGCTACTTAGAACTCTTAAGACAGTAATGCTGTGTTGTGAGTTAGCCTGAATAAATGAAATTATTGCAGCCTAACTCACCCCACCTACTCACTCTGCAAAGCAGCGTCTCCTTTTGGGGCCCGAGCCACCATGTTTTACAGGACATCCAGCTTTGGATACAGGGCTGCTTCTCCATATCTCTGGAAATCATAGTTCCTGTCTCCATTGCTATAATCTTGGTGGCAAGGTCCCCTTTCAAGGCCCCAGCTACCTCAACTGTATTGTTGGTTCTCTCAGATTCCCCTGTTGAGGAGTCCTTTGGTTTGGCAGAACTAGAAAACTCTACAATTCCCACATTTATCTAGGAATATCTTAGGTCCACCCAGGCAGCAACCTGCATGCCTGGTTAAGACTAAATACTCTTAAGAGGTTGTCAGGCCTCTCAGAAGCTCTGTTAATGACACATCTCCCATGTGCTGTGCACCCCTTCGGCATGGGTTGCACCTTGGGGTTGGGGAGTTGATTCATGATTTCCTATTGGTTATTCAGAGACAGACCTGTCCCAGTGTCAGAGTCAGCTGATACCGCTGGTCACATCTGGTACTCACTCAAAGTCCAGCTTTAAGAGCTTACAGGCTGTTAGGCCATTCCAGAGGCTCCCTGCTGCAGATCTTTATCTTCTTATTATATTGTTCAATTCTACTTTTAGCTCTTCGCAAATACTTACATTTGTCTTTTTGTTGTGTTTTGTATATCCTATAGACCTCAAAAATCTTATTTGTGCTCTTGTGTATTGCATGTGTTCTTACTCTCTCTACTATTACCTATAGTAAGTAGAGGAATTAGATACTGAGATTTCACTGGAAATACATGTTTTGAGATTCCTTGCAGCCATTTTTAGAAAAGTCCATGTGTGTCTATGAGCAGCATAACTCAAAAATGAAAAGCCAATTAGATTCGAAACTTGGTATTTAAGTTCAGCATCCTCCAATGGTGCAACAAGTAGATTTTTAAGGAAGTAACCCCTCCCCCAACTACCCTTTACATGGAATTTTTTTTCTTTTCCAAAAATGGCTGATTTTGATTAAAAATATAATGTTTAAGATATTTGCATGACAAGGTGTATATCTTGAATTTTCTGGGAATAGCCTGTGAAGTCCTTTCATTGTGAATGAACTTTTTATCACTTGTAAACTATAAGAGATAGATGAAAACTTATAACACAAGATGTAGATCTCGTTAAATCAGTGTGAGTCATGTGTTTTTGTGGCATTAACCATTTCCAAAATGTTCTTTATTATAGGTTTGAATTGTCAAATACTTTATACTTTTGCAACTCCAAAATCACTATTTTTTGTTGTTTTTTTTTCCTCTTAGCGTTATGTGCACTACAAATCACATGTCATGCATAGAGAACAGAATTTCAAAGCCATCACATAGCAACCAGCTCTTAACCCTACGTGAGCGAAAACCCATATATCGGTGATCTGTCCAGATCCTCAGAGCAGAAACCCATATATGGGTGTGCAGTTATAGAGCTATTGGGTGGGCTCTTCTCTCTCAAATAATTCAGATATGCTGCCAACAGATCACAGGAATTGTACTTTCAGACATGGTGGTCGGTAAATCCCTGAGTTTGCTTTGTCAGGAATTCCTCTCGTACTTCTCACCACTGAAACAATAAACAGTGGGTGTTTGCAGCTAGTAAGCCAGATTTTATTTTGTTTTTCAACATAATGGCAAGAAAGGAAGGGTTGACAGACAGAGAAATTGTAGCTTTGTTGAACAAAAGTGATAGTGAGATGTCAGATTTTGTGTTCACTGATGATGAAAGTTGTATACACTATGTGATCAAAAGTATCCGGACCACCCCCACAAACATACGTTTTTCATCTTAGGTGCATTGTACTGCCACCTACTGCCTGGTACTCATCCACGACCTCAATAGTCATTAGGCATCGTGAAACAGCAGAATGGGATGCTCCAAACTCATGAACTTCGAACGTGGTCAAGTGATTGGGTGTCACGTGTGTCAGAAGTTTGTACGCGAGATTTCCACACTCCTAAACATCCCTAGGTCCACTGTTTCTGATGTGATAGTGAAGTGGAAACGTGAAGGGACATGTACAGCACAAAAGCGTACAGGCCGACCTCGTCTGTTGACTGACAGAGACCGCCGACATTTGAAGAGGGTTGTAAATAGTAATATGCAGACATCTATCCAGACCATCACACAGGAATTCCAAACTGCATCAGGATCCACTCCAAGTACTATGACAGTTAGGTGTGAGGTGAGAAACCTTGGATTCCATGGTTGAGCGGCTGCTCATAAGCCACACATCACGCAGGAAAATGCCAAACAACGCCTTGCTTGGTGTAAGGAGCGTTAACACTACACGATTGAACAGTGGCAAAACATTGTGTGGAGTGACGAATCACGGTACACAATGTGGCGATCCAATGGAGGGTGTGGGTATGGCGAATGCCTGGTGAACGTCATCTGCCAGCATGTGTAGTGCCAACACTGAAATTCGGAGGAGGTGGTGTTATGGTGTGGTCGTGTTTTTCCTGGATGGGGCTTGCACCCCTTGTTGTTTTGCGTGGCACCATCACAGCGCAGATCTACATTGATATTTTAAGCACCTTCTTGCTTCCCACTGTTGAAGAGCAATTTGGGGATGGCGATTGCATCTTTCAACATGATCGAGCACCTGTTCATACTGCACGGGCTGTGGCGGAGTGGTTACACAACAATAACATCCCTGTAATGGACTGGCCTGCACAGAGTCGTGACTTGAATCCTATAGAACACCTTTGGGATGTTTTGGAACGCCGACTTCGTGCCAGGCCTCACCGACCTACAATGATACCTCTCCTCAGTTCCACTCCGTGAAGAATGGGCTGCCATTCCCCAAGAAATCTTCCAGCACCTGATTGAAAGTATGCCTGCGAGAGTGAATGTTGTCATCAAGGCTAAGGGTGGGCCAACACCATATTGACTTCCAGCATTACCGATGAAGGGCGCCACGAACTTGTGCATTATTTTCAGCCAGGTGTCCGGATTCTTTTGATCACGTAGTGTATGCAAGAATTCATGTATAAGCAAGAGTGACACAAGTGATACTGCAGACAACAGTACACCTAGCTGGACAGAGATGAGTAATTTTGATCTACTATACCAATGCATAATATCCAACGGGGACCAATACTTCCTTCTCATTTTGATGAGAATACTCTTCCCTTAGGGCCAAAAAGCAAACGAAGAAAACAAAATACTTTTTGAGACTTGCATTTCCAAGCCTCCCCTTTATCCAGATGTATTACAAAATATATTGCACAAATGAACATTTTTACGAAATAGGCGCACATCTTTGAACATTATAATGTGTTATTCATATACTTCCCAATGTAAATGATATTGAGATGAAAGAATCAGTTTCAAAATCATATGTACCGTGTGAGTCTTCTCATCCTGCGGATTGGTAACTAGGCAACCCTGAAGTTTACAGACGATGCAAAATGCAGATGCAGACACTGCATTCACCAGCCCACTGATTAGGGCTACGGTGATGCTCGTTAACGTACTCTAGTAGTGCAATGGTTAACATGCTAGGAAATCAGAGTGAAGGTTGGAAGTTCAAATCACCCTGAGAATAAATGAGTTTTTTATTCCTTTCTGTTCATGTTTCGAGAACTGTCTAGCAAATCATTTCTTTCTGAATGCACTAGAAAGTGGATTTGCCTATAAATGTGATTCAGGCCGTTTATGCTCACTGTGAAACAATGTTTTCAAATAGAGAGTATCTGGACATGTTAGTATACAGGGAAGTGCAGCAGAATGCAATGGAGGCACGTCATCTATACCAACAGAGGTTTCTGCAGAGAGCACTTCCTACTGATCACACAGTTTTGTGAGTTGCAAACTGTTCTGGAAACAGGAACAGTGCACAATCACCACATCCATGAAGAGATCACCAAGAGATCAATAAGAGATATGTTGCTTTTTCTCACTCATAAAAAACTAAACAACATTTATATAAAGCACTTTGCAATAGTTCTTACACCAATGTAAATAACAACGAAAATTCTGAATGGCTGTGTACGAAGAGCGCAATGAATGGTTGGACCATCCATGGATGGTCATGTTACATTTCATAATTGGGAACCAACATTTTTTATTTTGTTTCCTTATTTCTCATCACAAAATAAACAGCTTTTTGTAAATCATTTTCTAATGAAAAAAACATACAAAATGTATGTTCCCATTTAAAAAAATTAAATTGACCCTAAAATGACCATCACAACGACCTCCAAATAAAACATGACTAATGGCATTTACTTTCCCCATAATATCAAGCAACTTTTATTAAAGACTTTCTTTCTACAACGCTTAGTTTTGGAGATATTGTACAGTCTCAACTTAAATGGTCCACCCTGTATATTACAGAGAGCAATAAACAAATAACATTCCAGTGCCACTGAATCATAAGCAGCACAAGAATGCACTTTCCTTGACAACACATGATAGAGCTTGGCAACCTAGGTATAGCATACCTGGTTGCTATGACAGCAATTGCTTTTGATGGTTGATTACTGGTTGCTAAGCGACTATAATGACATGTCAGTGACGTGTTTATCCCTTCTCTTAGTTTCCACAGCTCATTACCATGTGGCTGGGAATCGTGAATCAGCAACTTAGAATGTAGCCACTATAAAAGTGAAATTTTCTTAAAGTTTTCTTCATCCTTTTTTCACTATTTTCTTCATCTGGTGTTTTAATCTAATGCTCAAAAATATGGAAGCAGATAAATCTGCTGTATCATACCATTTTTGGTCAGAGAGCCACAACATTGGTCAAACCATAAAACTGTTAAAACTGCTTACCTGTTTACTAGAACTGTTGTGCTAAATTTTCAAATCCTGTCATAAGTAGTTTGTTAGAGCTCAGTTACCCTACCAATAAATGGCAGCAGGATCAAATCAGCCAGGAGAGGAGGGAAGAAAGAATAAGTCCAGTCATACCCAACTGGTGACATGCCCTTGAAAATGTTTCAGTTTTAATAACTTATTAAGTGAAGGTATGTGTAAACATAGTGTGACTCATTCTAAACTAATTAAATAATACTTCACATGCTGCACAAGAACCTTACAGTGTTCCTGAGAACCAGAGCGATATATCTACTAGAATAGAAGCTTTTTTTGTCCCACAACATTTACAATACTGAGCAAATGATCATATAAATACCATTTCATATTCACGGTCCACAATGATAATGCAAGCAAGAGCGTATAAAATATGTACCTCATAAAAATGTGGTAAGTGAAGCAGCATGAGTATTCAGTTAACTCCGTCCTTATTTAATTTACACCTCAAGTGTTTCATTTGTTGTATTCAGCAATTACAAGCCTAACCATCTGTTTCAGAGAGCAGTAACAGCAGCCCTAAAGGAAGCATTAAGGAGTTTCAGTGGTGAAATAACCAAGAGACTAAATCAGAACAGTTTACCTGCAGTGACTGAGACCAAACCAGCTATACCTGTGGACCAGAGTCCCATTATGTCATGCAAGACCCCACCAGCTCAGAGGCATAACTCGCCAAATAATTTTAAAAATGTTGTTCACAGTAACATCGGTAAGTTTTGTTTCTATATATGTATCCTAGGTTGAAGGAGGACATATGTCATGCTCTGGATCAGGGGTTGCCAAACTGTAACAGGTGCCACATTAACCCTCAGGGAATGAATCGCAGGTGAAGCCACATAAGTTTAAGATAGGAACAAGTAAATCACAGGCATGAGGTACACAAATCAGATCAGTTTGCAAATACAGTGCTTTGTTAAACCAGAAACCTCACTCACAGATTAACAGCTGTTGTAATTAAATGCTTAACAAATGAGGGGCTTTTCATTCATAGCCGTGGTGAGAATGTAACTCATAGGCAATGTACATCAACACCTATTACATGAAGTATTTTTACGTTAATAGGAATGAGAAGAATGAAACCGACTTTTCTGTGCTATAGTTGCAAACATTTGCTATTTTGTGCTATCATCAAAACGCATTGTAAATGTTCATTAGTCACAACAAACTTATATTGTGATTTGAAGTATTTCATTTTTGAAAATGTCTTCATAGATGTACTTTGATGCAAACATGATATTAGTTCTCATGCAAAGTCTTTCAAATGAAGAAATGTGTCATCGGCAGACAGTTGTAAAAATAAATCAATTAACTTCCATGTATTTGTTCTTCGGTAGCTTATTATGTTGAATAACAATTAAAAGTCTGAGCACTTAATTTTATTTAATCATTTGAAATTCATTAATAAATAAATCTAATACAGGTGCATCATGTCTTTTATTTATATTTTTTTAAGTTTGTAGGTGGGCCAAACAAAAGCAGCTCCCAGGCCAGTTTCAACCCTGGGCGTAGTTTGGCAAACCCTGCATAAATGAAAAATTACAGTACCATTTTGGTCTATGAAAGCTTATTTCAAGGCAAAATTAATAATTCATAAGGTTATTTATTTTTAAATACAGAGAAATTAAGGCAAGTTTTATTGAAGCATATTAAAGAATGTCACCAATCTAATTTTTTAATGTCTTCAATGTCTTCCTTAAGTTTTAATGACCCAACGCTCACTACGTACACTTGTGTACCACTCACTGCAGAGGATGTGCCTAATATATAAAATTAAGATGTGTTAGTTCTTAGTCTTTCTTATTAAATGTTTAAGTAAAACAATTTTTCATTTATTTTATTTCTGTTAGTTGCTAAATAAAATAACCACTTTGCTTTGTCATTGTTTAAGTAAATGTGCTAATTTTCTTTTTTGTGTGTCAGTGTGTAAATGATAATTAAATCTGCTGTACCTGTTTGGTTTCTATTGTCCTTCATTCAGACCTATAGAAATGTTCGTCTTTAGTTGAATTTATTAAAAATTAGTAGTTTTGATCCCAAAACCAAAACCTGGAAGTGGTACACAGTGAAAAGTAGATGATAACATTAAATTGTAATGCAAGTCTAAAGGACACTCATTTACCTCGCTAACAATTTATTACCTGAGCATGTTTCATAGACGATATTGCCTAATTCGTTGGCACATTTTGATGGACTTAATGATACCTTCTGTGGACTTGCTGAATTCCTCTGTTGGTCAGGTGATGAACTTGTATAGCTAGCTGTCTTTGGTAGGAATTTCAAAATTCATTAGTTTTGTTTTATGTATTAGTATATAAATCTTTTCCTGTATACCTTAGTTCTAGTGGTGGTGAGAATCTTAACACGTGAGAAACATATCAGCAACAAGTCCAACGGTCGAAATCTACTGATCATGTACTGTATAACATTGCCTACATAATCTGTTAAGGTAACAAACTGTAGGGCCAATTTCACCAACCAATGTTAAAAATACCCTAACATCATGTTTCCTAACATTGTGTAAAAGCACTTTGTTTCATCAAGCTTTTACAGAGAATTGCTTGTTCTTGTTCATGTAAAATCTTGTTCATGTCAATGACAACTGAGAATAACAGCTTTCGAGGAGGCAGTGACTGAACTAGATGGCTTTTGAATATGTTCCAATACACTTTTGTCTATGCATCACGGCGCTCTCTGTTTCAATAGCAAACAACTAGTTATATTCAAAGAAAACTATCATGATTTTCCTGATTGTTTGAGGTTAGAATCCTGATATCAACTGAAAAATCTAGGTGCAGAGGAACTAATGAATGTTTCACCATTTGAAAAGATGTTAGTTGTTACGAACTGGTTGAAGAATTATCGAGTGTGAAAATGCCTACATGCTTAAATTAAAGGATAAGAATACAGCCTAGGAGAAAATCCGCAAGGAATAACTGTACCTGGGAGAATTTTGTGTATCTCCCCAGGTACAGTAAGCAGCTGTTGCAATTTTATGTTAACGTAAAATCCAACACCAAAAATACCAGGTGGGTAGAGTGTTTAGAATGGTTTAAAACTATATTGAAACCAAAGTGGCGAAAATGTGTTATCACTGATTAAGGATCAATTAGACACCGACAAAAAAAAAATTGCTTTGCAACCTTCTGGAAATGCAAACATTATCACCTACCATTAAATGAAAAGTGCTAGTAGTAATCATAGTAATCAACACTTGCAGCAAGGAGAAAGAGGCATGTTTCTGTTGGTAATAGTCTAACCTTTTGTATTTTCTATAAAACCATACTCGCAACCACTTTGGATGATCTGATCACTTTAAAAATTCCCCCTTTTGCAGGTTTTCAAATATATAGGATAGTTCAATTATATTTGAACCCACTCGCGGCCTCACTCTACTGCGCGAGACAGCTGGCAGTCGCTGGGGAAATTACGCTAGAAGAGGCGGACTAAAATCCTTACCTTATAATAGATGCTGGAAATGTTGACCTTCTGCTCTCAAACAGGCAGCATATCTTGTGTAAATATTCTCGCTCACTCTCCAAAGCTCAGCAGCAGGAATGCTTGTGATTTCTTGCACAATGTTTGCTCTAAGTTCCTGTAGTGTGCAAGGATTGGAGCGATACACTTTGTCTTAAAGAACCCCATAAATAAAAATCACAACTCGCTAAGTCAGGAGAACGAGGGGGCCACAAATCAACACTAATTATTCTGTCATCAAACACCTCTCTTATTGCATCTAATGATTTGGCAGCCATATGTGCTGTTGCAGAATCTTGCTGGAACCAACCATACGATTTCTCTTCTTCTGTCAAGCAATTGCAAAATGGCCTCAGAATTAACCTCTGATATCGCTCTGCATTTATTGTTTCATCAAAGAATATGGGCCCTATTATTCTTCTAGTACTTATCGCACACCACACTCCTATTTTCTGATCATAATGAGGCGTTTCATTACAAGAATTCCTGCTGCTGAGCTTCGGAGAGTGAGCAAGATTATTTACATTAGATATGCTGCCTGTTTGAGAGAGAAGGTCAACATTTCCAGCATCTAAGATAAGGATTTCAGTCCGCCTCTGCCGGCGCAATTTCTCCGGCGACTGCCAGCTGTTTCATGCAGTAGAAAGAGGCCGCGAGTGGGTTCGAATATAATTTAACTACCCTATATTATGGTGCATGGCTCTTCCTTACTTAGGAATAGCACTGAAAAATGTCAAGTATAGCTAACTTGCAACAACAACTTGGTTTGCAACAGCCATTTTCCAACTCCTAACATTTGCTAAATGCACAAGAGTACAGGATGTTAACTTAACCCAAGTTAAACATTGTGTTAAAATTTAAGATTGGTTGGTTAAACCAGCCCTGAGTGAAGTAATTCAATCGTCCATTTGACATGCATTGTAATTTAGTATTATTAGTAGTTTTGTTGCGTATGCATGAAAGAACTGCCTTGGGAATCAAATATTGCTAGTAAAGCTAATGTTGTTTCCATAGTGCTAGGACAAGAACCTTCATAGATGAATAATGAAGGACCACATGCCCAGATGATGATGATGATGATGATAACAATGTTTCAAGATTTTGAATGGTACATAATAGTGTGGAACTGAATATAAAGTCTATTTTCTTTCAGGATTTCTTTTCCTTGTGCAATATAATTTTACATTTTTAACTATAAGACATTATGGAGAACATTTCATAACAAAGATAACGTTCTTCAGATAGCCTCTAGACCTCAGATTTTAGGCTAAATACTTATTTTTTATGTGTATAAGTAAACTAAAATTAGTTAAATATCTCCACATTTTATTTAAAATATGAATGTATAGAAGGGTTTTTGTGGTGCCTAAAATACGTATTTTGACCATTGAGACCTATTTTAAGGTTTTACTGCCTAACGGCAGTGTGTACCACGATGGATTAAATTACTCCAGAAGTAACATTTACTAAAGAAGTCCCTATTATGGAAATATGTTACTACGGGAGCAATTTACTTGGAGAGTACAGTTACAATTTACTCTTTTAGGTATGACTATGAAGTAAGAGCTCATTACTCCCGGAGTATTGTTTTGTTTGCACTGTTTACTTGAAGCTATCATGGATACGGTTATGTGTGATAGGAAAAGGGAAGAAACCATCAGTGAAAGATAATGTTTGTTGGTAGAGATAAAGAAAATCCATTTAAGCAATATATAGTGCAAAAAAACATGATATGAAGATGGTGGAAGAGAAATGCCTGGAAGGCATGACAAAAGAGTTTAATGCTTCAAATGACGGGAACATACTCAACAGCAGCTTAAAATTCTATGGACATAATGTTTTTAATCCCCATATTTGCATCACAGATCATTTACATGTTAATGGAGAAATACCCTTTCTGATGTTGGAAAAATTAACCATATTCACCGGAGCACAAAATAGGAACATGCATGCAGTTCCGTTGCACCCATACTGTGTGGGAAAGCTACAAAAGTGAAAAAAACTGCCTTTTATTTTCTGAACACTCGTGCATATTTAGGTACCTTGCTCTTAATCTCAAAAGCACTCTTAACAGTGTAATGAAGGATATGACCAGTAGGCGTATGGTGAACGTTTAGATCACCTGTAACTATCTGAAAAGTTCTGGTACGAAACACTTGCAGGACGCATAACAATTGCAGTTTGGGTGACATTCCTGTCTGAATTTGGTTGTAAATGCTCTCCAAGCAGGTTCAGAAGGAATGTAAAATAAAAGATCCTTTCCTAATATAGCTAATACCAGAACATTCCTTGAAGACACACACTTTCTCTCTCTCATATATAATATATGGACCTTTTATTCCCATTGCTTTCTTCATTGAGATCATCAATGTAATTTAAGTAATCCATCATGAACACGTCAAAACATCTTCCTCCAAATATGATGCAGCATTCTAATTCAATCAACAGGTTAGTTAATTCATCCAGGTTGTGAGAGTAAATTCTAATGTATATTTGTGCTCTGTTTAATCTTGTATTAACATATTACATGATGGTGCTCTCCAACATTTACTTCTGCAGTAATTTACTCTGGGAGTATCCGAAAGGAGTAAAATACTTTGGAAGTAGTTTACTTGTGTGGTAGTTGCCAGTGTTGGCTGAAGTAGTTCACTATGAAAGTAGAGCTTACTCAAGGTTGGTGCATGCTACCCTAAAAGTAAATGGAATTTGTCATTGTAGGAGTAAAGATACTATAGTATATAATAATATATTTAATAGTAGATACTTATTTTACCATTTGTGTTTCATTAATTCTCTTATGCAGCAATGAAAGATAAAGGTATTGTATTTATTTCATCCATAAAAACATAATACATATGTTATAGGACACGTCAGTTTAAAATACAAAGAAAATATACCATGATACATAAATAATTACAAATGCAGAGATATAAGATTCAACAAAATTTTAAAACACACAGGAAAAGAATAACAACATACATGAAAGACTATACAGATTTGAGTTATAAAGAGTAATTTATAAATTAACATTTTACACTAACTCTTCATGATGGAATTCATCTATACTATAAAAGCTATATTCCATTAAGAAATAAACAAAGCTTTTTTAAATTTCTGTTAGGATTCAATATCCCTTATATACTGAGGTAGTTTGTTATATAAGTGTAGACCAGCATATGTGAAGCTATTTTCATGGAGTTTGGTTCTCTGTGAATTTACAAATAAATTGTTTTTTGTTCTAGTGTCATGTGAATGAACTTCAGCATTTGTTTTAAAGGAATTTAAGTTTTGTTTTGTATAGTTTAGTGTTTTGTATATAAATATGCATGGTATTGGCAAAATGTTATATTTTTTAAAATATGGCTTGCAGCTAACTGTATTACAGATATCAGCCATAATTCTTATTACTTTCTTTTGCATCCTGAAGGCCTTAATGCTGTTTTTAGAATTCCCCCAGAAGATTATGCCATATACTAGTAAACTATGAAAGTATGCAAAATAAACTACCCTAAGAATATGTACACTGGACATAAATTTGATTGATCTTACTAAGAAGCACATCTTGCTGAGTCTTTTAATCAGGCTATCTCTATGCATTTCCCATCTTAAATTTTCATCCAATACCAAACCCAAAATTTTGTTGGTTCTTACATACTTTATCTCGTCTTGCGCCATTTTAATTTTTGGATATATAGCATTCTTGTTAGGCTTATTATGAAAGCTTAGAACCGCTGTTTTTTCTTTATTTAAAAGTAACAAATTTGCATTAAACCATTTTTTAATATACTCTAGAATGTTGCATATATGATGATTAGTATTATTATCATCATTTGCCCCTGTTATAAAAATGCTCGTGTCATCTGCAAAGAGTGTTACGTGCACATTCATCAGGCTATTTACATTGTCAGCTAAGTCATTTATGTATAGTATAAATAACAGTGGCCTAAGAACAGATCCTTGAGGTACACCATATTTTATATTTTTAAAGTCAGACAGCTCTTTTTTTAATTTCATCGGTTTTACTGTCAAAATACTCAATTTCTACAGACTGCTTTCTATTTTCAAGATATGACTTAAACCAGTTTAATGATAGTCCTCTTATGCCATATGCAAATAATTTTTCAAGCAGTAATGAATGATCTACTATGTCAAACGCTTTTGTTAGATCTAAGAGTAAGCCTAATCTTAATTTTAACATAACACTTTATGGGAAACACAGTGAAGTGATTAAAATATTAATAAAATTCTAGTGGCAATACACTGTAATTTCACTCTTTCAAGATAATTACCTTGTACGCATTTTGAAGACACCTTGCCTTCATCATCAGCTAAGAGCCACTAACCAGTCTTGTCGGTTCCGGTGTAGAGGTTGCCGTTGGGCTTCCTGGCATTGACGTCATTTTCGGCTTGATGTATTTAAAGATGAGATCCTTTTCTGGAGGGAAATTGAAATTCATTAGATGGCTTTTGTTTTTCCCATATCTCAATTCTATTGGATTTTGGATCGACTTGATTAGATTTATTTCATTATGGATGTTGTGGTTTGAATTCCAGAAATGATATGCAATGGCAGATTTTTCAGTTTCTTTGTGTCTTATATCTAAAATGTTCTCACCCCTATGTTCCTTTTTGTTTTGCCTATATATTTAAGTTTGCAATCACTACAATTTAACTGGTAAATGCCTGGCATTTTAGTTCTAGGAATTTTATCTTTTGTGTTTGTCCTTAATATGTATTTAAACTATGTTTGTTGATGGGTACTAGTTTTATGTTCCACTGCTTGAATATCTTTTGGAATTTTTTATGTGCCCAAGGATGAAATGTGAACTTTTTAAAACTATTGTCTTCTGTTATTTTTTGTAGTGTGGTGATTTCCTTTCTATCTTTATCTTTTTTAAATTTTTGGATTTTCTTGTATACTAATTCTTTTGCAAAGCCATTTTTGTAGGCTACATCTATAATGTTTTGGAGCTCTTTCTTATATTCTTCATCTTTCAAGGGTATGTTTACCAATCTGAGGACCAAACTATTGAAAATTGCATGTCTATGTGGTCTTGGGTTATATCCTTTGTTCTTTATGTAATTATCTGTATGTGTGTAGGTTTTCTAAAAATTCTGAATCCTAATTTGTTAGTTTTGATGACTATTATATCCAAGAAAGGGAGTTTGTTGTCTGATTCTATTTCCATAGTGAATTTTACCGAGCTGTCTATCAAATTAAGTAACTTCAAGGTATCTTCGGCAAGTTTCTTGTTAACTACTGCAAAGATGTCGTCAACATATCTAAACCATCGTTTAAATAAAGATGGGAATGCATTTGTTGTTATAGATGTAGCCTACAAAAATGGCTTTGCAAAAGAATTAGTATATAAGAAAATCCAAAAATTTAAAAAAGATTAAGAAAGAAAGAAAATCACCACACTACAAAAAATAACAGAAGATAATAGTTCTAAAAAGTTCAATTTTATCCTTGGTCACATAAAAAATTCCAAAAGATATTCAAGCAGTGGAACATCAAACTAGTACCCATCAATAAACATAGTTTAAATAACATATTAAGGACCAACACAAAAGATAAAATTCCTAGAACTAAAATGCCAGGCATTTACCAGATAAATTGTAGTGATTGCAAACTTAAATATATAGGCAAAACAAAAAGCAACATAGGGGTGAGACTAAAAGAGCATTTTAGATATAAGACACAAAGAAACTGAAAAATTTGCCATTGCATATCATTTCTAGAATTCAAACCACAACATCCATAATGAAATAAATCTAATCAAGTCGATCCAAAATCCAATAGAATTGACGATATGGGAAAAACTCCTCATACAAATAAACAAAAGCCATCTAATGAATTTCAATTTCCCTCCGGAAAAGGATCTCATCTTTAAATACATCAAGCCAAAAATGATGTCAATGCAAGGAAGCCCAAAGGCGACCTCTACACCGGAACCAACAGACTAGTTAGTGGCTCTTAGCTAATGATGAAGACAAGGTGTCTTCGAAACGCATACAAGGTAATTATCTTGAAAGAGTGAAGTTAGAGTTTGTTGCCACTAGAATTTTATTAATATACTAATTGCAATTGTTTATTGTCTAGTGCACCATAAGCTTGTTCAATAAAATTTATTAATGCAGAATTAATTGATTTGTTTTTCTGAAAGCCATTTTGATTATCATTATTTTGAACCTATTCAGAAAGTTTATTAATCTGCTATCATTTATTGATATCATGGAGTTGGTTTGATTCAAGGAATTTGGTTGTAGGAATGAGACATTTCTGGAAAAAAGACTAGTTTATTTAGAAACTTTAGCAGGTAGATTCACTTGTTTTGTAGAAAGAGAAACAGAATACTTAACCCCTCAGGGTCCCTTTGGCATTGGTCAATGGCTGCAGTATGGCAGAAATCCCTTCCAATAAAGAACAAGAGTCAGTGATGTATTTCCCATTGTTTTGTGACTCGTATACCTTGTCCCCTTCATTATTAAATGCTTCAAGTTAATATTCCTCACTGTCATTCAGAGAGCTTTCCATCAAATTAATCTCGTCTCTTAAACTGTTCATATCCAAATAAAACTGTTTATATGTACATGTTCACAAGATTTCTCCAGGTTTTCTTTGTTGTTTTTTCGAATATGTTTCAAACAGTTCTTTAACACTGCTGTCCTTGATGATATATTGTGTTTTGCAAACATTTTGGGGGGTGTCTTCATATCAGCTCTAGAGCTTTTAGAGCACAATGATATATCTATAGTGTACAGTGTTTCCACTATTATCTATTCAGTAAGTTTTGAGTGTGTCTTTGTTTGTTTGTTTTGTTTTTTTTAACTTCATAAGCTCATATTATGTATAAGCAACCTTTGGATGATGATGATGATGATGATGATGATGATGATGATAATACAGAGAATAGCGCACATTGTGCAAGTAAGTTTATGTACAAAGCCTCAATTAGTGAGAGAGATCTTTTCTGACATTCTTTGTTGTGGTATTAATCACATAAATTTACGCACGCACACACGCACACACACACACACACACACACACACACACACACACACACACACACACACACACAGTATGCATCCAGTCATGGTAGTTCTTTAGTTGGCGCAGCTTGTAATGAAACCATGCACAGCAATATGAGAGGCAGTGTGTCGCAGTTTGTTCTCCGTTTTGGTGATGTCATGGCATTTGTTAGGTAGAAGTGTCTCCAAATGGTGGCTTTCTTTAATACACCTCTTAATAAGTGTTTGATACTGTGCTGTGGAAGGGAGTAACATTTTTTAATCGTAGTTCTATGTAAAAGGGTTGACGAGAGAGCTCATATATCAGTCTTGATGGTGCATTCTCGGGATAACATAGCACTTTCTTAATAAATGTGGCTTTTGTGTTTACTATTGTAAGATCAGATTTTGAGAAATAATCCCATATGCTCTCTCATGTGCATAAGTCATAATAGGTGTGTCATCCTCCATGGTCTAAGGGTACCATGTTCCTGAGCTCACGAGTTCAAACCTGACATAGCGTGATGGATTTTTTTGGGTGTAAAAATCCTTAGCATGGCTTCCTTCAGAAGGGAAATAAAGCTTTTGGTCCTGTATCATAGATTTGCGGCATGTAAAAGAACCTCAAGCCTGATAAAGAGGTCTCTGAGCAAAATTTCTAACAGAACACATTGATTAAATAAGGCAGTCCAGCATGCTACAAGAAACTTGTTGCGGTCTGTAAAGTGCTTGTTGTAAATACAATCTGGACCACAGGCTTTGTGATTCTTTGTTTGCTTGATTGCCTCCTGTACTTCTTCGGTAGTAAAGGGAATTATCTTCACTGTGTTGCGTTGTTGTGTGGCTAGTGATGTGTCTGTTCTGCAGCAGGGCTTTGAAGTGTCTTCCATCTGTTCCTGGAGAACTTCGATTTCCTTGGTTCAAGAGCCTTGTAAAGTGCTTCTTTTGCCTGTTCTGTTAGAGTTGTTTCCTGCAGTTTGTGCAATTTGTTCCTTTCTTCCCTGAGGATCTCTTTATATTTCTTCCTTTTTTGTTGATATTCTTGTCTGAACTCAGGTGGTCCTGTGTTATGCTCATGTAGAGGGCATTCAATGTGGATCTTTGGGCTGCATAGCATGTGCTGTTGAACCAGCTCTTCTTTTGCTTAATGCTTAACTGGTACTATAATATTTTTTAATATAGAGTGCAATTGCTGAAGTGCACGGTCCGGATTGTAGTTGGTTTATAATGCACTGGATTTGTGTGCTCGGTTGTATAGTTTCTCTACATTGAGTTTCCTTGAGAATTTTTCTTCTTGCTTGACAGGTTTTGGAATGCTTTTGTAAATTCTAAAGACAGTTTCAACTGGAAGGTGTTTTCATATAGGGTTGTCCTTTCCGGTGATCTGTTAAATTGGCCATATATTCTGTAGTTGGTGAAGATTAGATCTATGGTGATACTGCCATAGTGGCAAATATATGTTACATCCCCTGGTTTGTTCACCAGGGAGAGACTTCCTTCTTTCAGTAGACGAGTACTGCTGTCAACATAGGGTCTGGTTTGTCTATCCTGCAGTTCATTTGCCAGTATGATGGATGCATCTTTGTTAGTCACGTCTTAAGCTGCACTCAGTTCATTGATTATATCAAGCTTGTGTAATTCTGGTTGAAAATAATATGTTAACATTGTAATTACTTTTCTATGACCACAACATTGTCGATTCTCTTAGTGATTTTGAAAGGGCACTCATTCAGTTTCAGTAGACAAATTAATAATTTAAGAGTAATAAAAAGGCTTCTAGCCATAATAATGTAATAAATTTACCATTTGTGTAGTTTTTAATGGCCCCTAATTAATTGCATTTTTATATTTACTGTGATTTTAGAAAGAGGAAAAGCAGTTTAGATACATAAAATGAAATGTTTGTAGAAACTCATTTTAGATGCCTAAAATTGTATCTTTGGTACCTATTTTAGGTACCTAAAATTAGTTTTTAAGGGCTTAAAAATCAGAGGTCTAATAATTAATTTCTGACAGCTGTATTGCACATGCTTGCAGGTAACAGCAATTTGAAGTGCTCAGCTACAAACGTTGTGAACCACACACCAGAACCTTTATCAGCAACAGGAGGTAGTACTAACATGGACCTGGATGACATAGAGATGAAACTCGAGAGAAAGAGAAGACAGAAACTGAAGCAAGAGGAGTTTCTGAAAAAGCTCAAACAAAAGCAGACCAAAGAAGATTCAACTGAGAGTAAATCTGAACTTCAGCTTAATCTTGTACAGAATAACGGCCACGTTCAAGGTAAGTGTACAGTTTTCAATCTTTGTGATAGTTTTTAGTTCACTTTTTCATATGTGTATTATATAAAAGAGAAGCTAAATGAATCAGTTTCAAAAGATTTCTATTTCAATGCGTAAGAATGAAATCCCCACAGTTCAGCAGTTGCTGGTCAATAGAGGTCGTAGATATATTGTAGGGTAGTTAGGTTGTGATGGGGATGGAGAAGGGGTGTTCAAGAGTGTTTAGTTTCTGGTTTTACTCAACACTGCAATATTTCCATGTCTGTGTTTACGTTTCTAAAAACTAATGAAAATTGTTCCATATAAAGAGTAGAAAGAGGTGGGGAATTATTTTGAAAATCTCCATGTTGCATCTTTGGAAGATGCTGAACTTAATACCAAGTTCCATATTCACCTCCTTTTTTGATTTTGAGTTTGCTGTTCACAGAGAGATGGATACACACCCATACAAACCTTTTTCCAAAAATGCCTTTTGGGGGGGGGAGTTCAGGGATCCTAAAACATGCATTTCTGGTAAAATCTTGACATTAAATTTTTTATTGAAGTACAATGCTTTCTCTTACCTACTATAGGTAGATGGTAGAGTAAATAAAACCATCAGTATTAATGTTCATTAGAAATCATTAATTATAGTAAATTTTCATAGAGGTTGGACTTACATCAAAACCTTTTCATATTCTGAGCAACTTAAACTGCAGCATGCCACACATTGTTTAGTGTGCAAAGCTGCAGCATTTGATAAGAATCATATTACTATAGCTCAAACCAATTTAACCAGTGGTTAAATGTTTATTTTGAATGTGTTGCAATTTAAAGAAATATAAATATATTTTTGTTGCCCTAAGAGGGGAAGTTGACTCAGTATAAATGAATTAATATAGCGACTGTTCAGTTTTCTCCCAGTCATTCTTCACGTTTTCTTTGCATGTAGTATTGCAATTAACGATGTGCGAAGCAGCCTCTTCTCTCATCCTGGTTGCTCACTAAAGTCATACACAGGGAAAAAAAAACTAGTATCACACTGTAACTTCACTATTTTAAAAAGGGCTTACTTTGGATATGTTTTGGAGGCTTGTACCTCCATCCTCAGTGGAGGTTTACTGTCAAACTTGTGGTAGCAGCCTGTAGATGTTTCTTTGTGTATGCAGACTAATTTTGAGATGAGATCATTTCCTTGTGTCAACACTTCAAAGAACACATGAGTAATGTAAGACACAAGCACACAGATAAATCAGCAGTAACACACAATTTTTGGACCCAAAAATATAATTTTCACAGTGAACCAAAGCTAGTAAAATTGGTACATAATTCCATTGAATTAACAGTTTGGGAAAATTTATTAGTAAAAAACAATGAAGAGTCATAAATTTTGATATACTAAGGCAGATGATCTCTCTCAAAATTTATCTGCACTACAAAGAGATTTTTAAAGGCCAGAGTTTGCCAATAAATCTCTGTGCTAAGGATAGAGCTAAGAGCCTCTAAAACATGTTCAAAGTATTTTTTAAAGTAGTGTAGTTAAAGTGTAATTCCAGGTTTTTCTTCTCAGATAATCCTAATTACTTCACTGTGCATTCCTGCTAATGTTATAATCAACAGGACTCTTTTCTCTTCTATGTTCATTATCCTCCATGGTCTAGGAGTACCATGCTAGCCTCTAGTTCCAAAGGACATGCGTTCAAACGCAGTGGAGGGCAATGGGTTTTTTTCAGGTACAAAAATCCTTAGCATGGCTTCCTTCGAAAGGGAAGTAAAGCCGGTGGTCTCATGTCATAGATTTACGGCACATGAAAGAACCACAAGCCTGATAAAGAGGCCTCTGAGCAAAATTTCTGGTCTTTCACGCCCAATACAGAATGGGACGCTAAGAACCATAGCAGTTAAAGAGGATCCATAAATAAAACTCAACTTTTTCTTCTTTGTTCCTCGATCCTCACAGGACTCCTGTCCTCTCTATCACTCACAGACATGTCGAACACAGAACTCGCTGGAGAATATAGCACACAGAACTGAACATCACAACAACAACCTGGTCCCACTTTATACTCACAGGAACCTTCTAGAAGATTCAGTTCACCAATGAGGGGAGGTCAGGTCTTGAAGTTTCTCCATGCTTCTTGATTAGCATTCCAGATGCTTCCTTAGCCAAGAATGCCTCTCCCTTTTTCTCTCTCTCCAACCAATCATGTGCCAACTAGTGCTGAAGAGCATGCCCTCTATCCACAGTGTAAAAGCTGGGCTCTGTCACAATATTTTTCTTGGAACAGCATTCCTGCACATACTTGCTGCACTTCATCGCTATTTGTGTTAACAACAGCAATAATATTAATAATGTAAATTCCTCAAGAATTTCTTGCACAAATTTGTCAGAATTTTCAGTTATATAGCTAAGATAGAAACACACGCTCTATGCTCTTCTTTCTCACTAAGCACACAATTAGCTTAAATTTAGTAACAATGCTCTCTTGTTGGGGAAAATATGCTTACAGGTTTCACAAAACATTATCACACTGAATCAAACATGGCTCTCCCTCAATAATAGCAACCGGTGAATGTGACAGGCCAGTGGCACAAAATGCACACACTTTTAAATAATGCATTTTAGTATGAATGGTTTTGTTGGCAGGTTGCACTTTGTTCTTGTTGGCACAGGATATAAACAGGTATCATTAAACCGCAGTAATATGTGTGTAACAAAACCTTGTATTTCCTTATCTGCATGAGATACGAAGTTATAATTACAGAACTGAGTTTTAAGAAGTGCATATTATTTTTTTTAAACAATATGTATTTGCATTCAAATTTCCTACTTACAGATTACAGAAGGTAAAAATGAAATTAAGGTTCCGTATTATGTTCATATGTTGCTAAGAGCTTAATTATAGGATACACATTAATTCTTATTCTGGCCTTTTTTTTCAAAGTACCAGTGAGAGGAAAAAATAAATGACTATTTTGAGTGTAAAATACTATCCAATGCTGTATATGTCATCAAAATGCAATCCATGAATTTCTTGAGCTTATGGCTCAGGGATAGCAGCAACAGTAAAAGCAGACAAATTGGCCTACTGGAAAATGCTTTGCTTGTGTTCCTTAAGTAGTTTCCTGAATTGTTTATTTGTAGCAGTATTCTTGAAGTTCAAGTTATGGGACAAAAAACTTATGTATACTCTTTAACCATTTAATGCCTAACACTGTGAATTTGTATTTTTGGAAGTGTATACACTATAGAATCCAGGGATGACTGACACAGGTTTTGTAAAAACAAGCATTAATCTAAATCCTGAATCATAGAGGGTATCTGCAGGGAAGGAAAGAATTTTAACAAGAAAGCTGAGGGACGTACTATCTGAAAGTAAGAACAGAAGGCTAGAAATAGAATTATAGAACTCCTAGAGGTGGAGAAAATGGTATATGTAGGCACTGCTCCCTATCTGGTGTCCATATGTTGCAGTGAGATGTACTGCATGAGTCATGAAATACAGATGTCATTGCTGTTATAGGAGATCCAGCTAAATGTGTGGCTGTTGGTGTAGCGAAATATGTGGAATAGATCATCAAAACCTGGCGGAGCATTTTGGACCTAAACATCCTTGGCACGGCTTCCTTTGTAAGGGCAGTAAAGCTGGTGGTCCTGTGTCGTAGATTTACGGCACGTAAAAGAACCTCAAGCCTGACAAAGAGGCCTCTGAGCAAAATTTCCCATCTTTCACACCCAATATAGAATGCCAAGAACTATATTAGTTAAAGAGCGTCCATAAACAAGAAACTCAATTGCAACTTTCCATAAAACAAAACTATGGAGTATTTTAAAGAGTGGACCGATGATTTGCACTCCGTAGCAGCTTTTAGGTTATTAATAGGCCATACCTTCCTCAACAAACAGGATTGGCAAAGCAGAATCTCCTATATGCCCTTTCTCTGAACTTCAAGAAGATATGGAGAGAAATCACCAACTCCACTGCCCAGCTTTTGATTTACATACCAACCTCTCATAATACTGGAGTGCAAGAGAGAGAATGGCTTCATTGCCAACTGCCCAACATTAGATAACAAACAACCATAAAATAAAACTCTAGGATACCAAATTGTTAAACAAAATTCAGGTTATTATACATAATATATCCAGTTCAACAATTCAGGCATTAGGTTTCTTATTTATAATGTTATGTATAACCAGGAAGTTTGTTCCTCCAAGTGGAACTCAATTCAGGCATTAAGGTTTTCACTCTAGAATTATTAAAAAAGTTTATATTTGTACTGCAGGATGCTTTTTGTATTGTGATGCACAGAATAATTAATTTATCTTCAGAAAAATTGCATTTTTTTTTCTTTCTTTCTTTCTTTCTTTTTTTCCCCACAGTTTCAGAAAGCACTATGCAGAATGGAAGCATGGTGTTAGCAGTGGACATAGAAGATGAGGCACTCATTTCTACCCAAGAGATGAATCAGATGGTCCAGTCTGCTGCAGTTAGTGGCGTTTCCCCTTCAAATAAGAACAAAGTTCCACTTTTCAACTCTCCAACTGCTAACAATTACTCTAAACGAATTACTTGGTCTGGAACCAAAGAGAACAATACTTTGGCAGGCCAACTTCCATCCAGAAATGTTCTATCTACTAGGAAGGTGCCTCTGCAACAAAACAACTGGGAACTGCCTTTTAATAAAAACAAAGTTTAAGAATCGCTTGAGGTAAAATATCTGCATTCATGAACTTCCTGAGCTAAACAGTCTTCCCACCCCCTAGACACCTCAATTAACAAACATTATGTACACTAGCAAACCAGTAGATGACAGTTATTCTCTGTTGAAGCAATAAATTAATAACTTTGTTATCAGGACAGCAAATGTTTTACTGCATGAAAATAGACTATAACTAAAATATATAAAATAAAGGCTGGTTCATAATAACCATGGATGGAAACCAGAATAGGAATGACAAAGTTAAAATGCATACATTATAATGTGAGCATTCACAATTAACGGGAAGCTTTCCCGGGAGTTCAGTCAAGTTGTAACTTTCTTGTTCACATTCCTGGGGACAGCATGTTAGATCTGTATTGTGCATATTAGACTTTTCACTATTGAAATTCTTCAAAGTTGCCATGATATGAAAACGGTCACTAAAGCTCTCACAAGCTGGGGAAAATGAAACAGGAAGAAATCCTAGCAAATGTGCCTCCTGATTCATTGAGGTTGGTTCTTCTAGCAAAAGCGTCACTTGTAGTTGTTTATATCCAACTCAAAGTTGACTATTGCCTCAGAAAATAATAGTAAAAACTACAAAGAACAATAAAGAACAACAAAAACATTAACACATGCAATTGGTAAAGCAATTACACTTGGTACGAATGGAGAAATTAGTAATAGTAGATAGATAAGATAGATAACTTTCGTTGATATTGTAATGAAAAGAAGCTAGAAACAGTGATGTGTATTGAATTTATTTGTACATTTTTTTCATACACAGTTCTTTTTACATTATTCTGCTTATAAACTAACTTAACCTATGTACAAATTTCCTTGCCAGCTATGCTACTTTTTTTGCCTGGCACCCTGGCCTACTGGCTCATCTGAGCATCCCTTGCTACCCTTAATCCCTATTGCTCATCCTCTCCCTCCTCTGTTTGCCTTTCTACCTTTCTTATCTCTCTTACTTTTCTAATCCATTTCTCTTTTACTTTTTTTAAGAACTCCCCCATATTCTTATTTTGCTTTTCTTGTTTTCTTGTTAACATTTTAATTGCTACTATTTTTCCATCCATTTTTCCTCCCATACTTTTTGTCTCCAATCTGCTAATTCTTTGCATTCTGTCTGTGCTTTCACTACCTCCGCATAATTCACAAATTCCGTTTTTTTTTGCCTCTTAGCCCTCTCAGATACATTGATCCTGTTCTCATCCATGCAAAAGCTGTAGTAATAGTAATGGATCTGCATTTAGAAAATTTTGATAGTTAATCTGCTTTATGTTGCCTGAATTGGAAATAGATGAGATAATATTGTAAAAAATGATGACTCCAATTGCTGCCAAATAACTGCATTCATCGCCTAGATGCTCAGTGTAACCCACTTCTTTGCTGTCAATTGCACTCGACACTCTAACTAAACTCAACTCCACGTCAGCAGCCCCCTTATATAGCCCACAACAAAGCAGGATGTTCTCTATGGGACAGCTTTTCAAACCTGCTGCCAAGGAAATTTCCAGAAGGGTGGCGAACGCACATAAAGGGGTTTGTTGCTTGGGCCGTTATTGCGCATATCATTATAGCAAGGGGCTGGCCAAAAGTACTAACAATCCAGGTGGCTAGGTAAAGGGGCTTTCACACTGGCATGGCCCACAAACTACTTCGTGCACGTGGGTCACAATAACACTTACAAACAAATGAGTCCCAATGTGCAAAACTGACTTTGCACTTTGCTAAAAATATGGTCATTGATACGAGACATGTCTATAAAATAAGGTTTCTAATTTTTTTTCACATAGAAAACAGATTTATTGGCAATGAATGTTACATTGATGGAAAGGCCTTTCAGTTATCTTTCATTGTAATCACCATTGTGATTGATGCACATTTACATGCGCTTTGGCATTTTTCGTATACCCTTGTCATAGAACTCTCCCGCCATATTGACTTCAACTCAGGAAACATGATAACCACTAGGTGCTAGTCTGGGCTGTAGGAGGATGGGTGAAGATGTCCAATCCGAATTAGACCAGGTGATCGGCTGTTGCATGGGCAGTATGGGGACGAGCGTTGTCATGATGAAAACACACTCCCTTCATCAGCATTCCCCTCCTTTGATTTTGAATGGCTTAAAGTCTCACAGTAGTGAGCAGCATTTACTGTTGTGCCAGTAAGCATAAACTTGCACAACAATACACCTTTTCTGTCCGAAAACACACCGGCCATCACTTTGCCGGCAGACAATGCTTGTTTGAACTTTCGCAGCTTCAGCAAATTCGAATGCTGCCACTGACGAGACTTGTCCTTAGTTTCAAGTGTTGTGTAGTGTACCCAGATTTTACTGCCAATGACAATTGAATCCAAAAATTCTTCACCCTGTTCTGCATAGCGCTCCAGGAATGCACGGGCTGCTTCCACACATTGCCATTTATAGTCATCTGTGAGCACTTTGGGGACCCACCTCCCACATACCTTGCGATAATGTAAATGTTCGGTCAAAATTTTGTCAATTGTACTCTTACTGACGTCAGCAATCTGTACGCACAGCTCGTGAACTGTCACACGCCGATCTGCAAGCATTTCTTTCTCCACTTTTGCAATTGTTTTGGCTAAAACCAAAGGCTGACCGGAACGCTGTTCATCATGGACACTTGTACGTCCGTCCTTGAACTCTCTGACCCACTTTCGTACACTTTTACGTCCATTCACTGTCGCCCATAGGCCTCACATAACTGACAATGAATGTCAATGGGGTAGTGCCCTTGGCACCCAAAAAAAATGGATCAGTGCATGCAACTTGCATCTGGCGGTAGAAGCGAGGAGGACCTCTATAGCAAATGGCTGCCCAGCCAAGACTGAGCATTGCAGAGGGCTCGGTTTGGTGGGGTTTGAAGGGGGAGAGCCAAGCTACATGCCAGTGTTGCTGGATCTTGCTTAAAAGTGTTTCTCATGGCTCCAGTGCCTTAGAGACCTTATTTTATGGACATGCCTCATATATGCATTCCCATTCTTATTCCACGAGTATTGTGAACCAACATGTTGCATACCGTTTTGCTTTCTGTTACGCATTTATTGTGACCCAGCCTTAACTGATGCATCAATTCATGAAGAAACGAATTCAAAGAAAAAGAATATTTAATTTTTTTTAAAAAGATTTGCATTACATATATTTGTTTCTTCAAAAGAACAAACATGATGCAGAAAGTTCTATGTAATATGTTTATTCCTCTACTTTGCTGAGGTGTTAAAATGTCATTTCTTGAAAAGAAATTCCCTTCTGTCAAGGCCATCCTTAATATGCACAACATGGCAGTTGTCAATGTACACTTCTTATGGTTGTTATTAAAAAATCTGATGTGTTACACTCACATGACTTTCTCTACTCTTGTACAAACTATTTTTACAAACGCCTATTCTCCATATGCTTCATGTTACTCGAGATATCGAGATGTCAATCTTATTGGTAATTTTCTTGTAGATGCAAGGGGAATATGGTAGCTTTTAAGCGATAGTCAAATATTTTAACGCTGGTTGCTATGTGGCGAATTCCATTCTCTTTGCATGTTCAGGACATAAAAAAAATGAATAACGAATTTGAGAAAAAGTATAAGTATTGGAAAATTTAAGGAAATAACAAGCAATATCTCGAAAACGGTTCACTCAACAAAAGAAACGTATATGACATAAGTTGTGTATTTTAACGCGATCTACATTTTTTGTGTAGTAAAATTTTGTCTATCTCTTATGGTTTACCAGTTATGCAAAAGTCGTTCACAATGAAGAATATTTTTGGAGACATTCCCAGAAATTTCGAGATATACATTTTATTTGTCATGACAATATCTTAAACATATGATATTTTAATCAAAATCGTTAGAGCCGTTTTTGAGAAAATTAAAATTTTCGAAAAATGTTCCATGTAAAGGGTAGTCTGGGGTGGGGGGATTTTCTTGAAAACCTTCGTGTCGCATCTCTGGAAGATACTGAACCTAAATACCAAGTTTGGTGTTTATCCGACTGTTCGTTTTTGAGTTATGCTGTTCACAGACACACAGACAGACAGACACACAGACAGACAGACACACAGACAGACACACACACGGACATGTTTCCAAAAATGCTTTTTTTGGATTCAGTGATTCTCAAAACATGTATTTCCGGTGAAATCTCGGTATCGAATTTTTGGGTGGAATGCAATACTTCCCCTACTTACTATACGTAGTAGAGAAAGTAAAAATGAAATAGTGCAGATTTTCATAAGTAGAAACTGTGATGGGTTCATACAGTAAAGAATGAATTCATTTGTTTCAATAGATTTATTTTATCATTAGTTTTGGTATGCATGCATAAAGGACCAATTTAGGCATCTAGCATTAATGCGTAATACATAACATTTGGAATAACACTGTATAGCTGTTTCCAAATCTGCACGGATACTCAATTTTTAATTTAAAATAAAGAGAGTTGAAGGTTGTTACACTACATCACTAAAATGTTCTTACTTGAAACCGTCTCCCGAAATGCGTTTAAGTAAGAACATTTTAGTCATGTGGTGTAACAACCTTCAACTCTCTTTATTATAAATTATGACACATCACTGTTACTAGCTTCTAAATCTTCAAAATTAATTATTAGTTTTTAATTTCTTTATCACACCATGTACCCAGTATTAGGGATGTGACAAACAGTTATTTTTGGGTAACGGTTATAACTGTCACAGTTACGGTGTGTTAATGGTCACATGTAATGATTGCAAGTAACGATTAAGTTGTTTGTTTTCATGATTATCACGTTCGCAGTTATATTGCATTAATGGTTACTGGTATGGTTTATTGTAGCTATGTTTCAATATGAATGATATCGATACAGACTTACTTTGTTATTTCATGCAATCTAAAACAAGTCTCTCTAGCTATGTCAACACTTTGATTACTACAGTGGTTTATAATCGTAAAATGTATCTGCACTTGCTTCTACATTTCTGCACATATATACAGTTTGTACATTGAACTGAGCTATATGGAAACTTAAATATAAAATTATTAAAATTTGAAGCACTACTAAAAGTTGAGAGATATACATAGTAAAACATATGGAGAGTCATATGTTAAAACTTATTTCACTTCAGTCAGGTGATAAAATCAAGGAAAACATTTTTTGGAGACATTCGTCTCCATCTTGCAAAAAAAGGAGGCCACATATTGAATTTTGAAATCTTGTCATCAAACGAACTAATGAAGCTATGTAAGATTACCACTAGAGGGCATCAAGGTCACTGTACATCAGAAGAAAGGCGGCAACCGGTCATTAAGTTACCAAACAGCTGAAGATGGAGACGAATTTTCCTTAATTTTACCATCTGACTGAAGTGAAGTAGGTTTTAACATTTGATTCTCCATATGTTTTAATACCTAAATACATCACATGATGCAGATATAGCAAAATATAATGCAATACTATTGCCAACATGAACATGACTGAAATTAAGCACATACTAATTTAAATATTCTCATGGCATGTTAGATAAAACATGTTAATGACATTTTGAAAGGCAATGTTCTAAGAGGAGAGAAACATTAACACCTAAACACATGTTATTGTCTAACACCACTAAAGATGCAGATAATCTCAATTGGTTACATATATGTAGTAAAGTGGATAATTAGTAGGCAATTTCCTCAATAGACGATATATTAGATCCACAAATCTCTTGCAGAGATTAATACTGTGTAACAAGTTTCCGATAAGCGATAGCAATGCACAGGGAGTGACAATGTCAACGTGATAACTAGTTACAGTCTCTGTTATTGAATAACTAGTTACTGTCTGTCTTCATTATTTCAGTACTATAAAGTGGGGTTACTTGAAACAATGGTGATGTTTGAAACATTTTTATTTTTAAAAGTGATGTGGTAGCACTGATTGTTAATTTCTTTTATGCTTCTGAGCCTTATTTATGACATTAAAGGGGAGTGAAACACAAAAACCATGTTTCTTCCTAAATGCAGTGGTAGCATTGTTTTCTTACTCCGCCACACCGTTATTGCTGTGCAAGCAAAATAATAACCACCTTATACGTCATCAGAGCCAGCCGTGCACTGGAAGCAGTTGGGAGTTCACAAGTCAATCATTGCTGCACGTGCAGTAATACGTTTTCAAAAATTATTCCTGTTGGTATTTAAGTTAAAGAGTAGTGTACTTTGTGATGGTGTTACTGAATCAGTTTAGTATTATACAAACAACATAATATTGTGAAAAATAAAATGCCTCAATGTTGTGCATAGGGCTGTAATATGAGAAGGGAAACACACAAGGGAACTCATTTTCACACATTTCCAAACAGACAAATCTCCCAAAAGATATAGGATATGGGTAGAATTTTCCTTCCATTTTAAGGACACAGATTATGAACAGACACAGTTATTAAACAAGCAGCTTACGCCAAATGAAAATTTCAGAGGGCCTTTATTAAAACTATTCCTACTATAAGCAAAAATGAAGACAATTTCCAAATATCAAGTTCTGTAAGACAATTGATCCTTCACCATCTTCATCCAAGAGCAAACAGCAAAGAACATTGACCATTAAACTTTTACAAAAAGCAAAGATTTCATCAGGAAAATGTTTGCAAATATATATACAAGTCTTGTAAGTAAGATATACAGAAGTTATATAAAAGCTGATTTAAGGTATACAAATTTACTTGGGTCAAAAGTCTTCAACGTTAACCTAATACTCAAACATAGCAGAATTACATAAATTCTGAGGTGTGAGTATTACCTCCATATATTCATCTACAGAGTAAAATGCTGTTTGTTTGAGCCATTTTTTGACTAAGAAGGTAAACCTGTTCAATGGTAGTTCTCTTACATTAAGGGGAAGTTTATTAAAAAGCTTTAGCTGCTGTTAGCAGTGGCTATTAATACTCTTGCTTAATCGGTTATGTAAAATTAAAATTAAACTGAGTGCCCCTTAACTGCTGTGGTCCTTAGCATCCCATTCTACCTGTATTGAGCGTGAAAGACCAGTAATTTTGTTCAGAGGCCTCTTTATCAGGCTTGAGGTTCTTTTACGTGCCGTAAATCTATGACACAGGACCAGCAGCTTTACTTCCCTTCCAAAGGAAGCCATTTTTTTTACACCCAAAAAAAATCCATCGCCCTCCGTCAGGTTTGAACCTGCGACCTCGGGAACTAGAGGCTAGCATGGTAACTATTAGATCACAATGGACAACAATCGGTTATGTGGTGTGTCTAAATCAAATTTACATCTAGTGTTATAATTATGTACAGTGGAACAATTTACAAATTGATTCATATTTTCTTTGACATACACAATATTACTAAATATATATGATGAAGGTAATGTCATTATCTTGAGATTTCTAAAGCTAGGCTAACACATTTCCTGTGGTTGTAATTCTACCATTAATCTAATAGTTTTCGTTTGCCAGACAAATATATTTTTTGATGTAGCACAGTTTCCCCTAAAGCCTGACCCCATATAATAAGTGAGAATGAAAAAAAGCATAATAGGAAGTGAGTAGCACATCTTGACTTATACATTTCTTCAGTTTATGTAAAAGATACCATATTCGTGCAAGCTTTTTGCAAAGGTAGAAAGTGTGTGTATCCCATGTTAACCTAGTGTCTAAATGCAATCTTAGTTTCAATGAATTCTTAATATCATTGTGTTGTAATGTAAACAGTATGTTATTAAAGATTAAAAACAGAAGCACTATTAACAGTGAAGTATTCTTCATGATGGTAGATTGAGTCACACTTTTTGACACTCACCTTCACTAATTAAAAGTTGTATAAAACAGAAACATTTTCGAGGGTATTCGTCCTCATCTTCAGTGATTGGGTGTCTAAAGGTCTCTTTCTCCCATATCCTCTTCTTCCTCTTCCTGCAGATTCTGAACCTGTTGCCATCTGGTGTTGGGAGCACAAAGTTTTAACACATTGTTCACAGGCGGGATTTCAAAATTAATGATGTTGCTGCTGTTTTTTTTTCCCCAGATGTTCAATTCTATTGGTGTGGTGAGGGGTTTTTAACAATTTTATACTTTGGCCAATGTTGTGGTTTTCTGTCCAAAAATACGCATTTTGAGCACCTCTAATGTAAACCAATTAGGAGCCCTTGTCTAAGTTTTTTACTTTTAAACTAATAATTTTCTCTGGGCAATTTATATTAATGAAAACGTAATAATTTGGTTGAAATATGTAAAGATATTTTCTATGTTGCCAGTAGGAGTCGTAAGCCAGCAGCGAGAGGGGAAGGCTATGTAACGGAGCAAGCACGAAAGAACAAGAAAAGAATGGGAGTGGATGTACAAACGTACAGATGCAGAATCGGAAGTTTTGGCAGGGAAAAAGTAAGAAAAGACGGAAAAATAAAAATGGAAATTCAGATATGGAGAGCCATCACGATGATAATTATGATTTTGCTGATAACAGGAGGAGTAGAGCAAAACCCGGGACCAACAGAGACGAACAAAATAATGGAAGAAATAAGAGAGATGGGAACGCAACTAGGAAAAAGGATGGATAACAATACAAGAGAGTTGAAAGAAGCAATGAAAATACAAAGAGAGGAAATGGAGAAACAGATATCAGAATGCAAAGAAAGAATAGCTGGGATGGAAAAAAGATTCAAAATGGATAAGAGAAGAAAAAAGTGCGTAATATTTGGAGTGGCAGAGGACAGAAGAAATCTGGAAGACACGGTGTATGAAATTATAGATGTGATGGGAATACAGATGTTCGGCTGGGAAATTGAAGATACGTTTAGGATAGGAAAGAAAGGAAGAAAGCCAAGACCTATTATTGTGAAATTGACAACAATGAGAAAAAAGTGGGAGATTTTAAGACAAACAAGAAGACTAAGGGGGACAAAAATATTCATAGAACAGGACTATACAAAAGAAGAACAAGACCAAAGGAACGAATTAATTAAAAGAATGAATGAAGCAAGAGCAGTAGGAAAAAAAAGCATATCTAAGAGGGCTACAATTAATAGTGGAAGGTGAAAATTGGAACATGAGCATCAAAAGAAACGAAGCTAGAGGAACATATGCACTACAGCAAAATATAGACCGACCAGAAAACACAGGACAAAGACCTGAACATTGAATGAAATCATCAGCAGAATTTCAGCAAAGTCAAATATGGGTGAGAAGAGGTCAACAAAATGAAAGAGCGACAGCTGAGCAAGAGGACAGAAGAAGTGGAAGAAGCAACTTTGAAGAGAGACGAGAGGAGGAGACACATCAACAAGAGACAAGGGGAAGGCAGGAAGAAGAGTTGGTAGTGGTGGGAGAAAGCGAAGAGGCAACATTGGTGAACGAAATAACCGAGAGGGAGGAGCCAGAAGAAGGAGGGGCGGCAGCAGGAATTGTGCTGAGTGAGGGTAGGGAGGCAGGGAAAAGCGAGAGTGCAAAGAGGGGAAAAACGCAAAGTGGGGAAGTGTTACTGGTAGGGTCCATAAGTGAAGCAGATGAAACAAAAAAAAAGAAAGGTTCAAAATTTTTAGCCAAGGATTATATTCAGCTTAAGGATGTAAGAGAAGAAAAGGAAATGGAGCCTCGAACTACAAGATACGGGAAAATGTTGGAGAGTTTTAAATTCCAAGAACAGCCAAAGAATAAATAGGGAAAGGGGCTAAAATTAATGTATTGGAATGTGGAAGGGCTAAGAAATAAGATAGGTAGCGGGGAAATGAAAAATATTATGTGTTCTATGGATTTTGTAGGAGTAGCAGAGACATGGTTGGGAAAGGATGAGGTAGTAGAAATAGCAGATTTCAAGTTTCTAGAGAAAAAGGCAAGGAAAAGATGCGGTAGGGGAAGAGCATCAGGATGAGTAGGTCTGTTTATAAAGAATGATTCGGAAAAAATTATTGATATAGAAAAAATGGAGAATAGAGGCACCAATGTGCTATGGTCAATAATTAAGCAAAATAACGGGGTAAAATTAGGAATAGGGGTGGCATATAACCCACCAGAAACATCATTTTTTTACGATAGTAACTTTTATAGTAAATTAGAAGAAGATATGGAAGAAATACAAGAAAAGATGCCAGAGACAGAATTTATTATGATGGGAGATTTGAATGCGAGATTAGGAGAAGAGAATGGAAGGTTATTAGGTAAAGAGCAGATACAAGAAGATAGGCCAAGGAAAGGCAGGGACGTAGCGATTAATAAGGAGGGAAAAAAATTACTAGAATTTTGCAAGATAAACAACATGCTAATATGTAATGGATCAAAGAAAGGAGACGAGGAGGGGGAGTTTACATTCGTAAACGCAAATGGTCAAAGTGTAGTAGATTACATGATATGTAGTGAGGAACTGGAGGATAGAATCACTACATTTAAAATAATAAACGAAGTAGTAGGTAGTAGCCATTTCCCACTAATGATGGAAATAAATGTTCTGGAACAGAGAGTAAAGAATAAGGAAACAGCTAAAATAAAAACAATAAAAGTGTATAAATGGAGAGAAGTACAAAAAGAGGAATTTGTGAAAGAATTAAAGTCAAAGGTAAGTCAGATTGTGGAGTGTGGTATAAAAATGGCTATGAATGAGGGAAATTCAGAAAAAGTGTTACAGTTACTAAAATTATTACTAACAAGAGCAGGAGCAGGGATGGAAAGAAGGCACGGAAAAGGCCAAGAAATTAAGGGGTGGTTTGATGAAGAATGCAGAATTAAAAAAAAGGAGGTATTTAAAGAGCTTATTAGTTGGAGGAGGTCAGAGAAAGAAAGGGATAGACAAAATCTGATGAAACTTAAGGGGGAATATAAAGGTTTGCTTGAGGCTAAGAGGAAACAATCTAAAGGCAGCAATAGAGAGTAACGATAGTAAAAAAATATGGGAAATAGTGAGGATGATGAACAAGAAGAGAGAGGACAAAAACGAAATTACACCGAATGAATGGATAGGGTACTTTAGAAGGCTAATTGGAGAAGGGAAGAGAATAAAGTTAGACATAAAAGAGGTAGGACAAGGAAGAATATTTAATGAGAAATTAGACAGTAAAATCACAGAGCTGGAAGTTCACCAGCAAATAAGGAATATAAAAAAAGGTAAGGCAGTAGGAATAGATGGAATACTAGGGGAATTCTGGAAAATATATGGGGAAATGCAAAGTGGGCTAACAGTGATGACAAAATTATTAAATAAAATTAAAGAAAAGAATGATGTACCAGAATGTTGGAAAATAAGTATGGTGGTACCAATTTACAAAGGAAAGGGAGGAGCAAATAGACCAGAGAATTATAGGGGAATAAGTTTATTATCAATATTAGGAAAAATATACACAGGTATACTGGCCGACAGATTAAGAAGCTGGGTTGATGAGGAAGGAATACTGTCAGAATATCAAACTGGGTTTAGGAAAGGTAAACAAACAATAGACAACATATTTATAATAAAGACTATAATAGGTAAATACTTGAGCAGGAAAGGAGGAAAGATATACATGTTTTTTGCAGATTTTGAAAAAGCATTTGATACAATAAATAGGGAAGCATTAGCATATAAATTAAGCAAGAAAGGGGTAAGCAAAAACTTTATAAAAGAAATCAGAAAGATTTATAAAGATGTAAGATTCTGTATAAGATGTAAAAATAATGGAGTTACAGAAATGACGGAGCCAAAAATAGGATTAAGACAAGGGTGTAAATTGAGTCCTATACTATTTAATATATTCATAGATGACATATTAGAAAGAGTGAAAGAAAAAAATCTGCACTGCCCCATAATAGCAAATACAGAGATACCAGGTTTACTATATGTGGATGATCTTATGGTTGGGGCTATAACGGTAATTGGGTTACAGAAAGCATTCAATGGAATACAAGAATTCTGCGAAGAATGGGGAATAAAAGTAAATATAAATAAAGCAAAAGTTATGGTATTTAAAAGAGGAAATAAACTAAAAAGAGAAGAGAAATGGCAGATGGGGGGTTTAAAATTAGAAGTTGTCAAGGAGATGGATTACTTGGGGGTGAGGATGAGCAGTAATGGCGAATGGGGAGCGCATAGCAGGAAGGTTGTGGCTAAAGGAAAGGCAGCAATGACAGGAGTAAGGATGTGCAAATATAAATTGGAAATGCCAACTAAATGGCTAGAAAGAATGTATGAAGCATTGGTAGAAACAAGAATGCTATATGCAGTAGAAATTTGGGGAGGATCTGAATTAAGCAGAAAAATAGACCAGAGCTACGGAATGTTCTGTAAAGAGCTATTGGGGTTAACAAGATCACCACCAGGGGAAGTAGCATTAGTGGAATTAGGAAGAACAAGAAGAAAGGGAGCGATACTGGAAAGGATATTAAAATTTTGGTTTAGGTGCCTGAGAAAAGATAAGCAGGAAATTTTAAAGATATGCATGGAACAACAAAAGAGTATGAAAAATAAAAATAGCTGGTGGACAGGGGTAGAAAAAATTATGGAGAAGATAGGAATGGGAGATATCTGGAGAATAGGAGAAAGAAATAGCAATGGTTTCTGGATAGCAGTAAGAAACAGAGTGGAGGACATAGAAAGACAAGAGATTTGGGGAAGTTTAGAAAATAAAAAGTCACTAGGGTTCTATAGATTAGTAAAAAGGAAATGGGGAAGAGAAGGGTATGTGGATTATTGTAATAGAGCAGGAAAAGAAGCGTTTGCATGGATGAGAACAGGAGCAATGTACTTGAGAGGGTTAAGAGGTAAAAAAAATGGAAATTGTGAATTATGCGACGACAGCGAAAGCACAGAGCATTATATGTCAGAATGCAAAGAATTAGCAGAATGGAGACAAGAAGTATGGGAAGAAAAATGGATAGGAAAATAGTAGCAATTAAAATGCTAACGAGAAGAGAAGAAAAGCAAATTAAGAATATGGGGGAGTTCTTAAAGAAAGTAAAAGAGAAATGGATTAGAAAAGTAAGAGAGATAAGAAAGGTAGAAAGGCAAACGGAGGAAGGAGAAGATGGGCAAATAGGGATAAAAGGTAGTAAGGAATGCTTAGAGGAGCCAGAAGGCCAGGGTGCCAGGCAAAAAGAGCAGCATAGCTGGCAAGGAAATTTGTACATATGTTAAGTTAGTTTATAAGTGGAACATTGTAAAAAGAATTATGTAGAAAAATGTACAAATAAACTCTATCTATCATGTTGCCAGTACTGTACATTTCAGACCAGTTGATTCCCATTAAGCTAAGTTTAAATGAACCTAACCTTCCTTCTGACAGTAAGCGTTTTGTATAATGGACTGTTTCATTTGGTGAGTTGGTGCTTTGTTTATTTTCCTTTAGCTGAAATTCAACCCAAATACTAGCATGATTTGACAATGTATTTTGCTCAAGAAAATGATACTTATAGTGTGTTTTATGTACATTTGTTACAATGTTATCCAGACATGATTGATTACGAGTGGGTTTATTATAAATACAGTATAAGTTGTGAGACCTTAACATATTTAAATAGTCAATGGTATCTTGTGACAAATCCAATATTTATATTATAGTCACCCGCAAATGCTATGTGGCGATTAAACTTATCCATTTTGTAAGTAATTAAAGTTTCCAAGTGGCTTACAAATAATTTTACATTACAATTTGGTGTATGGTATACAGACACTGTAATGAAATTATATTCACATAGCCTAATAGCTACAGTTTTACAAATTCTTAATTATTTCAAATTTTACATTATTCCTAACACACATTGCTACACCATCATGGGTCAAGGGGGGCTTTCTCACAAAAATATCACCTAATACAAAGCTACTGGGTATGTAGAGGTTAGATTCTTCTTCGGAGAGCCAGTGTTCATTAACACATAACACATCTGTTGGTATTTTATCTAGTATTAGCTGTAACTCTCCTAGTTTATTTCTGATGGATTGTAATTGTAATGTTATTATCAGCACTAGTTTTATGGAATTTGGCCTTCCTGGGAATATTAACTTTACTGAGCAAGCCTGTAGAAATTCCTAGTTTTTTGAAGACGGTAAAACTGCACTATTCTCATTGGAATTTTGCCCTGCCTTACAGTGTTCTTTGATGCATGATTTTTCCCGCATAAATTCTGTAGCCACTTTCACAATGGATTCACTAAGAAGCCTTTTCCCTATTTTGCTGAAGTGCAAATCTTGTGTGGTATGAAGTTTGCATTGTACTTTGAAGGTATTTATCAATTTCACGTGTTGATCTTTCTTGCACATTTCACTTATGAACAAGTTTATAACCAATGTGCATTGATTTTCCCAGAAGTTTGGATGTAGATCATACCTGCGTGGTAGCTTCACCACTATCACATTCGTATTTTCTAGTTTACTTATCGTTCTTTCTAGGTTAGGTACTACATTTTCTGGTTCGCTGTTTGAGATGTCATTACATCCACCTAATATTACTACACAGTATCTTTTGTGTATTTGGAGCACTTTGCTTCGATAGTTTTTGCTACTTCTTCAATTTTTGCTCCCGGTTTCACTAATGCGCTGATACCATGCGCCATTCCTTCCATTCCATTTAATGTTTCTGCAAGATCCCTGCCATGGCTATCACTAAGTAGCAGAGCTTTCTCACATGATTTCTTCAGGTGGTTCTCATGTTGATGTCCTGATGGGCTTTCCTTGCTGTTTTCTTCGTTTTTGATTGTTTACAAGGGTGCATATTTATTGGAGAAATTATAATTAACCGACGGTGAAGTGTTCCTTTCCTGTTTGTTTACCATTTTACGCTTTAGTCGTACTATGTTCCAACCATCATTACATGCTTCTACATTATGGTTTCCAGCTTTAATCGTTGCAAGCCTATAATTTTCTTCTTTTAGCTTTTCAATTTCATTAATTGCATGCTGTAAGTTTTTTTTTTTATTACCTCAATGACCTTCTGTAGTGAAGCTATGGTACTTTGTCCCCCAATGCATGTGTGGAGTCTGCTGCCTGCTGCACTGATTTTATTTACTAATACTGCATTATAAGATGGAGTGTCACTAAGTCCTATTTGTTTATTCTGTCCATCTTCATCTTCTGCTCCATTTTATTGAGTTTCATTTCGATTTCTTAATTTATATTTACAGATATTCACGCATTTTATGGAGCTGTTACACGAAACTACACACTCGGAGCCATCTTGAAAGGGACAGAATATGAGGCTAGAAATCGTAAAAGCATAGTTTCGGAGCTATACAATAGTGTTGCTTGCAATAAGACTGTCAAAGAAGGCGAATGATGATAAAAGTATTGAAAGAGAATTCAGAATAGAAGGTGATGAAAAAACCAAGAATTCAGAAGTACATGTAAACTAGGTACTGAAATCATAAGGAAATATATATTGTTGGAACCTGAAAAATCTACAAAACAAGCAATGATGAGGAAGATCAGGACAAGCTGAATGAAAATTTCTATGAACCTGATACTTAGATTCTGATACAAGTGATAACGAGGAGGAGGAGGAAGAAGAAGAAGCAAAAAGATACTTTCACCATACACGGAAATGAAGCTACAGTGCAATATTTCATTGTTGCTTGGACATCTCTACTTTTATTTTTCAAGGTATGTGTTTTAGGAGAAATGAAGCCAAAACTATTTCTCATTACATTAAAGGGACAATGCTATGTGTTAAAACAGTGTGTTATTGCAGTAGTATACATTCACTTGAAATTCACAAAATTTATCAGGAAAGAAATTGGAAGGAAATGCGTTAATAGCAAATTTTTTATTATTATCTGGCATATTGTTTCAGCAATTTAAGTCCTTCTGCAAATCACTGGGTTTGACATTGTTTTCAAGGTGTACATTCAATAAAACCATTCAAAACATGGCAGCACCAATTATTAGAGCATTTTGGATTCAAGAAAGAACTTGAATTCATTAAAAGGTTGTGGTATACCTATATGGTTTGCAGAGGATGGGCAGTATGACTCCCTAAGATTTTCAGCCAAATATTTGAGTCTATTCTGTCATGGATTTAAATTCTCACAAAGTTATTGATTTTGTACTTGTTCAAAGAGGTATGGTGAAAGGCGCTTTGGAAAAGGCTGCTTGTGACAACATAATGACAAGGTTTGCAATTCAAGAAATGTGTAGAATTAAAGTTTTTCTCTCTGACAGACATAAAGGTGTAAGATACCTATTAAAAACTCGGTAAGTGGAAGTTAAACATGAATTTGACGTGGCATTTGTCTAAAAGTCTAATGAAAACAATTAAAATGGTAGGAAAAAAAATACTCAGAGCTGATGGTATGGAAAGTCAGTATAAATAACATTTATGGTGGGCTGCGCAAAACTGTAATGAGAACGGTACCATATTAATTGAAAAATTCTTCATCATACAAAAACAAACATAAATGGCTAAAAAACAGTGGATAGAAATCTTGTGAACATGATGAATTGTTGGAAGAAGACCAAAGAAATAAATTATGGATTAAAGGCGAATCAAATGCCTATCATACTCTGAAGAAAATTATTTTGGATAGCACCTTCTTAAAAGATTTGGCTCATATTCGACATGATATACATATGGCACATATACATAGAAAATTATCACAGTCTTCGTCTCAGATATGCTCTGGAAGGAATACATTTTTCATATAATAGCCTTCAACTTTGATCCATGATAGCAGTGCTAGATCACAATTTCAATGTAAATAAAATAAAAAAATATATTGGTGTCAAAACCCAGTACTCCAAAGCATCTGGGTCTTGAATAATGAAAAATAAATATGAGGAATCAAACAAAGAATGGAAACTGCTGATAATGCATGAAATAAAAAACAATCTCTGCATGCATATTGTGTGGATCCATTACCGGATGCAGCAATTGATCAGTCACTACTGAAGAATACAGCTCCCACGCTTCAACCTCCATTAGAGCTACTACGATTGAAGCACTTCTCATGTTTTCAGTTAACATAAGAAGGTTGGTCACAGACACATTATAAAATTGTAAATAATAAATAATGGTTGAATTTAAAATTTACTATTTTTAATTTGTGTGTTTATTAGTGAAGTTTAAAGCCTACATATACTTCGTTGGGTTCTGGAACAACATTTCTAATACTAAGCACTATACATGATGGTATGACAATTCTTCTGTGTTCAATAGCAGTCCATGAATTAATCCAGTAAACTTTGTAGCCAGGTCTTGTTAGCAGGATTATTGGTGGTGAGTAATTTCTTTTTAGCTTGACTTTTTGGTTTTAATGCTAAATTATGTATCACAATATTCAAAACATCGCAATCTATAACTAAGTTATGAAAATTAGGATGCTTTGTGATACAAACAAATCACCCTTCACCAATTTAGTGTGTTTATAGTCCAAGCAACGCACACTTTCCTCGTCATTATCCATAGGTATCATTCCTTACACTTACACCTATCGATTCACACTGTCTTGAATCGCTTCAGAATGGCATAAATCTTTAAAGTCGCTCTTTTTTGGTTCAACTGATAAGGTCGGCTACCACGTTCACTCATTTTCAAAGCAGATGTTGGACTATTGCTTATCACTTAGTAGGTATTTACTGGATTATGAAAAGTGATTGGCTACATTTAGCTCTGCTCTTTGTTATTCAGAGAAGTTGTGAACTTCTAGTGAAACTAACACATAAACTTGTTAGTCATTTAAAACACCTATGCTGCATACATCTTGTCTGGATGCAGTGTGACTCTCATGACGTCAACTGAACAACAGGCTGTAACCTAATAACCATTCACTTAGGGATGGTGAAACTGCGTGCATTGTTATTTATTCCTGAGGCAAATAAATAATGTGGTGAATGAAATATTCATTTTTGTGTTTTATTCCCCTTTAAGCATTAAATACCATATTAAAATAGTAAAATTAAGGGTTATAATTATTCTGTTTCAGTTTTTTAAAAACTTGGTTCATGGTTTCAAGTATCCCACTTGATTTCTAATTAGGATGTTTGCATGTCAAGTCATTGATGTTTCAAGTATCACCATTGTTTGGGAAAACTTGAAACATCAATAAAAATTAAAATTCAGTCTGAAAACGAAAATTTGAGTCCATATTTCCAATACTCTTTTCAGCATGCCACTTATAATGTGAGAGCTGTTGGGTAAGAATTGTACAGAAATTGTGAATGCTGCGATAAGTTATTTCAAGTAACCCCACTTTACAGTAACTAATGTTAAGGTAACCAGTAAAATGTTATTTTCTGCCCATTCCTACCCAGTAGGTAAAGGAAGTCCTGCATTCCACCCAAAAACAGCATGTCTAGATTTCACTGGAAATACATGTTTTGAGGCACCCTAAATCCAAAGAAAAGCATATTTAGGAAAAGATTTGTCTGTTTTGTATCTATGAACTCGAAAACAAAATATTGAATAAATTCCAAACGTGTTAACTAAGTTCAGTATCTTCCAAAAAAAGCAACATGAAGATTTTCAAGAAAGTCTGCCAAACTATCCTTTACATGCAAACATTTTCAAAACTTTTTTTTTCTCAAAAATGGCTTTTAACAATTTTGAGTAAAATATTTAAGATCTATTTAAGATATTTACATGACAAATATAATGTATTTCTAGGGATAGTATGTGAAGTTCTCTTCATTTGTAAGGAATTTTGTATTATTTTATGTAACTGGTAAACCTTAAGAGACTAATTAAGAACATACTACACAAAAAAAATGTAGATCCCTTTAAAACACACAATTTATTACAATTAATTTCTATTGTGGTATCAGCCATTTTTAAGATATCCATTATTGAAGTGCTGTTGCTATTCAGTTGTTTCTCATGATGTTATGGAAAGCGTTTGCATTTTCAAGGCCAGCATATAGTAGCCTGCTTTGAAATACGTTTCCATCAATTTGGTTTCCTCTATCCCTCTTGTACCTACAATGAAATTACTTTTGCAAAGCTTATTAAAATAATAATGTGTAACACTATTAACAATAAGAATTAAGCCAGTGCAACATTGAAAACTATGGTTTGCTTGAGCTTGCACTAAATAAGTTGAGTAGATGCATTATAACTGTGCCATTACTGCCAGACTGTTTTAAAACAAAGCACCACCCTCACAGTAAACCACCCCTCCTGACCTTTCTCACGGACCAGTAGGGACCTCCTATACTAAGAAAAAAACAATTCTTGCAATGCTGTCCCGGTCAGCATTGGAATCTACAAGATACTAGATGCAACATTTCCTACTGCCAAGAAGTGTTATTTCTTAACACTATAATGTGTAGATACATGTGCATCTAGTAAAAACAGTATTGTACTCTGAACCATAGTGAAGCAAGAGCACATCAGGACTTATTTATAAATCAGCTTCAGAGGGACAGAGTCAAAGTTTTACAATGAACTCCACACAAGGTACAAACCGTGACCACTTGCCTGGATGCACTTCATCTACTGCCAATTCCCAGAGCAGTGGTGCAAGTTATCTTCCTTCAGAATGATTACCGTACCCGGAGCCACACCTAGATAAGTTGTCACCCACTTAGAGCATTGCTGGAGATGATTATGATAATCCCCAGAACATCCCCACCAAAGTAATTGGAACTGTTGTTGTAATGTCTCCTCCATCGGGTCAAAAAGCTGCCTGGGGAATAAATCAAATGTATTTGATGTATTTCGTGAAATCTATATCAAATTTTTGGGTGGAATGCAATACCTTCTCTACCTACTTATGTATATGATAGAGAAAGTAAAAATATGGGGAAAATTAAATAATGTTTTATCAGTTGTAAAATGGTAAGCACACAAATCACTATCCACAGATGTCCTCTGTGGTGTAGTGGTTACCATGCTAGCCTCTAGTTCGAGGTCATTAATATTATTATTAAACAAAGATTGTTTATTGATATTAAAACCTTTTTAAACAAAAAAATACCTTTGCTTAATCTATTAACTATAAAATCAATGTCGGTTTTCCAGCCTAATCCAGATTCAAGATGGATGCCCAGAAATTTGGTTGAGGATAGTTCAGAAGAATGACTAAATGAAAATTTAAGATTAACTGTCTTATCTTTATTAAACTTCAGTTTATTAGCATCACATCATTCTTGTAGCTGTAATAACAAGCTCTCTACTTTGTTGACATCATGATTATTTAACACAAATGTTTATGACCAGATCATCAGCATAAAGATATTTCAGGCATTGACCACAAACTATTTTGCAAATCATTAATATGAATTAAAAATAAAACTGGACTGAGAATGGAACCCTGAAGAACACCATATTTCTTACACTTAAATTCAGATGTTGGCCCATTTAACCAGACCAATTGGTATCTTATTATTCAAGTAAGAACTCAAAAAGTTGTTCATTGGTCAACAAAAGTACAAAAATAAAGCTTCTGTTTAAGGATGTCATGAGAAAAGTCATAAAAACGAGCCTATTCTACATCACTGTTTTCAACTGAGTCATAGATCCTCTTAATAAAATTCAAAACTGCATCAGCAGTATTATATCCAGTTCTGAAGCCAAACTGAGATGGGGAAAACAATTTATTATTTTCAAAATAATTCAATACTTAGTATAATCTCAAAGGCCTCGGAACCACTGGAATAATACTTATAGGCTTATAATTGGAATATTCTTTGGAGCATCTCTTTAAAAACTGGTATCACATTACTAAATTTAAAAGCGTCTAGAAAAGTACAGCAATCAATACATTCATTGTATAAGTGAGTTAAAGGTTCAGGTTCACATATAAATGAAGCTTGCATACTTTAGAATATAAAATGAAACCAGTACAGATGTCAAGCTAACATAATGCACATTTGAATACTACTGCAATATGACTATGCAATACTGAAATTTTAAACCTTCAAGGCATTGAATGTCTGGGTATTGGCATTTCACCTGATAGACAGAAGGGCTCAGCAGTTGCTTCCAAGTGGGTTGGCATACACTAGTATAGTACATTTGATTAGCCTGCTCAATTTTTTATGAAAAATTCCTTTTATGGAAGGCACGTTTAAATTGATATAAGATTTAAGTTGAGATTGCAGATGGTATTCAACACCTATGATGTGCTTATTCCTCAAAACATTTTCTTCATTATTATTATTAACAATTCCTACTGCAGTTTGCATGTGATTAAATCATATATGAATTTGTTTAAGATAATGCTAGTATACAGAATTATTATACTGATTCCAAATCAGCATACACTAGGAGTCCTTAATACATGAGAATATGGTTACTCACATTGTAGCATTTTCTATTACATTTCATGCCGCTATTATAGAAATTAACCATTTTAAATTATATTATGATTTTAAACTGATATTTTTGTAATTCGAAATTGAAACCATCTTTAAACACAGAATTCTAAGATTCATAATCTTCTTTTGCTCCATGTTGTACACATTTTGGTACTGTATGAAGAGTGAGCCATTTAAATTGAGGCTGTACAATATCTCCAAAACTAAGTGTTGTAGAAAGAAATGTCTTGAATAAAAGTCGCTTGATATTAGGGGGAAGGCATATGCCATTAGTCATGTTTTATTTGGAGGACACTGTGATGGTCATTTTAGGGTCAATTTAATTTGACCCTAATTGTAGGTTCCCATTAAAAACAATTAAATTGACCCTAAAATGACTATTATAACGTCCTCCAAACAAAACATGACTAATAGCATTTACTTTCCCCCATAATATCAAGCAACTTTTATTCAAGACATTTCTTTCTACAACACTGGTCCACCCTGTATAATTACCTACTATAACAATACAATGTATTGGATCTTTAAGAATACTTAAGAAGAAAATGTGCAAAATACTGAAAATTAGTTTCTGTTTTTTATTCCACAATGTTATGCTTCAGTCGACAATCCAAATTTTTGTAATGGAAAATGATATTACTTTCTCCACCAGCAAGTTTGAATTTTAAACCAAGCAGGGTATTGTTTTGATACAAGCTAAATAAATAAATGATACCTATATGCTATAATTATATCTCAATTTTACTTTTAATCTTGAGCAAAGCATTTAGTACTTCAATACACTTTTTGTTTTTTCCAGTCCTTACTTCGTGTTCAGAGTTTTATTTTGGTGGAGGTCTGTGGTCACCAGTTTGCTCGCAAACAATAAAAAAATATCACCTGCAATATGCTCAAGATTCACTTTACTACAGTTTACTGTTTTGAAAGATTCATCTCTCTTAGGTTATGACTGACATCAATCCTCAAGGAATGTTCTTGTTCTACGAATAGATATCCTAAAAATCTTCTATCCTGTACAGTTCATCCATCAAAAATAACTCAAGATGAAGATTATTTGACATGGAAATAGCTTAGCAAAATTTGGTTTTCTGCATTGATGTTCGTTTTTCATAAGAAATTGTATTCCTATAACATCATACTCAGCAGTATTTACTAGGGCTTGGCCAGGCACCAAAATAAGGCTAAGACATCGCCAGCTGCTAGGTCATCTATTCCACCTTTTTGTTACTGTATTTTAAAGTGTAATTCAGATTTGCTCCATCAAGTGCTCATTGCCTGACAAACATCTTAACAATTTTGCCCTTATTTTAAAACTTTAGAGACAATCATTTCCAAAACAAACAATCAAATACGCTTTGGCACCAAAAACATTTTGTAAGCAACATACCCTAAGAAGAGAAGGAATCAGAAATATGAAATATAAATGCTCCATATTACTTGAATCTAAATACAGTTCCTGCTTAGAATTTTTGCGTTCTGAACATTTAAGGACACCGGGAAGTGAATTTCTGCGAAAATATCTATTTTTTGTTTTCCATTCTATAAAAAAGTACAACTCCTTAGCTTTGAAATGATATATATAACTTGGTATGTTACACGATTAGTAAGCCCTTTAAGTATGGCGGCGCAAAGATATGCCCCCATCTTCCACAACCTCGTGCATAATGAGTTAGAAGATTTCTTTCGCTTAGAATTTCTGAACGAACCCACCAATTGACATGGGGTAAATTTTAGCATGTGCATTGAACATTCTGCTATACACTGCAATGTACTTCCATCTGCAACTTGACTTTGACATGGATTTAAGGCCATGCGGTTTAAGGCATGATAGGAGTAACTAACGTATCAAAACCAAGGATCATTGGATTGAAACCCGGTAAAATGCATATTCTGCATTCAATTAAAACTATGATAAAGGATGGGGAGGACCCAACTAAAGCAAGCATTGTGATGGCATGGCTGGATGCTGACAGGTTTCAATTGAATGCACATATGCATTTTACCATTTTAAGTTTAAAAAAAATGCATACACAACATTATGCAGTTAATGAGATCAGACAATGCTGCAACTATCATGTGTTCAGATGGCCAAGCGTTTTAAGGCATTGTGACATGATATGATTACGTTACATAGTCAGAGGTTTGCGCCCCAAAGTAACAAAACATTTTTTTTTATTTTTATTCTTACTCCAATAAGAATACACCTCACCTCATTGGTTATCCTTGAAGGGGTTAATGAAGAATGTAGTGGTAGACTTAAATTTATGCAAAAACTGGGTATCAAAACTGGTCAAAATATGAAGACATCATTTTTAAAAAATGATAAGACGTCGACTCTCAGAGGCAAAAAAAGCAGCTCAAATAATTTGTGACAAGGCTAGGCCCAAGAAGAGGAAGAGAGGAACTCAAAATAACCACAGTGATGAGGAATATGGAGCTGGCTTGTTCTAAAAACAGTGAGTAAATAAGCAAAAACTACACTTTCAACTTAATTTTCCATAACTTCATTTTTTAACACTTCAGATACACTTTTCTCAAAAACTATCAAAGCTATTGTCATGAAATTTTTATTGTACATGTATAATTACCTAATGTAGCTAGTGAACTAACCTTTTCTTAGAATATTAAGTTTAAGATGGATAGAAAAAATAGTAACTGCTAAAAAATATAGGTCATTTGCGTCATTAGATACGCAACATTTTCTTTCCCTTCTCATATTTATAGTATCTAAATTGAATTTAGTTCATGATCTCAAGTTATATGTTAAGTATCATAGGAAAACAAAATCTGATGTGTTACGCTCACATGACTTTCTCTACTGTTGTACAAACTATATTTACAAATGCTTATTCTTCATCTACTTCATGTTAATCGAGATAATTCTTTTTACAAAGATAATTCTCTTTTTATGTTCTTGACAAGCAAAGAGAATTACATTTTACACATAGCGACCAGTTCTAAAAATATTTGACTCACTTAAGGCCTACTATGTTTCCCTTGTTTTGCATTTGCAAGGGCAATATAGAAATACAGTAGGTAGCCTTTAAGCATAGACATCTCTTAATGGCTGGTTGCTATGTGCTGCACCATTCTCTTTGCCACAGATTAATACTCTTTGCATATCCAAGGCAAAAAAAGATGAATAATGAATTCCCATTTGAGAAAAAGTATAAGTATTGGAAAAGTTAAGGGAATAACAAGCAATATCTCGAAAATGGTTCACTCAACAAAAAAATGTATATGACATAAATTGTGTATTTTAACACGATCTACATCTTTTGTGCAGTAAAATTTTGTCTATCTCTTATGGTTTACCAGTTATGCAAAAGTCGTTCACAATGAAGAATGCTTTTGGAGACATTTCCAGAAAATTCGAAATATACAATTCATTTGCCATAAAAATGTCCTAAACTTATGGTACTTTATTCAAAATCGTTAAGAGCCATTTTTGAGAAAATTAAAATTTTTGAAAAATGTTTCATGTAAAGGGTAATCTGGGGTGGGGAGATTTTCTTGAAAACCTTCGTGTCGCATCTCTGGAAGATACTGAACCTAAATACCAATTTTGGATGTTTATCTGACTGTTCGTTTCTGAGTTATGCTGTTCACAGACAGACACACACCGGATATGTTTCCAAAAAATGCTTTATATACATTCAGTGCACCTCAAAACATGTATTTCCTGTGAAATCTCAGTATCAAATTTTTGGGTGGAATACAATACTTCCCCTACTTGCTATACATAGTAGAGAAAGTATAAAAATGGTGACTGTACAATCAACCCTAAGGAAGAAAATTGTACCTGAAGTATGAGGTACAAACGTTTTTTGTTAGAAAACATGGTGTGACTTATGCCACTTTTCCATAAACGTTTTTGAATTTATCCCAAATATTATATACTAATTAAATGCAGAAATGCTTGTTCTCTATGACTCCCAAATTTCATTTTAATCAAGCAAATTTTAGTAACAAAAACGAAATTGAATTGTACGCATAGCTTGCGTATGGCAGAAATGCAATCACTTCTTGGTGTCCTTAAGTAGAAAGGTGGTTTAATAAAGTGGAATAAGATTTTCCCACATAATTCGGCTTGACAGTTGTGCATGTTTGAACTGTGTGCAAGCGTAGCATGGTGATTCCTATAAAACTGGAACCTTACGCTCACGCAAAGTACCACTAGAAGTTTTGCACAGTCTAAATAAATTTGACATACCACAAGAATAAATCTAATGTATATTGCAGTCTGATATTGTTGTCTGGTTTATAAACAGGTCCATAAGCAACAATAAACACTTTGATCTTGTCATAAGTACCTCCAGACTTTCTCCATGGTCGAGTGGTCAGTGAGCTGACTTCTTACCCTGGGATGGGAATTTTTCTTTAATTAGGATTATTCCATACCCTCCATAGAGTCTGAGAGTGTGGATGTGAGAGTGAATATGCATTAAAAATAAGTTAAAGGAACAAAATCTACAGTAACCTAACCTCAAAGTTCAGAGTAAAAAACTCCAGCAAATGTTTCAATCAAAGCCCTGATATAACCATATCAGTTAAAGGAGGGCTACAGAAATGAACAAAAAAAAGAAAACTCTCACAACAATGTATGACAAACAGGCCAACTTGATTGTAGCGTGGCCAAGAGTTTAAGGCAACAATGTGAATAGGTAATATTGTTGCACAGCAAGAATAAAAGTAAAGTGTAAATCTATTCATTTACTTTTCTACACAAGAATGGCCCAACCCATTGTTATGAAACTTGATATAACATACCTTAGGCTATATGGTATCTTAATTACTTTATGTAATGTTTAGTTTTGTTGATTTGTTTTACTGCGCAGAGGAGTGGATCTTATTTCCCTAATTTCCTTAAAGATGAATTGGAAGGGAAATTCGAAAGATAAATCATGTAATGATTGGCTGTCTTTAACTAGCAGTTTTCATTATTCAAATTCACTTTGACATGAAATAAATATTAATAGAATAGAATCTTCGAAAGAGATAAGAAACCCTAAGGAATTACAATGTTTCTTCTTCCTTACTTGAATGGCACTATTTCTTTTGAGTAGTTAATTCTTTACAACTTGTTTTACATAAATAATAATGACCTTACCTAAGTTCCAATTTAGGAAAGCCAAAGTAAATGAGATGTCTTATGTACAACATTTTGAATTTCTTACAACCAAACAGATGAAAGAAATTTTACCAAGTCTATGTGGTTATGTTGTCCCTAGACTTTCCTTAACCCTGCAGGGTTGTTCTTTGTCGTGTGCCTAGAGAAAGAATATCTTCTTCTCTCTTGGCTTCAGCGCTCAGTCCAGCTCAAGGGAGGCGAGGTGATATACATCATGTGCTGCCCCCAATGCCAGATGTAACTCAAACCTGTGACCTCTCTTGTTAATCATAGAAAATAATATTTGTGAGCATAACGATGGTGCTTGATTTGAGGGCTGAAACATCTTTCTTGTGGGGGAACAGGTACATGGCACATTTTTTAGTTCTAATAAGGTGCAAAATCAAAGCATTGAAATATCTCTGCATATTATTCGGTTTATTTGAAATTATTACATCCTCTTCCTTTTACGATGTGTAATTTTTCCCAAACATTTAGCTCAGCAGTTATAATGATGTTATTCAATCCTTTTGGATTGATAATATGGTTGCAGTGCAGAAACAGTTTGATATGGCCAACTTGTTTATTTTTTTTTTACTATGATGCAATTGAAATGGATTTTCTTCGGGTTTCAATGTTTCTTTTTGCTTTTCCTACATACAGCAGGTTACAGTTTTCACAGTTGATTGGGTAGATACCTGATTTTTGTTCTGATGGGATTTTATCTTTTAGTTGAGAAGCAAGCAAATTCTGAATGGTATACACATTCTGTGGAGGTAAAATTATATTTTATTTCTGGAAAATTTTACAGAATCTGCAGTTTAGGCTAGAATGGTAAGTGAATTTTACAAATTGTGATTGTAATTTGTTATGTTCTATGTTAGGTGTGAACCCATTCTGTTGTGCTATGGAAAGGACATAGTTCTATTTGTACTAAGGGCTAGGTTGAAAACTCTGTAGGTGAGACTACTGAATATGAGTGTTGGTTGGGGTTTTGGACTGAAACTGTCAATCTTGATATAGTTGTCTGAGCAGATTTTTGGTGGATACCAAAAGTATGTTCTGTTTCTTGATGACCTGCAGATCTAGGTATGGAGGAGACTCTTAATTCTCTGTTATATTGTGAGCAGTGCCAACTTCACTTGAACCTTGATTACCACGAACTTCATGCTGTTTGAAGCAAACACTATCCTTGGTTTCTTGATAAAAAATCTGATGTGTTACACTCACATGACTTTCTCTACTCTTGTACAATCTATTTTGACAAATGCCTATTCTCCATATGCTTCATATTAATCGAGATATCGAGATGTCAATCTTATTTGTAATTTTCTTGTAGATGCAAGGGGAATATGGTAGCTTTTAAGCGATAGTCAATTATTTTATCGCTGGTTGCTATGTGGCGCATTCCATTCTCTTTGCATGTCCAGGACATAAAAAAATGAATAACGAATTTGAGAAAAAGTATAAGTATTGGAAAATTTAAGGAAATAACAAGCAATATCTCGGAAACGGTTCACTCAACAAAAAACATGTATATGATATAAGTTGTGTATTTTAACGCGATCTACATTTTTTGTGTAGTAAAATTTTGTCTATCTCTTATGGTTTACCAGTTATGCAAAAGTCGTTCATAATGAAGAATACTTTTGGAGACATTCCCAGAAATTTCGAGATATACATTTCATTTCTCATGACATTATCTTAAACATATGATATTTTCATCAAAATCGTTAGAGCCATTTTTGAGAAAATTAAAATTTTCGAAAAATGTTCCATGTAAAGGGTAGTCTGGGGTGGGCGGATTTTCTTGAAAATCTTCGTGTCGCATCTCTGGAAGATACTGAACGTAAATACCAAGTTTGGTGTTTATCCGACTGTTAGTTTTTGAGTTATGCTGTTCACAGACACACACACACACACACACACACGGACATGTTTCCAAAAATGCTTTTTTTGGATTCAGGAGGTCTCAAAACATGTATTTCCGGTGAAATCTCGGTATCGAATTTTTGGGTGGAATGCAATACTTCCCCTACTTACTATACGTAGTAGAGAAAGTAAAAATTGTGAAATTGTATGTGGCAAACTTTCTGCTATAGTAGAAGCTTCTTATTCTGAACATGGGGATATAAGACAGCTTGAAGGTCAAATGAAACCCGACATCACAATATTCAATTGCTTCCTGCTTTCTCTTTTTATGATCTCTATTTGAGCTTTTTCTTCCACTGCCATATTTCTATACTGTTCACAATTCTTACATGTATCTTTCTTTGGGTTGTGGAAAGCTAAGTTGTATTTTCTATTGAAAATATTTTTATATGCATATAGTTTCATAGATTTTTGCCCATAGTAGCACATTCTGTTTGATAGAGATCATACATTTAGCCAAAGCCACATACAAACATTTAATACTCTTCCTACATGAATGACTTCCAAGTTTTGGAAATTTTTGAGCATGTTTTCTTAAATTTAGGTCATCCTTGCAAACTGCATATTTAGGCCTGTATCCTCTTCTACACTAACACACTCTTTGTTTTGAAGTTTTGCCATCACAGTCTGTAGTGTCTTTTCTCCAATTCGGGGAGTAGATAGAAACATTCTTTTATATACTCTATCTCCAGGAAGAGTGTAATACTATTTGCCATGAATTCTTCATTAGTTGTCCTTTACATATTGAGTGAAGTCAACTTTAAGAGAGTAAATTCTAATACTCTCTGTTTATTTCACTTCTTTCTTTCTCATTAGATAGACCATGGCAGTTAAACCTGCAATTTGAACATGCGTTTCATTTTCTCTCAGACACTAGTTGCCCACATTTGGCTATATATTGTTTTCCTTCTAGTTTTCCTCAATGGTTTTCTTTTCTTCTCATTCCAGTTTCGCAAATCACATTTTCAAGAGCCTTTTTCTTTTTGTCCAGTAACTTCTGCTTTAATCCACTTTTCTTCTTCTCCCTTTTCATTGCCGTCGTCATCATCATCATGATCATACAAGTTTTCATTCTTCTTCTCTCTCATTTTATTCTTTTTTCCTTTCTCATTCATATCTTTATGCTCCTCTTTCTTCTTATTCTTCTCTTCACTGCTCCCCTCCCTTAATTGATCAACCCACATTTACAATAATTTTGTTCAGCATTGTAAATATTGAAAATAATATTGCCTTCCATCTGAGAGATGCATACTTCTGCAAGAACCATTCATTCACTACTGGAAGCATTAACTCAATCTGTTCTGTACCTTCTGCATCAAGCATGATTTAATTTTGTTATGTCAGTTTTATCATATGCTCTGCCCTGGAACTCATTCTTTTCCTAAAAAGTAATAAAATAGTAGAACTAATGGAAATAAATGTTCAGAGCTTAGGGAGGATGAGAGCACTAATGAGATTGTTTTCTTTTAATTTTAAGAGGTTATTAACTCATTATAGAAATAATAATCTACAGAAAATGTTGCTCAAGTTCATGTTTATAAATAAGGAGTTCAGGGGCATAGCAACAGTTTGGTGAGGAAGGACAACAGCCTCTGGTGCCAGTGTTCCTAAGTGCAAAAGAAAAAAATAGAAATACAGGCTTAAAATTAAAATTAACTAGAATGGAAAGAGGGTCACAAATTTTATCTCATCCAGGGTTCTGTGTATAACTCGCGCAAAACTTCTGGAATCGTGACCTTGATTGCCACCCCAGCTGCCGAGCATAGGAATGGTTTATGTTCAGCTTAATCAACGAAAGCGATATAACACCTTTGCTTACTCACAGTGCGTAACACATACAGTCTGCATAGAAAGTGTCTGCATCCGGTTGTAATTTTAAAGAGAGCAGTATCTAAATAGTACTTACTTTATATTTGTTATATTTATAACCATGGCCCCTACGTTTTCAAAGTTGAGTGCTAAGTTGTTACACAGTCAAAGTAGGGAAATAATTGCAAATGTCCTCGACTTCATGAAGCAAGCAGAGATGAAGGAAGAAAATATATGTTCGTCCGAGTTCCACAAAAGCCTTAAGAGAGTGAAAGAAAGAGTAGTCAGGCAACTGATGTTTCACCGAGTTCCGTTTCCAGAGTTCTCAAAGATAAGAAAAAAAACATATGGATGAAAGAATGCCATTTGACACGCCTGGGAAGAAACATAAGGTCCCTAAACGTATTACAGAAATAGACGATTTTGAATGTGTCATTTGGCGCATGATTCACAATTCCTATGTGGAAGAAAAAACTGTGCTAATAATAAGCAGATTGCTCATCCAGCTGAAACACAGCAGAAACTTTCAAGGTGGTGCTACAAATCTCAGAAAAATTATTAAAGATTTAGGGTTCAAGTGGAAGAAACCGAAATCAAATAGAAGAGTTCTAACAGAAAAGCAAAATAAATAAATAAAATGAAATAATAATAATAATAATAATAATAATAATAATAAAATAAATAAAAATAAAAAGTAAATGTTGCCATGATAGCTTAGTCGGTTAGAGCAACGGCACGGAAAGCCTAAGATCTGTGGTTCAAATCCCGGCTATGGCATTTAATTTTTCAGTCTGATTCTACCTTTCCAAATGACTAATTTTATATGTACTTATATCAATGTGTACTTATATCAGCATCAATTTTCAAGGTGGTGCTACAAATTTCAGAAAAATACTATAATGTATGAAGATGAGTCATACATACACAGCAGTCATACAGCATCTAAAAGTTGGAGTGACGATAGTGAATTAGGTTTGCAGGCACCTGTTGCCAAAGGGCAAATACTTATTATCGTTCATGCTGTTGGAAAGATTGGCTTCGTTCCAAATGCCCTTCTTTTACAAGTCGCAACAAACAACAGGAGATTTTCATCAAGAAATGAATACAGAAAATTACATGAAGTGAATCAACGCCATTGATACCTAATATGCCTGCTGGGTCTGTTCTGGTAATCGACAATGCTTCACAATGCGTCAACACTCAAATTCACAAACCACCTACCTCAACTTCCTTGAAAGAAGAAATGAGAGCTTGGTTACTTAGACATAATAAAGCTTTAGATGAAAGCATGAGTAAAACAAAGCTATATAACTTAATTAAAGCCAACAAACAGCTTCAGAAGTCATACATACTTGACCAGATAGTAATACAACATCGCCATAATGTACTTAGACTGTCATCGTATCGCCCAGATCTAAACCCAATCGAATTAATCTGGGCTGATATCAAAAACTGGGTGGCATGCAGAAATATCACTTTTAAATTAAAATATGTGGAGCAGTTATAACGCCAGCAATTTGCTGAAATTGGAAGGCCAGAATGGGAAAATGTATGGCGACATGCTGAATAAATTAATCATTATTCCGAAAAATACAGAATTGCAGAAAATCAAATAAAAATAATTCTCATCCAGGATAATGATGCAGAAAGTAGTGACAGCAGTGATGACGGCAATAATGTGAGTGATTCCGCAGAAGAGGAAGGGTTGTTAGATGTGGAAGAATTGGAGGCAATGATTGACAGCGTTTTTTATATTAAGCGCTTTTTACAGCGTGGATTTTAATATACTGTATATAACTAAGTTTATCAGCGCAACGCAGTGCATAACCGGTGTGGATATTTGACGATGACTGTCCCACACATTTCTGCAGCATGCAGACGACCGGTCACCACCTGATCTGGTAAGCAACTTGCATCATAGCTCTCATTAAGATTTTCACGTGTCTAGAACTGTTGTGCCGATTATAATGTTGCTATGCTGTGAAAGGAGTCCTTTCTTATTTATTATTATTATTATTATTATTATTATTATTATTATTATTATTATTATTATTATTATTATTATTATTATTATTATTATTAAAGTACTGAACGTTTTCCCAAAAATCAAACTAAGCCTACACAATCACCATAATAGCATGTGACATTTTCGTTATTTCCTAGAAAATCACCAGCATATATAAAACACAATCAGTACACAAAATCTCAAACTAATATAGCTTCGGAAAGGTAGAATCAGAAGACTGAAAAATTCAATGCCATAGCCGAAATCCGTGGTTCAAATCCCGCTATGGCATGAATTTTTCAGTTGTCTCATTCTACCTTTCCAACTCTGTCCAACACACAGCTTATATGGAAGAACTATTAATTCCATTAATATATATTCATTTAACCCTTAAGCTGCCAGGATCCAATCTGAGCTGATGCAATTTGTGCGCATAAATTGTCAAGAGCTGATCTGAGGTTGGTTTTTACATTCAAATAATTTACAATTTGTGCAACAAATGCTGTACGTGCCTACTCTAGCTAATATACAATGTTTAAACTGTGTGTTGGTAGCATTCTCTCTTTGTTAATATCTATATTTCCTATTTAATTTTTTTTTCTGGGGTTGTCACGCATTGGCCATTGTAGCATGCCAGCAACAGTGAGCCGTAAACATGTGGTGTTGTTTGTTTCCTGTATTTACACTGATTACTTGTGGTTTTTGCTTATTGTATATTACAGAATGGCATAGTGGAACAAGAAGTCATTGACAGAGGAGGAAATTGAGGTGGCATTGCTGGAAAGGGATAATTGTAATGAAACTTTTAATAATGGAACAAACAGTAATATGGACTGAGATAAATAATCCTTCTGTATTGCCTACACAGTCTCCTGCAGGAAATGACATAGATGAGAATAACGATGAAGATCTGGATACTAACTGGTAAGATGTAACCAGGACACTCCAATGAGCCACCCTTTTCAATTTCAAGAATATACTGGTCTAAAGCATGCACTGTCAAGAGTTGCCTCACCCATTCAATATGCCCTTCTTCTTTTAACTGGTACATTGCTTACACTTTTGTTACTGAAGCAAGCAGATATGCCAAGCAATTCATTGAAAGCAAGAAAGATCTGTCCCCATCTTCATGAGTGAGAAGCTGGAAGAATGTAACCAGTGCCAAAATGAAGGGCTTCATATCATGCATATTAAATATAGGGATCATCAGAAAACCTTCTCTAGAATCCTAATGGTCCACTTCTCCATCCCAATAATACTTGCCTGGTTCCACAACATGTTCTCAGGAAACAGATTTCAACTAATTCTAAAATGCTTCTACATGACAAGCAATTCCAAACTTCCAATTCTTGGCCAACCTGACTATGGTCCTTGAGCTAAATTCTCTCCTCTTATAGAATGTGCTAACAAACTTTTTCTGCATCATTATGTACCATATGCACAGTTATGTGTAGACAAAGGTCTCAATGGTAAAAAAAGTCACCCCAGTTGTAACAAGCATCATCAATGTTGGGGAAGAAAACTCTAGATCTCATGTAACTCTGAGGTTCACTACTGCATTGCCTTTTTTGTTTATAGAAGTGCTAAATCCGCAGTAGATACAGAAGAAATAAAAAAATATGGACTGGGGTTTATTGTAGTTATAAAACTTCTAAAATTATAAATAATTTTTCACAGTTTTATGGATAACCTTTTTACCATCATTCCTTCTAGCCAGATATCTTCACAATTACTGCATTTTATACTGGTACAATTAGAAAGAAGAAATTCATACCCAAGGGTCTTTTGGCAAAATTCTAAGTAGGTGAAAAGAAATTTTTCAGTCAAGGTCCTATTTTGGTAGCAGGATATAAAGAAAAACAAACACAAAAGCAAAGTACTTCTGCTATCTACAAAACCTAGTACCAGACATGGAACAAAACAAAAAAAAACCCACAAAATTCCAAGAACTCAGACCAAAGGGATTGTGAAACGTAAAGTTGTTTTAGATTATAATAATTATATAGGTAAATTAAATCAAATTTACTTTTTATTTATGGACGCTCTTTAACTGCTGTGGTTCTTAGCATCCCATTCTACATTGGGCGTGAAAGACCGGAAATTTTGTTCAGAGGCCTCTTTTATCAGGCTTGAGGTTCTTTTACATACCATAAATTTATGACACAGGACCACTGGCTTTACTTCCCTTCTGAAGAAAACCATGCTAAGGATTTTTATGCCCAAAAAAAAATCCATCGTCCTCCACCAGGTTTGAACCCGCGACCTTGGGAATTAGAGGCTAGCATGGTAATTATATGGGTAGCACTAACACATCCAATATCATGTTATACTCTTCTTTTGATTAAAGAAAGACTGTAACATATTGGAAAAAAGTTACACTCAATATTTTCTGACAAATGATTCTAAATTCCTACAGTTTATATATAAAGAAAATATCAAACCAAATAAGCCAAATTGCAATTAACAATATCAATAATAAAAGCTTTTGCTAATGATTGGCTAGAGGAAAAAGCAGTTGTAACAGCGACTTCTGAACTTCAAGACGGAAAAACTGGACCAAACTTGCTAAAATTAAAAAGAACCAGGAAAGAGAGTGTTGTATGTATTCTAGGAGGGATGAGAAGATGAAAGGTCTAGAACTGTGGTAAAAAATTGTGAAAAAGGACTGCATCCTGATTGCCTTTAGTTCATAATGCCAAGAAAATTATGCTACAGTGCAAACAAACATCTGCATTTTGGCAAATTTAAATATAGAAACTTCAAAATAAGGATTTGATAACATTTACATGGCCAAAAGTGAACTCAAAATTTAAATTTCAAAAAATTAACAATTTAAATTTTTCTAAATACATGACTCAAGTGACATCCTTAAAAGTCTGTGGAAATGTTAAACAATATATCAAGAGCCATTGCAAAAAATCTGAACTCGACAACTCAAAACCAAGGTGAGTGGAAACCTTTGTGTAGAACCTTATGTTTCACCTTGCTTAGGGTTGGCTGTTTAAGCAGTAGCATGGCATTTTAGCTTAGCAGCTAAAGGGTTAAAAACTTTAGTGAAATAATTATTGTAATGGTGAACGTTTATTTTTGAATGTATCATTATCATAGTATAGTAGTATTTAGAAGCAGGTTTCCTTTAAGCACCTCAGCCTAAAAGACTTTTTGTGCTCTTCCTCGTTTTTTCTAATTTAGGGATCAATATCTACATTTTTTGTCATTTGTAGTATTTGGCTCACTAAATTAGGGCCTGTTTCTAATTTTGCGCTAGCTCCAATAACTTGGTATCTTGTCCATTCTGTGGTTTTGCATTCTAATGGAATATGTTTCGCTGTTTCATCAGCTTATAGACATAGACAGCAAATGGATTCCATATGGTATAGTCCCATTGTCTTCAGGTGTTTTCTGAACATTCCGTGTCCAGTTATGAAACTTATAACTCTTCTGAGTGAGTGTTTGTTAAGCTTAGTAAGTAAATTACTTAATTTTTCTCTAGGCTTATTAATTAATCACTTACAGAGTTTGTTTCTGGGTATGCTTTTCCATTTCTTTTGGAACTGTCCATGTTTTCTGCATTTAGCATGCTTATTCTACAGGCAAGTTCTGGTCTTATAAAAGGGTGAGATCATTATCATGATGCTTTAACTGTATAATGATTTTAAAGTTTACTTTCATAAAGAAATCTATACCTAAGTATATCGTACAATACTATTTACATATTATACACCATTTACTACAAAAAATTGCAAACTGGTGCTATAGTTCAATTCTATCTATTCAATAGACATTTTTTCAGCGTTATTTTAAATGAATTGCCTTGTGCTGTTCTTATAAGTTCCAGAAGCTTATTATATAACAGTGCACCTCTGATACAGCAATCTTTATCTATTGCTACTCTCATGGTAAAGACTCTATGATAATTATTAATACCTCTAGTCTTGTATGAATGATGTGCCAATATTTTCATTCCTCTCAATTATATTTTAAATTATGTGTACATTTCAGGCATTTCTTTTGAATTGTCAGTACCTTTCAAATACTGGAAGTTGATGACTGTGTTGTTGGAATCATTTAAGGAAAAAAAAAAATGATTCGATTAATGGCAGAAAACAACTCACTTTTTAAATTTCCCGGAACATGTTTACAAGGCTTGTTTCCTCCATTTCACATTGAATGATCTAGGGTGGTGAAGCAGATCCATCCTTAGACTGCCCTGAATTTCTTTTTATAATCTGTTTTTTCCATTAAGACTATTTTGTTTCCTTTATCAGCCTTTATGTATACAACATTCTTTTTGTTTCAAAGAATGTATAGTGTTATGTTTATTTCTCTGGTGTAACCTTTCAGACCTAAAAATCATTAACAAAATAAACTTGGTATCTGCATAAAAAAAAAAACTAATGCACACAATTATGGCATATCTAATAGCTACAACCTAAGGTCTCACAAACAGGCAGTTTTCAATTATAGTTTAATACACAACGAGGGAACATATCACTTAAAGCACAGGAATACGAAGCAGAGTACAATAAAATGATTGAAATTGCAAGAATAATGGTTACCAAATGTCCTTGGTGGAGATGAAAGTGAATATGGCAGAAAATAAAGTGTTAAAAGAAACAACCAAGCTCACTAAAACAGGAGAGAAAATAGCTTTCAAAAATTTCATTTATCACCCAGATATGTATAACAAATTCAAAAAGACTTTCAGAGAACACAACATCCCAGGGGCGTAGCGTCAATGGATGTGAAAGATGTGTTACATACCCTGTAATTTTCCTCAAACTAGGGAAAAAATGGTGTTCATTATAATTTTGTGGTACACAATTGTTCTAATGCCATTAAAAATCGAGATTTCTTAAATATTATGATTTGAATTTGCGCCATGCTGCGATAACTTGAACGCAGTCTGTATTGAAACAAAGCTCTGCTCAACGACACCTGCCGTCAGCTGGAGGAAACTGGTGTTGTGTGCTTGATCCATGGTATGTACTGAGTTGGAGTACATCTCGTTTTAAAAATCGTGCTCATACTATTGCAAGTCTTTGGTGGAGATGAAAGTGAATATGGCAGAAAAGAAAGTGTTAAAAGAAACAACCAAGCTCACTACAACAGAAAAGAAAATAGCTTTCAAAAATTTCATTTATTACCCAGATACGTATAACAAATTCAAAAAGACTTTCAGAGAACACAACATCCCAGGGGCGTAGCGTCAATGGATGTGAAAGATGTGTTACATACCCTGTAATTTTCCTCAAACTAGGGCAAAAATGGTGTTCATTACAATTTTGTGGTACACAATTGTTCTAATGCCATTAAAAATCGAGATTTCTTAAATATTATGATTTGAATTTGCACCATGCTGTGATAACTTGAACACAGTCTGTATTGAAACAAAGCTCTGCTCAACGACACCTGCCGTCAGCTGGAGGAAACTGGTGTTGTGTGCTTGATCCATGGTATGTACTGAGTTGGAGTACATCTTGTTTTAAAAATCGTGCTCATACTATTGCATTTATACACATGTATAGTGAGTAATTCGCGAGTTGTTTTGTTTCTTGTATGTGTGTTTCTTCAATTGTGAAAATTTTAGCTTGCTTTGGGCACTTGGTTACTCACTATCAAAGCAAATGTAGGTTAAGATTTGCGCGGGTTCTGGAAGAAAGGTATGTACACAGGCAGTGTACATCTGAGAGGTCACGAGGCAAATAACAGCTACAATAGCAAACAATACATTGTTTCAGTGCGGTTGTGGCAACAAAAATGGAAACAAACTGTTGTGTGATCAACAAACTCAAGCTAAGAAACTTTCAGTCATTAAATTTCTCTTGGAATTCCAGCAGTTATGAAAATTTAAATAACATTTATAAGGCAACCAAAAAACACAACTATTCTTGTAACCATGTAACATGTGATAAACAACCAAACATCTTTGGGAAAATTCCCAGAATAGGATTTTCATTGAATAGTCAGTATAAGCTCTCAGTTGAACAGCATAACAGTGAAGTGAAAAAGAATAGAGCTTTGCTTTGTCACACTGTGGGCCATATGCTTTTTAGAAAAACAAGCACTTGCTCTTCGTGGTCACAATGAGAAAGAAGGATTTTCAAACAGAGGCAACTATATTGAGTATTTAAATGGATTAGCTATGTATGACACCTCTCGGAAAGAACACTTGGAAAAGTGGACTGTTTTTCGTGCAACTTCACCTGATATTGAGAATGACTTAACTTCAAGTGTGAGTGCTGTCATGACCGTGAAATTAAGAAGGAAGTTTCTGTTGCCTTCTTTGTTTCACTGATGTTAGATGAAACTCCTGAAATAAGTAGTAAACAACAACTCTGTACGTTTTCCGATACATAACTTTTGACGGAAATGTTGAGAGGTTTATTTGTTTTACAGATGTAAGTTCTGACAAAAAAAAAAGATTCTCTCTTGAATCATGCTCTCAGTATTATTAAGTTTTCTTTTCAAATAAACATAACATAATTATAACATCGTCATCCTAAATTATATTTAAGCTACCTTCCAGTGTACCAAGCATGCATTAATGAATTTACTAGGTAATAATTTTAAATTGCATAATGAACATCTTGTTTATACTACATATTGCCTAGCTGAGATTAAATATGCTGATATGGACAATTCTGTTTTATTTGGGTCACATTTTAACGAATTTTACAATATACGTTGAGTTACATACCCGAGTCTGATAATCAGGCCACGCCACTGCAACATCCAGTCAACAAATATACCATAAAAATTTACTTGACTCTACCACTAAAGACAGCATCCCTTCAAATAAAAAAGCTGGTGTTTACCAAACAGAATGCAATAAATAATTGCAACCAAATTTATATAGGAAAAACAAAGAGATACTTTGAAACAACTTTAAAAGTATGAAACACAAACATCTAGAAAAATCACCAGTTGCCATACATTTTTGGATAAAATATCGAAACATACATCTGCAAACAAAACTATTAAAACACACACACACCAAAAAAAAAGAAGCAAGAATTGCAAACATGGGAACAGATTTTCATCTGGAAAAATAAGAACTGAATCTTCAATTCTGATATTCCCCAAAGTGACCTGTTGTACAAGTTCCTAGAACCACCACTAGAGCAGTCTATAGATATATCATTCACCACCCAAGATCAGTATTGACAATGCAGGATCCTAGCCTCCAAAACATGTTCTGGAAGATTTAAAAAGTGTCGTTTTGTGCTATTAATCAACCCAGTTTTCCCTCTTAAGTATCAGCAACCTGTTAATTTACTTGAAAGCTTTTTAACAGTAAACCTTAGTTGATTATTTGAGCATTAGGAGTCGAATTTGGAACACACTTCACTTACAGAGTAGCTTATCAGTACCCTGTTCATATTTGTGATTAGTTCCACCCCGAATTTTGATCCCATGCTCAATAAATGAATGATTATACCATAGTACACTGATTTTAGTAGGTTCTTTTCCAGATGGTACACTAATTTCTGTAACAAGTATAATCGATAGCCTAACTTCTTGCGAAGAATATCTATATTGTGATGCAGCAGCTATGGTCCAAGGTTAATGGGTGATTGGCACCAGGCAGTCAAAATATAAACACTTGGTGCACCAACGGCAGATAATCAGAACCTTTTGGAAGTTCCTTCCCCCCTCCTCCAAAACATGTAAGGAAATAGTTCTAGAATGTTCTGTGGAATATTTCACTGCCTATATAAGCGAGTGTTCTTGCGATAGCAGCCAGTGCGAGTTAGTGATTGCATTCCTGGTGTGACATCAAATGCAAATTCTCTGAGTGAGTTGGTGATAACTGTTGTAATGTGCTGTTACTGTTGCAGAAGAGATTGAAGAAGTCTTGTGTTCAACTCCACATAAGTGAACCGCCCGGAAGAAGAGACTACATCATGAAGGAAGTGAAGTGACATTAACAAAGTGAACTCCCAGTGAAGGTAAACTAGATAAAAGCAAAACAGTGACAGGTGTAAGAGCTGAAAAACTGGACAAAGTCACATGTTCATTCATTATAGGCCAGGTTTTTATCCATATAAATTTCTAGAAACTAGTTACTTACTCAACAGCTAATACTTTATATACCACTTGACATACATTTTCTTTTTCCCTAAGCTACATAGGATGCACTTGTTTTATCAATATTAAGTTGAGAAGCTTTCAAATATTCTGAGTTTCTGCATCAATAATGAGGCTTTAATTCTCAGTTGGTTAAAATGCTTTTCTATTAAATGAATGCAAAGCCATTTACATAAGATATAAGGTTATATTCAGTAGATACCAATTATATCTTTACACTTTGATATTGTATAATTATCTGCTCTTTTTTTGATGAATCATAAAACACGTATCTCTTACTATGGATGAAATATTGGGCTTACCAAAATCATCACCCAACGGAGTAGCTCAAGCCGAATTTGGGAGAAGGGGAATTAAAGCAAAAATTGTGGAAAGAGTGCTAAAATATTGGATTACAATTACAAATTTTGAGGATCAAGATGTTTGATAGTGCAGGAAAGACTTAATTATAAAGAGTCTTGGCTAGGTAAGATAAAGGAAACCTGGATGAAGATAGGTTTTGGGGAGATTTGGAGAGCTAAAGAATTACTACAAATAGGTTTCTGGAATGAAATTAGGACAAGAATAGAGGATATGAAAAAACAAGATTTATTAGCAAGGTTTACTCTTAAGGGCTCACTGAGATTATATAGAGAAATGAAAGTAGTATGGAGCAGGGAACAGTATGTTGATATATATAATAAAACAGCAAGAGCAGGATTTGCATAGGCTAGGACAGGGGTGGTGAATTTGAAAGGTTTGAGAAAAGAGATGGATTTGGAGAAATGCCCACTATGCCACCAGAAAGTTAAAGAGTGGCATATAGTTTTAGAGTGCAAAGAAACAAAGTTGCTTAGAATGAGGATAGAGAAGAGAGAATGGTTAAATTTACCAATAGAAATTCAAGCTAAAAAGTTAGTAAATGTAAAATCTAGGAAAAATATAATAGAAGTAGGAAACTTTTTGGGCAGAGTAAGAGCAAAATGGATGAGGAAAATGAGTATTAAATTACAGTAGTTTTTACTTGATATGTTGCAAGTAGGACCCAACAACTCGACAACCTCAAGCTTTGAGTTTGTTGGGGTCCAAGGTAAAGCAACTCAAGATAGAGTTAGAGTTATTATTGCAGATTAGATAAATTGATAATTATTCTTTTAGATTAGGAGGAATGCTGGCTACCAGTATTCCATACTGTGGGATACCAGTAGTTAAGAGGTTAGTTTTCTTTATATTTTATTTTATTGTTATTTTTAGAAACTGGGTTAAGAATAAATTTGTAAAATTGTTGTAAATTTGTATAATTAATTGGGTTAACAATAAAATTACTTACTATGGATGAAATAAATTGAACTGCTTAATATCCTGAAAACCTCTAAAAAGTCATATCTTCTTATCTGCTATTTTCAACAGCTGAACATGAGTGTTGCAAGGCATACAAAACAAGAAGTTACACGACATGCTTTAACTCATAACCAGGTTTACTGCACCACTGCCAGAATGCATTGTTATACGAGAGGCAAGAAATCCAATTGTTGCATTAGACTTGCAGAAGCTTCAAGAAGGCTGTTGCATTCACATGAATTTTTCTACCTGCTCTTCCACAAACTATAAGCTTATTCTTCTATCTGCTTCATGTTAATCAAAATAAACCCTTGCAGAACTGGTTTTATTATATGTTTCATTATGTACATAAAAAAAGAAAGATATATATTTGATATAAAGCTGCATTTTTTGGTCCAGTAAGGTTTTGTCTATCTTTTACATTTACAAGTTATACTAAAATCATTCAGAATGATTAGCATTCAGTTCCAGCAGAAGGAACACTGCCAACAATCTGTTACCTAGCAGCAGTAAATATAACCACATAATCAATATAAGGTGAACAAGAAGCGAGGAGCTGAAGATGAAATTGATCAGTAACCTAATGTGTTCTCATTTTAATTAAAAAAAAAAAATAGGTGAAGCTTAACCATCACTGATTTATGTAGATAGTGTGTTATAGCATAAAATTTTGGAATAAATATTTAGGGAAAATTGTAGGGAAATTTATTTACTGTTATATATAAATTTTAATTCCTTGCAACAGTGTTAATAATAAATTTGAGTTAAATATCTTTATTTGCTGCTGTCTGCCAGATGCAAACCATAACATTCCTTAAACTTGAACACTGGGTTTTAAGCCACAACAGCAAAAACTTTCAGAGAAATACATGGAAAGTTTAAAAGCTTTCAACTTTTTGCCCTCATGAAGGGAATTGTATTCTAAATTTCAATGAAGTCCTTGCATGTCTCACATTTGTACGTGCATTTCTCTAGACTAACTACATTTAAAATCTAACAAATCACTGAATCCTTATAATTCTTACTTGTATGAGTTTCTTCCTTCATGAATCAACTAACCCTCTTTCTGCCACGCATTGATCAGATCGATGGTGCTTGCCCAGCATTTAAATGCCAAGTTCAGTATGGCAGTAGGGGTGAAAAATTTTGGACTTCTATGTCTTAAAATACTGGTTTTCAGGGGAAAAAAAATCATAATGTACGTAATTTTAAAGCTAGAATGATAATCTAAACGATGGATTTTTCCAGATAAACATCTATTCAATAATCTATTAACTAGAAGAATTATTGGATAGCATATCACTATCTAGTGCATTTTAATTACAATAAAGAATACTAATTTTTGTATTACAATTTGAGATGAAATATAACACATTTATACATGAATGACATTTAGTACAATAAAATATATAAATAAATAAATATATAATTATAAATAAAATAAATATACCCTTAAAACTAATGTTATATTTTATGAAAATATACAAATCCAGCAATAACAATGTTTCAGGGTTTTTTTTGCATCGAGATTATAAGCTTTTCAGTTATGGTCATAGTTTACCCACACTAGTTTTAACACTATACCATGGGTCTTGCAATTCTCAGTTTACACAAAAAATTAATTATAATTAATAATTTCTGGTGATCAGAAAATTAGAAATGAAACACTAATTAACAAAAATAAATTTCAGTTCAATTAAACATTTCAAGCCATAAAAATAACATTAGCACTGCATTTATTATAAAAATGGAATTATAACGATACTATTTAGTTGTGAATCACTAGTTTCTCTCTGTTTAGAGCACTTATGTAAATTGATGCACTTAGGATGTAATCCCTTTATACATTTTACGCACATTATAATGTGATCTATTCTTTGTTCCAGCATGTAATACTGGTGTTCCTGCTTCTTTGGCAATAATTTCACACCATATGATGGAGAAGAATTATTAATTGTATCTCTAGCCATTTCTCCTCTTTTCAGAAACCACTGAGAGCTTACAGTTTCAATTATTGAAGAATAAAATTGAAATCTGTTCAATTTCTTCCCGGTAACAGCAAAATGTCATTTGAATCAATCCCCCCATTAAACTATTGTAGGCAGAGATCACATCTGGTTTAGTGAGCTGCTGGTTATTATTCCTTAGAGAAGAGTTTACTTGAGACTCTATGGCACTTCTATTAGTAATGAGAAGAATGACCTGAATTTTTGAGACTTCTTTTGTTTAGATTCAATTAACAGCAGTTAAATTATTTTGAATTTTGTTTTGAGTGCTTCCAGCATTCCCTTTCTGTAATTGTTCCTGTGACATAGGTTCTAACAAGCATAACTGTTTAGTAAGAGGGACTGATATGATGAAGTTGTCAGTATAAATATGATATCCCTTGTTTAAATAATTTCCAAGTTGAAGAAGCTTCATAACAACAGTGTAAGCTAGTCCATTAGGTTTGACTGCACACTTTTCATTTGATGATTTTGCCCCTTTATATGCAAAAAGACGTGAACAATATTTTGAAACAGAATTACCAACCATCCAAAATTTTATTCCCCATGTGTGATAATGCTTAATGGGTATATACTGAAGTAGTTGCATGTGACATTTTGCACCTACTAGACTTTCATCTATTGAAAGTTGTTGGTAAGGAATGTAGTGTTGTCAAAAAATTATGTTACATGGTCTAGTAATGGTTGAAAGCTTGCACAGAGATTGTAAGCAATGGAACCAGAGGGAGATAGCTTATTATTGTCAATGAGATGAAAAAATTGTAATAGAAGTTGAAAAAAAATCTAATTTGAGGAGACATTTTCCCAAACCAGGGGGTGCTCAAGTGGTCATTTTGCCCAGTAGTATTTTATAGAGGTTTTCTAATCATTCCCATATCCAATCACAATTATAAATGCCCTACTTTTGTCCACTGTTAGAAGTGGGGCATGTTTTAGGCTGGGAAGTTCACTGAAAGGAAAAGTAACAGGGTCAGGGTTAACAGGAAAAATTTATTTGAGACTCTCAGTGTTGCTGACCTGTTTTGTGTTGCTACTACCAGTACTGCAATCACAGCCATAATCATCACCACATAATTGCCAGTATTCATGTAACGAGGGACATCTCCTCTTTGGGTGTGGTGAGCCCAGAGGCGTCTTGAGGTACACAATCATCACTGTCACTTATAATATTTGCATCGACATCACACTTGTTGTAATATGCCAAAATGTTATCCCTCCCTGGCACAAAAACATTCCTGGAACAACTTACCATGTTCACTTTTACACAGCAAAAATTGAACTAAACTGGACAAGATCAAACACGATTGGCAAGGGTTGGAAAGACCGTCCTTCAAATGACAAAAGATCCCTCTAAAATTCCTTGAAACACACTGTTACAATGAAGAAAGCTTTCTCTTTACAGTGGCATAAAGCACCCATAAAGTGTTTCGAAAGTAGGTTTACAGTCTCACAAACACTGCGTCGATAAGATCGATACTGGCAGTCTTCACTGGGTATAGTATAGTTGATCGACTGTTTTACAGTAGAAACTATTTAAAGGTCTCAGCAGCAAGAGGTTTAGGCATTTTCATAATATACAAACGAATAATCCTCTGTTTAAAAAATTTCATATTTGCATTGTTTTATGGTGCTGATGAATCAAACAATTATACCTTTTCACACTCCACAAATGATTAAATTTCTTCAGACAAATTTCACACTTGCGACTTGTGTGTCTTTATGTTCATGGATCAAATGATGTGATTTCAAAGCTGACAAGTGCGTAAAATGCTTATTACAGGTTTTGCAAGTGTATGGTTTATCACCTCCATGAATAAACTTATGTCTTTTCAAACTTGACAACACAGTAAAGCTTTTATCACAAACTTCACACTTGTGGGGCTTTTTACCCTCATGTATCCAATTATGTGATTTCAAAGATGACAATTGAGTGAAACTCTTCTCACAAATTTCACACTTGTGAGGCTTTTTACCCTCATGTATCAAACCATGCAATTTCAAATTTGACAACTGAGAAAAACTCTTTTTGCAAATTTCACACTTGTGAGGCTTTTTACCTTCATGTATCAAATTATGCAATTTCAAATCTGACAACCGAGTAAACCTCTTCTCACAAATTTCACACTTGTGAGGTCTTTTACCCTCATGTATCAAATTATGTCTTTTCAGATGTGACAAAAGAGTAAACTTCTTCTCACAAACTTCACATTTGTGAGGTTTTTTACCCTCATGCTTCAAATTATGAAATTTCAAAGATGACAAATGAGTGAAGCTATTCCCACAAATTTTACACTCGTGAGGCTTTTTACCTTCATGTATCAAATTATGTGATTTCAACTGTGACAAAAGAGTAAACCTCTTCGCACAAATTTCACATTCATGAGGCTTTTTATCCTGATGTATCAAATTATGTGATTTCAAATGTGACAAAAAAGTAAAACTCTTCTCACAAATTTCACACTTATGAGGCTTTTTACCCTCATGTATCAAATAATGCCGTTTCAAATTTGACATAAGAAGAAAACTCTTCTCACAAATTTCACACTTATAAAGTTTTTTACCAACATGTACCAAATTATGCGATTTCAAAGATGACAACTGAGTAAAGCTCTTCCCACAAATTAAGCACTTGTGAGGCTTTTTGCCATCATGTATCAAATTATGCAATTTCAAAGATGACAATTGAGTAAAGCTCTTCCCGCAAATTTCACACTTGTGAGGCTTTTTGTTCTCATGTATCAAATTATGCAATTTCAGATATGAGGTAAGAGTAAATCTCTTTTCGCAAATTTCACACTTGTGAGGCTTTTTACCCTCATGTTTCAAATTATGCAATTTTAAGGATGACAAACGAGTGAAACTCTTCTCACAAATTGCACATTTGTGAGGCTTTTTACCCTCATGCATCAAAGTATGTGATTTCAAATATGACAAAAGATTAAACCTCTTCTCACAAATTTCACACTTGTGAACCTTTTTATCCTCATGTATCAAATTATGTGTTTTTAAACTGCATAAATGAGTAAAGCTCTTCTCACAAATTTCACATTTGTGAGGCTTTATACAGTCATGTATTAAAGTATGCCTTTTCAAATCACACATATGAAGAAAGTTCTTCTCACAAATTTCACACTTGTAAGGCTTTTTACCCTCATGTATCAAATTATGCAATTTCAAAGCTGACAACTGATTGAAGCTCTTATCGCAAATGTTACACTTGTGTGACCTTTCATCTTTATGAATCAAATTTTTTTGTTTCAGGTATAAAGATCTACTGTAAATTTCACCCCCATTACTACATTTACCAGATTGTTCTGAGAGAACATGTTTTTCTACAGGTGGTGCTTTTATGACATCACTTTCTTGACTTTCACATTCACAAGGATTCTTTCCATAACTGAAGCTTGTGTTTTTCCCTAAGGCTTCAGCAGAGGGCAGTGGTGAATGACCACTGCTATCACCAGAAACTGCTTTTGTGCATAATCTGAAATGTTGGAGGTTTTAGCATTAGGTACAATAATCAAAGAATGAAAGGGAATGAAATTTGAAAAGATAATCTCTGTTTGCTAACAATCGTCAACTGTAGTTGCAAATTCATGTAGAGCAACCTCATAGTTCAGTACAGTCAAAATAACTTTGTTAATCTGCGGTAGTATTAAGTAAACTCTTTCAAATGAAATACATGTTAATGGTAAGACCAGTTTGGTGCTTGGGGCAAAATAAGCAATATGTTACATGCAATGAAAATTACGTCAACTTTCAGGTTTGCTTTAATAACAAATATTCAAAGTAATTCCTGTGTTGATTAAAATTGGCAAGAAAACATTTTTGTAAGAAAGTGGTTATCAACAAGTCAATACTCAACCAGTAGTCAATACAATACATGAAATGTTTTTCACAGATTCTCAAGTATGAATGGAAGATCATCAATACACTACATATTCAAGATAGAATGTTTCAAAGACAGTTAACAGTTTTTATAAACTGTAATGTCACATGAACATTCTTCACCCAGTCTTCCTATAAAAACTCGTGTTTCTATCTACTTAATTTTAGTTGAGATAAACATTTGCAGAAATGGTTTCATTACAAATTTTGTTGTAGGTACAAGAGGAAATTAAATTGAGTTTTATTTATGGATGCTCTTTAACTACTGAGGTCCTTAGCATCCCATTTTTTATTGGGCGTGAAAGACTAGTAATTTTGCTCAGAGACCTCTTTATCTCGCTTATAGGTAGGTACAAGAGGGATACAGCAGGCTGAAGTGATAGGAAAGTTTTTAAAAACATCTCTATATGCTGGCTTTGAAATTCCATACTCTTTCTATGATCGAGTAGAAAGCTCCACCAAAATCTCTAAGGCAGACTACTGGATACGGTCAGAAGATCTACCCAGAGGCAAAGCTTCCCTCAGCCACACCTTCCTTCCCATGGGTTTTTTCCATTAGGTCAGCATCTGAAAATTTAAAAGGGCCCCTTGCTCTTGCAGGGATGGACGTGGATATGCTACTTACATGCATCAACTCCACAACGGGACTATCGAACAACCTTAGTGAGGGCAAAAATGTCTAGCCACCATCTACCAGCTCTCCAGGTTGGTGCTGGAGGACATCTGGGTAGCCCGCATTGCCCTGGTTATCATCAGACATGAGAATCTGCTGAGCCTTAAGTTTGGCACCTACTCTTTCAGAGGAGGCAGGCCACCAAACTAAATTCTCGTAAGATGCAGGTCTTTATAATCGAGGTACAGAGCCATCTGACCAATTTCCTACAGGCTCTCAAAGCATTGTGACCCTTCTTTACTTTGTGCTCCACTTGCTAGTTCTGGCTCACTCCAGCATTCAGGATAATTCCTAGGTACTTAACTGAACCAGATAGTTTCAACATTTTCCCAAAAAAGAAAGGGTTCTACCAATCCAGGCAGCCTCCTCCTCCTCCTCCTCATGCCGATCATTACTTCAGTCTTATCCAGATTAAAGATTCCCTAACATCATTCCTCCAGAGTACGTAGGGACTCCTTATGATCCTCAAAACAATACTGGGGAATTTTCTACTTGCTACAAGGCATATATCATTGTCATATACTTGAGCATGAATTCCCCTTGTGATTCTGTTAAGTAGATGATCCACCACCAGACAGCACAGAGTGGGCAACACTGTGCCTCTCCTCCTTGGGGGCAGTTCCAGGGCACTAAGGTCCTCATGAATCTCACTCCCCACAGTCATCACAACCTTTGGCCTTCCAAGGAGGCAATTATCCAGTTCATAACCACTGGGCCAACTCCTCTATTCTCTAGACACTTCTTAATGGTGCCTAAAGTCATATAATTAAAGGTGCCCTTCGATATTCAAGAAGAATGCCAGGGGCAGTTCTCCACAGTCCAGCTTTCCCTTTAGTCCTACTATTAGCTGGTGGAGAGCCAATTCCATGGATTTACCTGGCCAATAAGCATCCTGAGGGGACTGTATATGGATCTGTTTACCAACATTCCATATCTTAAACGTCTATCTACCAGTCTTTCATCAGCCTTCAACATGAAGGATGTTAGGACAGATAGGACAAAACTCCTTAGGCCTGATTGTCTCTCAGGCTTTGGTATGAACACTATTCTGGCCTGTCACCACAAACAAAAACTTACCTCATGGCTAAGTAGGCCCTGAAAATCCTCACCAGGTTGGTTGTGAACCAGCCTTAATTTTGGATGTTACACTATATGTAATATTCTCCCTGTATATGTATTTTGACATAGCTAGGGGCCTCATTTTGGGAGTAAAATGCCAACTGACCGACCTACCACTTGGAGAGGTAAATAGAGAAAAGGAGTAGCAATCTCACCCAGTGTAAGCATCAGAAGCACTATCGAGAATAACGAAAATCTCCTGAAAGTTTCCCTTTGCTGCTGTAAACATTCCAGAAATTCTCACTATTGTATATAAGTGAGCATGCTTGCAAGTAAGCCAGTTACTCAGACAGCGCATTGTTATTCTGATGTGACATGAAATGTTGCTGTGACATACTATGAGTGCTGCTACTATGAGATATTAGAGAAGTCTTGTGATCAACACCTCAGCAAGGGAAGCAGACAGAAGAAGAAGAAAAAGTGTCGTGTGTTTCATATCATCGCTATGCACAATCACAAAAATTGGAGTGACAGGAGAACTAAACTAAATAACATTAGTGAAATGACAGTGAGAAACTGAACTAAAATAAATCACACTAGTGAAATGACTGAGAAACTGAACTAAACCACACTAGTGAAGTGACAATGAAAACAACTACCACCACCACCACCGCCGCCACCACCACCACTAATAATTTTCTTATAGACTTTTAAAGTTTCAAGCACTGTCAATCTTATATATATAATATTTACAATTCTTTCTAATCCATACAGGCACTTCTGTATTACACATATTTTTAACTTCCTTTGAAACATGTTACCACTTGACCTTTTTTTCATTTGTAGTTTATTGAACAATATTTTGCCCATCGTAAGGGGATCCTTTTCTGTGTCTTTTAACTAAAACATGATTGAAGTGAATAGGAGAACTGAACTAAATCACAATAGTGAAGTGACAGTGAAAACTGAACTAAATCATGATTGAAGTGACAGGAGAACAGTACTAAATCACAATAGTGAAGTGACAGTGAAAACTGAAATAACTCACATTAGTGAAGTGACAGTGAAAACTGAACTAAATCATGATTGGAGTGACAGGAGAACTGTAATAAATCACATTAGTGAAGTGACAGTGAAAACTGAAATAACTCACATTAGTGAAGTGACAGTGAAAACTGAAATAACTCACATTAGTGAAGTGACAGTGAAAACTGAACTAAATCATGATTGGAGTGACAGGAGAACTGTACTAAATCACATTAGTGAAGTGACAGTGAAAACTGAAATAACTCACATTAGTGAAGTGACAGTGAAAACTGAACTAAATCATGATTGGAGTGACAGGAGAACTGTACTAAATCACATTAGTGAAGTGTACAGTGAAAACTGAACTAAATCATGATTGAAGTGATAGGAGAACTGAAATAGCTCACATCGGTGAAGTGACAGTGAAAAGTGAACAAAGTCACAATTTATTCAGTATACACTGGTAATGAAGTTGAGTGGAGCATAGCATGCAGCAAAACTTACCTATGATTATTAGGTTCTGGTATCCAGAAACTTCAGTGCATACATCTGCATAATTACAATATGGCTTATTCAGAGCTTTTGACACCTTCATTACACACATCCACAGTATTTAATAAATGACTTAAAGAAATAAATATAATATACATTTTCTACTGTGATAAACTGGATTGACTGTTGCTTCTAAGCTCTGTATTCTATTTGATTCAGCATTATATCATGGACACCTGTGTGTGTAGGTGTGTGTATAAGAGCTTGAAATAAAATGCAATAGGCTTTTGTTTTTATATAAATTTTTTGTGCAGTAACTATTTTCTCCTCCATGGCATTCTCAACAAAGGCTCAGTAAATACTTTACAGTCTTTTAGTAACTTATGAATTGAGATTACAAGGTGTTTTATAGCCCAAGTATGTCAGAAAGAACAAGGCTTCTCAATGGTGAAAGTACACACAGTGCAAGAAAATAAGATTAGGGTCCCTATGGGAGGTGTAAATATAGATTTTGTAAAAGACAATGTAGCAAAGTGCACCCTGGAGCAAATCTTCATCAGGCAGAATCTAAAAATAGGTATCAGGGAACCCACCAGTCACAAAAATCACCAAAACATGTATCGATAATATATTCATAAATTTAGTACAAACTAACTGGGAGACAACCATAATAAAGCAGGCATAGGAGTTCATTATGGGCATTATTAAAAGTAAATGTAAAAGGTGATAAAATGCAGAATACTTTTGAATATAGAAGGCAAATAAACAACAAGAGTTTAGAGAAATTAAAAATATATTGTAATGAAATAAGTTGGAAGGATGTTTTTGAAGCACAGAATGTAGATAATAAATATGAAATTTTTAATCGGATATTACAAAATGGTCTTAACACTGCAATACAATTACGGAAAGTTAAACTTAAGTCACATATAAAGAGGGAAGAGCAGGAAAAATGGTTGACAAAAAGAATATTAATATCATGGCAAAGGATGAAATTTCTAAATTCAATAAAGCATCGAAATATGGAGGAACAATCATTAAGATACATAGAGAATTACAATTCAACTTTCAGGAACATTATACATGCTAAAACAATGTACAATAAGGGCCTAGTAGTGAATGCTGAAAATAAGACAAAAGTAATTTGGAACATAGTGAATGATACTCATAAGCAGAAAAAAAAACCAAGACAGAAAATATAGTAATTACAGAAGAAGGTAAAGAGACTAGAAAAACCCAAAGGTAATATGCAATATTTTTAACAATTACTATACTAATGCGGTAAATCAGTTGAATACACATAAGGGAACACAACTCGTAAACGAATTAACAAAATAAAACACTCAGAAACAATCTTTGGGAATAGTAGAACCAGAAGAAGATATAGTACAGGAAATAAACAAACTAAAAGCTAAACAGTCAAGCGGACTGGATGAAATATCAAACAAAATGTTAAAATACCTCAAATATGAGGTAGCTGAGGTTTTAACACATATAGTAAATGCATCATTAAATCAAGGAATATTCCCAAAGATATTGAAAAAGGTAATTGTTAGGCCATTATTCAAACAGAAGGGAAGTAATGTAGAAAATTATAGCTCATTACATTATATTCCACGCTATCAAAATTAATTGAGGGTATATACTTAAAAAAGTTACAAACATATTTCAAAAAATTTAACATAATCTCGAAATGGCAATATGGCTTCCAAGTGCTGAAATCAACAACAAATGCAATTAATGAAGTAAATAGTTTTATAATAAATGCATTAAATGACAGAGAAAGGGTAGTTGCAATATTTTTAAGACCTCACAAAGGCTTTTGACTGTGTAAATATAGATATCTTAACAAATAAACTAAAAAACCATGGGGTGCGAGGATTGGCATTAAAGTGGATTACCTCATACTTAAAAAACAGGGATCAATGTGTGGAAGTAAATCACAAAAATACAAATGGCTTGACAGAAAAAATAAAATCAGATTTTCAGAATGTTAGGAAAGGAGTTCCACAAGGTTCAAAATTGAGTTTATTTTTATTTTTAGTATACATAAATGATATATTTGAATTAATCAACAGAAATGAGGGGACAGCAATAGGATATGCAGATGTTGACAATTTTAGTTAAAGATAAAACTGAATCGGAAATGGAAAAAAAAAGCAAATGACATACTAAAGATCATAAAACAATACTACTCCAGTTTAGACATGATATTGAATGTAAAGAAAACTGCATGGATTAATTTTGAACTCAGAAGCTGTTTAACAACCTGCATTAAACCACAAATAGATGGAAAAATTATCCCTGAAATGGAATGTGCAAATTTTCTAGGAGTAATAATAGTTAAACCCCTAAATTCGAAACCATACGTAAGGCATACCATAAAAAAATTGAATAAAGGTATCTATATTATGAGGCAGGTTAGGTAAACAATGGACAATGAAACAGTAAAACAGGTTTACTATGCCTTTATATATTCACATATCAAATATGCGGTAACACTATGGGGGAATATTACAGCAGTGGAAATGAAAAAATTTTTAAACTTCAAAAAAAGACAGAATAATAGGGAACGGATAGAAGACACATTTGTAGAAGTATTTTTAAAAATTTAAGTATCTTAACTGTCCCATGCATATATATATAAGGTAGTTAAATTATATTCAAACCCACTTGCAGTCTCTCTCTCTACTGCGCGAGACAGCCAGCAGTCACCGGGGAAATTACGCCGGTAGAGGCAGACTAAAATCTACCTTATGATACTGGAAATATTGACCTTCTGCTCTCAAACAGGCAGCATATCTTGTGTAAATATTTTTGCTCACTCTCTGAAGCTCAGCAGCAGGAATTCTTGTGATTTCTTGCACAATGTTTTCTTTAAGTTCCTGTAGTGTGCGAGGATTGGAATGATACACTTTGTCTTTTAAAGAACCCTATAGATAAAAATCACAACTCGTTAGGTCAGGAGAACGAGGGGGCCACAAATCAACACTAATTATTCTGTCATCAAACACCTCTCTTATTGCATGTAATGATTCGGCAGCTGTATTTGCTGTTGCAGAATCTTGCTGGAACCAACCATACGATTTCTCTTCTTCTGTCAAGCAATTACAAAATGGCCTCAGAATTAACCTCTGATATCGCTCTGCATTTGTTTCGTATCAAAGAATATGGGCTGTATTATTCTTCTAGCACTTATCGCACACCACACTCCAATTTTCTGATCATAATGAGGCGTTTCATCACAAGAATTTCTGCTGCTGAGTTTCGGAGAGTGAGCGAAAATATTTACACGTGATATACTGCCTGTGTGAGAGCAGAAGGTCAACATTTCCAGCATCTATTATAAGGTAAGGATTTTAGTCTGCCTCTGCCGGCGTAATTTCCCCGGCGACTGCTGACTGTCTCGCGTGGTAGAGAGGGGCCGCGAGTGGGTTCGAATATAATTTAACTACCCTATATATATGAAAGTGTGAAGTATGCTTTACAAGAGCAAAATGTATGAAAGAATTGTATAAGAAACAACGAAGACTATTATAGAACAGCACTAAGAGGTACGTTGAATAATAGGGACTTGGAAACCATGGGAAAAGAAGTGTGTAACAGATTACCAAAGAATTAAAAGAAATAAGTAATACTAAAGCTGCTATGAAAGGAATTAAAAAATACTTGTCTGAGAATGCATATTATAGTATGGAAGAATACAAATATAACTTGTAAATAAAACTTGTAGCACCAGTAAAGGAAAATGTAACACAAGAATCAGGCTTTTTATTGAAACATTAGACAAAAGTCAAGTCTTACCTTGGTGATTTTACTGGAGTGAAGCCCCCATCCTGCAACAGAATAATGCGAACATACAGTTTCACACAATCATCTATACAGCATAACATAGTTGTATTAAAAGCATAAGGTTTGATTTATTTTCAAATTGGTATATGGCACTCGAAATTTGCAGAAACAAAGCTTTGACAGTACATTGTGTAATAGGGTTGAACAAAATGAGCAATGGATAAAATATTTATATCTAAAGAACAGAGAACTATGAAAAGGAATGTTTACTAAAAGCAGATCAGGATCTCTGATTCAGTTAGCCAGTATTTATGAAAATCTACGATACATTCACGTGACTTTCTCCATCCATGACAAATTCAGGTGTATTAGTATTCATAAATAAAGTTAAAATTAAAAATGAAAAGCAAGCATAATAGCAATATAAATGCAAGTTTGCATGCTTGTAATTTAATGGAAACATTCACATAGTCATGTAAGCTGCTGCATAAAGTAAGAGATTGCAAATTTGCTTGTATTGCATGCACAGAGGAAGAAGTTTACATTTCTTTCTCCAAGCATTGCCAGCTATTGAACAACACAAGATTTTATGCCATTAACTGCAATCATGGTGCTTCCATTTGACCAAATGCTGATCACTTGTTTTCTTTGTACAATACTTTTTATGTCCTATTTATTTATAAAGAATGGATGAATCTCCATATTGAATATTATTGGTTGTTTTCAATCTGAAACTTGTACATTCACAAGATTTTTCATGTATACAATTTACGTTATCTATAAACCTGTGCTGATTTTGCAGTGTGTCTAACTTGGAATGCGAAGCTTAGGCTTCCCTCACCTTATTCTTCCATTCCATCCACATTATTTACAGTATGTGTTTTTCCAAGAATAATTTGAAATTAGGCAAAAAGCGCTTTAGTTACAGCATATGGAATCAATCATGTTAAAAAAAAAAAAAAAACTCTTGCGATGGAGACAAAGGGGATGAAAAACAAGAATTACAAACTTTGAAGGATGTCCAGATGATATTTGGGAAACATTACAACTGTACATAGAATATTTTGTAAACAGCTAACACAATGAAAAAAATCTGACAATTGTGATAGATGAGCTCTGCATTTTTCCTGTAAATATGCTTATGTCTATTTTAAGGTAAGGTTATTTACAGAAAGTTCCAAATGTACAAATGGAAGTATATGGTCATTATATTATATGATAACCCTTTCAAGGTATTTCTCTCATTTGTTCTTTCCTCACCATCTAGCAGGACTATGGGCTGCCAATTCCCTCTCAAAAGAGCATTGACACCATGTCTTACTGTTGTTGTTATAAAGGTCCAGCTAATCAGGTGACTTTACAGTAAATATGATGCATCACTTATCTGTGGAAGAACAGTGTTTATTTTAAACACAGATCTGCTCGCTGTGAGCACAGGAAGTTTGTTGAAATGTATCACCTGCAAGTAAAATTATATATGTTATCATCCATGAATTTGAAGCATTGTGATCGGTAATAGAAAAAATAAATTCTAAAAGATTACATTAGGTGATAGGGTTTTTTTGTTTGAGTTTTATCAACCTCTAACATGTCAGCCTAAAAGGCTTATTGTGCAACACATTGGAAAGGACTCCTTCATTGTTTCCCAAAATCTGTTCCCTGAACAAGTTGCACTATCAAGGTTTCAATGTCAACATCCTTTCCTATATCTTCCCTGGTTATGGAAAGAATAAGTCTCTTTCTTGCAGGAATGATCAATCAAAGAAGATGTGTGAGGCAGTTTTCTCATCCTCTCTACACATTCTACAGATGGGTTCATCTACTTTATGTAGATGTTTCCTGAAGTGGCCATGTTCAGAAATTAATGTAGCTACTTTCCTTATTCCTATTCTATCCAATCTCAGGAGAGATGAGGAAAGAGTGTTTGTTGCATGGACCTAAGACCAGCTTCCTGACTTGTCTTTGTCCAGGATAGGTTTGCCACCTAAGTTGTCATTTTTCCCTAATCCATGTTTTTATCATGGTTTTGGCAGTATGTGTACTGATTCCAACCATGTGTTTAGGGTCAACATATGGTTACCTTAGTACCCTTTTTAGACAGCTGATAAGCTTTTTTTCATTTCCATAGATGCCTTAATGCCCCAGCACCCACTGCATTTCAAGCCTGTTGTAAAATGATAAGAGTAATCAGGGCATTCAGGTATTCCCAAACCAGCCTGATTTTACCTGGTCTGAAGAATGCTTTTAAAGCACTTTGACTGTCTGTAAAAATGTGAATTTGTTTATCATGACAACCTTACTCAAGCCCTCTTAAAGCACAGCTCAGGATAGTAAATCCTTCTGCCTGAAAAGCTGTGCAATATTTCCCAAGGCTTACACTAATATTTGTTCTTGGAGATAGGCTATCAAACCTGCACAGATTGCGTCCATATAAAGGATCCATCTGTAAACCACACAAGTTGGCCACAGTCTTTATCAAGTGTAATTCCTTCCATCCAATCATCTCAAGATCCGAGAATTACCTTAAACGGAGGAAAGGAACAGTATTGGGTATTCTTCAGACTGCATACTCAATACTGGAATATCCAGGAAATTTAGGATATAGGTGCGTCCAATTGTTGAACAGCTAACTCTCCAGTTCCCTGTTTGTGCTAGGTGGTAGAGAGTAACACTGGCATCCACTTGTAAATAAATGTCCTTGGGAGGGAGTCCAGCAGAGTCTCCAGTGCAATGGTTGGGGTACTTCTGAAAGCCCTCTAATACAAAGACATGCTAGTCTCTGTAACTTGGTAAATTTACCTGCTACAGTAGTTTGTAGTGTTTTGGCCACCAAATGACGCCATCATAAGATAGCTAGGCCCTAAACATTGCAACATGTAACCAATGGCTGAAGTGTGGCTTCATGCCCCAATTTGTTCCAATAGTGCATTGGATTGTTACAAACAACTATCTAGCTCTATAGTAATATCAATGTGATCATTCCAGAAGGTTCCTTATCCAGTACAAGGCCTAGATATTTAACTGATGCTGAATATTACATGAGTGCATTGCCTAGTTTAAGATTTCCTAGGCCCTTTAAGTTCATCCTGTTGGTGAAAGGAATGAAAACTGTTTTGCTGGAGTTGATGGACAAGCCCTCCTGCAGAGACCAGTTGTGAATATTTCTTAGTCCACGATTCATCATGTCTGAGACTCCATTGAGGAATTTCCCAAAAGTAACCAATGATATGTCATCTGCATAGCTGTGTACATAATATTCCTCCTGGGTCACATCACTAGCTAGCTGCAAGCAGTGTTATAGTCACCGGTTATCTCACCAAGTTGCCCTGTAGCTTCGGACTTGACTGAGTACACAAGACTCCAAAACAGGGGAGAGAGAATCCGCCCCTGTGGGCAATCCCTCGTGGCGATGATCCCCCTTGTTTCCCTAAGGAGGATAGCTATAATTTTCTGCTCCTGAGCATAGAGTTTATCCAACTACAAAGTGTCATTGACTCTGTACTTGTGGAGCCAAAACCAAAGATTCATTGGGGGTGTTGTACCAAATTACTTTTCTTCTGTGAGTCTTAGATGTTGGTAATTCCTTTCTTGATTCTGTGCTATTAAAAACAACACACTATTGTCTTTTTGTAAAAAGGTTTTCTAGTTTTTGTTTATGTAACAAAGCCATGTACAAAAGTCTTAAAACAAATTCTGTTACTAAAATTGCAACTTTTACCAATATCTATCTCAATTCCACCACATTTTGGCAACTGGGACAGAACTGGAGAAGAGAAATGGAAAACTTAACCAGAGAAAGAACACAAATGAGAGAAGTTTTCATGTATGCTGCTAATGTGCTAGAAACATAGATAAATGACTTACATGGCACAAAACAAGAGATTATAGCTAGTTTAAAAATATTTTATGATAAAGCTGAGTGACTGTTTAAAGTGGATGCATTAATTCAAGAACTTCATAAAAGTGAAGCTAAAGGAGATGAAGTGGAAATGAAAGAGTGGGGCGATTGTGAAGCTTAACACGAAAGAGGGTTGACACAGAGAAGCCTCTATGATGAGATTAGATTAGATTGTATTCTGTGAGTTCACTAGCAGCCGTAAAGGCTTGTGAACATAGAACATGTCAAGGAAATGTACAAAAATTACAAATAAACATAAATATTACACAGAATATGGAACATTTGAAATAAATTATACAAGAAGATGAATATAAACATAATGAAACCTTACACAAAACATGCAGTGCTAGGAAAAACTTTAAGTTACCTAAGTTAGTATTAAAGAAATTTGATGGTGACATGGGAAACTGGATTGGTTTTTGGGCATAATTCCAAAGAATAAATTGCGATATAAACTTATAACTGGAAGAGAAATTCCAATATTTATACCAAGTTACAGTGGAAGGATCTTCAGCATGGGAACTTGTATTCGGCTATCAGCCATCGGCAGAAAATTACCCTAAAGTTACTGAGCAGCTTAAAACAAGGTTTGCATGCGATGAGCTCTTATCTGATATGTATGAGAATTACTTCAGTTGGTATTCAACAAAGGTTCTCTGCATAATGAGGTAAGCCTAAGAAGTCTTTATTGGAAAATCAACTGAGAGCTTTAAAAACTTTAGGTGTGAGTGGTAATGAATATGAAGCTATGTTGTTTCCCCTATAGAATCTGCTTTACCTGATGATACACTGACCACTTGGGGCAGGTTGTGATTCTAGTCAGATAAAGATCAGTCTCATATTCTAGAAATACTGCTTAAATTTGTAAGATTGGAAGTAAAGAGAGAAGAGCACTTGGTTGTGGCTCGTACGAGTTGTGGCTATACTGAAAATGTACACAATAAGATACCTACTGCATGAGCTATTTTTTCTGACAGAAGTAGCAAAACTGATAAGTTTGTGTTTGGTGACATGAAAGACTCTCATGTTTCACCAGATTGTTTCCAAATAAAGAGTTACAACCTGAATCAAAGGAGAGATATACTAAAGAAGAAAGGCACATGTTTTCGTTGCCTTAAAAAAGGACATACTTCAAAATGATGTAAAATATTAGTGTAATGTTTGCGTTTTCAAAGGAGTCACTATGTGATTATGTGTCCAAGTTGAATCAATCTGAAAATAAAGACGAGGGTGAGGAGACTAAAACACAAACACTGATATTGTAACTGAACAGAAAAATGAAACACTATTGCAGACTCTCATAGTTGAATGCCATTGCACAGGTAAGCAAGGGTGCTACTGGAATCAGGGCCTCAACGAACATGCGTAAGGAAAGACGGAGCGTACAAACTAGGTCTAAAAAGGCAGGCGAAGAAACCATCACCATCTGTTTGAAAGAATAGAAACTAAACAAAAAATGCACAAAGTGTACTGTATTACGTTACCCAGCATGGATTGATACTTAAAGTGTACGGCTAAAGTCTTAGATCAAGAAAAAATATGTTCATGTATTCCAGGATTAGAGAGACACAAGATTACTATTCTAATCTGAAGAGTAAAAACATTATCCTGACTGAGAGATATAGGATTTGATGTTCCTAAAGTAAAGAAACTCTTAGGAGCACATTCACAAGTTGACTGTTGACAGGAGCTATCTTGATCTAGATTAAGGAATGACTGCAGTGAAGATGAAACTTGGGTGGACAATAATGTGCCAGAAGGAGGCAAGTAGTAACTTCAGTGCTACTGTTACTCTCAACTGTTTGAACATAGAAGATTTATAACATCTAGAAGTAATAGGCATCAGAGATCATATTGAAGTAAAGAAGATCAGTTAGAGGAAGAATTACTACAATGTTTTCAAAAAACCATAAGGGTCAACAAAGAAAAAACATATGAGGTGTGTCTACCATTCAAGGAGAGTCATCCTGAACTTGCTGGGAATGAAGTGGTAGCACTGAAACAATTAGCTGCGACTACAAAGTGACTAAAAGTGAATGGGAAATATGAAGATTATGACAAGGTACCTCAGAGCTGGTTAGTTGCTAGCATAATAGAACCTGTTCCTCCTGACTGTTTAAAAATGCCTTGTCAAGCAGTGATCAAGGAAGCCAGTTCTACTCAAAGCAGAGATCAGTGTTTGATGCTTCAGCAAAAAATGAAGAGGAAATTCCCTGAACAGCTCCCCGGATGAAGGTTCAAACTTAATCAACAGAATTCCTAAAAATGTTATACAATTTAAAAAATATAAAAGAGGTGTATCTGATATTGAAAAGTATTTTTCCAAATCAACCTAAATGAGAGAAATATAAACTTTTTGAAATTCTTCTGGTGAAAGGATGAGCAACCAGTAGCCTACAGAAATTGCAGAGTTGTGTTTGCAGCATCATCAAGTCCCTTTCTTCTTGGTACCACAATAGCATATCATTTAAATAGAGCTCTAGAAGAATTAAAGGAAACAGCAAAAATAAACTGAAGGCTTCTTTTCATGTTGATAAATGTGTCACCAGTTTAGATAAAAGAATAGCTGGTTAAATTTGTTATGCAAGCAGGTGCCTTAATGTCTAGGAAATTTTAAACTACAGGAGTGGACCAGCTGTCCTGTTAGCTGTTCACATGATAACGCCAATAATGAACAGAACATCCATAGTGAAAATATGAAAGTATTAGGTTTACTTTGGAATACTAATTCAGATGAGTTTTGCTCTGACGTCAATGTAGTATCATTACAGATGCATTCTTTAACAAAGAGAAGTTCAGTCACTCAGAGGATATTTGGCCCAATCGGATTTATGTATCTGACAATTGTAATACCTAAACCTTTACTGCAAGAGATCTGAAAAGAAAAATATAAATGAGGTATTAAGTTGACCTATCATGTTGGTTTACAACAAGGATGAAACAAATTTACTTGCTGAAGAAATTGGCATATCTAGACAGATAGCATCAGACATTTCTCAAGTAGATGATGTAATTCTACACATATTTTGTGATGCAAGTAACATGCCTATGCAAGCTATATTTTTCTATGGGTAAAAATAGGACAACATGCAATAGTATACTTTATCTTTATTGAGTGTTGAGCTATTACAATTCATTTGGGCATGATCAGCATCGAGCCCTGGCTCCTAATGCCAATCGTACCCAAGCTTACAGGATTTAACAATCATGTGTGTTGAGTTTGCTTTATTACGTTAACAGTTCCTCATTTTAAATTCAATATACTGCTTAATATTCTTTTTCCATTCCCATCTCACTTCCCTTGCTTCCTCTGATCGTCTTTAAACCTCCACTACCAGTAGGACGTGGCAATTAGATAATACCTTAACCCTCCGTCAGTCGCTAGGGGCCTGAGAGACCCCTGGCATTATATAAATGTTATAATTTTCGAATGAACGCAGCTATGCAATTGCCTGACTAGGACATCTAACATTACACCTTGCGAGATTATTTGCTGCAACGATAACCTTATCTGTTTATTTGTTTGGCTGGAGGAATGAATAATCAGCAGTTACGTGTCGCACAGGTCAACCAGGCCCCGCGCGCCTGCTCTCGTTACATATTGTTGACAGATTTGTTTCTCATTAGCTTTTGTGCAATATTGCTTTACTATTGCAAGGAGCTGTTACTGCTTCATCATGAATACGAGTAAAAGGTACGATCTACAAAATCCAAATGATTTGGAAGAAGTACATCGCCTACTTTGCGATGATGCCTTGCCCGTGGATGACATCTTATATGAATAAGATGACTCTGATTCAGAAGATAAACTCGAAACGAGATCTTTAGATTCAGAAACTGACCATGAAGATGAAGAGGAAGACGATGAAAGCAGCTTGTGTGATAACATGTATTTTATAGGTAACATCATATGCGTATCATAGTAATTCTTCTTCTTTTTCTTCTTCTTATTATTACTATTGACAATACATTCTGTTGTTATTCAAAGGAAGAGATGGAACAAAATGAAAAAAAAACACCTTTGAAAATAACACAGATAAGAGCTCACAATATATTGACCAAACTTCCTGGTGTGGTAGGAGCTGCCAAAAATGCGAAAATGGAAATTGATTGTTGGAACCTTTTTATTACCGAAGATATAGTTGATTTGATTGTTGAAAGCTCAAATACTTACATTAGCAGTGTGCAGCACAAATTTGATTGTGAAAGAGACAGCAGACCTACAGATGTAATAGAAATAAAAGCTTTCCTAGGCTTATTGTACCTGGCAGGATTTTTCGTGGTGGACGCCAGAATATTCACGAGTTTTGGAGAACCGATCTTGGAATTCCTCTATTCCGAATGACTATGTCTGAAAAATGATTCAGTTTTCTAATACGCTGCATTCACTTTGATGACAAAAGCTCAAGACTGGAGCGACGAAGATTGGATAAATTAGCTGTTGTTAGAGAAATGTTTACATTGTTTCTGAACAACTGTCAGAACCATTATTCTCCTGGACAAAATGTCACTGTCGACAAACAGTTGCCGGCATTTCGTGGTCGATGTGCTTTTAGACAATATATACCATCCAAGCCAAACAAGTATGGCATAAAGATATTCTGTTTGAGTGATGCAAAACTGTTTTATACAACTAACATGGAGATTTATTGTGGACAGCAGCCAGATGGACCCAATTTGCAAACTAACTCGGCAGAGGCTGTAGCGCTGAGACTAACTGAACCAATCTCTGACATTGGACAAAACGCTACTGCAGATAATTGGTTTACCAGTGTATCGCTGGTGAATGAATTGCGCAAAAGACAACTTTTTTCGTCGGTACAGTGCAAAAGAACATAAAAGAGTTACCCACTAATTTCACTTCTCCAAAAGATCGCAGACAGTATGAAAGCATATTTGGCTTCACAAAAAATGAAACACTTGTTTCATATGTTCCAAAAAAGGGTAAAACAGTAGTTTTGCTCTCAAGTCTACATGTTTCATCCACACAGTTATCAGAAGGTGCTGAGAAAAAGCCTGAAATAATCCTGCATTACGACACTAAATGTGGAGTTGATGCAGTAGATAAATTGTGTGCTACATACAATGTAGCCAGAACAACGAGAAGGTGGCCCATGGTAATTTTTGACCATATCTTGAACATTGCAGGTATTAATTCTAGGGTTATCTTTCTTGGAAACCAAAATAAATATTCCACAAGGCAGGAGTATTTGAAATCACTATCTTTAGCTTTACTGTTGCAACAGCTACAAAGGAGAGCAACATCTATCCGATGATTTGAAAGGACTTTTGACAAAATATAAACCTGAAGAATCTGGCGTAGATGAATTGTAAAATACACCACTATGCACATTGAAAAGGAAATGATGTGAACCCAGCAACAAAGACAAAATGAACTGCAAAACTAAATATGCATGTGGGAAATGCAACACCCCCCTGTGTTTGAGCAAACATGCTAAAATTATTTGCGATAGTTGCTTAGTCGGGAAAACACGGGTGAGATAGTAGATGATTCTGAGTAACTGAACATTTGAAATTACAAATTGTATGTATACCTGGAAATGGCAATGTATTTCTTTATACTTACTGTAATACAATTTATAACGTATATGTACTCATATTTTAGCTTGTATTTTTATGTTGTAAGATAATACCTATTAATGAAAGCCTTGTACGCTTAATCTAAATAAAGGTAAAAATAGGAAAAAAAGAAGAAAATAAACGAAAAAATAAACAAAAATACAAACAATAACAACAAAAATATAGTGCGGGTCTACCAGGCCCCGTGCGACTAACAGCGTTCTACCAAAGCGCGCATCTGGCGGAGGGTTAAAGAATACTTATTGTGTACCCCATGCTGATCGGCCATAACAACCTTGTTCATTCATATTAACAAAGGTAAACTCTCCCTCCAAAATCTTCTCTGTATTTACCGCTCAATATATCTAGAGCATTCACTTCACAAATTCAAATAAATCTATCACTTGGCTTATCAATACACTTGTCTTTACTTGGTCTGAATTGTTCCCTTCTAGAACATGTTTCATTTCCACAACATATTCATTCTATATTCACATCCCCCTCACCTACTGTAATATTAACATCCCCTATTATTATTACTTCCGTATTCCTGTACTTCTCTCTGAGCCTGTTTTATTTCTATATCTGTGCCACTTTCCTACTCCATAATTTTATTCCTGTTGGCTCCCTTGACGGTCCCGCTATATTTCTGTCCAGAACTAGTAAACTCCCATTGGGTGTCCACACAATACTTTCTTCTCCCATCATTCCATCACTCTGCAACTACACCTCCGCCCTGCCCACAGCCAGATCACGTACCGGTTGAGCTTCCTCCCTCCTGAATGATATCATTTTCCTTGCTTCGCCAGCTGTTGCCCTTACGTCATTCTGACCTGACGTTCTCACTACGTCATCTCTGCGTCTTCTCTCTGACACAATCATCTTCTTTCCGCCAGCCCCACGTGCCGGTGACGTAACTTCCATGTGTCCATCCTTTTCCTCCAGTCTCTGATTGCTCTGACTTCCTTCTGATCTGCATTCCTTCTCTCTGGTCTCGGATGTATTTAGCTGAATCATTTCCTGCTCCTGCAATCCACTGCTCCTTATGTCACTTTCGTATCCAACCACCATGCACCCATCAACCCACAATCGTAGATTCTTTATGAAGGCCTGTTTCCCTTCCATTCTTGCCAGCATCATTTGTTGTATTAAATCTTTCTTCAAGGCCCGTTGTTCCACCGATAAATCTCTGTTTATAAAGGTATTTGCTCCTTTTAGTTGCTTTGTTTTCTTTAACACTTCATAAACAAAGTGTACTGACGTAAATCTTGCAACTATCATTCTGGCTCCTCTTGATCTCCTCACTCTGAATGCTTCCCTAATCTCCCAGCCCTGTAGCACCATTCCAAGCTTTCCTTCTATAATCTCTCTGACCTCTTCAACAGGCCCTACTCCATTCTTTTCTTTCACTCCTGTTATAACTAAATTAAATCTGTGGTGTGTCTCTTCCAACAGCTCTACTCTTCTTTTGATTTTCTGTACCTCATTTCTTGTATCTTGCATTTCATTTTTAATCTCTCCCTTGATATCTATTAGTTCCTTTTGCACTCCATTGAATTTATTTCCTAATTTCTCATGGTATACGTAATGCAAGTCATGGCTAGGATTGCACCCATAAATCCAGGACATATTCCTCGCTTTGAACTTCTAGCAGCTGTTCTAGCAGCATGTATACTCAAACGAAGGACTCGTCATTAAAAAATTAAGTCTATTTTTGGACTGATGTAGCTGTTGTGCTAATTTGGATTCAAAGAAAGGGAAGATTGGAACACATTTGTGGGAAATCGTTGCAAAGAAATAACACACTACAGTGATCCAGAAAATTGGTATGAATCCTGCCGATCTTTCAAGAGGACACAATATAAGAGCGCTTCTAGACAGCAGATGATGGGAGGGCCCACAATGGCTTAAGAAGGAACCTGAAGAGTGGCCTCATCAAAACTATGTTGTGTCAGAAAAAGTTAACCAAGAGAAAAAGAGGTGTGGTTGTTGTCATAAGTACATCAGTTTCAATGAGGAATTTGTCAAACAGCTATTGCATTTTTTGCAATACCCTAAGATGATTTGCATGGTAGCTTGGATTTTAGGTTTCTTGCAATGCTTAGTGAAAAGAGAAGGGAAGAGCTGACTAATGAAGAAATTGAAGAGGCAGATATTATGTTACTGAAGATAGTATAGTCTGAAACCTTTTCATGCTGATAGTACACTCACCAAGAAAATGCAATTATCCAAGGATGAATCTGGATTTTTGAAGATAAAGACAAAGCTAAACTTAAGTGGGGAAATTGAATCTTTTAAGACTCCTATATTATAACCTTCCAGCCATGTTATAGTAACCAGACTGATAATGGAACAACATCACCTGTCACTACATGCTGGGTTAAGGTACTGTTTTCTAGACTCAGAGAAAAATACTGGATAATTAGCATGAGAGCAGTAAAGAAAGCACTAAACAGTAGCATTGTATCTGCAAGTATCCTGTGCAGCATTGCCTAAGGAACGAGTTGAACAAAGTCAACCATTTGAAGTTACTGGAGTACACCATGCAAGGACCCTCTTTTTAAAAGGAAAAGGGAAAAAGGGCTTGGATTGTTTTATTTAATTATGCTGTTTAATGCACTGTGCTCTTGAACTCGTAGAATCCTTGTCTACACGAGAGTTCACACAAGCTTTTATAAGATTCATAGCTCACCGTGGAGGAATGTCAATTATTTATTCTGACAATGGCACCAACTTCCAAGGAGCAAACAATGAACTGAAGAAGTTGGATTGGAATGATATATGAACTTGCTTCACTGTAAAGAATCTCATGGAATTTTATTCCACCTATTCAAGCGTGGTGCAACGGATAATGGGGGAGAAGGGTGAGGATAGTGAAAGCACTTCTACATAGAAGCTTAGGCAAATGTTTATTGGGCTATGAAGAGCCATACACTATTCCTTGTGGCTGAGACTGTGGTAAATTCATGACCTCTGACCTGTTACTGAAGATTCAGATGAGCTGATCCCATTAACTCCAACTACTTTTCTTCAACGTATCATTGGTAGTGAAAACCCCGACCGTGACTCAGTACACAGATTTGCATTAATTCAATGCTGGAAATATTTACAGAAACTATGGGAGAATGTTAGGAAGAGATTCAGAACAGAATATCTAGCACTCCTATACACTGTGGTAAACAGAAGACAAATACTATTGCAGTGGGGGATGTGCTGTTGATTGGAGACAATTCTACGAAACATGTACATTGGCTTATAAGTAGAGTTTTGGAAATATATCCAGGAAGCAATGGAGCTGTGAAAGTGGTCAAAGTGAAGGCAATCAAGTGACTGAGTGAGAGTTCAGCCTCCAGAATGAGTATATCCCTTAGAAGTGACAGCTACTGAAAAGAACAGCTTGTGATCCAAATTAAATTAATATATTTGAATTTGCAAAGTGGCAGGATGTTCCAAATTGGCTTTCTTCTGTGATTTTAAATGTTGGTACTTCCTTTCTTGATTATGTGTTATTAAGAAATTACATACTATCACTTTTTTTGTGAAGAGGTTTTCAAGTTTTTGTTTATGTAATAAAGCAACAGAAAATATAGTTTGTAACTAAATAAGTCTTTAAAGTGGGTGATCGTGGAAAATATACAAAATTAAACTTCTTTTTTAAATGATGCCTCAGCGGTGAGCGATGAGAACTCTCTTCTTATATCCCAGGGCATGTTACAGGAAGATCTCTGGGAGTCCGATGCTGCTGTATTGAAGAAGAAATAAATTTGACTATTCGCAGATCAAACTTTTTTTTTATTCAATCTGTGTAGAATTACTACATCTTCCATTTTACTCTTTGTGAAAGAACCTTTTATATTTCATAATCCTCCAAAATATCATCTCCTAGCTAAAGCATAAATAATTTCCCTGACTACTATTTCAGAAAACTAGCAAACGGCTTGGATTCTAATGATGTACCCCCTAGGCTGCTATTGAATTTGTTAGAACAATTTTTTTAGCAACATCCGTTCATTTGATCTTTCATTTATTCATGGAATCACAAATTTGTGATTCCATGGTCATGCATACTTCTCCTGCCTAGGTTTTTTTTTTTTTTTTTTGCTCTTTTAGGTCAGTTTTATTATTGTATGTATTTTTTTTAACCTTTACACAAACAAATTCAATCCCCCAAAACAGAAATATAGGCTAGATTAAGTCATGCTTAATTTCATAATAAACATAAATTAACAATTATCACACTGACATGGAAAATAAATCAATATCACAATAAATATACAAATATAATGTCAAATGAAATTAATTATATGTTTTCTCACATATATAAACAATCGGGAAAGTGCACTTAGTTTCTGTTTCAATTGCCTGTTGTAATTTTATTTAAATATTTGATGTAGACAATCTTAATAAAATTACAACCACTCTATGACATTGTGTTATTTTGTTGGTGTTTAGTGTCATTTGTGTTACACTGAAGACATTCAGTTTCTCTCCCAATTATAAATCAAATGTTGTGTGTAGAAATCGAATCCAAATGTTATATAGGCATGATGAAGTCATGCATTCAGATGTTTAAGTGACCTTGCCCAATTTTTCAATACATACATGACCATAAAAGGTTATAGTAGGTACATACATAGATTAATATATTTATCTTATCCCAAGTGACCTTATATATTTCTTATTGTGGACATAGTATATTTCACTTTATGTTATAATTCACATTATTTGTTTCCATTATACACATTTCATGGTTACAAACCATATGTGAGACAATCAACTTTTAGTTCTTAATATTTGCTTATGCATAAAACATACCTAAAACCTAACCTATTGTATGGAGGAGAACTACTAGCAACAGTAAACAAGAGACTTAAAAGTAAACTAAAAATTTCACAAAATAATTCACTAAGAATAATAACAGGAGCTGTAAAAACAACACCAATTACAGTACTACAAAACTTCACAAAAAACATGGCCATAGAATTGGATCATGAGTTGAAAGCAATTACTCTAGCACAAAAACTGCAAGTCAATAGAAGCAGATACAAATGGTACCACACAGTAGATACTGTAAGTAATTTAATAACTCAAATAAGCTTCAGAACATATATTAATAACTTAAAATACAAGAATATAATTACAACAAATATAATTGCAACAGAAGTAACGAGTCCAATAGAATATATTGATATATACAATACACAAACAAAACAATATAACAGATGAAATGAGAGCCATAACAATAGCTACGGAAAATGAAAGATACCCAGAAAAAGAATGGCTCCGAATATATAGATGGATCCCTCATCAATAAAAGAAATACCAGTGCAGGAGTATACTGTTAACATTTTGCACAGTATCTAACATTAGATGAAATGACAAACCACTATGATGGAGAATTAACAGCTATAAAAGCAGCATTACAGAACATTTTACATAGACCATACATAAAACAAAAAATAGTCATCTTATCAGACTCAAAATCAGCCATAGATGGAATAGTAAATTACAATAATAAAACAACAAGAAATATTAAAGAAATAAGAAGCCTAATTAAAGCAGTTGAAACTAGAAATCATTTCACTCTACAATGGATCCCAGCTCATGTTGGACTTTTGGGCAATGAACATGCGGATCAATTAGCAAAGAAAGGTGCAATACAACAAATAAAACCTGTAGGACAAATAGAAATAAATAAACATTAAACAACATTTCAAAAGACAGCAGAGACTTGATGAAGAAGATAAATTAAAGGATAAAGATTATAAGAATATTAAAGATAGAGTTGATATACAAAAAATGCCAAGGAAGACTGCAGTGGCTCGCAGAATACCTCTACAAGATAGGATGCCTACTTACACCCAAGTGCACTCTCTGTGAAGAAGATGTCATCCTGAAAAAACAACATCTTGCAAAATGCAAAGGCCTTAAAAGTGATATCTTACAGACTTTATATTGGGAAGCCAGAGGGAAAATGATGCAGATCAATTAATCCCCAGTGCCATTGGTGAACAACAACATATTTGTTTATGCCTCCTTGAAGTACTTTATTTTCATATCACAATTTATTTCATCACAGCAATAAATTTATATATATATATATATATATATTATATATATATATTATATATATATATTATATATATAAAAAATCGTAGCATCATTTAATATATTTTCATAATCTTGTCATTATCATATTCAACTACAATGAAAAGTCCATTTAATTATCTTTACACAACCTAAAGTGGCATATTTTTCTTTATGTCTAAGCCAAGAAAAATTTATGCTTCCATATGTTCTCACGTGATATTATATAAAGCTTTTATGCAATAACAGCCATGATTTTCTTAATACTGTACAAAAAACAACTGTTGCATATTTTAAAGTTAGCCTTAAAGTATGCATACCTGCATCCTTTATCTCTCTCTCTCTCTTTTTTTTTTAATTCTACCTGGGATTCATACGCATTAATCAAGTTGTTTACATTATTTTATGTTAATGGGCTTACCTTGCATATATTTTTTGTCAGTTGAGAAAACTTTAACATTGAACATGCGTTCCTTCTTTCTCCTTGCCAGGTTGCTATGGTTACTGTTATAAATTTTTCAAACATTCAAGTTCGGAGTCCATGTTGTCTAATTTTCAATTTAATGCGATTTAATTTTAATTTGTATTTTTTATTTGCCTTATGTTTCTTTAAACTGTTTTAGCTTGCTTTTATGATATCTCTCTACAATTTTGTTGCTTAAATTTTGTAGTTCGATTACTGTCTGTACACACTGTTAGCTGTGCTGTCTCTTATGCCATATTGATCAACTTCTGAGACGCAAAATTGACCTGGAATTAGTTTCCCCTTTGACTTGTGCTGACATTGCTCATTGTATTATTACTACCGTTTTCCTGTTTGCACAACTGCTCAGTTTGGTTACACTTTCTGTTTCATTCTGCCTTGCTTCCTGTGTGTTTGTTGTTTGACATATATCTTAGTCTTTGTGCCTCCTTCCCTTCATGATCTTTCCTTGTATAGTATCTTTATGTATTTGTATCCTGTATGTCTTGGGTTGCATTTTTGTGCTGGCTATTAGTGTGGTTACATGTGCTTTGTCTAACTTCATTATTTGTGTGTTTTGTGTTCCGAATGCTGTCAATAATTCAATGACATCCAAGTCAATGGGTTTTGCTACTATTAGCCCCATTCACACAGTATCTGGAAAATGTCTAATTACACTAGTGATTATTTCCTGTTCTGTCATACATGGTTCCACCAATTTCCCTTTATTTGCTACTTTCATAAAATAATCGACCAAGATGGCCCTGTTGGTGGGTCATATTTTCCTGTTGCTAACTCTATTCTAGCTTGGTTCTGCTCTGCTGACCCCCAGTACCTTGCTAAAAACAAATTTCTAAAGGATGAGTAAGATTCGTATACTGCCAAAATTAGCCTTAACCATTTGAGTGCTTTGTTTTTCAGACTTTTTCTGACTATCATCATTTTAAAATCATTTGCTATTTTCTTAATCCTAAAGCACTCTTCTTGCTCTTTCAAAAATAACTTTGAATCATCTTCCTTCTAATTATAACTAATATAATTTTCCGGGCTGTTATGCCGTGGTCTGCTGAAGAAAGATTTCCCAGACGTTTCGTCCACAACTGCGGTGGACATCTTCAGTGGCGCGGACGAAGTCTTCTCGGTGAAAGTATCGCAGCGTCTGATGCGTTGGCCGTTGGTGCCGCTCTCTTATAGTGTGGACGCTCTCTGCTGATTGGCCCGCTGGTATGAGGGGGCTGGCGCCGGCTGTGTTGTTGCTCTCTTCTGATTGGCTCGCAGTGTTTTTCGGTTTTGTATGACGTTTCTTGTTTTTGATGACTAGATGCCAGTTACTGTTGAGTTTCAATGCTTCTTCTTTCCTATTGAAATTATTGGGATTTTGTAAATCTCTATTGCTTCGCGTTGTAGCCGGGTATGGTAATGCTTTATGGAGGAAAGAATGTTGGTGTCCTGAAATCTAATAATGTGTTCGCCCTCGGCTTCAATGGCATGTTCGGCGACTGCCGATTTTTCTGTATGGCCCAGGCGGCAGTTTCTTTTGTGTTCGCTGAGTCTGGTGTTAGCGCTCCGCTGTGTGGTACCAATGTACACTGAACCACAGGAACAAGGAATACGGTAAACACCGGCCGATGACAGGGGATCTCGGGGGTCTTTGGAAGAGCGCAGTAGGCTATTTAATTGTCTTGTAGGTTTGAATACTGTTTTGACGTTATGACGTTGAAGTATATGTTCAATACGGTCAGTGACATTTCTGAAATATGGCAGAAAGACAATGGACAAATATACAAATATAACCTCAAATGAAATTAATTATGTTTTTCTCATATATATAAACCCTCAGGTAATTGGACTTAGTTTCTGTTTCAGTATAAAAGTCTTAAAATAAATTTTGTATTATTAAAATAGCCAGTTTTGTTAATATCTATCTCCATTTCGCTAGTTATCAAAAGCACCCTGTATGTCTAGGAAAGCTCTTAGAGCTATTTCCTTTCAAGCCATTGATTCATCCAATCTACTGACAAGACTGCAGCACTGTTACATAGGACTTTGATGGCTGGCAGGCATGTTAGTTTCAATATCTTCAAATGTCTTTCCAAAGCCTTTAAAAGGAACAATGCAAGACTGATCAATCAGTAGGTCTTAGCTTCGCTGTAATTACTACATCCGTGCTTAGGAATAAACACTACTCTGGCTGCTCTCCAGGCCAGAGGACTATAGCAAAAGCTAACTAACTCAGAAGAGGTTACAGAGGATATAAAGCGAGTCGACACCTTCTTCAACAGTGCAGGAATGATACCATCTCCAACTGGTGATTTAAATGGGTTAAATTTATCATTGTAACTACTTGATCTACAAGTTCAGTCCATCTGTGATGGTCTTGGTCAAGAGTTTTCACAGTGGCCTGTGATTCACAGGTCTCATCATATGCACCGAAGGGAGAACCTTGAGTGTATCTTAGATGAGCATGTATAACCAACTGCTCCTACAGGATTTATGGATTATGGGTCAATACTCTTTGTAGCCTAGCTGTCTCTGACAGTCTAGATATTTCCTGACAGAAGGCTTGCCAGCAATATTGTTTGGCCATACATATATTTTATTACAATCTGTAGCTTGTATGGTACTTCTTCCAGTTTCCAGTATTTTTTTGTCCTTGTTAAAGAGATGTCATACTCTGCCTCTCTTTTGTTCCTGGTCTTTAATCCAACATGTCACTTTTTTGGATTTGATCTGTTTGCATGGGGCAGTTTTCACAATTGTCATGTGTAACTTCTTGAATTGAATAACAACCTTGTCAATGTTGGCAAAAGATCTAATCCTATCAATCTGCTCAATCCTATCTGAGAGATTCTGCACATATGCTCCCACCAAGTTTCCTGGGATTCCTGTAGTGATTAGCTCTTTCAACTACATTAACATTAAAAGATATATAGTTATATTCCAAAAGTGATGGTTCATCCAGAGCCCTCAGATTAGTGATCTGAGTTGAAATATACTCAGTACAAAACGATAATTTCCTGCCAAATGGGATTTGCAAATGTAGGTGTTACCAACCTTTAGCATATATAAAGTACTGGAGAGTAGAAAATCTAAAGGTATTCACCCCTTTTATTGATGACTTTGCTGTCTCAGATTTCATGATGAGAGTTGGCATCTATCTGAAGATGGTCTGTTCCCCTCTCCAAGTGCAGTGTGCGACCAGCAGCTCTAATTCCGTAGTGAGAGCTTTTTTATTTATTTATGGACACTCCTTAATTACTTGTTTTTAAGTGTCCCATTCTATATTGGGCGTGGATGACCAGAAATTTTGCTCAGAGGCCTCTATCAGGCTTGAGGTTCACGGAAGATATCACAAGAATTCCTGCTGCTGAACTTAGGCAGGTGAGAGATAACATTTCTGAGATATTCTCCTGCTTGAGCGCAGAAGCTACACATTTCCAGTATCTACTGTAAAGTAAAGATGTTAGTGCATCTCTGCCAGCACCATATCACCGGTGACTCTTGGTACTCTCGCACAGTGCAGGTCTACAAATGGGTTACAACATGCTATAATGACCATACGTGTAAAACATATTGGGAAGGTAGAATCACATTGAATTCTGTGCTATAACATCAACATAGAACCATTTTTGCAGAACTAAAAGATAATAATTTTTCCATGTAATGAGTACTCTGGGTGAAAGGATTTCTTGAAAATCTTGTTGCAACCTTAGAAGATGTTGGTTGACTGATTTTTGAGATTACCTTACATACGCACACACTCTCTCTCTATCACAACACATACAAACTTTCTCTCTTCATAATATTATTAATAACAACAAAAACAATAAATTCAAATGGGTTTTCAGAAGAATAGTTTTCTCTCCATAGTCCAGCCATATATGAAATATATTCATGAACATTTTATTTAATTTATAGCACAGAGAGTTGGGATAATTGGACTGTAAAAGTGACAATGTTCAGTACAGTATTCATATACTCATACATAATATATACCAAGTATTATAAAGGGAATCATGAATCTTGTTTTTTCTGCAGGGTACAAACTATAAGACATTTCCAAACATTTTTTCCCCTTTCAATTTTATTATCAAGTATGTTTTGTCCATAGCAGCAGCCTGCATATGCAGGAAGCTGTGTTTCAATGAACAGTTAATACATATGATCAATTGAGGGTATCAACATACTCATGTCCAGATTCCCCATAGTGTTTTTTAACTTTTTGCCTAGTTTTCCACCCTAGTTTATATTAAGGTCAGCTAAATGTTTATCCTTTATTGCAAGTAAAGTTAATTATTTTTATTTTTTAGGCCTTGCAGTTCTGGGGTAAAAAGAAAGACAAACTTTATAATGGGGGCTGTCTATATTTTCAATGACTGAATTTCTCTTTGATTTCATTTAACATTCATTTCATTTTTCTTTTTCAAATTGGAGGAAAGTGTAGTTGATTGTCACACACTGCAATATCAGAGCATGTTTTTGGTATGATTTCAACAAAAGTTTCCTCAAGTATCTTATATTTTCAAGATGTATCACCATTACTTTTAACCCTTTAAACATTCCATCTGACAAACACTGTACACAAACTATCTATTATTATTAATTTCATATTGCATTACTAAAATATTTTATCAAGTAATAATAAACAAAAATTTTAACTGTAAACTTCCTGTAATAGATTTCACATAACTTACCTTAATGTCATCACAAAACGATGAAGCTTCAATTTCCAGCCACCAAGGTTCATCTTTAATTTCTACTTTGTGATCGATTTCATGATCACTGTTGTATTTCTTAACCTTCATCACAGGATCATCTGGAAGAAATTCTCTCTTGTTCTGTGAACCAATTTCTATTTTTGAATCTATCTCGCAGTTTATGCTGCATGTAACAGTTTCGGACCTAATCTGCTTTGCAAGATGTTTGCCAAAATATTCTCTCTCTTTCTGTGAACAAAAGTCTAGAAAAGATGTCTCCAATTTAATTTCTGTTTTGACTGCTGCTTCACAATCATTGTCCAGAAACATAGCTTCACTGTTTGGCTTCTTGATTGTAACATCATTGGTAAACAAATCTCTCTCATTCTGTGAGGCTACATCATCTGAGAGGGGATCCTCTTCTTTGATTTCTATTTTGGTATCCATTTTACAACTGTTGCTGCATCTGATGGTGCTAAGTCTGTGAAAAAACAAACATATCATGAATAGCAGAACAATGGTAAGCCAAGTGTAATGGTAATGAAACAATGCTGTATATAGTTTTGGTGTGTCTGTTACGGTTCCACCTCCACTCCCCTATCTGTAGTCCCTGGCTCATCTCATGTGTCTTCTAACATTATACACTCAATAACTTATTTTTTATTTTATTTATTTAATCCTTTGAGAACAACTTACATTGTTTTTGGACACGTCAGGATTGGATATGTAGAAATTTTACATTACAGCATGTAATACTAAAATAATTCTTAATAATAATTACATGTCAGTTTCTTTACAAAAATACTATGTCACAGAATAACAAAATTAAATAATCTATGTACTTTAATTATGTGATTATGGAAAACATGGTTCATTTAAATAGTCATTTATATGTAAATATTGCCTTTTTAAAAGTAGCTTTCTTAGTTTACCTTTAAAAGATTCTTTATTTAAGTTTTTTATTGAAGTATCTAGTTTGTTACACATTGAGATACCCAGATGGGAAATGCTTGCTAGGCTTTTTGTAAGCCTGTGGTTATTGAGACTTCTTGTGTCACAGTTATGATATTCTTAGTTCTTATGAAACATAGTTATATTATTATGAATGAAGTTTAAGGTTTCAAAAATATCTAGGCATGAGATAGGCAAAACTTTAAGTTCATTGAATATGTATCTACTTGGTGTTCTTATGGGTACCTTCAGAATTGCCTTTAAAATTCTTTTTTGAAATTGTGAGAATATGTGCTGCTTTTGGAGAGGAACCCCAAAAGGAGATGCCATAGCTAATTTGGGACTCAACGCAGCTGCGATACACTATCTTTAGTATTTCTTTGGAGCACACATTAGGCAATTTACAAACAGCGTATCATATTTTGTTCAGTTTGACACCTAGTTGTAGTATATGGGTTTCCCCACAAGAGTCCGTTATCAATCCAGATTCCCAGGAATTTTGTTACACATTTTTTAACTATGGGAGTTGATTTATATATAAGTCTAAATTATTGTTTTTTGACTAGTTATGAAAATACAGATATATTGTTTTTTTCTACATTCAATAAAAGTTTCTCTGTTAGCCAACATTGTAAGCTATTATTTGCTTCATTTCTACATTCTGGAGGGATGATATTTCACTGCTGAAGGCTAGGTTTGTATCGTCTGCAAACATTATTGTATGCACTTTTGGAATGTTCAATGGAAGATCGTTTATGAAAATAAGGAACAATAGTGGTCCAAGGATTGAACCTTGCAGCACTCCATGATTTACGTGTAGTGTTTCTGATTGAACTGTGTCAATTTCTACAATTTGTATTCTATTTTTTTAGGAAGGATGCAAACCAATCTTTTGCTATTCCTCTGATTCCCAAATAATCTAATTTGTTTAGCAAAATGGCATGATTTACTAAGTCAAAAGCTTTAGTGAGATCTATAAAAAGTCCAAGAGAGTAGTGTTTTTGTCATCTTTTGCATTTAGAACTTGTTTAATGAAACCAAATATTGCCTCATTAATAGATTTGTTCTTTCTAAAACCAAACTGTAAAGGAGAAAAATAATCGTTTATTTCTAAAAATAAAGTAAGTCTGTTGTACATTATTCTTTCAAGAGTTTTTGAAAGCACAGGCAGAAGTGATATGGGCCTGCAGTTTTCGATGTTGCTTTTATCTCCCTTTTTAAAGACTGGTACTACCTTTGCCATTTTAAATGCATCTGGATAGACACCTGAGGAGATGGAAAGATTACAAATGTCAACAAGAGGATTAATTATACTGTTTGCGCATTTCTAAATAATAAGGCTGGGAATTCCATACACACCAAAGGAGGATTTATTTTTTAAGCTATTTATTGCATTTATTATTTTCCGAGAGTCTAATGGTACTATAAACATTGTTTTACTACTCAAGGGTATGGCTGTAGAATGGCACTTTCGGTATTTATGCGGTATTTATACACGGGGGCTTAGCAAGCCCCGAGCCAATCAGAGAAGACCCCCCCGTGTATAAATACCGTATCCCGGACAGTCGACACCTCAGACACAACTGTACCTTCACCAAGAAGACTTCGACCATGCCACCAATGATGTCCACCGCAGTAGTGGATGAAACGTCTGGATCCAATTACTCCAGCAGACCACGGCAAATCAGCCCGGAAGACTCTTTTAGAATTTCTCTTAATTGTCCCATATATACTTGCCAAGTTTATTAATTTTTTTTTAATAGGAGATATTGCAACCCAGATCATTAAATCTATTCACCTGTTCAATGGGTTTATCAGCCATATATATTTTGGCTCTTAAGGATTCTAACCATTTAATATATTAAAATTGTAATTTGTTATAATAATGTTTAATTGGTATAAAGCCTTCTGTAAACCATCATCTGAGCTAAATAAGTTTCCAAGGTCATAGGTTCAAACCCAGCAGAGGGCAATGGATTTTTTTCGGGCGTAAAAATCCTTAGCGTGGCTTCCTTTGAAAGGGAAGTAAAACTGGTGGTGCCGTGTCATAGATTTACAGCATGTAAAAGAACCTCAAGCCTGATAAAGAGACCTCTGAGCAAAAATTACTGCTCTTTCATGCCCAGTATATGTAGAATGGGATGCTAATGACCACAGCAGTTAAAGAGCAACTATAAATAAAGCTCAATTTCTGGTTGTTCACAAAAAGAAATGTCTACAATGTGATTCCTTACTTTAAAATGTGAGTCTAAAATTACCTACCAATTATATATGGTATCATCAACACATAAATTAAAAAGGGATGGCAAAAGAGGACATTCCTGTCTTACACCTCTATTTATGGTTGCTGTTGTATCTTTCTTATTTTGCATTCCAGTTTCTATTGTTATCTTGTTCTCTACATATAAACTTGTTATTGCAGATGTCAAATGTTAAGGTACACATTCCTGTTTTCAATATATTCCACAATTTATTCCGGTTAACTCTCTCAAATGCTTTTTCAAAATCCATAAATAATGTGAAAGATGGTATATTATATTATCTATGCTTTTTAACTATTTAGTTAATAGTAAATATACAATCTGAACAAGATCTGCCTTTCCTGAATTTATTTTAGACTTCTAGAATAATATTCTCCATTATGTTCAGACAAGTTTTTAATATTGATGCGTAGATTTTGTAACAGGTGCCCAAAACATTTATACCCCTGTCATTATCACAACTATGGCGGTCTGCCATTTTAAAAATTGAATATATTTTTGCCATTTTCCATTCTTCAGGAACATAACTAGTCTTCCAGCAAATGTTCAACAAATTTAAGAGGCACTGTTTTAGTTGAATAGATGCATATTTAATTAATTCATTATTAATATTATCAGTACCAAGAATCTTTTTGTTTTTACAATGTTAACAATTATTAATTCTTTGAAAGAAAGGGACCTGCATTTTCATCTTGTAATGTCGCAACTATTTCCTCATCATCTGTTTGTTCTGTCCAGAGATCTTTAAAATAAGATAACCATTATCTTCTGATATTAAGTTCAATTTCAGATTATCTTTATTCTGGTTATTAAGATATTATATCTTATAGGCCCTGCCCATGCACATCATGTTCTAAGTTGCTGATATATTTTTCCCAATAACTTCCTTTGATTTTGCGAACCAGAAGGGCATTCCATTTTTTATACTCAAAGTTTGATGTGTTCTCATATGCAAACACTAGGTATGCATCTTGTGTTTTCTTTAACAAGGTTTGCTGTATTACCATTCCAAATACTTAAATCTATTTCTATTATGTCTTTTATTTCTTGTTGCAAGTAATTCTGAAGCAGCCTGTATAATTGTAATATTTAATTCATTTCATTTTTCTTTAATATTTCTACTTACAGGTTTTTGTTTCAGATACAAATTTAGCCATTGCTGATAAAGATTTCTAATAGATTCATCTTGTACGCGAGCTTTTACGGGTTTACACATTGATTTTTTGTCTTACCTATTGGTAAGTAGCGGAAGTGTTGCATTTCACCCAATTGATGTACCCTGAACCCAAAAAATTAAAAATTAAATTAAATTTAATTTTATTAATGGACATTTTTAACTACTATGGTCCTTAGCATCCCATTCTATATTGGGCATGAAAGACTGGAAATTTTGCTTCAAGGCATCATCATCATCAGGCTTGAGGTTCTTTTACGTGCCGTAAATCCACAACATGGGACTGTTCTTCACTTCTGAAGGAAGGCATGCTATTGATTTTAATGCAAAAAAAAAAAAATCCACTACACTCCTGGACCTCAGGAACTAGGCTAGAATGGCACCCCAAAAAATTTGTTTAGCATGTATGTTGGTATTTAATTTATCATGTTAAAAGAATACTACGTGAAGATTTTCCATGATAATGCACAGCACAAGCTGACCAATACATGCACACTGTTTAACCTTTTATTTTCTCAAAAATCACTCTAAAAATTTTGATTATAGGTCTTTGCACGACATAAAATGTAAGCTGTAGACAAAATCTTAGATGTCAAGATTCAACAGAAATACATGGTTTGGGGCCTCCTGAATAAAAGAAAAGTATATTTTTAGAAAAAGAAAGCTCAATTGCATAACTCATAAATGAAAAGTCTTTTACATAGCAAACTTGATATCTAAGTTCAGCATCTTCCAAGGATGTGACAGATTTTCAAGAAAAATTGCCCACCACAAGCTACCCTTTTATGGAAAATGTTTAAAAAATTTGATTTTCTCAAAAACAGCTCTAACAATTTTGATTAAAATGCCATATGTTTAACAGATTTTCATGGAAAATGAAATATTTATTTTTAATTTTCTGAGAATAACCTCGGAAGACAAGCTTATTATGAATGAATTTTGTATAATTGGTAAACCATAAGATACACAAAATCTTATGCACAACAAATGCAGCTCGGATTAAAGCACACAAATTGTCATATATTTATTTATTTATTTTGTGAAGTTAACTACTTCCAAGATATTCCTTGTTATTCATTTGAATTTTCAAATACTTGCACTTTTTTCAGCTGGGAAGTCATTCGTTTTCTTCTCATGGTCATGCAAAGAGAATGCAATTTCAAAACCTGAAATAGCAACCTGCAGCCTATCACTTTAACCTGCTGCATCCTTACAAATGTACAATGAAAATTTATCCTATTAACATATAGTAGATAGTAGAACAAGCTTTTGTGACAATAGTTTTTAGAAGAGTGGATAGAAAAAGTCATGAGAATGCAAGACATTAGAATTTCTTTTTCTATCTACTTTATGTTAATCAAGATAAACCTTTGCAGGTATAAGGGAGCTAAAGAAAAGCAAATTGATAGTCAAGAGGTTTAAAAGCATACTACTATATGCTGACCTTGAAATTTCATAGTCCTGCCACAATGTCACAAAATATAATTGAATAGTGACAGAACTTTTAAAAATTATAAAATGTTGAGAAATTCAAACCAATAATAAGGATATCTCGGAAATGCCTGATGCCACAAGTAAACTTATATGAAATAAAAGGGATCTGTGTTTTTGCCTGACTCTTAAAGTTTACCAGTTATACAAAATTACACGTATTTCCTGCCAACTGAACAGGACTTCACAGACTACATTCAGGAAATTCAAGTTGTACATTTTATTTTCTACATAGATACTTTAAATATATGGTATTTTAATCAAAATCATTAAAACCATTTTGAAAATTTTCAATGTGAAGGGTAGTTTGGGGTGGGTGGGATTTTCTAGAAAATCTTTGCATCGCATCTATGGCAGTTACTGAACTTGGTACTTAACCAGCATTGTCTAGAGTCATGCTCTTCACAGACATACATGTGTGTAACTTTTTGTAAAAATGCTCTTCTTGGATTCAGAGGGCCTAAAACATGTATTTTGGTGAAATCTCTACATACAAGTTTAAAGTGGAATCAATATTTCATCTACCTACTAGGTATGTAGTGAAGAAAGTAAACAATTGGTCGCTGTATGCTGGCTTTCCAATCACATGACAAAAAACTAAAGAATGGTTACTTGGTACTTAAAATAAGTATAAGTATTGCAAAATTCTAATAATCAATTAATATTTTGTAAATTGTTAATGCCACAAAACATTTCATATTAATAGTAAGAGTTAACACGACCTAATTTTTTTTTGTGTCCCATAAGCTTCTGTCTTACAGTTGACCAATTATAAAATGTTACTCAAAATACATTCAGAGTGGAGCTCGCTTTGATGGCCTATTCTCCCCTCATACTCATTCTGTGTCATTTCTATCCTTAATATTGTTTGCACAAACATTGGTGGCTCTTCATGATGAAGTCTATGAATTACAATAATCACAAAAAGCCCACTATTGGCCAAATGGTAAACTAATCAGTAATGATAAGTATGGAAGTTGAAATCTTTAACTACTGCTGCACATTAAATTCCATTTACCTCAAGACAGGATGTGATACATGTTATACAGAAACAACTCACCTCACAGAATTTGCAAGTCCTCTGTTGTCAGAATATAAACATATCGTTTACTTCTGCTGCTCTGCAATCCTTACAAGAAAGGGAAGCTTCAGGAACCACCAGCAACCCTTGAAGACACATTCACCAATGCAAGTATCTACATAGAAAACATAAAAAGCATCTTAAAACCGAAATTATATTAATTTTGTGCAATGGCTCTAACCATTATGGCAAAAAAAAACTGCAAGCCACTACCAACATAATGTAAACAAAACAATAAATATGATGTAGTTAATTTATCACTTAAATTCTGCATTTGTTTAAAACTACACTTTCAACAATGGCAGGTTCAATAACAGTTATGTTGATTGAAAGATAAATTTGGAGCCTTTCAACATTTTAAAATTGGGAAAAACAATTAAAAACCTGATGGCTTACATTCACATAGGTTTCTCTAGCCACTATTATTTATTTTTAAAAGCTTACTGAAAAAATTAATATCTTTAAAACTCACAGTTTATATCAAAATTTATTGTGGCAATAATAATTTCCGAGATGTTCTTCACTATTAGTTTCAATTTTCCAATTGATTTTGTCATACTTTTCTGAAGTGCTAAATAACCATCGTATTATGTGTTATTCAAAGGCTGGAATTTCAAAGCCAACATATAGCAAGCCACTGTTTAAACATTTGACAATTGCTTCAACTTCCTGTATTCCCTTATATGTAACGAAATGTGTAATAAAATTGTTTCTGCAAACTTGATTAACGTTGTTGAATTTCAAGTGAATATGAAAACAATTTCCACAAGCAAATTGTGGCTACGAGGCAAAGCATGTTATATGGTTTTAAGTGCACCTTGGGCTCAAACTTTGCCATACAATGAGACGTATTTTCAATACAGGAATGTAATTATTAGAATTTTATTTCAAGAAGAAAATTACAAGTTAAAATTGTTATTCTTTAAATACAAACATTTCAAATAAAACACATTGAAACAGTATGAAATTTGATTAGTTTTAGACAACTACTTCCAATACCATACAATGTTTATTTACTTACGTGTGCGACAAAAATGTCAACATGGTTGAGTGAAGCAGTTATGGCCAGCAGAGTGATAACAGGGCATGGATAATGTACAGCGCTTGAGTGGGAGCCACATTCACCACACATGTGCATTTACAATATTATCTTTATTACTTTCATAGCATTATTAAACATAAGGAACACTGTTGGCATTGTGATTAGCATATTTAATTATATTTTGTCACCTTTGTTCCATATTAACATGTTACACAACTCTCATCACATGCATCCAACTCGAGGCATTATGGTAGCGTTGCCCTTCTGGTGCCAACATTGGGGGCTCTAAGTCGTAAGGCATAGCCCAGCATTTAGGGTCCTAAAATGCAAAGTGTAGCAGAGGGATGTAAGTAGAGGAGTGGAGCATGGAAAACAATGACACAGGACATAATCATAGGATCTGTGAGGCTAAATCCCAATGATCCAGGATTGCGCATTACCATTTATTCTGGTGGTAGATACAGGGAGCTGCTGCGTTAAGTAGAGGGTATTTTGCAACTCTTACATGGAGTCTTAAATTCGCTACGTTTTCATATGTTGGTGGCATTCATTTAGCGACCTTTTGTTTACTTTGGTTCAACCAAATTGGTTAATATTTCCTCTCAAATGTCGACAATTTCTGCTGTGTTACTGCAATCGCTTGTGTGAACAAAATGACTTACTACAGGCAACACCTCCTACTTTAATACTTCACTACCACAGGATTATTATGCATATTACTACTCATCGATTGCGTAAGTATTTTTACTGATTTTACCCTCTCGGTCAACATTAAAAATCGAAGCATAACGCGACGGATACTGCAATTAAATTTAAAGTTGGTATCCTTAAATACCAACCTACGAGAGTAGAATTTCTATGAAGTGAACAGATTGAGACACGAATTGAGATACCTTTATAGTAGGAGTTGACACGATTCGAAAAGGAAAATACGCCAATATTCTTTGCCCATTCCGATTTCAAGTTGAGATCTTATTATAATACACATAAATGAGGCTACTTACACGAATGTTGGAGTACTTGCACAATGTTTTATCACCAAGATATATCTTTCACAGCTTCAAGTTACCGTTAAAGATATTTGTACGCCATTTTCTTCTTCGTCTTCTTCTTCTTCTTCCTTCTTATTTAGAGACGTCCTGAAGACCATATAGTATATCCTCTTTGACGTCTAATTACCCTATCCGTAATAATAGTTGACTATTCCCAAAATCAAATGGCTAAGTAATCCTAACTTATAATTTGATTTTACATTTACGGATATGGGTAATAATTTTTTTTAAAAAGCATTATTGGATCATATTGTATTATATTAGTTATTTTAATGGGCCCAGAAAAACCTTATTTGTACAATTCTAATAATTTATTATTTTGTTGTTCATTAAAAGAACATCCAAATAAAATGTGTTCTAAATTACCAAGATTGCCACATGAGCATTTGTTATTAACAGTTTTGCCTAATTTATATTGAAAATTGAGGCAGTATATTATAACACAACACTGAGAATGCCAGAGTGATTGTAGTGTAAATTAACATTATTGTATGACAATGATTTTAGATGTTTGTTAGCTATAAGCATTGTTAGGAAATAAATTTACACGGCCTCACTGAAACTGACAATAGGAGCGAGTAACAATGAATGGAGGGGGAGAGTTATTTACCAATTAGAAGAGACAAACAAATGACGTCAGGGTAGCGTGTCTTTCTTTAGAAATGGAGGGAATATCTTCCCTAGAGCATATGTGTTTGTAATTTTGATTGGCTTATAAAACAGACGCTAATGTTGGCGCGATTTAGTAACCAATATCAGCTCTATTATAATGTTTAGGCATATCGGGGTGAGGGAGTATAAATTCTTGAGCCATAGGCAAGTATCCCGCAGTTCTACAGAATCATTCACAGGGTAAACGTCGCGCAGATCTAAGAAATCTCTCTCGCGAGTTACACGTCAGGCAGTTCTAAGGAAGCATTCACGAAGTACACGTTACGCAATTCTACAGAATCTCTCGCGTGTAAAGTTAGTTACAAAATGTGAAATACGCGAATTAATACTGCGCGGCAAATAAGTGTTTATAGTTACATTCGAAAATATAACAGTTTCAATCAGGCGTGTATCAAGATTAAATATGTGAAATTAATTAGTGTGACGGCAATAAAAGTGTAAAAACAAATTCTTTTATCAGTGTTATCTTTTAGTAACAACTCCTTTTCGTTTACACACCCTGTTCAACAGATATTTGCTCGACTGAATAATAATAGCTAGCCGGAGGACAAAGAACCCAAAATTCAAAATAGTAAAACAATAACAGGCCCCAAGTAAATAAAAAAAGATAACACGAACATAATACAGCGACAAAATCTGGTGTAGAAGCTACTTGTAATCTTATTTTGGACATAACCTTAAGGTCTTCTTTCTTAATGTTGATATTACAGAACCAAGGTTTATTAATATAACACTTCATAGAAGAATCCAAGTTATGAGAATAATTATCACACCGTTTATTAAGGATAAAGAATTTTGCATCGTTTAAAGGAAGTGGTTCTGATGAAAAATTTCCTTCATATCTTGCAGTTTTTGCCAAAAAGTCTGCTTTTTCATTACCAATAATATTTTTATGGCCTGGGATCCATATCAATTTGATTATTATTTTATCAAGTAGAGCTTTATAAATCAAAACTTTGATTTCCACTTCTAAAAGACTAATATTTTTCTTAATAGAGAAATTTTGGAGTTCCAGGAGAGATGATTTGCTATCTGTGAATATAATATTAAATTTATATCTATGTTTTCTGATGACTTGAATAGCTTTCTTGATGTCCAACATTTCAGCCGAATAAATGGACCATTTATCATTTAATCAGAATTGAATCATTTAAATTATAATGATATATAGCTACTCTCACTCCTTCTGATATCTTTTTGGAACCATCTGTGAAGAATAAATTCCATGTCTTCTTAGGAAATTTCTGAAGAAAATGTAAAAAATATTGATTGTGCTATGACTCTATATTGGAGAAAGTACTAATATCAATATCCAAACTGTTGAAGAGTATCTTCCAGTCGACACAGTATCGAGTATGACGAGAAGTGACTGCCAGGTTTGATAATGAATTATATTTTGTCCAGACATGCAATTGTGATCCAAATTCGTAATTTTCTAATTTCTTCACATGAATTGAGGTACTAATTTGAGACAACAGAAGGAAAAGTTCATCTTCAGAACAATTGAATAATTTGGAGGGAAATTTATAATTTGAAATACGTTGAGTATCTTGATATTTTTTAAATCCAATTTCTTTTAATGTGAGATGTATAGATGAATTACCTCTGATAACTAAAATTGTTTTAGAAACATAATAAACTGCCGAGTTAAGTTTTCGAAGAGAACTTTTTAATGGATTACGGGTTATTAAACAACCATATTGTATTACTGAGCTGATGAGGTGGAAAAAAATTATCATAGCTTGAAGATGAGCTCCCCAAGAAGAGCCAGAAATATACTAGAAAATATGAGATATACTTTTTATTTTATTAACTATATAATTAAAATGGTATTTCCAATTCAATTTATGATCCAAGATAATTCCTAAAAATCTTACACATTGATTTGGTTGGAGTATTTCATTTCATACTTTCAGATACAAATTGGGTATAAATCTTCCTTTTTCAAATATTATCCTTTTATCTTTTGGGGATTGATGTTAAGTCCCAATTCTTCTAACTGAAGGATACAATTTTATTGTTAACCAAATTCTCAAACTCTTCATTATTATTTTGAAGTTTTTTAAAATCGATATGTTAATATATAAAAATATCATCTACATAAAATAATAAATTTGTTGATGCTGATTTCATAAGAGATAATTGATAGATGTATAAATTATATAATATTGGGCTGAGAGGAGATCCTTGTGTGAGTCCTGATTTTAAGAGTTGTAATGCATTATGAAATCTAGGATGAAGTTAAATCTTTCTCTCTTTTAATAAACTACATATAAGAGTTATGATCTTCTTAGGTAAGTTTAATTTCTGCAAATTTAGGATTAAAATATTTAAATTTACTGTATCATAAGCATGAGAAACATCCAAACTGAGTCCTTGTAGTGCCTTTTTCTTAGATAATACTTGAAGAATTTCCAAATTTAGTATACTCAGACTGTGAGTTGTTCCATATCCTGGACGAAAACCATATTGATTTCTTGGCCAGCCTCCATATCTCTCCAAGAAAAATTGAATACTTTGCGCCAGGAGCTTTTCTAAAATTTTACGAAAAATAAAAAATAATGCTACAGGTCTATAATTTTCTTCACTATTTTTATTCTTCCCTGGTTTTTCAACTGGAATAATGTAAAAATGCTGCCATATCTTAGGAGTAATGCCACTATGAAGGATAAAATTATATCCATGAAGTAATAAATAGAGATATTCTGTCGGGTAGTTCTGAACCATTTTATATTTAATTTAATCTGGGCCTGGCATAGAATCCTTTTATGCTTTAATAACTCCTTGAAGTTCATTGAAAGTAAAGTTATGACTTAACTACCTATATAATTTTTCCAATGGTAAATTGGTTGGTTCATAATCTGAGGAATATTATGAAAAACTGAAGCAGGCGGCAGTAGATGTAGAAATTTATTCTGTAAGCGATGATATGTCTGATATTGGAGAAAACTGCTGGAATGTTTTATGAGTGAAGCTTCGTACCATATTCCGAATTTGTGAAACTGTTTTATTCTCTAACGTAGTAGAATTACAGTATTCTTTCCATCCATTAAATTTTGACTGTTTAATGATATTTTTTGTTTTAGCGTATTGTTGTCTCATTAGGAGAAAATTCTCCATTGTTTTATGTTTCATGAAATTATAACATCTAAGCTTTCTCTCTTCAATATGTTTCTGACAATTACAATTTCACCATATAGGTTTATTTCTCTTTTTGTATTTAAAATTTGTTATTGGATGAAATTTGTTAATGTATTCATCTATTACTTTATAAATGAAGGAAAAAACAAATTTACTTGGGATGCGGAAAGAATTATAATATTTTTTCCAGCATAAATATCTTAAAATTTTTCCAATTTATATTAATATTTCTTGAAAGCCAGTTACTTTTCAAAATGTTAAGTGATGTAGTTCCCAACATAATTGAGATCATAAAATGATCACTTCCTAATGTTTCATGAATTACTTTCATTGAATTAAATTTATAAGAGAAGCTGATGCAAAAATTAAATCAGGAGAGGTATCTTGTTGACCCATTCTTGTAGGTATTCCACCATTCAATAAAAATATATTATGAGAAGATAAATAATCAACAAATGGCAGATTGAATATTCCATTAATCCTATCCAGCTGAGGAATATAGAAACTAAAGTCGCCAAATAACCAAAGATCCTTATGAGATTGAGGTTGAAGAAGATAATTCCAGTAGGAAATCGAGAAATTTGTATTTGGTTTTTTGTATATGAAAATTATTTTAATATTGCCTAATACCACTGATATTCCTTGAACTGAATAATCTTCATTGTCTAAAACTTCATATGAATTAACAATAATTTATTCTTTAATTCCTGCTAGTATTCCTCCACCAATTGTAGGTCTGTCTGAACGTATGATTTTATAATTAGTAATACGAATATTATGGCTTTCTTTTAACCATGTTTTTGAGATAAACAGGTCCAGATCTTCATTTACTATATGCGCTAAAAAGCCCTCTTTTTATTTTAAGACTTTGAGCATTCCAACTTATGATGTTTAATTAGTTAATATTAATCGACTTAGATTTTTTCAAGAACTCCATATTCTTACATTAATGAAATATTATTTTTCTTTTTAGTTTTTCCTTTAGTTGATGAAGTCTTGTTGGAATTACTAAGAGAGCAGCATGGATCTGAAGGATTTATCTTCTGAAAGATACTTTCATTAGTATTAACAGAACTTAAAATTTTTAGATGATTTAAAGACTGTTTTCTGAGAATTTCAGTTATTGACAGCATTAACTGAAGCATATGTCAGAGAGGAGGATGGAGATCTACCATTAGGAAAAATTAGAGATGATTGCAAATTAATTTTTTGACTTTGTTTACTTATCTTTACATTGCCTAGGGATTTCCTCTTCTTTGGAGTTTCTTTTGTCAATCCAGGAAGTTTAGTGGAAAGCTGAGAAATACTGTTAACAGATATTTCTTGAGGAGAAAAAAGACGTTGAATGGCAACTGAACTAAGCAAAGTAAGGTTATTATCATTAATACTTGTCCTTTTGGCGACATCTGCATAAGAAGAATTATTTTTGATGGTATTGATAGCTTCATATCTAGACACCCTGTGCTCATATACTACTTTTATGAGTTCCTACTCAAAATTATACACTGGACAATCACGAGTATTGGCCTTATGGTTTCCCTTACATAGTATACAGTAAAAATCAGAAGCTAAGCAATCAGAAAGAGTATGCTCTTCTCCACAGGCTACATATTTTGTAGGATTTCTGCAAATTTTAAACACATGACCATATTGTTGACATTTTTTACATTGAATAGGAGATTCTTTAAATTCGTCTACTTTGCAGCTCACTCCATAAATAAATACCCTTTGTGGCAACTGAGTTCTAAAAGTCATAAGAACTGATTGAGTAGAGAACCATTGTGTGTCTCCATTGGGGTTTGCAATTTTCCTTTGAAATCTGTATGCATGGACAATTTCTATAGTACCATTTGTTTTAGCCACTTGTTTTATCTCATCTATTGACAAATCTGTTTCAATACCTCTAACAATGCCTTTGGTTAGTATACTGTATTTAGGGATAAAAGATTTTACAGAGTATTTTAAATCAAATTCAGATAACAGGAAATTATTAGCCTCTCGGAATGTATTAAAATGGATTTCAATTTTATTTTTCCATATTGTGACAATAGATTTAAATTTCATTTCATTTTCGTAGAGCATTTTTCCATATTTCATTGGATGCATCATGTTAACATTTTTATCAACTCCTACTAAATTTACAACAAAAGGGTCAGAATCTTTATAATTATACAGAAATTTCCTAGTATCTGACATATTTACATTAGTTACCATCTCATTTACATCACATCCTGAATTATTTGTTTGATTTTTTAAATTCGGTACTTCTGGGCCATATTGAATCTCCATTCGAATCCCCAAAGGGGAAGATAGAAATTTCAAATATTTGAGAAATAAATCCGAGGCCGAAACGAATTAATAAAAAATATTATACACTGAATAATAAATTACAAATCTATCTAATTAATTATTGTTTTAACTGCCTAAATAATTAGGATTACTTAGCTTTACTACCGATATTTGAAAAATCACATCAAACACCGCTCAAAAATTCCCGCTCTCTACGCCATTTTCATCACTCCACTACAGTATTATTTTATGATGCTGCTGCCAACCCATGGTCGGTTGAGACCATGGCCTTATACAACAATTATAATATGTATATCAGTGGCGAAGCGTGCATAAAAGCGGTGGAAGTGCCGCTTCCCCAAGAATTTAAAAAGAAGGCAAATAAAATTCACGCGAGCAAACATTTTATTTGCTCTGGATACATTTTTAAAATTTATTCGTGAACATCCACAGTGCTGCTGATATCTGGACAACTGCCGAAGCTTGAGTGACCAGATCCGCGAGCTCATTCAATACTGAGCATTTCCGTGCTCACGCATCATAACCTCCACTAGCGACATACTTCGTAGGTTTCCGGAAGCAATCGGGACTTGTCGTGACTTAGGAAGAGTTGAACGACATCGTCACGTGAAATCTCTGTACTGTGCGAAGAAACGTTTGTTGTTTTATTTTATGTGGCGCTTTTAAATACAACTGTAAATATATTTTAATAGCAATAATTCGTGTATTGATATTTGCTAGTAATAAATAGGTATTTCTTGTGAAATTTTAAGTTATTAGCAAAAACGCGTGAATTTCATACTTTCTCCATTTTAGGTTAACATTTCACGCGGTGTTGGCCAGCTCTACGAATTATTGGAACGTCTGAGTGGAGTGGGTTGGGGATATGTCTGCTTGTAGTGTGAGCAGTCTTGCAGTGCAAGAAGGGTCTACGTGTGACGGTACAATAGAAAAAGTACTGAAGAGTAGGTTTAGTTCTTTCAGTTATGAGGAAAAACTAAATATAATTAAAAGTGACAAGCCGAAAAAACTTCTTAATAATGATATCGGCATACAAAGCAAAGGTGTTAAAACATTTATGCGCCACTTTAATGAAAACATGTATGATACAATTCCATGGTTATGTGGGTGTCATAGGTTGCGAAAATTGTTTTTCTGGCCGTGCTTACTATTTTCGCAAGAAAAAAGCACTTGGAGTTATGATGGTTTTGACGACTTGAATAATTTACACAAAGCTCAGAAAAGGCATCAAGGATTGCAAAATCACATTATTTGTTTGAAACAATTTACGTAGTTCGGAAATACACGAATTGAATCGTGTTTAAGTGAACAATTCCGACTCACAATACAGAAGCACAATGAAGACGTAAAAAGAAACAGGAAAATTCTTTTGCAAATGATAACGGTAGTATGCTTTTTGGGAAAGCAGCAACTTGCATTTTGAGGTCATGACGAATCCGAAAGCTCTTTGAACAGAGGACATTATATTGAAGTGTTGAAGGAATTAGGAGATTTTGATATAGACTTATCTCATCACTTGTAAAATTCGACGGTTTTTTCAGGGTTGTCTAGTGACATACAGAATGATATTATTTATTCTGTTTCGGAACTGATGACAAACAAAATAAAGAAGGAAATTTCTGAGACTTCTTTTGTTGGAATTATTGTGGGTGAGGCAACAGATATTACAACGAAATCACAGCTATCTATTGTACTTAGGTATGTGAGAAACACTGGAAGTATTGAAGAAAGATTTCTGTGTTTCAGAGATGTCAGTGTCGATAGAACAGCAAAGTTCTTTAGCACATCATGTGTTTGAGATCTTAAAAGAATTTAATTGTGAAAAGAAATTGGTGTCGCAGACATATGATGGGGCGGCTGTAATGTCAGGGGAACACAGTGGTCTTCAGATGAGAGTAAGAGAAAAATGCCCACAAGCTGTATTTGTGCATTGCTATGCACATAGACTGAATTTGGTTTTGTCACAAGCTGTGAGGTTTATTAAGCAGTGTAAAATATTTTTTACTTCACTTTCTGGTTTTGGCATTTTCTTTTCTAAATCTACAAAGCGAATGGCAGCACTCGACTCTGAAACAAACAAGAGATTTCCAACATTAGCTCCAACAAGATGGAATTATGGTAACAGGCTATTACAAACTGTGCACGAGTACAAACAAGATATAGAAAACTTGCTAAATTCAGTGGTCTAAAATGCAGATGGTTGGGATCCGGAAACAGTATATGGTGCTCAAGATCTTCTTTCAACATTAAATGGGTTTGATTTCAACTTTTATCTTCATGTATTCTATTATATATTTCCTCAGGCTCCAAAAGAAGGCTTTTGATATTGGGTTTTGCCGTAAACAAGTTGACACATTTTCAATGCATCTTATGAAACTCAGAGATGATTTTGAATCTATCTGGCATAAAGTATCTGATGTGTGTGGTATGCCTGGCCCTAATAAAAGGCTTAGAGTAGATACTATACCAGGGGAAAATGTATCAACTTATAAGAGATTATTCTTGGAAATTATTGACGTAATGAAGATCAATATGGATTCCAGATTTGCTGACTTGGAAAAACTCAAATTCCTTAGTATTTTAGACTCGGCAAACTTTAAGGACTTTGCAAAACAGTTTCCAGAAGAAGAGTTCTTTAGCTTAAAGTAGAGTTTTGGCAAATTCTTTGATTTACCAATTTTGAGAAGTGAATTGTGTGTGTTATTCAGAGATATTGAAATGAATAAAGACACTGTCGTGAAATTACATCAGTACTTGACGGAAGCGGGATTAGTGTCTGTGTTTCCAGAACTACATAAACTTGTCCTTTTAGCAATAACCATCCCGGCATCTAGTTCGTCTGCGGAGAGGTCATTCTCAGCAATGAAGAGAATTAAATCCTATCTTAGAAATACTCAAGGTCAGGGGAGACTTTCTTCACTAGCTCTTCTCAGCATTGAAAAGTCCTTGCTTTCAAATTTGCGTCAAAGCCCATCCTTCTACGATGATGTGATTGATATCTTTGGGAGAAAAACTAGAAGGATCGATCTGGTATACAAAAATTAAGGTACAATATTTAATTTACTCGTATTTATGAAAATATATTATTCATTACTTACTTGTAAAATTTTAAATCTATTTTTATTTCTTTTTAAACTGATATTAAGAAAAAATATATTATTCATTACTTGTAAAAATTTAAATCTATTTTAGTTCTTTTTTTACCGAAATTAAGAAAAAATATAGATACAACATTCATGGTTCTCTCCTATTTTAATGAAAATTATTGCTTGGAGCTTCACTCACTTTGAATGTCACGCTTCGCCACTGATGTATATGCGCTACCTTCATGGGTAAGACTACTGCGTATGGGTGTGTTGTATTACACACAAATTGCAGACGGTTAAAATCCGAGAGGTTATTTAAAAACAAGAATGATTATAGCTTCATTGTAGTTTTTGTGACAAAATGAAATAAAGCCCTATGAAGTCTAGGTAAGAAAGGTAACATATAGAAGATAACTGTAGTGGTGCAGAAGAATAAAATGAATAAATCTCCAGTTGTAGGTAGTAAGAGACCCATATGGCCAGTATACACACAGAACGCTATCACGCTGGCGAATTCGGAGTAAATAATCCGGCGTCTGAGCGACGTTTAGTAGAATACGAAAATATAGCGAAATTGCTATCTAAGGCTGCTTCAGAGTAAGAAACGAGCGCAAATAACGCCACGATTGTTCCTTGGCTACCATTTGAAACACGTCGCTATGTAGAAGAAATTAGTCCTCCGTGGTGTACTGGTTACCATGCTAGCTTCTAGTTCCCAAGGTCGCGGATTCAAACTCGGCGGAGGCGGGTGGCCTTTTTTTCGGACGTAGAAATACTTAGGATAACTTCCTTCGGAAGAGAAGTAAAGCCGGCGGTCCCGTGTCGTAGATTTACGACCCGTAAAAGAACCTCAAACCTGATAAAGGTGCCTCTGAGCAAACTTACCGGTCTTTCGTGCCCAATATAGAATGGGACGCTAAGAACCATAGCAGTTAAAGAGCGCCCAAAAATAAAACTTACAAAACATTCTGATGTGTTACACTCACATGACTTTCTCTACTCTTGTACAAACCATTTTTACAAACGCTTATTCTCCATCAATTTCATATTAATCGAGATAAACATTTGCAGAAAGGGTCTTTTGACAGCCAAAGAGAATTACATTTTACACATAGCAACCAGTTCTAAAATATCTGACTACCGCTTAAGGCCTACTATATTCCTCTTGTTTTGTATTTGCAACGGCAATATAAAAATAACGTAGCCTCTAAGCATACATATATCTCTTAATAGCTGGTCGCTATGCGCAGTACAATTCTCTTTGCCACAGATTAATACTCTTTGCATATCCAAGACAAAAAAATGAATAACGAATTCCCATTTGAGAAAGTACTGAAAATTTTAAGGGAATAACAAGCAATATCTCGAAAATGGTTCACTCAACAAAAACATGTACCTGACATAAATTGTGTATTTTAATGCGATCTACATTTTTTATGTAGTAAAATTTTGTCTATCTCTTATGGTTTACCAGTTATGCAAAAGTCGTTCACAATGAAGAATACTTTTTGAGACATTCCCAGAAAATTCAAGTTATACATTTTATTTCTCATGTAAGTATCTTAAACATATGATATTTTAATCAAAATTGTTAGAGCCATTTTTGAGAAAATTAAAATTATCTAAAAATCTTCCAAGTAAAGGGTAATCTGGGGTGGGGGGATTTTCTTGAAACCTTCGTGTCGCATCTCTGGAAGATACTGAGCCTAAATACCAAGTTTGGTGTTTATCCGACTGTTCGTTTCTGAGTTATGCTGCTCACAGACAGATACACACACAGACACACACACGGACATGTTTCCAAAAACGCTTTTTACTTTCTCTACTACGTATAGTAAGTAGGGGAAGTATTGTATTCCACCCAAAAATTCGATACCTAGATTTCACCGGCAATATATGCTTTGAGACCCCCTGAATCCAAAAAAAGCATTTTTGGAAACATGTCCGTGTGTGTCTGTGTGTGTGTGTCTGTGTGTGTGTCTGTGAACAGCATAACTCAGAAATGAACAGTCGGATAACACCAAACTTGGTATTTAGGTTAAGTATCTTCCAGAGATGCGACACGAAGGTTTTCAAGAAAATCCCCCCACCCCAGGATACCCTTTACATGGAAGATTTTTCGAAAATTTTAATTTTCTCAAAAACGGCTCTAACGATTTTGATTAAAATATCATATGTTTAAGATATTTTCATGGCAAATAAAACGTATATCTTGAATTTCCTGGGAATGTCTCCAAAAGGTTCTTCATTGTGATCGACTTTTGCATAACCGGTAAACCATAAGAGATAGAGAAAATTTTACTATACAAAAAATGTACATCGCCTTAAAATACACAATTTATGTCATATACATTTTTTGTTGTTGAGTGAACCATTTTCGAGATATTGCTTGTTATTCTCTTACATTTTTCAATACTTATTTTCTTAAATGGGAATTCGTTATTCATTTTTTTGTCTTTGATATGCAAAGAGTATTAATCTGTGGCAAAGGGAATGGTGCTGCATCTAGCAACCAGCTATTAAGAGATATGTATGTGCTTAAAGGCTACTGTATTTCTATATTGCCCTTGTAAATATATATTCCCCTTACATCTACAAGAAAGTTAGCAATAAGATAGATTCTGCAAATGTTTATCTCGATTAACATGAAGTAGATGGAGAATAAGCGTTTGTAAAAATAGTTTGTACAAGGGTAGGGAAAGTCATGTGAGTGTAACACATCAGTGTTTTTTGTTGGAACACAATACTTTCTCTGCTTACTATGTGGTACTTACCTACTTAGTTACTAGGTGATAAAGAAAGTCAAAACGTGTTTAAAATATAACTATTTTGCCTATAATGATTAAATTTAATATATTAAATTAAAAGAGTTCAGATTTTAAGACTTTTAGTCCTTTTTATGGGGAAGATATTTAGTCTCCCATTAAAAGTAAATTAATCTAAACTTAATCTAATACAACTTCCTTTGACCACACATTATGACTGTTTTGAGGAACACTCAGGAGACCAGTTCTTGTGCTCATCGCTCGCAAACTCGCCATATAATAATATCATTTGTGGAAAGCTTCCAGGTTTAGACTACTCAATACACGAATAATTTTAAAGCCCCTTCATTATTCCATTTTTATTATTCTGCCTCTAGATATATTTAATCTGACTACTTGAATTCGGTATATGTTTCTTTATTCGTTATCATTTAGCGTTACCGTTTACTCGAAATAGTAATTTATTTCCTATTCCGATTATAGTCTCGCAGATTGTGAGATAATCAAATATAAATTAAAATATCGCCTGTTGAACCTTTGTAGAAATTGTACGTTGAGTTCTTAAATAATTTATTTAATATTATTTCTCTAAGAACATTCTACATACAGTAAATAGATAATTCATTGCATTCCACTAAACAGTTCTATACTGAGATTTCACTGGAAACACACATGTGAGACTGCCTGAATCCCAAAAGAAATTTTTTAGGAAGATGTCTCTCTTTATGTGTGTATTTTTACTTTCTCTAATACGTATAGTAACTAGGGGAAGTATTACATTCCAACCAAAAATTTGATACCGAGATTTCACAGGTAACACGTGTTCTGAGATGCCTTGAATGCATATAAGGCATTTTTGGAAACATGTCCGTATGTGTGTCTGTCTGTGAACAGCATAACTCAGAAACGAACAGTCGGATAAACACCAAACTTAGTATTTAGGTTCAGTATCTTCCAGAGATGCGACACCAAGATTTTCAAGAAAATCCCTCACCACAGATTACCCAGGACATGGAAAATGTTTCGAAAATTTTAATTTTTTTAAAAATACCTGAAACGATTTTGATTAAAATATCATATATTTAAGATACTTTCATGACAAATAAAATGTATATCTTGAATTTTCTGCGAATGTCTCCAAAAGTATTCTTCATTGTGAACGACTATTGCATAACTGGTAAACCATAAGAGATAGACACAATTTTACTACCCAAAGAATGTAGATCGCGTTAAAATACACAATTTATGTCATACACATTTTTTGAGTGAATTATTTTCTAGATATTGCTTGTTATTTCCTTAAATTTTCCAATACTTATACTTTTTCTCAAATGAGAATTCGTTATTCATTTTTGACCTGCTAATGCAAAGAAAATGGAATACTCCACATAGCAACCAGCTCTTAACATATTTGACTATCGCTTAAATCCTACCAATTCCCCTTGGATCTACAAGAAAATTAGCAATGAGATTAACATCTCGATATCTCGATTAACATGAAGTAGATGGAGAATAAGCGTTTGTAAAAGTAGTTTGTACAAGGGTAGAGAAAGTCATGTGAGTGTAACACATCAGATTGTTTGGATACAGGGGGTCTCAAAACATATATTTCCGGTGAAATCTCGGTATCGAATTTTTGGGTGGAATACAATACTTCCCCTACTTACTATACGTAGTAGAGAAAGTAAAAATGTAGGAGAAATATCAAAACATCGCGTGGAGGTTGAAACGGCAACTCTAGGCAGAGCCCGAGAAATGTAGTTACAGATAATTTGATTTATTAATTTTTATTGATGTTAAATCATACTATGTACATATCTTTTTCTTTTACTGCTTGTATAGTTTAAGAAGGGTGATTTAACGATATGTATGTGTTTAGGTTACTAATATTAGAGGAGTTATGAATTGTTTAATGTAAATAGTATAAGCGCTATGTTAAAATACTGTCCACGACGAAATGTTTTAGCCTACAGGAATAGTAACTTCGAAGGCAGAAAATCTAGTTTTACGTTGTCTCTCTGGTCGCAGGGGCATTGTTCATACAGCGAGAGTGTAGAGCCTTTGTTCTTTTATACGATAATTCACCGTGACCAAGTGAGAGAGACAGCTAGCTTAACGGTAAATTTAGGAAAAGCCGCGATTTATGTTAAACTTGGACCAATGGGATTCCTGTACGTTTATACGAAATAGTGAGACGCGTTGAGTGGCGCTAAAAATGGACCAATAGGAAAGGAAGCAGCCCCAGAAACCTGCGACTATAAATGGGTCTGCTAGGAACAGATTCGAGGCATTTTGTCATTTGTGGGTCATTTGTCATGTGGTCAGGGAACATTTTGCTAAACTACAGGCAGGGAGAGATGCTGCAGGATGTTTGAGAGATATCGCGCCAAAAGGGAATGAAGACAGTTTTCGAAACACACATAAGAATCGCTACTCGTAAAGAGATAAGAAGCATATTTAAACTTCGCGTCATATCCGCGCCGTGTTTCAACAGCGGTGGACAGTATTTTAACGGCGGCAATATCATTGTTGGGTACTACGTGGATTAGCTAAATAAACAAAGAAACTGCAGTGTCATCTTTTCGTAACCAAAGCACGTCTATTTCTCCTTTTACCACCACCCGAGATGTAAGCTTCCTTTACCAAGGATAAGTCCATGCTCCCACATAGTTTAAAAATTACTGCAGCTAGCCGAGGATAAAAAAATGCAGAGAACCAGCACACTGCGAACATCTGGAGCCAACATGGAGGATGCAGCAAGGTAAGCCGCGAGCAACGGACAGGAGGAGGTGACTGCCGCAAACTGGCGCCAAAACTGTGGGGCTCGAAAGGAAGACCAACTCAAAGGGAAGACCAACTCGAAGGGAAGACCAACTCAAAGGGAAGACCAACTCGAAGGGAAGACCAACTCGAAGGGAAGACCAACACGAAGGGAAGACCAGCACAAACGGGGGACTAGGAAACAACGCATAGAGGAAGAATCTTCAGAGGAAAGAGGCACAGCAGAACAAAATTACAACGCGAACTTCTAGTCTACCTACGAGGGATAACAAAACAGCTGAGAACATTGCTTCTAGGAATTCACCAGCATTCGAACCCGGGACGCATCAATTAACATAGGAGAAAGTACAGGTTAGAACATTTATACAAAAACAAAAGGCATGCAGAGTAGTTACTCAGTTTTGTGAACACATGTTGTTGAGAGGGGGTAAAGTCATTACTAGGGAGGTAGAACTTGCTAACGGAACCATGAGTAGGTCAAGGGAAGACTTGGAAGAACTGAATAGGGAGGGCATTGTCAGTATAACATCAGATGGAGGAAATATGGGGGAAGCAGAGGTAGAAGTTAGGCTGGAAGGGCAACCACCAATTGAGCAGGCCATTGACCCAGGTCAGAACCAGCTGATGATATTCCTTCAACATTTGAGCACAAAGATAGACGAACAAAGTCAGAGGTTAGAGGAGAAATTAGGTGAGCAGAGTAGCGACTTAAAAAGAAACTTAAGTGAGCAGAGTAAGGGCTTAGAAAGAAAGCTGAGTGAACAAAATAAGAATTTAGAGGGCAAATTAGGTGAACAGTGTAAAAACTTAGAAAAATTAAGTGAGCAAAATAAGAATTTAGAGGGGAAATTAGGTGAGCAGAGTAAGGACTTAGAAAAAATACTGAGTGAACAAAATAAAAATTTAGAAGGGAAATTAAATGAGCAGAGTACCCAGATAGGTGAAAATGTACGAGAGGAAAACAAAAAAATGAGAGGGAGATTAGCTCAGGAGACGAGGGAATATTTAGGTGAACAGGTTGCCAGATTACAAAGTCAGCTGGACTCTAAATTCAGCAAACAAGGGAACATAGTGCAGGAAATTCAGGCAGGACAATTAGGTCTAAGAACTGATGTAGAAAAACTAAGGAGGGATGTAGAAACGGAATTAAGTGTTACCAGCTTAGCCATAAAAGAGCAATTGGATGATGACTTAAGAGCTGTAAATGTTTCTTTAGAAAAAAACAAAGTACCTTAGAATCTAACATCCAGAGGGAGTTCAGAGAGTTTAGAACAGTGGTAGAGAAGGATGAGGGAAAGATAAATGAACTTTCGTCAAAAATAACTGAACAGCTCTCAAATCATCATGAAATTGTGAAGAGGGTTGAAGAACATGAAAATTGTGTAAAGAAGTTAAAACGCTCGATTGGTAGACTTGGAATAAGTGTGAGACAGAGTGATGATAGCTCACCCAGTGAAACTAGCACCACTTTTAGGGAGGCAAATGGAGGTCAAAGTCCAGCTGCCGACCCATATAATTTCAATTCAGGGCACCAATGTACATCTAACCATGCAAGTAATGCAAACTACCATTTGTTAAATGAGATAGGGGTACCTAATTTCGAGGAAAATTCGGCTGATAATCCAAAACAATATCTAAATGACCTTGAGGAGTATTTCCGTTTAAAGCACATTCCGGACGAGCTAAAGATGTTAATCGCTCGTAAAGGTTTACGTCAAAGGGTTCTCCAATGGGTAAGATTGACTTTGGGGGAGAATAATAATTTTGAGTATTTCAGAAGGGCATTCTTGAATAAGCATTGGAGTACTAATACTCAGAACCAGGTGAGATCTATCGTAGTTAATGGCAAGTACGACAAACGCGGAAACCTGAGCGTGGTAGATTATTTACTAACTAAAGCACAAAGCAGTAGATTAATCGAGCCACCCATAAGTGAGAGGGATTTCATCAACATGATTGTACCCCATTATCCAGAACGCATACACCATTACCTACCCATTGCGAATCCGAATTCTATTCCCGAATTGATTGAGTTGGTATCATCATTCGAGACAAGTAGTAGGAACCACGGACAAAACTATACAGTTCGACCAATACTGGACAATGCAAGGAATGCGAACTGGAGAGGAAACGCGAGAGGGAACTATAACCCAGAGAGAGATACTGGAACGACGTACCTCAATCTGGGAACAGAAACCGTGAAAATAACCGCTTCAGGAGGGAAGGTGATAACCAGTATCACATCAATGCTATACAAAGCAGACCAAGATACAGGGGCCGTTTTAACTATTGGAGAGGCAGGAACAATGAAAACAGACCGAGGGAACATTATTTTTCTGACCGAGGGGAAAGCGACTTAGGAGAGAGGTATGACGAAAATTACCCAGAGAGAGAGACGAAAGGAGAGAGAGACCTTCCCGGGGACATTTTAGAGGAAGCAGAGGAAACTATAGGCAAACCCAGAGAGAGGGAAATGTAGAAGAGATTAGCGGAGCACCAAACAATGTCGATAACCCGGAAAACTAAGACAGGATACAATCGAGAGCTCGGAGCGGATTCTAAGCGCGCAAAATTCTCAAATAGATAGCAAATGTAAAACAGGGCTAAACAATGATTTTGTATTAGGAGAACTAATACGTGAGATTCAAAATTATTTGGAAAAGCAATTAATCAGATGAGGATAATCAACGCGTCAAAACATTTAAGTCAAACAGAAAAAAATGCTTCGGTCACCGAATTAGAGATCTGTGCTGTGTATTACGCACTACAGAAACTTAGATCATACATATATCTACAGAAGGTTACTATATACACAGATCATGTGAGTCTTTCATTTATGAAACGTTGTCGGCTTACAAGCTCTAAATTATCTAGTTACATCCATGAGATTCTTTCGTGTGATGTTGAAGTGAAACACATTCCAGGAAAAACAAATGTCTTTAGCGATTTGCTGTCTAGGTTACATAACAACAGTGATATACCGGAGAGGATCGAGCGCCCTAAAAATGAAGTAACCTTAATGAGCATCGAAATACCCTTGAGCAAAAGATTAATAAAAGAATTAAAAGGAATAGGGGACCAGCAGCGACAAGATGAGAAATTAAATAAATTAATAAAAAGGTCCCAGAAATAGCTGAAAATATCAAGGGAAACATAGGAGTAAAAGATGCGTGTTATATAAACTACATGGCAGCGAAATACAGAAATGGAAGACGTATATACCTAAGAACATGGAGAATGAACTCATAAGCACGTTTCATCAAGCTTTAGCACATTCTGGCTCAGAACGCACCGCTTTAATGATCCAAGAAAATCTGTATATTCCAAAATTACATAATAAAGTAAGGAGAATAATTTCGACATGCTTACAATGTCAAAAAAGCAAAGTCATTGAACCTACAATATGAATACGAGACAAACTCCATCCTAAGAGAAAAACCAGGCATGTTAGTGACCTTGGACTTTCATGGTGAGATGCCTAGTAGTAAATTTGGATTTAGGTATATAGATGTAATAGATGTATTTTCAAACTTCGTGAAAATTTACCCAGTCCGGAAGATTACAAGTGAAACATGCCTAAGGAAGATAATGAAGTCGTATGTTCCACAATTTGGAAAGATGAAGGCAATTTTATGTGATAAAACTTCAATATTTACCAGCAGAAAATTTGTAGACACCTTAAAAGAAAACGAAATCACATTGTATCATTGCTCAAAATACCACCCACAAAGCAATCCCTGCGAAAGAATAATAGGGATATTTCTGTTTATTTGAGAATTTTGGCCCATAAAAACACAGCGATTGGGCAAATCACTACCAGCGTATCGAAAGTATTCTAAATGAAAGTCTGAGCCCTACTACCGGTTATAAGCCCATCGAGCTGATGAAGGGGAAACACTTGAAGGGAAACTACCACAAACACTAGAAACTAAAGATCCGAAAACCCTAACGGAAGAAGAGATGTTTAAGAAAGCTTTTGAAAGAATGTCGAAGAAGGCGCAGAAAAGGAAGGAAAAATTTAAACAAAAGAAGCGAAAGCACTGGTTGATCGAACTGGGAGACTTAGTATTGGTACGGGAAAAGAAGAAGTCTAGCATTCTGAACAAAAGATATCATAGAATGGAAAATTTATTTAAACGTCCATACCGGGCGATTAACATTTTTGGCTCGGATACATTTGAGTTACAAGAAATAAAGAATTCCAAGATCGTAGGGAGATATCATAAACAGTTGCTCAAACCGTACAAATGTTTAGAGAACGAGAAGGGTGAAGAATGTAATGAAAATAATCAGGTGAGTTCTACTCAAATTGAGTTAGCAAACTTATGAACAAGTAGTAAAGGTAATACACCCGATAAATAAGGATATAAGTAAATAACTAAATACATAATTATTATTTACCAGTATGTATGTAAATAGATTTAATTTTAAGAACTTAATTTGGATATTAGCGTATTTATCTGCGCTACAAATGATTCGTGTAAGTGAAAGTGTATTGTGCGACAGAATGCCTCTCGGAAAACCTGTTTTTAAAAGGAGAGGATGAATAACCACAACAAGGCGTAAGCGTGAATGACCCAAGTGTAAACACCGTTGGTTTGTCAGAACCTTGTGAAGGAACAGGTATAGCAAAGGGTTCTGTATAAACGAAGCGAACAAACATAAATGTATACTCAGAGGAAGTATTCTGGAAAAGAAAATTGTATCAAGTGCTGAAAATTTTATTCTTTTCCAGAACAGGGCCATTTGAAACGGCAACTCTAGGCCGAGCCCGAGAAATGTAGTTACAGATAATTTGATTTATTAATTTTTATTGATGTTAAATCATACTATGTACATATCTTTTTCTTTTACTGCTTGTATAGTTTAAGAAGGGTGATTTAACGATATGTATGTATTTAGGTTACTAATATTAGAGGAGTCATGAATTGTTTAATGTAAATAGTATAAGCGCTATGTTAAAATACTGTCCACGACGAAATGTTTTAGCCTACAGGAATAGTAACTTCGAAGGCAGAAAATCTAGTTTCACGTTGTCTCTCTGGTCGCAGGGGCATTGTTCATACAGCGAGGGTGTAGAGTCTTTGTTCTTTTATACGATAATTCGCCGTGACCAAGTGAGAGAGACAGCTAGCTTAACGGTAAATTTAGGAAAAGCCGCGATTTATGTTAAACTTGGACCAATGAGATTCCTGTACGTTTATACGAAATAGTGAGACGCGTTGAGTGGCGCTAAAAATGGACCAATAGGAAAGGAAGCAGCCCCAGAAACCTGCGACTATAAATGGGTCTACTAGGAACAGATTCGAGGCATTTTGTCATTTGTGGGTCATTTGTCATGTGGTCAGGGAACATTTTGCTAAACTACAGGCAGGGAGAGATGCTGCAGGATGTTTGAGAGATATCGCGCCAAAAGGGAATGAAGACAGTTTTCGAAACACACATAAGAATCGCTACTCGTAAAGAGATAAGAAGCATATTTAAACTTCGCGTCATATCCGCGCCGTGTTTCAACAGCGGTGGGCAGTATTTTAACGGCGGCAATATCATTGTTGGGTACTACTTGGATTAGCTAAATAAACAAAGAAACTGCAGTGTCATCTTTTCGCAACCAAAGCACGTCTATTTCTCCTTTTACCACCACCCGAAATCTAAGCTTCCTTTACCAAGGATAAGTCCATGCTCCCACATAGTTTAAAAATTACTGCAGCTAGCCGAGGATAAAAAAATGCAGAGAACCAGCACACTGCGAACATCTGGAGCCAACATGGAGGATGCAGCAAGGTAAGCCGCAAGGTACTGAAAATTCAGTCCTAGCTATAGCGGGTGCCACTACCGCGTGACGAACTGTTGTGCATTAGAGCTATGTCATTGTCGCGAATGACGACAAGGATTTAAATTATTTTCAGACAATACTTTGTACTATGCTAGCAGCATCTTCTGATCCAAGTTCCACTATCGCAAACAATGTGGATATATAATTTTGTCGTGGCTACGACTTAAGTACTGTAAGGCGACTACTATAAAAAAATCTGGTGTGTTCCACTCACATGACTTTCTCTACTCTTGTACAAACTATTTATACAAACGCTTATTATCCATCTACTTCATGTTAATCGAGATAAACATTTGCAGACTCTATCTTACTCTTAATTTTCTTGTAGATATAAGGGGAATATATATTTACAAGGACAATATAGAAATACAGTAGCCTTTAAACACATACATATCTCTTAATAGCTGGTTGCTTGGTGAAGCACCATTCCCTTTCCAACAGATTAATACTCTTTGCATATCCTAGACAAAAAAATGAATAACGAATTCCCATTTGAGGAAATAAGTATTGAAAAATTTAAGGGAATAACAAGCAATATCTAGAAAATGGTTCACCCAACAAAACAAAAACGTATATGACATAAATTGTGTATTTCAACGCGATCCACATTTTTTGTTCAGTAAAATTTTGTCTATCTTTATGGTTTATCAGTTATGCAAACGTCGTTCACAATGAAGAATACTTTTGGATACATTCCCAGGAAATTTAAGATATACATTTTATTTGTCATAAAAATATCTTACACATATGATATTTTAATCAAAATCTTTAGACCCATTTTTGAGATAATTGAAATTTTCGAAAAATCTTCCATGTAAAGGGTACTCTGGGGTGGGGATATTCTTGAAAACCTTCGTGTCGCATCTCTGGAAGATACTGAGCCTAAATACCAAGTTTGGTGTTTATCCGAATGTTCGTTTCTGAGTTATGCTGTTTACAGACACACACGGACATGTTTCCAAAAACGCATTTTATTGGATTCAGGGCGTCTCAAAACATATATTTCCGGTGATATCTCGGTATCGAATTTTTTGGGTGGAATACAATACTTACTTACTATAGGTAGTAGATAAAGTAAAAATGTAGGTGAAATATCAAAACATCACGTGGAGGTACTGAAAATTCAGTACTAGCTATAGAGAGTGCCACTACCGCGTGACGAACTGTTGTGCATTAGAGCTATGTCATTGTCGCGAATGCCGACAAGGATTTAAATTATTTTCAGACAATACGTTGTACTATGCTAGCAGCATCTCCTGATCTATGTTCCACTATCGCAAACAATGTGGATATATAATTTTCTCGTGGCTACGACATAAGTACTGTAAGGCGACTACTATAAAAAAATTGATGTGTTACACTCACATGACTTTCTCTGCTCTTGTACAAACTATTTTTACAAACGCTTGTTCTCCATCTACTTCATGTTAATCGAGATAAACATTTGCAGACTCTTATCTTATTGCTAATTTTCTTGTAGATGTAAGGGGAATATATACTTATATAGGCAATATAGAGATACAGTAGCCTTTAAGCACAGACATACCTCTTAATAGCTGGTTGCTAGGTGCAGCACTATTCCCTTTGCCACAGATTAATACTCTTTGCATATCAAAGACAAAAAAATGAATAACGAATTCCCATTTAAGAAAATAAGTATTGAAAAATTTAAGAGAATAACAAGCAATATCTCGAAAATGGTTCACTCAACAAAAAAATGTATATGACATGAATTGTGTATTTTAACGCGATCTACATTTTCTGTGTAGTAAAATTTTCTTTATCTCTTCAAGTTTACCGGTTATGCAAAAGTCGTTCACAATGAAGAACACTTTTGGAGACATTCCCAGAAAATTCAAGATATACGTTTTATTTGTCATAAAAATATCTTAAACATATGATATTTTAATCAAAATCGTTTGAGCCGTTTTTGAGAAAATTAAAATTTTCGAAAAATCTTCCATGTAAAGGGTATCCTGGGTTGGGAGGATTTTGTTGAAAACCTTCGTGTCGCATCCCTGGAAGATATTGAACCTAAATACCAAGTTTGGTGTTTATCCGACTGTTCGTTTCTGAGTTATGCTGTTCACAGACACACACACGGACATGTTTCCAAAAATGCTTTTTTGAATTCAGGGGGTCTCAAAACATATATTTCCGGTGAAATCTCGGTATCGAATTTTTAGCTGGAATGCAATACTTCCCCTACTTACCATACGTAGTAGAGAAAGTAATAATCTGATCTGTTACACTCACATGACCTTCTCTACTCTTGTACAAACAATTTTTACAAACGCTTATTCTCCATCTACTTCATGTTAATCGAGATAAACATTTGCAGACACTATCTTATTGCTAATTTTCTTGTAGATGCAAGGGGAATATATATTTACAATGCGATATAGAAATGCAGTAGCCTTTAAGCACATACATATCTCTTAATAGCTGGTTGCTAGGTGCAGCACCATTCCCTTTCCCACAGATTAATACTCTCTGCATACCCAAGACAAAAAAATCTGATGTGTTACACTCACATGACTTTCTCTACTCTTGTACAAGGTATTTTTACAAACGCTTATTCTCCACCTAGTTCATGTTAATCGAGATAAACATTTGCAAACTCTATCTTATTGCTAATTTTCTTGTAGATGTAGGGGAAAATATATTTACAAGGGCAATATAGAACAACAGTAGCCTTTAAGCACATACACATCTCTTAATAGCTGGTTGCTAGGTGCAGCACCATTCCCTTTGCCACAGATTATAATTCTTTGCATATCCAAGACAAAAAAAATGAATAACGAATTCCCATTTGAGAAATTAAGTATTGAAAAAATTAAGGGAATAACAAGCAATATCTCGAAAATGGTTCACTCAACAAAAAAATGTATATGACATAAATTGTGTATTTTAAAGCGATCTACATTTTTTGTATAGTAAAACTTTGTCTATCTCTTATGGTTTACCGGTTATGCAAAAGTCGTTCACAATGAAGAACACTTTTGGAGACATTCCCAGGCAATTCAAGATATACGTTATATTTGTCATAAAAATGTCTTAAACATATGATATTTTAATCAAAATCCTTAGAGTCGTTTTTGAGAAAATTAAAATTTTCGAAAAATCTTACATGTAAAGTGTATCCTGGAGTGAGGGGATTTTCTTGAAAACTATCGCGTCGCATCCCTGGAAGATATTGAACCTTAATACCAAGTTTGGTGTTTATCCGACTGTTCGTTTCTGAGTTATGCTGTTCACAGACACAGACACCAAAACACACACACGGACATGTTTCCAAAAATGCTTTTTTTGGATTCAGGGTGTCTCAAAACATGTATTTCCGGTGAAATCTCGGTATCGAATTTTCGGGTGGAATACAATACTTCCCCACTTACTATACGCAGTAGAGAAAGTAAAAACATTAGCCTTTAAGCACATACATATCTCTTAATAGCTGGTTGCTAGGTGCAGCACCATTCCCTTTGGCACAGGTTATAATTCTTTGCATATCCAAGAGAAAAAAATCTGATGTGTTACACTCACATGACTTTCTCTACTCTTGTACAAACTATTTTTACAAACGCTTATTCTCCATCTACTTCATGTTAATCGAGATAAACGTTTGCAGACTCTGTCTTATTGCTAATTTTCTTGTAGGTGTAAGGGGAATATATATTTACAAGGGCAACATAGAAATACAGGAGCCTTTAAGCACATACATATCTCTTAATAGCTGGTTGCTAGGTGCAGCACCATTCCGTTTGCCACAGATTAATACTCTTTGCATATCAAAGACAAAAAAATGAATAACGAATTCCCTTTTAAGAAGTATTGAAAAATTTAAGAGAATAACAAGCAATATCTCGAAAATGCTTCACTCAACAAAAAAAATGTATATGACATAAATTGTGTATTTTAACGCGATCTAATTTTTTGTGTAGTAAAACTTTGTCTATCTCTTATGGTTTACCGGTTATGCAAAAGTCGTTCACAATGATGAACACTTTTGGAGACATTCCCAGACAATTCAAGATATACGTTATATTTGTCATGAAAATGTCTTAAACATATGATATTTTAATCAAAATCGTTAGAGCCGTTTTTGAGAAAATTAAAATTTTCGAAAAATCTTCCATGTAAAGGGTATCCTGGGGTGAGGGGATTTTCTTGAAAACCTTCGTGTCGCATCCCTGGAAGACACTGAACCTAAATACCATGTTTGGTGTTTATACGACTGTTCGTTTCTGAGTTATGCTGTTCACAGGCACACACACAGACAGACACACACACACAGAAACACACACGGACATGTTTCTAAAAATGCTTTTTTTGTGTTCAGGGGGTCTCAAAACATGTATTTCCGGTGAAATATTGGTATCGAGTATTTGGGTGGAGTACAATACTTCCCCTACTTACTATACGTAGTAGAGTAGGTAAAAATGTATATGAAATAAACTGTGTATTTTAAAGCGATCTACAATTTTTGTATAGTAAAATTTTGTCTATCACTTATGTTTTACCAGTTATGCATAAGTAGTTCACAATGAAGAATACTTTTGGAGACATTCCCAGGAAATTCAAGATATACATTTTATTTGGCATAAAAATATCTTAAACATATGATATTTTATTCAAAATCGTTGCAGCCATTTTTGAGAAAATTAAAATTTTCGAAAACTCTTCCATGTAAAGGGTACTCTGGGGTGGAGGGATTTTCTTGAAAACCTTCGTGTCGCATCCATGCAAGATACTGAACCTAAATACCAAGTTTGGAGTTTATCCGACTGTTCGTTTCAGAGTTATGCTTTTCACAGACAGACACACACACAGACACAGACACACACATGGACATGTTTCCATAAATGCTTTTTTGGATTCAGGGGGTCTCAAAACATGTATTTCCGGTGAAATCCCGGTATCGAATTTTTGGGTGGAATACAATACTTCTTCTGCTTACTATACGTAGTAGAGAATGTAAAAACAGTAGCCTTTAAGCACATACATATCTCTTTTAATAGCTGATTGCTAGATACAGCACCATTCTCTTTCCCACAGATTAATACTCTGTGCATATCAAAGACAAAAAATCTGATGTGTTACACTCACATGACTTTCTCTACTCTTGTACAAACTATTTTTACAAACGCTTATTCTCCATATGCTTCATGTTAATGGAGATATCGAGATGTCAATCTTATTGATAATTTTCTTGTAGATGCAAGGGGAATATGGTAGGTTTTAAGCAATAGTCGAATATTTTAACGCTGGTTGCTATGTGGCGCATTCCATTCTCTTTGCATGTCCAGAACATAAAAAAAATGAATAACGAAGTTGAGAAAAAGTGTAAGTATTGGAAAATTTAAGGGAATAACAAGCAATATCTCGCAAACGCTTCACTCAACAAAAGAAATTATACGACATAAATTATGTATTTTAACGCGATCTACATTTTTCGTGTAGTAAAATTTTGTCTATCCGTTATGGTTTACCAGTTATGAAAAAGTCGTTCATAATGAAGAATACTTTTGGAGACATTCCCAGAAAATTCGAGATATACATTTTATTTGCCATGAAAATATCTTAAACATATGATATTTTAATCAAAATCGTTAAAGCCGTTTTTGAGAAAATTAAAATTTTCGAAAAATGTTCCATGTAAAGGGTAGTCTGGGGTGGGGGATTTTCTTGAAAACCTTCGTGTCGCATCTCTGAAAGATACTGAACCTAAATACCTGGTTTGGTGTTTATCCGACTCTTCGTTTTTGAGTTATGCTGTTCAAAGACACACAGACACACAGACAGACACAGACAGACACACAGACACACAGACAGACACACACACGGACATGTTTCCAAAAATGCTTTTTTTGGATTCAGTGAGTCTCAAAACATGTATTTCCGGTGAAATCTCGGTATCAAATTTTTGAGTGGAATGCAATACTTCCCCTACTTACTATACGTAGTAGAGAAAGTAAAAAAATCAATAACGAATTCCCATTTGAGAAAATAAGTATTGAAAAATTTAAGGGAATAACAAGCAATATCTCGAAAATGGTTCACTCACCCAAAAAGAATGTATATGACATAAATTGTGTATTTTAACGCGATCTACATTTTTTGTGTACTAAAATTTTGTCTATCTCTTATGGTTTACCAGTTATGCAAAAGTCGTTCACCATGAAGAATACTTTTGGAGATATTCCCAGGAAATTCAAGATATACATTTTATTTGTCATAAAAATATCTTAAACATATTATATCTTAATCAAAATCGTTAGATCCATTTTTGAGAAAATTAAAAAATTTGTAAAATGTTCCATGGAAAGGGTACTCTGGGGTGGGGGATTTTCTTGAAAACCTTCGTGTCGCATCCTTGGAAGACACTGAACCTACATACCAAGTTTGGTATTTATCCGACTGTTCGTTTATGAGTTATGCTGTTCACAGACAGACACATAGACACACAGACAGACACACAGACACACACGGACATTTTTCCAAAGATGCTGTTTTGGATTCAGGGGGTCTCAAAACATGTATTTCCGGTGAAATCTCCGTATCGAATTTTTGGGTGGAATACAAGACTTCCCCTACTTACTATACGTGTTAGAGAAAGTAATGAATAAGGAATTTGAGAAAACGTATAAGTATTCGAAAATTTAAGGGAATAACAAGCAATATCTCTAAAACGGTTCACTCAACAAGAAAAATGTATATGACATACATTGTGTATTTTAACGCGATCTACATTTTTTGTGGAGTAAACGTTTGTGTATCTCTTATGGTTAACAGTTATGCAAAAGTCGTTCACAATAAAGAATACTTCTGGAGATATTCCCAGAAAATTCGAGATATAGATTTCATTTCTCATAATAATATCTTAAATATATGATATTTTAATCAAAATCGTTAGAGCCGTTTTTGAGAAAATTAAAATTTTAGAAAAATCTTCCATGTAAAGGGTGGTCGGGGTGGGGGGATTTTCTCGAAAACCATCGTGTCGCATCTCTTCAAGATGCTGAACCTAAATACCAAGTTTGGTGTTTATCCGACTGTTCGTTTCTGAGTTATGCTGTTCAAAGACACACACACGGACATGTTTCCATAAATGCTTTTTTTGTATTCAGGTGTCTCAAAACATGTATTTCCGGTGAAATCTCGGTATCGAATTTTTGAGTGGAATACAATACATCCCCTACTTATTATACGTAGTAGAGAAACTAAAAAATCTGATGTGTTACACTCACATGACTTTCTCTACTCTTGTACAAACTATTTTTACAAACGCTTATTCTCCATCTACTTCATGTTAATCGAGATAAACATTTGCAAACTCTATCTTATTGCTAATTTTCTTGTAAATGCAAGGGGAATATATATTTAAAAGGGCAATATAGAAAAACAGAAGCCTTTAAGCACATACATATCTCTTAATACCTGGTTGCTAGGTGCAGCACCATTCCCTTTGCCACAGATTAATACTCTGCATATCAAACACAAAAAAAATGAATAACGAATTCCCTTTTAAGAAGTATTGAAAAATTTAAGAGAATAACAAGCAATATCTCGAAAATGGTTCACTCAACAAAAAAAATGTATATGACATAAATTGTGTATTTTAACGCGATCTACATTTTTTGTATAGTAAAACTTTGTCTATCTCTTATGGTTTACCGGTTATGCAAAAGTCGTTCACAATGAAGAACACTTTTGGAGACATTCCTAGACAATTCAAGATATACGTTATATTTGTCATGAAAATGTCTTAAACATATGATATTTTAATCAAAATCGTTAGAGCCGTTTTTGAGAAAATTAAAATTTTTGAAAAATCTTACATGTAAAGGGTATCCTGGGGTGAGGGGATTTTCTTGAAAACCTTCGCGTCGCATCCCTGGAAGATACTGAACCTAAATACCAAGTTTGGTGTTTATCCGACTGTTCGTTTCTGAGTTATGCTGTTCAAAGACACACACACACAGACACACACACGGACATGTTTACAAAAATGCTTTTTATGTATTCAGGAGGTCTCAAAACATGTATTTCCGGTGAAATCTCGGTATCGAGTTTTTGGGTGGAATACAATACTTCCCCTACTTACTATACGTAGTAGAGAAGGTAAAAATGTATATGAAATGGACTGTGTATTTTAAAGCGATCTACATTTTTTGTATAGTAAAATTTTGTCTATCTCTTATGGTTTATCAGTTATGCATATGTCGTTCACAATGAAGGATATTTTTGGAGACATTCCCAGGAAATTCAAGATATACATTTTATTTGGCATAAAAATATCTTAAACATGTGATATTTTAATCAAAATCGTTAGAGCCATTTTTGAGAAAATTAAAACATTTTAAAAATGTTCCATGTAAAGGGTACTCTGGGTTGGGGGTATTTCCTTGAAAACCTTCCTGTCGCATCCATGGAGGATACTGAACCTAAATACCAAGTTTGGTGTTGATCCGACTGTTCGTTTCTGAGTGATGCTGTTCACAGACAGACACACACACACACACACACACACACACACAGATACACAGACACACACGGACATGTTTCCAAAAATGCTTTTTTTGGATTCAGGGGTCTCAAAACAGGTATTTCCTTGAAATCTCGGTATCGAATTTTTGGGTGGAATAAAATACTTTCCCTACTTACTATACGTAGTAGAGAAAGTAAAAATCTGATGTGTTACACTCACATGACTTTCTCTACTCTTGTACAAACTATTTTTACAAACTATTATTCTCCATCTATTTCATATTAATCGAGATAAAGATTTGCAGAAACGATCTCTTGACATGTAAAGAGAATTACATTTTACACTTAGCGACCAGTTCTGAAACTATTTGACCATCGCTTAAGGTGTACAATGTTCCCCTTGTTTTGTAATTACAAGGGCAATATAAGCACAGACATATCTCTTAATAGCTGGTTGCTATGTGCAGCACCATTCTCCTTGCCACAGATTAATACTCTTTGCATATCCAAGACAAAAAGGTCTGGTGTGTTACACTCACATGACTTTCTCTACTCTTGTACAAACTATTTTTACAAACGCTTATTCTCCATATGCTTCATGTTAATCGAGATATCGATATCTTAATCTTATTGCTAATTTTCTTTTAGATACAAGGGGAATATGGTAGTATTTAAGCGATAGGCAAATATTTTAAGAGCTAGTTGCTATGTGGCGCATTCCATTCACTTTGCATGTCCTGGACATAAAAAAATGAATAACGAATTGGAGAAGAAGAATAAGTATTGGAAAATTTAAGGGAATAACAAGCAATATCTCGAAAACGGTTCACTCAACAACAAAAATGTATACGACATAAATTGTGTATTTTAACGCGATCTACATTTTTTGTGTAGTAAAATGTTGTCTATCTCTTATGGTTTACCAATTATGCAAAAGTCGTTCACAATGAAGAATACTTTTGGGGACATTCCCAGAAAATTCGAGATATACGTTTCATTTCTCATCACAATATCTTAAACATATGATATTTTAATCAAAATCGTTAGCCATTTTGAGAAAATTAAAATTTTCGAAAAATGTTTCATGTAAAGGGTAGTCTGGGGTGGGGGGGGTTTTCTTGCAAACCTTCGTGTTGCATCTCTGGAAGATACTGAACCTAAATACCAAGTTATGTGTTTATTTGACTGTTCGTTTCTGAGTTATGCTGTTCACAGATACACAGACACACACACACACGGACATGTTTCCAAAAATGCTTTTTTTTGCATTAAGGCGGTCTCAAAACATGTATTTCCGGTGAAATCTCCGTATCGAATTTTTGGGTGGAATACAATACTTCCCCTACTTACTACACGTAGTAGAGAAAGTAAAAATGAATAACGAATTCCCATTTGAGAAAATAAGTATTGAAAAATTTAATGCAAAGCAAGCAATATCTCGAAAATAATTCACTCCACAAAAAAATGTATGTGAGATAAATTGTGTGTTTTAACGCGTTCTACATTTTTTGTGTAGTAAAAAGTTGTCTATCTCCTATGGTTTACCAGTTATGCAAAAGTCGTTCACAATGAAGAATACCTTTGGAGACATTCCCAGAAAATTCAAGATATACATTTTATTTATCATGAAAATATCTTAAACATATGATATTGTATTCAAAATCGTTAGAGCCATTTTTGAGAAAATTAAAATTTTAGAAAAATGTTCCTTGTAAAGGGTAACCTGGGGTGGGGGGATTTTCTTGAAAACCTTCGTGTTGCATCTCTGGAAGATACTGAACCTAAATACCAAGTTTGGTGTTGATCCGACTGTTCGTTTCTGAGTTATGCTGTTCACACACACACACATACACACACACAGACACACACACGGACATGTTTCCAAAAATGCTTTTTTTCGATTCAGGGGATCTCAAAACATATTTTTCCGGTGAAATCTCGGTATGAAATTTTTGGTCGGAATACAATACTTCCCCTACTTAATATACGTAGTAGAGAAAGTAAAAATCTGATGTGTTACACTCACATGACTTTCTCTACTCTTGTACAAACTATTTTTACAAACGCTTATTCTCCATATGCTTCATGTTAATCGAGATATCGATATCTTAATCTTATTGCTAATTTTCTTGTAGATGCAAGGGGAATTGATTAACTTTAAGACATAGTCAAATATTTTAAGGCCTGGTTGCTATGTGGAGTATTCCATTCTCTTTGCCTTAACAGGACAAAAAATGAATAACGGATTCCCATTTGAGAAAAGGTATAAATATTGGAAAATTTAAGGGAATAACAAGCAATATCTCAAAAACGGTTCACTCATAAAAAATGTATATGACATAAATTGTGTATTTTAACGCGATCTACATTTTCTATGTAGTAAAATTGTGTCTATCTCTTATGGTTTACCAGTTATGTAAAAGTCGTTCACAATGTAGAATACTTTTGTAGACATTCCCAGAAAATTCGAGATATACAATTCATTTGCCATAAAAATGTCTTAAACTTTTGTTATTTTATTGAATATGTTCCATGTAAAGGGTAATCTGGGGTGGGGGATTTTCTTGAAAACCTTTTTGTCGCATCTCTGGAAGATACTGAACCTAAATACCAAGTTTGGTGTTTATCCAACTGTTCGTTTCTGAGTTATGCCGTTCACAGACAGACAGACAGACACACACACACACACGGACATGTTTCCGAAAATGCTTTATATGCATTCAGTGCACCCCAAAACATGTAGTTCCTGTGAAATCTCGGTATCGAATTTTTGGGTGGATTGCAATACTTCACCTACTTACTATACGTAGTAGAGAAAGTAAAAACTGGATCCGTTGTAAGAAACACTTTTTGCTTGACTCCGCGCCCACGTGCACAAACATATGTGACAGGTGACAGTGTCACTTTTGCCCATGCGTTACGCCATATTACATTCAAAACAGATTGTATGCACAAGAGTAGCTTTTGTAGGTTTTGTTTCAATAAGTCAACTCTTCCTATTAAAACGAATACTGAGAAATAAATCAAGAACATAATATCAAAGTGAATGCACTCAAACAAACACATGATTTTAACGCACTGTTGCACTTACATTAATCCGATTCACAGCCGTCATCTTTCAATTTTCTCTCCTACAGCAGCGAAAGTTTCTCGGGTATTCACGTCTTCAAAGCGCAATATCATCTCTATCTACAATGGTATTGCCATTATTTCGTTTCACAAACAAAAACCCCATTTTTAATAGCAATGTATGCAAGCTCGTTCGCAAATTTGGTAAATCAGGGTCACTGTTGACAGCATTTCAGATTTGTTTATTGTTAGCTCATTGAAAAAAAGAAAAAAGATTGCACTTTATAAGGAATTGTACACTTAACGAAACCGTCTACTTGTCGCAAAACTGCTTTAGATCTCTTCCTCTATTTGCACAATTTTTTCAAGTTCTTTGCCAACATGAACAACATTGGCTTCTTACATGCCGGTGTACTCTGCCGTTATTTTAAATAATTCCTTCACTAGAATATCCGGATTATGCTCCTCTGACTTTTGAAACTCATTTAAAACAATCTGTTTCTCGCCATCTTTAATAATTTACCTTTAGGGTGCTTTTTATAACCGCCGAGACTCATTTTTACCAGTATCGAATTTACACCAGCCACAAGCCTGCCGCCCTACTCCTCACTGACATTCCGTTTGTTTTTCTCCCGCCACAGTAACTGCTTATTTCTTGTGAACGGGCATATTTGTATTTCTAAACAGCTGTAAAAATACAGCGCATTGTAATGTTACAATTACACTATCGATTAGTTCATTTTACAAGCAATAACGTTAAGAAGACATGGATCTACTTTCTCTCCTTAAGTTGAGTGCTTGTTCTCAATCAATGAGAGCATTCACGACAGCCACATGCGTGGAGCTGTTTCTCGGTATTGCTCATACAAGCGGGGTTCTTACGACGGAAGGGAATAGCATCCTTGCTGTATAATAAATAATAGGTACATTACGAAAGGAAAAATTTACAGGACATCACACAATCGCTTTTTACCTCATCATAGCCACAGATTAGTTAAAGCGAGGCTCGGGGCCCAAGTTGTGACAATCACACGTGTCAAGGTGAAAACTCCAGAGGAAGTCCCTTTCTCTGCTGATTTAGGTATATGAGGCAATGTATATATTGTGATACACATGGCATTGACCATTGCGTCTTGCGCTAACGACGTAGCGTACCTAAGTAGTATTCTTTTCGCAGTAACTAAGATTGTTCTTGTTATTTTTTGTCATGGTCGAGCATATAGTTGCCTTGATACTTTTTCTCGGGTGCTAAAAGTTCGTATGCTTTGTGCTGAGAGAGAAGCCAGTGAACAGTGTTCTGTTGTTGCGAATTAGTTTTCAAGTGATGAAATAGCAAAATGTCACCGAAATATACTCAAGGGTATAGACGGGAATGGGAACCTATAGACGAACTTAATGGTTGGTTTCAGCCAGTTGCTAATGACAAAATAAAACTTATTGCAAATACTGCAAATGTGAAATTAATTCCAAGTTAAATGATTTGAAAGCTCACGCCAAAAGAAGTAAACATAAAACAGTGGAGATTCCTTTTTAAGTAAACTTCAGAAAGTAATAGATTTCATTGCTGCATCCACTTCGTTGGGAATACTCGAAGCGGAAGCCAGTCTGACTATATTTGTGTGTGAACATTGTTCCCTGCTATCGTGTGACCATTTATCCGAACTTTGCAAAAGTGCTTTTGTAGACAGTAAACATTCTGGCATTCACTTACATCGTACCAAGTTACTGAAAAAAAAAGAATTTGCTAACACATCACTTCCTCAAAGAGTTAGATATGTATTGTTGATCAAGTATTTAGTATAATATTAGACGAGTCAACTGACGTATCTATGGTTAAGATTTTATAATGCATGATTCGTTCATAAATCGTCCCCTTATCTGCTGACCTGTCCTAGTGAACGATTGTTCGATGAATCATTTGCCTGCCGTTTATTCTCACTCACAATTCTTATATGAATCGTTCCTGTTTGCACCTTGCAGCCAAAATACGCAATTATGACTTCGGTGTTACGATTGGGGCCAGGATCTCTCTTTGGCATTAAAAACAATGTATGTAAACGCTCTTTACACATTATTCGGGGTAATACACTTGGAGATTCCTGAATTTGTCAACAAAAATCAACGGTGTGATTTCACTTAAGTTGCTGTTACATTAGGACATTATGCAAAGCAATTATGAATAGATATAATAATAATCATCATCGTTGATATAAGACCGTACTAATGTAAAAACATTGTATAGATTTCATTTCACCAAACTCGAGGAATATTTTATGTATGAGAATACCTACGCTTGGTTATATCGATGCATTTTCCTATTCTTTTGATATAGATTATAGTAGATATATAAATGAATGTTTTTAAATTATTTCATTTTAAATTTTTTTATAATCAAAATGTTCTTCAAACAAGAATTCTAAAATTCCCTATTTTATATAATACCTACTACATTGTAATCACGCAACACTATGTATTAGATCTCTCAGTAAAATACTGAAAATTACTTTCATTGTTTATTCCATGTGCTGTAACCTCCGTTCATCCGTTGGCAATGTTTACGATTCATTTTACTGCGCTTTACAGTTTACAATATTGCTTTTAATAATTAATCTTTCTCGGCTGAACTAGTACTCTTGGATTATGACATCATATCTCAAAGAATCGTGTTGGTCTACGAGTTCATATAAATTCTAAAGATTCTTTCCACCTATACAGTTCATTCAGTACTTCGATGACGGTATCCCGAATCGACAGAACTCAACAATTTTGGTGTTTTTGGCAGTGCTGTTATGTTTTCATATTAGCTGTGTTCTGGTGCTCATGTGCCTCGCCTGATGAAGTGTGAAGAGAGGGGAAAATGCAATCTGAGTTACACGCGAGCCTCCATACTACAAACAACAGGGTCTTAGTCAGCATTCACCTGCAACATTCACATACCCTACTTTACTCAGTCTATCGAAGTGATTCACTATTGTAAGAATCGGATAGAAATATTCAGAGCTTTACTGTCTTTTATATCTCGCGGACAGTGGTATTGTTCTCATTCTATGAATAATTAGCTATTAACAATTAATTTGCAGAACTATAGGTGGCACTGTTCACTTTAAAATGTCTTACAGGCGTGGTAAACGCAAAGCGCACGTGTTAGGGAAAGGTGTAACTATCAGAAGCCAAGCTAGGGAAATTGTGTGTGCTGTTAGAGACTATTTTGATTAAAAAAAAAGGGTAATGGTGGCCCTCAATTCCCGTGCAGAAGGTTCTTGAGAGAACCACTGCAGCATTAAATCTGCATAAAGTACTATTGTAAATATATAGAAAAATAAAAGCACAAGAGGAATTTAGCCCTTCAGCATTACTTACCACTCCTGAAAGAAAAAAGTTTGATAAACGTGCAGCAGCCGCTGCAACGGACGGTGGGTAGGTATGGCAACAGCATACTGAGACGGCCGCGTGGCAGCAGGAACATCAATCACAAGGTAATTTCCCAACAACCGTAGCACGGCCACAATATATGCTGCATGTTATTTTTCAACACCGTGCCTAAACTGTGCACGACTTTTGATTCATTGCGTCATCATGCCTGTATATTTGTGTGTTGTGTAGGCATTCATTCGTGGTTTGACGAATTCGGAACACATGTATACATATCATGTTATAGCATCACAATGTGTGATAATTTCCCTGCGCATCATCGAACTCAATCGGCGGTGGTCGACACAGAACATAAAAGTCGCCGGGGCTCGCTTGGCAGCTTGGTCTCTTCCCGACTCACGCGCTTTTTCACTCGCATGCAACTGACGTCATACGGAAGGTTCACTAATGCTCCTTACGGCCTGTGCGCATCTTCGGGCCTCAATTTGGTTGCGTTTACCGATTTTACATTCCTGTATGTTACTCTAAAATTACGCACACTGTGGGTTACGTATTCTGCTAACGTCACATTATTACGATATATTACAATCGTATATAAATATTACAATTGGTATGAAACAGGATGGTCGTATAGATGCGAATTTATTGTTGCATTCGCATTTAAATCATTTCCTATTATACCTATATGTGTTTATTGTGTTAAAATATTCTTTAAAATGTTACAAGTATTATAACATGTATCAAATAGCCCTTCAAATAATAGTTTGTGTTACATGCTGAATACATATAGCAAGTTCCTATGTTTTAAATTAATGTTAACTGTGGCAGTGAGTTGAATCTGACGCAGTTATATTGGATGAGCCTGTACTGGTTCATGCAATATATTTTTTCACAGGTGCATAAGCATACACCCACCAAAAGCAATAATCCCTTTCTCTGTTAGCGTATAAAATGCTTAAGCTGTTTTTATTTGTTATAAGTTAATGTGAAAACTACAACTGTGATTTTAATCTGACACAGGTACATAAACATACACCCCACAAAACAATACTTTTCTGGTACACACTCATAAAAGACTTATTGATTGTGTTCAATTAGTTTTAGTTGCAAGCTGAAGTGTAAATCTAGTGGTATCTTGTAAAGTACGGCGCGTGTATGTCTGTGTATGCTCTTGTACCCGAGGTCGCGGGTTTAAACCCAGCGGAGAGCGATGGGTTATTCGGGCGTAAAAATCGTTAACATGGTTTCCTTCGGAAGGGAAGTAAAACCGATGATCCCGTGTTGTAGATTTACGGCAAGTAAAAGAACCTCAAGCCTGATAAAGAGGTCTCTGAGCAAATTTTCGGATATTTCGCGTCCAATGTAGAGTGGGACGCTAAGAACCATAGCAGTTAAAGGGCGTCCATAAATAAAATTCAATTTGAAAATGAGCAACTTTTCAAGAAACAAATTAATTGTGCTATAGCACAGTGCTCTAATATAGGAGCAAAATCGTTTGAAGTTATGTACCACAGTTCCCTAGAGATGATAAACGAAGACAGGTGTGGATTTCTTGGTGTAAACAGAGTGATAAATTCAATCCCAATAACGCTCGAGTGTGCTCAGTGCATTTTCACACAGACTATGATCGTGACTTAAAAAATCTGATTTGTTACATTCAATGACTTTCTCTACCTTCTATCCCTTATTAGTAGGTATACAAATTATTATTACGAAATTTTATTTTCTATTTACTTCATTTTAATCGAGATAAACCTTTGCAGAAGTAGCTGCATTACCCATTTCGTTATAAATAAAAGGTGCGGCAGTCACCTCCTCCGTCCGTTGCTGTAGGCTTACCTTGATGCATCTCCCATGTTAATTCCAGAAGTTCGCAGTGTGCTGGTTCTCTGCAATTTTATCCTCGGCTAGCTGCAGTACTTTTCTTTAAACTATATGGGAGCATGGACTTATCCTTGGTAAAGGAAGCGTAGATTTCGGGTGGTGATATAGGAAGACATAGACGTGCTTTGGTTATGAAAATATGACACTGCCGTTTCTTTTTATTTAGCTAACACACGTAGTATACAACACTGGTATTGCCGCCGTAAAAATACTGTCCACCGCTATTAAAAACGCGGCGCGGATATGACACGAAGTTTAAATATGCTTATTATCTCTTTACGAGTAGCGGTTCTTAGGTGTGTTTCTAAAACTGTCTTTCTTCCCTTTTTTGGCGCGATATCTCACACATCCTGCAGCATCTCTCCCTGACCACACATGACAAAATGCCAAACTGAAATGAAATGCCCAACTGAAATGAAATGCAAAACTGCAATGCCCAACTGCCAAACTGAAATGCTAAACTGCCCAGCTGCAATGCTAAACGCCCAAAACTACCAAACTGCCTCGAATTTGCTCCAAACAGATCCATTTATAGTCGCAGGCTACTGAGGCTGCTTCCTTTCCTATTGGTCCATTTTTAGCGCCACCCGACGCATCTCAATATTTCGTATAAACTTCCAGGGATCTCATTGGTCCAAGTTTAATATAAATCGCGGCTTTTCCTAAGTTTACCGTTACGCTATCTGTCTCTCTCACTTGGTCACGGCGAATTATCAAATAAAGGGACAAAGGCGCTACACCCTCGCTCTAGGAATAATGGCCCTGCGATAAAGAGACGTCATAAAACTAGATTTTCTGCCTTCGAAGGCACTATTCCTGTAGCTAAAACATTTCGTCGTGGACAGTATTTTAACACAGCGCTTAAATTATTTACATTAAACCATTTATAACTCTTCTAATATTAGTAACCTAGATACATACATAACGTTAAATCACCCTTCTTAAACTATACACGTATTATAAGAAAAAGATATGTACATAGTATGATTTAACATCAATAAAAATTAATTAATAAATTATCTATAATTACAGTTCTCGGGCTCGGCCTAGAGTTGCCGTTTCAAAGGGAACAACGATAGTCAAATGTTTAGGAACTGGACGCTATACCCTGAGCTTAAAATTCCTTACTCTTTCCATTACATTGCAGGTAACAACGGAAAATTGACCGGACTTTAAAAGAATGGCTAAGTATTAATAAATTCGAACCATTAATAATGGATATCTCGGAAATTGCTGGTGCTATAAAAAAGTTATTTTAAATAAATTGTATGTTTTAAAGGGACCCACATTTTTTGTGTAGCGCATTTTCATCTGTTGCTTAACGTTTACCAGTTACACAATATTATACAAAATTCCTTCCGAATGAAGAGGACTTTGCAAGCTATTCCCAGAAAATTCATAATAAGCATTCTATTTTTCATGTAAATATCTTTAATACATGGCATTTTAATCGAAATCGTTACAGCCTTTTTTCAGAAAATAAAACATTTCGAAAAATCTTCCATATAAAGGGTAGGTAGTTTGGGGTGGGGGGATCATTGAAAATCTTTGTGTCAAATCTTTGGAAGGTACTGAACTAAATACCAAGTTTGGTGGCATTTATCCGACTTTTCGTTTTTGGGCTATGCTGTTCACACACATACAAATACACGAACCTTTTTCTAAAAATACCGTTTTGGATTCAGAGAGGCTCAAAACATGTATTTCCGGTGAAATCTTGGCATCGAATTTTTAGGCGGTCTTCTACACTTTCTCGACGTAAGTGGTACGTGGTAGAGAAAGTAAAAATGAAAATTGCTGTTATGGAGGAATAAAATTCCAGGAAAAATCGCCAGTGGGTAACATTCAACTCTTCTAGGACAGCATGAATGATCACTTCTAAATACAAGTCAAATTTGTGTTACAAAACAGGCTATTTCAATTTATCTTAGCAGTACCCAAAATATTAGTTGTGACAACCAAATTGCTTGTATCAGTATAGAAGTTGACAAAGATAACCCAAGCATTTTCACGGCAAATGGCTTTTTGAATGCATGCTATTCTTCATGTTATATTTAAGTACTTTATAAGCACTAATTTACACTATGTTTGTGTAATTTCCTGCTTGGGAATGCACGGCTTTACGTATTCACTTTCAATTGCCAGTCGAAGAGCGCGCCAACCTTCCTCATTGCGTATTTGACCGCAGCCAATGGGAGCAAAACGTACTGGTATGTTCCACAGGGGTGATGGTTGGATTGGCTAAGTGGAAACCGAGGGCACTAACTCCCCACATGGACACGGTGTGTCACTAGTTGTACTTTTGCGGGAAAGGCGAATTTTCTGATTGGCTGTTTCAAGTTTGGACGTTCGTAACGAACTAAATGGAGAGGCACGAAGAAAGGGACCATCTTGGATTTTTGTAGCTGGAAGTTTTCGCCCGAAGTTTTTTCACCAGGAACAAAGCCGAGACGGTAATCATACATTTACGCTATTTCTGATTGAATGTATGTTTGTTGTAATATTGGTATTTTCTATTAACTTCAGTGATATTCGTAGAATGAGGTAGAAAACTGATAGGTTACTGTATGTTGCAACATTTTTATATAACGATTAATTTTCAGATACATTGAGCCGTCCAGACAGAGGGGATACGCCTACGATTTACATTCCTTCCAGTGTTGTGGTTCGAGTCCCGAATGGTGACATAGAATCTGAAGGTATGTTATTAAGTTTCCACCATGAGAGTGCTGGATGAAAGGTTAAGTTTTTAAGAGCTTCTTAGTGTTGCTGAATTTTATATTGTCCTGATTTACTTTTCAGATATTGTGAGTCATCCAGACAGTGGAATATACGATTAATTTTCGTGTTGACACTTCATAATTGATGGGTGGAGATCACAGCCAAAAGTAGGTAAGGTAAAATCAACCTTTAATGCAAATTAATTAGCATGTTACTATGCTAATATTCAAACACATAGATGCAGATCATGCGAGTGATACTCTTGTATAATTAAAAAATGGACTGACACACTAACTGTCAAGGATAGCATGCCAATGATACTATAATTCTCTTAAGACAGTGCTCAAATGAAATTTTCTAATACAGAAGGTAGAAAGATATTTGATATCATTCAGATATATTTCAGTAATTCACCCTCTTTTGGGCATTTTTATCTAACTGCCACTATGTCCTTTTTTGAACTGGGCATGGTGTATGAAAATAGAAATTCTGCTAGCTTTTTTCACAATGTCCTTGTAATCTGTTATTACAGATGCTCAAAAGCATTTGTTTCCAAGAATAACTGAAGTGTTTGTTTTGAGTGAAATTAGCAGCTTCAGTATGTGTTCTGAGGCTTTGAAATTCCAAAGTGGTTTCAATCTTTCGTGTCTGTTTTCTACCATTTAAACTTTGTAGCAATTTTGATGATACAAAATCCTTCCATTAAAGATACATTGTGCAGTAGTAATTAAGTTGCAGGATATTATAAGAAATGTATAGGCATTTAAATGATCGTGTTGTTTTTGTGCAAAAATCAAAGGTTTTGAAGTAATGGGCATTTAATATTTTTTAAATGTATTGAAGCCTTTTAAGTTAACACATATGATAAACATGAAGTTGATCACGATATATGATGAATCATTTGTAGAATACTTATGAAAATAACTTACTGTGAGTAGAGGAAGTCTTAGATGGCAGAGCAGTGGTATGGCAAGTTAAAGATTGCTGGTTTGAATCCCAGGCATGGCATTGAATTTTTTGTCTGATTGTATATACTCATCCACTGTTGTGTATATGCAAACAACCCATGGCTCTTTTCAATGAATTGGATCTTTTGAATGATCCCTTGATCTGTTATTTATAGTGAACATTTTAACACACTGAGTATTTTAAACGCTTTTCATATACAGCACATTGCATCCAAGTTACTATGGGAGGTTAGGTTTTTTTTTATATAAGCTTAGGTTTCTGAATTTATGGAAGGTTAGCATTAGGTTTGTTTATTTATATATAAGCTTAGTTTTCTGAATTCACAGAAGCTTAGTAATTTTTTTAATGAAAAGTGTTTAAAATTCCACTATAAATAACAGTTCGAAGGAACCTTCAAAAGATCTGATTCATTGAACCTTCAATGAAAAGATCCATGGATCCTTTGCATATACTGAATTTTATTTTGTTCAAGTAACACAAAGTGGTGGTGGTTTTACAATAAAAAGTGTTATTTCCTTCTCATTTAGCACTTTATCAACCAAACTTTTTTGCCACTTTTTAACGGTTTCCCAGTTTTGTGTTAAAACAGCTTATTCACACTATGCACTTCTTCCTTTGTCATGGCAACTCAAACACTAACTGATAAAATCAAAGATTTGACCTGAGCTGAGCATATGAGTGCTAGCGTATTATGAATTACTGTTTGCTTATATTTCCTGTGTTATGCAAAGAGTTTATTTGGTACTCAGATAGCACCACTGCGAATTCATTGCTGCATTTCTCATATAGGCAAGAAAATAGCAGTCATCCACAGTTGGTAATTAACAAAAAGATACTCTTTGATTGTTAATGCAATAGCAGGTAGAATTAAGAAAATCATATTTTGTAATCTCTTAACAGTTGCTATATATCCATTACCTTTAAGAATGAGTTCTTACGATAACCGCAATAAAATGTGTAGTTCAATACCTTTCCTACTCCAATATTTCATGATGCAATACGTTTAAGGAACTATTTACATTGGCATAAGCGTAGTGCTTAGTTTCAAGACAAGAGGAAGCATATGCTTTGTTTACATCAGAGAGAACTCTGGTTTACAGTGGATAGTGTGTAATATAATCACAAGGTGTTTGTAACCACAAATTTTTCCTTAATGTAAGCAATTTCTCATTTCAGAAACCTACTTTTAAGGGTAGTTTAAACATGTGTGTTCTATTTAATTCTAGGATATGCACAATGGAAAGTTGGAGTTAAGTTGTGGCTATTTGTGTCCATTGATGGTGCTTCGTCAGAGCACAGAGAGTGACAATGACATTAATAGTGTTAAATGGTGTGGTGAAACTTGCTAATGACATTTATTGCACTGCTAATAGCGATTTAGTGAATGACAAACAATTGCTACACTATTGCATATAATGTGTGCAGAAGTTTCTTTGTAGGAAATGGATTTAAGTTATGTCAAATTGTATTGCGCTATCTAGAGTAGAATAAAATAAGTGTCAAACATGTGTTATTCATCCAATTTTCCTGTCAAATTCCACATCCTACTGTTGGTTGGAAGTTCAAACAAACCATGGAGGCAGTTTAAGGGCAAAAGATTTTACTATGAAGCATGCAGAAGAAATTATTGCAAGGTGCTGGATCTCATTCACTCTCAAAAATTTAAATGTGACAATTATGTATTATGACATAGAAACATTCAGCAACCACTATTAACCCCAATAATATTATATAAAAAGCAATGTATGTGTCGACTATTGGATAATTTAAAAAGTTACACAGGAATAAACAGTTGTGTTTTTCATACTAGCCTAGCTGTGAGGTGTTCAACTGATAATAATTGTGTTCTAATATTGTATTGCTACAGATGACAGTGACAAGTTATTTTATGTGAGCTTTAATCGACTCCTTTAAAAAGAAATATGAATAACTCCAAGTGCAATCACGATTATTGAAGCTCACGTAATTAACTTTGTACGTCGTCAGTAGCGATACAATATTGGAACATATGATCAGCTGAGCAGACAGCTAGGCAGGTATGAAAAGCTAGGCTGTAGTAGCTACGAATGACGTTATCGTCCGAGAGCACGATTTTTCATAGTTTAGTTCCATCCCAGATCACTAACGCTGCGATCGCCCTCGTGTTGCCAACGTTTAACTAGAGAGTTGCACTTCTAATAGTTTGCTGTTCTGTGGTATGTTCTACCTTCTCTGTTCCACTTACCATGAGCAGCCAAAGTTATGGGAAGTAAATAAAGCACAAGCGAGAATAATCGAGAATGGCCTGATCACGATTCTTGAACCTGCGATTCTTTTTGAACGAAAATTCATGCACGATTCTTGCGGTTCTTTTTGAATGACAATTCATGCAATGTTTCCTTGATGAACGATTCCCGATACTTTGGTGTTCTGTCATCTGTGGTATCAAGATGGAAGCTGTGTTGACATTGTGCAATGATTTTGCTCTAAAACAAAATGTCTTAAAAAGCGTTGGGGATGAGTTCCTGAGTTTGCAAGTGTTCACATCGGACATTATTCCGTAACTTCTCCTACATCTCTAATGTGAGTATATTCATCTCTTTCGTCTCCGTTTTACTGCACTTTGAGATTGGGGGTGGGGGGGAAATAACCATTTTGGACGCGTGTAAACCGTCTATTACCACTACCAGGATTGGAAATAGTGGGTGACTATACATATATAAAAACCGAGCGACATTCTGCTCTTAGAGCGTCGTCCACAGCAATGAAAATAATGTGTTATATGTCCAACAGATATCACTCTGTCATACGCGGCAAATCTGCTCTTAGAGCGTCGTCGTTGAAAATGCTTATAAAAGCAAAAGGAAAGTGAATAAATGACCTTAGGAATGAGTTTCGAAGTGGATGTGATCTCTCCAATATCTGGTGCCCGCCTACCAGCACCTTTTAGGTGTTTTACTTTTATAGGAAAATCGCGTTATAAACACAACAAACGTAGCCATTTTTGCACTAAAGCACATGCAAAATGGGAACTGCCAACCTAAATAAAAAGTGAAATCCGCCAAATATGCGATGTGCTGTTGTTTCTGCGAACGTGAATCATTCGAGCCGCAACTTGCTACACTCCTCTCCTTCTAAAAAGCATCCCTCGGCTACGCTTTGAGGCTGAGGGCTCTCAATCTCTCGGCTACGCCTTGAGGCTGAGTATCTTATAGGTTTTGGCAGCATTAGTTATTCATATGTTGCCAGCATTATGTTAGAGCTAGCGTGTGAGAACTTTCTGCTTTTAGTTGGTCTTCAATAGTGATGGAAGTTGAAGTTATTTTGTTGTAGTTGTTTATTTATTTACCTCCACGTATGGACAGCAATTTGAAGTAGAATTGTTCTTTACATTGTTTGCTGCTACGTATGAAAAGCCAATTTGAAATAGTTTGTATTTAAGGAGTTGTATTGTATTTCAACTGTTGGGGAGCCGAACTTGTAGTAGTTGCAACAGCATTTACAGTAAACAGTTTCCGGTAGTCTTCGCGCCAAATGTATTTTTAGGTGGCCTTTGCCCCAAGTTTAAAAAATATTAACTTTGTAATTAAACTGTTTCTTTAAGTATTAAATAATTATGTTTGCCTCAGCTGTGTTAGTATTATTGTTAGAGACATGGAAGTCTTGGCAGGGTATGACGTGACAAGAATGTAGGCTTACACAGATTTTTAGTTTTAATTCACTCCTTTTTATTAATCCTTGACACTTCACTGATATCGAGAGCTGTGAGATTCTTTTATTTAATATTTGCACTTTTTAATACATATACTATTTTTCCTCTCACACGAATACGTATTTAATTTCTCAAGGATGTATCATGCATCCGGTTACTATCACTGTCTGCAGGCAACTAACTAGATTTCAACCGTCTAAACTTGTAAATTTCTGTATTTCAAGTCTCTGATTGGCTGTTTTACTCCAATAGAATACCTGCATTTAACTAAAGCTTTTTCTGGTTGTTGATTGGCTATTTTTTTATAAACTGTTACTAAAATTACATTAATGCTTCCAAGAACCACAAATAAAATTTAAACTCTCAAACTCATTATTGCCTGAAGGTTACCTCATTGTTAGCAATGTTTAACTTATTATTCGAACAGCTCCTACATTATTAAATTACGTAATATATTCACATAACATTATTGAACATGTTTACAATAATATAAGCATATGCAATGACTTACATACATTTTACAAATTATTATATACACATATTGCTTCAAGGCGGGCTGTTATTAAATTTACATATTATATAATTTGACTGATATCATTCAAGTATTAAAAATACTGCTTCAAATTGCCCCCTTTTAGAAATATTTAAAAATTGTTCTTTTTGTTTTGTTCTTTTAAATTTTTAAATATTTTCTGAAAGTCTCCTGAAAGAAAGAAACATAACCTTTTTATTATTGCACTTCCTATTTTTCACTGTCACTTTTATTTAACACTCACTGGTTTTTCACTAAACTCGTATATAGCAGAATACTTCATATTTATTTTGCTCTGCTACATGTTAGACACTTTTTAAGGTCAATGATTGGTGTTGAATGACCTGAGGGAAGTTTGTTTATTCACTATCACAACCACTATTAAGCATTTTATTTTCTATACATTTAACATTTAATTAGTGATATTAACACTTGTTACCCTTTCTTTACAACTTATTTCTTAAACATTTTTATATTTCTTACAATTTCTAACAATTTATACCTTATACAATATAAATGCAGTTGCTATTCAGATTTATTTATGTTTTTCTTACTAACAATGGATTTTTTTTCTTATTACTTCTCTTTATCTAAACTCTCCTTTGTTATATTGACAATTTGCTACATTTAGTAAAAACATTATTTTAAATAGTACTTTACATTTTTAAATTAAATGCTTTCCCCTTTTATGTTCCAGATACTTCATTTTCTTTTTCTTCTTGTGCCACAGACTGTTTACATTTATACGGCTTTAACATTTGTTTGTGGAATCTTCCAATTATCTTATTGGTTTTATTGTTCCTAAGTTCATATGTATCTGTTCCAAATATATTTATTATTTCATAAGGACCATGGTAGCTCAGAAACAATCTCCAATATCTTTACGAAGCTAATTTGACAATCTCTTGTTCTTCACTAACACTTGATCTCCTATCTTTATTTTCTAAACTCTTCTATTTCTTTCTTCATGTTTGTGTTTTCTCTTCAGGGCTTTTGCTTGTATTTTTAAAAATGCTAATTTAAAAATTTCCTCTTTTTCTGGCAATTTAACTGATTGGTCTTCAATAACTTCTGGTACATTATGGCTCAAAGTATTGCATAATTTTCCATGATGAAGTTCTATTGGTTTAAATCCTGTTACTGTATTTATGGATTGATTAAGTAGATTTTGAAAAATATTGATGTATGAGTACCAACTGCTCTGCTTGTTATGACACACTACACGTAGATAATTTGAAATTTCTTTTATCTCTCTTTCTACTGGATTGGCATTAGGTATGTATCTTGATGAGAAATACTGTTTGACTCCCAAATCTTTGATTCCATTCATAAATTTAGAACTGGTAAACACTGATGCATTATCACAAAGTATGGCCTGAACTATTCCTTCCTCTGGGAAGTATGATTTTGTTAATTTTTTTAAACATGCTGTGCTGGTTGCATTCTTGAGTGCATATATTCGTACATATTTGCTAAATACGTCATAGCATACAAATAAAAATTTGTATCCAAATGTACTTACAGGCATTGAACCATGTGAATCTAAACTTAATAAACATCTTGGTTTATCTCTAAGTACTGAGTTTGTTGTATATTCATAAGCACATTAATTTGTTTTGCTTTCTGACAGATCACAACATGATATGTATTTTCTTACTTTATGTCCTAGTTTAAAGATATATAAATTTTTCAAAATAGTTAGGGTTGTCTTCTCTGTACCTGCATGTATTAATCCTAAATGAAATTGTTCTATTATTTATAACTCCATGCTTGTTGGAATATATGTTTTCCACCTCCTTATTTCCTTTCCATGTTGCTTATATAATACACCATTTTTAACAGCGATTGTACTGTTCTTTGCCTCTTCTATCTTTGGAGCTTTTTCTTTCAAACTTGCTAGTTTAATGTCTTTGTCTTGCTCTTCTTTAATATTTTTAAATTGGTTCTTCAATTCTTTCTTCATTGGAATATCTATCGTAAGCACTTTAATTTCATATTGTTGTCTAGAAACAGCTTTCAGGAAATTGTTTGTTGTGGCTAATTCTTGATATTAAATCACTGAATGTATTTTGTTTGCCTGGAATATGTATAATTTCTACATCAAATTCCATTATAGCGAGAATCATTCTAGCTAACTTGCCACTATATAACTTACATTTCTAAATGAAAGTCAAGCTAATATGATCTGTATATATTTTCACTTCTGAAATATATATGTCTTAAATTTTATTAATGAAAAATATAATGCTCCAATTTCTAACATTGTTACTGATGCATTTCTTTCAATATTGGTTAAGCCACGTGAAGCAGTACTTATTACATGAAATGCGTTGTCATGTTCTCTTTGCCCTAGTATTCCTGCATATTGTAACGCCCCACAGGGGTGGTTACCCCCGCAGTAGGTGATTACACGAGGGGGGTTGGTAGCTCAGAGGTAGGGGGGATGCGTTGGTACCGGGGTGGTAGGCAGGCCAGGGTGGCATTCTAGGATAGGGGGTATTTAAATGATGCACAGGGGATGTATTGACCCAGTAAATTATATTGTTACTTTAAGTGTGAGTACATTCAGTTTGGGGTGAAGCCCCGGCAAATAAACAGAACTTAGATGAGACGCATGCTTACCTGATTAACTGGTGGCGATGGGTCTCGAGTCTGACAACTGATCTGACGACTCTTTGATAACTGCTCATTGACTACTCTTTGATAACTGCCACGACCAAGTCAAAACCCTGTAGTATAAATACGTACGGAAGAGCTGACTCGGCGTTGTTTAGCGTGGTCGTGTTCTGTTAACCTGGTTTCCACACTTTGCGCTGGTTTACGACATGCTGCAATACTCGGTGCTCAACCTGGTCCACTACATCGGTCCCAGGTTTGCCAAATTCCGACGCAGAATTTAAAATTGAAAAGCAGGACAAACATCTTAGGGGGTACTAAAACTGTCTACTTAGACGAGGGTTGATAGAAAAAGAAAAAAAAAACAAAATATGGTTTGAGCCTTATACAATTGAAATACTCGGGGGTCCTCTGCTGTCCAAGACTCGGATACCAGGGAAATTTTTTTTTAAGGGTTGGTGAGTACGTTAGGGGTGGGTTCTACTGCGCACCGCAACCTGCTGCAAATCTTTGTCTCTTCTCTGCTGGTTGCTTACTTTTGTGCCCGGAGGTGAACTTTGCCTTGAATGATTGAGGTTCTGTACAGAATGGCTGATTGACTCTGCATACTTAGCTATTTTCTTGGTAACGTAGGATTTATTTCCGCGCATGCTGCATTTCTTTGGTCAAGCAGTGGCATTCCCTCAGAGCGCACCAATTCTTCGTGTTCTGGTGCGACTCCCGTGGTGAGTTACCGTCGTTCGTATACTGGTGGGCACTGTTCGACCTGGGTCTTTTTTGTTGGTTGCTTCTCTTCTGGCGGTCTCTTGGTGCGCAGCAACAGGGTTGTTTTTCAAAGATGGATTTCACTTAGGAAAGGTGGGAAGGATTATATTGCGTTTTAAATTTTCACGGGATGAGACGAAACACAGCAGAGGAAAGGTAAATTTAGAAAGTGAGTCGGTACCCCTGCCGATTCCTCGTCTCTCCAAATTTTGAAAAAGAGGGGAAAAAAACACGGAACAGAAAAAAAACATTAAGTTCTGTTATCCAGGTGTGATGGGACTACTCATAAGTTCTGCTTGCCTTGGTATGTTCGTTGGAACAAAAAAAAAAATCAAATATGTACATAAATACAATCATTATTGTCTGTAACTGTACAAAAACTTTTTTTTGTGTGTTTCATTGTATGTAAGCGGTGTTTAGATGTCCACTTTTTGGCATTTTGCTGATTCCTTGCTTCCGTAAACCGGGGAAGAGGGTCGCTGAGGCTGCTGTAGACTGTGGTTTCTCTTGCATGCTTGAGGACATCCTCTAAAACAGACTTAATTTTTAACCTTAGTTCACAGAAATATTAATATTGTAGAAGTTGTGTCCAATGAAACACAGCAAGAAAAGTAAAAACCATATTTACACTCCATTTTCTATTCATATTCCTGTCGCAGTGCTACACGCCACTGAGAGGTGCGAAGTCAAGCTCTGTGTGTGAGGCGACAAATACTTGTGTCAGCGAAACTCATGACAAGACTGCTGCTTTCGACACTTACCGTTCATGCAGAATTGGATGTTTATGAAGGCGATATCTGTGTTTCTTAGTTTGTGAACAGAATTTCGGTACCCATTCGCATGTGTGGAATGTGTTACGTATCTTGTGTTGCGTAATTTGTGGAGGATACCTGTGCCTTTCCTGCCTTCATCCCCTTGTTTATTTTGAGCCATTTTTATTTATTTATTTCTTTTATTTATGTTAGTGTTGATTCTGAGGCGGGATGCGAGATTCAAAATTTCTATATTCCTGGTCCATGTCGTGTTTTATTTGCCCTAGTCGTGTGAGAAATCTGTTGATTTTAATTTGCTTAATTGCCACGTTACATTTATCTACTATTTTGCACGTTGATTTACTTCGCCTTATCTGTTAATTTACATTTATTTATTTAATAGCGCTTGGTTGTCGTACCAGAGTGTACGTTATTCGATTTTTTCCTACTATTATTTATTCTATATGCGCTGACGCATGTGTAAGGTGCAGAGAAAAGAATTCCTGGCATCAACCTATAGTTCTCAAAACACATTATCAAATACCTATCTTAAATTAATCTTATACTAACAATTATATGAATAACAGTACTATGAAATAACTTTTCGACCTCCACTAAATCTTACTTCCTATTCTCTTTCCTATTTATTTAACTCTGCTCCCGAACTTAAGAACAACGACAATACTTCTGTATACTTGCTCTCTGTTTTACCCCCGGCCCTACTCTGAACTCCTGGGGGGATAATGTATATTGTTCAAATTCCTGTATCTGAACAAAGATATCTGTATTAAGCGAATAACAGGGTCGTGTCTCGGATTTCCCATTATATTTTCACTTCCAGATATATTTTCTCTTCATCACGAGAAAGAGAGAGCATCAAAAAAATTAAAACAGTAAAAGTGAATCGCGTGGATTATCACTTTTAGCCTAACTTAAGCTGGAAGTCCGAAGATATACTACGTCTTGCATTGTAACCTATTACTTAACCTATTTGAGAACTATTGCTGATGTTTAATGTTTTAACTACTTTCTTTTTCTTGTTTGTTTGTTTTTATGCCTCAGCCTTACTGCAACGTGGATGTATTGTGTAACGCATTTCGTCATGTAATAATGTCAGCACTTGTGTATTGATGGACATTGAGTGATACGTAGGCAATTTTTTTGTGTCATTTATATGTGGCAATAAGATTGTGTTTACTCGCTGTGCGTCTGTCGCAAGTATGGTGTATACTCACTATGCGTAATATGGTGAAATTCTACTAACGTGGACATTCTGGCATTTCACGGAATTTCTGGGCTTAATTACGTAATTCAGGGGGCTGAGTTTTTTCATTACCCTATACGGTCCTGTGTAGTTCATCAAAATTTTCGTGGCTCTACCTATCCTCCTTTTAGGGGTATATAGCTTCAACAAATCGCCGACTTTATACTCGACGTGCCGCCTCTTTGAATCATATAAATTTTTATTTTTCCTCTGGCTCTTTACTATGTTTTGGGATGCTAACGCCCTTGCTTTTGCTATTGCCTCCCATGTTTGCTGCACAAATAGGTTTCGTGAGGTGCCCTGTAATTGAACGTCTGTGGGTGATACTGGTTTCCGTGTATACAGTAATTCGAAGGGTGTGAACTTAGTACTCCCCTGTTTGCTTGTGTTTATGGCAAACCGAATTTGATGTAAATTATTATCCCAGTCTGTGTGCTGTGTGTTTACGTAGTTACTGATTACTTGCATGATAGTTTTATTCACCCTTTCTATTAGGCCATTAGTTTGGAGTCTGTAGGCTGTTGTGAAAGTCGGTATTGTTCCCAACATCTTAAGTAGTTCTTGTGTCACTTCGCTCATAAATACGGACCCTCTGTCCGACATATTTTGGTGCGCCGTGACGATAGATGACGTCGTCCAAGATAAATTCGGTGACATGCTCAACAGAAGCTTTTGGGATTGCCTAATTCCAAATATTTTGAAAAGTAATCACTTGCCGCAATTATGTATCTGTTACCTATAGAGGACTTTGGGAAAGGCCCCAAAATATCTATGGAGAACCTTTCTCCTATATAGTTGACCTTTATGGATTGCATTAAACCTGCGGGTCGCTGATTAACTGGACCTTTTCGTTGCTGACAGGAAGTGCATCTTCTTACATAATTTTGTATGTCCCTCTTCATTCCAATCCAATAGTAATGTGAATTAATTTTGTGAAAAGTTTTTGAAAACACGAAGTGTCCTCCTAGCGAATCGTCATGACTATTATATAGTATTTCCTGCTTTAAACTATCAGGTACTACTAACAAGTGCATGTTCCCTGTACTACCAGCATTTTTTCGGTACAGGACATTCGATTTCAGCACGTATGTTGCAGCTTGTCGTACTAGTTTAGCATTCGCTGTACCCGGCTGTCTTACGGCTTGTATTAGGGGTTTTAGCTGGGGATCCTCCTCTTGTTTTTAGCTAATTTTATGGGTTCTATGAGACAGGTAATTCTGTCTTCCTGCTCTTGTGCTGTTTCGGGTTCAGGGGGGTCTATTGGCATTCTAGACAAACAATCTGCGTCCTTATGTTTAATCCCTGATTTATGTTGAATTGTGTAATCAAATTCCTGTAGCATCAAGCTATAATGTGCCAGTCTCCCTGTTAGATCTCTCAACCTATTTAGGTGGCACTGGCAAGCATGGTCTGTAACTACAGTTACAGGGTAACCATATATGTACTGGCGGAACTTCGAAAAACCGTATATAACTGCTAGCAACTCTTGTTCCAAAACACTATACTTCTTTTCAGCTTTGCTTAGACTTCTAGACACAAAGCCTACTGGGTGCATTTTTCCATCTCGTTCCTGGAGGAGGCAACTGCCTATGCCGTGCATGCTGGCATCGCAGTTCATTTGGGTTTTGGCTCCCGCCATAAAATGTGCCAACACCGGAGCCCTAACCATTAAATCCTTCAGCTTTTGGAAGGTTTCTTGCTGTTCTTGGCCCCATACAAACTTTTGGTCTGCCTTTGTTAGTTCGTTTAGTGGCCTCGCGACTGCGGCAAAGTTATTAATGAACCTCCTGTAGAAAGAAAATAAAACCTAAGACCTGCCTTACTTCTTTGACATTCCTAGGCGTTCTTAGCTGTGTAATAGCTTGAATTTTGTCTTTATCAGGTTCTATGCCTGCTGCCGATACTTCGTATCCTAGGAGTTTTATTTTGTCCGTACCGAAAAAACATTTTTGGGGTTTTAGCTTAAACGTATGTTGTTCTAATTTCTTAAATACTGCTTCCAGGTTTGCCAATAAGTCCTGAAATGTATTTGCGAACACTATTATATTGTCTAGATATATGAGTCCTTTTTGGTATCGCAGGTCACCTAACAGTTTATTTCCGATCTCTGTGAATGCTCTAGGGGCATTCGCGAGCCCGAAGCTCAAGGTTTGGAATTTGTACTGTCCGTCCGACGTACAAAAGGCCAAATATTTCTTACTTTCTTGAGCTAGAGGTACTTGGAAGTATGCACTTAGCAGGTCAAGTGTATAGTAAAATTTTGAACCTCCTAAATAGCTAAGTAGGTCATCAATCAGTGGTAAGGGATAGGCGGATGCAGCTGCTTGTGCATTGAGTTTTCTGTAATCTACACAAAACCGATATTCTCCTGATTTCTTTTTGACCAAAATTACTGGTGAGCACCAGCTACTCTGCGAGTCTTTTATTCTCCCAGCCTCTTTCATTTCTTCCACTTGTTGGTTTATTATTTCCCGCTGTTTATGGGACACCCTGTATGGCTTCTGTCTAATTGGTGTCGTGTTTGTCAACTCTATTTTGAACTCCGCAATGTTTGTTGTCCCTAACTCTTGTAGGCTAGTGGCCAAGGTATGTCTGTACCTGTCGAGTAAATTTCGTAGCTGTTCATGTTGTGCTGGTTCTAGTCGTGAATTAATATTAAATTTGGCGTCTTTGATGTCTATTTGTTTTGCTGTCTCACATGTGAAAGTGTCTGCCTGGACTAATGCAACTTCGTGTACGAGTGCTAGTGTTGTCCCTTTAAATATTCTCTGAGGGGCGGCGGTATTATTGTGGACTTGTATCTTTTGATTTTGATTATTATTGCACAGACCTGGTATAATGTTAACGTGTTTTTTCTGCATAGTGTTAATGCATGGTTCCAGTAATAATGTGTTTGTAGGAAGTGAGGGTATTTTGACGTCTATCTGTATGGTTGCAAATGGAAGGATTTCTACGTCATGCTGACATGTTGCTTTAATTTTTGTCTCTTCAGCATCTGCTTCAAGTGTAATTTGCATGAGAGGACACTCTCGCTTTCGCTGGCAGCTTACCGTGACCTTCTTCGAATTTTGCAGTGTTAGTGTAATTGTGTTGTTCCCTAGATCTATAACGGCTTGGTGTTTCTGAAGGAAGTCCATGCCCAGCAATAAGCTATGCGGGAAGTGTTTTACTACTATTAGTTGTTCTTTGAATTCCACGTCACCCATTTGGAAGTTAGTGTTAGTTTGGTATTGTGCAGCAAGTAAATTGTTATTTGCAGTTCGCAAAATCATATTTGGGGGTGCTGGTTGCTTGCTTGTACCTACCAGGTCGTCATTGATTATGCTTACTGAGCTGCCTGTGTCTATAAAAATGTCGATCCTTGTCCCTGCTAATGTTCCCATAGTTTTTAATGTGTTCCCAGGGTTGATGTTTTCTGTTATGCTTGTTACCGCGGCCCTTATGGGGGGGTGATTGCTTCGAGGCTGCGCGTGAAAATTTGCATTCCTCCTTCGTGTCTGACAATTAGCGATTACATGGCCTACCCGTTTGCAGTTGGCGCACGCAGGCCTCGCGGACACCGTTCTTCTTTGACTATATGTGCTCCTATAGCCGCTGGGGATCTGTCCGTAATTCCTAACGGATTGATGCTGTGGATTGTAATTCTGGGGTGGAGGGCGGCCGTTCATTGTCAGGTTTTGCACCTGTTTTGCTAACTCACCCACCATCTTTGACATCTCTGATACCTGCTTCTGGAGGCCATCGTCTGGCATGCTAGGGGGAATTCCCTGTGCATCGATTAGGTCTACCCTTTTTCCTGCCAGGTAGCGGGCTGATTCTACGCTGCGGACGAACTGTATGAGAGCGTCCACTGTTTGTGGGTTGTAGGGCAGTACCTGTTCTATTAGTGATGGTTTAAGGCCCCTCACGATGTGTTTTACCCGTTCCTTCTCTGTCATTTTGGGGTTGACTAGATCACACAGAGCTATAATGTCATAAGCGTATTGCTCTGTGGGCTCACTAAGGTCCTGCACCCTCTGCCTTAGTCTGACCTCCATCATTTTCTTCTCTGCCGCGTGAATGAAGACTTTTAATAATCCCTGCTTCAATGTTTCTCATTGGGCGTCCCTATTTCTGTGGTCAAAGGTTTTGTACCAGTTTAGTGCGGTACTATTAAGGTAGCATGGTAAATACTGCGCCTTATGCTGGTCATCCCAATTATTGGCACACGCTATCAACTCAAACTTATGGACATAGTCCCTTACTCTTTCCCCTGGTTTCCCCGTGAAGCTACCCGGATCGAATGGTGGACGACTAATGTGCATGGGTTGAAGTGCTTCAGTTACCCTTCTACTTAAAACAGGTGAGTCCATTTTACTCATAGTATTTGTGTGTTCGTCTCCCTTATTCATGGCTAACTGTTTTTCTACCCTACTTGTGCTTGGGCTAGAAGTGTTAATGATCTTGCCGGAGCGGAGACGTATTTGATTTGCCGTCTCAGCGTGCCGCGATCTCGTTTGAAATTCCTTTCAAATCTGTGATTAAAAATTCTTGGAATTTAAATTGTTCCCCCTGTATAGCTGCTAATTCTGCGCACAGATTTCTAATCTCTTTAGTAGTAGGACTAGTAGAGTTTTGAGCAGGTTCAGCCATGCATAATAACTTAAATGTACTACACTGAAACAATATACATAACTTGAGAAAAGTTAAAAAAAGTTATATTCTGTGTAGGTGACTCATGATGCAAAGGGTGGGAGGGTGGGTCTTCAGCAGATAACCTCAGGTAAAAGGTTATCCCAAAATGAGGCATGTTTTACACCTTGCAAAAAGAAAAGAGAAAAAAAAAATTGATTACATCCCCTGGCTGGAAGAGGTAAGGATGTTTTCCCCAATTATACCCGGCGACTCCGCCACATTGTAACACCCCACGGGGGTGGTTACCCCCGCAGTAGGTGATTACACGAGGGGGGTTGGTAGCTCAGAGGTAGGGGGGATGCGTTGGTACCGGGGTGGTAGGCAGGCCAGGGTGGCGTTCTAGGATAGGGGGTATTTAAATGATGCACAGGGGATGCATTGACCCAGTAAATTATATTGTTACTTTAAGTGTGAGTACATTCAGTTTGGGGTGAAGCCCCGGCAAATAAACAGAACTTAGATGAGACACATGCTTACCTGATTAACTGGTGGCGATGGGTCTCGAGTCTGACAACTGATCTGACGACTCTTTGATAACTGCTCATTGACTACTCTTTGATAACTGCCACGACCGAGTCAAAACCCTGTAGTATAAATACGTACAGAAGAGCTGACTCGGCATTGTTTAGCGTGGTCGTGTTCTGTTAACCTGGTTTCCACACTTTGCGCTGGTTTACGACATATGCTGCAATACTCGGTGCTCAACCTGGTCCACTACAATATCTCTGACAAGATGCATCCACATATAACTCATAATCTAATTCATCTCTTGGACGTTCCAACAATATTGCATTTGCAAACAACTTTCTTATATTTTCAAAACATGCTGTCCACTTCCATTTATTTGTTTTCTTTAGAAGTTGTCTTAAAGGTTCTACTTCTATAGCATATCTTGGTAAAAATTCACTTTCATAATTCCAAATTCCAAATAAGCGTCGTAGCTGTCTAATATTTTTAGGTGGTGGTATTTTTAATATGGCTTCTATTCTTTCTTCATCTGGTCGAATGCCTACTTCATTTATTACATATCCCAGGAATTTGATTTCAGGTACACAGAATTTTGACTTTTTAATATTTACGGTCATGCCATGTTCATGTAATTAATTTAATACATAATTTACATTCTGTAAATGTTCCTTAAAGGTTTGACTTATTATTAGGAAATCATCTGCTGTGTCACCAAAGATACTATGTATTACTCTCAGGAATTCACTAGTACTATTCTTCAATACATATGGGTTTACACAATACCTATATTTAATCCAGAAACTTGAAGGGCTGTGTAATCAAGTGGGATCTAGCTTGGCTTGCCAAAATGAAGCTGCAAGATCTATAAAAGAGATATATTTGCCACATGATAACTTTGCAATTGTTTGTTCTATACTTTCATTTTGAAAGTGGTCCGGTAGCATGATTTTATTTAAATATCTTCCATCTATAGTGATTCTTAAACTGTTATCTTTCTTTACCGTCCAACAAACACTATTTATATATTGTGAATTGCTAAGCTCAATGATATTATTTTCTAGTATACTGCTATTAATTTTTTAGCTTCGTTTCATCGGTTTACTGGTAGGTTATTATATTTTTTTCTAAATGCTGGTACATTTTCTACTGTGAATGTGTGCATATATGATGTACACCGCCCTGGAATTTCATTGATTGCATGTTTATTGTCTTTTAATACGTTTTCCATTATTATCTTTTCATTGTCAGTCAGTATTGTATTTGTCATCGGTGTAGCTGTGTATATTTTCCTGTCTTCTATCTCTGTTGTATAGCTATTTTCTACCTGCTCTAGTATATTTTCTTCTGCCATTGGTTTCTTTGTATAAGGGTTCCTTTTGGTAAGGTCAGTGGTCTGTTCTTCGAAGTTAAGGGTCAATAACCTTTCATTGTTTTCTTTGCTTGCTTAGACATTTACTATTTGTATGAAGCATTCTTCTTCATATACTGCATTTTCTTGTTCCATTCTTTGTACTCTACATACTTTATCTTTTATAATAGGCACGTATATATTATTTTCTTTTTTATTTAATACGAGTCTGTCCTCCTTAAAATCAACTATCGCAGAGGGCTCTATTAATACATCACACCCAAGTATAACTTCGCATATTAAGTTTGGAACTATTAAAACCATGACCTCCAATGTAATATCTGCTATTTGTATAGGTATCAATGCTTGAGATTTTATACTTTGGGTCATTGTACCTATGGCTACCCTACATACTACATTGCTTATTGAGGCTGTCATAAGTTGTATCCCTTCATTTAACAGTTGTTCATAAAATTTCTTTGAGCAGATAGAGCTTGATGATCCTGAATCTATTGCAACATTTACTTCCCTTCCTGCTATAATAGTTTCTATATACGGTGATTCATATTTATTTTCACAATCTCCTGTGTTTGTATTTAGATGGTAACAATCAAAGTGTGTAGATATTTTATTCTTGCCACTTAGTGCAGAAGGTACTGTATTACCAGAATCTATGTCAGACAATACATAATTTAGTTTTCTTGGTGAGTATTTTCAGTATTTACAGGATTGCCATTTTGTACCGCAGTTACTATTATTTCATTATCATTAATATTTGTGTATGAACCATGCCCCTTATCTCTTGTTCTCACTCTATAATTGCTATGTCCTCCACGTGTATATTCTTCTGTATGTGTGTTGCTTGTTTGACTATAGTTGTTGAAGGTTCCCCTGTTTTGCATACTTCCTCTATGCTGAAATCGATTATTACCCCTAGATGAAGTAGAATTCTGCTGATTCATCCTTTCCATTCTCACATAATTTATGTGTTCTTGTCTCCCTTGTTGTCTTGTATCTCTGATATTTTGTGTATTGTAATTGAATTTGTTTTGGCCCTGAAATTCATTATTTCTCCTGTTTTCACAGTGATAGCGTGTATTGTAAGGCATATCATTACGCCTATCTCGTCTGATTTGTCAGTCTTGTCTTTGTGGACTACAAATTTCGTTATTATTACTATTTCTTTGCTGTTTTAATGATGATATTAGCTCTGTCATCTCATAAATAGTGTTAGGTCTTGCAATTAAGATGTAGTTTTGTATGTGTAGAGGGTAGTGTCTGGCAATTAAACTAATAAAATCTTCCTCATGCATGGCTGAAGTTAAATATCTGACATATTCTGAATATTTTATAAGATAATCTGTCATTGATAAGTTGTCATCTCTACTATACTGTGAATAACTTAGGCTTGCCCTAATCTTATGTTGCACAGTGGTATTCCAAAACGTATTCATGAATAAAACTTTAAATATCTCAAAGTTCATTTCACTATCTGCTAGCGTATGTAACCATTCTAAGGTTTTGTTATCCAAGCATTTTCCTACGAGTATCATTTTTAATACTTCAGGCACATTTTTCAATTTAAAATATTCTACTAAATCCTGTATAAATTGCACTGGACTGGAGGAAGCATTAAAATAAGGTAACGGAAATTCATTAAGCACAGAATAATAGTTTGACATCTGATTTGGTACATACACATGTGTGTCATCATTATTATTTTGTGTTTGAGAGGCTGATTCTATGGAAAAGCAGTAGCATCTCTTGTATTGTTAGTTAACAAAAGTGATACACTTCTTTCTGCACTTGCATTATTGTCATGCATTTGATTAGCATTTACAGAACTAGTTACGTTTGCATTTACCCTTGGTACACTTGTACTTAAATTTTCAAACTTATTTCTAAGTTTATCAATTTCTTTGCTACTTTCTTGTACTTTATCTTTAATTTCATCTATCATTGACTTGTGTGCTTCTTTAATTGCATCTGCATTTGTTTTTGCCATTTCATGCATTTTATTTATTTCCCCAGTTAAATCTATTTGTACTTGTACAAGATCTGCATTTGTATTTTCTGCCATTGTTTTGAATTCTTCACCCTGTTTATCTAACTTATTACAAATACCTTGTTTAGTATTAGTAAGTTTTAACTCCATTTCAGTTACATTTTTATCATTATAACTTGTCAATTTCTCTTCTAGCTGCTTACTACCTTTGTTTACTTTTAAATCTATATCTTTTTGAAGTGCTTTGGAAGATTGTTCTAGTTTTATTTCTAACCTCCTACTTTCAGCTTTACTTTCTTTCATACAATTTTCTATTTGTTTAGCTAGATCATTTTTAATACTAGATAGCCCTGTATTTGTTTCAGTTAACTTATTATTAGTTTGTTATCTTATTACTTAACTTTACTTTCAGCTCTGTACTAGTTTTAGTTATCTTATTACTTTGTTCAGTTAACTTATTATTTTGTTCATTTAATTTATTATTAGTTTCTTTTAACTCTCTTTTTAGCTCTGCATTACTTTCAGTTATTGTTTTTTTAAAATGCACATTATTTGTTGTGATACGTTTTCTTGCTCTTGTTTCCTAGATGTGTGAGGGATAGTATCTCTTTCTATACCTAACTGTGAATTTACAGATAACTGTTCTTCTACATCTAACCTATTTATTTCATCTAGCTCTGATTGTAAAGTTACATTGTAATCTGTAATGGCTGACCTATCCTCTCCTACTGCCATAGTTTAATTGTTTTCGGTTTCTATTTTATTTTGTATATTTGCTTTGGTTATATGTGGCTTGGAATTGCTCAATTTTAATTTACCGCTTCTTAACAGCATGAAATTATCTTAATAGCAATATATTTTCCTAACTAACTTGACAATTATATATGTATAAAGTATGGAATTTTCTGACCTTTTCTTCTGGCTGTTGTTAAACCTTTATACTCGGTTTTCCCACGTAGATTGTTGTTGAATTGTTGACTACGTGCCCTGTCCTCCTGAAAGAATTGTTGCTGTCCTTGAATGATGATTCTGAAGTTTGTTAAATTGACGTTTTGTAGTTTCGTCGATTCTGGTAGGTCTATGATGGTCGTTGATCTCTTCTTTTCAGATGTTGTCGGCAATTCTTATCTCTTCGAGCTCCATGCAGCTGGGCGCCAATTTGAAGAAGTATTTTATTGTAGTTGTTTATTTATTTACCTCCACGTATGGACACCAATTTGAAGTAGAATTGTTCTTTACGTTGTTTACTGCTACGTATGAAAAGCCGATTTGAAGTAGTTTGTATTGAAGGAGTTGTATCGTATTTCAACTGTTGGGGAGCCGAACTTGTAGTAGTTGCAACAGCATGTATAGTAAACAGTTTCTGGTAGCCTTCGCCCCAAATGTATTTTTAGGTGGCCTTTGCCCCAATTTAAAAAATATTAACTTTGTGATTAAACTGTTTCTTTAAGTATTAAGTAATTATGATTGTCTCGCCTGCATCAGTATTATTGTTAGAGACATGGAAGTCTTGGCAGAGTGATGCGACAAGAATGTAGGCTTACACAGATTTTAAGTTTTAATTCACTCCTTTTTATTAATCCTTGACACAAATTAAATAGCACTTCACTAATATTGAGAGCTGTGAGATTCTTTTATTTAATACTTGCACTTTTTAATACGTATAGGGTGGCGTGCACCAACCTAGAGTAAGCTCCACTTCCGTAGTAAACTACTATTAAATGCAACACTCGGCGACTTCCATATGCCAGTAAACAACTTTCGAAGTTTTTTACTCCTTTCATATACTCCCGCAGTAAATTATTACAGAAGTAAATGTTGGAGAGCGCCATCCTGTAGTATGTTACTACGGAAGTAAACAGAGCACATATGTAGGTTAGAATTTACTCTTGCTACCTGGATGGAGTAACTCATCTGTCGATTGAACTACACTATCATGTTGCATTTGGAGGAAGATATTTCTATGTAGTCCTGGATTACCTAGATTATATAGATGATCTTGACAAAGAAAACAACTGGAATGCGATAATGTGCGTAGTACGTGAAAGGTGGGATCCGTATGATACTTATACAGAGAGCGAGAGTTCAAGGAACGTTTCAGTATTAGAAAAGAATCCTTTACATTCATCTTAAACCTACTTGGAGAACACTTACAAAAAAACTCAGACAAAAATTCAACTGTATCGCCTAAGTTGCAATTGCAATGTGCCCTGCAAGTGTTTCGTACCGGAACATTTCAGATAGTTGCAGGCGATCTTATAAACATTCACCGCACGACTGCTGGTCGTATCTTTCATCACGTTGTTAGAGCGCTTTTGAGGTTAAGAACAAGGTACATGTATATGCCCACAAATGATGATGAGTGTTTAGAAAATTCTTTGCTTCCGCAAGTTCCCCCCCTTTTTTTTTGTGTGTGTGTATTATTTGATTTTGTAGTGAAAACAAGCTGTTATTTGACGGAGAAATAAAATGGTAAAGTTGAGAGTTTTCAACGTTTAGGCCTTAATTCTGCATTTTCGGCTTACATTTTACTTCACAAATTTATTTCTCCACAAGTCACATGTCGATGAAAGTGTGTGATGTATACACAAAAAATGCTCTACCCAATTCATGAAAGATAATTTTGAAAACCACGTACAATAAAGTTGAATGTTGGTATATTTTTCAGAAATTTATGAAACTGAAAATGAACAATCTGAAAAACCACCAAAACACGAAAACTGTCTTACCATTTAATTTTTATGTCCAAAAAATTAACTTTTCCTCCATTAATTTGGCTGCTAGAATTTACTGAAGTGCAGACGAATGCCTGCTTGAGGGGTGTATAATATTTTTGCAAGATTTTGCACAGGGTTTAAAAGAGGACATTTTATTCTTTTGATGAACTATTTATTCAAGTATTGAAATATCCATTTACTGATTTTGTCATTTTTTTTTAAATTAGCAGCAGTATGCAAGTACTTTGTTATTATATGTAGTTTCTATATGTAAGTTCAGGGCTTGTACAGTGTTTAACAATTGTGCCAACATTTGGGCATTTGTAATGGGAAGTCTATTGTATACAAAAATAATACTGTAATATTCCATTATATTCGTATAGCACCAAGAATACAAGCACATTCATTATATACTTTTTACATTTGTATAGCACCGACGATGCAATCACTTTTAGGTTAAATATATTCTGTTATATAGTTCAGTACATTCATATAGCACCATGAATACAACAATTTGGGGTTAAATATATTCCATTATATAGTTCAGTGCATTCGTAAAGGGTCATTTACAATGAAAATTAAGCATTAATATAACTGATTAAAACAAACTTAACATGGTGCGTCATGTGTGTTGACAAATGCAAACTTAAGCAGCAACCAATCGCAAGTGAGCATTAAACAGCTGGGCTAATATGGCAACCTGTGAAGAAACCACCGACAAAGAGGTTATGTAGATTTATTGAAATTAGCAAGAGCTAGTTACCCGGTTAAAGGACGTTAAACCTACAAACAAAACCACTTACACTCACCATTTCTTTTTCTGCGATTTTTATATACCCCAGTAATTCATGGTCCGTGATCTAGCACAAAAGTGTGTTAGCGAGTCGCCACATGGCAATGGAATTCTGATGGGAGATGGTAAAATGGTCATGTGATGAGAATCGCTTTCTGATTGGCTAGTTTCTTACACAGAACACTAAAGTATGTTTCTTATTTTTGATGTAACTTGAAAGCTTGGATCTTGCAAGCTTCTTAAGTTTATGCAAAAGTCAATTTTTTTTTATGTTTATGTAATTAAAAGTGACTGGTTCCATTATAATACATATCATACTTAAGTTGACATTATGCTTACACTTAATTTTCATTGAGAATGGGACGTTTGAGGTTAAATTTCTGTAAAATAAGGTTTGCTATCTAACAAACTTTATAATATCTTGCCTTATCACAGAAGTTATGAATTATGGTTCCGTGTAAAACTTTGGTTGCAAACACCTGTTCATTCTGACGTTTCAGACAAAATTTCACTCACTTGATACAAGTAAGTGACCAAGTTCACTGAACTTTCTATGGGAATCAAGGATAATTTGTTCCTCAATGAATGCAGTATATCCATTCTCAGAGTATGCGCTTCCTCTTGCATCTCTCTTTCTCGTTGCATGATGGACATTTTCTCTTCATGTTCTTTATGAAGAAAGTTCAGTCTCATCTCATGCAGTTCCTCATGCCAGCAGTTTATGTTGCTCTCCTGGCCACTAGATCGTTTCCTGTTTTTCTCTTTACCTCCAAGATCTGTAATACACAAAATTGCAGGATCTCATTACTTACATATACCTATCCGTTTAATTTTTTCAGAAGTAATAAAAGTGAGCTAGTTTTTCACTTACCAAATTTTGAACTTCCACAAACATTCATGGAGACATCAGGGTTAATATCCACTGAAACGTCAAAACTTGGGCCCATTTCAGCTTCTAAATCAACAGCAGTACCATCGTATTCTTCAGTGTTCATGCAATTCTCGTCATTTTCGATGGAATTAAACATTGCTATATCATCGTCACATACTGAGTTGGTTCCTTGGAATACTTGGGGAATTATTTAAATAATTATTTTTTGAAATATCATCTATGTATGTTGTCTGTGAACCACCACCAGTTTTAAAATTTTCGCGTGTTTCCCTGGCTTTCTGTTTTTTAGCTTTTGCTTTTAAGTCTTTCCAAAGAATTTTAAGTTGCTCTTCTGTACGTTTTCCGTCGCTCGCAGCATTAAACTCGTCCGTCACAACTTTCCAGGTATTTCTCTTTTTATCCAGCATCTTTACGTAATGTTTTTTGCACTCTATACTAGCTACATGGATTTTCATAATCTCTACCAGCAAACATTTGTCTCTTTCACTGATGTTTTTTCCCCGTTTCCTATCGCACATAACCTTATCCATGATCGCTTCAAATAAAACATCTACTCTGGTGTAATGAGCTCTTACTTCCATAGTCGTAACTAAAAGAGTAAATTGTAATTGAGCTCTCCATCGTTACTTCTGGAGAAAATTGCTCTCTAAGTAACCTACTTACGTAGTGGGGACTTCTTTAGTAAACGTTACTTCCTAAGAAATTTACTCCAACATTGTGCATGCCACCCATACTATCTTTCCTCTCACATGAATAAGTATTTAATTTCTCGAGGACGCATCATGCATCCGGTTACTATCACTGTCTGCAGGCAACTGACTAGATTTCAACCGTCTAAACTTGTAAATTTCTGTATTTCAAGTCTCTGGTTGGCTATTTTTACTGCAATAGAATACCTGCATTTAACTAAAGCTTTTTCTGGTTGTTGATTGGCTATTTTTTGTAAACTGTTTCTAAAATTACATTAATGCTTTCAAGAATCACAAATAACATTTAAACTCTCAAACTCATTATTGCCTGAAGGTTACCTCATTGTTAGGAATGTTTAACTTATTATTCTCACAGCTCCTACATTATTAAATTATGTAATATATTCACATAACATTATTGGACATGTTACAATAATATAAGCATATGCAATGACTGTTACATACATTTTACAAATTATTATATACACATATTGCTTCAACGCGGGCTCTTATTGAATTTACATATTATATAATTTGACTGAAATCATTTAAGTGTTAAAAATACTGCCTCAAAGTGATGTCTTATATGTCCTACAGATGTCACTGTATGTCATCCTCTAGCTCTTATGCAATGCTGGCAACATATGAATAACTAATGCCATCAAAACTGGTAAGATACTCAGCCTCAAAGTGTAGCCGAGGGATCTGCGCATCTAAAACTTGAATGATTCACATTGGCAGAAATTCCTTCCAAAAGTCCATACAAAATGAAGAAGAAGATGTAACAACACATCACTTATTTTGAGGATTTCACTTATTTAGGTTTGCAGTTCCCATTGCATGTGTGTATTAGCAGGAAGATGGCTACATTTGTTGTGTTAATATCGCAACTTTCCTATAAAAGTAAAACACCTAAAAGCGGCGGGCAGGTAGGCACCAGTTATTGAAGAGATCACATTTATTTCTAAACTCACTCTTAAGGTAATTTATTCCCTTTTCTTTTGCTTTTATAAGCATTTTCAATGAAGACCAACTAAATTCAGCATAGCCAAAACCGATTCCATAAGTTTCTTAAGGTTTCATACCCTTACCTGCATTCGGAATAATGTCACGTTTGCTTTTACAGAATAAGATTATAACTTGTAATTTACTTTTTGAAATAAAGTTGGAATAATTACATTCCTGTAATCGAAATGCATCTCATAGTCGGGCAAAGGTTAGACCAAGCACTCACAAGGTACTGGCAGAATCATATAACATATACAACATAATTAAATCTTTAAGAAAGAGTCTTTCTTATTTATTCCCCATGTACTATGGAGGAAGAATTTTTTAATATGTTGTGCAGCATGTGAATATTCAATACATAGGGTAGATGGCATATGATGATGGCTTAACTTACTTGTTATTGTTCTTACTGTAATCATGTTGAGGTGTTTACTCTTGGAATGGTGATGGTTTAAAAATTTTCATCTCTTGGATAAGCATGATGTGGAGAGAGAGAGAGAGAGAGGGGGAGAGAGAGGGGGGAGAGAGAGAGTGATTGATTGATTGAATCTTGGTGCTGGGTATGTTGATTATTTATGCTGCATATTTCATAATTGTATGATGTGTTTAATGTCCCTAAGCATTGCTCACAGTGAGCCAAATAAACAAACAACTATTTTGCTTTTAGGTGGTCTTCATTGAAAACGCTGAAAAAAGCAAGAAGGAATGGAGTAAATTACCTTAAGAGTGAATTTATAAGTAGATGTGATCTCGTCAATACCTGGTGCCCACCTGCCTGCTCCTTTTAGGTGTTTTACTTTTATGGGAAAATTCCAATATGAACACAACAAAGTAGCCATTTTACCACTAATACACATACTGCCAACCTAAATAGGTGAAATCCGCGAAATAAGCAATGTTGTTCTTACTACTTCATTTTGTATTGACTTTTGGAAGGAATTTCTGCCGACATGAATCATTCAAGTTTTAGACGTGCAGATCCCTCGGCTACGCTTTGAGGCTGAGGGCCCTCAATCCCTCGGCTATGCCTTGAGGCTGAGTATCTTACCGGCTTTGGCGGTATTAAGTTATTCATATGTTGCCAGCATTCCATTAGAGCTAGAGAATGACATAGAGTGACATCTGTAGGACGTGTAAGACATCACTTCCATTTCTGTTGAAGACCACCTAAAAGCAATTTACCCAAAAAAACAAACAAGCAAATGTTTGCAGAAATGGTTTTATTACGCATTTTGTTGTACATACAAAGAATACAGGAGGCTGAAATCATTGTCATATGTTTAAAAAGTGGGAGGCTATATTCTGGCTTAGCCTTTGAATAACTTCACAAGAAACAGTGGATATTTAATTACTTCAGAAAAGTATGATAAAGCCATTTGGAAAACTGAAACCAATAGACAAGAGTATCTCAGAGATGATTATTGCCAGAGCAAATTGTGATATAAACTGTAAGTTTTAAAAAAAGGCATTTTTTTTGTGGGGGACTAATCTTTTAAAAATAAATAAAAATGGTTAGAGAAAGTCATGTGAATATAAACCATCAGGTTTTTAGTTGTTTTCCCAATTTTAAATGTTAATGTTGAATTGCTCCAAATCTTATCTTTCGTCATATTGTATAACCTTTAACCAACATAGCTATTGATATTGAAACAGAAGTTTTAAACAAAAGCAGACCTTTAGTGATAAATTAAGTCCACCATATGTGTTGTTTCATGTACACCCATTATGTTACTAGTGATTTGCACCCTTGCTGCCATATTGTCGTTATGCTGAATTAATATAATTTGGTCTTTAAGATGGTTTTTATGTTCTTGTGTACATATTTGTGTAAATATTGAGGAAACTGCTTTCAAGGGCTTTGTGGTAGTTCCTGAATTTTCCCCTTCTAGTAAGGTTTAAAAAGCAGCAGAAGTGAAGGGTGTTTTTATTTACTGGCTTCAAAGGGACTTGCAAACTCTGTATATTATTTCTTGAGGTAGATGAAATTTAACCTGCAGCATTATTTCAACTTATTCCCATACTTCCTTCACTGATTAGTTTACTGTTCAGCTGCTTGTGCGTGCTTTGTAGCTATAGTAATTCACAGAATTCATCCTGAATGGCCACCAATGTTTGAGCAAACAATACAGAGATAGAAGAGACAAACAAAATGAGTATGAGGGGAGAGTAGGCCATCAGGCCATAATGATCCGCAGTAAAGCTATAGGGTCATGTGTTTACGAGATTTGCCTAAGTTTAGGTTAAGGTTAGTGTTTAGTTAATTTGCTCTTGTGATGGTTATAAGATGCACATATACCTTCAAGGCACAGAATCATAACTCTGTTTATTATTCTCCGTTGACCATTTTATTACAAAGTAAACAAACATAACAACTGACAAGAGACCTACACTTCAACACTCCCCCCTCAGTGTTCAACTATACTTCTGATCATTCAGAATGGGTTATAATGGGTGAATGCAAGGGATTCTGTGGTGTAGTTTCTGCTGTAGAATGATTGAAGTTGATGAAAATCTAGATAGGATACAGTTATCTGCGTTCATAATGAAAGCAGGTTTCAGCCAATCAATGGATATTTTAGACTGTTTTCCATTGATGTTAATGTCATACGTCTTTTTGGTACGATTCAAAACTTTGAAGGGACCATCATACGGGGTTTGTAATGGCATAGGGACTATGTTATGACATACAAACACGTGTGAACAGGCTTTGAGCTCATGAACAATAAAAGTCTGTTGAGCACCATGTATCTTTGGAGAACTGATCGATAGCTGTTAGTAGGTGAATATGTTGGTTGGAGGAAGAGCTTCAACAATATTGATGTGGACATGCTCAAAGCATTGATTTGTTGGAACACATGAACCAATAGGAGCTTTGACATACTTTTAACTTTGTTGTGCTGCAGGCAATGCAGTAATGAATGAAGTCTGCAAGCATGTTCAATATTGGACCAAACAAAGGATTTTTTCACAACCTGGTTGTAGCTTTCTCAGCACGATGTGACAAACTGTAATGATGCAATACCCTGTTGATGAAAATTCTTCGTAACAAATGAGTGAGCTGAAGGCGTTGAGACATCACAACACAACTAAATGCTGGAATTTGGGATGAGAATCTTTTTCAATATTAGGCTTGTATTAGTGCAAATAATTGTATAGAGTTCGTCATCAGTTTGTTGGGCTTCAGCAAGACTTTTAAAGTCTATTTTCATCGCAATGGATGCGATGTGGGAGAGTGCATCGGCTGGGATATTGTTAGCATCTTTGATGTGGCATATGCCTGTCATAAGTTGTGTGATGTAATCAAGATGGCGTTACTGACATGGTGATGCTGTTTCTGGCTTCTGCTGAAAAGCAAAAGTGAGAGGCTTGCAATCAGTGAACAGGGTGAAGTGTCTTCCCTCAAGCATGTGCCTGAACTTCTTCACTGAAATATAAGCAATGTAGAGTTCACGATTGTATGCAGACCATGTTTTTGTGAATGTGATTAATTGTGGTTGAAAAATGCTTATGGCTGCCAGTGACCTATAAGTTGCTGAAATGATGCTCCTATTGCTGTCAAGGATGCATCTGTCATTAGTGATAGCAGTGCATCTGGTGAGGGGTGCACAAGGAGATCTGCATTGGCAACAGCTTTCTTCAACTGGTGAAATACTTCTTCGGTATCATGGGTCCAGGAAAGCTTGTCTTTGGGCTACCTTGCAAGAATTTTTTCAATGGTGCAGCGATGTCTGCTGCATTACAAATGAGACATCAGTAGAAATTGACTAACTCCACAAACCTGCAGAATTTTTCTACGCTGGCTGGTTTTGAGAAGTTTGTGATTACTTTAACTCTACCTGAAGGTGGGTGGATTTCATCAATGTGTTAGTTTGGATGGCTCAGTTGGTTAGGTGCTGGCCTTCTGATTCGAAGGTTGTGGATTCAAACCCTGCCCAGACCAATGGTTTTTAAGTATGCAATAACAGATCATTTAAATTTGTAGATGTGGCAGAGATAATTAATGCATATATTTCCGTGAACAATGTAGTCTGCCTGCACATGGTGTTCCCTGGGTAACGCTAAATGGACTACAACACAAGCATGCTTCCCAAGCCAAAAAAATTAATTCTTAGTGCTATTTTGGAATGCCGGTGGAATGAACCATGATAGACAATCTTTTAAGAGACAATGACGTAGATGTATTCATCATAGCCGAAGCAAATATAGATCAACAAAAGAAAAAATTCTATCAATTTTCAAAATACAATACAAATATATTAGAAAAACACAGACAGATAGCAATTGGCATACTTGCTGTCATTAAACAATGCATAAATAGAAAATTTGAAATTATAAAAGAAATGAACCAAAATGACACTTCTGAAATAATGATAACAGCTTATAAACAAAAACATAAATTTAAAATCTATGGTATCTACAGCCCACCTAATAACAATCACCTCAATCTGGACATAATTGATATTGACAATAAAACAATCATAATTAGTGATCTCAGTGGACATTCTCCAAGATAGGGCTATAGTGACGGCAACAATAAAGCTGGTGAAATTATTGGAGAATTTGTAGACTCCAACTTAATGAAAATAGGGATGAAGATCCAAAAACCTACATACACTACTCAGGACAGTCAATCAATCCAGACATTGCTATCATATCAACTGATTTAGAAGATAAAACTACAAAAAAAGTAATCGAAGATAGTGGTAGTGGACATAGAGCCATAATAACAAAAACAGATCTAAATCATCAACTGCCTAGAACAAAGGGAAAATAAGGCCTAAATGGAATTTCAAAAAGACACACTGGGAAGAATATAAAACAATAACAAACAAACTTTTCAAAGAAATTAAATTGGAACAAAACATAAACAAAGTAGTGAAAGAACTAAATGCCACAATTCTAAAAGCCCAAAACAATGTATCCCAAGAGGGAAAATTCATAAATACAAACCCTTCTGGCGTGAACAGTTAGCACAACTCAAATCAAAACGAGATAAAACTAGAGAAAAAGCAGAAAGGACACAAGACAAAGCAGATGTTATAGAATGACGAAAAGCAAATGCACAGTTAAAACAGGCTATAAAGCTGTCAAAAAAACAGAGCTTTGAAGAATTTATAAACAAACTAGACTATAGAACAAATAGTACTAAGGTACATAATTACATTAAACAAATAAATAGAGAAAACCAACAAAATCAGCCATTAAATGTAGATAATAAAGAAATATACAAGGATAACCTTATAGCAGCAAAATTAGCAACTTACTATAAAACTAGTACTATATGAAAAAATAAAAACAAAAAACTGAATAAATACTTAAGAAATAGCAACCTCAAAGATATGTCTAACTTTCAAAACATCTTCAATGTGCGATTCACACTCACAGAAATAAGCAAGTAATAAGGACACTAAAAAATAAAAGGAGCCCAGGTCCTGATAACATACATCCAGAGCTGCTCAAGAATTTAGGACATGAAGCACTCCATACTTTGTTAAAAATTTTAATTAAAATCTGGACAACCAGAAATAACATACCAACACTGTGGAAAAAAGCAAATTTATACCCATTAAGAAGAAAGAAAAACCAACCCAAATGATAGATAGCTATAGACCGATATTCTTAACATCAAACATAGCAAAACTCTTAGAAAGAATGGTAGCTACAAGACTGACATGCTATCTAGAAACACAAAATCTATTAGTCCCTGAACAAGCTGGTTTTAGGAAGGACAGCTCAGCAATACACCAGGTTGTAAGACTCACACAGAACATTAAAGAAAATTTCAATAATAAGACTAAACTAGCACTGTTTGTCAACTTCAAAGATACATTTAACACAGTATGGCGAGAAATGCTACTATACAAGATGAAGACATATGGCATATGTCTAAACTGGTTTCTAACCTTCCTGTCCCAAAGATGGTTTGCAGTACAATACAAAACAGTACATCTAAATGGAAACAAACGAGAGGTGGACTACCTCAAATGTCTGTTACAAGTGCTATTCTGTTCAATATATATAAATGACCTAGTAGATGTACTAAAGAAAATAGGTAAACATTACAAAAACTGCAAACAACAATGGAGAATACAATCATAACCCTAGAACAGTAGACTAATAATAACAGTATGGAAATAAATACAAGAAAAGCTCAAATATCAACTATTCACAATGCAGCATAAAACAGAAAATATATGCCTGCAACTCAACAACAAAAAACTAAAAGAAGCAACTACAACAACATATCTAGGGATAGAATTAGATCAAAAACTATCAATGAAAGAACATGTAAACAATGTAACAAAAGGAACAACATTTTAAAACGTTTAGCAGGAATAAAATGGAGTGGAAACGTGAACCTCCTTAATAATACATATAAAACATAATAAAACCTAACCTATTGTATGGACGAGAACTACTAGAAACTGTAAACAAGAGACTTTAAAGTAAGCTAGAAATAATTCACTAAGAATAATAACAGGAGCTGTAAAAACAACACCAATCACAGTACTACAAAGCTTCACAAAAAACATGGCTATAGAATTGGAACATGAGTTGAAAGCAATTACTCTAGCACAAAAACTGCAAGTCAATAGAAACAGATACAAGTGGTACCACACAGCAGATACTATAAGTAATTTATAAACTCAAATAAGCTTCAGAACATATATTAATAACTTAAAACATCAGAATAACCTGATATATACAATATACAAACACAACAATATACCAGATGAAATGAGAGCCATAGCAATAGCTATAGAAAATGAAAGATGCCCAGAAAAGGAATGGCTCCGAATATACAGATGGTTCCTTCATCAATAAAGAAATGCTAGTGCAGGAGTATACTGTAAACATTTTGCACAGTATCTAACATTAGATGAAACATCAAACCACTATGATGGAGAATTAACGGCTATAAAAGCAGCATTACAGAACATTTTATATAGACAATACATAAAACAAAAAATAGTCATCTTATCAGACTCAAAATCAGCCATAGATGGAATAGTAAATTACAATAATAAAACAACAAGAAATATTAAATAAATAAGAAGCCTAATTAAAGCAGTTGAAACTAGAAATCATGTCGCTCTACAATGGATCCCAGCTCATGTTGGACTTTTGGACAATAAACATGCGGATCAATTAGCAAAGAAAGGTGCAACACAACAAATAAAACCTGTAGGACAAATAGAAATAAATAAACATTAAACAACATTTCAAAAGACAGCAGAGACTTGATGAAGATAAATTAAAGGATAAAGATTATAAGAATATTAAAGATAGAGTTGATATACAAAAAATGCCAAGGAAGACTGCAGTGGCCTTATTTAGGAAGGCAACTGTCCACGATTGCCTCGCAGAACACGTCTGCAAGATAGGATGCCTACCTACACCCAAGGGCACTCTCTGTGAAGATGTCATCCTGAACAAACAGCATCTCACCAAATTCAAAGGCCTTAAAGGTGATAACTTACAGACTTTATATTGGGAAGCCAGAGGGAAAATGATGCAGATCAATTAATCCCCAATGCCATTGGTGAACAACAACAACATATATTTCTGTGATTTCCTTATTGCCATACTCGCCATCATTTCTATAGTTTTTAGGATACAATATATTAAATACTTCAATCTTATCTAAATCCTCTAGTCTCCCATTTAAATTTATAAGCAAATTGTCTAAGAATTTGCATATTCTGGAATTAACAACACTTATATACTGCAGTGAATCTTGTATTATGTTTCCACGAAACTCAAACTCACCTTCTTGAAATTCTGGAGGTACTTTATCAAGAAAGAACTGTAATTTGGACCAGGTTTCAATTTAACGTCCTCAAGCTTTTGTATGCATGAGTTAACACAAATTTGCATGTACTCTAGATCTAAATTTGAGTTTTGAAAAGTCAAGCACAATTTGTTAACAACAAACATAACATCTTTCATTAAAGACAATAGTGACAAAAATTTAAGCTAGCAGCTACTGGTCTTTTATCTTTCTCCAGCACAGATACCAAAGAATTCCAAATTGCATATCTTGAATTTACTGCCTCTCTCAATGAGAGCCAGCAAATGGCAATAGTTTTAACAAATGTTTTCCTTGACTCATTAAGTATTTCTTGCAAATATTTTAATGCTTTGGAATTCCTTGATGACTATTCCAATTAGCTATATCTTCTGTTTAGAATATCTTGAAACTTCACAAGCTCCAAACAGTATTCTGCTGTTTGACTGTCTGCTAGAGCTAACTGATGGGCCACGCAATGCACAGACAATATATGGAGGTAATTATTTTTAAAAAAGAATTGCCACCCCAGATCGAACTCCTGTCATAACACATGCACCATTAGTAGCAATTGAGGAGCACTTACTCTTATCAATGCCATGCCTATCCAAAATTCCTACAACACATGAATGTACATCCTGTTAGTGGACACAGTGTTAAGTAATGCATGTACATTTTCTCCTTTTGTACTATTTTCACATATATGATTATAGTTTCTGTTTGAGTAATGTCAGTAGACTCATCTATAATAATTGAATACCACCTGGCTGACTTTATTTTTGATAACATATCATCAATAATTATTTTACGCATTGCAGCCTCCATATCATGAATACTATCATAACTTTAATAATTTGCATTGCCACTGAAAGTTAATTTGGTCGAAGAAAGACTTTCTAGGTCTAAACACAGTTCTTTTAATACAGAAAACTTTCTTGTAGCAATATTTTCCTTGATTATTGTGTAGATGATTTTCATAGAGGCTGCTACATTTTCCTCAGCATTTTTACAGGATGCAGCTGAGGCTTTGACAGAATTTGGTGCCTCTAACAACTCTCAAACTGAATTCTTATGGACTGCTGAGATTTCATGCCTCCTTAATGTTGGCTTTGACAACAGAATATCCTGTAAATGTAAAAGAAAAATAAAGTACATTTAGTGGTCACGGATTTGCTCTTGTCTTGCTTAGAACTAGAAGTAAGATGTACTTCTAATATATGGAATCCAAATTATTTAATGCAGGAATAATTTAAAACTGCATTAACAAATTAATTAGATGTACGTTTATAAGTTACATTTGAACCAGGAGCAGTTTTTTTTTTCAGGGGAACCTAATTTGAATTAGCTATAAAGAATAATTTTATAATTATCATTTGTGTTGCTGTCTATCTTAAAACACTGTTTTAAACTGTTAAGTCCTCGCATTTGTTGTGAATGTTAATACTACAGCTTACCTGATGATGACTCCAAACAGCTCTTCTTTTTCGTTGTCACACAAACTACACACAAATAATGGAGTTTCTCCAAAATACTGCACTCTGCACCACTTATATAACACTTTCCACTAATTATTTATTTGGTATGCCTATTTTAATGTTTGGTTTTGTTTCTTTTGTGTGTCCATTTTTAGTTTCATTGGGAATTTTATTGAGCTATTTTTAATAATTTATTGACGTATTGCAATGTTTTCTCTGTTTAAGAAAATGTCTTAAAATGGGTGAGTGCATTAGAGTTTTCTTAAATATTCACATTTCCTTTTAAGGCAGTATAATCCTTCCGGCTCAAGAATGGGTCCTAACATAAAGAATGCCACATAGTACCACTGAATTTCATATTTTGTGAACACAGCTTCTTCTCAACAGGTGTTTACTTTCAGGATATCAAGGAAATGCCATTGCTATATCTCAATGTTTACTCATTCTATCTTTTATGAAATATCACCGAGTGTTAAAGAAATACACATTCCTATACTTGTTAAACTAAATATACTAGTTCAAGAACATGTGAGAAAATGCTATGAAACATCTTTTATTAGTAAAAGCTTATATTTTAATTGGAGTCCTTGGTGAATATTGTGAAATCCAACTTGGAATCAGGAATGATGATATTGCTTAAATTGTCTTTGAGGTTTATGATCAACCTGTGTATAACTTAGCCACAAAGCATTCATAGGAACAGTGGGTGCATGTGATGTTAATTAGATGACATGCTTAACAGCAAGGATATCATAATACTCAAATGAAAGGTTGAACTCATTCGGAATTATAGTATTTGTACTGCTATTAAGGAAACTTTCATGATTAATTGCACTGCTGTGACCTGGTACACACTCAAGATCATGACATAAAAAAAATGTTACATTAGCATGACCATTGCTTTGCTCTAGTAAACAATGTGAGAATACAGAGAGTTGCAAGGCCATGATAATAAATAAAAGCTAATTATTTAAGTTATGTTAATGAAGCGATTCTTAAGATATTATCATTATTCACTGTCTTTACTATTTTAAGTACAAATAGGATGATAATACATGCAGTGCAGTAATAAACTATTTCCATTCATTTGAAAGGTGTGCTGTTGTAATGGCATGTGCATTTGTTTACATCAGGACCCTTTCTTGGGGTATAGTATATACATTTTCCTTCCCCAACTAACTATTTTCTACCATTTTAACCAGAAGGTAAGTATGGACGTATTACACAAGAGTTTTACCTCTACAAGCAACATGTTTATATTTAATTGAGACAGGTTTTAAGACACAATTTCGTCAATTTTGCTTCCTTAACTTCCTACAAGATATTTGTCCAAGTTGGACATGAATGCTGATGAACCTGTCAAAGTTGTCCAGCAATTGCAGTGCAGGGAACATAGTTATGTGGCCATTTGCTGTCAAATCTTGCACAAACACCTAGATGGTATTGAAACTCTACAGATGTTCACTATATGTACCATTGTTAAAATCAAACTAACTTCATCGTTTATTTTGAAAATGCATATGATGTTGGGTCCCTGACATTCATATTGAAAACTCCTATGGCTGGTTAATTTGGAACCAGGTTTCCCTTGAGCACGTCAGCCTAAAATTCTTTTTGTGCGATTCCGGTTTTGTAATCTAGGTATCAGTGTCTCCATTTTAGTATTTGTCTCGTTAAATAGTTTCTTGTTCTAGTTATGCAGTGGCTCCAAGAATCTGGCATCTCTTCTGTTACAGCTTTGCATTCTTGTAAAATGTGTGTCATTGTTTGGTGACAAAAGTGGGTATTATTTAATATAGCCCCATTGTCTTCAGATGTTTTAAAAACTTTTAGCTATAAAGCTCATAGTTCTTCAAAGTGAAGACTAACTTAGCATAATTACTCTAAAGTAAATTAAGTAACTCTACTTAATTTTTCGCAAGGCTTGTTAATTATTTTTAATTTCTTTTTAAATGCAATTGGAAATCAAGAAAAGTTTTACATAACAAGTACACTTGACTGTACACTGGGATGGCAAACTGTTAACTTCTCTGACAAGACGAGTGCACTCAGAAGTCAAAGAAGAGAAACTTGCTGTTGAGTATCTGGAGATGGTGTGCTGAAAATTTTGGCAGTTCTCAAGTTATCCAAAGGAAATGGAACAGCTCAGGCAACAGCAGTATATGAGGTACTGCAAAAGTGGAATCTAACAGACAGGGTCACAGCAATGCCATTCAATGCTACTGGAAGTAAAAATGGGGGCATCTGCACTTTGGAAATAAAGATAACATTTCTGATCAATTTTAATAACACTATTTTGAGTCAGTTTATTGGCACTACATCACTTACTTTAATATAAAATGGGACATGTTTCAAGAGCTCAGTTGCTCCCATTATCAACTGATGCTGACAACTGGAGCATGATGTGCTTTTACTGGAGACTGCTGCGTTGTAGTCTTGGCTTTTCAAGGAATTTCCTGCTGAGGTGTTGCTTGATGGTAACTCACAATTGAAGATTTGATCTTTGTTTTTCAAAATCCCTGTCCTCCCAAATTGTTAGTTGTTTTTTGTGTGAAGTACTAATTAAAAGTACTGGCTCTGGATCAGTTTCATGTTTTTCAAGGTAAAAGTGAGATGCTACTGCAGATGCTTGTTTATACTTCAGATTCCTGCATTTTGTTTTTATTCAGGGATTCTCAGTTAGGTGGAATGCAATACTTCCTCTATTTACTAAGTTAAGTATAGAGAAATTAATAAGCTTTCATAAGAATAATTGTAGAAGTTATATAAAGATAAAATTATGTAGAGAAAATCACTTGAATGTAACAGAAGATTTTTAAATATTTGACTATCACTTCAGTATCTTGAATCCTTGTACCTACTATAAAGTGTGTAATGAAACTATTTCTGCAAATGTTTATCTCAATTAACATGAAGTAGATCATCATTTTATATTTATGTTACATAAGGCAGTTATTGAATGTGTGGATTTAGAAAACATGTGAGATAAGCCAATGACTGCAGAAAGGAGAGTGGGGTGGGGTGGGGTAGTAAGGGAAACAACTATATACAGCAGACCTACCTCACAGCACACATTTATTTAGCATATGGTGCCAGAAGACATGAGATGAGCCAGTAAGTGCAGAATGGGGTGGGGCAGTAACAGACACACAGCGCAACTATATGGAGTAGTCCTGTTTCATGACTATGCAGTTGTTGAGTGCCCTGATGTTAGAAGACATAAGAATTGAATTGAATTTTATTTGACACTCTTTAACTGCTATGGTTCTTAGCATCCCATTCTATATTGGGCATGAAAGACCAGAAATTTTGCTCAGAGGCCTCTTTATCAGACTTGAGGGTCTTTTACCACTGGCTTTACTTCCCTTCTGAAGGAAGCCATGCTAAGGATTTTCGAACAAATCCATCACCCTCTGACAGGTTTGGGCCTGTGACCTTGGGAATTAGAGGCTAGCATGGTACCCCTAGATCATGGAGATGAGTCAATGACTAAAGGGAGAGGTGTGGGGTGGGGCAGAAACAGACACAAAATAACTGTATTCAGTAGTCCTGTTTTCATGACATTACACTTTGCTTGCCATTGTTTTGCTATTCATGATATATTTGTTTCTCCTTAGACTTAGCACCATCAGTTGCAGCAACAGTTGTGAAATGGATACCAAAATAGAAATTAAGGAAGAGGATCCTCTCTCAGACAATGTAGCCTCACAGAATGAGAGAGAGTACTTGACCATGAAAGTTTCAATGACAGCAGTGGCAGTCAAAACAGAAATTGAATCAGAGATTCTTTTTCCAGACGTTTGTTCACAGAAAGAGAGAGAATGTTTTACCAAACATCCCATAAATCAGATTCAGTCTGAAAGTGTTACATGCAGCAATGACAGCACAGTAGACACCGAAATAGAAGTTGGTTTACAGAATGAGAGAGAATTTCTTCCTGAGGATCCTATAATGAAGGTTACCAAATCCAACAGTGATCATGAAATGGATAATGGAGTGGAAATTAAAGAAGAACCTTGGTGGCTGGAAATAGAAAATTCATCTGTTTGTGGTGACATTAAGGTAAGTTTTGTAAAAATCTACTGCAGTTAGAATTTTTGTTTATTATGCATTGATAAAATATTTGAATAACATAATACAAAAAGAATAAGAGTAAACGTTTGTGAATGTGCACAGCGTTTGTCAGATGGTGTACTTAAAGGGTGGAAAGGGTGATAGCTCTTGAAAATTTATAGGATACTTAAAGTTTTGTTGAAATCATACCAGAAATAATGTCTTATTATAGCACCTAACAATCAGGTACACTTTACTCCAATTTGAAAAAAAAAGGATGAAATGAATGTTAAATGAGATCAAAGAGCAATTCAGTCAATGAAAGAATACAGACAAAACCCCGATTGGAGTGTAATGTCTCTCCTTTTACCCCACAGGATGCCAAGGCCTAAAAATAGAAAAACATTTGGCTTATTTGCAGCAAAGGATTAAAAAAAAAATCTGATAATATATGAGAAAATGAGAGTGAAGCTATATCATAAGTATGTAGGTCCCCCTAATTGCTCATTTTTAAACTGTTTGGAATGTCATAGTACCCTGCAGGAAAATCTTGATTTCATGTTGAAGGAATTCTCAAAACCATTTTCTCTGTTTATTTATTCTTTATTTATTTATTTGCTAAGCTGTATACAGGTTAGTATGACTGGTGTTCAGCCCTGGCTCTTTGCCAGCCATACTCATATTTTACAGTAATTTCTTATTTCTAATTTATTACATCATTTATACTTTGTTGTTTAACCCCATTTACTGTCCATACCCATTTATGTTTCACTTTATATAAAAATTGCCCAATCTTCTTCCTGTCTTTTTGAAACATTTCCATTACCGCTATATTTCTATCTATTTTGAACCATTTCTTATTAACATACTGTTTTCTCCAAACTTCCGTCCCTTGACATTTAAATATTATATGTTCCATATCTTCATTTCCATCACATATAGGACACTCATTTTGTGGAATGTCCTTCCTTAAACCTTTTAACCTCCATAATCCTGCTTTCATCCAGGCAATACCTTTTCATTCCTCTTTATTTGTCATGTCTATGTACTTTTCCCTTCCCAATGAATCTTTCATTGGTGTATTGAAAACTAATGATCTCTTTTCAGCTATCACACTAAATATTTTTGTATTTCTATATCTTCAAATCTTTTTTTTTTTTTTTTTTTTTTTTTTTTTTTTTGCTGATTTCCAATAGTTATTCACATTATTCTCTCTCCTTCTCCACATTTCCCCTAACCCACTACTTTCCAAATTATTTCTGAGACAGACTACCCATACCTTGTTCTTTAGACTTTTCTCTTGATATGTTAGGCACTGTTTCAACAAATTCCTTTCTTCCAAATTCAATATTCTATACCAGAATTTCAATGCCCTTTCCATAATCTTTCCCTTACTTGCCAACTCTAAGCTATCTGTCTAATAGTTGCAATTGGTAGCCCAAGCAATTCTCTGCAAAATGTCCTATGTTCCTCATGCATGACTTCCCATCCTCCATCTAATCCCCATACTTGTATCCCATATAACATTTTTGCCTCAACCACCATATCATATACTTTTTCTAACCATTTAATATTTATATTAGGTACTTTATGTTTGCAACTTATAATAGATGATAGAGCTTCTTTTCACCAATGCAAATTTTTTTTGTTTTTCCCAATTACTACCACTGTCTATTTAACTCCTAGATATATACATTCTCTCGCTACCCTGTACTTTTTATTACTTTCATTTTTCCATTTTTCATATTTGCCCAATTTCCCTCCCTATGATCTGTGTCTTGTCTTGATTAACTTTTAGGCTCCATTCTTTACAGTAATCTCTGTTTATAATGCTCTGTGTATATTATAATGTATGAGTATCTGAATACTCAGGAATAGAATAAACAGTGTCACTTTTACAGTCTTGGTTATCCCAAATGGAATAAAATATATGAGATATATTCACATACAACTGAATTGTGATCAAAACTATTCTTATAAAAGCCCATTTGAATTTATTGCTTTTGCTGATACCATTAAATTATGAAGAGAGAAAATTTGTATATGTGTGCATATGGTTTTGAAGGGTTATCTCAAAAACCTCAACCGATCAATATTGTCCAAGTTTGCAAGAAGAATACTTTCAAGAAATTCTTTCCACCCAAACTACTGTTTACATGTAAAATTGTTCGTTATTCTTTATTTTTTAAAAAATAAGTAACTATATTGATGCTATGGCAACACATTTTTCAGCCTGATTCTATCTTTCCAATATGTTTAACATAGTTTTATGACAAATGATAGGCATATCTTGGGTTTTCTTTGAATAGATTATAAAACGCCTTTATTATATTGAATTTTGTTTATATATATAAGAAACCTTAAGAACGGACAAACACATAATTACAAGATAAGTGCAGACTCATTGAAATATACAATTTGTCAAATTTTCTTGTAATGTTAGCTGTTTACAAAATATTCCTTGTGCAAGTTTTAACATTTTGCAAAAATCGTGTAATGGACATGCTTGAAATTTTGCAACTCTTGTTTTTTCTCTTTTTATTTCCACTGCAAGAGTTTATTACCATGATTGAACATTTGAATGCTATTTGATATGTAACTAAAGCAGTTTTTACTTAGTTTGAAATCCTTCTTGGGAAAAAACACATTGTAATGTAATGTGGATAGAGAAATAAGACCCCATTCTCAGTGCAGCCGTATACATAACACAACATTGGCTCAGTTTTCTAGATCTGGAAATTGCATTTGAAATCATATAAGTGCACCTGAATTTTAAATTGAATAAAATTACCAATAATATCCATTGTGGAAATTCATTCCATTCTGTATAAATAAATAGGACATAAAAGTATAGTATCAAGCAAAAACATATTAATGTCTAGCATGGCATGACCAAATGGAGAACAGTATGATTGTGTAGTAGATGGCATAAAATCTCACATTGTTCATGAGTTGGCAATGCTTGGAGAAAGGAGCGCAGAATTCTTCTCTTATATCTGCAATGCAAGCGTTAAGTTTGGAGTTTGCAATCCCTTGCATTGCATGGCACCTTACTTAACTCTCTGTGAATGTTTTTCATTAAGTAACATATAAGCAAAGTCTTGTATTTTTGCTGCAACTGTGCTTTTCATTTTGAATGAGCCTTAACTCTATGTAGGAATACTAATATATATTGTGAACTTGTCATTGGTAAAGAAATTCATGTGAATGTATCACATCAGATGTTCTTTAATACTAGGCTAACTGAATCATGCATTCTAATTTATATATACTAAACAATCCTTTTGATCCTCTCTGATCTTTAAACCAAACTATTTATTCAGATCTAAATACTTTCTGTGATACTCTGTTTTCTTTCATCCTATTACATGATGGAATGTAAAATCTTTCTTTCTGCATAACTTTTAATTACAATACCAATTTAGAAATAAATCAAAAGAGTTACTTTAAAGATAATTATATGATGCAGGACATTTAACTAGTATTGTATACAAGATTGTGTGAAACTCTAAGTTTGCATTATTGTGTTACAGCATGGAGACTTCACTCCAGTAAAATCACCAAGGTAAGACTTTGACTCTGCTAATTTTTTGATAAAAAGCTTTTTGATACTTCTGTTACATTTTCCTTTACTGGTGCTTCTTTATATACAGAGGTGAAATGTGCATTATGGCCGAGGCTACCCTGAAATATCAAATCCACATCTTTTTTGCTTTCATTTTAATATACTGTAAATATCGCATTTCTCTCCAACTGTAATTTCTGATTCATTGCTGAGTTCCATGCTATTCACCCCCCCCAGGGGCTCACCTTATGTGAGTACGGGTGTTGGCGTACCCGGGGGTTCCCGAGCCTCTCATCACCATCTTCATCACTTCATCCCTGTCCGGTCGAGGTGGGTTCGTTCTCGTGACCGGGGGACTCAAGGTAGGCTCTCGTGCATTCTGTGCATTTCATTCTGTGTCGCCCCTCGCCATCGTTTCTTTCTTCTCTTCTTGCACATTTCGCCCCACGCCCATTCATTTACACATCTCTTTTACTTCTTCGCCAGCCTACCTTGAGTGTGAAACGCCCACACACTTTTAGTTTCTTTTAATCTTTTATTTTAATCCTCCGTGGACACAGCCTGATGGATACCCGCGCACTGGGTGAACAGCTGGGTGAGTGGGTAATGGCGTCATCCCCACCACTTGGGGTCGTCATGTAGGGTATGTGTTCGTATCCACTGTTCAACTGCAGTCCCGTGGGGGGGCCATTGCATGAGCTGCTGACTTCTGACGGCGATTGGGTCCCTCTGTCTATTTTCTGGGAGGTGTGACCCTGGGGTGAGGTAGCTATAGATAGGCTGCTCACCCAAGCCGGGTTAATGCCCGGGAAGTGAGAGCCCGAGGTCGGAGACGGTTGCAATGGTGGAGGATTTATTTCACTATGGAGCACCCTTTCTCCATTATTACTAACAAGCGCCGAAAAGTTTTTGTAACAGAAGTAGCACCGCCAACATCTGGTTGTTACTTAGTTATTACACGAACAGAGGAAGGACAATCGTTTGAGAAGGTGAACCCTTTTATAGTACAGAAGGGCATTGACTCTATTGCTGGTTCGGTTCAGTCCTGCACTCGCCTTCGAAACGGGTCATTATTAGTACACAGCAAGTCTGATCAACAAACTAAGACCTTGTTGAGCGCTACGCTTCTCCACGGTTATCCCATCCATGTTGAGAAGCACCGCACCTTGAATTCCTGTCGAGGCGTCGTTACCACCCATAGCCTCGATGGTATATCGGACGAGGACCTAGTGAAATATCTATCGGATCAAAAGGTGACAGCAGTGCATCGGGTGCAGGCCAAACGCGACAGAGTATTGGTACCCACTCGTACCCTTTTTATCACATTTGATGGCGTCGATCTGCCCACGAACATTACAGCAGGTACGAACATATTGCGGTGAGGCCCTATATTCCTAGACCTCTGCATTGTTTTAAATACCAACGTTTTGGGCATACGCAAGTCTCATGTAAGAGTGCCGTTAAATTTGTGCAACATGTAGCCAGCCCTCACACGAAGGTGCCTATTCCACAGCCCCGTCTGCGTCAATTGCAAAGGGTCACATTCTGCTTCATTTGGCGACTGTATTTGGACGAGAAGGCGTTCCAGGAGATCCGGGTAAAGGAGACACTGTCCTTCGCCGAAGCCCGGAGGCGTTACAATGCGCGCCAACCTTCGCTCCTGCGATCGGGAACATTCAGTTCTGTTGTTGACTCGCCAGTACCCCGGAAGGATGCTGGGACTCAAACTTGGACCATGACTGCCTTGACCGCCACTACCATCCGGCCGTCCATGTCTGCTACTGTTACCAAGCCCTATAAACCTGGTCCAAAGTCTATGAAGTCACAAGCCACTGAGGAAAAGCCGAAGCAGAAACTTTGAAGAGAAGACTTTTTAAAAGACCCTCCGCGTGTTCACAGCAAGCAGAGTTCACCTTCTCCTCCTCGGAGGTCGCAGTCCAGGAAGCTCCTGGGACAAGCCGCGCTCAGCGGCACCCTCACCCATCGCCACCCAGAACCGATTCTCGGCGCTTGAATCGGTTTCTGGCTCTGAACGCGTGGGCCCTCCCTTCGAGGAGGCTATGGAGTCTGACCAACTCCATACCAAAAGCCCGAGCCCAAAGGTTAAACAAAAGGTAATTTTAAGCTGCCCTTCTAAGTAGACAGTTTATCCCTTTTTCTTAATGGCTATCCTGACCTGGAATGTACGTGGTGTGCGATCGCATAGAGTGGAACTGCAACTTTTATTGCGTTCCCATTCGCCTATGGTCGTGTGTTTGCAGGAGACTAAGCTTCGCCCTCATGATCCTTTTGATCTCCGAGGATATACTCCGGTTCGCTACGACCTTGAACCGGAGGAGGATACTCCTGCTCATGGAGGTGTCATGTTGTTAGTGCATAACGACGTTCATTTTCAACGTCTCACTCTTATGTCCTACTTGCAAGCTGTTGCCATTAGACTGCAGTTACCCGGTTTTTTCTTCTCTGTTTGCTCTGTATATTCACCTCCATCGTCTCCCCTCGCTAACGTGGTCCTTCGAGATCTCTTGTCCGCTCTCCCAACACCATTTCTCCTGTTGGGGGATTTTAATGCCCATCACCCCCTTTGGGGTTCGCCAAGGGCTTGTGCTAGGGGAACTCTTCTTTCCTACATTTTTGAGCAATTCAATCTCTCTATACTCAATACAGGTGAGCCTACGTTTGTTTCTGATTCTTCCGGTACATTTTCTCACTTGGACCTTGCAGTTTGCTCACTCCAGCTTGCTAGTCGTCTTTAGTGGAACGTCGTCGCTGACACCTACTCCAGTGACCATTACCCCTGGATCGTTTCTCTTCTGTCACACCACGTACAGCATTCGAGAGTACCTACCTGGATATTCACAAAAGCCGACTGGAGCTTGTATTCCAGCCTCGTGCATTTTGACGACCAGCCCTTCACCGACATTAACCAACTAGTGCAGCACCTTACGTCTACGGTTTTCTCTGCCGCCGAACGCGCAATTCCCCGTTCATCCTCTCAACCTCGGCGAATGCCTGTTCCGTGGTGGAACGAGGATTGTCGGGACGCCGTTCGTGCCCGTAGAACTGCACTTAGGGTATTTCGGCGACACCCTACACTTGATAATTTGGTGACTTTTAAACAATCGCGCGCCAGGGCTCGTCGCATTATTCAGGATAGCAAGAAGGCGTCGTGGACTCGTTTTGTCTAGTCTTTTAATCGCTTTACGCCTTCATCTGTTGTTTGGGATAAACTTCGTCACTTCTCAGGTAAAGTGTCGCATTGTACTATTTCTGGTCTTCAAGTTTCCAATGCCACCATAGTGGATCCGGCTGCCATCGCTAACACTCTGGGTGCTGCCTTTGAGGCGGTTTCCAGTTCAGACCATTATTCCGCCGGCTTTCGCTCTATCAAAGACCGGCTGGATTCCGCAACCTATAATTTTCGGTCTGATAATACGGAATGTTATAATGCCCTTTTTACAATGAGGGAGCTGGAGCACGCTCTTCATTGCTCTAGGCACTCCGCTCCTGGGCCGGATGGCATTCATGTTCTGCTGTTAAAGAACCTTTCAGCCGACAGTAAGCGCTTTCTCTTACGGGTCTATAATCGTATTTGGCAGGACGGCCTTTTTCCTTCCGTTTGGCGCGAAGCCACCATTGTCCCTATACTTAAGCCTGGTAAGGATCGCCAACTACCTTCCAGCTACCGCCCTATCTCCCTCACCAGTTGCGTTTGCAAGGTGATGGAGCGCATGATCAACGGGCGGTTGACATGGTGATTTGAGTCTCAGAAACTTCTGGCGAACGCTCAGTGTAGATTTCGTCGCCATCGTTCTACCGTCGACCATCTGGTGTCCTTGTCGACGCATATTATGAACGGATTTCTGAGAAAGTGTCAAACGGTGGCTGTATGTTTTGACCAAGAGAAAGCTTATAACACTTGTTGGAGGGGCGGCATTTTACGTACACTCCATGCATGGAATTTCCGCGGTCGTCTTCCCAATTTTCTTCGGGAGTTTATGACGCACCGCGTCTTCCGTGTACGTGTGGGCTCGGTTTTATCTAGTCTTTTTATTCAAGAGAACGGAGTACCGCAGGGCTCTGTACTCAGTGTCACACTTTTTGCGATAGCTATCAACCCCATTGTTGATTGTATTCCGCCTGGCATTTCATCGTCGCCTTTTGTTGACGATTTTGCCATTTATTGTAGTTCACGGCGGACCTGTCTGCTCGAACGCCGTCTCCAGAGCTGTATCGACCGTCTCTACGCCTGGAGTAACGCCAACGGCTTTAATTTCTCCGCCGAGAAATCCGTCTGCATCAACTTCTGGCGCCGAAAGGCTTTCCCTCCGACCTCTCTCCACCTTGGGTCTGAGGTCCTTCCATTTGCAGACGAGGTGAAATTTTTGGGGTTGATCTTTGATCGAAAGCTGAGCTGGACTTCTCACGTTTCCTTTTTAAAAGAAAAGTGTGACTGTTCTCTTAATATTTTACGTGTTTTAAGTGGCACATCCTGGGGAGCTGATCGGACCGTTCTTCTGCGTCTTTATCGCTCCTTGGTCCGATCCAAGCTTGATTACAGGTGCATTGTCTATTCATAGGCACGTCCATCTATGTTACTCGCTTGAATACCATTCATCATCGTGGTATAAGAGTCGCTACAGGGGCCTTTCCAACTAGCCCTGTATCCAGTCTGTACGCAGAAGCTGCAGAGCCTCCGCTGTCCTTCCGGCGTGAAATGCTTTTGTGCAGCTATGCCTGTCGGCTCTCAAGCTTGCCTAACCACCCGTCCTTCGAGTTATTTTACGAGGATTCGCTTGATCGACAGTATTTAGTTAGCTCCTCTGCATTACTACCTCCAGGGGTTCGATTTCGTCAACTCCTTCGGCTTTTGGACGTTACGCCAGCGCCGGCCCTTCTAAGGGGGAAACGCGTTTTCCTCCATGGTTGCGCGCTGAGGCCTTCTGTCACCTTGGGTTATTGTCGATGCCGAAGACTGAGACCCTTTCTTCAGTCTTTAGATCAGCGTTTTTAGAACTTCAGTCGCAATTCGGGGACTTTCATTTTATCTTTACTGATGGATCTAAGACTGATGCTGGAGTAGGATGTGCCTTTTTTGTGGTGGAAATAGTTTTACTTTTCGTTTACCAGGGCAATGTTCGATTTTTACCGCCAAACTTTTTAGCATTTATCAGTCTTTTTTATACATTCAGCGGCATGACTTACGGCACTGTTTTATTTGTTCAGACTCCCTAAGTGCTCTTCAAAGTATTAGCTCGCTGTACAGTTACCACCCGCCCGTACAGCGCATTCATGACCTGCTCCACTCGCTTGGCGTGTCTGGCATCAGCGTCTCCTTCATGTGGAATCCAGGTCATGTGGGCATCTCAGGTAATGAGTCTGCCGACGCTGCTGCCAGGTTGGCGATTTTATTACCCAAATATTTTACCTCTGTTGTTCCCTCCACAGATTTGTATGTTCTTTTGCGTAGACGCATCCTCCTGCTTTGGAGGGAACAAGTTACGGGAGGTTAAGCCTCTCCCGTTAATTAGGGGTACCTCTTCTCGTCTGTGTCGTCGGGAAGAGGTAATTTTAGCTTGCTTACGAATCGGACATTGTCTTTTTAGCTGACCCCACACCACTCTGTGAGCAGTGTGATGCGCCCTTAATGGTGCATCACATTTTAGCAGAGTGTCAAGTTTTAGCTCCGTTGCGCGTTCGTGTTGGTCTGCCTGTTGGCCTAGCCAACATTTTGGCAGACGACGTGCGTGCTGTAGAGTGTCTTTTACGTTTTATCAGTGACATTGGATTTACCAGATGCATTTGATGCACTGAGCGTCTTTTGACTGTGTGATTTTATCTGGTCTTTTAATGGGACATCTCCTCCCCAGTGGACGTCTGGCCCTCGTGTCCCTGGCATTCTACAGTTCTTGAAACGTTGTTTTACTGTTTTATTGACCATGGGTTTAGTGTGTTCGTTTTCGGAATTTAATGTTCTGTTTTTTACCTTTTGGACATCACGGGTTTGTATCCCATTTTTAATTATGCAGTTTTTTATCGGACTTTTATTTTTGAACTGTACATTTTATACTTTGTAAGGGCGCTGATGACCTTAGCTGTTTAGCGCCCTTAAACCGCATCTCATCATCATCATCATGATGCTATTCACAGGAAAGCGTTGGCAGCAAGCAGCTTGTCAAGGCAAATGAGGGCAAAAAACGGTTTGCCTTGTTCATGCATGCGTCCAAGTGCTCACAGTTTTTGTGGGTAGGAAAGGGGTGAGGGGGTTTGCAGCTGCTGTCTGCTACCATGAAGGTAAGCCTAAGCAAGCATCAGGATTAACAGTATCACTTGTATTTGTTGTGATTGTGAAGTATTGTGAACAATGGATTTACCGGAGAATATTGTGGATTTTGTAATAAAGGATAGAACTTATTTTTCCAGACTAAGTTACAGATTAAAGGTAAAAGACCAACACCTAATTTAATTATGGAACAAAAAGATAGTAAATATGTGAGGCACTTTAAAATGCAATGGTTCACAAGAAACCTTGGGTAACTAGTAGCTCAAAGCGAAATAGACTATTGTTTTTAATGTTTACTTTTTGGAAAAGACCATTCGGAATGGTGTGAGTTAGGAATAGGGGAGGAGAGTTTGAAAAATACTGCTGCAAAAACAAATAAATACAAGTCATCCACAAAACATATTACAGCAGCTATTTAATTTATTGAGCTGGAAAAACTAGAATACAGCATGCACTTTCAGAAGTTGCAGGTCTTAATGCCATAAGGCACAATGAGAAAGTTATCACAAAAGGCAGTGACAGTTTGCTTTTTGGTGCGACAACAACAAGCATTTCGTGGTCATGATGAATCTCAATCATCTATGAACGAAGGGAATTATTTAGAAACTTTAGAATTTTTAGCTGAGGAAGAAAATTACGTAAGAAATCTCTTGAATAGTATGTGTACTTATTTAAGGGGATTTCTGAGATATAGAATGAGCTGATTCAATGTATTACTGATGTAATCAATGAATAAATTTTGTTCAAAATTGAAAACTTTTTTGTATCACTTCAATGAGACTGAAGCTCGCACAATACATCCATCCATCCAAAGGGCTTTCCAGAAATTAGCTTTGAAAGCTTAATTAAGAAGTACCCATTCTTCTTAAAAGGAGAGTTAACATACATATATAGTTGTGAGGATAAATGGTTACCGCCCAAGTACCTCTTTAAGTATTTGATAATCAACTGATTAAAAAAGTTCTGCCAGAAATGGTGAAATTACCTTACCTGATTTTGAGCATTCTACCAATGACAGCTTCATGTAAAAGAAGTATGAGAACTTTGAAGCGTGTGAAAACATTTCAAAACACAATGACTAATGCAAGATTGTCCAATTCATCAAATTTACCAATTGAGAAAAGCACAGTTAAATCTTCATCTAAGAGCTATGAATTTGTGGAAAGGCTCATCAAAGTCTTCGCAAAGAATAAGGATCAAAGAATTGAACTCGTGTATAAAACATTTAAGGTATCTAAGGTTTATAATTTTTAATATTGAATTAAACTTTAGGTTATTTCAGTTGTAGTCTTAAGCAAAGATCAAATTCCATCCATTTAGCGATAATACATTTCTCCAAAAATACTCTTAATAGAAGGGTTGATATATGAGGTATCAGATTACATACATGGTAACGTCAGAGTGCCAGTGTTATCTGATAGTTCAACACTCCCAATTCTTATTTGTTTAGGAATAGCCAAGTCATGACATTCAGTTCGACAGTGAGCTCGGTTGACTCATCACTATAGCCTGTGTTATGTGTTCTTTGTTGCTCACCCTATTAAGGTACGCTGACAACCATTCAAAAAGTTCCGTTCCCTGTGTGCTGCATTTGCACTAGCAAAATAATACAACTGCATTTTATTATACTTATAGGAAAGCTATGCATGTTTAGAAGGTACAATGTGACTTAAGATTGTTAACTGTACATTTACAAGAAATTCAGCCTACACGCTTCGCCCCTGTTTATATAGACAGAAAACTTGTAAGTATACATGTGGGTGTGTGTATGTAGGGTAATCTCAAAAACCACTCAAACAATATTGATAGTACTTTCACCAATGAATAACCATATTCTTTCAGAAAGGCTTGGGCTATAAAACACCTTATAATTTTAATTCAAAATTACTAAAAGACTAAAAACAGTTACAAAGCCTTTGCTGAGAATTTCAAAGAAGAGAAAATAATTGTTACTCTGTTGAGCATGCATGTAGAAACAAAAGTCAGTTAGCTGCTGTTACTCTGCAGAGAATGTGCATAAAAACAAAAGCTTGTTACATTTTATTTCATACAATAAGTATAACTAGCCATGATATATAGCATAATCAAACAGAAGACTAAGAATTGATCCTGGTACAAATTCTGTGTTATATTGCTTTAATTACCATTTATTAAAAACTGCAGATGTACTTGCAAAACCTCTGAACAAGCTTTATTGTAATTCTATAGACATAAGCACTGTAGTGGATGACAAAACCTAATAATGTTAATGAGGTAAGTTTTGCTGCACTCAACTTTGTGGGTGTATACTGAATAATTATATATAAAGGGAGGAAATTATCTCCAGTATAACATCCAAAATTACTCAAACAATATCTGTACTGTGACAAATAAAAACACTGGTTAACTTGTAACAAATTTTATTTATTTTGCAAAATGCAATACAAACCTTGTTTCGCAACTTTGACTTACAAATTGCTTGTGACTCGTAACTATCTCATTAATTCACATTTATTTTCTGTCATATTTTTGTAGTCCCCTGATGCTAGGGAGACACACTAATACAATGTTCCATAAATTGTCAGAATACAGATGGTGAAATTTCTCAAAGAGAGCCAGTCAAAGCCTCTTTCAATACTTATTAATTCTACAATGTGTGTTTGCCTTTTTGAATCTCCCGCACTCAAAGCCTTCATTGACAGCTTGGTCAATTGTATCATACTAGTTTACCATAATATTGTGATACAGTGGCTATGGCCCAAGCTAATAATGGAAGGAGCTGACTGACCAACTGGCTGGGAAGTGATAAGGTAGCACTCTCACCCAGCAAAAACAGCAGAAGTGATATCAAGAGATAACCAGAGTCCTTTAAAAGTTTCCCTTCTCCCTGCCTTAAAACATTCTAGACTGTTATATGTGGAAATTTCCACCAGTTAAGAACCAGTAGGTTCTTCAGTAAGAAGTAAGTTGATGTGTTTCCAGTGCAACAGAAAGTGCTGTTCTCCAAGCAAGTTTGTGATGACATGCAGTGAGTGCTTCTACTGCAGGAGACCATAGAGGTCTTGGTTTGTCTCGCTTAATGAGTGAAAAATCAGAATAAGAGGCTGCATCGTGCATCTTCAGTATACTGTGCTGTTGTAAAGAAAGTGTCCAGTCTTGTCACATTTGTTGAAAGTGTTGTGAGGTGACAGTGAAAGCTGGACAAAGTCACAATACTAGTATCATAAAGAGAGGCTTTTTTAATGTATCTGTGTGGATAAGGTGATCTAAAACCACTTAACTTATTTTAATATTTCTTTTACCATTGAAAAATTCTATTCTCTCTGATTAACATGTGCTATAAAATACCTAGTCTTCACCTCAAAGGGGATCCTCAAAGTAATGAATTCTCGAGTTTTTAAAAAGTATACAAAAAATTTAAAAAGAAAATTGTGTTAGCACAATCATACATATTTGAAGCTGAACAGTGCAAAAATACTGTAATGATTATGATATAGGTTCTTTTATGGTAGGCTGTACTATATACAAAGATGCTGCATTTTTTATTGTTTAATTGTTTGAGGAAGTAGATAGCTAGATATTTATTTGCTTTAAATACATAATAAGTACACATTTCAATTTACAAACTTCCCAGAGTTGCTGATTTCCTAGGGCCCATATCCTCCAACACTGTGGTTACCGAGTCAATGGACCCTATTGACTAAATAACTGAATATTTATTAACATTTGCCATTTATATAAATTTGTTACAATTCAGTACTTACTTAAATATGTAAACCTACATACTACTCTAAACCTACATACTACTCTTAACATAACCTTTTCTGTCTTTCCTTGAGTTACTGTGCTTCCAAGGGCTCATAGCTCAAACACCGTGCTATTGAGACCTTTTTGCTAACTTTCTTTTTGGTATGTACATTTCTTCTTATTCCTTATTCCTATATTTCCTCAGCCATGTAACTAAACCTAAATATTTTCCTACTTCTAATATTTTACTTGAAGTATGAACTAACAGTCTAATATGTGAGCTAGAGATGTCAACATGCATCCACACCGATCAATTTTTTGCATGAACTTTATGTTAAGTCTTACAAAAATCACAGATGTAATGCATTAGTTATAGAACTCACCTCATAAGATACAACATTGTAAGTATAAACCCATTGCCTTCATAATGTTTTGATGTTCACTGGGGCTTAGGAGATTTAATTTTTAGCGTGTGGCTTAATCAGTGATCTTAATCATTTTAGGGATTGAGTATACAAGTTTCTTTGCTTTCACTAGAAAGTACTAAGAAAGCTGCTACACTTAAATCTCCATTCTTGTAAGAACATGGAGGTTCACTCTTGCAGATCTGGATCACAAAATATGTACCTATAAATATATAATGTATGCAGTGAGTGATATAAAAGCCTAACAAATATTATACCACATATCAGTTAGTATCAAATAGCTTGAACAATAAGTGTGTCATGCCTTCTGTGTAATTTCTGTATAGTTATAACATTTCTCATTAGTACCACTCAAAATAAGCATATTAAAAATATAATAGAAAAAAGTGTTATAATATTGATTAAAAAGTCATAAAATATAATCAGTAAAATTGATACTTATGTAGACTCCACTTCATGCTGAGTTTAGTTATTGCATTTTTGATTCGCTTCCTACTTCCTTTCAGTCATTCTCCAAAAGGTTCATTTCCTTCCATGATGATCACAATGATATATAATTTCTAAGCGTATGGATGTGTCGGTATAACAATTAATAGGAAATATCAGCTGAAGCATAGGTTTAATGAAGAGTGTAAAAATTAACAATATGAAAGTTGAGCATAATACACTTTGAATTGATCATTCCCACACATATAATATGATTTGATCCAATGTATGTAATTCAGCACTTAAATAATAAGGGATATGTTACTAAATGTTCAAACCAAGTTGATAGTGTTACAGTGCTTAAGAAATGGGAGAAACTGTATCAAACTGTATTCTGACCAAGAGTGCACTTTTCCAATGCTGATGCTCATCTGGTATTTTAATAAAAAATTGTTAGTCATTTTTGAGAAAATCAAATATTTTGAAAAATGTTCCATGTAAAGGGTAGTTTGAGTTAGGGGAATATTCTTGAAAATGTTTGCGTCACATCTTTGGAATATGTTGAAATTAAATACCAAGTTTGGTAATTATTCAACTTTTCATTTTTGCATTATAATGTTCACATATACACACACAGGGACCTTTTTTCTAAAAACGCTTTTGTTTATTAAGGGGCCTCAAAACCTGTATATATGCTGAAATCTGACATCAAAGTTTTAGTTGGAATACAATACTTCCTCTAGGTACATAGAAGAATAAGTAAAAATGCTTTTTCTGGATTCAGGAAGTCTCAAAATGTATATTTCTCTTGAAATCTCGGTAGCAAATTTTTAGGTGGAATACAATGCTTCCTCTATCTACCTCAGGTAAGTAGTAATAAAAGTGAAACTTACAAGAGAGATATTTTAAAAATTCAAACTAAGAAATGGATATCACAGAAAGGGCTGATGCCATAAGAAAGTTAGTTGAAATAAATTGTGTTTTAGCCCTTTGCATGCAGACTGTATTTACAACTGTGCGGATTATATTTATGGCTTTTTACAATTTCAAAATGGTTTAAAACCTACCATGCACGGCTTAAAGCATGTAAACAGAAGTAAAAGCAATCTTTTATCTTGATTTGAAGCTGTCATGTTTGCCTATGCTTTGTACTTTAAGAAATAAACATTTCAAAGAAGCATTAATGTTGCAAGAAAGACACAAGCAGCACTTAACTTTCATTTGTGCATAAATTGACTTTCAAATCACGGCACTGTTTTTATGATATTTGTGTCTCTCTGTATGGGAATATTTTCATGTCAAATCTGGAGATGTTGGTTGTTCACTAAATATGTAGATGTATCACTGCTAGAAAACAAATGGAGTGACCTTGCAAACTAACACTGTTTTGATGTTTTGTATTAAGTTGTGTGCGACCAGAAAGCATATTTTCACCCAAATTTTGAAAAATGTGTTTTCAAAAGTAATAATATAAGTGCAGCACACTTTGAAACCATATAGTTGAACTTGAAAACTTTGTCACTGTTGTTATATTTGTATCACTATTTGTTCGTCACTAGATGAACACAAGTTTTCAACGTAAAATTATAAGAGGTGGTTACCAGAAATAATAATAATAATTAATAATGCCAAATATTGTACTCACAAGAGGGAAACATTTCTGATGATAAAAGCAGAGTTGGCAAGCTTGCTTGATGGGAATATAAATACACTATAATAAATGAAGATGGAGAAAATACACTACAGAAGTATGGTCGTCACAATTGAAAGATTGTAGAATTCCAAAATGGCATTCCGAAGAATCCTGGTTGAGTTGGGAAGTTAAAATATACTTGTACCCTTTACTTCAGAGCCATTCACTTAATTCCACGGTGCTTTCAATTGACACTACTGATGATTCCGTGGTTCTGTATGATGTAAAGTTATTTTTTCTTGTTTTCAGGAAGTGAAGGAAATTCTGCAGTGTTTTATATGAATCAGAATTTTGTATAAAGGGCTTTTAAAGGTCACCGTGCTGTAATGCATCAGAAACTTCATTTAGATCTTTGGTACATTTTTTTAGTTTGCTTAGAACATTTAATTCCAAGGATCCGGTTTGGCAACTTTCTTACTGAAGATTTGGAAAGCAAGCCTTACATTCATTTTTTTGGAAAGAAGAAGGGTCTAAACGAGTCTTAGCTTGTGACAAATTCTAACTCCTGCAGATTCACAAGTATTGGTTTTATAAATTTGCCTATCAAAGTTAAAATTCTCGTTTACATAAGTTAGCTGAGTTTTATCATGGATATAATTCCTTATGTACTTCAAAACATGTATAAAATCCAAATTGTCATCTGCTGGATTCTTTATGTAAAGTTCAATGCCTGCTTATTTCTGGAAGTTCACCATCACTGTTTCAGGAGCATTAATCATGTTGACATTTGATAAGTAGATTAAGCAAAACTATACATTATTTTGAGTATACTGACTTAAAAATGTTGAATAATATTTTAAAAATTAAGTATACATATTTTTTAAAGAAGGTTAAATGTTGGTTAGTAGACAATTCTATACAACATGCTCATGGATTTCTTGTCACAGATTTTAATCTTTTGCTGTCGGAAAGTGCTATCGGGTGATGTAAGCTGTCATAGTTTTTGTTACTGAGTAAACAGTTGTGGCAGTATTCTCCTGGTATGTGACCTCGTTCTTGGTAGATGTAAGGAGTATGCAGGGTTGGCAGCGGAAACTTGTCTCAATTTGTCTGATGGAATATACCAGTGTCTAGAACTGTGCGTGCTAGTTTTGTGTGTGTTTCAGTTGCTGAAGTGTAAATCTTTTAAGATGTTTTGCAAGTTATAGCATAATGGCATCAAAAAGAACATTAACAGAGTGTGAAATATCTATTTTCAACGAATTGAGTGATAACCCTTCAAATTTTGAGTCCTTTGGCTCAGAAAATTATAAAAGAAAAGAGAACATTCTAGAGTTGGGTGAGCACAACAGCAGCTGAAGAGATTCAAGTGAAAGTAGTGATAGTGAGAATGATGATTTGCCAGTTAAGAATCCCAGTACTTCTGTGTGGAAGAATGGGACATGGACCCTGGTCCACCAAAGTATGTTCATATTTATAATATGACTCAGGAACCTGTTTTACTTTCCTCTTTTGATAGTGAGATACCCCAAATGAGTACTTTTCAGTTTTCTTTGATGATGAATTCATTTCTTTGATTCAAGAAGAAACGCTTTATATGGTGATGTAAACAAAATTAAAAATACTCCCCCTAGAAAAATATCTTGCCTTTCAAACCTTTCCCAAACTACAGTAGACATAAAGGCTCTTCATGGGATAATTTTCAACACGGGGCTTCATCCTTTCCCTGATATTTCACTATTTTTCAGAAACATGGATAAATATGCCATTTTTCTCCAAGTTTTTCCAAAAGAAGAGTTCATGGTATTATTTTAGCATCTTCATTTCAACCATAGCAACACTCCAGAACTGAAGCCAAGAATTTTTCTCTACAGTCCATCATAGAACATGTGAAAAGAAAATGTTTTCCTCATAATCCAAGCCATACCAAGGTCTGTTCCCAAGGTTGTGGGTTCAAACCAAGCCCAGACCAATGGTTTTTAAGTGTGCTTGAAAGCAACAGCCCCATGTCAGTAGATTTACTAGGATGTAAAAGAACTCCTACAGGACAATATTCCGATACACTGATGGCGCTAATATGTTCCTTGCAATTGACAGCATCGTTAACAAACAAAATGTATTTTCTTTTAAGTCATACCATAGCGACTGATGAAAGCACATTTAGCTTAGAGATCATGTTTCCTTTACATGCTATACTCCAGTGAAATTTGGAATAAAAATGCTTGTTCTTGCTGACAATGCTAATGGCTATATTTACAATTTCAAACCCTATACAGGTTAAACACAATCAATTGATAATTCATCTCTCTTTAAAACAACACTTGCATAGAAATGGAGTTCTTTGCCCATCAAAGAGGAATCCAACGCCCATCTGAATATCATATTTACACAGACAGATATTATACCTCTCAGCTCGCAGAAGAACTGCTTGAAATGAATTTTACAATTGTTACTCTCCTACCATCTAGTATCAACATGCTACCACAGATGAAAAAGAAAACAATACAAAAATTGAAAAAGGGGTGACATGCTGTCTTTTCAGGAGGGATAATCAAACTGTTTTCTTGCTTTCCACCTATCACAGCGAAGTAAAACAGATATGTCATACACACTTTCAAGAATTCTAAACACTCCTGATGTTTTGAATCCCAATGTAGTTCTGCACTATACCAAACATATGAGGGGTAGACAGAAGTGATCATCTGATACATCATACACCTACAAGAGTTCCAAATACTCCTAATGCAGTTCTGGACTGTACCAAACACATGGTTGGAGTGGACCAAATTGATCATCTGATATGTCATCAACACCTACAAGTCGTTCTCCGTGGTGTAGTGGTTACCATGGTAGCCTCTAGTTCGCGGGTTCAAACCCAGCGGAGGGCAATGGATTTTTTCGGTCGTAAAAATCCTTAGCATGGCTTCCTTCAGAAGGGAAGTAAAGCCAGTGGTTCCTGTCATAGATTTATGGTGTTTAAAAGACCCTCAAGCCTGATAAAGAGGCCTCTGAGCAAAATTACCGGTCTTTCATGCCCAATATAGAATGGGACGCTAAGGACCCCAGCAGCTAAAGGGCATCCATAAATAAAACTCAATTTAATTTCACACCTACAAGAACTCCAACTACTCCTGATATAGTTCTGGACTATACTAAATAGATGGGTGGGGTGGAACCAAATTGATCATCTGATATGTCATGCACACCTACAAGAATTCCAAATACTCCTGACGTAGTTCTGGACTATACCAAACAGATGGGTGGGGTGGAACCAAATTGATCATCTGATATGTTATGTACACCTACAAGAATTTCAAATACTCCTGATGTAGTTCTGGAGTATACCAAACAAATAGGTGGGATGGAACCAAATTGATTATCTGATATGTCATACACACCTACAAGAATTTAAATACTCCTGATGTAATTCTGGACTATACCAAACAAATAGGTGGGGTGGAACCAAAGTGATCATCTGTCATGCACACCTACAAGAATTCCAAACACTTCTGATGTAGTTCCGGACTATACCAAACAAATGGGTGGGGTGGATCGAAGTGATCATCTCATTTCAAGTTCTCACTTCCTAAGAAGATCCAGGAAATGAAGCCGCAAAATCTTCTTTTGGCATCTTGAGATTTGGTCATAAATTCATATATTCTCTACTGCATAGTGCAACAGCAAAATTCCGAAGTTCCAGTGTCACACATAAAGATTCATCAGAGTCTTGTGGAATCCAGTTGAGTTTCACTATCCAGCAGAAGACATGGCAGACCATTTTGTGGACCACTGGAACAAAGACTTGAGAAACAGCATGTTATGTACCACGTTGAAAAGTGCGGTGGAAGTTTTTGGTTATGCTGGACAAAGAACTATAGAAAGAAACAATATACTATTGTGAAAATGTAACAACAAATTACATTATCAACCAGATAAGTGTTTTAAGGTGTAACATACAACAAAGTACCATACAGAATAACTGTATAGCACTTTGTTGTGCAGTACACCTTGAAACTGTATAGGAACTGTAAATAGGCTGTTTATGCTCCAAACTTATCTGCAATTTTCAAGGAATAGACAAAAATCACTGTAATTTTAGGTTTGATTTTAAACATTTATAAAATAGTATTTATGCATGATTGAATTTGAAAGAAGTAGTATTTTTAAAAATTTTAGCAATTTTAGAAATCCATGAATTCTGGCCTAATTCCATTATGGGAAGGATTAATGTGATTTAGTTCTCGGTTTAAAACTCCTTTGCCAATTGTAATGTTTTACTTAATGGCTGCATCAAAATACAGAATACTAAGTTTTGTGATAATTGAGGTTATTTCGTTGTATTGATATTTGTTTTCGTTATTGGCCCCACGTTTTGGGAGCGAATTTGAAGTAGATGTTTGCTTCATGTATGGAAAGCCAATTTGAAGTAGCAGTTGTATTGTAGTTCTTATGTTGGGGAGCTGAACTTGAAGTAGTTGTAACCGCATGTATGGTAAAAAGTTTCCGTTAGCCTTCACCCCAATTGTACTTTCCAGTGGTCTTTGCCCCCCCCCAAAAGGTTTAAAAATATTAACTTTGTAATTTGACTGTTTCTTTAAATATTATATATTTATGTTTGCCTCGGCTGCATCAGTATTATTGTTAGAGATATGTTTCTCTTTGCAGGGTTGTGGTGCGACTGAAGAATGTAGGATTACACAGATAATTTTTTACTTCACTCCTTTTATTAATGCTTGACACTATTTAAATAACACTTAACTGATATAGAGAGAGCTGTGAGATTTTTTATTATTAAATACTTGCACTTTTTAACACGTAAAATATTTTTGTCTCTCACAAAATATGTATTAAATTTCTCGAGGACACATCTCGCGTCCGATTTGGCACACTGTCTACAAGCAACTGACTTCATTTCTACCACGTAAATTTGTAAATTTCTGTATTTCAAGTCGCTGATTGGCTATTCCTTACTCCAATAGAATACTTTTATTTAACTTAAGCTTTTTACTGGTTGTTGATTGGCTATTTTATAAACTGTCACAAAAAATTACATTATTACTTCCAAGAATCACAAGTTGTATTGTTAAACTTTCAAATTCATTAATGCCTCAAGGTTACCTCATTATTCTCACAGCTACATCATTAAATAATGTAATGCATTCATATAACATTTTTGAACATGTATACAATAATATAAGTATATACAATGTAAAAAACACTTTATATATTGTTACATACACATATTACTTTAAGGTGGGCTGTTATTGAATTATATATATTAATAATTTGACTGAAATCATTTAAGTGTTAAAAATACTGCCTCATAATGCATTACTCAACGGATGTGTTAAACCTTCTGTTCACATGTGCTAGTGACAAGAGAGACTTGCTCTATGTGATAGCAATGCAGAGACTTAATTTAATACATAATTGCCGGAAATCCATTTGGAAAATTATTTTATTTATTTAAGAAAAAAGTAATAAAGTACATATGCATGCAGCAACATTACTTTACAACACTTTAATATTCTCTGCTCATGAAACACTAATATTCTCTGTCCAAGGAACTTTTAAATATTCTTTGTTCACATTCAAATTTAGGTTGTTTGGATATGTTGATAACAATTGCCCCATAAGACACACATGCCCAGGCATCCCCACCATTGTCTATTCAAGGCCATTAACCAGTTCGCTTAGTGGAAAATTATTCTTTTATGTTTTGATCCATTGCATACTGCAAGCTTAATAACTGATGAATGGTGGAAAATCCATTACTTTCATTACTAATAAATTGTATTTCTGTGAATAGCATGTGAAGTCCTGTTCATTAGGAATGAATTGTATACAATTTTGTATTACAGGTAAACTATGGAGATAGACAAAGGAATAAACAAATAAAAAGTATGGTTCTTATTAAACCAATTTTTATCAAATATACTTTTGTAACAATCATTTCTGAGTTATAAGTGTTAAGTTGCCATGCATTTGTTTGTTATGATGTCATATGAAGACTAGAATTTCAAAGCCAGTATTTAGCATCCATTTGTTTTAAAGATTTGCCTCCTGTATCCCTTTTACACCTATAAAATGTTTAATGTAAGCATTTCTGTAAATGCGTATCTTCATTAACCAGAATAGACTGAAAAAGAGCCTTTGTAAGAAGAGTGACTGGAGAACCTCATGTGATGCTTTATATTTGAGAATTGGTGAGAAACATTCCATCCATTGTATTCACTGCTATTGGTTTACTGGCTTGTTGATGACCACTTGGTAATGAAAATATTTTCTTGCCAAGTTTAATGAACACAGGAATTACTCTGAATAGTTGTAAAGCTAATCTCAAAGTTGATGTAATTCATATTGCTTATATTGTCACAGACATCAGACCGATTTTAGCATTAACATATTTTTCATTTCAAAATTTATTAATCACTTATTAAAATTGCAGATTAATAAAGTTATTTTGACTGTAAAGAGCAATGAGGTATCTACATGAAGAATTTGTAACTGCACTTCATGATTGTTAGCAACATACAGATTTAATTACCTTTCATTCTTTGATTATTGTACCTAATGCCAAATCTTTCAACATTTCAGATTATGCACAGCGGCACTCTGTGGTTATAGCAATGGTGATTTACCATTGCCCTCTGCTGAAGCCTCTGGGAAAAACACAAGTTTCAGTTATGGAAAGGATTGTCCTGAATGTGAAAGTCAAGAAAGTGATGTCACAAAAATGCCACTTGTAGAAAAATATGTTCACTCTGAACTATCTGGTAAAAATAGTTATAGGAAAATGTTCAGCAGGGATTTATTCATTCATAAGGGTGAAAGATCACACAAGTATAACATTTGTGATAGCAGCATTACACAATTGTCAGCTTTAAAATTTCATAATTTAATTCATGAGGGTAAAAAGCTACATAAGTGTAAAATTTGTGAGAAGAGCTTTACTGCATTTTCAAGTTTGAAAAGACATAAATTGATACACGAGGATAAAAAGTCTCACAGGTGTAAAATTTGTGAGAAGAGCTTTACTCTTTTGCAACATTTGAAATCACATAATTTGATACATGAAGGTAGAAAGCCCCATAAATGTGAAATTTGTGACAAGAGCTTTACTCAGTTGTCTCACTTGAAAAGGCATAATTTGATACATGAGGGTGGAGAGCCTCACAAGTGTGAAATTTGTGACAAGAGTTTCACACAGTTGTCACATTTGAAAAGGCACAGCATGACACATGAGACTAAAAATGCTCATACGTGTGAAATTTGTAAGAAGACCTTCACCCATTTGTCATCCCTGAAAACACATAATTTGAAACATGGGGGTAAAAAGCCTCACAAGTGTGAACTTTGTGAGAAGAGCTTTACCCTCTTTTCACATTTGGAAAGGCATAGTTTGATACATATGGGCAAAAAGCCTCACAAGTGTGAAGTTTGTGAGAAGAGCTTTACTCAGTTGGCACATTTGAAAAGGCATAATTTGATACATGATGATAGAAATGCGTATAAGTGTGAAATTTGTGACAAGAGCTTTACTCAGTTGTCACAGTTGAAAAGGCATAATTTGATACATGAGGGTAGAAAGCCTCATAAGTGTGAAATTTGTAAAAAGAGTTTTATTCAATTGTCATCTTTGAAATTGCATAATTTGATACATGAGGGTATAAAGCCTCACAAGTGTGAAATTTGTGAGAAGAGATTTACTCAGTTGTCATCTTTGAAATCACATAATTTGACACATGAAGGTAAAAAGTCTCACAAGTGTGAAATTTGTGGGAAGAGTTTTACTCATTTGTCATCTTTGAAATCGCATAATTTGATACATGAGGGTAAAAAGCCTCACAAGTGTGAAATTTGTGAAAAAGGTTTTACTCGGTTGTCGCATTTGAAATTGCATAATTTCATACGTGAGTGTAAAAAGGCTCACAAATGTGAAATTTGTGAGAAGAGGTTTACTTGTTTGTCAGATTTGAAATTGCATAATTTGATACATGAGGGTAAAAAGCCTCACAAATGTGAAATTTGTGAGAAGAGTTTTACTCGGTTGTCACATTTGAAATCACATAATTTGATACATGAGGGTAAAAAGCCTCACAAATGTGGAATTTGTGAAAAGAGTTTTACCCGGTTGTCACATTTGAAATCGCATAATTTGATACATGAGAATAGAAAGCCTCACAAGTGTGAAATTTGTGAGAAGAGCTTTACTCATTTATTATCTTTGAAAGTGCATATATTGATACATGAGGGTAAGAAGCCTCACAAGTGTGAAACTTGTGAGAAGAACTTTACTCAGATGTCACAGCTGAAAAGGCATAAGTTGGTACATGAGGATAGAAAGCCTCACAAGTGTGAAATCTGTGAGAAGAGCTTTACTGTATATTCAAGTTTGAAAAGACATAAATTGACACACGCGTGTAAAACAACCTCACAAGTGTGAAATTTGTGAGAAGGGATTTACACATTTGTCAAATTTAAAAAACCATACTTCGAATACATAAGAGTGGACAGCCTCATGGATGATAAATGTATGAGAGGATGTTTACTCAGTTGTTGTACTTGCAATGTTGTAAATTGGTAGATTATGAGTAAAAAGCCTAACTAGTGTAAAATATTTATTCATTAAAGTGCTAAGTACTTACATTGTTATGGATTGACATTAACCCCAGTTATTTGCCCAGCTAGAAATACGAAAGTTATCATATCACATAGGGCATTTGTCAACTAAAAATTTATGTAAATTTGCACGTTTTTCAGCTGACCATTTTCATTTCACCTTTGCTTTCTATAAAAACTTCTCTAAGTTTGCGAATCTGCTTCTGATATTAAATAAACATTTATAAGTGCAATTTCTTTGATTCTCAGCCATCATTACTTATTACACTTACCCTTTCAATGTAAATTTCATCTTCCCTTCCCCACATATGGGGCACACTCCAGGGATAACCTCTCCCCTCATTCCCCTTAAGTTTGCAAACCCCTAATTTAAACCAGGCTAACCCTGCTCTTTCATTCTTTATGCAAATTAAAATGTACTTTTTTCTGGGTCACCTTTTAATTCCTTGTAGTTATTCAGTGAACTTTTTTCCTTAACCTGAGCAAATAAAGTTTGTCTATCCATGTCTTCTATTCAAGATCTCGCTTCCTTCCAAAAGTCTTTCCAAGAGTCCAATTTTAACCCAAAAGTTAATACCCATTTTTAAATAACTGCTCTCTAATTTTCCTCAACCAGACATTTGACATAATACCTAAATTTTGTTCTTGATATATCAAGCATATTTTCTCTACGTTACTATCGGGTAACTTTTGGATCCAAAATAAATATTTCGGTACTTTCTCCAACATTAGCCCTCTCATACTTACCTTTCCTAGCTCTATTAAAGCTGTGTCATTTGTGGTATTGCTAGGGACTCCCAAAATTAATTTACAGAAGGTTCTTAATATAAAATTCATATTGTGCCATCCCTCTTCTATTCCCCAAATTTCCCCCTTCATAAATCCGTCAAGATTCAACCAAGGCTGCATAAAGCCTTTCAAACCATTTTTTTTTCATTGGATTTAACTTGTAATCCTCACTCTTCCTTGTGTATATATATATTTTGAATTGTCTATTGTACATTAAGGTGAATCTGCTAGAGTATAATCTGTGTGAAACTATTCATAATTATCGAACAAGAAGTAGCAACAATATTTATTTTAGTAATTGTAAGTATAGTAAAACACAAAATAGCTTTGAGTAGTATCCATTAATCTATTCAATAGTTTACCTGATAAAATCAAGAAACTTACTTGTGACATTTTTAAAAGACAGATTTTAATGATATTGAAGAAAAATCCTCTATAAGGTCCAGGAATTTTATAAGATTGAATTTTTGTAACATTTGACAGTGCTATACATGTGTAAATGTTTTTAGCAATAAATATCTATATATCTTTAATGCACATTACTGGCATCAAATATAAACATTTACATATCACTGTCAAGGCCATTTTTCATTTTGCCCATTGCAGATCTTTTCTGTTTCTCCCAGACTTCATTACTACCCCACTTAATACCCATGAGAACAACATACCCATCACTAATAACTTCAATTTCCTTGCCTGCAATGATGCATTTTTCATCTTTACACAATTTATTTCCCGTCTTGAATTTCATGATATTAGTTTTATCCCGATATACCTTCAGCCTCCATTCTTCTTAATATCTGTCAATCTCCCCAATAGCTATCTTTAAGCCAATTGCAGATGTTGAACATATCACCAGATCATCCACATAAAGTAACCCAGGGATATCTACATTTTTAATTGCAGGAATTCAACAAACAATCCAAAATAGCATCAATGAATACATTAAACAAAATGGAACTTAATTTACATCCTTATCTGATCCCTCTCTCCTGTCCGATCTCTCTAGTTACTTCTCCATCACCACACTTAACACAAAATCTATTTTTAAAATATAACTGCTGTAGTATACCGATCACATTAGCACATAAACCTTTCTTATTTAATTTTTACAATAGCATTTCTCTATCAACCCTATCATAAGCTTTTACTAGGTCAATAAATATAGCATTCAATCTGTCCGTTTTCTTTACTAGATATTTATCATTTAAATTATGAGTACGTTATCCACTGTTCTTTTTCTTTTCCTGAACCCTGCTAGTTATGGAGATATCCTTTTCTTCTCCAGCTCAATTATGTATTCTTTCTGCCATAATTGTGAAAATTGTTCCAATATTATATAACAATGGAATTATTATTGGGAGAGTAAAATATGTGAGAAGAGCCTTTACTCATTTGTCTTCTTTGAAAGTGTATATTTGTGATATGTGAGGAGAAAGGCCTCACAGTTATCGAATTTGTGAGAAGAGTTTCCTTCAATTGCCATTTGAAGTCACATAATTTGCTACATGAGGTAAAAACCTTCACAAGTGTGACTTTTTGGGAAGGGCATTGTTGTGTTGTCTGGTTTGAAGAGACAAATGTATTCATGGGGATGAAAAACCATATACTTGCAAAACATGTGATAAGATGTATACTCAGTTGTCAGCATTTTTATTGCACAATTTGATTCATAAATGCAAAAGGCCACATAACTCTTAACATTGGTGAGAAAAATTTGAATTATTTGTCAAATGTAAGAAGTTATAATTTTTCAACTCATCAGCATCTTAAAGCAATACAAATGTGTCATTAATTTGTGAACAGAGGATTACTCTTTTCTATGCTTTGAAAATGCATAATTTGATGCAGGAGTGAAGAAACTCATACAAGTAAGGTGTTTATAAAGCAAATGTGATTTGTTGCATTTTAGAGACAATGTTATTTGTGAGGAGAAATGGGCAGAAAAATATGACATGAAAGAGGGGCTTTATTGAAATTTAGAATACATAATTTCTCTTATGAGGACAACAAGTTGTAAACTTCTAACCTTTCTATGTATTTCCAGTAAAATTTTTGCTCTTGTAGCTTAAAACTCAGCGTTCAAATGTGCGGAATGTTTTGTGTGAATTCCAACAATTACAGTGTACACCAAACTTGGAATAACAGCAAAAAAGATAGTTAACTCAGATTTATTATTGTCACTGTTGCTAGGAATTATAAGCTATACAATAGAGTAAATGAATTCCCATATAATTTTTCAAATGCTCATTCCAAAGTGTTAAACTGCAAACACACAATCTTCACAAATCAGTGACCGTTAAGCTTCACTGATGTTTTTCGAGATAATTAAAATGAGAACATATTAGATTATTGTTCAGTCACATCTTCAACTCTTTAGTTTCTTCTTCATTCTGTATTGTTTTACGTGGCTATGGTTAATGCTGCTTGGTAGCAGATTGTTTGCAGTGTATGTTCCATCTGCTGCAAGTAACAAAAATTTGCTTATAGAATCATTTGGTAAGCATGTTAATTATTATACAGTGTGATCAAATGCGTATTTTCTATGAATAATCTGTAAGCTCTCTTCATTTGGAATACATTTTGTATCACTGGTAAAGCATAAGAAGCAGTCAAAAGGCTTACTAGTCAAAAAATGTGTATCCTTTTAAAACAGACAGTTTGTTTCAAATATCATTTTTAGTGATATTAGCCATTTCTAAGATATTCATTGTTATTGCAAGGTGTTGTCATTCAGTTGTTTCTCATGATGCCATACAGAGAGTATATATAATTTCAAGGGCAGTGTATGGTGACCCACTTTTAAACATATAACTGTTGTTTCAGGCTCCTGTAATGTGTTGTACTCACAACAAAATGAGTAATGAAACTATTTTTGCAAACATTTAGGTCGATTAACATGAAGTAGATAGAAAACTAAATGTTTGTAAGAGTAGTTTGTACTTGTTACAAAGGAGTAATTACCAGGTGATACTATAGAATTAATGTAACACATGAAGTATGTGCAATATATTTAAAGATGATCCTAACTGCATTATAGGGACTTAAATACAACCAATTTGTATTAACAATACAAATGAGAAGTTAAATATACATGGTTCCGTAGTATGAATGTAATTATATTTTACATAGAACACATGATTCAGATGTCAATGCTCTCTTTGAAAGGTAGGAAAGAAAAACAAACAGATTTTGTAATTTTTATTTCAAAATCTTGTCATGAAAAGATTAACAAGAAATGGGGACAAAGTTCCCATTGCTAGACTAGATTGCTCTTTAGACCAAGGACATGAAGGACATCTCAAGAACACATAAATTATTAGGTACATATCTTCAGGTTATGTTCTATGCCCTCAATTTGTCTTCTGGTAAGCTAGGGAATAGTGACACCATTAGTTTATTTGGAACAATTCTGTCTTAAAAGCCAAAACTTGAAATATTTATGTTGTGTACACTGAATTTGAAAATGCATTCCATTTTTCTGTATCGTGTAAGGTTTTTGTTCAGTGATGCAATCCCACTTTTTGCTAACACTCACTGAGTGGGCTCTCCAGGGCGGTCTGATTGTAAACAAAGATATAATTGGCAGGTGCTAATGGAAGTTATCGGTTATATGACACATTTCCTGTTTACATTCTTTCTTAAAAGTTTATCATTCCTCCACTGTTAAATATATATTAGTATCAGTAACATTCAGACAGTATAGTGACTTGCTATTGTGCAGAACGTTTTTACGTAAAGTTTTGTGTTTTATTTTATTGTGAGTTCACATGTTAATTTTGTGGTTGTGAATAACGGTGCTTTTAACAGTTAGAAGTACGTTAAAAAGACTTTTAGTTTGTGGAACTCATACAAAGTGGCAATTTACAACAAGTCGTGTCAGTGCATAAATTCTTGGAGTGTATTTTGTTATGTGTGTGGTGAATTCACTACAAAATCTCAAAGAGAAAATGTTACTGCTACGATTAAGAAAGCATATGAATTGTAATTTAATTGAATCTTCAGTTGGTGGATACATTAAAACCTTACTTAATTTAAATTAATGGAGCAATTTTCAAAGCACCACTTGCTTTCATTTTCAACTTTTTTCTGAATGAGCATGACAGGAATTTGTGTCCATAGATGTAGGTGGCATGGAGGTGGTGCTATCTGGTGTGTCCATGATGAAGCTGCTAAGATTATTGAATGGCAGGATTTCAAAGCTCATTACCATTTTCATGCATTTGATTATGTTTATGTTTTCCCAAACTTTAAGTTCTGTTGGATTGGTGGTGCAATTCAGGAGTCTGATTTGGGGTTGATGTCGTGGTTTGTGGTCCAAAAGTGGTTTTCTATGACAGATTTGTCCATATGTTTGTTGGATATACATCTGAAGTGTTCTTTCCTTCTGGTTTCAATATTTCTTCTTGTTTTACCAACATACACCAAGTTGCAATTTTCATAGTTTATTAGGTAGATGCCAGATTTTTTTTGTTGTGGAATTTTATCTTTAAAAGGGGAAGCTAGTAGGTTCTGAATTGTATGTTTGTTCTGTGATACCAATGATATGTTGTATTTTCTGAAGATTTTTATTAAATTTGTGATTAAGCTGAGGATGTTATGTGAATGTTTTGAACTGTTGCTTTGGTTCCTGCGTACAGAGGGTTCCATTTACTGTAATGTTTTTTTGTTTCCGGAACTTGTTTACTTTGCTATGGGGTTGTAGCCATTTAGTTCTGCTATGTGGAGGATGTAGTTGTATTCATGTTCATATTCTTCTTTGCTGAGGGGAAGGCACACAAATTTATGGACAAGGTTGTTGAAAATGGAGTGTTGATAAGATTCCGTATTGAAACTGTTACTCTGTATGTAATTGTCTGTGTGGGTTTTCTAAAAATGCCAAACAACAGGTGGTTTTGTTTCCTGAAGATCTTTGAATCCAAATATGGGAGGAACATCATCTGTGAATTTTGTAGGTACTATGGCAAAAAACCATCTGTATGTCTGAACCAGATCTTGAACAGCAATGGGAAGGCTTTGGTAATTCTTGTTTCCAAGTGCCTCATAAAAAGTTCAGCAAGGGATGGTGATAGAGGGTTTCCCATAGCCAGTCCAGAAGTTTATTTATAAAACTTGTTGAAACAAAAGAAGTTTTGTTGGATGCAAAGATTAGTGAGGGTGGAGTAGTCCTCTATTTTTTCCTATGGTATTCCAATGTCAGAAAGTCAGAGTTTTATGAGAGATAATAATTTGGTATATGAATTATATTTTAACCCTAAGGTAGATACGGACAAAAGTTTTGCACCTAAATATTGTAGCGGATGTTCTCCTAATTTGAAAGGCTCGTTAAATGGCGCTTACCCTTCTTTACTGTTTGTTGTTTCTATGATATGGACAGAGCAGAAGGACCACCTCTTGGACTGTTATTTCTGTTTAACCAAACTTTCTGGTTTCTCATCAAAAAACAAGCAGTGTATAGTCTGTCCAGATTTACCCTCCGTACAAGGGTCTGTTAAGTATGGCGATTCATTTCCTATTCCAATGCCATCGGAAAAGGCACCCCCTTGAGGCTGCTCCCAATACTTTTTTCACTCCCGACTCTGATTTCATGGAATCCAAGAAAACACTGTCTAATTTCACAGTCAGTGCTAAAGAATCTTATAAGAGATTTAAATCACACACAAGCCCATCTCGACTAAAGGAATAGAATCTCTTACAACAGGGTACCAAAGTTTCAATTTATCAAAAGCATCAACATAGCTTATCCACATATTATTCTAAAGAGGGTGATATTTATTGCAATAATGTGAGTGAACTTATGTGTCAGCTAGGTAGAGAACACATTCCAGATGAGTGGCATTTATTTATTGACTCCTCAAAGTCTAATAGCCATATTGCTACGCAATGGTAATGTATACCCTTCAGTACCAATGGCTTATGCTGTAAATATGAACGACGCATGCAAATATGTGGAATCCTAAAACTAATTGGTCTATTAACTGGAATGCAATCAGGATTTACAAAGTATTGTTGTTCTTGTGTGAGTGGAACTTTCAAACAAAGTTAACCATTTAGGAGAAGGAGTGGACTTTGAGACTAAGTTTAATAGTAGGCGAGAAAATTGTAAAGTTTCATTCACTTGTATATTCTCAGAAAATGTTATTACCACTGCTGCATATAAAGGTGGGTTTAATGAAAGATTTCATTAAAGCAAGGGACAAAAATGGGAATGGTTTTCAGTATTTAAGAGATAAATTTCCCAGGTTGAGTGAAGGAAAATTAAAAGAGGGTATTTTCAGTGGTCCTCAAATCCGGATAGTCCAGCAGGATCCTAAGTTTGAAGAAACACTCACCAAAACAGAAAAAATGGCATGGTGAGTGTTCAAAGATGTATGTTCGGAATTTCTGGGAAATTACAGAGCAGATAACTACATCAAAGTTGTGGAAAATTTGTGAAGGGCATATGAGGTAATGGGCTGCAATATGTCCTTTAAAGGTCTTTTTTTGCACTGCGATCTAAACTTCTTTCCACTGAAACTGGTAATGGTCAGCAACAAGCATGGAGAAAGGTTTCATCTACAAATATCCCAAATAGAAAAGCAATACACAGGAAAATTGTCTCCTAACATGCTTGCTGACTACTGTTTTCTTGTCTTTGAGTGTTCCAGATCCAGTCACAAAAGGAAGTCTTACAGAAGAACATTCTAAAGTTTTAAATTTTTAAAATAATTTTTTAAGTTATTTCCATGTAACATTTTTGTTTAATTTGTTTAAACTCTGATATTTTATCAGTGATCAGCATATTGTTTTCAATAACAACGTTGAGTGTAGTAAAATTTTGACTCGAACTACAATTATGAAAAAACATCAAATTTTTAACCAAAATATTAAATATGGTTGCCAAAGGAAATGGTACGTGATAGAGAATTTTTTTACTTCAAACTCAAATTTAGGAAACCCGAAGTAATAAAAGTTACATATTTTCATTTCATGGCATGAAGAAGTTAAAATTTTGTATTGGCCTCGGGCTCAAACCCAACTATGTATTTTAGGTAACCCATAAATAGTAGTTATGTTTGGGTTGTCTCTGCTGCAATATAGAAGTGACTGGAGCTGTACTGTCCATTGGGCTAAAGGTCAGTGACATTTTATGGGATGATATTAGCATAACTGGCAGGTAAAGCAGTCCTAACACAGCCTTCATTTCTTCCAAAGTACTATTAAGTGCATCACTTTCTTTTGAGTAGTTTTCTCAAACCTTTACAAGTCCCACATCAGTGTATTCCACTATTTTTTTTCCAAAACACTATCTGGGAAAAACAGCTGCCAACATTCCACTTTTGTTGTTGCATACTTGCTGCTTTTTTACACCTGGGGGATGAACAACAATATTCCTCTTCCTTGCATGTGTGTAAGATGGAGGCAGATGGACAATCCACAGAGCCACATTATCTCTGCCTACATATAGTGGTGAGCTTTCAGCTACTCATTGATATGCAAAGGCTTCTGACGCTGTATCATGCTCACTATATGTATGATTTTCCTCACCAACACCTGTGTTTTGCACTTGACCAGATGCACTATCATCATTCCAAAAATTAAAATGCGGAGAGGGAGATTTAATTTTGAATCTGCTCAGCTTGTCTTTCCTGCTTCCTAATTTGCGTTAAATGTAACATTTAATACAACAATCATGCTTGTTAATAGTTATGAAATGTTTAGTCCAAGTAGTGCAGATGTTGAAATTAGCAATTTACTGTTCTTGACATTCCATCTTGGGATGCTTATTAGTGAAGACTGGTATGGTACAATACGTCCCAACAATGTAAAACCTTTGTAAGTAATACAAATTCTTGTATCTCAACCTCAGAAAGAATTACGCAATAAGCTGACAATACCATGTGAGCCTATTACATGATTGAATGAATTTATTTCACTTCCATTATACATGAGCTAATAACTCTCAAGAACTATTCCCATTACATATACATATACCAATTCTTCCTTTCTAATATACAAAATATATATACTTGAGTTGCACCTGGTGTAAATGTAGTAAACACTGTGATTATTAATACATTATACACCAGGCTCACTAGCTACCTACTTGTAATACACACTTATTAATTAAACATACTGATTTACTTGATAGGCATCCTTGCAAAATATACAGATTTATAATTTTGAGATTCCTCTCATATTTTTCTTTAGTCTTTCCTAATAGTCTGCCAACTTCATAATCTCTTCTGTATTCTTAAGCTTTCAAATTCTCATTTTAATTATTGGTCTTGGTAATTTCAACCATCTAACTGGTACCCATCGATCACTCCATAGTTTAGTTCATTACAATCTAAAATAAAATGTAAGTCATTCTCCAATTCCCCACATAATGGACACACTGTGGATCTATTCCCCTTAATTTCATTGCTCCAGATCTAAACCATGCCCACCCCTCCCTTTCCAATTTATTGCACACTTCAATATACTTTTTCCTGCCCCAATCTTTTGTAATTTGCCTTTACAAAACTAAGGTTCTCTTATCCCTAATACTGCTAAAAATATCTTGTATATTGATATCCTCAACTCTTTGTCTGATTTCTTTTCAAAACCTTCCTTCCAATAATTCTCTCTCTCTCTCCCTCCGTACATTCCCCATAATTTCCTCTATAATCTTTTGTACCAAAAAGGCCCAATTACCAGGCACTAGCAATTTCTCTTGCATAATCATACATTGTTTTACAATATTCTGGTCATCCAATGCTGTAACTCAATGCCAAAATTTATCAATCTTTCAGTTATTAACCCTTTACTTCCTGATCTCCCTAATTCCAACAATGCTACTCCCTTTGGTGATGCAGCTGCTAAACCCAAAAGTAACTGACCAAAACTTGTAAAAATTAAGTCCACTCCTTGCCACCCTTCATCATATCCTCCAACCTCAATCCCATAGAGCATTTTGGCTTCCACTATTGCCTTATATACTCCTTCTAACCACTTGATTTGTATTCCTCAATTTTTCTCACTATGGCTATTTCCTGTGCTTCCATAATCCATTTTTCTTCTCTTTTTAATTTATATCCCTTTTTGAAAACCATAATCCCAGTCTTTTTATAGTTTATCTTCAACCCCCAACTTCTACAAAATCCCCCAACACATTTACAGCTCTTGATAATCCCCCAATAGATATGTACCTCACTACCACATTATCTGCAAACAATAATCCTGGGATTTCCATATTATTTATTGTGGGTGAATATACATTCTCTTTACTAATTACTTTCAGGATATCATCTATGAGCAGATTAAATAGTATGGGACTCAACTTACATCCTTGCCTAAGTCCTATAGTATTCTTAATAGCTTTTGAGACTGTTCACATCCATCTTTATGCAGAACCTATTCTCTGTATAAATATTTTGGATTGCTCTGATTATCTTAGTAGTCACTCCTTGTAACTGAAGCTTCAACCATAATGCTTCTCTATGTATTGTATCAAATGCCTTCTCCAAATCTATAAAGACTATATATATAATCTACCCCTTTTCTTGGACAAATATTTATCCACTATTTTCTTGATAACAAATACATTATCGACTGTCCTATCTTTCCTAAAACCTGCCTGAAATTCCGATAGCTTGTTCTCTTTCTCCACCCAATTTGTAACCTTCTTGCTAGAACCCCAGTATAAATTTTTCCTAGTATTCATAGTAGGCTTATACCTCTATAACTAGAAGGATTATTAATGTCCCCCTTACCTTCGTAAATAGGTACTACAATACTCGTCCTCCATGTATCTGGGACCTTTCCTCCCTTGAAAATATAATTTAACACTTTCTTTAACAATTCCCTTCTATTCATATCCTTACTGCAAACTTTCCATCATTCCCCTGATATGCCAACTATTCCACATGCCTTATTAGTCTTAGAGTTCTTAACTATCTCCCATATTTCCTGATCAGTAATTTCTGTATCAAGAGCTTTGACTAGCCTCATCTCTGATCTACTCCTTAACCAGTTGTACTCCAGCTTATTACAATCCAATAATTCCTTAAAATAACCACACCAAGTATCAACAGCAATATTATTTTTAAAGGCTCTACTTTTATACATTTTTCTTATAATTTCCCAAATTTTTTTATTATCCTGCATATTCAATGCTTCCCTTATCTCTTACTAATCTTCTGTCCGCATTCATCTTTCTTAAATTTTAATCTATACCTATACCTCCATCTCTCTACCAAAAAATTTGCTTTTGACTCATCACCTTCCTGCCTCCTTCGTCTTAGTTTGAGCTCTACTCTCTTTTTTGCCCTTACACATTCCTTATCATACCATCCCCCCTGACCTTTCTTAAGCATATCCCTTACTTTCATTTCCTTCCCTGCATTTTTTGCTATACTAACAATTTTCTCCATTATTGCTCTGGGACTACTTTATCAAAACTATTTCCTATTGTATTCCATTCTAAATTATACCTAAATGATTGTTTTCCTTCCTTTTTCCACCTGTATAACTCTAATTTATCCCCTCTATTTGTCTGTTGTGCCAACGTCCTCTCACTACCTCTATTTAATCTTGTCCATAGTGGAAAATGACTACTAGTCAGCCCCATATTCAATATTTCGAATTCAACAAACATATCCCTAAATTCCTTGAGCACAACCTATGGTCTACCACACTTTGACCATTTCTATTCACAAATGTAAACTTTCCTAAGGAATCACTCCCCTTCACACTATTACACATTAAAAGATTATTTTCTTCACAAAATCTATTAGCCTAGATCCCTCTTTATTCCATATCTTATCCTTACTGTTCCTCTTCACTGTTTCCAATTTTTCTTTTGGCTCCCCAATACATACAATTTGAATTTGCTCTTCTCCACATCTAGCATTAAAGTCTTCCATAATAATAACCTCAAGGTTCAAATGTTTGTTGCTCAAATCATCCATGTCCTTAACCTATTAACCTATTTGGTTGTAAAAATCGGAACCAAATGGTAGGTTATAAACAGCCACTACTCCTGTTACATTACTCTTACCTAGAAACCCTTGTATCACTAACCACAATACATAATTATCACTCCTTTCATGATCCATTTTCATTCTTAACCCCTTCTCCTTCCCTATGAGTACACCTATTCCACTTGATGCTCTGCCTTTCACTTGCCCTTTCATAGCCAAGCATCCGTAGTAATCAAAGCCACTTAACTCCAAGTCTACATTTTTCCACACCCATGTCTCTACTACAGCAATAACATCAGCAAAGCTCGCGAGTTTTGCAATTTCTCCATTAGCCAATTTCCCCCATAAACCCTCTACATTCCAGCACAGCAGACGCAAGGCTTTATCCTATACCGACCCTTTCCTTTCAAATCTAAAATAATCTAATTTTGCTCTACTTCTTGTAACCCCTTTGGACCCGGCAACTCCACACGTTGTCTCTCCTCTTCTATTTGCAATACACTGCCTGCCGGAGTTGACACTATACTCAAAACCTGACTTCTCGATGCATCTATTTGCGCAGTTGCCCCTTCAGTCGAACTCACTGGATCCTCCCTCAACTGTTGTGGGAGAAGCCATACTTCTCGTAGACGATACCTTCTGACCCATTTCATCACTATGACATAGTAGTATACATGTTAATTCTGTTTTTTATTTGTAGAGAACTGAAATTCCAAAAAGCTCTGGGTATACACCGACTTGTTCCATTACTGTGCTTTGAAAGGTACATGTAGTCTCCAAGATAATCAACTTACAAAATCAAAGTGAACGCAGTGATTTTATGTCGATCAACGGCTGGTTAAGTGATTTTAAAATTGTTTGGTAACCTGAATATTTTTATTCTTCAAAAGTTATTTTCTTTAAGATTTTCGCACATTTATTTCTAATGGCTTCTTTAACCCTTTCATTGCTCTGGTATTAGTAAGCTCACATACTCTTTTTTCTGAGTTATTTTAACTACACATTAATTAATATGTTCTATATAATATGTAGAATTAACGTAAAATATCCTAAAACACCAAAGTTGTTGAAGATGACGCTTAATGTCACATGTTTAAGAAATAAACAGCTTTTAAAATAGGAAAAACATACCACGTGCAGCACACTTCACAAAGAGTTGTCCATAGGCCAAAAAAAGAAAACATTTTGGAATGTTGGTGTTCTTGCTTTTTAAAGCTACACTTTGCCAAAATATTAATGGACATAAATTAACAGTTCAGAAATATCCAAGCTTTAATGTATAAGGAATTCTTTCTACGAATATGAAGCAGATATGGCTATACATTATACAAAGTAAGAAATTACCACCTCTACATAATATTTTCAAAATCTGACTTGCCTATAGTAAGTTTCGAAGCAGGGATGTAACACTTTGCATTTGAAACACATATACTTTGTCCCTTTTCTGTTTGCTGGCCAGAATGGTGTTGGAGCATACATGACACCTTCTGGTAGGCTTTCTTTTGTTTGGTGTTGCTATTATAAATGAGATAAAATGCCTTTCGGTGTCTTAGGGTTTGGTCATCAAATAAATTCCTCCCAGATTTACTGGTTAGTCTTGGTATATGAAATTCTTGGAAAAGTTCAGTTATTAGAGTAAGTTGAAAGTAAGCGAATGTAACGTTCTTACCAATTTGACGTGTATTGTGAGGTGAATTTAAAAGATTCGTGTCTAATACATGGAAGAATTTTCTGTACCACTTCAAAGTTTTCCTTATTCACTCGAGGTAGCCTATAATCGCGTGATATAACTTGTCCCTTGAAAGATCTCAGTGTCACGTCACTGCAGCTATGTGTGTAACAGCCAGTCACCATCGTTACCACCTAATACCCCTTCAACCGCACCGCTTATAACCTCCAGCTTAACATAACGTTTCCACTGTTGACGGAGTTATTTACACTGGATTTATGTTTATTTATTGGTAGGTTTGCAGTATAAACTACTTATAATTTCTAATTTCTTTAACAGTGTGAGAAAGACGATTTATTCAGTCATGTGCAATAATAAATCAACTGTTAGCATTGCCAAATAAACGCGCCAGGTAGCATATCGCCCTCCCGGGTTGTAACATAGCTCTTCCACCACTTCACTCACGCCTTGTGGTACCGGAGCTATTTCAAGGGACAAGTTTAATATGGCGATAGTGTCATATCTGTTCTGTCCACAGCACCTATATTGTAGTACATAATACAGTCAGGTTGCATTATTTGCGTGTTTGTCTTTTTTGTCAACTTTGCCTATCGGTCTCATTGAGTCTTGTGGAAAGTAGCATACACACCTCTCATCTGTCTTCCTACTTTAGTGCCAATATATTGTCTACATTGTGGCTATGTGACACCAGGCAGCGCCGTATGTGAGCGCAAGCCAGCTGCTTATCCCCCTAATTGTTAGCACATATGGCCGCACCTTTAAGATAAATGATCCACGCAATAATGACCTTTAAAGCAGATGACCGTGCAATAATTGCCCAAGCAACGAACCCTTAATGTGCTCTTCCTACCTTTCTGGAAATTTCACCTTTGGCAGGTTTGAGAAGCCGCCCCATCGAGAAAATTCCCGTTTATTGTGGGGCTATATAAAAGGGGCTGTTGGCAGCAGTCTGACCATCTTCTGGGATCCGTCAGGGAGTGCACATCGGGACAACCGACAATCAGCGGGAGAGTGTCCACCAGCGATCGCGTTGCGGTGACGCGACCTTCAAGAACAGAAGCGGCCTCATACGAGGCTGATCTGCAGCCTGACCACACCACGACCCGCGCACTGATCTCCCGGTTACCGCACGCCTAGCAACCGACATCTCATTCAACTACTCTTTGGTGCCTTTTTAAGGGTAAATTTTCACTTACAGGATTACTCAAAGCAGTCTTAGCTGTGTAGGACAACTTGGTCACAGTAAACAGCCTCACGGCTGATTGCACAAGGCAGCTCTAAAAGGTCCGAACCTCTGTTTGGGCCTTTCTGCGCCCACTAGATGCCTTTTTTACTCTATCTTTCCTCTATACTTTCTAGCTTTGTAAGTTCCCTTACTCCACTCTTCTCTGACCTCTTCTCTTTTTCTCATTTAACACCGTCAAAATTACTAAAACTCTACGCTACGATACAAGTATAGAAGAGACAACGCCAAGCCCTTCACAATAAACAACCACACTATCTGATCTAGAAACAAGCGGCAGCGACAACAGCACCCTCTACTTCCACACTTCACTTGAAAAGCCGGACGATCCAAAGGAAGCATTTGCTCTTCCTCCTGCGGTAAGATGCCTAAGTTCAAGACTCACAGCAACACCCTAAATGGAAGCTCCCCCACTGTAGCACGAGCGCTAACGTTTCCAGCCACGCAGCCAAAAACTACAGGTGGCCCTGCCCACCAAAACAGAAACAGACAGTCGACAGCAGGGATGAAAAACGACCACCAGCACATCGGGACCCGGGCTTACGCGGCTGATACGACACAATAGAAGATTCTGCCACTCAGGATACAACAACAAGCCACGCCGTTCCCATGGCCGATAACGCACACATTTCGCAAGCAGCCCTTGACTGCAAGAGGCTTCGCCCCCACCCAATGGCAACACAAGAAACGGCACAACTAACGACCAGGCTCCGTCCACGGGCAGCGCATCATCTGACGACACTCAGCCACTGCCTGGCAGCTTCTACATGGACCAACCTCGGCAGTACATATCGAGGGTATACGTTGCCGACTTGCTACACTAGCCTAGCAGCTTTGACCAATACGTCTTCGACTATATCTACTAGCCAAGCTCCTATACCGCCAAATATAGAAATGGATATCACGGCTTTAAGTTCAGCACATTGATAAACTATCACAACTTCGTAAAACATTGCAGGGGGACCAAAGTTCCCTTCCACCTGACTACAAATCCCGACGAGTAAGCATATAAGGTCATCAAAGGATTATACTACAACATAACCTTCGAGGAACTCAAAATTGAATTAGTTCGACATTCCGTTCTTCCTAACTCAAGAACAAATTGATCTCCACAGCAATCAAACAGCTGAAAGGAATCGCCTACTGTGCAGTCCGGATTAAAGATTACAAGCAGCCTCACAGAGTGCGGAAGATGACTGCGCTTCTGCCATAAGCGCACCACTGCTACGCAGAGCAGCAATGTTCAAGATGCGCTGGATTCCACCACATCAAGTGAGATCAGACCGGAAACAGAAAATACGCCTTCTGTGGCCAGACTGGCCACAGAGCCCACTGGAGGGGATGCGAAGCATACAGAAAAATTGTAGATCTCCAGAACCACGCAAACCACCTCTCTTCATATGGAACACCGTGACGAAAGAATGCATCCATTGTGCAGAGCAGATTGCCCTTCACCGAGGAAGCCACCTAAACCTACGCACACAAAACAAAGCCCAACCCCCCTGTCCGGAAGAGAGAGCACTACACCAACGACACCAGCTCCTCACGCAGAGGTAGAATCACCGCAGAGAAACCACCACGCCACGGCTCGCTCGAAACCAAAAGAGCTAAAGCATCAGCTCACCACAACATCCCCATAGTCCTAGTCGGAGAAACCTTCCTTATCCCTAAGACCCGATTCTCAATCCCAGAATACTACACACACACACACACGCACACACACATATGTTTCAGAAATACTTTTACAAACTTCGGGTATGGGTTCCTCACACCAAAAGAAGGAAACGAGTCCATATGAACATATGTCCCATAATCCTTAGTTTTCGCGTTATTCCTGTAACAATGAAAGCGTGACTTCAATGGCCTTAGGGGTCCAACCTCAAAACTTCATTTCTCTATGCATTCATAGAAGGCGTTGGCCCATTGTACTACATACGGTAGATAGCGAAGTGTTGCCATGGAGACTTGTTTACGTTTGTCATTTGTCATTAGTCTGTCTTCAACGTTTCAATTGTGTACATGTAGTGAGTTAACTGCACGTGTTTCGTTCCACCATGGCTGGATATTCGTTTCGTGAACAGGCAGACATGATTTTTATGTAAGGTCGCGCGAATGGTAATGGACGCGAGGCTGCACGGCTCTATCAGATGGAGTTTCCAAACCGAAGACAACCGAGTCATCCAACCTTTGTCGCTGTTTATCGTCGCCTTGCTGAGAGAGGAACCGTTGCAACACGGACTATTGATTGAGGAAGACTAAGAGTTGTTCGTACTCCGGAACGCGAAGAACAGATGTTAGTGTGTCGAAGACGATCCAGGTATCAGTACAAAACGATTGGCTGTGGCATCTGGTACATCACACGTGATAGCATGGAGAGTACTTCACGAGCAGCTCCTGTATCCATATCATATTCAACGTGTGCAGGGCCTTTCGCCTGCCGATTATCCACCAGCTTTTGCCGATGGTTTGTAGCACAAACAGCCAATCCATTGTTTGTCTAGTCAGTTTTGTTTACAGTCGAGGCAACGTTTGGGAGAGATGGAGTTACTAATTTCCACAACGTACACGTATGGGCAGATCGTAATCCTCATGCTGTACTTCAGGCTAGACATCAGCAACAGTTTAATCTGAATGTGTGGGCTGGCATTGTAGGTGACTGTCTGGTAGGTCCATACATTTTACCAGCACGTCTTACTGGTGCTGTCTACAAGGACGTTATCCAGCACACTCTTCCCGACTTACTTCACGAAGATGTGCCCCTGCAAATAAAAAAATGTGGTTTATGCATGATGGGGCTCCGGCACATTTTAGTCGCATTCTTCGAGATGCATTGACTGGTATCTACCATGACCGATGGATAGGCAGAGGAGGACCGGTTCCATGGCCTGCACGTTCTCCCGATCTCAATCCTGTGTATTTTTACCTCTGGGGGCATCTTAAATCATTGGTTTATGGAGCAGCCATCCCGGATGCAGAAACGCTTCATCGACGTGTCATGGAAGCCTGCGAAACCATTCGACACCATCCCGGAGGTTTTGAAAGGGTGCGACATTCCATGATTCGACGAGTATAGACATGCAAAGAAGCAAGAGGAGGACATTTCGAGCATTTATTTTGAGTTTTGTGTGTTATAAATAAATGTACCACTGTGTTGAACAGCTCCTAACGAGAAAACAAAGGGTTATGGGGCATTTGTTCATATGAACTTTTTTAGTTCTTGTGTGCAAGGAACCCATACCCGAAGTTTGTAAAAGTATTTCTGAAACACCTGTATATATCACCGATAGAGCAGATAGCCATGCAGCAGATGGCACAGCCATTCTGGTCCACCGCTTCATCCAGCACAGCCAGAAATACACCCCTCCGTTGAAACACGGAAGCGACAGCCAATCACCATACAATACAGAACCAAAAAATTAATTTAAATTGAATTTTATTTATGGACGCTCAACTGCCGTAATCCTTAGCGTCCCATTCTATATTGGCGTGAAAGACCGATAATTTTGCTCAGAGGTCTCTTTATTAGTCTTGAGGTTGTTTTACGCACAATAAATCTACGACACGGACCACCGCCTTCACTTCCCTTCCGAAGGAAACCATGCTAAGGATTTTTACGCCCGAAAAAAATACATCGCCATCCGCCGGGTTTCAACCCGCGATCATTTGCTATCATTCATGTAAATTTTCTTTGGCCATGTTCTTGGACATGTTTCATTTACGCTGATGACACAGCCATAGCCGCACAGTCATGGAAGACTTGAAGTGGTATTACTTTAAATGTTTGTGTATTTGTTGGGCCCCACGTTTGGGAGCCAATTTGCGACGGTATTATTAATGTTATTTGCATATTTGTGTTTCCTCAACGTGGTGAAGCCATTTTGTGACGTGATTCTTTGTTAGGTTTGTTAGCTCCATCTGGTGTTAGCAATTTGCGTCAGTATTAGTGTTTATTTGAAAGAATGCTACTGTTATTTTATTTAATTTTGGTTCACTGTCCTCCGGCTAGCTATGATCTTTTTGGTCGAGCACTTCTCTTTATACAGGTTGTGTAAACGGAAAGGAATCATTTATCCAAAGATAACACTGATGAAAGAATTTTGTTTTACACTTTTATTGTCGAACACATTCACTATCACATTTACACGTTGATCTTGACACTCGCCAAACTGAAACTGTTATAATAACTTCATTACTGATCACTCTTAATTTGCGTACTTCAACTTTTTGTATAATTAACTTTATAACACTTGGGATTTTTCATAACTCTGCTACGCGTAACTTCGAATCGATAGCCGACGTGTACTGTACAAATATTTCTGCTGGACTGAAGGCGACGTGTAACGTACAAATGTTTTCGACGAACTGACGGACTGAAGGCGACGTGTAACGTACAAATGTTTTCGACGAACTGACGGGGTCTATCTCTAACCTAGCCCTTTTTATACTCCTACACCCGATATGCCTAAAGATTATAACTGAGCTGCTATTGGCTAATAAAACGCGCCAACATTAGCGTCTATTTTTATATCCAATAAGAATTATGAGTACATATGCTCTAGGTAAAATGTTCCAGCAAATTCTAAAGAAAAACGCGCCAACATTACGTAACTTCCTTGTCTCTAATAATGATAAACAGCTCACCCCCTCGCTGCATTATTGCACACTATTATTGTCAGTTTCAGTAAGGCAGTATAAACTTACTTCTCAACAATAATTACAATAAACAAACATCTCAAATCAATGCCACATAAAAATGCATATTCATACTATAATCATTCTTTACATTTAAATAATTTATGATACAAATTACTGCATCAGACTGCGATGATCCGCTCGAGACTGCAGAAGGTGCTCGAGGACCTGGAACCATGGCTAAGTAAATGGCGCATCCGCATAAACACCACAAAGTCACAGCTGATCCTGTTTGTCAAAAGCACACCGTGGACTCCTACAGCCCATTCCCCTCTTCGATTAACACGCGAATTGGACACACATCTTCAAATATCTAGGCGTAACCCTGGACCGAGGGCTAACATTTGAAGCACACGTTAAAACAGGCCGGCGTAAAGCAAATGCCCAGTTGGGCCTCCTCTACCCCCTGCTGAATCGAAAGTCAACACAGGCTAAGTCTCACGCAATACAAACACTAATCTGCCCCATAATCATATACGTATTCCCAGCCTGGGGACACTGCGCAGCGACACACGCAAAAAGCCTGCAGACCTTTCAAAATAAAATACTCAGAATTATCGGTAATGTGCCAAGGACCGCCCCTGCAGATATTCTCCATGACGAATTCAAGATGCACAAAATAGAGCATTTCATCAAAAAGTTAGCCTTCAGCATCTACAAAGAGTGCGAGACCAGCCAAAATCCACTGATCCGACAGCTAGGCTAGTGCCCGACCAGCAGGCAATCACAAAAGGCCCCTCATGCTGTTCGACAGAATCATTTCCATCTCTAGCAACCAAACACAGAGCATACAGCAATACCTAGCACAGCTGGTCCCCTAACTGAGGGGGATAAAGAGAAAGATAAATAAAATAGAAGAGGACGGAGCCCTCACATATGAAGACCAAAGCTATGACGAGGACACGAACCAAACAAAAACCATATAAAAATAAATAATAACTAGACACTCATTTACAAAACACAACGCATACTTACAGGAAGCTCACCCCTGACTACCCCACAGACAGCAGTTTTTGTTCCAGAAACTCCCATCCTAACATACAACACCACGCGAAGATTGCTGTCTACAACTCACGGAGAACTCACTACCTGCAGAACCATCACCAGGACAGGACCACGCTCCAACAACACTGACAGGAAAACATACAGCCACACAGAAATGAAGCGAGCACCACAGAGGTACGAGGACCCACGTATAAGCTTGACACCCATATGCTAACTTCCATCAACATGCGTATGCATTCCGCCTCTCACATATAAGTCCGGTTCTGTACTACTCGCTGCACCTTAACCCCACTGTGTCTACTTGCTCTCTATCAAGTAGACGTATTTTTAGTGGTCATCTACTAATCCCATAATGCTCCGGCAGTTTCTGGCTTAGACGCTGCCAGATTTCCCCTGTAGTGTCCTGCCATGCTCCTGTAGAAATAGCTAGCGCACGGTAGGGGAGGCGATGTAGATTCCTTTCGGATGATCATCATCTGGGCAGCCCAAAAAAAGTGGTCGAGTCGGAGAGAGTCGAGTGCAGTGGACAGCTGAGCAGCGAGAAGCTGGAATACGAAGAACGCCTAAGCGAGGAAAAAATTCTTCGGCAACAATTTCAAGTCATCATTTGCCACATTGGTCTGGTGTGGGTTAAGCGCCACGAGGGAGACAATGATTCTTGCTGAAACCAAGAAGATGTAATCCGGAATGGAGATGATGGAAAGCCAAGTAGTATCAATTCCGAATTCAGAAAATCAAATAACGACAGTGAATTCAGCTATAGAAAAGATAGAGGAGAAAATGGAATTTGGAATGGGAAAGATGCAGATGGAAATGTAGACGGAACTATCGAACAAAACTGACGAACAACTAACTGGCGTGAAGGACATGGCAGAGCTCAGCCAGTGCGTTAATGACCTGGAAGAGTTCGCAGAACAGCTTAACGTCCTGGACGGGAGATTCGACATCAGCGCCAAGGAACTGAACGCCATGCTGGAAGGAATGCTTGACGTTAGATTTAAGCACTTGATGATCGAGACTAAAAATTAAATTAAATGGAGTTTTATTTATGGACGCTCTTTAACTGCTGTGGTCCTTAGCGTCCCATTCTATATTGAAAACTCCATTGCCCTTCGCCGGGTTTGAACCCGCGATCTCGGAAACTAGAGGCTAGCATGGTAACCACTACACCACGGATGATGACGGTGGTCGAGACGCCAGGACGCCACACAAAATCTACGCACGTCAAGCCCCCAAATACAACTGAACGTCAACCTTCAAAGCCTTCCTGCCGATAATTCGCCGCCCACAACCGACGATCAGCAGAGAAGGAAAAGCACAGCTGATGGCCAGCCTCCAGAGACGGGCGAGAGATTTTGAATGCAACGTCGACGGCGTCCAGAGACATCTGGTAGTCTCTTGAAAAAAGGTTCGGGAACTATAGCTTGGACGCAGTGTACTGTAATGAGCTCAAGTCAAAGCTGCAATAGCCAGAAAAGACGCTGCAGAATTTCGCCTTGGCATTTAAAGGCTCAGGTTAACCTCCCGCCCAGTTACGTGCCCCAAGAAGTTACCTACTCCTTTGTCGACGGGTTGCGTGTCGCCGAGATAATGACAGCCTCTGATGTTGGGCGACTACAAGAATATCCACGACGAGCTAACGGCCGCTTTGGGAATGGAGACGGCAAAAGTAACAGCTGCCCTGACCTCGAAGATCAGGAAATCCGGGACAGAGGATCAACCCAGAGAGGACGACGACGATCTTCAGGCGGTGTGTGTTGGGGCTGTGTCCAGCTGGGATACTTGAACTGCACACAGCAAGCCGACAAACACGCGAGGTACGAATGAGAACCGGCGTGATGAGGGACACGTCGGGACGACTTCACCAACCCTTCGTGTGGCGCCTCGTGCCTTAGGCAGAAGAGTGGATGACAGCCTCATCGCGGACGGCTGGATGCAAGGAAAGCCGTGTCCGTGATCAGACCGGACGTGGCGAAGGGCTTTTGTCAAAGGAACTGAATCGGTTCTATCTGCTAGTGACGGCATCGGTCAATACCTTGCCTGTGGAGGAGGCCCTTCTGGAGTTGACCCTGGGGCGGATCATTGTGAGCCTGTGGGTGTTCGTCGCAAGGGAGGCCGAGGATATGATACTGGCTACTAAAGCTTTTTCACTGTAAGCTGAAAGGAGAAGTAAACAAAACTTAAATGTATCACTCCGCCGAGCACATGGCAGCACCACGTGGAGAATGATGGGAACTAAGACCCGTGAAAGCAAATTTGTTCAGATAGAATGCGAATACAGTATATTTCGCAGCTTGGGGAACATTAGCCTTTAAACATTGTACGTCTTATTCCTATATTTTTCCTTACATTCTAAACTTTAACACATAATGTTAAAAATAGACGCATAAAAGTTGTAATGCTAAAAGCAGACAAATAAAAATTTATCTAAACAGTTCGGCTTTTGTGATTAAATTTATTGGATTAAACTGTTCTTAACTTCAGGCTTTAGAAATCATTCATTTAATGACTAATATCAGTATACCATCTTTGCTTTAACCTTTTATGAGTCAATAAGTTAAATAACGATCAACGCTATAGGTTAGAACACGGCAGAAAACAAGCTCGACCCAAGTTACCTGAGCAACAATTCTGCATCACTAACAAAGAAGTTCAATTATTGCTAAACAATGGCCACCCATATTCATTGCCGATTAAAGGTGGGTACCTTTCACAGAATTTGTTAAAAGCATTTAACACAATTTTCTTCTTTGCATTTCCCGCGTTTATGTTTTCCACAGTGGCAGAAGTTTCTCAGTCGAAAACCAACTGCAGCGCCTGCGCATACCCTCTTAAGCCCCCTACTATAACGGTTCATTTAGTTACAGGTGAATCTGAACAAACACATTTAGTTTCATAAATTGAACTGTTACAATGATTTTTTAAATTTCTCTGCACGACAATTACCACAAAATGTTACGATCTGAACCGAAATATTTGTAGAGGAAGATACCACATGCTACGCTTGGAAAGGCAGTTTGTCCACATGCCAATGGGGTGCTGTCTTGTCACGTGGTTTTGTTTACTTTCAGCTTATAATGAAAACGGTATAGATGCCCCAGAAACCCTGTTGAAGTCGGCAGGAGGGTCTTACTACTCGACCGAGACGAGGTAATGCTCTGGAGCCCCAACAAACATCCGGGGATCTGCAGTGTGGTGTTGACAGGATGAGTTGCGTCCGCATGAAGCGAGGTGGTGATGAAGGCCAGCGGACAAGGAACCTGGTTTTCGATAGGAATATATAATTGAAGGGATTATGCGTCGTCAAGGCATTGCTGCCTTGACGGGAAGGAAGAGTGAGGCTGCTAAATCTACAAAGCACAGATCATTTTATTCGCTAGGAACGGAGATAGGAAATTGCGTGTCAGCTGCGAGTGTATCACCGTGTAGGATCCGAGAAACCAGTACCGTCGCAAGATTTTGGATCATAGTTGGAAGACTTGCTGAAGAGGGCGGCCGACCATCTGACCTCGACACAACTAAAGAGGGTGCGGCATCCACTTAGACGATACCAGTCTGTCTTCAGCCAAGGGCAGGGCGATTACGGCCGCACCGACCGAATACTCCACCACGTCGACACCGGAGACGCCCGACCTAGCCAGCAACCACCAATAGGTGTTGTTCTGACGAAGAAAGTGGAAGTACGGGATATGTTGGACGACATGAGATCCAGGGAATTATAGATGTGCCCGACAGAGCTTAAAGCTCTCCTATAGCCCTAGTGAAGGATAAGAATAATGAGGAGCTGCACTTCTAAGTGGATTACGAGAAGCTGAATGCTATGCCTTGAAAGGGGTGTTTTCCATTTCCCCGGATTGGCGACACCCTATACACTCTTGCTGGTGCCCAGTGGCTCTAGATATTGACCTGAAATCAGGATACTGGCACGTGGCCTTATGTCTCAGAGACAAGGGGAAGACCGCATTCTCAAGGTGGGAATTTAGATTTTTCAGGTTGATTATGGAGCAGTGACAGAAGGTGGTCAGAAAATCATTGTCTGTTGGTATTGTCTGTATTGGCGACGCTAGAGGAAGGAGTATCGTGTGGTATACTTGACCGTGAAGTAGATGGCATCTTGTGACTAGACATGATTTTCTTGGAATTGAGTGTAATCGACCTGTGAGCACAAGGGCTGCACAGTATGTGGTATAGGACGGCTTCTTATTCCTCCCCTGGTAATTTGACTCTTCTAAGCGAAATGTTTTTGTTTTTTATTTGGGTCCTGCGACAGTTGCGGGCTTTTGAGAACTGTAAAGAAATTAGCTGATCCCCTTAATTGTGTTAATGCCGTAACAGTATTGTGCTCTGACGAAGGTTTAGAAGAGAAACTACGAGGTATTTGTTTAACTGATTGTGCAAAATCATGTATTGTACGATCATTAATGTTTGTGCGTGTTTCTGTTTAGTCCTTTCCGAGCTATCTTAGATGTCCTATGTGCTGCCACAAAACTGGCACAAAACGGAAGTAATGGAACAGAGGTGCGGCACATCTAGGTCGACTACAGCAGGTTTTACTGCTAGTTGATTTTTAGCAGAATGATTGAAGAAAGCTACGGTAGAATAATAAGTTTCCACAGGAATGTAGTAGCAAAAAATGTTGGCTCCAGGAATGTCACAACCATGGAACGTGTTAGAGCGTAGGAAGCTAACCCGCTGGTATAGATTTTCTGTTTATACGACGTATGTGTTTGATTGTATGTCTTGTATGAGGATCTTCATATATTGGTCAATAACATCCAATGAAATCTCAGGATACCCTAAAAATGTATTCTGCTACATGTTACGAAAGCTCTTAGGTCTTGTTCTGTAATGATTGTGGAATTTAAAGCCACGTTTGCCTTGTCATGTGTAGGAATTAAACTGCCACCTTCCTCTTCCCACTAGGTTGGATAGTAACGACTCTTTTAAAGTTGATCTTGCGAAGCAATTGTTCAGTACTTATAGGACTACGATACTTTTCTGTAATGGAGTGTGTCATAATGTGTAGTTCATAAAGACCCAAATTGGAACCTTATATTCTTCTTTCTGAGTATCAGCAGGAGTTGGAGGTTCAGGGTAATGTGTGGATACGTTAGTTGCCGTGGTTAACCTATGAGCTGAACCGCCACTAATTAGGTTTTGATTTATCTAGAATAGCAATCAAGGTATAAAAAATGTAAGTAGTATTATTATCAAAAACGACCAGCGTCGATGCTTATCTGACGAGTAGAACTGCTCCGTCGCTAGCCAGCAAAAGAATGAGCTAACTGTTGATGATTGGCAGAGAACAGTGCTGAACTGTCGCGCAAAAGAGTATAATGTTCTGCTTCTGCGTGTGGGACATGTGTATTGGGTTCTAGGTTTATATTCTAATCATTATGAAACAAGTCCATACTCCTGAATCGAAAAACGAAACTGCCTTTCATGCATTGAAAATAACAAAAAGTAACCGGTGTTTAACAATTACAATGTAAGTCTGCGCACTTTAACAAAATGAAAATCAATAGTGCTTCGGTCTCCTACCATCAAAATCTGTGTACATTCATAGAAATAATGAAGCTCCTCGCTGAAAGAAAGCAGTATGTCACTTCATCGTGTCTTGGTTCATCAAAGTTCAAACATATGTTAATTAAAAATAGAAGTCTAGTTATACTGAAATAAAAAGGCCTTTATTCGTTCATTAAATTATTGTATATTTGCAGATTTGTGGCAGCGGTACCTCAGGTTGGGGTGGTAGTTCTTCAGATCCTCTGAAGAACATCCTGTAAAATACTCCTTGCAGATGATGATTGGCAGCATTTTACGTATTTTAGCATACTATTTTCCCCTCACCCTGTACATGTATTATATTCTGGATGTTTATAGCTTTATTCGGTTAAATTCGATTCCATGTTTATTGTTTTAGCTATTGTATCTTCGGTATCGCAGTATTTTTCCTAACATATTTTACTTCTCCGTAGATGTTCAAAATAATACAATTTGTTACCCAGAAAAAGAACTTCTTTCAAGTTCCCTGATTTCGTTCTCTCTCCCCAGTCTATGGTAAGCACACTGGGCTTATCCAAACCCATAGCTGAAAATCTTTTACTTTCCGTTTATCTGCTTGCAGTTCCATACAATACATATGGAATGACCATGGCTTTATAATTATTTTTTGTGTCAATCATAACCTTTTTGTAAAGGCTTGCCATAACTACTTTGTCTAACGAATTCGTTTAGCTCTATTTGTCCGGTATTCATATCTGTATTATGTTGGCTTTCAAGAGTTAAATTCCTTTACCCTTTAGTGCTTGATCATTAACGTTGATCTTATCCTTTCGACGTTATGATACAGTCCTTTTTATACACTATTGTTTTTGTATGAGACGATTAATACTTATATGTAACAAATGCTCAAATAAGAACGGAGAATATTTGTCTTAGGATTAGGAACAAAACTAGGCAGCTGGGTCCAACTAAAATGCGAACTCATCTTCGCCAAAAGAGGAAGTAGATACTCTAACCTCGTACCACGGAAATGAACTCAGAAAATCTCCAGAACCGCATATATGCCCGTGACTTATGTTATGAAAAATCCGAGTCATCTTCTTGGACTACATAAAAAACCTTTCGAGTTCATAAAATGGGGAATTCTGATGGATAACGAAATTCAGTTTAAGAATAAAGTAGGGAAATTCAACTGGATAATACAGAGCAGTCGTGTCATCCCGGGAGACACATTAAGGCTGATTTTATTCAACCCCTGGCGCGCTGGAGAAAGAACCTAAAAATAAACACAAGGGAGAATCTAAATATATGCAAACGATAAGACATTGAGTCAAAAAGTAAAAAAGACCGTCAGTGTGAGTGAGTTCCGAACCATCTCGCAGAATGGGTAGAACGCAGCGACATTCAGATAGTAAATGAGAAAAAGAACGATATGGCTATTTTCAAGAAATGGCTGCCAAAGAGCAGCATGTTATGTATGGGAAATACTAAAGGGACCTGCGTGTTTCAGTACACAGAATGACGGGTGCAGCAAAAAGCACGGCAGACAATTGCACTATTACAGAAATTGTTTTACTGATAGCAATGAGTATTTAAGCCAAAAGTAATTTCCAGCAATGACAATCAGATTGGAGGTAGACTGGAAGAGGAGGGAGAGTACAGATCACGGAGAGGCTCCCAAAACCGGAGCAAAGCAACGCGAATTATTCTTTTTGCTTCTAACCTGAGAGAGAGGGATGAGGGGGCGTTGGTGTGCGTTATCATGAATAGGGTTGATAACGGTTCCAGATAAAATGCATTCAGACGCCGGCCGGCCCACCCTGATCCCTCGGGGTCCCTAAAACCCAGGGATTCCCTCAAATAGCGGATCCATCAGCAGTCCAACCAACGCCTGGGAGGAACCTTTCTTAAACCTATATCCACCACCACCACCACCCAGCTGCAGTACACCCAATGCAGTCACGTGATTATACTGCCCTGAAACAGATGATAGGATATTATATACAGGAACTTCGTGATAGAAGAAGAACCAAACCAGCATTCCCCTACCTCCCAGCGAAACCACGAAAAACCATGTTCAAAGTGGCCGGCCCGACGAAAATCAAACTCAGGACTTCTGAATGCGAGCCTCACGCGTTAGCACGGAGCCATCTCGCTCGGTTAGTCTAGGAGAACATCACGGCCAGTCAGCTGGACGAACTGGAGAAGATAAACGAGGAGCGTTAGCGGTTCATGTATACATTAGATCTGGGCCGGTATATATTCTGGTCGGAGAGGTTTTCTTTACAAAGAAATCCAGGTAGTACTAGTTTTGTTGCTGGCAACAGAAGCAACAAAAATATTATGATAAATATTCAACAAGAAATATATAGTCTAATGTCTACATCTCAGAAGTTATTTTGGAAACACAAATGGATAAACACGAAATACGACCAGAGACATCTAACGAGGAGAATGGCAATTTAAGTGTAACATCGCAAAATATATAAGCTAAGGTGCACTCGTGATCCAGATAAAGCGAACTGTGATGACAAATGCAAACGCAATCATATTATACCCAGCTTTAGAACCTGAACAAAACCCCTCGGGGAAGGAGTTTGGAGAGATAACTATTTCATTTTCATACTCTGCACAGATGGGCGCGCTGCCTACAGTATTACTGTACCTAAGTAAATTAATGTTCCTCTGCTCCGAGCGTCACTAACAACCCTTATGTGCTTTCAATAATTAATGGAGTTTTATTTATGGATGCGCTTTACCTGCTGTAGTTTTAAGGTCCCATTCTCTATTGGGCGTGAAAGGCGGTAATTTTGCTCAGAGGTCTCGTTATCAGTCTTGAGGTTCTTTTATGTGCCGTGAATATACGACACGGGACTACCGCTTTCCCTTCCAAAGGAAGCCATTCTAAGGATTTTTACACCTGAAAAAAATCCATCGTCCTCCGCCGGGTTAGAACCCGCGGCCCTGGAAATTAGAGGCTAGCATGCTAACCACTACACCACGGAGGACGACTCTTATGTGATGCCGTTGAAAACTGGCTGATTATGGACGATTGGTACTAAATCTCACATTTTTCCACCTTGCTCTTATGCACAAAAGAAATCATATGGTATGTTGTTGGAAATAGTTTTTACATGCGAATAAATTAAGCGGTCGCGCCGTATTATTGAACTTATAGACGCAGAGGTGAATGCTTGGAGGGAATTGTTTACTAATTAAAATGGATTGCTTTGATGTTTTACCTGGAGAGCGTCTTCTCTAAATTATCTTTACCTTTTATAAAATTTAACCTCCAAAATATGTCGGCTAGGTTATTGGCGTAAATGTATATGGCTGCAGGCCTTTGTTTGTAAAATTCCTTGTCTTATTGCCGGTGGATGTTTTGTTCTACATTGCAAAATAGGATTTTTTCATAAGTAAGAATGAATCTTTGATATTTTATGTACTACTTTGGACTGATTTAACACTGCCCATAGTACCTCATTAAATAAGTCTGACATCATAACACTCCATGACATTAGGAGAAACATGAAGGCGCTCTTCACGCTCTTGAACACTTCACATCCTTTTTTGGTTTCAGTGAAGTAATGACCACCAGTCTTTCTAATTGAGCTGGGTATTTTTGCCTTAGGAGATGATGTAGTAAGTACTCTTGGTTGAGTCTTCATGATTACTTGTCTCCTAAATTCAGAATGTTCTTTAGCTTTCTTGGCATGTGCATTTAACAAGCACCACCAAGTGCCATGTTCAAACCATTTGCAAAGATGTTCTACCACCACTTCTTGCTTCGTAGTTGAGGATGATAGCTTGATAAATGGCGGTCATGGTGATCTACACTACATTGTAATTCCTCTGACGTTTGGCTCTGGAGCTTCTGTCCTCTTTTTAGATTTTCTAGAAAATAGCTTTGCATTTCCCACTGGCATATGCGTTTGGTGGATTGAGGCTAGAGTAGCTGCAGCATTATTATTCCACTTATACATGTATATAGCACCATCACCACCCCTCTCTTCCTTCTTCAGGATATTTTATCGAGTCAAACGTTGTTTTCTGACCCTTCGATCTTGTATAGTTATCGTGTTTCTGAAATTCCTTTCTTTCAATTTCATCAGCAAGTCATATAAACTGAAGAAATAATTAAAGAATATTTCAAGTTGTAGAAAATCAGGCACAACAGAAATTACATTCATAACCACTCGGTATCTCAGAGGATAATTGCTATCAGAATCACGCCAATATCCCCATCTGGGAACACCAAAATCCATGTTGCTCTCCAATGTTTGATATAAAAATTATTGATTTGCCAAATGGTTTAACACCTTTAGTATGAAGATATTAAACAGAAAAATCATCGTACAGCGATTATAACTACATTTAACTGGAACATAACGCTAAATATATATAAGTAGGCGCAATTATTCCAAATTACATATTTTAAGGTGCTCTGTGTGGTCCATTTTTTAAAAATTGGAGTGCTTTATAATGCTTTAAAAATAAGTTTGGATCTTAATAAAACACAACTGCAAGAAAACATATATTTTAAGTTGTTTCACTATGTATTTGTAAACATTTCATTCCGTGTTACCAAATGGGAACATCGCGACTAAACGGTTAATAGCCTGTTACTTATTCACTGGGCTATTCACAGCCTTGCACTTATAGGTTTAAAACATGCCATTTTGGAGGAAGAGGAAATCAAATTAGCAATCTCAATGTTTAGGATTGGCCACAAACATTGCATATGGTAGCATGTTAGTTATTCAACGAGATGCCATGCGGCCTACAACTTTAATCTTTAAAATTTATATTTAAAGATTATTTTTAGTTTTAGAATAAAAAATTATTGCTACGGTACGAAGATTAAATCCTAGCCTTTAAGCCCGTCAGACTGATACTTTCTACTAAGATATTTGAAACTGATACATATAGAGAGCTTTTATTTTGGGAAGAAAAGTGTATTATGTCAAGGTCACTGAACTTCATGCTACTTCTTCACTCCGATTGGTTCCAATTATTACGTGACATCCAACTCAGTGTAACAGGAAGAAAAGTACTCACTTTGACAAATTCTTAAGTTAGGTACGTCGCCTTAAGTCACGTTAAGGCAATCCTAAATAGCTACATTTAATAAAGTGGAAACGACAAAAATGTTCTTCCCGTTACGTTTAGTTTGTTGTCAGTGATCATTAGAACCAATCGGCGTTAAGCAATAACATAAAAAAATACTAATGAAGAGTCATTTCCGTTACATTAAGTACCCACATTCTAAGCAGACCTTTAATTTACCTGCATTTATTAATTTCACGTTACGTCGCTTTATATTAAGTAAAGTTCATCGTAATCCCGACATTGCACTTTCACGTTACGTCAGTTAAGTCAACCGTAGATAGCTGTATTTTACAAATGTGTTATAATTTCACGTTATGTCGAGCTAAGTTAAGTGAACCCTAAATAGCTGCATTTAATACATTGTGTTACAATTTCAGGTTAAGTCGAGTTATGTGAACCCTAAATAGCTTCACTTGAAGACTACTGCGGAAAATGGAGGTAAATCAGTAAATTGACCAATACAAGTTTCACTTGTTTACAATGGAAAAAGGGAAAAGTTGTTTTATGAAAGCACAGAATAGTGTTACAAGTTAAGTGCTGGGTTTGGCAATACTGTCTACTGTTTTATTATTGAGGTAGTACACTGTTGTATTTATTGTGCAATGTCACTGTTGAATTATGAGGAAAAGTTTGTAAAATCTAAATTTAATACTTGAATCTAAATACTAATTTAGTGATGGAATGTGATGAAGAACCACGTACCCCTTATCAATGTTTGCAAGGAGAAGGAAAACATTGGCCGTATGAAGGATGCTAACAAAAAAACTCAGAGCCCAAACATATGAAACTGGAGTTGAAGTGTTTCATCACTTTAATGTACAACAGCAAAATACATTAATTTCTGACTTCAATACTTTGCAAAGCTGGGAGAAACCAACTTTGCACTTATCTGCTCTAATTACATCCCACGATATTTGAATTTGAATTTATTGTTGGTCAACACAGTGTGACACACAGTTGAACCAGTCATACATAAAATATACATAATTAAAATACAAGTTTGTAATTTTGGTAACATATATTGGACCGTGCCATGCATTAAATCAATATACAACAAATACATTGTAACGGTATTTACTTATAAAGTTTGTGTATTTGTTTTTACTTCACGCGTTGAAGCCATCTTGTGACGTCATTCATTTTTTAGGTTTGTTAGCCCCATCTGGTGTTAGCAATTTGCGGCAGTATTAGTTTTTTTGTTTTAAAAGAATGCTAGTTATTTTATTTAATTTTGGTTCTTTGTCCTCCGGCTAGCTATTATCTTTTCTTGGGTCGAGCACTTCTCTTTATACAGGTTGTGTAAACGGAAAGGAATCTTTTATCCAAAGATAACACTGATGAAGAAATTTGTTTTACACTTTTATTGTCGAACACGTTAACTATCACATTTACATATTGATCTTGACACTCGCCAAACTGAAACTGTTATAATAACTTCTTACTGATCATTCTTAATTCGCGTACTTCAACTTTTTGTATAATTAACTTTATAACACTTGAGATTTCATAACTCTGTTACGCGTAACCTGCAAATTGATATCCGAAGTGTGCCGTACAAATACTTTCGACGAACTGACGGGAATGCGACGTGTAGTGTACAAAGAATTTTGATGAACTGTCGGGGTCTACCTCTAACCTACTCTTTTTATACTCCTTCACCCAGATATGCCTAAAGATTATAACTGAGCTGCAATTGGCTAATAAAACGCGCCAACATTAGCGTATATTTTTATATCCAATGAAAATTATGAATACATATGCTCTAGGGAAAGGTTCCAGAAGATTCTCAAGAAAAAACGCGCCAACATTACGTAACTTCCTCGTTTCCAATAATGATAAACAGCTCACCCCCTCGCTGCATTATTGCACGCTATTATTGTCAGTTTCAGTAAGGCAGTATAAACTTACTTCCCAACAATAATTACAATCAATAAACATCTCAAATCAATGTCACATAAAAATGCATATTCTTATTACAATCATTATTTACATTTAAGTAATTTGTGATACAAATTACTGCATCATATGCCCCACTAGAAACATAATTATAAATATTTACAACTTGTTTGGAAATTTTATAATTGGGTTTTTAGTCTCCTAAATCTTGGAACACACGCTATCACTTTCACTTAACACTACACACGTATTTAACACACGACATATGTTTTGTCTTTATCTTGCCACTACTTACTGGCTCTGGTTTAATGTGTTTAGATACTAATCTAACATTACAATAATTTTTTATAGCAAATACTGTACCCTTAATTATTTAATTACTGTTACAAAATTGTTTGCTTTTTTTAAGTTGTTGACAAAAATTTATACATTTAAGAATTTTTGTAATTATTAAACATATTTACCAAAAATATTCATCCTCTACATAAATATATTTACATCTCTTAAATCTAGACACTGTTTCACATTTTTTCTGTTTGCTACATAAGTATTTGTTTTAATTATTTTTTTTACCCAATTTTTGTTGTTTTGTACTTTATATTCACAATACTCTTGGAATTATAGTTACGTACTTTTACTTTAATATCATATTAAGTTTCAATTTTTACATTCTTAATTTCAAATACTGTTACACTTACTAAAAAAATGTTATTTTTCCCTTTTAAACATTTAGTTATGTCTAAAATTTTATTTCTCCACTATCATGACGTACATATTTATTTAACCCTCTTACAATCCAATACATTTCTCTGCAAGTCATCTTTAACTATCCAGCATTTACTTTACATCTCATTGTTATTTACCCTCCTGGATCAAATTGTGTGTGGCTAAACATTACTCGTAGCCGTATCCTAACCTTCCAAAATTTGTTCATGGATAACCTCTTAAAGGATTCATATGATATTTTGTTCCCTGATAACATTTGAAAACAATCTAAAGTTTCCTGAACAACACATCTTTTAACAACTGCCATTTTCAATTCTTCTACTATCTCTTTAATCTGAGAATACTCTGACAAGTCTGTAATAATCTGTACTGGATTGGAGTTTTCAATTTGAACATCTTGGTACTTGTTAACTTCAGAAGTTAGCTTTTGATTATTTACAGGCAAAACTTTAACTTCTTCGTACAATTTATTTCTTTGCATTATTGACTCCTTCTGTATTTCTGATATCTCCCCTCTGAAATTAACTTGCGCCTGATTCACATCTACATTCATAACCTCTTTCATCTCTCTTATCTCATTTGAAATGTTACTCATTCTACTACCTAACACTGTACATTCTACATCAACATGTTCACTTTTAGTATTAACCTCACTTTTTTTGTTACCTATTTCCCTGCTCATATCTAGCATTTTCTTTGAAACTTCTCCTATCTCACTTGCTATTATTTCCTTATTTTCATCTCTCATTTTTGGCATACTACTATCTAGCTTCATAACTTTCTTTTCAAATCCTTCTATTATTTTCCTATTTCTATTTTCTATATCTCCCATTATTTTCCTATTCCTTTTTTCCATACTCTGAGTTAGTTTTTGTTCTATTCTCTCATTTCTCTTTTCCAGATCTTCCCTGATTCGCTCTAAACCCTTATTTAATATTTCACCAAATTTTCTCATCATTTCCATCATACCAGCATCAAAATTAACATTTCCTGCTATTCTATTCTGACTTTCTGCACTAACATTTTCTCCCTCAAATACTACATTGTTTGAGCTATATTCTGTAACCTGTATTGAATTTCAGCTAACTGTTACACTATCCCTTTCCATCATTGTTTCTTCTGTATTATTAGTAGACATTGTTTTCTTTATCCTACCGCTCCTAAGGTACATTTAAATGTTACAATTTTGTTTTCTAAAAAAAAAATTACTATACTCTGACCTTTATGATGCTGTCTGTTGCTGTTACTTTGATGTCCAGCTTCCTGCCCCTCTCTCCTAGGTTATGTTGCTTCTGCGTTGTGTTATAATGAATCTACGTTGTTTTGTTGTCCTGTAGTTTAATTCCCCTGTTGCCTTGTAATCTCGGAATTACGATGTCCAATCATCCGCGTAGTCTGTCGTTCCTTTTGTTGTTTCTGGAATCTGCGTCTTGTAGTTCAGTTCACTGCTCTATTTACTCCACGTCCTGATTCCTTCTCTCCTTCCTGGTTATTTCACTCCTTTCCTGGTCACTCTGCCCCACGTTCTGGGTGCCAATTTGTGGGTGGTTTAATGTTTACGTAATATGTTTTTACGTAAATTATTAGAACTTGAAGATCTTATATTGTGCTGATTTTGTTTTGTTTGGTTACATAATTTTAACTGCCCCACGTATGGGAGCCAATTTGCGGTAACATTATTTGTATATGTTTGTATTTGTTAGCCCCACATTTGGGAGCCAATTTGCGATAGTTTTACTTGTGTTATTTATTTAACATTATTGTAGCCCCACGTTGTGGTAGCCAATTTGAGATGGTATTACTTATAATGTTTGTGTATGTGTGTTTACTTCACGTGGTGAAGCCATCTTGTGACGTCATTCATTTTTTAGGTTTGTTAGCTCCATCTGGTGTTAGCAATTTGCGGCAGTCTTAGTTTTTTTGTTTTAAAAAAATGCTAGTTATTTTATTTAATTTTGGTTCTTTGTCCTCCGGCTAGCTATTATCTTTTCTTGGGTCGAGCACTTCTATTTATACAGGTTGTGTAAACGGAAAGGAATCTTTTATCCAAAGATAACACTGATGAAGAAATTTGTTTTACACTTTTATTGTCGAACACGTTAACTATCACATTTACATATTGATCTTGACACTCGCCAAACTGAAACTGTTATAATAACTTCTTACTGATCATTCTTAATTCGCGTACTTCAACTTTTTGTATAATTAACTTTATAACACTTGAGATTTCATAACTCTGTTACGCGTAACCTGCAAATTGATATCCGAAGTGTGCCGTACAAATACTTTCGACGAACTGACGGGAATGCGACGTGTAGTGTACAAAGAATTTTGATGAACTGTCGGGGTCTACCTCTAACCTACTCTTTTTATACTCCTTCACCCAGATATGCCTAAAGATTATAACTGAGCTGCAATTGGCTAATAAAACGCGCCAACATTTGCGTCTATTTTTATATCCAATGAAAATTATGAATACATATGCTCTAGGGAAAGGTTCCAGAAGATTCTCAAGAAAAAACGCGCCAACATTACGTAACTTCCTTGTTTCCAAAAATGATAAACAGCTCACCCCCTCGCTGCATTATTGCACGCTATTATTGTCAGTTTCAGTAAGGCAGTATAAACTTACTTCCCAACAATAATTACAATCAATAAACATCTCAAATCAATGTCACATAAAAATGCATATTCATATTACAATCATTATTTACATTTAAGTAATTTGTGATACAAATTACTGCATCAACATATAATAAATTATGTAGAGCACGGATACAATGTACACGACTAAAATGCTATATATACACGTATATTTATGAATTTGTTTAGCCCGCGATCGCTTGCGTTGTTAGATAAAATCCAACAAATGGTAATTTATTGCTCTTAATTGCTCGTTTCGTTCAAAGAGACTGGACCGGCAATGCTTCAATTGCATCTTTAAACACCGTTCAAATGGAACTCAGTGTAGAAATACAAAGCAAGCATTGTTGGGAGCGATATTATTCAATATGATGCACAATGTTAGTTATTTTCGAACACGGGAGTTATCGCGACACTATTCCGCATTTGGTGTACGTGACATAAAACAAGTATATTTGGCACTTTTATTTGCTTTTCCCAGTATTAGTTGAAATGGACCCGGCAACAGGACATGTAGATAATGCTGAAATAGCACATTGTTGTTGATTTTATGACGCACAGGAGTTTATTCTTGAAATACAGCTCAGTGGTTGGTTGTGAAGGTTCTTAAATCGATTAGGTTTGCTTATGACAAATTTAAGCTACAACATCCTGTTATTACGTTTCTGTATTTCTTCCTGAACTTTTCTAATGTGAGATATTTGCATAAGTCTATTCTTTTCAGTTATCAACATGGCTTCAGAAGAACAAATTGTAAAGTGGTTTGAGAAAGAGTTGGACGATATGCACATAGATGGTTTAGACTCTGAATCTGAACACGATGAACTTGATAAAGCAACAGAACAATCTGACAGCAATTTTTAAAGTGCTGCTCTTTTAGCCCCAAAATTCGAAAATCGCGAAATTTATGAGGGTAAAGATGGAACAAAATGCTTCAAGAACAAAGCCCCATCCAGCAAAAATTGCTCGTCAGAATATTATAGTGCAGCTTCCAGGTGTAAACGGTGAAGCAAGGAATGAAAAACGCAATTCTTGATTGTTGGAAATTATTCTTTCCAGATAATGTAATTGCTCGCATTGTGGAATGCACAAATCAAGAATTAGAGATAATGGCCCATGCTTATTCACGCGATAGGCGAGACGTCCTCAAACGGGCTTTGAAGAATTATTAGTCTTCTTTGGAATGCTATATCTTGCTGGAGTGAAGAAATCACAGCACCTAAATAGAGATGAACTGTAAGCCACAGATGGGACTGCGCCAGATATTTGCATTGTATCCATAAGTAAACAAAGATTTCTTTCTCTTCTGGAAGGATAATCTTCGAGGAGAAAGCCACGAGAGCACAAATAAAGAAAGAAAGAAGATAACTTGGCTCCAATTTCAGAAATTTCCAACGACTTTGTGAATTCCTGCATGAACATCTATAGTGTCAGCGAGTACACTACTATTGATGAAATGCTCGAAGCACTCAGGTAGCGATGTAGATTTCGGCAACGTATTCCAAATAAACCCGCAAAGAGCGGTATGAAATATATGCACTACGCGACGCTAGAGCATTTTACACTATCGATGTGGAAGTATATAGGAAAACATCCACATGGACCTATCAAATCCCGAACGATGTAGGCAATGTGGTTTTGCTAATGACTAGTCCAATTGACAACAATGGAAGTTACGAGACAAATACTTTACCTCTGTTCCAGTCGCTAATGATTTATATAGCAATCATCGACTAACGGTAGTAGGTACATTCAGAAAGAATAGGAGAGAAATTCCTCCAGAGCTTCTTTCGCTCAAAAACAGGCCAGTGACCATCAGCATGTTCACATTTGGACAGAAACCTAACAACTGTCGTCTTTGTTCTTATGTGCCGAAGAAAACGCAAAAGAATGTGTTACTGATATCCACCATGCACAATGAAGACAGCATCGGATCTGGCAGTGGTGAGACAAGCAAACCGAAATTATCACCCTATGCAACGTCACAAATGTAGGGTAGACGTTGTAGATCGTCTGAAATCACAATATTATGTTTCAAGAGTAGTTAACCGTTGATGGGCTCTGACAATTTTTTCAGCATTCTAAACCTTGGAGTAAATGCACAGATGCTTTACAAGAACAATACTAAAGAGCTGATTCATCGAAAAAAGTTTCTCACAGAACTGCGCATGATGCTTGTGAAACCGCATTTGATGAAACGAATGTGTATCCTATGGTTAACACTTCATCTAAAGCAAATGATAGAAACTGTCGCTGTTATCCGTGGACTACCAACAACTAGAACCAGGAAGACATACAGGAAAAGCTAAGATGCATATTCTGATTCTGTCCCAGAAGCAAGAACCGATTTACTCAATATCTTAGCAACTGCTGCAGTCCAATTTGCAAAGAGCACATAGCAAAGACTGTTCATGTTTGCCACGAGTGTACCAACACTTCACAGGAAATTGAATCTGATTTAGACCAGTGTACTCAGACATGAAATTTGTGTTTAACAATGGAATTCACGCTGTGTGTGTGTGTGTGTCTTAAGAATTTATAGAGTATATTATTAGATTTTTTTAATATATTTAGTTTCTCTACAGTTCTTTGTTGTGTGTAATTTTGAAATATGGATGTTACTTAGACTAGTTTAAAAATAGTTGCAGCAATAAGTATGCAATTTGTATGGCAATTGTAATGATATATATATATATTAAAATAAAGAAAAGTATTCTGAAAACGTAGTATAATATGAAACCTACCATACCATTTTTATCACACAGTTTAACATTTCTTTTGGGTTTCTCAGAAATGATTCCTGTCGTACCTGTGATGAATTTGCTGTAAATAAGAAATCGCTTATGTCCCATATACATACTGCAAATGAAGAGGAGAAGTAGAGCTAGAGGAGGAGATCACAAAACTAGAAATTCAAAAATAAACTGCATATTCTGAGAGCTAAAACATTTTATAACAGAAAGAGAGAAACAAGAAAAAGAAGTAGGAAGGATCATCTGACTGAATCTATTTCCATGGATTTTCAGAAAAATCTCCCATGCCCAAAATAACATTTAGTATAAACAACACTTAAGCTTGTTTTTTTTCAACATTCACCAATTGACAAAGACATTTTCTATGTGTATCCTGAAATATGTGGTAGAAAAGGAGCAAATGAGATAACGTCATCCGTTAATGAATACATCATAAACTCTTAGCTCAGAAGTCCAATATTCGAAAATTTTCTGTGACTCAGCTGGTGGAGAAAATAAAAATTACACCCCCTTCCGATATTTGCATTATATTGTTCATGAAAGGAAACGTCTACAGTCAATTGCTATCACATTCCCAATAAGAGGGCATTCATATCTGGAATGTAACAAGGATATGGGATTGATAAAAATAAAATACTGTGATTGAAGTTCCGACAGACTGGATCGGGGTGTTCCAAAGTGTTAGTGTCAAACCTGAACCCTCCAGAGTCCTTGAAATAGATGATGGAATGATCAGAGATTGGGGAGATTTCCTTGAAAAGTATTACTTTAAGAAATGCCCCTTTCCATATAGGTCAATAGTGGAGTTGAAAGTTGAAGCAGGTCATCCTCGCCTCATCATTCATTTGGATCCATGCAGCATAGATTTTTGCAGTTGTGCGATCAGACAGAAGCCTCGTACCACAATTGTACCATCCGGAGTTTCTGTATCCTCCAAGAGCTTATGAAGGACTTCTACCCATATCGGAAGAAAAGTTCAAAGATCTTAAAAATTTGAAAGTGTTATGCTCCAGAGAAGTTCAAATCTACTATACAAACCTACCACATGAAACTAAGCAGAAGAAAACACTGAGTGTGATGATGAAGTAATGTGATGCTCAAACCTAAAACTTAAAAGTTAAAGATCCAAATTTATTGACTGACCTCATTTTTCTGCTGTAAAAGTCGGCGTTTGTGGTGTTTTGATTGTAAATTTTGTTTTTCTTAACACTAGGTTTTTCATGTTTCAATATAAGAAAGAAGAATGCATGCTTATGTGAGATATAACTAACATAAAATATTTATCGGTGAATAAACGTTATTAGGCCCCAAACTTTATATTTGATATTGTGTAAAATGTGGAAAACACGAGTTACCTCCCTTTTCCACTGGGGTCTTTATTTAATAGAATCTGTTAGTTTCACGATACGTCGAGGCAACCATAAAAAGTTCCATTTAATGCATTACGTTAGAAATCCACTAACGTCGCGTAAAGTCAAATCACACTAAGTCAACTCTAAATATCTCCATTTAGTACAATGTTTTAGACTTTCACGTTACGTTGCCTTAAGTTAAGTCACGGTACGTCAACTCTAAATAGCTCCACCTAAGACTGCAGATTTTCACCTGCGTCGATTTAAGTTAAGTCAACCCTAAATATCTGCATTTGATTCAATGCATTAGACTTGCACGTTACGTAAGTTAAGTCAAGTTACCGTTCATCCTATCTCAGCATTAACTTGTATTCGTACAAGCTAACAGTGCCAGGTCCAAGAAAGAACCTTGATTATAGGTTTGTTCCAGCACGATTCAGAATCGATTCCGAATTATCTGAGTGTGCGCAGTAGCTAAGTGGCGTTCCAACACGACAGAGAATCAGTTCAGAACCAATTCTGAATTTCCAGTTTGCTGTTCCAACGTATTTGGGAACTAGTTCGGAACGAGTGAAATCGGTTCGGGACTAAGAGTAGGTACTGAAAATTCCAGACATGCGCAAATTGTATGGTCTACAGCGCATACTCAGTCAATTCAGAATCGATTCTAATCGCTTGGAACAAACCTGACAGAGAGTATAGAAAAAGTGACATACTCTCTGTATTCAGTAGAAAATAAAGTTTAATATGTAATTTATTCCTCCATGCGTGTTTATTTCTCAATACGGAATAGCAAAGTGAGGAAAGGAACAAACGTCTAACAAAGCCAGGTAGCAAAACAGCGTTCAAAGATAACAATAATGAGTGATTTAGAAGGTGACAGTGATCTTTTTAATGATGCATCGACTTCCGAAGAAGAGGATTATTTCCATTTAAACATTATTCCGTTATTTTGGGACCTTTACCCCTTTTTGGCACCTTTATACCATTTCCCCCCATGCCCATAATCCCCTTTTTTCTTTTAAGTTTCATTCCAATTTATTCTTTAACTTTCAATTAACGTCTCCTCAGCTTGCTGTGTACGTGCGAATAGTAAGTCTACCTCTTTCAGTAAACGCCGCGCGGGAATTGAAAGCACACCCGCAACAATGGAAAATAATTGTGTGTTCGACGAAAACCTTTCTCTCACTTTACTGCAATAAAGTAGCCCGCAATAATGCAATTGACAATGAGTGATTCTATTCCACCAGAATCAGTAGCCTGCTGTTCGTGAATGTGAGTTTGTTGCTGTGAGAGACGTCATCTGTTTACGTGGAGACGAAGCCTGGGCAGGCAGAGACGACAATAACCTCAACCGCGCAGTTCCGAGAATTATTAAGACTGGGCTATAATTCACAAAACAATTATATACAAAAAAATAAAAATTTCAGCCCAATTGAATAGATAGTTTAGAAAATAGCACTTTCAGTTGTGCATCCCCTTAAATAAACCAGCACCTTATTGTGCCTTTTTCACCTTATTTGAGCACCTTTTCCCTTCCTTTTTTCATCTGAAATTTGCAACTAAAAATCCTAACCCTGATCATAAGCATACATTGGTACCATGTAGTTTTGTATTATTTGAATTACGTTCGGAATAGAATTTATGTGGGGTGTCATTGTCTCAGAGTATTGGAGTTTTAAATTAAACATTGTGTTTAGAAGCTTCTGTAGCAGGAAACCTAATGTTAAATTGGAATTGTGTTAAATTACTTTTTCCGGGTTCTGGTTTAAATACAATATCTATAAATTACAATTGTTATTCGCAATAACTCAGTATCAATGGCTTTAAGCCGATAAACGAACGCGATTTATTTTTGCTCGAATATTAGGACTGGAATCCGTATGAAAGAAACGCTTACGATGTACATCGGCGGAGTTTGATTTCATTCATCAACGCTGTAAACGTAAATATTTGATAGTCTTCTGATTGACCGTGGAACAAAGAAGGCCGTGACAGAACGCGAACGGTTCAAGTAGTGTTCCAACCACACAAAATTCCGAATTAGTTCTGTGAGCGTACCGGACTGGCGCATGTGCATTGGCATGTGTTGGGATTAGTTCCGAACCCGTTCAGAACCGTGTGCTGGAACAAACCTTATATATCTCTGAAAAGATGTTAAAATAATTGCACTCACTTCTGCTGCCTACCGTGTATTAATGTGAAAGTTACTCTCTGGATGAGCGACAGACAAATTCAGGATAGTGATCACAGAACACCAAAGTTTTGTATCCACGGAGAGCAACATTACAAGTTTATTGTTTTTCTCCGTGTTACAACTTTGACTTTATAAAAGAGGTATGTAGTCGGCTGGTAATTCATGAAGGAGAATCCGCGAATAGTTTCAAAGTGTCTCACTAATTAGATGTGCTCTGAATATATAAACAAATTGGATAGCACGATTGTTGAATGCTCCTTTTAAATCTGCCATCTATGGACATTGCATGTAACGTAATAGATAAGTTTAGTAGTGGAAATTTGAAAGATGTTGCGGCATGACTTAAACAAGTACTCCATCATTAGTGTAAGCAGAATGATTTGTGTGTGTTCGGCAAAAATGCCTTACCGGACCCGACGTTTACTAGTTGAAGTGAAATAAATTACCTTAGGAGTGAGTTTAGAACATGATGTGGTCTCCTCTATGTCTTGTGCCCACCTACCCGCCGGTTTTAGGTGTTTTATTTATATAGGAAAGGAGTGGAGTTAGTAGGAGATGTCTCTACGAAGAAATTTGCCCCACCCAAACAAGTTGCCTCATTTATGTAGCAAAACTTGGCAACGTTTTGAGGTAGGTTTTGTCAACTTTAAGGAACGCATGCTCGCTTCCTCGCGTGGTTTGGTGTTACCACTGGTTGCTAACTAACCCAAGTTTATATAAAGAAAACTAAACCTAACCTCCCATGAATTAGAAACGTAAGTTTATATCGTAAACATCGTTAAGCAATGCACGCAAGGGCTTTGCTCTTGTGCTTTGGTTACTGTATTTTGATTTACAATGTGCAAACAAGACGTACATGTATTTATTATGTTTAGTCACTCATCCTAAGCAATTCAGAATAATTCAGATGCGTGAGTGTTATTAGTATAGCAATTGCAGGCCTGGTGATAGATACAGAACAGTATTGATTTTTGTGAACAATTAGATTCCTGTAATCTAAATACATGTCATTGTCCAGCAAAGTTTAAGCCCAAAATGCACGCAAAATCCCCTGCATATTGTGCCTTGTAGCCATAATTTGGTTGTGGAAGAATTGCAATCATATTCACTTGAAATTCAACGATGTTAATTGAGTTTGCCCACGCAGTTTTATCACACATTTCTTTGCACATGCAAAGGAATACAAAGTATTATCAGATGTATAAAAAGTGGCTTTGAAATTCCAGCCTTTGAATAACACCACAAATAATGATGGTTGTTTAGCAGTTTTGAAAAGTATGATAAAGGCATTTGTAAAATTGAATCCCTTAGTGAAAAATGTCTGAGAAATGATTGTTGCCACACCAAAATTTGATATGAACTACAGTTTTAAAGTTATCTTTTTTTGAGTGGTAAGCATTTAATGATTAGAGAAGGTCATGTGAATGTAAGCCATTAGGCATTTTAATTGATTTTCCTTATTTAAATGTTGAAATACTCTAAATCCTTATTTTTTTTCACATCTATTGTATAACCTTCAACCACCTTCACTATTATTACTGAAATTGCCATTGTTGAAAATGTGGGACCCATGTACCTGAGGTAGAAGCTTGTAATTAATATGGCCATGGCATGTAAATGCATAGCCATGTTATGTAGTCAAAGAAGGCCGTGATGAAGGTATTACCATAATTAAGGCTGGGTTGATCATGTAGGAAATACAAGTGAAGCAATATTATGACGTAAAAAGTAATGGAACATGCGGTAAGGTACACAGGAATGAAAGATGCAAGGAGTGCTTGCAGTTCTTACATACTGATTGGGTATCAAGTTACCCACAAATGCTTTTTGTTATGCATAAATTTCTGTAGAAAAGAAATATAAAACATATGATTGTATAAAGAAGGGGGAAACATGTTGTGTATTTCAAAAATTGGCAAATGCATATGTGTACTGAGTATACATTTCTGTAATAATGCTGAAAAGTTAAGCACATTTTCAACAAAGCCATTAGAGCTGAAAGACTGATTCACAATACAATATAAGTTATAAATAGTAAATTTCAGTATTGGGTTACCATTAAGTGAGAATGTGCTTAAAATGAGTGTTAAGATGGATAAAGTTATTCCTGGGCATATGAGTTCCACAGGTTTTTTGTATTTCCCATATACTAATTAAAGAAGAAACAGTAATGTATATGATTATTTAAATTAACTTCTTTTCAGGCAAGCACTTAGGTTATGCATAACTGTTGGAATATAATACTTTTAATAAGTTTCTGTGTATGTAAATAAATACTGAATTATTGAGAGTTTTGAAATGCCCTCAGTTAATTGTAGTATTCTCAAAATATTATAATCATGATTGTAATTTGTTCACCATTTGAAAGCTGCAATTTCTTTTTTAATTTTTATTTATTTATTTATTTTTTAGAAAATATCAAAGAGAGCGTGTATCTTTATTATAAGCTTGATTTTCTGGCAAACTATTCCAGTACAGTATTTAAAATGCAGTGAGCTGTAAAACTATTTTTGTTCTGCACTCCATAATTGCATTTTCAAAAGTGTCAACTTTATTAATATCTATTTACTTGAATGCACATTTCCTACTCAATTAAAGTGGCAGTGAAAGAAAACATTGCCGCAGACTCCGCACATCTTCTTACAATACTGTTTATCAAAGTTAAAAGGTGTTGGGTTGTTCCCGTATTAAAAGCAAATAGTATATATTGGTTAAGGAATATCTTTTACCAGAATAGCTGAGATGCCTGAGTTTGGCTGTTGTACTCAGCAGGTTCTCAATGCACATACATTGTGACTTTAGCTCTTTCCTGAGTTGCTGAGATGCCTGAGTTTGGCTCTCATACCCACCAGGTCCTCATTGCACCATGAGCTAGGATTTCAGCTTCACCCGAGCTATTGAGATGTGAGTTTGGCTCTCATACCCAACAGCTTCTCATTGCACATGCGTTGGGATTTAAAACTTCTACCAACTGCTGTGGTGTCACAGCTTGGTTATTGTACCCAGCAGCTGATTGATCATTGTGAAAATAGACTCAAGAGTTTTAAATGTTGTATTTAGGCACATTTCAAGGATTCTCGTGCTTTGTAATCTTTATGAATTTGCTCCACCCCTAAGATATTGCATTTTCTTGACATAATGTATCTGTGAAAATTGACCAAAGCTTAATTAAAAAATTAGTTTTTAATATAATAAAATAATATCAATTTTATAATATAATATCTGATCCACGGAATGTAAGGTTTTACTAATTTCTATCAAAAACTTTGTACTCCCACTGAAAAGCACATTAAAGAAAATGACCATGTTATTTTTTTATAAAATAGTGCCTGAACTTTGAGAAATAAATTATTAAGAATTTAAGAAAATAAAAACGTGATAATTCTTCTGAAGTAGCTAGCGGTGAATATAAAAAGTCTAATAAAAAATTTTCTCACCTCTTTTACTTAAGCAATTTTTCATGTATATATTTTTAAAAATACATTGTGTCGAGCATTATTATTAGAACAATGAATTTACACCATAAAAATTGTTTAAATAATCATATAAGCTAGAATTTTGAAACATAGCTAAAACGTTACTGTTATAAGGTGTAATAACTGCCATAGATTTCAACAAAATACCTTACATTCAATGGATTTTCCAAATGTTATGGATGCATTCTTATTGTTACTCATTTTATGTCCTTTAACTCAACAGGTCTTCATTCAGAAAGGTTAATAAACCTATAAAAAGACTGTACAAATAACCCTGGAGTGTCCAGAGCTTAGATTTACTCCAGAGTTATCCCACATTCACTGTCTTAGAATAATGTTAAAAATAATTATATACATACATAACATTATAAGTTACCTGAGAGATTCAAACCATGGTCCTCAAGATTTATGGTGGAAAAGTGGTCCCTCCCACACAGTAAAAAGTACGCAAAATTACCCCTTGATAGGCAAGAAAAAGCAGCTCAGACACTGTAAATTTTTTAGAATACCTAAGTTAAATTTAATATTCCGTATGAGCATATTGTTAAAGAAGTCTGTAATTACAACACACAAACTACAACATTTTTTATAATCAAACAAATTCCGATACTTTTATTGTATTCTTATTTATTTCTTAAATACATGACATGAGAGAGCAATTACATGGATAGCATGAAGACTACTATTTTCTGTTGGTGATTGACTGCAAAAGACAGAGGGAGCAGAAAAATGAAGAGTATAACTGGGCATTGACAATTGTAGTTTGTGGGAGGGAGAAGGGACAGTGAAAGATAGAACAGAAACTAAAGTAGTGGACAACAAGGCTTTTATTTTTGTTGTATGTGGGAGGAGAGGAGAGACAGTAAATGATAAAAGAGAGGTGAAAGTGAAGGGCAACATGACTTTTGTTATTTATGGGAGAGAGGAGATAGTAAAAGATAGGAGAGACATTAAAGTGGAAGGCAACAAGACTTTTGTTATTTTTGTTTGTGGGGAGAAAGGAGACACATTAAAGTGGAGGGCAACAACACTTATTATCGTTGGTTGTGTGGAGAGAGTAGAGGATAGGAGAAACACTAAAGTGGAAGGTAACAGGACTTTTATTATTGTTGTCTGTGTGGGAGAGAGGAGTGACAGTAAAAGGATAGGAAAGAAATTAAAGTGGAGGGCAACATAACTTTTGTTACTATTGTTTAAGGGGGAGAGAGGAATGACAATAAAGATAGAGAAATTAAAGTGAAGGGAAACAAGACTACTGTTACTGTTGTTTGTGAGGGAGAGAGAGTCAAGGATAGGAGGAGGATTAAATGGAGGGCAACAGGCTTTTATTTTTGTGTGTTTGGGAGAGAGGAGACATAGTCAAGGATAGGAGAGGGGTGAAAGTGAAAGACAACATGAGTTTTATTATTGTTGTATTTGTGGGAGAGAGGAGATAGTAAAGGATAGGAAAGACTAGAGATAGCAAGAGACAAGAGAAGCATTAAAAGAGAGGGGAACAAGACTTTTATTATTGTCATTTTAGGGGGAAAGAGGAGAGACAGTAAAGAATAGGAGAGAAAATAAAGTGGAAGACAACATGACTTATGTTACTGTTTGTTGGGGGGGGGGAGGGAGAGAAGAGACAGTAAAAGAAAGAAAACTGAAAGTGGAGGGTAATAAGGCTTTTATTTTTGTTTTGTGCTGCTGGAGAGGGAGGAGAGACAGTAAATGATATGAGAGAGGTGAAAATGAAAGTCAACATGGCTTCTTATTGCTTGTGGGGGAGAAAGAGGAGATGGCAAAGGATAGGAGACAGGTGAAATTGAAGGGCAACAGTTGTTGTTATTTTGGGAGATAGGAGATATATTAAAGTGGAGGGCAGCATGGCTTTTATTGTTTTTGGGGGGAGAGGAGAGATAGGAAAGGATAAGAGATGAATCAAAGTGGAGGACAAGGGCCTTATACTGTTTTTGTGGTGCAGAAGGAAGGGAATATAAAGCATAGATTAGAGGATGATGTGGACATGCTATTTGGTTACTGGCATTCATTGCAATTACAATGTTCCATGTTAGCTTCCATTGCAGGCTTTCCCTCTCTGGGTCATCTTCCATGGTGTAGTGGTTACCATGCTAACCTCTAGTTCCTAAGGTCGTGGGTTCAAACCTGGCAGGGGATGTAAAGATCCTTAGCATGGCTTCCTTTGGAAAGGAAGTAAAGCTGGTGTCATAGATTTACAGCACGTAAAAGAACCTCAAGCCTGATAAAGAGGCCTCGGAGCAAAAGTTCCGGTCTTCCTCGCCCAATATAGAATGGGACGCTAAGAACCACAACAGTTAAAGAACGTCCATAAATAAAACTCAATTCAATTCCTCTCCCTTTCTAGCATATGCCCTCAGTATATCCTGGAGGAAGGTTTCAAACTCAGTTTCATTGGGAATTAAGTTTAATTTATTTTCCTGGTATATTCATTCTCCAATGTAACTGTGCTACAGGTACCTTTATATAGCCCAATAATGAAAATTTTCTCCATGACCTCTCTTTATTTTGGGTGTGGTATCTTAAAGGCTGTAGCACAGCACCTGGAGTAGGCCTCTTCCTTTACTGGTCGAGGCACTCCTTGTTGAAGACACCATACCTCACCCACAGTAGCTCCTCATTCCTTGGGGATACACAAAGTTGTGGCTGTGGTTGATCTTGCCAAGACCTTGGAACCATCTGCCAACGCCATGGTAGGTGCGCCATTCATCAGTGATGAAAGTTCATAATCAATATGATGCTGTAAAATGGGAAACAGCATTATCCTAGCGCGATTCCACATGCTTACTCTAGGTGTGCTGCCACATTGTTTGTGTGCCAATGTTATATTTCCTCTTAAAGAGATGAGTTTTGTCAACCTCAGCAATATCACCAGTTCCATTCAACTCCTGGAATACGTGCCATGCTATCTTGGTATCTATGTCCCTGAAGCTATGCTGTGTTGTGAGCTACTTTTATGTCCCTTTGTATCTAGCAACCCCATTGGAGCAACCCCTCTACCATAGGAAGGCAAACTTAAATAACTTGTCTATGCCAAATTCTGACCTGATGTGAACAACATGCAGGAAGGTATTCATTGTCGAAGGTGGTCATTGTCACACTTGTAATGTCAACGAATCCCTCGATTGGCACAGGACACTACATGCATCAGTGCTCCACATTGGAGACACTCACAGGGCTCACAATGGTCTCATTGCAAAACAACTCCATGGCATTGCAGCAGATGAAGACCTCGATTGTTTGCTTTCCTGATGTGTTCCTAAGTGAAAGTGTGCCAGGTATGCTCCTAAGGACAAAACATCCAGTCTCCCAGGTTGTATTAATACCTGCAGCACGTCCATATTGACCTTACTCTTAAAACATCCAAGAAAGTAATGCTTCACAGCTCACAAGTTTTGTGCCAGCTGAAAGGTTGAAAGAATCACAAAGTAAACTCCTCCCTTTCCATTATCATCCCTGCTGCTCATATACCGATTGTTGTAAACAGCTGCCACTTCACATGATTAGTAGCTTTAGAAAAAGAGCTTTCTTAGGTGTGCCCCCAATAGCAATGGAATCCTTTCCCTTCATGGTAAATGATTTCATTTTCTAATTATTTTGATTAAAATTACACATGTTTTAGTTAATCATATGAGAACTATAAGGTGCAAATTTGGAAGTATCCTCATTCCCTTATAGCTTTCTGTTTATATGAAAAGATAGCATTATTTATTTGTTATCAGATAACAGTAGTTATGCAAATTGCATGTTAGGTAATAGAAATAAAGAAATAAATAGAGGTACAATCGTGTTAAAGTGCACATGAGCAATATCTATGAACTATTACAGAATAGGTAAAATTGTTCCAACCAATAGTATTATTCATAATTGGAAGCATGAATCAGACTTGAAAGAGTCAATGCCAGAGTCAGGACTCAAACATTGGGTGTTGGGATTCTATGCTGTTGCTCTATGCTTAGCCACCATGTTGAAATGCAATAAATAATCTCATATGGTGCTAGTATGCTGGTAAAGCTTCAAGCTGATCTCAAATACTCAAGGTATTATATCATAGAGATGACTTGAAATTAAGTCTTAATTATTAAATGAATAATTATTTTTTTATATATAATGGGTGGAAGGAAAGTCATTACATTAATTTAAACCAGTTATAGGTCTCATTATTTGAAATGTATTTTTTGTATCTTTCATTTTTACTTTCTCTACTATGTATAGTAAGTAGGGGAAGTATTGCATTCCACTCAAAAATTTGATACCGAGATTTCACCAGAAATACATGTTTTGAGGCCTCCTGAATCCAAAAAAAGTATTTTTGGAAACATGTCCGTGTGTGTGTGTGTGCGTCTGTCTGTGAACAGCTTAACTCAGAAACGAACAGTTGGATAAACACCAAACTTAGTATATAGGTTCAGTATCTTCCAGAGATACGACACGAAGGTTTTCAAGAAAATCCCCCCTCCCCAGATTACCCTTTACATGGAACATTTTTCAAAAATTTTAATTTACTCAAAAATAGCTCTTAATGATTGTGAATAAAATATCATAAGTTTTAGACATTTTTATGGCAAATGAATTATATATCCTGAATTTTCTGGGAATTCTCCAAAAGTATTCTTAATTGTGAACAACTTTTGCGTAACTGGTAAACCATAAGAGATAGACAAAATTTTACTACACAAAAATATAAATCGTGTTAAAATACACAATTTATGTCATATACATGTTTTTTGTTGAGTGAACCATTTTCAGATATTGCTTGTTATTCCCTTAAATTTTCCAATACTTACACTTTTTCTCAAATGGGAATTCGTTATTCATTTTTTTGTCTTGGATATGCAAAGAGTATTAATCTGTGGCAAAGAGAATGGTGCTGCACATAGCAACCAGCTATTAAGAGATATGTCTATGCTTAAAGGCTACTACATTTCCATATTGCCCTTGCAAATACAAAACAAGGGAAACATAGTAGGCCTTAAACGATAGTCGAATATTTTTAGACCTGGTCGCTATGTGTAAAATGTAATTCTCTTTGCATGTCAAGAACATAAAAAAATATTCTGTGGGCTTAAGATAAATGAGAACGTAATAACAGTCAAAATGAAGTTTGTAATACAAGCAAGGATACCGAAAGCCAAAACACAGAGCAAGATATGATTATATACGAACGGAAGTACTGATGTGTGTGGATAAAGCAAGGTGTGATTATAAACGAGCAGAAGTGCACTTGGATAAGGCTAAAATTGAGGTACCAGTGAGGCAGCACGTGTTTCCAGCAAAGCAGTAAACCAGAAGAAAAAAAATCTGATGTGATACATTCACATTACTTTCCCTACCCTCTATCGTTTATTAGTGGGTATGCAAAGTATTTTTACTTAAGCTTATTACTTTCTCTAATACATATAGTAAGTAGAAATATTGCATTTCACCTAAACATTCGATATTGAAATTTCACCGGAAATACATGTTTTGAAGCCCCATAATGCAAAAAAAGCATTTTTAAAAAAAGGCCTGTATGTGGGTCTGTGAACAGCGTAACTCAAAAGCGAAAAGCGGATAAATACCAAACTTGGTATTTAGGTCCAGTATATTTAAAAGATGCGACACGAAGATTTTTAAGAAAATCCCCCCATTCCAAATTACCCTTTACATGGAACATTTTTCAAAGTTTTTTTTTCTCTCAGAAATGGCACGAACGACTTTGATCAAAATATCATATTTTAAGACACATTCATGGCAAATGAAAGGCATATCTAGAATTTTCTGGGAATGTCTCCAAAAGTTGTCTTCATTATGAATGAATTTTGCATAACTGGTAAACCGTAAGAGATAGACAAAATTTTACCACAAAACACACAATTTGTCATATACATTTTTTGTGTGCAGTGAACCATTTCCGACATATTCCTTGTTATTTGTTTGAATTTTCCACTTAATAGTTTTTCTCAAATGGGAATTCGTTATTTGTTTGTTTTTCTTTCTTTTCTTTTTTTAGGTCTTGAACATGCAAAGAAAATGCTTCACATAGCAACCATCTCTTAAAAGATTTGAATATCGCTTAAAGCCTAGCATATCCCCCTAGTACTACAAGAGCATTAGCAATAAGATTGTTTCTGCAAATGTTTATCTCGATTAATATGAAATAGATGGAGAATAAGAGTTTGTAAAAGTAGTTTGTACAAGAGTGGAGAAGGCCATGTGAGTGTAACACATCAGATTTTTTTCTATGACCATTTTCTGTGGAAATATTTTAGGTTTTTTGAGAACATAAAATGCACATGGCAACATTGCAGCATGTGGTAGCTGAAGGGTAGCTGGGAGTGAGCAGGGGTGTCACTATCCCTTTCAAAACCAGAAGCAGGTTTCACTTTTGCTAGCATGTGGTTCATGAGTGTAGATAAATGTTTCATATATTCCTGCCCATACGCTCATAGCAAATTATTGTTGAAAATGGTGCTCCCTGGTGCTGCGAGGGTTTTCTTTCGCCCATGTAGTGGTGTTGTGACAATTGAAAATGCTATTTTTTTTTGTAAAGGTAGCTTCGTCTGTTGCCTAATTGACTGTGGCATATCTGTACCTTGTTCTAGGAACTAATTGATGAAAACTAGCCTGGGCCATAATCCAGTGCTGTATCTATTGGATATGATATGGTTGCAGTAACTGTTCTTTCAGCATCCTGAGAACAAACCAATGGGACATGCTGACTATGGGAGCTATTCCCTGACTACTACTGCTTGGTTATTCATTTACAAGATTTAAAAGTGCTACCTTTGATGTGATGGTTTTTTATACCCGCCCTCCTTCGTGTGCTGGCTGCATGCTCCCTGAGGTTTATGAAATGCCAGATGAAAAGGGAAAAGGCTTGTATCTAGTAAACCCTGTGCTGTAAATGCTCGTGTGATTATCCACTAAACACACCTTGGTGAAATGCTTATTGGACAGTGAAGATATTACTTCCATACTGTTGGGGTAGGCCTATAGCTACCAAGTTGTACTTGTTATTTTGCCAAAACATTACACACCCATTCATCATGTTTGTTTGGATTAAGGGTCGTGTGGGAAACAAAACGCTAGTAGCACCACCTCTCAATTCAGGTATGCTGTGTTGATTATGACCAGGAGCCGATTCTCACACTGACCTACCTTGACCTAGCAATGTTGCCTATGTCTCCAATCACATTAAGGCTCCAAAACGGTGTTTGGAAAATGAATACTTATTTCAAAACCCTGGATGATGAGACACAGTTAATGCTGAAACTAGGTCAGAAATATGTTACTCTACCCATCTTATAAGTAAGAAGCTATTGTCTTCATACATTCTCATGGAATAAACCATGTAATTTGGAAAAACAAAAGTTTTTTATTTAAAAAATGGCTGATCACAGAACAAAATGCTATTATACCTTTTTATTTGTAATACCTCTATTAAGTACATGTTAGAAAGAATGTAGTAAGTTCCCTTCCACCTTTGTGTGCGTGTGCGTGCATGCCTGCATGTCTTTTTTTTTTTTTTTTTTTTACAAAAAGCTGTGTATGTCTGTGAACAGCATAACTCAAAAAAAGGAGAAGTCCTATGAATACCAAACTGTTCAGCACCTTTCAAAGATGCGACACGATGACTTTCAAGAAAATCCCCCAGCCACAACTACCCTTTACATGAGAGATTTTCAGAAATCTTTTTATTTCCTGAAAAATGGCTGTAAAAATTTTAATTAAAATACCACATATTAAAGTTATTTACATGACAAATAAAATGTATATCTTGAATTTTCTGGAAATAGCCTGCAAACTCCTGTTTATTCGGAAGGAATTTTATATAATCTTGTATAACCGATAAGCGTTAAGTGATAGACAAAAACGCACTACACAAAGCCTGTAGAGCTCTTTAAAACACACAATTTATTTCAAATAACCTATTTTTGTGTGGCATAAGCCATTTCTGAGATATACATTATTAATGGATTAATTGTTCAATACTTTGTCATTGTTTTAAAATCTAGTTGACATTCAGTTGTTTCTCACATCATGGAAACAGTAGGGAATTTTAGGCCAGCAATTAGTGTCCTGCTCTTAAATATTTGATTATCATTGTTCCCTTTGTATCTATAGGGTAGTTAAATTATATTCGAACCCATTTGCGGCCTCTCTCTACTGCGTGAGACTGCCAGCAGTTGCCAAGGAAATTATGCCGGCAGAGACAGACTAAAATCCTCACCTTATAATAGATGTTGGAAATGTTGACCTTCTGCTCTCAAACAGGCAGCATATCTCATGTAAATATTCTCGTTCACTCTCCGAAGCTTAGCAGCAGGAATTCTTGTGATGAAACACCTCATTATGATCAGAAAATTGGAGTGTGGTGTGCGATGAGTGCTAGAAGAATAATAGGGCCCATATTCTTTGATGAAGCAATAAATTCAGAGGTTAATTCTGAGGCCATTTTGCAATCGCTTGACAGAAGAAGAGAAATCGTATGGTTGGTTCCAGCAAGATTCTGCAAGAGCACATACGGCTGCCGAATCATTATATTCAATAAGAGAGGTGTTTGATGACAGAATAATTAAAGTTGATTTATGGCCCCCTCATTCTCCTGGCCTAACGAGTTGTGATTTTTATTTATGGGGTTCTTTAAAAGACAAGGTGTATCGTTCAATCCTTGCACACTACAGGAACTTACAGAAAACATTGTGCAAGAAATCACAAGAATTCCTGTTGCTGAGCTTTGGAGAGAGAGAATATTTACATGAGATATGCTGCCTGTTTGAGAGCAGAAGGTCAGCATTTCCAGCATCTATTATAAGGTAAGGATTTTAGTCCACCTCTGCCGGCTGTCTTGCGTAGTAGAGAGAGGCCACAAGTGGGTTTAAATATAAAATTTAACTACCCTATATAATGAAATGCGTAATTTATCTAACTCTGCAAAGGTTTACCTCAATTAAAAGCAAGTAGATATAAAAATAAGCTTTTGTATGAATAATCCTCTGTACCCACTAATAAACAATAGAGGGTAGAGAAAGTCATGTGAATTTAACACTGATTTTTATTGTGTAAATTCTTTTTTCTAATAAAAATGCCCCAGACTTTATTTTTAAAAACATTCACATGAAAAATTTCATTTCACAATAAATGAGGTTGCAAAATGATCTATTGTGTGCCAATGTTATGATCTCCGGGTAATGGGCGTGGTTTATAACCTTTTGGTTAAGGCAACCTGAAGGTTAGGTGCAGTGCCATGTGTTACTTATAATCAACTGATGGTTAGTAATTCTAAGGTTTATGATGCTGTGCAAGCAATTGGCAACACCCAAGAGGTATGTGTTTCTTCATAGCAATAGTGTTTTGAAGTGATTTCACTGTTTTTACAACGCACGGTAACTTGCAACGTAATTGTGTCATTAACAGCAAGATAGTGAGCAGAGTATAAGTTGTGAACAATTTTCCTAGATTTTTGGAACATTTTTTGCATTTTTATTAATTCTTAGCTTATATTATCATTTAGTTTTAGTTTCATTATAATTAAATGGAAAGTATAGTTAGTTCTTGTAGGGAAGTAAGTAACGTTTGGTTATATAGGTTATATTGTAGTATTAGATTGCATAGGTTAGTTATGAATAGAGAAAAGAAAAGAAAGTGTTGTGTCAATTATACAGAAGAGGAATGAATGGTGCTTTTAGAGCAGAAGGTATAGCAGAAAACAAAGCCACGTGGAAGGAGAAGATGTGTTTGGATTATATTTGACTTGCAATTATACTTTTGTTTTGGCCTTTGATAAGGTATAAACATGAATTTGATAATTTTAGCATTTCATTAGAAAGCTTGCGAAATGATCACAAGGAAATTTAATGCCATCAGTGCAAACCAAAGGATGGTGACACAACTAAAAGAAAGGTACTTTACTATGAAAAAAAAAGTGAAGCAAATGCAGAGGGTTCTGTGTGGACCGAAGAAGAAAACCACCTTCGTTTAAAGCTTCACCAGCAGATGATGTGCTACATTTATTGATGGGCACAATGGCCAGTGGTAGAACAGCCACTTGTGATTCAGATCTTCTTGGTAAGAATGGCAAGTTAATCCTATGAAAATAAATGAGTTCCAAGTGTTGTAATGTATAATGTTATTGCAGATAATAACACAGATATTTTGGAGGTGGTGATGGTGCCTGGCAATGCTATGCTCGGCATGCCAGCAAAAATGTTGGGTTTAATAATGGTGCCTAAGAATGTTGTAACCCAAGATTCTTCTGGTGTAAGATCTGTTGTAGTAGAAGGTAAGGGATGCATGTGTACTAAGCTGGTGATGGCCATAAGTGTGGTATTGCCTGCCTCATGCAGTGTGCTCTTGGTGCTTACACAGTAAAGAGCTGGAGCAGCATTTTTCTATAAGTTTGAGGCATCAAGTTAACCCAAAACAGTGTCATTCCTGCACTAAAATTCCATCATAGTTGTGGTGGAATGTATATGCAACGTTGGTTGCACTTTTCTATTAAGCATAAAAATATATATGTAATATAAAGTTTGCTTAAGATGCCTCAGCGGTAAGCAATGAGATGTTTCCTCTTAGTCCTCAGAGCATGTAACAGGAAGATTTTTACAGTCTGATGCTGCACTAAAAAGGAAAGAAATTCAACTTTTTCCAAATCAAAGTTTTCTTATTTATTTCCCTTCTTTGCGGAATTACATATTTCTTTTACCTTCTTTTATACAACCTCTTAGTACATTTCACAATAACAGTGTATTACCGCCTAGCTAGAGTATTAATAAATTACTCTAGCTTCTTTTAAGGACACAAATAACCATTCTGATGACTAATAAAATACCCCCTAGGTTGTTATTGAAATATTACAAAACAATTTTCAGTTCCATGGCAACACCCATTATTCGGACCCTTTACTTATTCATGGAATAAATAAGCTTGCCCACTCCATTGCCATGTATGCTTCTCTTGCCTACATTTTGTTTTCTTTATGCGAGTTTTATCAGGGTCTGCCACGTTCATCATGTATACAAACAAATTCAATTCCCCAAAACACGAATATAGGTTAACACAAAGCTAATACATAATTTCACAATGAATACAAATCAACAATTATGACAATGACATTGAAAATATGCAAACACTACAATGAATAAATAAATATAGCCTCAAATAAAATCAATTATGTGTTTTCCTACACATATGTATGAACAGTTAAGTTGACTTAGCTTCATGTTTAGTTCCCATTGAATCTTTCTGCTTCATAGTTAATACCAAATAGTGTGGCTTATGAATAGAAATAAGCATTTGTTTTTATTCTCTGTTATTGTAATAACATTTAAAAAAAAAGGAAGCTTAGCATGTTGTCCTTCGTGGTCTAGGGGTACCATGCTGGCCTCTAGTTTCTAAGGTAGCAGGTTCAAACCTGGCAGAGGGCGATGGATTTTTTTCAGGTGTAAAAATCCTTAACATGGTTTCCTTCAGAAGGGAAGTAAAGCCAGTGGTCCCATGTCGTAGATTTACGATACATAAAAGAACCTCAAAGCTGATAAAGAGGCCTCTGAGCTAAATTTCTGGTCTTTCATACCCAATATAGAATGGGACGCTGAACCATAGCAGTTAATGAGCATCCATAAATAAAACTCAATTTAATTTTAATTGAAGCTTAGCATAAAATAAGTGGCATGAAGCTAGGCAAAACCACGTTTAAGAACAAAGACCAGTGAAGTTTAATCATTAATGTATATTTATTTTTATATATATTTTTTAATTTGTTTGACTTATAATGGGACAGTTCATTCAGGCACTGAATAATCTTGGGGAAAGTGTCAAAGCTATGTCACATTCACGAAAGGAAAACTCAGAGGAATACCTCAGCCAGGCAGCTTGACTTTCAGGTGTTGAACCTTGGCCATGTAATGAGAGAAAGTAACAAGGTTACCACAATGGTGGATGCAAATTGTTGGGTAGTAAGTGGTATAAGCAACAGATTCAGTAAACTCTTTGTAAATTTCCAGCTTGTGTTATAAATACTAGTGCTACATTTAGTGTGATGCAGGAACCATTGCAATGTAATGTAGTGAAACATAATGTATTACCTTTGATCATGAAATTCTTTTCTTTTTATTCCTACTTTTATGATAAGATAAGATTATGATGTCCATTCTATATATTTCATGCAGTAATGTACAAACTCTTAGAGCAACGTATAATACCTGTCCATTGTACAAATGTCTCTATAATCAATTCTAGCTTTAACCAAGAAGGTTCCTTGTTATGGTCAGTTGCTGTGTGATGCTATGAAAAATGCAACATATGTAAGTTTATTTACTGGCATGTAACATGACTCCTGCACAACAAAATTGTGGCTTACTGGTCTTGTGAGTATTTTGCAGATGCTGCCTTAAATAGCATTTCTTGAGAGTGAAGTTGCGTCATATTTCACAAAATTGTAATCAACTTTGTTAGCAGAATTTCTTGAAAACATAACCCCCCATTTTTGTAAAGGGCTGGTTGGAGTAAGGAACATCTTTGCATCAGGAAATGTCTGCTAAGTTCCAGCTCATAATGCGACTTTATGAAATCTGTGTTATGCATGTCAGGTGGAGATGCTTTAGGGTCTTGTTTTATAGATGTAAGAGACCTAAAAACAAGTATATCTATTGATATAAGGCTTTTAACTGTAGGTTCTTGTGTAATGCTGGTTCTGTTAAGGTGAAGAGGACGTAGAATGCAAAAAATTATTGAATTATAACTCAAACTTGTAATAAATCATTTTGTAATTTTCAGACCCTGACTGGGGAGATTTTTCATTGAAGATGTTGAAAACCTTCAGAAGTGCTGCACTGCGAACCACCAGTACTACAAGTAAGTTCTTTTAGATATGCATGGCTGCTGGCAAGCCTCGAAACATACCTTGTTTGATACATTCCTTCATGCAACAGATTGTCATTCCCCATGGTTTAGTGGTACCATGCTATTCTCTAGTTGCCAAGGTTGCAGGTTCAAATTCGGTGGAGGATGATGTACTTTTTAGGGCATAAAAATCCTTAGCATGACTTACTTTGAAAGGAAAATAAAGCCAGTGGTCCCTTGTCATAGGTTTATTGCACATAAAAGAACCTGATGCATGATAAAGAGGCCTCTGAGCAAAATTTCCGGTCTTTCACGCCCAGTATAGAATGGGAGGCTAAGAACTAAAGCAGTTAAAGAGCATCCATAAATAAAAAATGCAATTTAATTTATCCGACAGGTTTTGATCATGATATACCTGGAATTAAATAGCATATTACTGTTGTAATTCAGTTTTATTTAAAACTTAAGTACATGTGGACAAACACAGAATGAGCTCAGTTCAAGTTTATATTGGGCATATTTTAGTTTGTGGCCGGATACATATACATGGATTTCCTTTTACTTTCTCTACTAATTATGAACATGTTGTATATTCCATCCAAAATTCTGATACAGATTTCAATGGAAGTACACATTTTGAGACTCCCAGAAATTGTTTTTTAGAAAAAGGTCTGTGTGTGAACAGCATAACTCAAAAACAAAAGGACAGTTAAATACAAAACTTGATATTTAAGTTCAGCATCTTCCAAGGATACAACTTGAAGATTTTCAAGAAAATACTGCTACCCCAAACTATGTTTTGCATGGAAAATTTTGATTATAGTATAACAACTTAGTAAAATCCCTCGGTGTACGGATTGCGTCAGTATTCAGAAAGGATGAATTGCCCCCACTCTACATGTCTCTTGCCATTAGCTATTGAGTTATCAAATGAGGTGTCTTTAAAGAGGAAGTGAGCTGATATGCAAGAAACAAGTGTCAGGTCATTCATGTGAACACAGCAATTTTATAGTGCAGAAAAATTTAATAGGACCTTGTTTACATTGTGATAATTCAAAAACTAAAATCTGTATTCCAGTTCTGTAAGAGGTATGTTAAACAGTACAGATTCAAGATGATGATGTGTGATTCGTCTGCTGGTAAAGAAATTAAAAACTCCTATTTTTTTTTCAACTTCAATTGAAATAATTTGTATTATGAAAATCAGTCAGCAAGAAACGTTTTCCTTGAAGAGATAGATGGGGAGTGAAGGATATGAAGTACCCAAAAAGTGAGAATTAACTTTTGGAAAATATCCCATGCTAATACCGCATGTATGTGAAATGCTATTGCTAGTTATATGTAAACACTTGCTTTCACACCTGCTGTGCCTTGCTCTTTGCGTGGCCTGTCACAGCAATCTACAAACTCAGCATTTTTGTTACAATGCTCTTGTGTCTTTAATCATGCCTCTACAGTTGGATAGTTACAACAGTAGTGTGATGGAGTGATAAACAATTTTGTGAAAATAAAATAAAACACGGGCTAGGCGAAATTATAGTGTGTGGTGCTTTAGCAGCAACTCAGAGGCAGAGTAGGAGAGGAATGCCCACCCAAAGCAATTAGAGAGGGGAAATACATACCAGGTGAGTTAACCCTCCCAAGGGTTTTTACTAAGTTGCTGAACTATAAAATACAATATGTTTGAGATATGTAGCAAATGCTCACATCACATCTCCGGCAAATGTAGATCTTGTTAAAGCACATATGTCTTGTTTTTGTTTCGGTGGAGCCAACCATTTCTGAGATACTGTTTGTTATTGGTTTGAATTTTCAAATACCTATACTTTTCTCAAAAAGAAAGTTGTTATTCATTTTTTTTTAGTCATGATCATGCAAAGAGCATAACATTTCAAAGCCATTACATAGCAACACACACTTCTTGAAAAATCTGACTATCACTTTATCTGCTGTATCCTACAATGAAATGTGTCGTTACCATGCTATCTAGTTCCCAAGGTCACAGGTTAAAACCCAGCGGAGGATGATGGATTTTTTTTAAGTCATAAAAATCCTTAGCATGGCTTTTTGCAGAAGGGAAGTAAAGCAGGTAGGCCCGTGTCATAAATTTATGGCATGTAAAAGAACTCAAGCCTGATAAAGAGGCCTCTGAGCAAAACTACTGGTCTTTCACACCCAATATAGAATGGGATGCTAAGGACCACAGCAGTTAAAGAGCGTCCATAAATAAAACTCAGTTTAATTTTTATGACGAAATGTGTAAATGTGAATTGAAAAGATAGAAGAATAAGTTTTTGTAAGAATAGTTTGTAGAAGAGCACGTAGAAAATGTAAGATGAGTGTAACACATCACTAATTTTTTTATGTACAGGAAACTAACAAAATGAGTTATAGAACACTACAATCTTTTTCCATCCTTTTATAATTGCAATTAATCCCTTTCTGTTCAGATGTATGTAAAATAAGTGATCAACATTTCATTGATCTATTGTCAACACAGTAAATTGGTTATCAGAAACAGCTTTTATGTTAAGGGATACATTGTCTTGCTTTCATGTTATAAGTATGAGAAAAACAAATAATTTATAAAAACAACCTTTTTTGAATAATGGTGTACATGCCCATCATAGAACAGCAATCACGGTCATGGGTTATCCACACCAGAAGACTCTTCAAGACATTAGCTACAATTTCTTTGTTGCTAAAATAGATGCCTAAATCAATATCAGCCATTTGAGTACTGTGGCATCAGATAATTCTCTCATGAAGCCTAGGCTGCCAGATGGTAGCAGTATTGCATTGATGCACCTCTGCCGTCTAGTGGCTTTTGCTGACATCGTTAGCAGGAAAACTAAATGTATTGTGTAGCACTTTTTTCTCTCTTTCTTGGATCTGTAAATTAATTTTTACTGTTGTAATTTTAAGCATAACATATTTTACATATTGATAGTATTTCATTGTATATTATTTTTGTTTTATTCGTTACAGTAGTTTTCAAAATCTAGTACCATTTATTGCTATTCTGAATGCTTATGCTTTTGCTTTTTATTAACTTCATTCTGTTTTGTAAGCATCAGGCTTATTAACTGTATTTATCCAATAATTATCATAATTATATTAATCAATTTAACTCTGAATACTCTATGTGAGGTTGCTGCATAAATGTTGAAATGTTTACCCTATTGAGATACTGCTTCTGTATGACTTGCATACTCATCAAGCATGCCATTTATGAGAACCAATCTCTTTCAGATAGCTAGTTTATAAAATTGAGAACTAGGCTCTTTGTATCTATTGGACAAATGTTAATCCTGGGCTTTTTAAGTTTTATAAAACTACATGCATGGCATGTTATAATGAGCAAGTGCATTGTTGGTATCTTTAACCTCCAGATCATTTTTCAAGTCATTGGATGTTCATGTTCGACATTAGATTAACAATATATTAAATCTAGTACAGTTCCGATAAAACTCAAGTTTGGCTACTGGAATATCTATAGAAATCCTACCATAGCATAATATAGGTTAACAGCTGCTTGAAGAAGTGGTACTTTATTAACAGCGACTGAAAATGAAAGTTTTGTGTGCATCATTTATATATCGTCATCGCAAATTCCATTCACAATAAACAAATTCATGTATTTATGTTATTCATCTCATCAAATTCCTCCATTGATATTCTTCATTTATAATTTTATTATTAATTATTTGTTTAAGAAAAACAAATTATAATAATTTTTTATTTCTACTTGATGTTAATTTACAATAATTTTGTGATAACTATTACAATAAAATGATATAAATCCAATATGATTGCTTGATATATTTTCGATCTTTGTTCTTTAATTATTTCTCATTCTTAGTAAATTATTATGTTTGTAAGATTACTTGGGATACTGTTTATTAAATTATTTTTAAAGCTAGATAAATATACTTATTTTTATTCTATTTATATCATACTTAAAGTCGTTTAGCTTATCTTATAAATATTTCTTTTTTGGATGTTCCTTGAAATTTACTTATGTGTGATTAAATTGAGTTTTATTTATGGACGCTCTTTAACTGCTGTGGTCCCTAGTGTCCCATACTATATTGGGCATGAAAGACCAGTAATTTTGTTCAGAGGCCTGTTTATCAGGCTTGAGGTTCTTTTATGTGCCATAAATCTATGACACAGGACCACCGGCTTTACTTCCCTTCCGAAGGAAGCCATGCTAAGGATTTTTACATTCGTAAAAATCCATCGCCCTCTGCTGGGTTTGAACCCACGACCTTGGGAACTAGAGGCTAGCATGGTAACCACTACTCCATGGAGGACGACACTTATGTGTGTGTGTTGTCACTATGGATACATATTCCAAAATGTTCAAACATTTATGTATTATATAAATAAGAAATATTTCATACAGTAGGGCATAATCATAGTAAAATGTTTAAAAATTGAGTCAAAATTTGGAAACACATTAAATTCTCCATTTAAATGTCAAAATTTAAAAAAGACTAGTTCCTGGGAGGTTCCTCCCTATCATCTGTTTCTTGGTCAACTGATGCTCTCATGCTGTGTCGGGTTCTGTTACTAGGGGTTCATCCATCTATCTTCTCTGTTAATCAGATGATATCATCCACAGTGGAAATCTCGAAATTCATAAGGTCTCCTTTATGTCTTGTAGCAAAAATATTCTCCCAAGTATCCAATTCAAAAGATTTCTTTACATATTTGATCAATTAATTTTGGTTCAGTGTTATGATCCTCCAACCAAAAATGATAAGCAATGGCTGATTTATCAGCATATTTTGAATTTTAAGTTACTCGTATGTTCTTTCTTTCTGGTCTAAATTGCACTTTGTTTTCCCAAAGTTTATCTTTTTACAGTCCTGACAATTCATTTAATAAATCCCAGATAATTTTTTTTTCTGGTGCACTATTTTTCAAAGGATGATTTAGGAAATTCCTGATGTATTTATTTTGTGGTACTAGATTAATTTCAATTCCTTGAAGATTTTTTTATATTTCCAAAAATATTTTGGGTGTAATGTGAATTTACAGTATTTCGGTGTTGATTCCTCTAATTTTTCTGAGTGGCGATTTCCTTTTGTATTTTTCATTTTATGTTTGTTGATTAACTTATCTATGACACTAGGACCAAGCTTATTCAATTTTGCTACCTCGTGTATATGTTCATATTCCATTTCTGTAAATGGGATATTAATTAGTCTATGAACCAAACTATGAAATATAGCATATTGCTGTGACATTGGATTGAATTGATTGCATTTTATGTAATTCCCCACATGTGTTGGTTTTCTATAGATCCTGAATGTTACACCCAATTGACTTCCCATAATTTTTAAATAAAAAAAAATGGTAAGCATACTTGTGTTTTTATTTCAACTGTAAATATTGTTGATTTCTCCTGTAAATTTAACAATTTCACCATGTCCTCCACTAATTTTTTTGGAATAAATGCCATCAACATAACTATACCAACAGTGGAACATATATGGGGAAAGCTTTACTTATATGAATTTCAAAGTTACTCATAAAAAGATCATCTAGGAATGGTGACAGAGATTACCCATGGCTAAGTCTGCAGTCTGTTGGTAAAATTTATTGTCAAACATGAAACTTTTCTGTTACACACATAAATTGACTAGTTTTATATATTCAGCAATTTGTTCTGTGTTTATATTGTTTTTGCATAGCCAACATTTATTAAATGTAATTTAACTATTGGAATGCTAGTGTACAATGATTTGATATCAAAGGATACCACCACTTCCTGTGATTTAACAATCAAGTTTTTTATTTTAGTTGACAAGGTCCAAGGAATTTTTAATACTCATGGATTCAACTTTTTCAGAATTGTTAAACTCATCGACTAGCCATTTTGAAAAATAGTAAGTGGGTGAATCTATGTTATTGATTATAGGTTGCATGCCATCATCCTTTTTCTAAGTGTTGTTTTCGTATTAGCCATACTAGATTCATCATAAAAATTTATATGTATTGTTTAATATAGGAATGTTCATTTTATAAGCAATAAATATTCAAACATCAGCTTCCTGTAAGGTAACTTGATTTCCTTATTTATTTCCACATAAATGTATAATATTTCCATTATACGTAATTCAGCTTCACTTCATATATAATTCTCCAAAATGCTTTCTAGTTATGATATGCATTTTGTTTTCAGTGTCTTCATTGCTGGTAGCCTTACAATTTCAGAGATTAAGAGATAATTTAAAAATGCCAATGGTGGGAACAAGACATGCATCTATATTTGAAAGCTGGATATATATAATTGAAAAATGAAAACTCCCATTGTGATGCCTCAGTTTGTTTTCCTTCACAGTTTATGAAGTGTATTAATACTTTTGTTTTACCATATTATTTATATTATTAAGCTAGCAATGAAGTGCATCAAATAGTCTTCATCAGAACAGCATATTGAAGCTAATGGATTGATTTCATTTCTAAATTATATTATAATAATTGATTGTGTTTTCCCCCCAAAAATAAATACATCCCAAATGTTTTAATTTTAGCTTATATTTTTATTTTATTTATATTTCTGTGAAGGGTTTTAGTTTACTCTTATGTAACCTTCCCATGATCTTTCCATTTAAGTTTTGCAGTTCATATGTATGATCTCCGAATTGTTTTATAATTTTTAATGGACCAGCATACAGTAATTCCATTTTAGAATGTCTCTTCGTCCAAGCTTTAAAATATGTTCTTTTAATAAAATTTTACCTCCTAGTTTAAATAACCATATATTTTAAAATCTTTTAACCTTTTCTTTTATTAGCTTTTCCCCTTAGTCTTGTAAATGTGAGCTGGCACTTTTCTATTTCAGTCAGTTCTGTTAGTGCCGCCATGGTCATAGGAAAGTCAATAACTAAGTTTTTTAGTTTTTACATCTAACATTAATTCTACTGGAGTAAATTTAGTGATTGTATTTAAGTATTATTTACAATTTCTTTGATATATTCAGATATATTCAGTTTGGTCTTTATGACATAAAATGTTCAAATAAATCGAAATATCCCCCAGCACCTCTTCGTAGAAGATATTTAATTCCAATTTCCTTTAACATATTTTGGAATAGCTTGCTTCTATGTATAGTTGCATTATCGGACAGTATTGCCTGCATTTTACCATATTTAGGTATGTAATCCTTTATTATTCTATTTAAACAAGTTATGCTTTTTATATTTTTGACAGAGTATATTTTTGTGAAAACATCTAACATTACCAAAAGATATTTACATCCATTTTTACCTATTGGAAGTTCACCATGTTCATCAATAGTTACCAAAGCATTTTTCTATCCCTTATTATTGTCTGTGGAATAACATTGTACTTTATGTTTATTGGCTTCGCCTTTGGCATAATTTGCATGTTTGCACTCTTACTTTCCTTCACATATGTTTAATATAAAGCAAGTCTCTCAATATGGCATTATTTTCTTTTATGTTAAAGTTCATCATTTTTAACTTAAGTGGGTTACTTATTGTTTCCTGCATGTGTTTTTCTGATTTTAGCCAGATAGCATGCCACTGAAAATATTCTGTTTGCCAGGTATGTGCTTAATTTCTATATAATGTGAACTTATTTCATGTATGTATCCTGAGATTTTAGAATTGGTCAATTTACATTTTTGTTTAAATGACAAGCTAATGTGGTCAGTATGTATGATTATTTTATAATTATAAATGTACTGTTTAAATTTCTGCAATGCAAAATGCAAAGCTGATATTTGCAGTTCTGTGATACATGAATTAACTTCAATTTTATTTAAAACTCTAGATGCTGTTCCTGTCACATGATTTTCATCTTGTTTATCTCTTTGGGTAAGTACTGCTCCAAAAGAGTGAATACTAGCATTAGTATTTATTAAGAAAGCTAAATTTGGATTTGGTCATTCCAGAAGTATTGCATTTTGAAATAAGTCTTTGATCTTCTTCATGTTTTACATTCCATTCCCATTTAATCTTTTCTTAATAGTTCCCTCAACAGTGACAGTTCCTTAGAATAATTAATCATAAATTTTGACTGATACAGTAAAATTCCTAAGAATCTTCTCAATTGTTCTAGATTCGTGGGAGGAGGAAAACTTTCTACAGCTTTAAACCTTTCTGGATTTGGTTTTATTCCTTCCGGTGAAATTATTGACCTAAGAATTCTGTTTCCTTTACAAAGATTTTGATTTTTCCAAATTCATGGTCATATTTCTTTGACTGAATTCAGATAATATATAATTTATATGTTTTATTAAAGTTTTATGTGTATGTTAAATTGATTTATCTCTTATGCCACATTGATGAACTTTCGAGACACAAAATTGACCTAGACCTAGACCTAGACCTAGTTATCTACTGGGTTGACATTGACACTACTGGTGTTTTTGTATGTGTCCGCTCCACTTGGTTATGATTCACTGTTCCATCATGTTTTGTTTTCTGCGCACTCCAATCTCTGTCATTCCTATATCCTACATTCCTCACATATAGTACTCTTTGATTTGATAAATATTCTTTGCAAAATCTTAAATGATGTATTTAATTATCTCTATGTACGTCTATGTCTATGTGGTACTTTTTATTATAAAAAAATTAATTTTTCACAAGTTTTGGTCAACTTTCATAGATGAATTACCTTAAGAAGATGCAATATCATGAGGGTGTTCCAAAGTCATAAAGATTAGAAAGCACAAGAATCATTGAAATAAATGTGCCTAAATACAAAATTTAAAACTCTTAATCTGATTTTCCTAATAATAATCAATCAGCTGCTGGGTACAAGAGCCAAACTCTGACATCTCAAAAACTAAAGTCCCAGCGCATGTGCAATGAGAACCTATTGAGTACAAGAGCCAAACTCTATAATCTCAGCTGCTGTGGAAAAAGTTAGTCCTAACGCATGTGCAATGAGAACCTGCTGGGTACAAGTGCCATACTGTGGCATCTTATCTGTTCGGGTAAAAGTTTATGTCCCAGCACATGCAAAATGAGAAGCTGCTGGGTGTACTAGTGCCCAACTCTGGCATCTTAGCTCCTCGGGTAAAAGAAATTCCTTAACCAGTATACATTCTTACTTTTAATAAGGGAAAAATGCAGCACCGTTTGACTTTTAAAACAGTATTGTAAGAGGATGTGTAGAGTCTGCTGACTATTTTTTCTTTCACTGCCACTTGAATCGAGTAGGAGATGCTCCTCAAGTAAATGGCTATTAATAAAGTCTTCTTCTTCAAACCAGGTTATCGCAATAATCATCTGTTTTGTTCGGTTTAGTTTTCTTTGTAGAAGTAAACAACTTTGTTTTATTCCAGGTTAACCCCATTTGAGAATATTGTGATTAAGTGAGAGTGTTTCAGAATTCACAATAATCCAGGTGTGTGTATATATAAACATGCCTGCCTGAAAAATAATTAACAGTTATTTACAACCTAAGTACTTGTCTGAAAATAAGTTTAAATAATCATGTAAATGTTTGTTTCTTTTATTAATCCAATGGAAAATAAAAAAATTATTTGGAACCCATGTGCAGAGGAACAACTTTATTCATCTTAACTTCCATTTTAAGTATATTCTTGTTTAAAACAATAAGGAACCCCAAAGTAATAACATACATGTAACAACACATTTATGATTGCCATTTCCTTTCTTACTAAATTAATATGTAATTAAAAGCATCTCTTACTATAGTTGCTACTTTTTCCTGCATTCGGCTTTCCCTAAACATGTCTGAACTAGTTACCTCTCTCCTAAGCTGGTGATACTTTCATTGTATTCAGTGGTTGGTAAAATCCTTCTCCACCAACCTAAATGCTGCAGTACACTTGTGCTGGCACTTATACTTCACAGTGATGCCGTTCAGATACATGAGCCCTGCCCTTAGCCACATACAAGAGATTACCAGAGGCTGAAGTGATTTTAAAATGTTTAAAAAGTTGGTCGTTATATACCTGCTTTGAAATTCCAGCCTTTTAATAACACCACAAAAAGAATGCTTATTTAGCACTTCAGAAAATATCCAATTGGAAAATTGAAACCAACAGGCAAGGATATCTTGGAAATAATTATTGCACCAGCAAATTTTGATATAAACTGCAGGTTTGGAATTTGCAAGCTTTATAGATGTGAATTTTTTGCATTTAAAATAAACTTTGATGGCTACAGAAAGCTGTGTGGATGTAAGGCATGAAGTTTTGAATTGTTTTTCGCAATTTAAAATGCTCAATTGCTCCAAATCTTACCCTTTTTCATATTGTATAACTTTCAACTATCATTGCTATTGTGATTGAAACTGCCATCATTGAAAATGTAGTTTTAAGCAAATGAGAAACTTTGGTGATAAAATAATTATACCATATTTATTGTTTTATTTATATTATGTTGGTAGTGACTTGCAGCTTTGTTGCCATAATGGTTAGAATCATTATACAAAATTAATATAATTTGGGCTTTAAAGCACTTTTTGTGTTTTCTGCATAGATACTTGTTTAAATGTTGGTGAATCTGCATCAAGGGCTGCATGGTGGTTCCTGAAGTCTTCCCTTCTTGTAAGGGTCACAGAGCAGCAGAAGCGAAGAATATTTTTACATTTTGGCACCAGAGGGACTTGCAAATTCTCTGAGGTTAGTTGTTTCTGTGCATCATAAATCACAATACTTCTTTAAGTAAATTGAATTAACTTGCAGCAATGTTTCAAGTTCCATACCTACCCTCACTGATTAGCTTAGTGTTTAGCCAGTAGTGGGTGCATTGTGCCTATCATAATTCATGGAATTCATCCTGCATGGCCACCAGTGCTTTAGCATAAAATACTGTGAGATAGAAGTGTCACAGAACAAGTCATCAAGCCATAGCAAGCTGCAGTGAAACTAGGGCTCTAAGGTTTTGAAATTTGCCAACATTCTGTTTAGAGTGTGTGTGAGAGAGACAGAGAAAACTGGATTCAAGTAACAGGTATAATATCAGCACCTGGGCATTTGCCACTAAAGCATCAATATTTTCATGGACTACACCAATAAGGTTGGGTTGGCAGTTTTCTTCATGCATGCGCTGTGTTAAAATGGAGTCATTTGTGTTCATATTACAATGTTTTACTATTAAAAAAGGCCTTAAAATGTTTGAGTGCATTAGATCTTCCTTAAATAATCACATTTCCTCTTAAAGCCACTATAATCCTCCCGTCCCGAGAATGTATCCTAACATAAACAATGCATGTAGTAATATTCTGCATTTGATGTTTCTTGAACACAAGGTGGAGCTTCCTGTCTTCCCCTACAGCTGCTCAGATGTTTCCTAAGATAGGAATTTTAAGAAACTGCCATTTTTTAAAATAAAGAGAGTTGAAGATTGTTACACTACATCACTAAAATATTCTTACTTGAACGCGTTTCGGGAGACGGTTTGTTCCCATCGTCAGCATGTCCTCAACTGATTTTTCCGGTCATTGTCTGGGGGATGTGTGTGGCTAGTGGTGTTCTCTGGTGCTGGGCTGATGAACCTCCAAAGGCTGCTGGGTGGCGGCAGTTTGAAATTCATTAGGTGATTCCTGTGTTTGACAATATGTATTTTTTCCCAGATGTCCAATTCATTGCTGCTGTTGATTGGTTTTAAGAGTTTTATGTTCAGAGTGATATCATGGTTTGAAGACCAGAAATGATGTGCTACTGCTGATTTATCTGGCTGCTTTTGGTAAATGCATCTCATATGCTCTTTAAGTCTTATTTCAAGATTTCTTTTTGTTCTTCCTATGTATACCAGGTTACATTCATTACAATCAGTTTTATATATACCAGCTGATTTATCGTTGGGGATAGGCTCTTTTCTGTTGCATAGTAGTTTCTGTATATTGTGGACTGGTTTCTGATATCTGCCGCATCATGTTAACTATCCTAGGTAGCCAACGTTTTGACCTCTTGTTGAGGTTGTCCTCAGGGCTGCACTGCAACACAAGCTGTGGGTTGTCACCCTTTTATCCCAAAAGACCCGGAATTTGACACTTCCTATTTGCCCACATAAAATCACCAATTGCAGGTCCAGGTTCTTCCTTGCTACATGATTGGCCAAATGCTTAATTTGGATTCAGGGCACCTTAAAACATGTATTTCTGGTAAAATCTCTGTATTTAATTTTTGGGTGGAATGCAATACTTCCCCTACCTACTATATGTAGTAGAGAAAGTAAAAAGACGCTCATCTAGTTTGACAAATACTACAATTTGTTGCTTAGATTACAAAATAGGAAACTCACAAAGTGTTTTTGTCTACTTATTTGGCTTACTTTCAAATTAATCATAGTCATAGTAATTTTATTTACCAAATGTCAGGGACCCGACATTTTATTCATTTTCAGAATAACCAGTGAAGTTAGTCTGATTCTACCCAAAAGCATTTTTGGAAACATGTCTGTGTCTGTGAACAGCATAACTCAAAAACAAAAAGTCAAATAAATGCCAAACTTGGTATTTAGATTCCATATCTTCCAAAGATGTAAGACAAAGATTTTCAACAAAATCCCTCACCGAAACTACTCTTTACATGGTACATTTTTTAAAAAAAAATTATTTTCTAAAAATGGCTGTAATTATTTTGATTAAAATGCCATATATGAAAGATATTTACATGATAAATAAAATGTATATCTTGAATTTTGTGGAAATAGTGTAGGAAGTCCTCTTCATTTGGAAAGAATTTTGCATAACTGGTAAACGTTAATTGACAGACGAAAATGTACCACACAAAAAAATATAGATCTCTTTAAAATGCACAAATTACTTAAAATAATTTTTTTTGTAGCATAAGCCATTTCTGAGATACCCGTTATTAAATGTTGGAATTGTTCAGTACTTTCATTTTTTATTTTAAGTCCCATCGATTTTCAGTATTTTCTCAGGATTACATGGAAACAGTGTGGAATTCTAAGGCTAGGTATAGCTTACAGTTCTTAAATATTTGGCTATTGCTATTCTCTTTGTATCAATAACGAAATGTATAATGAGCTATTTTTGCAAAGGTTTATTTAGATTAAAATGTAGTAAGTAGAAAAATAAGCTTTAGTAAGAATAGTTTGTATACCCACTAATAAAGATATAGGGTAGAGAAGGTCATGTGAATGTATCACATCAGATTTTTCTAGTTCTGCACTAGCTCCAAACATCTGGTCTCTTCTGTTCTGTGGCTTTGCATTCTAGTAAAGTGTGTTTCACTGTTTAGCGAGAAATAGGTTCTGTTTGATACACTCGTATTGTCTTCAGATGCTTTCAAAATCTTCAGTTACAAAGCTCATAGCTCTTCTACGTGAAGACTTACGTAGTGTAGTAAGTGAATTACATAATTTTTCATAAAACCTATTAATTATTTGACTGCAAAGTTTGTTGTGGAAATTATTTTCCATTTCTTTTTAGAGAGAGATTTAAGTGCAGGCTAGCTGTTAGAGTTTATAAGATACATTTTATATTTTCCTACAGTTCTGTTTTCTTCAGCATTGTCATGCACAAGAACATTGCTAAGTGCAAGTTGTGTTTGATGGCTATGGTTAGATTTGTAATTTTAGTTGATCTTGTAACATGAGGAAAGGTGAAAGGTCAAAGGTTGAGGAAAAACTCAAAATGGCAGGTAATATTAATACAAAATTGAGCCATGCTCAGGATGATTGGTTTTAAGTTGTGGCTCTCACATTTATTAATACCACCCAATGTCCACCTGTTTGAATTTTATGTTACCCAGATGTTCTTTTAATCCAGCTTTTGTCTGTCCATTGTGAAACTTCTTACAATCCCTGCAGTAGATTTTGTAGAAACCTGACTTTTTGTTTGGAGCTTCTCTGTCTTTATGGTTTGCTTTCATCTAATTTTTTAATGGTTTCTTGCTTTGAATTTTGTAATCCTTGAATGTTTACTGGCATTTCTGAGTTTTTGTAGCTATTTATTTAAAGGTGAGTCGGAATTGTTACACTAACATCACTTAAATTTACTCACTTAACATGTTTCGGGAAACCGTTGTTCCCATCCTCAGAAGGTTAATTCGACTGGCCCGTGTTGTTGGTGTTTCCGTTTTTTGGACTGGATCCTGTGGTGGCATCTTGTGGTGGAGAAATGTACTTCCAGAGAGGATTTGGTGGCGGCAAATCAAAATTCATTAGATGTGTATTGTGTTTTAGAATGGTGATCTTCTCCCATGCATCTAATTCGGCTGCAAATTTGGCTGGTTTGACTAATGTAATATTGGGTTTGATGTTGTGATTAGTGATCCAAAAATGGTGTGAAACTGCAGATTTGTCCATTTGTTTGTATTCAATACATCTCATGTGCTCCTTTAGCCTAGTTTCTAGGTTTCTTTTTGTCTTACCTATGTATACTTTATTGCAATCTGAACAATTGATTTTATAGATTCCAGCTTTTTTGTCTTGTGGAATGGGGTCTTTTAACTTGTTACAAAGTAATTTCTCTTTGTTAAATTTGTTCTGTGGAGCTAGGCTGATGTTATGTTTCATGAAAATCTTCTTAAATTTGTGAAAAGTTCCTGGGTGGTATGTGAATTTCTTGAACTTTAGCTCTTTATCTTGCTGGCTGAGATTTGTTGTGTTTCTGATGTGCATTTTCTCGTTTGAATTTTGCAATTTTTTTGTCAATAGTTGTTTTGTTGTACCCATTATGTATTGCTGTGTCTACTATATGCTGGTATTCTAACTGGTATTCTTTTTTATTTAAGGGGGTATATACCAGTCTATGTGTTAGGCTGTTTAGTACTGCATGTTTGTGTGTGGTTGGATTCAAACTCTTATTTTTTATGTAATTAGTAGAGTGTGTTGGTTTCCTGTATATGCCAAAGGTTAGGTTCTTTTGTTCTCTGATGATTTTTAGGTCTAAAAATGGTAGCATGCCTTCTTTTTCTATTTCTATGGTGAATTTTTTATTGATTGGTTCTGTAGGTTTAGTAAGGCTAAGGAGTCTTGTATGAACCTGTTAGGGACAACAGCGAAGATGTCGTCAACATATCTGTGCCAAACTTTAAACATGTATGGAAAGGAAGTTGTTATGTGTGTGTCTAAGTAGCTCACAAATAAATCTGCCAAGAAGGGTGAAAGTGGGTTGCCCATAGTTAGACCAGTTGGTTGTTGATAGAACTTCTTATTGAAACTAAAACAATTTTGTGCAATGCATAAATTGGTAAGTTGTATGAGGTCTTCTATTTCTTCTTCAAGTAGGTTAGTCTGCTGTAGCCATTTCTTTAATTGACGCAGGAGTTGATCTGTAGGAACACTTGGAAATAGTGCAGTGACATCAAAGGAAACTAATCTGTCTTCTGGTTCGAGTTCCAGGGATTTTATCTTCTGTATTAAATCTTCTGAATTCATTATGTTTTTGCTATTGAATTTTGGTAGTGAAGAGAATCTCTGTACTAACCATTTTGCCAGTTTGTAGGTAGGAGAATCAATATTGCTGACGATTGGTCTCATCTTATTACCCGGTTTGTGTATTTTAGGTAGAGCATACATTCTTGGTAAAGTGGGGTGATCTGGTTTTAATCTAGATTTATCAGTGTCTGTTATAGTTTTGCTTTCCTGGATGGTTTTATTGAAGGCTTTTAAATGTAATTTTAATGGGTCTTCTTGAATTTGTATGTAATTTTCTTGTTGCAGCATATTTTCTACTCTGGCAATATAATCATCTTTTTGCAGTACAACTAGTTTATTTCCCTTGTCAGCTTTTGTGTATACTACTGGTTTTGATTTTAATGTTTTGATCACATGTTTGGTTGGGAAATTGTTATGTTTATCTGCTTGTATTTCTTGGAGAACCATTTCACATTCTTTTTTATAGTGGTTTTACTATTTTCATTTAGGTTGTAAGTAGCAATCTCAATGTCTGCGACTATTTCATCGGTTGTTTTGGATCCAGTCCAAAAAACGGAAACACCAACAACACGGACCAGTCGAATTAACCTTCTGAGGATGGGAACAACGGTTTCCCGAAACATGTTAAGTGAGTAAACTTAAGTGATGTTAGTGTAACAATTCCGACTCACCTTTAAATAAATTCAATACACATTACTGTTTCTAGCTTCTTTTCATTACAATATTTACGTAATTTAAGACCAACAAGTCACAAGAAGCAAAAGTTATAATTGGCCACCACGGAAAAGATACAAGTCATGGCAGAAAACAAGGTAAGATTAGAAACCCTAAATTTCAATACAGATTTCAGTGGAATAAAAAGTGACATCAAAAGATACCAAAAAATTGAAGAAAAGAGAAAAAACACATTTGCGGACATCTGTTTTTTAAACCTATGCATACAAAGCAAAGTCACACCAAAGTTTGTAAGGAGAATTGTAAAATATGACAAAAACAGCAAACACCAAACATCAGCCGATAAAAAAGTAATAATAATTGAGAGAAACTACCACTACGCAAAATTACAAAAATTGGAACTGGAATTATATGCTCTTCACCTTAAATTAACGGACACACTCGGCTACCCACTTTGGCAAAACATGCAATCAAAATTCCTCACTATTCTTAGCTACAGGATGAAAACAAAAACGTTGAAATTGAAGAAAAAACTAGACATACTACGCCGGAAGCAACATTCATATAAACCTAACCTAAAAAATGAAAAAACGACGTCATACCCAGACGTAATTAATCTTTCAAATGTAACTTTCACCAAAGCAGAATTATCGGTATTAAACCTTGGCCTAAAAACATGTGTTGGCTACACAAAAACAACCGATGAAATAGTCGCAGACATTGAGATTGCTACTTACAACCTAAATGAAAATAGTAAAACCACTATAAAAAAGAATGTGAAATGGTTCTCCAAGAAATACAAGCAGATAAACATAACAATTTCCCAACCAAACATGTGATCAAAACATTAAAATCAAAACCAGTAGTATACACAAAAGCTGACAAGGGAAATAAACTAGTTGTACTGCAAAAAGATGATTATATTGCCAGAGTAGAAAATATGCTGCAACAAGAAAATTACATACAAATTCAAGAAGACCCATTAAAATTACATTTAAAAGCCTTCAATAAAACCATCCAGGAAAGCAAAACTATAACAGACACTGATAAATCTAGATTAAAACCAGATCACCCCACTTTACCAAGAATGTATGCTCTACCTAAAATACACAAACCGGGTAATAAGATGAGACCAATCGTCAGCAATATTGATTCTCCTACCTACAAACTGGCAAAATGGTTAGTACAGAGATTCTCTTCACTACCAAAATTCAATAGCAAAAACATAATGAATTCAGAAGATTTAATACAGAAGATAAAATCCCTGGAACTCGAACCAGAAGACAGATTAGTTTCCTTTGATGTCACTGCACTATTTCCAAGTGTTCCTACAGATCAACTCCTGCGTCAATTAAAGAAATGGCTACAGCAGACTAACCTACTTGAAGAAGAAATAGAAGACCTCATACAACTTACCAATTTATGCATTGCACAAAATTGTTTTAGTTTCAATAAGAAGTTCTATCAACAACCAACTGGTCTAACTATGGGCAACCCACTTTCACCCTTCTTGGCAGATTTATTTGTGAGCTACTTAGACACACACATAACAACTTCCTTTCCATACATGTTTAAAGTTTGGCACAGATATGTTGACGACATCTTCGCTGTTGTCCCTAACAGGTTCATACAAGACTCCTTAGCCTTACTAAACCTACAGAACCAATCAATAAAAAATTCACCATAGAAATAGAAAAAGAAGGCATGCTACCATTTTTAGACCTAAAAATCATCAGAGAACAAAAGAACCTAACCTTTGGCATATACAGGAAGCCAACACACTCTACTAATTACATAAAAAATAAGAGTTTCAATCCAACCACACACAAACATGCAGTACTAAACAGCCTAACACATAGACTGGTATATACCCCCTTAAATAAAAAAGAATACCAGTTAGAATACCAGCATATAGTAGACACAGCAATACATAATGGGTACAACAAAACAACTATTGACAAAAAAATTCAAACGAGAAAATGCACATCAGAAACACAACAAATCTCAGCCAGCAAGATAAAGAGCTAAAGTTCAAGAAATTCACATACCACCCAGGAACTTTTCACAAATTTAAGAAGATTTTCATGAAACATAACATCAGCCTAGCTCCACAGAACAAATTTAACATAGAGAAATTACTTTGTAACAAGTTAAAAGACCCCATTCCACAAGACAAAAAAGCTGGAATCTATAAAATCAATTGTTCAGATTGCAATAAAGTATACATAGGTAAGACAAAAAGAAACCTAGAAACTAGGCTAAAGGAGCACATGAGATGTATTGAATACAAACAAATGGACAAATCTGCAGTTTCACACCATTTTTGGATCACTAATCACAACATCAAACCCAATATTACATTAGTCAAACCAGCCAAATTTGCAGCCGAATTAGATGCATGGGAGAAGATCACCATTCTAAAACACAACACACATCTAATGAATTTTGATTTGCCGCCACCAAATCCTCTCTGGAAGTACATTTCTCCACCACAAGATGCCACCACAGGATCCAGTCCAAAAAACGGAAACACCAACAACACGGGCCAGTCGAATTAACCTTCTGAGGATGGGAACAACGGTTTCCCGAAACATGTTAAGTGAGTAAACTTAAGTGATGTTAGTGTAACAATTCCGACTCACCTTTAAATAAATTCAATACACATCACTGTTTCTAGCTTCTTTTCATTACAATATTTTTGTAGCTAGTTATTACTTTTTCTCTTTTGGGTTTAGTGATTGTTTTTTAACCTTTTTGCTTCTTGAACATTTCTTTTGTTTTGGTGAGAGGCACTAGAAGTTTATTGTTTTTGTTTATTGTTTGTAGTTTACCTCATTTAGCTGGGCAGGCATATTGGGCGGTAAATGAATGAAATGATGCTCAACTAAGCCTGTTGCCACAGAGCTTAAAGTTACCTGACATTCACATTTTCAGGATAAGGGAAAACCCCAAAATCTTATCCCAGTAACTCACCCTAACCAAGATTTCAGCTCAGGACTCTTGACAGGTGTTAATTTTATTGAGAATTTTTGTATGGATATTTACTTTTTCTAGCACTTACATATTGTAAGTAGAGGAGGTATTGCTTTCCACAGAAAAAAATATGAGGTTGAAATTTTATGGAAATACATGTTTTGAGGTCCCTCGAATAAAAGAGGGATTGAAACAAGGTGTAAAAAGGCATGTGTGTATGTGTGCGAGAGAGAAAGAGAATATCAAAAACAAATATTGGAGGAATATCAAATTTGGCATTTAGGTTCAGCATTTTTCAAGAATATATCAAGATCTTCAAGAAAATCCCTACCTCAAACTAACCTTTATCTAGTAGGTATAAGTTTTTAAAACTTACAGTTAATGTCAAAATTTTTTGTGGAATTATGATTTCCAAAATGTTAATTTATATTAGTTTGAATTTTCCATTATTTTAAGTGCCAAGTCACCATTATATTGTTTCTTGTGATGTCATTCAAAAGGTGTGGAATTTCATAGACAACTCACAGCAACCTGGTTTTTACTCTCTTCTTTAAATCTAGTAAATGGAGGGTGTATTACATCCTAAAATTATATGTCAACATTTCACCAGAATTACATGCGTTGTGGTCCTGTGAATCCAAAAAAAGATAGAATAGAACAAATTACATATCTGTGTGTGCTTTAAAGAGCATAACTCAAAAGTAAAATTTTAGCTAAATACCAAAGTTGACATTTTAGTTCACTAAATCCCAAGCATGTGACACAAAGTTTTTCATGGAAATCCTATCCAAAAAACTGAGTTTTATTTATGGACGCTCTTGAACTGCTGCGGTCCTTAGCTTCCCATTCTATATTAAAGACCAGTAAATTTGCTCAGAGGCCTCTTTATCAGGCTTGAGGATCTATGACATGGGACCATTGCTTTACTTCCCTTCCGAAGGAAGCCATGCTAAGGTTTTTTATGCCCAAAAAAAATCCATTGTCCTCCGCCAGGTTTGAACCCGCGACCTTGGGGAAAAAAATCCTATCCCTCTCAAACTACCTTTCACATGGAAAATGCTTTGAAATGGCTCCAATCATTTGGCATCTACAAGGCAAATAAAATGTATATCTTGAATTTTCTGGGAATAGTCTGTGAAGGAAATATGTATAGTTTTGTATAGCATAAGAATCCTTAGTATGGCTTCCTTTGTAAGGAAAGTAAAGCCGGTGGTCCAGTGTTGTAGATTTATGGCATGTAAAAGAACTTCAAGCCTGATAAAGAGGCTTCTGAGCAAAATTTCCGGTCTTTCACACCCAATATGGAATAGGAAACTAGAAAGCATAGTAGTTAAAGAGCATCCGTAAATAAAACTCAATTTAATTTTTTAAATTCCTTTGTCTTTACATGACCGTGAGACAAAAGGCGTAACAACTTACCCGTAAAAAAAAGGTTTAAGTATTTAAACATCTAAACCAATAACAAGACATCTTGAATTGTTTAACATCACAAAAATATTCAACACAAATTATGTGCTTTAATGAGATCTACATATTTCATATAGTAAGATTTTTTCTATCTCGTAATGTTTATCAATTATGCAAAAGCTATTTGAAATGAAGAGGACTTCACAGGCTATTTGCAAAACATTCAAGATGCCATTTTATTTGTTGTGCTAATATCTTACACATATGGTATTTTAATGAAAATCGTTATAGCCATTTTTTAAGAAAAAGAGTAAGCATTTTCCTATATAAGGGATGGTTTATGATTGGGGGATTTTCCTGATGATCTTTGTGTCACATCCTTGGAAGAAACTGAACTTATATACAAAGTTTGGTGTTCTACTAAGTTTTTGTTTTTGTCTTATACTTATCATGTTTAAGTGATTTCTTGTTTAATTCAGGGAGTCTCCAAACATTTATTTTGGGTGAAATCTTACTGTCAAATTTTTTGATGGCTTCCAATACTTCCTATAAGTAAGATGTAGAGAAACTAAAAAGCATAACATTTTTTAAAATTCCAATCAGTAAAAAGAGGTACCTTGTAAATGGCAAGTGCTGAAAAAAACCAAAAAATTTTTGATGTGTTGTACTTTCTTGACATTCTCTACAAATTGTTCTTTGAAAGCCTTATTCTATCCAATTTTTTTTAAATCCAGATAAACATTCAATTCACATGTACACATTTTGTTATATATGGTATGTAAAGAGATAATCACATTTTTATAGTGTATTGCTATGCCATTGCTTTCAGATTTCATTCTCATTAGAAAAAAGGCAAATATCTACTCCCCATTTAAGAAAAGGAATAGTACTTGAAAATTCAAACCAATAACAAGGAATATCTGGAAAATAGTTAACTTTACAAGAAGAAGTTCATATATCAAATTGTGTACTTGTGTTGTTTTACAAAAGAAGACTAAAACTATCCAATGTATGGCAACTTGAGGTGGGGATTATCATCAAAATCTTCTTGTAGTATCCTTGGAAAATGCAGAACTTAAATACTAATACGTATGCAAAATGCATTTTTTGGATTCAATGAGCCTTAGTTGGATGGAACGCCATACTTGCTCTATTTACTATAGGTATGGTAGGGAAAGCATTAAACTTTAAGAGTAGTTTCTAGAAGCCATATAAAGGTAAATTATAGTGGGTAGGGAAATCATATGAATATAACTGGAATTTTTAAATATTAACTATCACTGCATCCCTCTTGTAGCTATCACAAAGTATGTAAAGCAATCTATCTCTATAGATGGTTTTATCTCGATTACCATGAAGTAGATCATCATAATTTTATATTTATTGTTACATAAGGCAGTTTTTGAATGTATGGTTTTAGAAGATACATGAGATGAACCTGTGTGTGAAGAGAGGGTAGTGTGCGGTGGGGCAGTAACAGATATAACTACATATACAGTAGTTCTGTCTCATGACTTACAGTTATTGAGTGTAGTGTATTAGAGGATGTGTGGGATGAGCCAATGTCTGCATAGAGGGTAGTATGGGGTAGGGCAATAACAGACAACTGTATACAATAGTTTTGTTTCATGACAGTACAGTTATTTAGTGTATGGTACTGGAAAACATGTAAAATGAGCCAATAACTTTGGTGAGGGCTGTGGGGCTAAGATAGGAGCAGACATACCACAATGCTAGCCTCTAGTTTCTGAAGTTGTGAGTTCAAACCCAGCGAAGGGCAATTTATTTTATCAGGCTTAAAAATCCTTAGCATGGCTTCCTTTGGAAGGGAAGTAAAGCCAGTGGTCCCATGTCTATTTACAGCATGTAAAAGAACCTCAAGCCGGATAAACAGGCCTCTTAGCCAAATTACCAATCTTACACGTCCAATATAGAATGAGACACTAAGGACTACAGCAGTTAAAGAGCGTCCATAAATAAAACTTAATTCACACACACCACAATTATATACAGTGGTCTTGTCTCATCATAGACTCTGCTTGCCATTGTTCTACTATTCATGATATGTTTGTTTCTCCACAGACTTAGTACTATCAGATGCAGCAACAATTCTAAAATGGATACCAAAATAGAAATAAAAGAAAAGGATCCTCTCTCAGATGATGTAGCCAAGAATGTTACAATGATAAACCGTGATGCTGTACTTCTGGACAGCAATTCTGACATGTCAATCAAAACAGAAATTAAATCAGAGACTCCTTTTCCAGACTTTTATTCAGAGAAGGAGAGAGAATATTTTACCAAACATTTCTTAAAGCAGATTGAGTTTGAAGGCGTTACATACAGCAACAATTGCAAGATAGATACCAAAGTAGAAATTGGTTCACAGAGCGAGAGGAAATTTTTTCCAGAAGATACCGTAATGAAGGTTAAGAAACACAATAGTGATCATGAAATGGATAACAAAGTAGAAATTAAAGAAGAACCTTGGTGGCTGGAAACTAAAACTACATCTGTTTGTGATTACAATAAGGTAAGTGTTTTATACGCGTACCAGTTTCTTGATTATACACGATAAAATATTTTAATTACGTAATACAAAATTGACAATTATAAAATATACTTTGTGAAAGTGTAAGTAGATAGTTTATTTAAAGGGTTGAAAGTAACCATGGTGATAGTTCTTGAAAATTTATACAATAGTTGAGAAAAGTTTTCTTGAAGTCATAACAAAAATGCTCTGTGTTATTGTGGCACTTGACGATCAACTACACATTCCTCTAATTTGAAAAAAAAAATATAAAAAAAAGAAATTAGATAGATAGATTTATTGTACAATTTGTTCTACATGTTTACAATACATACAATGTATATTCATTTATACCCCTACATCTGTTGTACAATTTTGTCTGGTGCCTGTTTCTTTGTTGGGCCACTCAGATTGCTTGGCTCCCTGGCCTTTTTGCATACTGAGCGTCCCGTACTTCTCTTACTTTTCTATACCATTTTCTTCCCTTTACCTTCTTTATTATTCTCTCAAGTTCTTGGTTTTATTTTTTAGAGCCTTTTATTGAGTCAATCATCTTTATGGTTTTTACCCCAATTCCCCATTTTTCACACTTTCTTGAATTTCATTTATCGCTTTTGTAGCCCTATCAACGATATGGTGCCTACCATAAAATCGTCTGCATATATAGAACCTGAACCTGGAATCTCCTTATCTCCTATTACTGGATAATGGTAATTTCTTATTTTTACTCCTAATATCATCTATGAATAGATTACTAATATGAGCTCAATTTACATCCCTGCCTAACTCTTTATTTTATTTTGTATCAATTTACTTCCTTTCCCTATTTGTTTTTTGTTTTACCCTGATACGTAAATTTCTCCATTGTTTTTCTGAGTCTAGTACGCCTGGATACTGGGTCGACACTTTCCTCCCCTTGTAGCGTTACCCTCCCTTCTCTCAAATCTATTATTTTATATCCTCCTTGCAGTTTCTTCCGCTTCACTGACCGTTCTCACTCTTATTATTTCCCCACTTCTCACTCGTGCCCCTCCCTCCTCCGCATACGTATTTCTTGCTGCACTGTTTATCAACTGTTCACTTGGCTTCTCCCCGCTTCTTCTTTGCATTTCTTCTCGCCCCTCCATAGCTGCTGCTTCTTCCTCCCTATATTCTTCTGTCAGCTTCTCCTTCTTTGCATCTCTTCCCGCCCCGCCTCTGCTACCAATGTTATCTCCTCTTCTCCTTCCATGGCTGTTGGATCTTCCTCTCTAATTTCTTCTTTTCTCCTTTCATGGTTGTTTGAAAGAAATTAAATCAATGCAAAGTGAAATCCAAGAGAAATTCAGTCATTGGAAGAATACAGATAACCCCATTATAAACCTCAGAGTTTCTCATTCTGATTTTTAAAATATTTTGATGAAATGTCTTACAGGTGTCCTGCAGGAAAAATAAAATTTAATGGTGAAGGAATTATCAAAATAGTTTTCTTTATGATACTCAGGGTATATTATTATGTATGGGTACTTAGGAAAAGAATGAGTGTCAGTTTTACATTTTGGTTATCCCAACCTTTTTGCTATATATGGAAAAGAACATTCTATGATACTCAGATACACTGGACTGTGGACAAAACTAGTTCTGAAAACCCATTTGAATTTATTGTTTTTGATGAAGCTATCGTTATTATGAAAACCAATTGTCATTTGCTGTTTTGGTGAAATAATTACTATTATTTAAGTTACTATTATAAAGGGAGATATATATGTATGTGTGTGTTTGTAGGGTTATGTCATAATGCTTAACGGATCAGCATCTCCAAAGGTTACAAAAAAAAATGTTTCTAAGAAAATCTCCCTCCCCAAGCTACTCTTTTTGTGTAACATTTTTGTTATCTCTTACTTTTAAAAAATGGCTCTAGCTGTGTTGATTCTATTACACTGAATTTTTTTCAGTCTGATTTACCTTCCCAACGTGTCTGTTTATGTAGTTTGTTTTTTAACACTATGTACTTAAACTTCACCTTCAGATTGCTATGCTTTTGTACCTCCTTAAATCACTGAGAGGGGTCCAAGTGGACCCCAGCAGAAAACTCCAATGAATGCAATGTAATTATCTTGTGTTCTACTTAGAACAAATAAAATCATTTTAAAACAACAATTCCAATGTCTCAACTTTTTTTTTATCAATATTGTACTTCAAAATTAGCATTGTCAAACAAATAACCAAATTACAAATTAAAATAATATTTTTATTTTCCAGCACTATTGCATTAGATGTTTACATGAAATAATTTGTTTTATTTTTCACTTTATTTTATTTTATGTTTTATTTTTTGCTGGGATATTCACAACCATGTGAATACTGTATTTTAACATTTTTATAATGTACTACCAATACTGTTTCAGTTTTTTATATGGAGTTATACAATTCATGTTCACTAAGTGTAACATTCAAAACACACTACTATCTGCATTTTCTTGCAGTGGATATCGCAAATGAATTTCTTGCAACACTCACTTTTTTTCTGGTTTTTCATCATTTTTTATTGAACATGACTGATGTCTGCCTTTTAAAAGTTTCACCTTTACATTTCGACATGACTACATTTTACAATTCACAATAGGAGAGTACTGAACTGTTTCCACACAATTTCAAACCAACAATGCATGCTAGAATAACTGAAAAAACACAAGGCAGCCAACATAAAATTCTCAAGGTGCAGAAAATTTTATGAGACATGAACTGCTATGAGGAGTTCAAGTGGATCCCAAGTTGTATTTTATTTTTTTACAATAGTATTCATTGAACATTTTACGGAACTATTTTATGGTAATAAAGCTGATTAAATTTGTAATACATTACAAATATTTAAAAATTCTAAATTACACATTTCTCTCATAAAAACTAAAAAGTTTTAACACTGGGTTCCAGCTGGACCCTGCCTAGCATTTTGAAGGTTAAATTTATGAGGGTGTGTCTATGGGCAATCCCCTCTCACATTTTTGCCAGATTTATTCATGAGCTCATTCAAAATGCACACAAAAAATAGCATTTCTATGGATCTTCTAGTTTTGGTACAACTACGTTGACAGCATCTTTGCAGTAACCCAAACAGACATTTAAAGGAAGCCATAAAACTACTCAGCCCAATAAAAACCATAAAAGAATAATAATGAACTTTAGTAAGCATAAGAAAAAGGCTCATCACAACATGCCGAATTAAACATGCAAAAACAATTAGGACTGTAAAATGTACAGAAACAGCGACTTACTTACCTGTCCAGCTTTGCCAGTTTTCTAGAGACACCATAATGTACAACTGTAACACCAGCTGTGGTGCAGACTCCATAAACGATTCAAACAAATGTAACATGCATATGTCACTTTGTTGCTGATAAAGGCGTTGAAAATCTGACATATCTCCAGAAGATCTTGCTTCCAGGCCAGTTTTTAACACCAATATGTACCTACAGAAAACATGAGCTTTAACAGATAGAACATGCCAGAAGGGACATGTTTATGCACCATAAAGTGAGGCAGTGGTGGTGGCAAGCTTTAAAAACATCAAACTATGAGCAATATTCAGCTCATCATCTGCATACTGTGGTAATCAACAAATAATTGAAAATCACAGATTATTGCTGAAAAGGAGCTTAAAATTCAAACAATTGGATACATAAAAGCGTACCTGTGAAGCAGTCCTACTAAGAGAACATGTGCTATCCAGTGATATTTATTGACTGTCTCATCTTCAATATGCCATCGCATACTAAACATCTGGACAATTACTGCAGGAAGAGCAATTAAAAGGAAAGTGCTTAGAGCCCAGTACGTATGGGCGTGTTTGAAATATTCCACCACAAGGAAGATATCTGGAAAAACAAAAAAAAGATAAATTATTCTCTCATTCAAACACATTTTTTCTACAAAAGATTAAAAAGGAGAAAAGAAAAGAAAGAAAAGAAAGGTTGGTGAAATTGTACACTAGAGTGCAAAATGGAAAAATATAGGTAGAATAAAAGGAAAAGGTGAATTCCCCCAGAGTCCATTAACAGAGTACGACAATCTTACGTAAGCAAGTGATAGCACTTTGAGCGACTATCGCACACTATAGCATTTGGAGAGGGGATGGATGACAACTAAGAATCGGTTTCATTTGCCAACTTAATAAGAAAACTTGTTAGTCACTAGAAGAAAAACGTTAGAAATAGCTAAATGTGAACATGCTATTCTCCTTTGAAATTAAATTTATTATGCCCATGCCATTTTATTTATGTATATTATTTACTAAGTGAGTACATTTTATTTTATTAATAACCTCAAAATTACATTATTGTACACATGTTGATTTAAAATAAAGAGAGTTGAGGGTTGTTAACAACCCTCAACTCTCTTTATTTTAAATTATGACACATCACTGTTACTAGCTTCTAAATCTTCAAAATTAGTCAACATGTTGATTTGTTTTAACATAGTACTGTGATCATAAAGTATTCTAACAATGTATAAGTCATATACAGTGATAAAATGCATAGCCTACATAATCTCTGGAAATTACACATAGTATCATTGACATCACAATGATGTATCAATTAATATTCATATTCGATTGGGCATGAAACACCAGTAATTTAGCTCAGAGGCCTCTTTATCTGGCTTGGGGTTCTTTTATGTGCCGTAAATCTACTACACGGGACCACCAGCTTTTACTTCCCTCCCGAAGGAAGCCATGCTAAAGATTTTTATGCCCAAAAAAATCCATCACCCTCCACCGGGTTTGAACCCGTGACCTCAGGAGCTAGAGGTTAGCATGGTAACCACTATACCACAGAAGACAACATGATTGGACGTTGATAGATAATTGGGAGTCGGAAGCCAATGACCAGCCAATCATAGCTTGGCTCCCTTCCTGATACTTCTGGTAGCATACCCATGCAAGACACAAGCTTCTTACATGTCAACATGCAGTTGTGTGTCTCTAAGAATTGCAATAATTTCTCAGATACGAGGGTAATCCCAAAAGTAAGGTCTCCAAAGCGCTGGGATCGCAGGGAAACTTTGTGTGGATCTTGGCCATACTGCTTTTTTCCTTCCTCCCTCCACTCTCTTCAGAAACCACCGCACATCCCTTAGCGCCCTCAGTCTTGGCTTGGCAGCCAGTTATAATGAAGCTCCCGTTAGCCACTACCACCAGGTGCGAAGTTTGCGCAGTTATTCGCTTTTTGAGTTCAAAAGGGGTTAAACCTGTTGAAATTCATCGACAGTTGATGGAAGTGTATGGAGAGTCTTGTATGGATGTCAAAAATGTCCGCAAGTGGTGTAGAGAATTTGCAAATGGTCGCACGGAAATTCATGACGAGGAAAGAAGCGGGAGACCGTCCATTTCTGACGAAACAATCGCAAAGGTTGAACAAATCGTGCTTCAAGATCGGCGGATCACTCTCGATGAGCTCTGCATTGTTCCTGAGATTTCTCAAAGCACTATTCATCGGACTTTGATTGAAGAGTTGAAATTTCAGAAGGTGTGCGCAAGATGGGTCCCAAGAATGCTGACAGAAGATCACAAAAGGCAACGCGCTGAAACTTCCCGCCAATTTCTTCAACGCTATGCAGATGAAAAGGACAACCTTGTGGATTCAATAGTCACAGGTGATGAAACCTGGGCTTTCCACTTCACACCTGATACCAAACAATAATCATTTGAGAGGTCCTGGGTTCAAACCTCCGGTGCTCAACAACCTGACCAAAGGTGTTCCTCGGTCGCTAGGCAATGCTGGGTTAGATAGTTTGATCCGTGAATTTTCACAGCATCCCTTTCATCACTATATTTCATTTCCTTCTTCTCCACCACCATACCACACACTGAGCTGATCACTGATCCTGGATATGCTATGATGCAGAGTTTGCTTGCTCCTCAGCAGACTACTGACTTTGGCTTGTAGCTGCTACAAAGAGGAGGGTAATCCATTAAAGAAGAAGAATTCTGTGAATGAGTACCATGTTCACTTATACTGCTCTGTGAATGATTATTTCAATAGCTTCCACCAGTACCAATAGTAACACATGCTGCCTGCAAATATTATCATGTTCATTTACACTACTCTGTCAATGTTTATTTCAATAGTTTCCAATAGTAACACATGCTGCCTGCAAATATTATCATGTTCACTTACACTACGCTGTCAATGTGTATTTCAATAGTTTCCAATAGTAACACATGCTGCCTGCAAATATTATCATGTTCACTTACATTACTCTGTCAATGTTTATTTCAATAGCTTCCAATAGTAACACATGCTGCCTGCAAATATTATCATGTTCACTTACAATACTCTGTCAATGTTTATTTCAATAGTTTCCAATAGTAACATATGCTGCCTGCAAATATTATCATGTTCACTTACAATACTCTGTCAATGTTTATTTCAATAGCTTCCAATAGTAACACATGCTGCCTGCAAATATTATCATGTTCACTTACAATACTCTGTCAATGTTTATTTCAATAGCTTGTCAATGTTTATTTCAATAGTTTCCAATAGTAACACATGCTGCCTGCAAATATTATCATGTTCACTTACAATACTCTGTCAATGTTTATTTCAATAGCTTGTCAATGTTTATTTCAATAGTTTCCAATAGTAACACATGCTGCCTGCAAATATTATCATGTTCACTTACACTACACTGTCAATGTTTATTTCAATAGTTTCCAATAGTAACACATGCTGCCTGCAAATATTATCATGTTCACTTACACTACTCTGTCAATGTTTATTTCAATAGTTTCCAATAGTAACACATGCTGCCTGCAAATATTATCATGTTCACTTACACTACTCTGTCAATGTTTATTTCAATAGTTTCCAATAGTAACACATGCTGCCTGCAAATATTATCATGTTCACTTACACTACTCTGTCAATGTTTATTTCAATAGTTTCCAATAGTAACACATGCTGCCTGCAAATATTATCATGTTCACTTACACTACTCTGTCAATGTTTATTTCAATAGCTTGTCAATGTTTATTTCAATAGTTTCCAATAGTAACACATGCTGCCTGCAAATATTATCATGTTCACTTACAATACTCTGTCAATGTTTATTTCAATAGCTTGTCAATGTTTATTTCAATAGTTTCCAATAGTAACACATGCTGCCTGCAAATATTATCATGTTCACTTACACTACTCTGTCAATGTTTATTTCAATAGTTTCCAATAGTAACACATGCTGCCTGCAAATATTATCATGTTCACTTACACTACTCTGTCAATGTTTATTTCAATAGCTTGTCAATGTTTATTTCAATAGTTTCCAATAGTAACACATGCTGCCTGCAAATATTATCATGTTCACTTACACTACTCTGTCAATGTTTATTTCAATAGCTTCCAATAGTAACACATGCTGCAAAGATTATCTGTCTGATAACCACATCGATGCGGACTACTGTAACAGCCTGCTTTAAGAGATTTTGATTGGACTTCCTCCTTTGCATTTTTTTGTGAAAGAGGTCACAAGGGTGAGAGCGTGCCATCTTTGGACATTAGGGCAGTGGTGCTTTAAGCTACCCTTTAAGGGACACTCCCATGTTTAACCAGGCTCTCAGGAGATGTCTTGTTGGGAGGAGATCTGATGAGGACTGGGTATAATTTAAGTCCACTTTTTACAGTGGTGATACCATCCAGGGAGAATTGGGGCCCAGATAAAGGGTTTTCCCTGAAAGTTGGAGCATAACGGGTTCACTGATGGCTCCCATTTTGGGGATAGGATGGAGGCTGGGGCCCTAGAGCTAGGCTTACCATTCCCCTGGGAAGGTATGTCACTGTTCTTCAGGCTGAGATATATGCAATCTTAGCCTGTGTAGTGCATATTTTAAATCTGGCAGGCAAATGGATGGAAATGAGCATCTGCTCAGATAGCCAGGCCCTTAAAGTGGTTAAAACCACTTCCAAATTGGCAATGCAATGCCAAAGGACGTTGGACATACTCTGCACCAGCTGCCCAGTCACCTTTTCTCTGGGTCCCTGGACATACAGGTATTAGGAGTAATGAGATGGCACACATGCTTGCAAACAGGAGTTCGGGGCTTAATTTCATAAGACCCAACCCTTTTGTGGCATGTTCCCCAGAAGAGTCAAGTATGAGATAATTCAATTAACTTGTAGGGCTCATCTTGAGTAATGGAATAAACAAACTACCATCAGTGAAGCTCATAAATTAATTTCTGGTCCAGGCACTAAGCAGAGTGAGATTCTTTAAAACATAACTAGATCTAAGCTCAGAGAGGTTATTGACCATCTTACGGCCCACAATGCTCTGCAAGGATATTTACACATAATGGGACTTATACAAAACCCTTTATGCAGGAAATGTGAGAGAGAATATGAAACCTACCTGGATATACTATGTGGGCGTGAAGACTTTACCATACATAGATATGTATCCTTAGGCTCCTTTTTCTTGGAACCTGAGGATATGCGAAGGGCAAATATCAAAGAAAGACATGGTCTGTTTTATTGGGACCATCGCTTTTGATTAAATGCCCAAGCTAAGAGGCCAAAGGCACACTAGCTCAGAACAATGCTGAACTGCTTCTGCCACAGTTCAGAGAAGACCAAGGCAGGGAATTTCCACCTTTGGTAATATCATAGTTGGACCACCGAAAATAGAAGCCCACTGGAGCAGAAGGCCGAGACATCTGCCCCAACAAGATTCAACTTAGATAATTGGAATCTGAAAAGGTATACACCCCATTGACTGAATCTGTACAGCAAGTTCGCACATGACATCACTGGAAGAGGGCAGAGTTTTAGCAGCAAAGATTAATAGCACTTATTTCCATCAGTTCTCCTCGACAAATTGAAGACATGCAACACCATCATGCCAATCTACTATTCCTAGAACCTGCACACATTACACCAGCCATTCAGGTCCTGCAGATGTTTGTTAGTCTGAGAATTTTAATTTCAACATATGAATATATTCTCTCACTCATGACGTTTTATACCAAAAGTCCAGATGAATTGGTAAGCAATTTACAAGCGCACAAATTCAATACCAGACAAAAACGATGTATATACAGACTTAACTTGCTATGAAAAGAGAATTACTATTAGTGTATCAAAATATTCAATACCATATCAGACATATTCAATGCTATAGGCTACTGTGAGACACCAAAAAGAAATTAACTACTCTTTAAAAATATCTGTTTATTGTACAGGAATTTTTTAACAACTGTGATGGTGAATAGAAGTGTAACTTCAGAATCTTATATCTGTTTAATATATATGTATATGCTCATGTAAAGCTGAATTATATATTTCAAATGAACCTGCATGATCTATATTGTTATGAAAGAACAATTTATAAGCTAGTTATTCACTATTTTGCACTGAATGATCTACAATTATGGTGATGGATGAACATTTTATCCTGCATAGTATTTCTGATTTGAAGGTTCAGTGATGGTTCTAGTGCAAGGGGGGGGGGGCAAAAGTAGTAATATGATTGGTGAAGGTTGTTTGCTGCATGACATGTTCAATACCTTACACCTCTGCTCGTTGTCGGATTTCATGAACAAAATAAACAATACTGTTAATAGTATATTTCAAGACAATAATACAAGTTTTTGTTTTAAAACTTAAAGCAAATAGGTAAGCTACCGAAATTGGTAAACCCGAAAAAAATGGCCAACTTTATAAAATAGGCTTTCTATTTCCTGAAAGTTATCCCTCTCAGCTAGGGTGCCCATTTGGGGAGAAGATTCAATACTTGCGTCCGCTGTCGGGAGAATGCAAGGCATAACCCAATGTTGTGAGCCCTAAGCTACAAAACGTAGCGGAAAGATGTTTTTTAGAAGCAGAGGAGTGGAGCAGTCGCGGCCAAAGGGTAATGAACCTTAGCCCCAACTTGAAATCAGATATCCTAAAATTTAGATACGTTCTTTGAATGTACATGCAACCTGAAAATGGTAAATGTCAAACGACACTAGAGAACATTTAAATAAAATATACACATATTTACGTCTAGAAAGTAAGTACATATTTAAAAATGCTACGCATATCCGATTGGCAATAATTGGTGTAAACAGTCATGTTAATTTTCATAACTTTTTTAACACTTGGTGCCGGTTTCAATGACAAAGAGCAGCTGTTAACTGACAATGTCTCATTCGGCTTTAAAATGTTTGAACTTCAGTGAAACATACCTGTACTCAGATCCACAACAAACGTTACCATTGACATAACCAAAAGACAAATATCAAATATATTAAAGGACATTTTCGATTTATAAGGTTTCTGCATATTAACTTCAAAATTTGAAGAGCAACACATCCCTGATTTTGACTTCACCGCCGCCATATTTTGCTCTTGCACTCTGATGGTAAAAATAAAAACTAAATTCAGGGCCTTCTAAATTCGTCAGATGAAGGCAGAGAGCCAACATGATGTATTTTACATACTAACTAAATAATAGTTTGATTCCATATTTTGAATGTAAAAACACAAAAGGAATGCTATATCTATATATCATTCTTGAATATATAACTACAAATGCCCTTTTTACCTGATACAAACACAAGTAATTGCAAAGCTATAACCAAGGAGGTTGACATCACTGCATGCAAGTATGTAGCATGTGAAACTCGGAACGCGTTGGAACATGTCAAATCATCAACAAATCAAAGGCGGGAATAACTTGAATTTACGTGATGATTATGAAGTGTAAATAAAATAGGGCATGTATATCCTGTATAAGTAGAGCAGGCTAAATTATACAACACCGTTTTCCGCTCATCAGGTATTTTCTTGGATACATTCAGTTACAACTGTGTAATGTCTTTGATGACTATATTAATGTGGGTGGGTACATACAGAGGCTAGCCCATACAGAACTGCATGTTGTTTACTGTTTTTGTAAAGTGCACATATGAAATAAAACCCGGGCCATTGTTTTTCTGTCCTGAAAAATTCTATGCTGCTCTGAAATTATTGGTTATTGACAAAAGAAAAGTATGAAATGTAATATAAATTGTGTATTGCTCATTCTGTAAATTTATAGCATTTAGTAATGATTTTTACTCTCAGCACTACCAATCTCCTGACTATTGCATCAGGTGGTTCATGTATGTACTTTAAAATGATGCGAAGCGTTTTCAAAAATGAATAAGCAAAACTTTTTGAAAATACTGAAAAACAAAATGATTTGGCCATAAAGAGAACAAGGAAATTGGGGTGTACCAAAATGAGAGCACTTTCATGGTGCATAGTTTTAAACTTAAAGTTAAGTTGTATATGCAGGAAAATGTGAATAGAGGTTGTTAGTGCTCACTCATGATGTTTTGTATTTTAAAAACTCCAGATGACTTTATAAGCAATTTACAAATACACAGTTTCAATACCTGACAAAAGGGATATTTACGAAACCAACAACAAACTTAACTTTCTGTAAATGTATTAACATAGACTCTTTAAGACTACAGTCAGACACCAAGAAGAAATTGTTACTTTTAAAATATATGTAAAAAGGCCAGTATGTTACTCTGTACAGGAATTCTTTAATAACTGTGATGGTAACTTCTACTAAATAGAAGTTCAGAACCTTGTATCTAGTTAAAATATGTGTGCTTACGTTAAGCTGAATTATACACTCAATGTACCTGCATGAGCTGCATTGTATAAGCAACATTATGCACTGCATTCTATAATTATGGTGGTCAATGAAAATTTGTCTTGCATGGTGTTTATAACTCATGTGTTATTTTCTGATTTGAATGATTGGTATTAGTGTAAGCAAGGAGGAGAGGGAAAAAAATAATGGCAAATCTCCTCTTAGAGTATCCCTGTTGAAAATGCTTATAAAATCAAAAGGAAAGCCAATAAATTACCTTAGGAGTGAGTTTAGAACAGGATGTGATCTCTTCTATATCTGCTGCTTTTAGGTGTTTTACTTATATAGGCAAATTGCGTCAGGAACACAACAAACGTAGCCATTTTTCTGATAAATCACATGCAATGTGGGTACTGCCAACCTAAAATGTGATGTGCTGTTGTTACCACTATTTCTTCTTCTTCTTCTTCTTCTTCTTCTTCTTCTTCTTCTTCTTCTTCTTCTTCTTCTTCTTCTTCTTCTTCTTCTTCTTCTTCTTCTCCTCCTCCTCCTTCTTCTTCTTCTTCTTCTTCTTCTTCTTCGTTTCCGCTGAAAAAATGCAACGCGTTCATAGTAAGAAAGACTATCCACCAAAATTGTAATTTTTGTATTCTTTTTGTGAAAGTTTGTTATATTAATATGTTATTTCCATTAAATAAAGAAGTTCCTTTACTGCAACAGTGGTAGATAGTTAACACAAGCTTACATTTAAAAAAAACCTAACCTAAGGCTAACCTTCCATGAATTCAAAAACGTAAGCTTATATAAAAAAAAAAAATTAAACCTAACCTAACATCCCGTGAATCAGAAACCTAAGCTTAGGAAGCAAGCGTGCTTTGATGTAACCACTGGTAACTAATTAAAACATGGTTATATATATATATATATATATATATATATAAAATAAACCTAACCTAACCTTACGTGAATCGGAAACCTAAGCTTAGGAACACATGCGAGCAAAGCAGGCATGCTTTGATGTAACCACTGGTAACAACTTAAAACAAGGTTTTTTATATATATAAAAGTAAATCAAAAACCTAAGCTTATATAAAAAAAAATTAACCTAAACCTAACCTTCCGTGAATTCATAAACCTAAGGTTGTATAAGATCCCTCGGCTATGCCCTGTGGTCGTTTCCACAGTCACGGTGTTTTGGTGGCATTAATTTTCGCTTTGGCGGCATTAATTTTTCATATGTTGGCAGCATAAGCGTATGACATACAGTGACATCTGTTGAGCTAGTGCATGACATAGTGTGACATCTATTGGACGTATAACACATCATATTCATCGCCATGGGGGATACTCTAAGAGGAGATTGCCCAAAATAATTATCATTGCTGAAGGTTGATTACATATAAAATGTTTAATATCACAGAGCTCTGCTCAGTGTGGAATCTCGTGAACAATACAACAAACAAGTCTTGAGAAAAAGTTGATAGAGGGAACAAACATACACAAAACGATTTGTTGCAAATGAATATCATTATAAAATGGAAAACAAAAACAGTTAAATTCCATAGGCAGTGAAATGTGGTAGAGGTTATTAGTGCCCCAAGTCTTGACATAAAGTTGATAAAGAGAATGAAGATCGATAATATTCCATATGTGTGTAGGGACCATGCTCATCCCACTTGTACATATATCCCACGTGACATGGGAGTGTTGCTTCTGCTGTTAACATTGGTCCTAAGCCTCAAGGCGTAGCCCAACATTGAGAGTCCTAAGCTGCAAAGCGTAATCGAGAGATATTTGTTTTTAAGTAGAGGAAAGGAGCAGTTGCGGTCAAACGGAGCAATGACAGGGCGTAGCTGTAGGATCTGTGCAACTAAACCCGAATGATCCAGGATAGTATATATTCTTATCTTTCACGACAATCCATTAGCCACATGTCTTTCTTATGTTGGCAACAACTCCAGACAAAATGTCTACCATTGCCACTATAGAAGGACAGTTACAGCTCCTACCCCCATACTGAATATTATCCACAAGGATAAATGGAATGCAAATCAATCTCATTGTGAAAATGGAAAACAAAGATACTTTATTTCATAGGCAGCGAAATGTAGATAGTGGTCATTAATGCCCCGAGTCTTGACATAAAGTTGATAAAGGGAACAAAGATAAAATTATTTGGTACAAATCAATATCATTGTGAAAATGGAAAATAAAAGCCATTAGATTTTGCTCTGGTTTATCATTTTTTTTTTTTTTTTTTTTTTTTTTTGGTATGTGGGCTGTTTAACTATTGTGGCACTTATGATCCAAATAAAAAAGTAAAATGATTCATATTAAATGGACAAGCTGCTTACGAACTGTGAAGAAACAACAATACAATTTTTATCTGAAGTAAAAATTGTTCAAATAAGAAGAAAGCAAAGGACCGGTGCTGACTAATTCCTAAGGTGTACCTTTTTCACTGCTAAACTGATAAAATAACTTTTATTGCTCATTTTGTTCTATATACATATTTATTTATGGTTTTTGTCCATTGTTTACAGAGAGTAATAAAATGCTAATCTAACCATGGATGTCAACAATGAAGATGCAGTTCTGGAGCATCAAGCATTAATTTGTATGGCTAATGATGTTTTTGGAGTGATGTTGTGGAGCCATTCAGTAACTCACCAGAGTATTGGTAAAGCAGTTAATTATAAACACATATTTACATGAAACATAATTCTTGTTAAGATTAAAGATAAAAATGAGAGAATTCTAGCATACATAATATAATAAAAACTGGGTTTACAGTGAACATCTCACCTATTTGGATTGGGTGCAGTGAATAAACATTAGTAAATACTTGCAAGAACTTGTTTGTCAAGTAAATACTTGCCAATTTTCCGGTTTACTTTAGAGTATTTACTTGGCCTGGTTTAATTCTGTAATGTGCAAGTATTTACTTCTAGTATTAGAGCACTGTTTTGGAAGGAGCTCGCACCTGCACTTTTAAAAGTTAAGATTGTGGCGGTAAAGCAATGAAGGACCAATTGTTGAGCACAAAAGAATTAGCCAGAACAATTGATGTAGTCTTCACCATACTCTCTTGTTTCTCTATCTCTATGTGGGTGCAGTCCAATATGCCAATCAATTTGAAACTTATTCGACCATTTTCTTCTTGCTGTGTTCATTTCCTCTAAAGTATTTGGGGAAACTGACCATTCATTTGCTATTTGTGCAGTTCTTTCAGATACACTTAATACTGGTTTACAAATTGTAGTGTAATCATTCCGAAATCATTGGTCATTCCATTTTGATAATTGAGGTCGCTTAGGTAGCATAGGAACACTTATATATATTTTTTTTTTTTTTACTGGGTGTGATTGCCCCTCCACATGTTTCTCCATGCTGGGAAAAAAAAATAGTTAAATAATCAACACTTTCATCTTCAAATCTAAGCAATGTTTTAAATCTTTTAGGGCTTAAACCTCTCCTTTCTCTATAGGACTTTGACTTGCAAAAATGCATTTGAGCTTCCATTTTAACAGAAACTGCAACCGAGGTACATGTGTTCAGTTGACAAGGTTGCCTCTGACCAACGTTGCAAATGGTCAAGTATTTACAATGTTTTATGTTTTATTCAACATGTTTTTAAAGTATATTTGCGAGATTTTCTGGTTTACTTGCCTCATAAGTATGTACTTCTTTTATTCACTTCACCCATTATGTTTTGTCAGCACAAGCATGTAAAAACTTATGTCTAATTAGTGTCTACATGACATTTACAGGAAATAGGTAAGAGGGTCACTACAAAAGTTTTGAGGTGTGGAAAATGAGAAAGTTGAGTCACTTAAATGAATTGCATTATGGGGTAGCAACGTTCTTTATGTGTAAACTGGCGTACAGGATAGTGGTCCTCACATTGCACAGTTAACTGTTAGGCAACCAATTGCCAGAATTGAAATGGAAATAAATAGTGCTAGCTGTGGTTTTGAAAGTGGTCATCGCGCTTTGCTGGACGAGGGAAAGTTTCATAGGTTTCACTTTCAGGAAGTTGACAAGTATGTGTGAAAATTTAAGACAGTTTGGATAATATTTGCTATAAAAGGTACTGGCAAAACTGCAGAAAGATTAAGATTTTAGGAATTAGCATTCACGTGGCCCATTAATTAAAGAATACCAAGGTTACCAAATCTAAAATAAAAATCTCAAAAGATCAGATTTTTTAACTCCCCTTAAGCAATTATCCTCAAAGTGCAAGTGCTGTGAATATCTGTATTAAAGGCAATAAACTTTTTAGTTGCCAACAAGTTTTAAGGCTGTACAAAGCTATGAATCATTAACCCAAATAATAGCAAGATTAAAATAATATTATGTAAAAACTTCAGCATCACAGCATATTTTCAAATATGTTTGACATTGTGCAAATAAATTACTGACATATTTTATAATTATTGTTTATTTTCAGATTATGTTGATAAAGATGGATCTTGTTATTCAGCCGGTGTTACAGCTTTCGTAAAGTTGAGTTAAAGAGTGGCGTATATCACCAAGAAGCCGGCTATGGTACACATTCTGATAAAAGCAAAGGCACGGCTATTGCAACAGCGCAAAAGGTAAAAGAATTGTAAATGTTCACAGTGTCATTTTTTAACTAGAAATATTTTATGTGTAAATAAATTTATGTTTAGTATGTAAAAGTATTTTGACTGATTTAATGGCATCTAACTTTAGCAGATTCAGGTTATTAAAATTAACAACAAATTAATTCATAGTCGTCTTCTTCTTTGTCATGGTTTGGGCCTGAGCCCTTCCAGCTTCAAATTGCTGATACCATAATTTCTTTGCTATTCCTGGCTTCCACTTTCCCTGAGGGTTATAACTCAATGATGCTTTTGGTAGCCTGTTATTTGGCATTCTATCCAAGTGCTGTTTCCATCTTTCTTTATGTTCTTCATGATGACGATAATGAATCTTTTTAGAGCCTCGCACGTAGGCTCTTAGAGCACTTTATGCCTCTTATCCTAGGCATTATTCAAGTCAAGTGGTTCGGATAAAATGGACCATGTCCTTGATATCTGCCCTTCTTATATCCTCAGGTTCCAAAAAGGACCCTAGGGATGCACATTTATGCATAGCAAATCCTTCACATTTACATAGTATATGCTGTCAGATTTCAAAATCCCTTGCACGTTTCCTACATTAAGGGTATAAGGCCAGAGTTAGAGAAAATAATATTAGTTCTGAAACCTGGTGCAGATATTTTGGAAATGTTTGAGAGCAGAACAAGGGGAGTGCCCAAGTATTAGAGAAATAGAAAGTATAGAATATATTGAGCAATTAGATAGACAGATAGAAATAAATGAAGTAAGAGAACAAATAAATAGATTAAAAAGAAATAAAGTGAGTGGCATAGATGGAATTCCTGGGGAATTTTGGAAGGCTTGGAGTGTGAACAAAATCAGATTAGGATTGTTAGACTTTTAAACAATGTATTTGAAGGAGGAAAGGTACCGAAAAGTTGGAGATTATCAATAGTAGTACCGATATTTAAAAATAATGGGTAGATAAATAACCCAGCAAATTATAGGGGAATTAGTCTACTATCTGTTTTAGGCAAGATATATGGAGGGTTTTTGGCAGAAAGGGTTCAAAAGTGGGCGAAAGATGAGAAAAAATTATCGGTCCTCCAATCAGGTTTTAGATATAATAAGAGTACACTAGATAACATTTTTGTTATAAACACAATGGTAAAGAAATATTTAACCAACAAGAGAGGGAGATTATACATGTTATTTGTAGATTTTGAAAAGGCCTTTGACACGATAAATAGAGAAGCACTGTGCTTTAAACTGAGCAAGAAAGGGATGAGTCATACCTTTATAAGAGTATTTCAAAAAATATATACGGACAATCAGTTTTGTATTAAAATTGCTAATAATGAATTAACGAGAAGCATTCCAATAATATTGGTCTAAGACAAGGTTGTAAATTGAGTCTTGTATTATTTAATCTGTTCATAGACGATATTTTGGAATCAATTACAGAAGAGAACAGACATGTGCCAATAATTAATAATAAGAAAATACCTGGTTTCTTATTTGCAGATGATTTAGTTGCGGGATCTATAAGTAATGTGGGACTGGTGAGAACAATTGAAGTGATAGATAATTTTTTCAAAAAATGGAGTGTAAGAATTAATGTAAATAAAACAAAAATTATGGTATTTAAGAAGGGTAATAAATTACGGAAAGGTGAGAAATGGTATTGGCATGGAAGAGAAATTGAGGTAGTCCAAACATTTGATTATTTAGGGATACGACTAAGCAGCAATGGTGGGTGGAGGGAACAGAAGAGAATAGTATTAGCTAAAGGAAAAATAGCAATGAAAGCCATAAAAAATTGTATAGATAAATTACCAGAAATGCAATTAAAATGGTTAGAGAGAATTTATACGACTAGTAACAGCAAAATTATTAATTAATTTTGAAGATTTAGAAACTAGTAACAATGATGTGTCATAATTTTTGGGCAGAGTAGTTGTAATTGTAGTAATTTTATTGTTCACCCAATTAATTGTACAAATTTACAACAATTTTACAAATTTATACTTAACCCAGTTTTTAAAAATGACAATAAAATAAAATATACAGAAAACTAACCTCTTAACTACTGGTATCCAGCAGTATGGAATACTGGTAGCCAGCATTCCAAAAGTACAATTATCAATTTATTTAATCTCCAATACTAACTCTAACTCTACCTTGGGTTGCTTTCCTTGGACCCTAACAAACTCAAACCTTGAGGCTGCATTCTATTTGCAACATATCAAATAGAAACTACTTAATTTAATACTCATTTGCCTCTTCCTTTGCTAATTTTCTTCATCCATTTTGCTCTTACTGTGCCCAAAAAGTTTCCTTCTTCTATTATATTTTTCCTAGATTTTACATTTACTAACTTTTTACCTTGAATTTCTATTGGTAAATTTAACCATTCTCTCTTCACTATACTCTTTCTAAGCAACTTTGTTTCTTCGCACTGTAAAACTATATGCCACTCTTTTTTTATTATTTTTAAAATAAAGAGAGTTGAGGGTTGTTACACTATCACTAAAATATTCTTACTTGAACACGTTTCGGGAGACGGCTTGTTCCCGTCGTCAGCATGTTGAGTTGAGAACATGCTGACGATGGGAACAAGCCGTCTCCCGAAACACGTTCAAGTAAGAATATTTTAGTGATGTAGTGTAACAACCCTCAACTCTCTTTATTTTAAATTATGACACATCACTGTTACTAGCTTCTAAATCTTCAAAATTAGTCAATATATGCCACTCTTTAACTTTCCAGTGGCATAGTGGGCATTTCTCCAAATCAATCTCTTTTCTCAAACCTTTCAAATTCACCACCCCTGTCCTAGCCCATGCAAATCCTGCTCTTTCTGTTTTATCACATATATCAACTTACTGTTCCCTGCTCCATACAACTTTCATTTCTCTATATAATCTCAGTGAGCTCTTAAAAGTAAAACTCGCTACTAAATCTTGTTTTTCCATGTCCTCTATTCTTGTTCTAATGTCATTTCAGAAACCTATTTGTAGTAATTCTTTAGCTCTCCAAATCTCCCCAAAACCTATCTTCATCAAGGTTTCCTTTATCTTACCTAGCCAAGACTCTTTATGATTAAGTCTTTCCTGCACTATCAAACATTGATGTAAAATGTTCTGATCATCAAAATTTTTTCTAATTCTAATCCAATACTTTAGCACTCTTTCCACAATTTTTCCTTTAATTCCCATTCTCTCTAATTCGGTTTGTGCTACTCCTTTGGATGATTATCTTGGTAAGCCCAATATTTGTTTACAAAAGCTCCTATGGATCATGTCTGTTATTTACCCACCCTTCTTCCAGGCCCCAAATCTCTGCTCCATATAACATTTTTGCTTCTACTACAGTCGTATAAATTCTCTCTAACCATTTTAATTGCATTTCTGGTAATTTATCTATACAATTTTTTATGGCTTTCATTGCCATTTTTCCTTTAGCTAATACTATTCTCTTCTGTTCCCTCCACCCACCATTGCTGCTTAGTCGTATCCCTAAATAATCAAATGTTTGGACTACCTCAATTTCTCTTCCATGCCAATACCATTTCTCATCTTTCCGTAATTTATTACCCTTCTTAAATACCATAATTTTTGTTTTATTTACATTAATTCTTACACTCCATTTTTTGAAAAATTTATCTATCACTTCAATTGTTTCACCAGTCCCACATTACTTATAGATCCCGTGACTAAATCATCTGCAAATAAGAAACCAGGTATTTCCGTATTATTAATTATAGGCACATGTCTGTTCTCTACTGTAATTGATTCCAAAATATCGTCTATGAACAGATTAAATAATACAAGACTCAATTTACAACCTTGTCTTAGACCAATATTATTTAGAATGCTTCTCATTATTTTATTATTAGCCATTTTAATACAAAACTGATTATCCATATATATTCTTTGAAGTACTCTTATAAAGGTAGTACTCATCCCTTTTTTGCTCAGTTTAAACCACAGTACTTCTCTATTTATCGTGTCAAAGGGTTTTTCAAAATCTACAAATAACATATATAATCTCCCTCCCTTGTTGGTTAAATATTTCTTTACTATTGTGTTTATAACAAAAATGTTATCTAGCATACTCTTATTATATCTAAAACGGGCAGAGTAAGAGCAAAATGAATGAGGAAAATTAGCAAGGAAGAGGCAAATGAGTATTAAATTAAATAGTTTCTATTTGACATTTGCAAATAGAATGCAGCCTCAAGGTTTGAGTTTGTTAGGGTCCAAGGAAAGCAACCCAAGGTAGAGTTAGAGTTAGTATTGGAGATTAAATAAATTGATAATTGTATTTTTAGATTAGGAGGAATGCTGGCTATCAGTATTCCACACTGCTGGATACCAGTAATTAAGAGGTTAATTTTTTTTTTATATATATTTTATTGTTATTTTTAGTAACTGGGTTAAGGATAAATTTGTAAAAATTGTTGTAAATTTGTACAATTAACTGGGTTAATAAAATTTCTTACTTACATTAAGGGTCTTGAGTAAGTGTCATTATATATAAATGTCTATGCAAAGTGTTGTGGGCTATAAGATAGCCAAGAACCCCTCTGAGTTTAGATCTAGTTAAATTCAGGAGAAACTCACTCTTATTTCCTACCAGACCCCAATATAAAATCATAGGCTTGCCTGGCAGTAGTTTGTTTACTCTAGATCTCAAGATGACCCCTCACCTTAAACTGGGTTATCTCATACTAACACTTCTGGAAGATACCACAGAAGGGCTCAGGATCAAAAATTCAAGCCCCAATCCCCCCCTTTGCAAGAGTATCCACGATCTCATTTCCTCCAGTACCAGCATGCCCGGGAATCCAAAGAAGAGTAACTGGACAGCTGACACAGAATCTGTCTAACATTCTTTGGCATTTTCACCAATCTGGATGTAGTTTTGACTGCTCGAAGCTGCCTGGCTATCTGAGCAGATAAACACCTCTGCTCGTCTGCCTGGCAAACTAAGAATATGCATAACACAGGCTAAGATTGCTTATATCTCATCCTGAAAAACTGGCAACATTTCCAGGAGAATGACAAGCCTGGCCCTCGGGCCCCAGCCTCTATCCTGCCCCCAAAGCGGGATCCATACGTGAACCACGTCCAGCTCCCAGCCTTCAGGAGAGACCCTGTCTGTGGGTCCTATTCCTCGGAAGGTATTACCTCAGTATAAGGCGGACTTAAATTACTTTTAATCTCCATCAGATCCCCTACCATTAGGGTAATGGGGCACATCTGAAGTCTAGTTAGAATCAGTGAGGCCCTTTGTAGGGTGGCTTAAAACACCATCCCCTACAGTCCAGAGGTGGTGCGCACTCACCCTTGCAACCTGCTTCACAAACAAGTGCAAAGGAGGAAGGTTCACCAGAATCTCCAAGGCAGACTATGGGATAGTCTGCACCGACCCAATTATCATCATACATGCCAATCTTTGAAGTGAATCCAGCTTGGCAGCAACTGCCTTCACAAGAGAGGCAGGTCACCAAATCGATATGAAGGACCTTATCACCAAGGTGTATAGTCATTTGACCACCTTTGGTCTTAGGGCCCACCTCAGTCCAATGGCTCTCCTGCATGCCCACAAAGCATTGTGGGCCTTCTTTACATTGTAATCCACATGCTTTTTCCAGCTCAGCCCAGCATCCAGGATAACACCTAGATAGTTAACTGTTCTGGATAGCTTCAATTTCTTCCCAAGCTGAAGGGGCTCTACCAACCCTGACAGCCTTCTCCTCCTTGGAAGATCATTATTTCAGTCTTGTCAGGGTTAACAGACAAGTCTGCTTCCTTACACCTTTCCTGTAGAGTATGCAGGGAGCCCTGTATGAGCTCTGAGACAGTACTCGTGAATTTTCCACTTGCTACAGGCATATGTCATCAGCCGTGTTTGCAAGATACTTACCGATCTCTGTACTGCTTTCAGAATAGTATGGAGTAAAATGCCTTCCTAAGATATCAGTAGCATGAGGGATAGACAATGCCGGCAAACACAGAGTGGGAGGGGTAGATGGAAACGAAATTACCCTATTGATAACCCTACAAATTGTGTCTGTTCAGGTGACAGTTACAGGCCTACAATTAGTTCACATAAAAATACAAAATGTCAAAACAAAGGGACATAAGATACCGACATTTATAGATGAATTTGGTTGGGAGTATTTCTCTTTGAATGGCAAGAGAATTACCTGCATAGTATGTAAAATAGCAATACAGGGAAACAGAAGACGATTTATAGAGCTCATTACAGTACACAAAAGCACAAACATTTAAATATGTATTCCAAGAATAAACAGTAAGAATTAGATTTATGTTTCATGATTGCTGCTAACATTGCATTCAACAAAGTCAATAATTATAATTTCAAGACATTTATGGAGAAATATACACACTGTGCGCTTCCATCCAAATCTGCTCTTCAGTGTTCTTACTACAAGAGAGTATTAAATAATGTAAGAAAACAGGTAGCAAATAGCAAAGTATGGGTGTCAGTCGATGAAACAATGGATATTGTGGGCAGATACGTGACAAGAGCTATTGTTGGCATTCTTACTCCCAACGGTCAAGGCATGAAGCTTTTAATGATAGTGGAATGCTTCCAAAAGTAAATCATGAAATAGCTGTTGGTTATTTTTAACAGCACAATGTTATTATTGTGGCCTTCTGGTATCCAGCAGGACATGTGTTATTGCTTATGACTGACGCAGCTGCACATATGGTTAAACTGGCCAAGATACTTAGAAATGCGTATACAAAAATGATACACTTGATGTGCCTAGCACATCATGCCACAGAGTAGCAGAGGAAGTGTGAACATCTTTTAGTGATGACAGATTCATAGCAAATATGAAAAAAGTACTTTTAAAAGCCCTTGCAAGGATAAAAAAATTCAAAGAATTGCCGCCTGGGATTCTTTTGCCTCCACAGCATGTTGATACAAGACGGTATATGTGATTGAATGCAGTGCCTTACCATGCAAAATATTACACTAAACTTGTTGAAATTATTAGCAAGTTTTATTACAAAGATTGTGCATCAATCAAGGTCGTACAGGCTTTAGTTTCAGACAACTTGTTAGAGAATCTGGAGTTCAACAGAATTTTGAACACTTGTCACAAACCATCATACTCTTAGAAAAAGTAGGTCTGGAGATGCCTGAAGCTCTTAGATTAATCAATAACCTAATGAAAATGATTAATCAAGTGCCAAATGCATCTGTCACTGAATGTGTGAAGAAAAAGTGGAATTCAGTTTTAAATAAATAAAAATAGTGTATATTTTTATTTATGTGCGATAAGGGACATGTTACGTTGTATGAGTACAGAAAAATGTAGTAGTGTACTTCAGCTGACACTTATTAGCCTTATAAAGCCTGCATGTGTTTCTCTTGATGGATCTTAAAAAAGAATTTCATCCAAATTTATCTGTAGCCCAGGCCTCGTGTATGAGGGGGCAATTTTTTTCATAAGCAGAGACCAGGGTGTTTGTGAAAATCTCCATGTACCACTCTAGGTCCTTTGCATTTCTGGGGCCTGGGATCTTAAGTCCGCCATCCAGGTCCCCTCTAAAAGAGTCCCAATTGGTCCCCCTAGGGTTCATGAACAGGCAGTCCTTTCCTTTTCCCTGAAGATCAAAGTGGGTATGTCTATGATCAGATGAGGAAGGTTCCAAACAAACCCTCCAATCCTTAATTTCCTCTTTGATCCCAAAGGATGCTAGTGACAAATTCAGGACCTTTTCCCTTTGATAATTCACAAAAGTCAGAATGTCTCCTTGGTTCAAGATGTCAAAATCTGTTGTGCTCAAATACTCCTCCCCCCTCCTATTGATGTCCACTCTATCCCAAATGCTATGGTGGGCATTGGAGTCACAGCCAATCAGGTTGAGGTTTCTATCTTTGCTGTATAACAAAGCACTGAACTTCAGAGCTCCTGAGGAAGGGCAAATTCCTCAGAGTCATAAGGAAAATAGACCAAGCAGACATGCCGTGGCAGTTCACCTTCCCCTTCCGCCAGACCTTTCGTGGGAAAATCTGGCAGAGCCCCAAGTGTTACTGAGTCTTGTCAAGACACATGCTCTGGGCTTTACATCAAATGGAGCACTGAAAATAGTAAAATCCTATATATTTATTCCCATAATATGACCCTGTAAAAGCTAGGGTTCTTGTATTACGATGACATAAATCTTGCCTGGTGCTGCTACTTAGAACTCTTAAGACAGTAATGCTGTGTTGTGAGTTAGCCTGAATAAATGAAATTATTGCAGCCTAACTCACCCCACCTACTCACTCTGCAAAGCAGGGTCTCCTTTTGGGACCTGAGCCACCATGTTTTACAGGACATCCAGCTTTGGATACAGGGCTGCTTCTCCACATCTCTGGAAATCATAGTTCCTGTCTCCATTGCTATAATCTTGGTGGCAAGGTCCCCTTTCAAGGCCCCAGCTACCTCAACTGTATTGTTGGTTCTCTCAGATTCCCCTGTTGAGGAGTCCTTTGGTTTGGCAGAACTAGAAAACTCTACAATTCCCACATTTATCTAGGAATATCTTAGGTCCACCCAGGCAGCAACCTGCATGCCTGGTTAAGACTAAATACTCTTAAGAGGTTGTCAGGCCTCTCAGAAGCTCTGTTAATGACACATCTCCCATGTGCTGTGCACCCCTTTGGCATGGGTTGCACCTTGGGGTTGGGGAGTTGATTCGTGATTTCCTATTGGTTATTCAGAGACAGACCTGTCCCAGTGTCAAGAGTCAGCTGATACCGCTGGTCACCTCTGGTACTCACTCAAAGTCCAGCTTTAAGAGCTTACGGGCTGTTAGGCCACTCCAGAGGCTCCCTGCTGCAGATCTTTATCTTCTTATTATATTGTTCAATTCTACTTTTAGCTCTTCGCAAATATTTACATTTGTCTTTTTGTCGTGTTTTGTATATCTTATTTGTGCTCTTGTGTATTGCATGTGTTCTTACTCTCTCTACTATTACCTATAGTAAGTAGAGGAATTAGATACTGAGATTTCACTGGAAATACATGTTTTGAGATACCTTGCAGCCATTTTTAGAAAAATCATGTGTGTCTATGAGCAGCATAACTCAAAAATGAAAAGCCAATTAGATTCGAAACTTGGTATTTAAGTTCAGCATCCTCCAATGGTGCAACAAGTAGATTTTTAAGGAAGTAACCCCTCCCCCAACTACCCTTTACATGGATTTTTTTTTCTTTTCCAAAATGGCTGATTTTGATTAAAAATATTATGTTTAAGGTATTTGCATGACAAGGTGTATATCTTGAATTTTCTGAGAATAGCCTGTGAAGTCCTTTCATTGTGAATGAACTTTTTATCACTTGTAAACTATATGAGATAGATGAAAACTTATAACACAAGATGTAGATCTCGTTAAATCACACAATGTGAGTCAAGTGTTTTTGTGGCATTAACCATTTCCAAAATGCTCTTTATTATAGGTTTGAATTGTCAAATACTTTATACTTTTGCAACTGCAAAATCACTATTTTTTGTTGTTGTTTTTTTCCTCTTAGCGTTATGTGCACTACAAATCACATGTCATGCAAAGAGAACAGAATTTCAAAGCCATCACATAGCGACCAGCTCTTAACCCTACGTGAGCGAAAACCCATATATCGGTGATCTGTCCAGACCCTCAGAGCAGAAACACATATATGGGTGTGCAATTATAGAGCTATTGGGTGGGCTCTTCTCTCTCAAATAATTCAGATATGCTGCCAACAGATCACAGGAATTGTACTTTCAGACACTGGTGGTCGGTAAATCCCTGAGTTTGCTTTGTCAGGAATTCCTCTCGTACTTCTCACCACTGAAACAATAAACAGTGGGTGTTGGCAACTAGTAAGCCAGATTTTATTTTGTTTTTCAACATAATGGCAAGAAAGGAAGGGTTGACAGACAGAGAAATTGTAGCTTTGTTGAACAAAAGTGATACTGAGATGTCAGATTTTGTGTTCACTGATGATGAAAGTGATATACACTATGTGACCAAAAGTATCCGGACCACCCCCACAAACATATGTTTTTCATCTTAGGTGCATTGTACTGCCACCTACTGCCTGGTACTCATCCGCGACCTCAGTAGTCATTAGGCATCGTGAAACAGCAGAATGGGATGCTCCAAACTCACGGACTTCGAACGTGGTCAAGTGATTGGGTGTCACATGTGTCAGAAGTCTGTACGCGAGATTTCCACACTCCTAAACATCCCTAGGTCCACTGTTTCTATGTGATAGTGAAGTGGAAATGTGAAGGGACATGTACAGCACAAAAGCGTACAGGCCGACCTCGTCTGTTGATTGACAGAGACCGCCGACATTTGAAGAGGGTTGTAAATAGTAATATGCAGACATCTATCCAGACCATCACACAGGAATTCCAAACTGCATCAGGATCCACTCCAAGTACTATGACAGTTAGGCGTGAGGTGAGAAACCTTGGATTCCATGATTGAGCGGCTGCTCATAAGCCACACATCACACAGGAAAATGCCAAACAACGCCTTGCTTGGTGTAAGGAGCGTTAACACTACACGATTGAACAGTGGCAAAACATTGTGTGGAGTGACGAATCACGGTACACAATGTGGCGATCCGATGGCAGGGTGTGGGTATGGCGAATGCCTGGTGAACGTCATGTGGCAGCATGTGTAGTGCCAACACTGAAATTCGGAGGTGGTGGTGTTATGGTGTGGTCGTGTTTTTCCTGGATGGGGCTTGCACCCCTTGTTGTTTTGCATGGCACGATCACAGCGCAGATCTACATTGATATTTTAAGCACCTTGCTTCCCACTGTTGAAGAGCAATTCGAGGATGGCGATTACATCTTTCAACATGATTGAGCACCTGTTCATACTGCATGGGCTGTGGCGGAGTGGTTACACGACAATAACATCCCTGTAATGGACTGGCCTGCACATAGTCCTGACTTGAATCCTATAGAACACCTTTGGGATGTTTTGGAACGCTGATTTCGTGCCAGGCCTCACCGACCTACAATGATACCTCTCCTCAGTTCCACTTCGTGAAGAATGGGCTGCCATTCCCCAAGAAATCTCCCAGCACCTGATTGAAAGTATGCCTGCGAGAGTGAATGCTGTCATCAAGGCTAAGGGTGGGCCAACACCATATTGACTTCCAGCATTACCGATGGAGGGCGCCACGAACTTGTGCATTATTTTCAGCCAGGTGTCCGGATACTTTTGATCACGTAGTGTATGCAAGAATTCATGTATAAGCAAGAGTGACACAAGTGATACTGTAGACAACAGTACACCTAGCTGGACAGAGATGAGTAATTTTGATCTACTATACCAATGCATAATATCCAACGGGGACCAATACTTCCTTCTCATTTTGATGAGAATACTCTTTCTTCCCTTAGGGCCAAAAAGCAAACGAAGAAAACAAAATACTTTTTGAGACTTGCATTTCCAAGCCTCCCCTTCATCCAGATGTATTACAAAATATATTGCACAAATGAACATTTTTACGAAACAGGCGCACATCTTGGAACATTATAATGTGTTATTCATATACTTCCCAATGTAAATGATATTAAGATGAAAGAATCAGTTTCAAAATCATACGTACCGTGTGAGTCTTCTCATCCTGCGGATTGGTAACTAGGCAACCCTGCAGTTTACAGACGATGCAAAATGCAGATGCTGACACTGCATTCACCAGCCCGCTGATTAGGGCTATGGTGATGCTCGTTAACGTACTCTAGTAGTGCAATGGTTAACATGCTGGGAAATCAGAGTGAAGGTTGGAAGTTCAAATCACCCTGAGAATAAATGAGTTTTTTATTCCTTTCTGTTCATGCTTCGAGAACTTTCTAGCAAATCATTTCTTTCTGAATGCACTAGAAAGTGGATTTGCCTATAAATATGATTCCAGCCGTTTATGCTCACTGTGAAACAATGTTTTCAAATAGAGAGTATCTGGACATGTTAGTATACAGGGAAGTGCAGCAGAATGCAATGGAGGCACGTCATCTATACCAACAGAGGTTTCTGCAGAGAGCACTTCCTACCGATCACACAGTTTTGCGAGTTGCAAACTGTCTTCTGGAATCAGGAACAGTGCACAATCACCACATCCATGAAGAGATCACCAAGAGAGCAATAAGAGATATGTTGCTTTCTCACTCCTCATAAAAAACTAAACAACATTTATATAAAGCACTTTGCAATAGTTCTTACACCAACGTAAATAACAACGAAAATTCTGAATGGCTGTGTACGAAGAGCGCAATGAATGGTTGGACCATCCATGGATGGTCATGTTACATTTCATAATTGGGAACCAACATTTTTTATTTTGTTTCCTTATTTTCATCACAAAATAAACAGCTTTTTGTAAATCATTTTCTAATGAAAAAAACATACAAAATGTATGTTCCCATTTAAAAAAATTAAATTGACCCTAAAATGACCATCACAACGACTTCCAAATAAAACATGACTAATGGCATTTACTTTCCCCATAATATCAAGCAACTTTTATTAAAGACTTTCTTTCTACAATGCTTAGTTTTGGAGATATTGTACAGTCTCAACTTAAATGGTCCACCCTGTATATTGCAGAGAGCAATAAATAAATAACATTCCAGTGCCACTGAATCATAAGCAGCACAAGAATGCACTTTCCTTGACAACACATGATAGAGCTTGGCAACCTAGGTATAGCATACCTGGTTGCTATGACAGCAATTGCTTTTGATTGGTTGATTACTGGTTGCTAAGTGACTATAATGACATGTCAGTGACGTGTTTATCCCTTCTCTTAGTTTCCACAGCTCATTACCATGTGGCTGGGAATCATGAATCAGCAACTTAGAATGTAGCCACTATAAAAGTGAAATTTTCTTAAAGTTTTCTTCATCCTTTTTTCACTATTTTCTTCATCTGGTGTTTTAATCTAATGCTCAAAAATATGGAAGCAGATAAATCTGCTGTATCATACCATTTTTGGTCAGAGAGCCACAACATTGGTCAAACCATAAAACTGTTAAAACTGCTTACCTGTTTACTAGAACTGTTGTGCTAAATTTTCAAATCCTGTCATAAGTAGTTTGTTAGAGCTCAGTTACCCTACCAATAAATGGCAGCAGGATCAAACTCAGCCAGGAGAGGAGGGAAGAAAGAACAAGTCCAGTCATACCCAACTGGTGACATGCCCTTGAAAATGTTTCAGTTTTAATAACTTATTAAGTGAAGGTATGTGTAAACATAGTGTGACTCATTCTAAACTAATTAAATAATACTTCACCATGCTGCACGAGAACCTTACAGTGTTCCTGAGAATCAGAGCGATATATCTACTAGAATAGAAGCTTTTTTGTCCCACAACATTTACAATACTGAGCAAATGATCATATAAATACCATTTCATATTCACAGTCCACAATGATAATGCAAGCAAGAGCGTATAAAATATGTACCTCATAAAAATGTGGTAAGTGAAGCAGCATGAGTATTCAGTTAACTCCGTCCTTATTTAATTTACACCTCAAGTGTTTCATTTGTTGTATTCAGCAATTACAAGCCTAACCATCTGTTTCAGAGAGCAGTAACAGCAGCCCTAAAGGAAGCATTAAGGAGTTTCAGTGATGAAATAACCAAGAGACTAAATCAGAACAGTTTACCTGCAGTGACTGAGACCAAACCAGCTATACCTGTGGACCAGAGTCCCATTATGTCATGCAAGACCCCACCAGCTCAGAGGCATAACTCGCCAAATAATTTTAAAAATGTTGTTCACAGTAACATCGGTAAGTTTTGTTTCTATATATGTATCCTAGGTTGAAGGAGGACATATGTCATGCTCTGGATCAGGGGTTGCCAAACTGTAACAGGTGCCACATTAACCCTCAGGGAATGAATCGCAGGTGAAGCCACATAAGTTTAACATAGGAACAAGTAAATCACAGGCATGAGGTACACAAATCAGATCAGTTTGCAAATACAGTGCTTTGTTAAACCAGAAACCTCACTCACAGATTAACAGCTGTTGTAATTAAATGCTTAACAAATGATGGGCTTTTCATTCATAGCCGTGGTGAGAATGTAACTCATAGGCAATGTACATCAATGCGTATTACATGAAGTATTTTTACGTTAATAGGAATGAGAAGAATGAAACCGACTTTTCTGTGCTATAATTGCAAACATTTGCTATTTTGTGCTATCATCAAAACGCATTGTAAATGTTCATTAGTCACAACAGACTTATACAGTAGAATCTCGTTAGTACGTTTTTGCAGGGACCTAAGGATTTGGACGTCATAGGCGGGAAAACGCGTTAACGAAAATGCAAAATCTGCAATTTAAGAACATAGGTAATAAAAATCTAATAATTATGTCTCCATGGGCAATTTAAATCCATTTTGAGTACAATTTCATACTGAATACGATCCGCGTTTCCATGTTAAATTCAATATGTTTAAATGGATTTGGATACACAAAGCCTGAGAATAAATAATTCAAGGTTTTATTTTGGTCAACTTGGATTTTTTAGGTTATGAATGTTTTTGAGAAAATAAATTGCGAATTGTGGAAGCGGCAATAGTGGTTTTGCTGTGTGTTTTATTACACACGTGATAACAATTTCTGCTAAAAAAGAAAAAATTATAAGCGTGCATCGTGTTACGAGTACAATAGCCGATGTTATCTTTGGTGTATACAAGACAATTTGAATACGGAGGTGTTTCCATGCAACAAATTTCGTTCCGGTCCTCTTCTGATCCTATTTTCCAAGAGAAAAGTTTTGTTTTAGTATTTTTCCCTTCTTTAAAAGCAGTTTCAATCAATTTAGGTTTGCTAACAATCGTGTTTAAGGTTGACGGAGGAATGTTTAACTTCCGCACTATATCAACATGTTTTATATTTGGATTGTGATTACATCAAGGATTTTCACTTTTTCACTGTTGGTTATTTACCTACTACACTTTCTTTTTTTCATTGTAAATGAAAAGTTAAAATACAATCTACGGTTGTTTGGTCATCACTCAACATTAGAAACTATCGTTAGCGTTTACCGCGTTTATCACGCCAAGGTAAAGCATTCTCTATCCCGCCCACAGAAATCGTGTCACACAAATATTTAAATGCATGTATGTGATTGGCTGCCGATATCCACCCCGTGACCAAGGATTCAACAAAGTAGCAAATGAGGACGTCAAACTATGAACGTGTTAAACGCCTACTCCCACTGTACCGATCAAGGATTGGCCAAATCAGCAAATGAGGACGTCAAAATTCAAACGTAGTAAGCGGGACCAGGAAAACGCACTAAGCAAACATTATTTATTATATTTGGTGATTTGGTACCGGGACTTTTATAATTCAACGTAATACACGGGAAAACGTGTTAATGAGGAACGTGCTAACGAGATTCCACTGTATTGTGATTTGAAGTATTTCATTTTTGAAAATGTCTTCATAGATGTACTTTGATGCAAACACTGATATTAGTTCTCATGCAAAGTCTTTCAAATGAAGAAATGTGTCATCGGCAGACAGTTGTAAAAATAAATCAATTAACTTCCATGTATTTGTTCTTTGGTAGCTTATTACGTTGAATAACAATTAAAAGTCTGAGCACTTAATTTTATTTAATCATTTGAAATTCATTAATAAATAAATCTAATACAGGTGCATCATGTCTTTTATTTATATTTTTTTAAGTTTGTAGGTGGGCCAAACAAAAGCAGCTCCCAGGCCAGTTTCAACCCTGGGCGTAGTTTGGCAAACCCTGCATAAATGAAAAATTACAGTACCATTTTGGTCTATGAAAGCTTATTTCAAGGCAAAATTAATAATTCATAAGGTTATTTATTTTTAAATACAGAGAAATTAAGGCAAGTTTTATTGAAGCATATTAAAGAATGTCACCAATCTAATTTTTTATTGTCTTCAATGTCTTCCTCAAGTTTTAATGACCCAACGCTCACTACGTACACTTGTGTACCACTCACTGCAGAGGATGTGCCTAATATATAAAATTAAGATGTGTTAGTTCTTAGTCTTTCTTATTAAATGTTTAAGTAAAACAATTTTTCATTTATTTTATTTCTGTTAGTTGCTAAATAAAATAACCACTTTGCTTTGTCATTGTTTAAGTAAATGTGCTAATTTTCTTTTTTGTGTGTCAGTGTGTAAATGATAATTAAATCTGCTGTACCTGTTTGGTTTCTATTGTCCTTCATTCAGACCTATAGAAATGTTCGTCTTTAGTTGAATTTATTAAAAATTAGTAGTTTTGATCCCAAAACCAAAACCTGGAAGTGGAACTCAGTGAAAAGTAGATGATAACATTAAATTGTAATGCAAGTCTAAAGGACACTCATTTACCTCACTAACAATTTATTACCTGAGCATGTTTCATAGACGATATTGCCTAATTCATTGGCACATTTCGATGGACTTAATGATACCTTCTGTGGACTCGCTGAATTCCTCTGTTGGTCAGTTGATGAACTTGTATAACTAGTTGTCTTTGGTAGGAATTTCAAAATTCATTAGTTTTGTTTTATGTATTAGTATATAAATCTTTTCCTGCATGCCTTAGTTCTAGTGGTGGTGAGAATCTTAACAGGTGAGAAACATATCAGCAACAAGTCCAACGGTCGAAATCTACTGATCATGTACTGTATAACATTGCCTACATAATCTGTTAAGGTAACAAACTGTAGGGCCAATTTCACCAACCAATGTTAAAAATACCCTAACATCATGTTTGCTAACATTGTGTAAAAGCACTTTGTTTCATCAAGCTTTTACAGAGAATTGCTTGTTCTTGTTCATGTAAAATCTTGTTCATGTCAATGACAACTGAGAATAACAGCTTTCGAGGAGGCAGTGACTGAACTAGATGGCTTTTGAATATCATCACGGCGCTCTCTGTTTCAATAGCAAACAACTAGTTATATTCAAAGAAAACTATCATGATTTTCCTGATTGTTTGAGGTTAGAATCCTGATATCAACTGAAAAATCTAGGTGCAGAGGAACTAATGAAAGTTTCACCATTTGAAAAGATGTTAGTTGTTACGAACTGGTTGAAGAATTATCGAGTGTGAAAATGTCTACATGCTTAAATTAAAGGTTAAGAATGCAGCCTAGGAGAAAATCCGCAAGGAATAACTGTACCTGGGAGAATTTTGTGTATCTCTCCAGGTACAGTAAGCAGCTGTTGCAATTTTATGCTAACGTAAAATCCAACACCAAAAATACCAGGTGGGTAGAGTGTTTAGAATGGTTTAAAACTATATTGAAACCAAAGTGGCGAAAATGTGTTATCACTGATTAAGGATCAATTAGACACAGACAAAAATACAATTGCTTTGCAACCTTCTGGAAATGCAAACATTATCACCTACCATTAAATGAAAAGTGCTAGTAGTAATCATAGTAATCAACACTTGCAGCAAGGAGAAAGAGGCATGTTTCTGTTGGTAATAGTCTAACCTTTCGTATTTTCAATAAAACCATACTCACAACCACTTTGGACGATCTGATCACTTTAAAAATTCCCCCTTTTGCAGGTTTTCAAATATATAGGATAGTTCAATTATATTTGAACCCACTCGCGGCCTCACTCTACTGCGCGAGACAGCTGGCAGTCGCTGGGGAAATTACGCTAGAAGAGGCGGACTAAAATCCTTACCTTATAATAGATGCTGGAAATGTTGACCTTCTGCTCTCAAACAGCCAGCATATCTTGTGTAAATATTCTCGCTCACTCTCCAAAGCTCAGCAGCAGGAATGCTTGTGATTTCTTGCACAATGTTTGCTCTAAGTTCCTGTAGTGTGCAAGGATTGGAGCGATACACTTTGTCTTAAAGAACCCCATAAATAAAAATCACAACTCGCTAAGTCAGGAGAACGAGGGGGCCACAAATCAACACTAATTATTCTGTCATCAAACACCTCTCTTATTGCATCTAATGATTTGGCAGCCGTATGTGCTGTTGCAGAATCTTGCTGGAACCAACCATACGATTTCTCTTCTTTTGTCAAGCGATTGCAAAATGGCCTCAGAATTAACCTCTGATATCGCTCTGCATTTATTGTTTCATCAAAGAATATGGGCCCTATTATTCTTCTAGTACTTATCGCACACCACACTCCTATTTTCTGATCATAATGAGATGTTTCATCACAAGAATTCCTGCTGCTGAGCTTCGGAGAGTGAGGAAGATTATTTACATTAGATATGCTGCCTGTTTGAGAGAGAAGGTCAACATTTCCAGCATCTAAGATAAGGATTTCAGTCCGCCTCTGCCGGCGTAATTTCTCCGGCGACTGCCAGCTGTTTCATGCAGTAGAAAGAGGCCGCGAGTGGGTTCGAATATAATTTAACTACCCTATATTATGGTGTATGGCTCTTCCTCACTTAGGAATAGCATTGAAAAATGTCAAGTATAGCTAACTTGCAACAACAACTTGGTTTGCAACAGCCATTTTCCAACTCCTAACATTTGCTAAATGCACAAGAGTACAGGATGTTAACTTAACCCAAGTTAAACATCGTGTTAAAATTTAAGATTGGTTGGTGAAACCAGCCCTGAGTGAAGTAATTCAATCGTCCATTTGACATGCATTGTAATTTAGTATTATTAGTAGTTTTGTTGCGTATGCATGAAAGAACTGCCTTGGGAATCAAATATTGCTAGTAAAGCTAATGTTGTTTCCATAGTGCTAGGACAAGAACCTTCATAGATGAATAATGAAGGACCACATGCCCAGATGATGATGATGATGATAACAATGTTTCAAGATTTTGAATGGTACATAATAGTGTGGAACTGAATATAAAGTCTATTTTCTTTCAGGATTTCTTTTCCTTGTGCAATATAATTTTACATTTTTAACTATAAGACATTATGGAGAACATTTCATAACAAAGATAACGTTCTTCAGATAGCCTCCAGATCTCAGATTTTAGGCTAAATACTTATTTTTTATGTGTATAAGTTAACTAAAATCAGTTAAATATCTCCACATTTTATTTAAAATATGAATGTATAGAAGGGTTTTTGTGGTGCCTAAAATACGTATTTTGACCATTGAGACCTATTTTAAGGTTTTAATGCCTAACGGCAGCATGTGCCACGATGGATTAAATTACTCCAGAAGTAACATTTACTAAAGAAGTCCCTATTATGGAAATAGGTTACTACGGGAGCAATTTACTTGGAAGTAACATTGGAGAGTACAGTTACAATTTACTCTTTTAGGTATGACTATGAAGTAAGAGCTCATTACTCCCGGAGTATTGTTTTGTTTGCACTGTTTACTTGAAGCTATCATGGATACGGTTATGTGTGATAGGAAAAGGGAAGAAACCATCAGTGAAAGATAATGTTTGTTGGTAGAGATAAAGAAAATCCATTTAAGCAATATATAGTGCAAAAAAACATGATGTGAAGATGCTGGAAGAGAAATGCCTGGAAGGCATGACAAAAGAGTTTAATGCTTCAAATGACGGGAACATACTCAACAGCAGCTTAAAATTCTTTGGACATAATGTTTTTAGTCCCCATATTTGCATCACAGATCATTTACATGTTAATGGAGAAATACCCTTTCTGATGTTGGAAAAATTAACCATATTCACCGGAGCACAAAATAGGAACATGCATGCAGTTCAGTTGCACCCATACTGTGTGGGAAAGCTACAAAAGTGAAAAAAACTGCCTTTTATTTTCTGAACACTCGTGCATATTTAGGTACCTTGCTCTTAACCTCAAAAGCACTCTTAACAGTGTAATGAAGGATATGACCAGTAGGCGTATGGTGAACGTTTAGATCACCTGTAACTATCTGAAAAGTTCTGGTATGAAACACTTGCAGGACGCATAACAATTGCAGTTTGGGTGACATTCCTATTTGAATTTAATTGTAAATGCTCTCCAAGCAGGTTCAGAAGGAATGTAAAATAAAAGATCCTTTCCTAATATAGCTAATACCAGAACATTCCTTGAAGAGACACACTTTCTCTCTCTCATATATAATATATGGACCTTTTGTTCCCATTGCTTTCTTCATTGAGATCATCAATGTAATTTAAGTAATCCATCATGAACACGTCAAAACATCTTCCTCCAAATATGATGCAGCATTCTAATTCAATCAACAGGTTAGTTAATTCATCCAGGTTGTGAGAGTAAATTCTAATATATATTTGTGCTCTGTTTAATCTTGTATTAACATATTACATGATGGTGCTCTCCAACATTTACTTCTGCAGTAATTTACTCTGGGAGTATCTGAAAGGAGTAAAATACTTTGGAAGTAGTTTACTTGTGTGGTAGTCGCCAGTGTTGGCTGAAGTAGTTCACTATGAAAGTAGAGCTTACTCAAGGTTAGTGCATGCTACCCTAAAAGTAAATGGAATCTGTCATTGTGGGAGTAAAGATACTATAGTATATAATAATATATTTAAGAGTAGATACTTATTTTACCATTTGTGTTTCATTAATTCTCTTATGCAGCAATGAAAGATAAAGGTATTGTATTTATTTCATCCATAAAAACATAATACATATGTTATAGGACATGTCAGTTTAAAATACAAAGAAAATATACCATGATACATAAATAATTACAAAGGCAGAGATATAAGATTCAACAAAATTTTAAAACACACAGGAAAAGAATAACAACATACATGAAAGACTATACAGATTTGAGTTATAAAGAGTAATTTATAAATTAACATTTTACACTAACTCTTCATGATGGAATTCATCTATACTATAAAAGCTATATTCCATTAAGAAATTAAACAAAGCTTTTTTAAGTTTCTGTTAGGATTCAATATCCCTTATATACTGAGGTAGTTTGTTATATAAGTGTAGACCAGCATATGTGAAGCTATTTTCATGGAGTTTGGTTCTGTGTGAATTTACAAATAAATTGTTTTTTGTTCTAGTGTCATGTGAATGAACTTCAGCATTTGTTTTAAAGGAATTTAAGTTTTGTTTTGTATAGTTTAGTGTTTTGTATATAAATATGCATGGTATTGGCAAAATGTTATATTTTTTAAAATATGGCTTGCAGCTAGCTGTATTACAGATATCAGCCATAATTCTTATTACTTTCTTTTGCATCCTGAAGGCCTTAATGCTGTTTTTAGAATTCCCCCAGAAGATTATGCCATATACTAGTAAACTATGAAAGTATGCAAAATAAACTACCCTAAGAATATGTACACTGGACATAAATATGATTGATCTTACTAAGAAGCACATCTTGCTGAGTCTTTTGATCAGGCTATCTCTATGCATTTCCCATCTTAAATTTTCATCCAATACCAAACCCAAAATTTTGTTGGTTCTTACATACTTTATCTCGTCTTGCCCCATTTTAATTTTTGGATATATAGCATTCTTGTTAGGCTTATTATGAAAGCTTAGAACCGCTGTTTTTTCTTTATTTAAAAGTAACAAATTTGCATTAAACCATTTTTTAATATACTCTAGAATGTTGCATATATGATGATTAGTATTATTATCATCATTTGCCCCTGTTATAAAAATGCTTGTGTCATCTGCAAAGAGTGTTACGTGCACATTCATCAGGCTATTTACATTGTCAGCTAAGTCATTTATGTATAGTATAAATAACAGTGGCCTAAGAACAGATCCTTGAGGTACACCATATTTTATATTTTTAAAGTCAGACAGCTCTTTTTTTAATTTCATCGGTTTTACTGTCAAAATACTCAATTTCTACAGACTGCTTTCTATTTTCAAGATATGACTTAAACCAGTTTAATGATAGTCCTCTTATGCCATATGCAAATAATTTTTCAAGCAGTAATGAATGATCTACTATGTCAAACGCTTTTGTTAGATCTAAGAGTAAGCCTAATCTTAATTTTAACATAACACTTTATGGGAAACATAGTGAAGTGATTAAAATATTAATAAAATTCTAGTGGCAATACACTGTAATTTCACTCTTTCAAGATAATTACCTTGTATGCATTTTGAAGACACCTTGCCTTCATCATCAGCTAAGAGCCACTAACCAGTCTTGTCGGTTCCGGTGTAGAGGTCGCCGTTGGGCTTCCTGGCATTGACGTCATTTTCGGCTTGATGTATTTAAAGATGAGATCCTTTTCTGGAGGGAAATTGAAATTCATTAGATGGCTTTTGTTTTTCCCATATCTCAATTCTATTGGATTTTGGATCGACTTGATTAGATTTATTTCATTATGGATGTTGTGGTTTGAATTCCAGAAATGATATGCAATGGCAGATTTTTCAGTTTCTTTGTGTCTTATATCTTAAATGTTCTCACCCCTATGTTCCTTTTTGTTTTGCCTATATATTTAAGTTTGCAATCACTACAATTTAACTGGTAAATGCCTGGCATTTTAGTTCTAGGAATTTTATCTTTTGTGTTTGTCCTTAATATGTATTTAAACTATGTTTGTTGATGGGTACTAGTTTTATGTTCCACTGCTTGAATATCTTTTGGAATTTTTTATGTGCCCAAGGATGAAATGTGAACTTTTTAAAACTATTCTCTTCTGTTATTTTTTGTAGTGTGGTGATTTCCTTTCTATCTTTATCTTTTTTAAATTTTTGGATTTTCTTGTATACTAATTCTTTTGCAAAGCCATTTTTGTAGGCTACATCTATAATGTTTTGGAGCTCTTTCTTATGTTCTTCATCTTTCAAGGGTGTGTTTACCAATCTGAGGACCAAACTATTGAAAATTGCATGTCTATGTGGTCTTGGGTTATATCCTTTGTTCTTTATGTAATTATCTGTATGTGTGTAGGTTTTCTAAAAATTCTGAATCCTAATTTGTTAGTTTTGATGACTATTATATCCAAGAAAGGGAGTTTGTTGTCTGATTCTATTTCCATAGTGAATTTTACCGAGCTGTCTATCAAATTAAGTAACTTCAAGGTATCTTCGGCTAGTTTCTTGTTAACTACTGCAAAGATGTCGTCAACATATCTAAACCATCGTTTAAATAAAGATGGGAATGCATTTGTTGTTATAGATGTAGCCTACAAAAATGGCTTTGCAAAAGAATTAGTATATAAGAAAATCCAAAAATTTAAAAAAGAAAGAAAGAAAGGAAATCACCACACTACAAAAAATAACAGAAGATAATAGTTCTAAAAAGTTCAATTTTATCCTTGGTCACATAAGAAATTCCAAAAGATATTCAAGCAGTGGAACATCAAACTAGTACCTATCAATAAACATAGTTTAAATAACATATTAAGGACAAACACAAAAGATAAAATTCCTAGAACTAAAATGCCAGGCATTTACCAGATAAATTGTAGTGATTGCAAACTTAAATATATAGGCAAAACAAAAAGCAACATAGGGGTGAGACTAAAAGAGCATTTTAGATATAAGACACAAAGAAACTGAAAAATTTGCCATTGCATATCATTTCTAGAATTCAAACCACAACATCCATAATGAAATAAATCTAATCAAGTCGATCCAAAATCCAATAGAATTGACGATATGGGAAAAACTCCTCATACAAATAAACAAAAGCCATCTAATGAATTTCAATTTCCCTCCGGAAAAGGATCTCATCTTTAAATACATCAAGCCGAAAATGATGTCAATGCAAGGAAGCCCAATGGCGACCTCTACACCGGAACCAACAGACTAGTTAGTGGCTCTTAGCTAATGATGAAGACAAGGTGTCTTCGAAACGCATACAAGGTAATTATCTTGAAAGAGTGAAGTTAGAGTTTGTTGCCACTAGAATTTTATTAATATACTAATTGTAATTGTTTATTGTCTAGTGCACCATAAGCTTGTTCAATAAAATTTATTAATGCAGAATTAATTGATTTGCTTTTCTGAAAGCCATTTTGATTATCATTTATTATTTTGAACCTATTCAGAAAGTTTATTAATCTGCTATCATTTATTGATATCATGGAGTTGGTTTGATTCAAAGAATTTGGTTGTAGGAATGAGACATTTCTGGAAAAAAGACTAGTTTATTTAGAAACTTTAGCAGGTAGATTCACTTGTTTTGTAGAAAGAGAAACAGAATACTTAACCCCACAGGGTCCCATTGGCATTGGTCAATGACTGCAGTATGGCAGAAATCCCTTCCAATAAAGAACAAGAGTCAGTGATGTATTTCCCATTGTTTCGTGACTCGTATACCTTGTCCCCTTCATTATTAAATGCTTCAAGTTAATATTCCTCACTGTCATTCAGAGAGCTTTCCATCAAATTAATCTCGTCTCTTAAACTGTTCATATCCAAATAAAACTGTTTATATGTACATGTTCACAAGATTTCTCCAGGTTTTCTTTGTTGTTTTTTCGAATATGTTTCAAACAGTTCTTTAACAATGCTGTCCTTGATGATATATTGTGTTTTGCAAACATTTTGGGGGGTGTCTTCATATCAGCTCTAGAGCTTTTAGAGCACAATGATATATCTATAGTATACAGTGCATTTCCACTATTTCTATTCAGTAAGTTTTGAGTGTGTCTTTGTTTGTTTTGTTTTTTTGTTTTTTTCAACTTCATAAGCTCATATTATGGATAAGCAACCTTTGGATGATGATGATGATGATGATGATGATGATGATGATAATAATACAGAGAATAGCGCACATTGCGCAAGTAAGTTTATGTACAAAGCCTCAATTAGTGAGAGAGATCTTTTCTGACATTCTTTGTTGCGGTATCAATCACATAAATTTACGCACACACGCACGCACGCGCACGCACAACCCCCCCCCCCCCCCCCCACAGTATGCATCCAGTCATGGTAGTTCTTTAGTTGGCGCAGCTTGTAATGAAACCATGCATGGCAGTGTGTCGCAGTTTATTCTCCGTTTTGGTGATGTCATGGCATTTGTTAGGTAGAAGTGTCTCCAAATGGTGGCTTTCTTTAATACACCTCTTAATAAGTGTTTGATACTGTGCTGTGGAAGGGAGTAACATTTTTTAATCATAGTTCTATGTAAAAGGGTTGACGAGAGAGCTCATATATCAGTCTTGATGGTGCATTCTCGGGATAACATAGCACTTTCTTAATAAATGTGGCTTTTGTGTTTACTATTGTAAGATCAGATTTTGAGAAATAATCCCATATGCTCTCTCATGTGCATAAGTCATAATAGGTGTGTCATCCTCCATGGTCTAAGGGTACCATGTTCCTGAGCTCACGAGTTCAAACCTGACATAGCGTGATGGATTTTTTTGGGTGTAAAAATCCTTAGCATGGCTTCCTTCAGAAGGGAAATAAAGCTTTTGGTCCTGTATCATAGATTTGCGGCATGTAAAAGAACCTCAAGCCTGATAAAGAGGTCTCTGAGCAAAATTTCTAACAGAACACATTGATTAAATAAGGCAGTCCAGCATGCTACAAGAAACTTGTTGCGGTCTGTAAAGTGCTTGTTGTAAATACAATCTGGACCACAGGCTTTGTGATTCTTTGTTTGCTTGATTGCCTCCTGTACTTCTTCGGTAGTAAAGGGAATTATCTTCACTGTGTTGCCTTGTTGTGTGGCTGGTGATGTGTCTGTTCTGCAGCAGGGCTTTGAAGTGTTTTCCATCTGTTCCTGGAGAACTTTGATTTCCTTGGTTCAAGAGCCTTGTAAAGTGCTTCTTTTGCCTGTTCTGTTAGAGTTGTTTCCTGCAGTTTGTGCAATTTGTTCCTTTCTTCCCTGAGGATCTCTTTATATTTCTTCCTTTTTTGTTGATATTCTTGTCTGAACTCAGGTGGCCCTGTGTTTATGCTCATGTAGAGGGCATTCAATGTGGATCTTTGGGCTGCATAGCATGTGCTGTTGAACCAGCTCTTCTTTTGCTTAATGCTTAACTGGTACTATAATATTTTTTAATATAGAGTGCAATTGCTGAAGTGCACGGTCCGGATTGTAGTTGGTTTATAATGCACTGGATTTGTGTGCTCGGTTGTATAGTTTCTCTACATTGAGTTTCCTTGAGAATTTTTCTTCTTGCTTGACAGGTTTTGGAATGCTTTTGTAAATTCTAAAGACAGTTTCAACTGGAAGGTGTTTTCATATAGGGTTGTCCTTTCCGGTGATCTGTTAAATTGGCCATATATTCTGTAGTTGGTGAAGATTAGATCTATGGTGATATTGCCATAGTGGCAAATATATGTTACATCCCCTGGTTTGTTCACCAGGGAGAGACTTCCTTTTTTCAGTAGACGAGTACTGCTGTCAACATAGGGTCTGGTTTGTCTATCCTGCAGTTCATTTGCCAGTATGATGGATGCGTCTTTGTTAGTCACATCTTAAGCTGCATTCAGTTCATTGATTATATCAAGCTTGTGTAATTCTGGTTGAAAATAATATGTTAACATTGTAATTACTTTTCTATGACCACAACATTGTCGATTCTCTTAGTGATTTTGAAAGGGCACTCATTCAGTTTCAGTAGACAAATTAATAATTTAAGAGTAATAAAAAGGCTTCTAGCCATAATAATGTAGTAAATTTACCATTTGTGTAGTTTTTAATGGCCCCTAATTAATTGCATTTTTATATTTACTGTGATTTTAGAAAGAGGAAAAGCATTTTAGATACATAAAATGAAATGTTTGTAGAAACTATTTTTAGATGCCTAAAATTGTATCTTTGGTACCTATTTTAGGTACCTAAAATTAGTTTTTAAGGGCTTAAAAATCAGAGGTCTAATAATTAATTTCTGACAGCTGTATTGCACATGCTTGCAGGTAACAGCAATTTGAAGTGCTCAGCTACAAACGTTGTGAACCACACACCAGAACCTTTATCAGCAACAGGAGGTAGTACTAACATGGACCTGGATGACATAGAGATGAAACTCGAGAGAAAGAGAAGACAGAAACTGAAGCAAGAGGAGTTTCTGAAAAAGCTCAAACAAAAGCAGGCAAAAGAAGATCAACTGAGAGTAAATCTGAACTTCAGCTTAATCTTGTACAGAATAACGGCCACGTTCAAGGTAAGTGTACAGTTTTCAATCTTTGTGATAGTTTATTATTATTAACATTAAATAGTTTTTAGTTCACTTTTTCATAGGTGTATTATATAAAAGAGAAGCTAAATGAATCAGTTTCAAAAGATTTCTATTTCAATGCGTAAGAATGAAATCCACACAGTTCAGCAGTTGCTGGTCAATAGAGGTCGTAGATATATTGTAGGGTAGTTAGGTTGTGATGGGGATGGAGAAGGGGTGTTCAAGAGTGTTTAGTTTCTGGTTTTACTCAACACTGCAATATTTCCATGTCTGTGTTTACGTTTCTAAAAACTAATGAAAATTGTTCCATATAAAGAGTAGAAAGAGGTGGGGAATTATTTTGAAAATCTCCATGTTGCATCTTTGGAAGATGCTGAACTTAATACCAAGTTCCATATTCACCTCCTTTTTTGATTTTGAGTTTGCTGTTCACAGAGAGATGGATACACACCCATACAAACCTTTTTCCAAAAATGCCTTTGGGGGGGGGGAGTTCAGGGATCCCAAAACATGCATTTCTGGTAAAATCTTGACATTAAATTTTTTATTGAAGTACAATACTTTCTCTTACCTACTGTAGGTAGATGGTAGAGTAAATAAAACCATCAGTATTAATGTTCATTAGAAATCATTAATTATATAGTAAATTTTCATAGAGGTTGGACTTACATCAAAACCTTTTCATATTCTGAGCAACTTAAACTGCAGCATGCCACAAATTGTTCAGTGTGCAAAGCTGCAGCATTTGATAAGAATCATATTACTATAGCTCAAACCAATGTGGTTAAATGTTTATTTTGAATGTGTTGCAATTTAAAGAAATATAAATATATTTTTGATGCCCTAAGAGGGGAAGTTGACTCAGTATAAATGAATTAATATAGCGACTGTTCAGTTTTCTCCCAGTCATTCTTCACGTTTTCTTTGCGTGTAGTATTGCAATTAACGATGTGCGAAGCAGCCTCTTCTCTCATCCTGGTTGCTCACTAAAGTCATACACAGGGAAAAAAAAAACTAGTATCACACTGTAACTTCACTATTTTAAAAAGGCCTTACTTTGGACATGTTTTGGAGGCTTGTACCTCCATCCTCAGTGGAGGTTTACTGTCAAACTTGTGGTAGCAGCCTGTAGATGTCTCTTTGTATATGCAGACTAATTTTGAGATGAGATCATTTCCTTGTGTCAACACTTCAAAAAACACATGAGTAATGTAAGACACAAGCACACAGATAAATCAGCAGTAACACACAATTTTTGGACCCAAAAATATAATTTTCACAGTGAACCAAAGCTAGTAAAATTGGTACATAATTCCATTGAATTAACAGTTTGGGAAAATTTATTAATAAAAAATCAATGAAGAGTCAAATTTTGATATACTAAGGCAGATGATCTCTCTCAAAATTTATCTGCACTACAAAGAGATTTTTAAAGGCCAGAGTTTGCCAATAAATCTCTGTGCTAAGGATAGAGCTAAGAGCCTCTAAAACATGTTCGAAGTATTTTTTAAAGTAGTGTAGTTAAAGTGTAATTCCAGGTTTTTCTTCTCAGATAATCCTAATTACTTCACTGTGCATTCCTGCTAATGTTATAATCAACAGGACTCTTTTCTCTTCTATGTTCATTATCCTCCATGGTCTAGGAGTACCATGCTAGCCTCTAGTTCCAAAGGACATGCGTTCAAACGCAGTGGAGGGCAATGGGTTTTTTTCAGGTACAAAAATCCTTAGCATGGCTTCCTTCGAAAGGGAAGTAAGCCGGTGGTCTCATGTCATAGATTTACGGCACATGAAAGAACCACAAGCCTGATAAAGAGGCCTCTGAGCAAAATTTCTGGTCTTTACGCTCAATACAGAATGGGACGCTAAGAACCATAGCAGTTAAAGAGGATCCATAAATAAAACTCAACTTTTTCTTCTTTGTTCCTCGATCCTCACAGGACTCCTGTCCTCTCTATCACTCACAGACATGTCGAACACAGAACTCGCTGGAGAATATAGCACACAGAACTGAACATCACAACAACAACCTGGTCCCACTTTATACTCACAGGAACCTTCTAGAAGATTCAGTTCACCAATGAGGGGAGGTCAGGTCTTGAAGTTTCTCCATGCTTCTTGATTAGCATTCCAGATGCTTCCTTAGCCAAGAATGCCTCTCCCTTTTTCTCTCTCTCCAACCAATCATGTGCCAACTAGTGCTGAAGAGCATGCCCTCTATCCACAGTGTAAAAGCTGGGCTCTGTCACAATATTTTTCTTGGAACAGCATTCCTGCGCATACTTGCTGCACTTCATCACTATTTGTATTAACAACAGCAATAATATTAATGATGTAAATTCCTCAAGAATTTCTTGCACAAATTTCTCAGAATTTTCAGTTATATAGCTAAGATAGAAACACACGCTCTATGCTCTTCTTTCTCACTAAGCACACAATTAGCTTAAATTTAGTAACAATGCTCCCTTGTTGGGGAAAATATGCTTACAGGTTTCACAAAACATTATCATACTGAATCAAACATGGCTCTCCCTCAATAATAGCAACTGGTGAATGTGACAGGCCAGTGGCACAAAATGCACACACTTTTAAATAATGCATTTTAGTATGAATGGTTTTTTTGACAGGTTGCACTTTGTTCTTGTTGGCACAGGATATAAACAGGTATCATTAAACCGCAGTAATATGTGTGTAACAAAACCTTGTATTTCCTTATCTGCATGAGATACGAAGTTGTAATTACAGAACTGAGTTTTAAGAAGTGCATATTATTTTGTTTAAACAATATGTATTTGCATTCAAATTTCCTACTTACAGATTACAGAAGGTAAAAATGAAATTAAGGTTCCGTATTATGTTCATATGTTGCTAAGAGCTTAATTATAGGATACACATTAATTCTTATTCTGGCCTTTTTTTTCAAAGTACCAGTGAGGGGAAAAAATAAATGACTATTTTGAGTGTAAAATACTATCCAATGCTGTATATGTCATCAAAATGCAATCCATGAATTTCTTGAGCTTATGGCTCAGGGATAGCAGCAAAAGTAAAAGCAGACAAATTGGCCTACTGGAAAATGCTTTGCTTGTGTTCCTTAAGTAGTTTCCTGAATTGTTTATTTGTAGCAGTATTCTTGAAGTTCAAGTTATGGGACAAAAGACTTATGTATACTCTTTAACAAGCAGTAGCATTAAGAATGTTGGGAAGCACAAAAGTAGAAACAATTAAAATGATGGGGACATTTTTAGGCTACACAAGGGATAAGTGGATAAGGAGCTTAAGAAAGGTACAGCTGAACGAGCATAGTTTGTAAAGTGGAGAGATGGTATAGTAGCTTTATCCCATATATACAGCCTAGGGGCTAAATATGGGGGAGCTAGAAAACTGGTGCACTAGACATAAGTTTTAGATGTAAGCTTTATTTGTATTATTGTAATAATGATGAAATAAATATTACATTACATTACTCTTTAACCATTTAATGCCTAACGCTGTGAATTTGTATTTTTGGAAGTGTATACACTATAGAATCCAGGGATGACTGACACAGGTTTTGTAAAAACAAGCATTAATCTAAATCCTGAATCATAGAGGGTATCTGCAGGGAAGGAAAGAATTTTAACAAGAAAGCTGAGGGACGTACTATCTGAAAGTAAGAACAGAAGGCTAGAAATAGAATTATAGAACTCCTAGAGGTGGAGAAAATGGTATATGTAGGCACTGCTCCCTATCTGGTGTCCATATGTTGCAGTGAGATGTACTGCACGAGTCATGAATACAGATGTCATTGCTGTTATAGGAGATCCAGCTAAATGTGTGGCTGTTGGTGTAGCATAATATGTGGAATAGATCATCAAAACCTGGCGGAGCATTTTGGACCTAAACATCCTTGGCACGGCTTCCTTTGTAAGGGCAGTAAAGCTGGTGGTCCTGTGTCGTAGATTTACGGCACGTAAAAGAACCTCAAGCCTGACAAAGAGGCCTCTGAGCAAAATTTCCCATCTTTCACACCCAATATAGAATGCCAAGAACTATATTAGTTAAAGAGCGTCCATAAACAAGAAACTCAATTGCAACTTTCCATAAAACAAAACTATGGAGTATTTTAAAGAGTGGGCCAATGATTTGCACTCTGTAGCAGCTTTTAGGTTATTAATAGGCCATACCTTCCTCAACAAACAGGATTGGCAAAGCAGAATCTCCTATATGCCCTTTCTCTGAACTTCAAGAAGATATGGAGAGAAATCACCAACTCCACTGCCCAGCTTTTGATTTACATAGCAACCTCTCATAATACTGGAGTGCAAGAGAGAGAATGGCTTCATTGCCAACTGCCCAACATTAGATAACAAACAACCATAAAATAAAACTCTAGGATACCAAATTGTTAAACAAAAATTCAGGTTATTATACATAATATATCCAGTTCAACAAATCAGGCATTAGGTTTCTTATTTATGATGTTATGTATAACCAGGAAGTTTGTTCCTCCAAGTGGAACTCAATTCAGGCATTAAGGTTTTCACTCTAGAATTATTAAAAAAGTTTATATTTGTACTGCAGGATGCTTTTTGTATTGTGATGCACAGAATAATTAATTTATCTTCAGAAAAATTGCATTTTTTTTTCTTTCTTTCTTTCTTTTTTTCCCCACAGTTTCAGAAAGCACTATGCAGAATGGAAGCATGGTGTTAGCAGTGGACATAGAAGATGAGGCACTCATTTCTACCCAAGAGATGAATCAGATGGTCCAGTCTGCTGCAGTTAGTGGCGTTTCCCCTTCAAATAAGAACAAAGTTCCACTTTTCAGCTCTCCAACTGCTAACAATTACTCTAAACGAATTACTTGGTCTGGAACCAAAGAGAACAATACTTTGGCAGGCCAACTTCCATCCAGAAATGTTCTATCTACTAGGAAGGTGCCTCTGCAACAAAACAACTGGGAACTGCCTTTTAATAAAAACAAAGTTTAAGAATCGCTTGAGGTAAAATATCTGCATTCATGAACTTCCTGAGCTAAACAGTCTTCCCACTCCCTAGACACCTCAATTAACAAACATTATGTACACTAAGCAAACCAGTAGATGACAGTTATTCTATGTTGAAGCAATAAATTAATAACTTTGTTATCAGGACAGCAAATGTTTTACTGCATGAAAATAGACTATAACTAAAATATATAAAATAAAGGCTGGTTCATAATAACCATGGATGGAAACCAGAACAGGAATGAAAAAGTTAAAATGCATACATTATAATGTGAGCATTCACAATTAACGGGAAGCTTTCTGGGAGTTCAGTCAAGTTGTAACTTTCTTGTTCACATTCCTGGGGACAGCATGTTAGATCTGTATTGTGCATATTAGACTTTTCACTATTGAAATTCTTCAAAGTTGCCATGATATGAAAACGGCCACTAAAGCTCTCACAAGCTGGGGAAAATGAAACAGGAAGAAATCCTAGCAAATGTGCCTCCTGATTCATTGAGGTTGGTTCTTCTAGCAAAAGCGTCACTTGTAGTTGTTTATATACAACTCAAAGTTGACTATTGCCTCAGAAAATAATAGTAAAAACTACAAAGAACAATAAAGAACAACAAAAACATTAACACATGCTATTGGTAAAGCAATTACACTTGGTACGAATGGAGAAATTAGTAATAGTAGATAGATAAGATAGATAACTTTATTTGTACATTTTTTTCATACACAGTTCTTTTTACATTATTCCGCTTATAAACTAACTTAACCTATGTACAAATTTCCTTGCCAGCTATGCTACTTTTTTTGCCTGGCACCCTGGCCTACTGGCTCATCTGAGCATCCCTTGCTACCCTTAATCCCTATTGCTCATCCTCTCCCTCCTCTGTTTGCCTTTCTACCTTTCTTATCTCTCTTACTTTTCTAATCCATTTCTCTTTTACTTTTTTTAAGAACTCCCCCATATTCTTATTTTGCTTTTCTTGTTTTCTTGTTAACATTTTAATTGCTACTATTTTTCCATCCATTTTTCCTCCCATACTTTTTGTCTCCAATCTGCTAATTCTTTGCATTCTGTCTGTGCTTTCACTACCTCCGCATAATTCACAAATTCCGTTTTTTTTTGCCTCTTAGCCCTCTCAGATACATTGATCCTGTTCTCATCCATGCAAAAGCTGTAGTAATAGTAATGGATCTGCATTTAGAAAATTTTAATAGTTAATCTGCTTTATGTTGCCTGAATTGGAAATAGATGAGATAATATTGTAAAAAATGATGACTCCAATTGCTGTCAAATAACTGCATTCATCGCCTAGATGCTCAGTGTAACCCACTTCTTTGCTGTCAATTGCACTCGACACTAACTGAACTCAACTCCACGTCAGCAGCCCCCTTATATAGCCCACAACAAAGCAGGATGTTCTCTATGGGACAGCTTTTCAAACCTGCTGCCAAGGAAATTTCCAGAAGGATGGCGAACGCACATAAAGGGGTTTGTTGCTTGGGCCGTTATTGCGCATATCATTATAGCAAGGGGCTGGCCAAAAGTACTAACAATCCAGGTGGCTAGGTAAAGGGGCTTTCACACTGGCATGGCCCACAAACTACTTCGTGCACATGGGTCACAATAACACTTACAAACAAATGAGTCCCAATGTGCAAAACTGACTTTGCACTTTGCTAACAATATGGTCATTGATACGAGGCATGTCTATAAAATAAGGTTTCTAATTTTTTTTCACATAGAAAACAGATTTATTGGCAATGAATGTTACATTGATGGAAAGGCCTTTCAGTTATCTTTCATTGTAATCACCATTGTGATCGATGTACATTTGCATACGCTTTGGCATTTTTCGTATACCCTTGTCATAGAACTCTCCCGCCATATTGACTTCAACTCAGGAAACAGATGATAACCACTAGGTGCTAGTCTGGGCTGTAGGGGGATGGGTGAAGATGTCCCATCCGAATTAGGCCAGGTGATCGGCTGTTGCATGGGCAGTATGGGGACGAGCATTGTCATTGAAAACACATTCCCTTTGTCAGCATTCCCCCCCTTTGATTTTGAATGGCTTAAAGTCTCACAGTAGTGAGCAGCATTTACTGTTGTGCCAGTAAGCATAAACTCGCACAACAATACACCTTTTCTGTCCGAAAACACACCTGCCATCACTTTGCCGGCAGACAATGCTTGTTTGAACTTTCGCAGCTTCAGCAAATTCGAATGCTGCCACTGACGAGACTTGTCCTTAGTTTCAAGTGTTGTGTAGTGTACCCAGATTTTACTGCCAATGACAATTGAATCCAAAATTTCTTCACCCTGTTCTGCATAGCGCTCCAAGAATGCACGAGCTGCTTCCATACATTGCCATTTATAGTCATCTGTGAGCACTTTGGGGACCCACCTCCCACATACCTTGCGATAATGTAAATGTTCGGTCAAAATTTTGTCAATTGTACTCTTACTGACGTCAGCAATCTGTACGCACAGCTCGTGAACTGTCACACACCGATCTGCAAGCATTTCTTTCTCCACTTTTGCAATTGTTTTGGCTAAAACCGAAGGCTGACCGGAACGCTGTTCATCATGGACACTTGTACGTCCGTTCTTGAACCCTCTGACCCACTTTCGTACACTTTTACGTCCATTCACTGTTGCCCATAGGCCTCACATAACTGACAATGAATGTCAATGGGGTAGTGCCCTTGGCACCCAAAAAAAATGGATCAGTGCATGCAACTTGCATCTGGCGGTAGAAGCGAGGAGGACCTCTATAGCAAATGGCTGCCCAGCCAAGACTGAGCATTGCAGCGGGCTCGGTTTGGTGGGGTTTGAAGGGGGAGAGCCAAGCTACATGCCAGTGTTGCTGGATCTCGCTTAAAAGTGTTTCTCATGGCTCCAGTGCCTTGGAGACCTTATTTTATGGACTGCCTCATATATGCATTCCCATTCTTATTCCATGAGTATTGTGAACCAACATGTTGCATACCGTTTTGCTTTCTGTTATGCATTTATTGTGACCCAGCCTTAACTGATGCATCAATTCATGAAGAAACGAATTCAAAGAAAAAGAATATTTAATTTTTTTTAAAAAGATTTGCATTACATATATTTGTTTCTTCAAAAGAACAAACATGATGCAGAAAGTTCTATGTAATATGTTTATTCCTCTACTTTGCTGAGGTGTTAAAATGTCATTTCTTTAAAAGAAATTCCCTTCTGTCAAGGTCATCCTTAATATGCACAACATGGCAGTTGTCAATGTACGCTTCTTATGGTTGTTATTAAAAAATGAAATAGCGCAGATTTTCATAAGTAGAAACTGTGATGGGTTCATACAGTAAAGAATGAATTCATTTGTTTCAATAGATTTATTTTATCATTAGTTTTGGTATGCATGCATAAAGGACCAATTTAGGCATCTAGCATTAATGCGTAATAAATAACATTTGGAATAACACTGTATAGCTGTTTCCAAATCTGCACGGATACACAATTTTTAATTTAAAATAAAGAGAGTTGAAGGTTGTTACACATCATCACTAAAATGTTCTTACTTAAAACCGTCTCCCGAAATGCGTTTAAGTAAGAACATTTTAGTCATGTAGTGTAACAACCTTCAACTCTCTTTATTATAAATTATGACACATCACTGTTACTAGCTTCTAAATCTTCAAAATTAATTATTAATTTTTAATTTCTTTATCACACCATGTACCCAGTATTAGGGATGTGACAAACAGTTATTTTTGGGTAACGGTTATAACTGTCACAGTTACAGTGTGTTAATGGTCACATGTAATGATTGCAGGTAACAATTAAGTTGTTTGTTTTAATGGTTACTGGTATGGTTTATTGTAGCTATGTTTCAATATGAATGATATCGATACAGACTTACTTTGTTATTTCATGCAATCTAAAACAAGTCTCTCTAGCTATGTCAACACTTTGATTACTACAGTGGTTTATAATCGTAAAATGTATCTGCACTTGCTTCTACATTTCTGCACATATATACAGTTTGTACATTGAACTGAGCTATATGGAAACTTAAATATAAAATTATTAAAATTTGAAGCACTACTAAAAGTTGAGAGATATACATATTAAAACATATGGAGAGTCGTATGTTAAAACTTATTTCACTTCAGTCAGGTGATAAAATCAAGGAAAACATTTTTGGAGACATTTGTCTCCATCTTGCAAAAAAAGGAGGTCACATATTGAATTTTGAAATCTTGTCATCAAACGAACTAATGAAGCTATGTAAGATCACCACTAGAGGGCATCAAGGTCACTGTACATCAGAAGAGAGGCGGCAACCGGTCATTAGTTACCAAACAGCTGAAGATGGAGACGAATTTTCCTTAATTTTACCATCTGACTGAAGTGAAGTAGGTTTTAACATTTGATTCTCCATATGTTTTAATACCTAAATACATCACATGATGCAGATATAGCAAAATATAATGCAATACTATTGCCAACGTGAACATGACTGAAATTACGCACATACTAATTTAAATATTCTCATGGCATGTTAGATAAAACATATTAATGACATTTTGAAAGGCAATGTTCTAAGAGGAGAGAAACATTAACACCTAAACACATGTTATTGTCTAACACCACTAAAGATGCAGATAATCTCAATTGGTTACATATATGTAGTAAAGTGGATAATTAGTAGGCATTTTCCTCGATAGACGATATATTAGATCCACAAATCTCTTGCAGAGATTAATACTGTGTAACAAGTTTCCAATAAGCGATAGCAATGCACAGGGAGTGACAATGTCAACGTGATAACTAGTTACAGTCTTTGTTATTTTGATAACTGTTATTGAATAACTAGTTACTGTCTGTCTCCATTATTTCAGTACTATAAAGTGGGGTTACTTGAAACAATGGTGATGTTTGAAACATTTTTATTTTTAAAAGTGATGTGGTAGCACTGATTGTTAATTTCTTTTATGCTTCTGAGCCTTATTTATGACATTAAAGGGGAATGAAACACAAAAACCATGTTTCTTCCTAAATGCAGTGGTAGCATTGTTTTCTTACTCCGCCACACCGTTATTGCTGTGCAAGCAAAATAATAACCACCTTATACGTCATCAGAGCCAGCCGTGCACTGGAAGCAGTTGGGAGTTCACAAGTCAGTCATTGCTGCACGTGCAGTAATACATTTTCAAAAATTATTCCTGTTGGTATTTAAGTTAAAGAGTAGTGTACTTTGTGATGATATTACTGAATCAGTTTAGTATTATACAAACAACATAATATTGTGAAAAATAAAATGCCTCAATGTTGTGCATAGGGCTGTAATGTGAGAAGGGAAACACACAAGGGAACTCATTTTCACACATTTCCAAACAGACAAATCTCCCAAAAGATATAGGATATGGGTAGAATTTTCCTTCCATTTTAAGGACACAGATTATGAACAGACACAGCTATTAAACAAGCAGCTTACGCCAAATGAAAATTTCAGAGGGCCTTTATTAAAACTATTCCTACTATAAGGAAAAATGAAGACAATTTCTAAATATCAAGTTCTGTAAGACAATTGATCCTTCACCATCTTCATCCAAGAGCAAACAGCAAAGAACATTGACCATTAAACTTTTACAAAAAGCAAAGATTTCATCAGGAAAATGTTTGCAAATATATATACAAGTCTTGTAAGTAAGATATTCAGGAGTTATATAAAAGCTGATTTAAGGTATACCAATTTACTTGGGTCAAAAGTCTTCAACGTTAACCTAATACTCAAACATAGCAGAATTACATAAATTCTGAGGTGTGAGTATTACCTCCATATATTCATCTACAGAGTAAAATGCTGTTTGTTTGAGCCATTTTTTGACTAAGAAGGTAAACCTGTTCAATGGTAGTTCTCTTACATTAAGGGGAAGTTTATTAAAAAGCTTTAGCTGCTGTTAGCAGTGGCTATTAATACTCTTGCTTAATCGGTTATGTAAAATTAAACTGAGTTTTATTTAAGGGTGCCCCTTAACTGCTGTGGTCCTTAGCATCCCATTCTACCTGTATTGAGCGTGAAAGACCGGTAATTTTGTTCAGAGGCCTCTTTATAAGGCTTGAGGTTCTTTTACGTGCCGTAAATCTATGGCACAGGACCAGTGGCTTTACTTCCCTTCCAAAGGAAGCCATTTTTTTACACCCAAAAAAATCCATCGCCCTCCGCCAGGTTTGAACCTGCGACCTCGGGAACTAGAGGCTAGCATGGTAACTATTAGATCACGATGGACAACAATCGGTTATGTGGTGTGTCTAAATCAAATTTACATCTAGTGTTATAATTATGTACAGTGGAACAATTTACAAATTGATTCATATTTTCTTTGACATACACAATATTACTAAATATATATGATGAAGGTAATGTCATTATCTTGAGATTTCTAAAGCTAGGCTAACACATTTCCTGTGGTTGTAATTCTACCATTAATCTAATAGTTTTCGTTTGCCAGACAAATATATTTTTTGATGTAGCACAGTTTCCCCTAAAGCCTGACCCCATATAATAAGTGAGAATGAAAAAAAGCATAATAGGAAGTGAGTAGCACATCTTGACTTATACATTTCTTCAGTTTATGTAAAAGATACCATATTCGTGCAAGCTTTTTGCAAAGGTAGAAAGTGTGTGTATCCCATGTTAACCTAGTGTCTAAATGCAATCTTAGTTTCAATGAATTCTTAATATCATTGTGTTGTAATGTAAACAGTATGTTATTAAAGATTAAAAACAGAAGCACTATTAACAGTGAAGTATTCTTCATGATGGTAGATTGGGTCACACTTTTTGACACTCACCTTCACTAATTAAAAGTTGTATAAAACAGAAACATTTTCGAGAGTATTCGTCCTCATCTTCAGTGATTGGGTGTCTAAAGGTCTCTTTCTCCCATATCCTCTTCTTCCTCTTCCTGCAGATTCTGAACCTGTTGCCATCTGGTGTTGGGAGCACAAAGTTTTAACACATTGTTCACAGGCGGGATTTCAAAATTAATGATGTTGCTGCTGTTTTTTTTTCCCCAGATGTTCAATTCTATTGGTGTGGTGAGGGGTTTTTAACAATTTTATACTTTGGCCAATGTTGTGGTTTTCTGTCCAAAAATACGCATTTTGAGCACCTCTAATGTAAACCAATTAGGAGCCCTTGTCTAAGTTTTTTACTTTTAAACTAATAATTTTCTCTGGGCAATTTATATTAATGAAAACGTAATAATTTGGTTGAAATATGTAAAGATATTTTCTATGTTGCCAGTAGGAGTCGTAAGCCAGCAGCGAGAGGGGAAGGCTGTGTAACGGAGCAAGCACGAAAGAACAAGAAAAAAATGGGAGTGGATGTACAAACGTACAGATGCAGAATCGGAAGTTTTGGCAGGGAAAAAGTAAGAAAAGACGGAAAAATAAAAATGGAAATTCAGATATGGACAGCCATCACGATGATAATTATGATTTTGCTGATAACAGGAGGAGTAGAGCAAAACCCGGGACCAACAGAGACGAACAAAATAATGGAAGAAATAAGAGAGATGGGAACGCAACTAGGAAAAAGGATGGATAACAATACAAGAGAGTTGAAAGAAGCAATGAAAATACAAAGAGAGGAAATGCAGAAACAGATATCAGAATGCAAAGAAAGAATAGCTGGGATGGAAAAAAGATTCAAAATGGATAAGAGAAGAAAAAACTGCGTAATATTTGGAGTGGAAGAGGACAGAAGAAATCTGGAAGACACGGTGTATGAAATTATAGAAGATGTGATGGGAATACAGATGTTTGGCTGGGAAATTGAAGATACGTTTAGGATAGGAAAGAAAGGAAGAAAGCCGAGACCTATTATTGTGAAATTGACAACAATGAGAAAAAGTGGGAGATTTTAAGACAAACAAGAAGACTAAGGGGGACAAAAATATTCATAGAACAGGACTATACAAAAGAAGAACAAGACCAAAGGAAGGAATTAATTAAAAGAATGAATGAAGCAAGAGCAGTAGGAAAAAAAAGCATATCTAAGAGGGCTACAATTAATAGTGGAAGGTGAAAATTGGAACATGAGCATCAAAAGAAATGAAGCTAGAGGAACATATGCACTACAGCAAAATATAGACCGACCAGAAAACACAGGACAAAGACCTGAACATTGAATGAAATCATCAGCAGAATTTCAGCAAAGTCAAACATGGGTGAGAAGAGGTCAACAAAATGAAAGAGCGACAGCTGAGCAAGAGGACAGAAGAAGTGGAAGAAGCAACTTTGAAGAGAGACGAGAGGAGGAGACACATCAACAAGAGACAAGGGGAAGGCAGGAAGAAGAGTTGGTAGTGGTGGGAGAAAGCGAAGAGGCAACATTGGTGAACGAAATAACCGAGAGGGAGGAGCCAGAAGAAGGAGGGGCGGCAGCAGGAATTGTGCTGAGTGAGGGTAGGGAGGCAGGGAAAAGCGAGAGTGCAAAGAGGGGAAAAACGCAAAGTGGGGAAGTGTTACTGGTAGGGTCCATAAGTGAAGCAGATGAAACAAAAAAAAAGAAAGGTTCAAAATTTTTAGCCAAGGATTATATTCAGCTTAAGGATGTAAGAGAAGAAAAGGAAATGGAGCCTCGAACTACAAGATACGGGAAAATGTTGGAGAGTTTTAAATTCCAAGAACAGCCAAAGAATAAATAGGGAAAGGGGCTAAAATTAATGTATTGGAATGTGGAAGGGCTAAGAAATAAGATAGGTAGCGGGGAAATGAAAAATATTATGTGTTCTATGGATTTTGTAGGAGTAGCAGAGACATGGTTGGGAAAGGATGAGGTAGTAGAAATAGCAGATTTCAAGTTTCTAGAGAAAAAGGCAAGGAAAAGATGCGGTAGGGGAAGAGCATCAGGATGAGTAGGTCTGTTTATAAAGAATGATTCGGAAAAAATTATTGATATAGAAAAAATGGAGAATAGAGGCACCAATGTGCTATGGTCAATAATTAAGCAAAATAACGGGGTAAAATTAGGAATAGGGGTGGCATATAACCCACCAGAAACATCATTTTTTTTACGATAGTAACTTTTATAGTAAATTAGAAGAAGATATGGAAGAAATACAAGAAAAGATGCCAGAGACAGAATTTATTGTGATGGGAGATTTGAATGTGAGATTAGGAGAAGAGAATGGAAGGTTATTAGGTAAAGAGCAGATACAAGAAGATAGGCCAAGGAAAGGCAGGGACATAGCGATTAATAAGGAGGGAAAAAAATTACTAGAATTTTGCGAGATAAACAACATGCTAATATGTAATGGATCAATGAAAGGAGACGAGGAGGGGGAGTTTACATTCGTAAATGCAAATGGACAAAGTGTAGTAGATTACATGATATGTAGTGAGGAACTGGAGGATAGAATCACCACATTTAAAATAATAAACAAAGTAGTAGGTAGTAGCCATTTCCCACTAATGATGGAAATAAATGTTCTGAAACAGAGGGTAAAGAATAAGGAAACAGCTAAAATAAAAACAATAAAAGTGTATAAATGGAGAGAAGTACTAAAAGAGGAATTTGTGAAAGAATTAAAGTCAAAGGTAAGTCAGATTGTGGAGTGTGGTATAAAAATGGCTATGGATGAGGGAAATTCAGAAAAAGTGTTACAGTTACTAAAATTATTACTAACAAGAGCAGGAGCAGGGATGGAAAGAAGGCATGGAAAAGGCCAAGAAATTAAGGGGTGTTTTGACGAAGAATGCAGAATTAAAAAAAAAAGGAGGTATTTAAAGAGCTTATTAGTTGGAGGAGGTCAGAGAAAGAAAGGGATAGACAAAATCTGATGAAACTTAAATGGGAATATAAAGGTTTGCTTGAGGCTAAGAGGAAAGAATGGCAGAGAAGTATAGAAAAGAATCTAAAGGCAGCAATAGAGAGTAAGGATAGTAAAAAAATATGGGAAATAGTGAGGATGATGAACAAGAAGAGAGAGGACAAAAACGAAATTACACCGAATGAATGGATAGGGTACTTTAGAAGGCTAATTGGAGAAGGGAAGAGAATAAAGTTAGACATAAAAGAGGTAGGACAAGGAAGAATATTTAATGAGAAATTAGACAGTAAAATCACAGAGCTGGAAGTTCACCAGCAAATAAGGAATATAAAAAAAGGTAAGGCAGTACGAACAGACGGAATACCAGGGGAATTCTGGAAAATATATGGGGAAATGCAAAGTGGGCTAACAGTGATGACAAAATTATTAAATAAAATTAAAGAAAAGAATGATGTACCAGAATGTTGGAAAATAAGTGTGGTGGTACCAATTTACAAAGGAAAGGGAGGAGCAAATAGACCAGAGAATTATAGGGGAATAAGTTTATTATCAATATTAGGAAAAATATATACAGGTATACTGGCCGACAGATTAAGAAGCTGGGTTGATGAGGAAGGAATGCTGTCAGAATATCAAGCTAGGTTTAGGAAAGGTAAACAAACAATAGACAACATATTTATAATAAAGACTATAATAGATAAATACTTGAGCAGGAAAAGAGGAAAGATATACATGTTTTTTTGCAGATTTTGAAAAAGCATTTGATACAATAAATAGGGAAGCATTAGGATATAAATTAAGCAAGAAAGGGGTAAGCAAAAACTTTATAAAAGAAATCAGAAAGATTTATAAAGATGTAAGATTCTGTATAAGATGTAAAAATAATGGAGTTACAGAAATGACAGAGCAAAAAATAGGATTAAGACGGGTGTAAATTGAGTCCTATACTATTTAATATATTCATAGATGACATATTAGAAAGAGTGAAAGAAAAAAATATGCATTGCCCCATAATAGCAAATACAGAGATACCAGGTTTACTATATGTGGATGATCTTATGGTTGGGGCTATAACGGTAATTGGGTTACAGAAAGCAGTCAATGGAATACAAGAATTCTGCGAAGAATGGGGAATAAAAGTAAATATAAATAAATCAAAAGTTATGGTATTTAAAAGAGGAAATAAACTAAAAAGAGAAGAGAAATGGCAGATGGGGGGTTTAAAATTAGAAGTTGTCAAGGAGATGGATTACTTGGGGGTGAGGATGAGCAGTAATGGCGAATGGGGAGCGCATAGCAGGAAGGTTGTGGCTAAAGGAAAGGCAGCAATGACAGGAGTAAGGATGTGCAAATATAAATTGGAAATGCCAACTAAATGGCTAGAAAGAATGTATGAAGCATTGGTAGAAACAAGAATGCTATATGCAGTAGAAATTTGGGGAGGATCTGAATTAAGCAGAAAAATAGACCAGAGCTACGGAATGTTCTGTAAAGAGCTATTGGGGTTAACAAGATCAGCACCAGGGGAAGTAGCATTAGTGGAATTAGGAAGAACAAGAAGAAAGGGAGTGATACTGGAAAGGATATTAAAATTTTGGTTTAGGTGCCTGAGAAAAGATAAAGAGGAAATTTTAAAGATATGCATGGAACAACAAAAGAGTATGAAAAATAAAAATAGCTGGTGGACAGGGGTAGAAAAAATTATGGAGAAGATAGGAATGGGAGATATCTGGAGAATAGGAGAAAGAAATAGCAATGGTATCTGGATAGCAGTAAGAAACAGAGTGGAGGACATAGAAAGACAAGAGATTTGGGGAAGCTTAGAAAATAAAAAGTCACTAGGGTTCTATAGATTAGTAAAAAGGAAATGGGGAAGAGAAGGGTATGTGGATTATTGTAATAGAGCAGGAAAAGAAGTGTTTGCATGGATGAGAACAGGAGCAATGTACTTGAGAGGGTTAAGAGGTAAAAAAAATGGAATTTGTGAATTATGGGACGACAGCGAAAGCACAGAGCATTATATGTCAGAATGCAAAGAATTAGCAAAATGGAGACAAGAAGTATGGGAAGAAAAATGGATAGGAAAATAGTAGCAATTAAAATGCTAACGAGAAAAGAAGAAAAGCAAATTAAGAATATGGGGGAGTTCTTAAAGAAAGTAAAAGAGAAATGGATTAGAAAAGTAAGAGAGATAAGAAAGGTAGAAAGGCAAACGGAGGAAGGAGAAGATGGGCAAATAGGGATAAAAGGTAGTAAGGAATGCTTAGAGGAGCCAGAAGGCCAGGGTGCCAGGCAAAAAGAGCAGCATAGCTGGCAAGGAAATTTGTACATATGTTAAGTTAGTTTATAAGTGGAACATTGTAAAAAGAAGTATGTAGAAAAATGTACAAATAAACTATCTATCTATCATGTTGCCAGTACTGTACATTTCAGACCAGTTGATTCCCATTAAGCTAAGTTTAAATGAACCTAACCTTCCTTCTGACAGTAAGCGTTTTGTATAATGGACTGTTTCATTTGGTGAGTTGGTGCTTTGTTTATTTTCCTTTAGCTGAAATTCAACCCAAATACTAGCATGATTTGACAATGTATTTTGCTCAAGAAAATGATACTTATAGTGTGTTTTATGTACATTTGTTACAATGTTATCCAGACATGATTGATTATGAGTGGGTTTATTATAAATACAGTATAAGTTGTGAGACCTTAACATATTTAAATAGTCAATGGTATCTTGTGACAGATTCAATATTTATATTGTAGTCGCCCGCAAATGCTATGTGGCGATTAAACTTATCCATTTGGTAAGTAATTAAAGTTTCCAAGTGGCTTACAAATAATTTTACATTACAATTTGGTGTATGGTATACAGACACTGTAATGAAATTATATTCACATAGCCTAATAGCTACAGTTTCACAAATTCTTAATTATTTCAAATTTTACATTATTCCTAACAAACATTGCTACACTATCACGGGTCAAGGGGGGCTTTCTCACAAAAATATCACCTAATACAAAGCTACTGGGTATGTAGAGGTTAGATTCTTCTTCGGAGAGCAAGTGTTCATTAACACATAACACATCTGTTGGTATTTTATCTAGTATTAGCTGTAACTCTCCTAGTTTATTTCTGATGGATTGTAATTGTAATGTTATTATCAGAACTAGTTTTATGGAATTTGGCCTTCCTGGGAATGTTAACTTTACTGAGCAAGCCTGTAGAAATTCCTAGTTTTTTGAAGACGGTAAAACTGCACTATTCTCATTGGAATTTTGCCCTGCCTTACAGCGTTCTGTGATGCACGATTTTTCCCGCATAAATTCTGTAGCCACTTTCACAATGGATTTACTAAGAAGCCTTTTCCCTATTTTGCTGAAGTGCAAATCTTGTGTGGTATGAAGTTTGCATTGTACTTTGAAGGTGTTTATCAATTTCACGTGTTGATCTTTCTTGCACATTTCACTTATGAACAAGTTTATAACCAATGTGCGTTGATTTTCCCAGAAGTTTGGATGTAGATCATACCTGCGTGGTAGCTTCACCACAATCACATTCGTATTTTCTAGTTTACTTATCGTTCTTTCTAGGTTAGGTACTACATTTTCTGGTTCATTGTTTGAGATGTCATTACATCCACCTAATATTACTACACAGTATCTTTTGTGTATTTGGAGCACTTTGCTTTGATAGTTTTTGCTACTTCAATTTTTGCTCCCGGTTTCACTAATGCGCTGATACCATGCACCATTCCATTTAATGTTTCTGCAAGACCTCTGCCATGGCTATCAGTAAGTAGCAGAGGTTTCTCACATGATTTCTTCAGGTGGTTCTCATGTTGATGTCCTGATGGGCTTTCCTTGCTGTTTTCTTTGTTTTTGATTGTTTACAAGGGTGCATATTTATTGGAGAAATTATAATTAACCGACGGTGAAGTGTTCCTTTCCTGTTTGTTTACCATTTTACGCTTTTGTCATACTATGTTCCAACCATCATTACATGCTTCTACATTATGGTTTCCAGCTTTAATCGTTGCAAGCCTATAAGTTTCTTCTTTTAGCTTTTCAATTTCATTAATTGCATGCTGTAAGTTTTTTTTTTTTCATTACCTCAATGACCTTCTGTAGCAAAGCTATGGTACTTTGTCCCCCAATGCATGTGTGGAGTCTGCTGCCTGCTGCACTGATTTTATTTACTAATACTGCATTATAAGATGGAGTATCACTAAGTCCTATTTGTTTATTCTGTCCATCTTCATCTTCTGCTCCATTTTATTGAGTTTCATTTCGATTTCTTAATTTATATTTACAGATATTCACTCATTTTATGGAGCTGTTACACGAAACTACACACTCGGAGCCATCTTGAAAGAGACAGAATATGAGGCTAGAAATCGTAAAAGCATAGTTTCGGAGCTATACAATAGTTTTGCTTGCAATAAGACTGTCAAAGAAGGCGAATGATGATAAAAGTACTGAAAGAGAATTCAGAATAGAAGGTGATGAAAAAACCAAGAATTCAGAAGTACATGTAAACTAGGTACTGAAATCATAAGGAAATATATATTGTTGGAACCTGAAAAATCTACAAAACAAGCAATGATGAGGAAGATCAGGATAAGCTGAATGAAAATTTCTATGAACCTGATACTTAGATTCTGATACAAGTGATAACGAGGAGGAGGAGGAGGAAGAAGAAGAAGCAAAAAGATACTTTCACCATACACGGAAATGAAGCTACAGTGCAATATTTCATTGTTGCTTGGACATCTCTACTTTTATTTTTCAAGGTATGTGTTTTAGGAGAAATGAAGTCAAAACTATTTCTCATTACATTAAAGGGACAATGCTATGTGTTAAAACAGTGTGTTATTGCAGTAGTATACATTCACTTGAAATTCACAAAATTTATCAGGAAAGAAATTGGAAGGAAATGCGTTAACAGCAAATTCTTTATTATTATCTGGCATATTGTTTCAGCAATTTAAGTCCTTCTGCAAATCACTGGGTTTGACATTGTTTTCAAGGTGTATATTCAATAAAACCATTCAAAACATGGCAGCACCAGTTATTAGAGCATTTTGGATTCAAGAAAGAACTTGAATTCATTAAAAGGTTGTGGTATACCTATATGGTTTGCAGAGGATGGGCAGTATGACTCCCTAGGATTTTCAGCCAAATATTTGAGTCTATTTTGTCATGGATTTAAATTCTCACAAAGTTATTGATTTTGTACTTGTTCAAAGAGGTATGGTGAAAGGCGCTTTGGAAAAGGCTGCTTGTGACAACATAATGACAAGGTTTGCAAAACAAGAAATGTGTAGAATTAAAGTTTTTCTCTCTGACAGACATAAAGGTGTAAGATACCTATTAAAAACTCGGTAAGTGGAAGTTAAACATGAATTTGACGTGGCATTTGTCTAAAAGTCTAATGAAAACAATTAAAATGGTAGGAAAAAAAATACTCAGAGCTGATGGTATGTAAAGTCAGTATAAATAACCATATATGGTGGGCTGCGCAAAACTGTAATGAGAACGGTGCCATATTAATTGAAAAATTCTTCATCATACAAAAACAAACATAAATGGCTAAAAAACAGTGGATAGAAATCTTGTTAACATGATGAATTGTTGGAAGAAGACAAAGAAATAAATTATGGATTAAAGGCGAATCAAATGCCTATCATACTCTGAAGAAAATTATTTTGGATAGCACCTTCTTAAAAGATTTGGCTCATATTCGACATGATATACATATGGCAGTTTAGAAAATTATCACAGTCTTCGTCTCAGATATGCTCTGGAAGGAATACATTTTTCATATAATAGCCTTCAACTTTGATCCATGATAGCAGTGCTAGATCACAATTTCAATGTAAATAAAATAAAAAAAAATATTGGTGTCAAAACCCAGTACTCCAAAGCATCTGGGTCTTGAATAATGAAAAATAAATATGAGGAATCAAACAAAGAATGGAAACTGCTGATAATGCATGAAATAAAAAAAAATCTCTGCATGCATATTGTGTGGATCCATTACCGGATGCAGCAATTGATCAGTCACTACTGAAGAATACAGCTCCCACGCTTCAACCTCCATTAGAGCTACTAAGATTGAAGCACTTCTCATGTTTTCAGTCAACATAAGAAGGTTGGTCACAGACACATTATAAAATTGTAAATAATAAATAATGGTTGAATTTAAAATTTACTATTTTTAATTTGTGTGTTTATTAGTGAAGTTTAAAGCCTACATATACTTTGTTGGGTTCTGGAACAACATTTCTAATACTAAGCACTATACATGATGGTATGACAATTCTTTTGTGTTCAATAACAGTCCATGAATTAATCCAGTAGACTGTTGTAGCCAGGTCTTGTTAGCAGGATTATTGGTGGTGAGTAATTTCTTTTTAGCTTGACTTTTTGGTTTTAATGCTAAATTATGTATCACAATATTCAAAACATCGCAATCTATAACTAAGTTATGAAAATTAGGATGCTTTGTGATACAAACAAATCACCCTTCACCAATTTAGTGTGTTTATAGTCCATGCAACGCACACTTTCCTCGTCATTATCCATAGGTATCATTCCTTACACTTACACCTATCGATTCACACTGTCTTGAATCGCTTCAGAATGGCATAAATCTTTAAAGTCGCTCTTTTTTGGTTCAACTGATAAGGTCGGCTACCACGTTCACTCATTTTCAAAGCAGATGTTGGACTATTGCTTATCACTTAGTAGGTATTTACTGGATTATGAAAAGTGATTGGCTACATTTAGCTCTGCTCTTTGTTATTCAGAGAAGTTGTGAACTTCTAGTGAAACTAACACATAAACTTGTTAGTCATTTAAAACACCTATGCTGCGTACATCTTATCTGGATGCAGTGTGAATCTCATGACGTCAACTGAACAACAGGCTGTAACCTAATAACCATTCACTTTGGGATGGTGAAACTGCGTGCATTGTTATTTATTCCTGAGGCAAATAAATAATGTGGTGAATGAAATATTCATTTTTGTGTTTTATTCCCCTTTAAGCATTAAATACCATATTAAAATAGTAAAATTATGGGTTATAATTATTCTGTTTCAGTTTTTTAAAAACTTGGTTCATGGTTTCAAGTATCTCACTTGATTTCTAATTAGGATGTTTGCATGTCAAGTCATTGATGTTTCAAGTATCACCATCAATAAAAATTAAAATTCAGTGTGAAAACGAAAATTTGAGTCCATATTTCCAATACTCTTTTCAGCATGCCACTTATAATGTGAGAGCTGTTGGGTAAGAATTGTACAGAAATTGTGAATGCTGTGATAAGTTGTTTCAAGTAACCCCACTTTACAGTAACTAATGTTAAGATAACCAGTAAAATGTTATTTTCTGCCCATTCCTACCCAGTAGATAAAGGAAGTCCTGCATTCCACCCAAAAACAGCATGTCTAGATTTCACTGGAAATACATGTTTTGAGGCACCCTAAATCCAAAGAAAAGCATATTTAGGAAAAGATTTGTCTGTTTTGTATCTATGAACTTGAAAACAAAATATTGAATAAATTCCAAACGTGTTAACTAAGTTCAGTATCTTCCAAAAAAAGCAACATGAAGATTTTCAAGAAAGTCTGCCGAACTATCCTTTACATGCAAACATTTTCAAAACTTTTTTTTTTCTCAAAAATGGCTTTTAACAATTTTGAGTAAAATATTTAAGATCTATTTAAGATATTTACATGACAAATATAATGTATTTCTAGGGATAGTATGTGAAGTTCTCTTCATTTGTAAGGAATTTTGTATTATTTTATGTAACTGGTAAACCTTAAAAGACTAATTAAGAACATACTACACAAAAAAAATGTAGATCCCTTTAAAACACACAATTTATTACAATTAATTTCTATTGTGGTATCAGCCATTTTTAAGATATCCATTATTGAAGTGCTGTTGCTATTCAGTTGTTTCTCATGATGTTATGGAAAGCGTTTGCATTTTCAAGGCCAGCATATAGTAGCCTGCTTTGAAATACGTTTCCATCAATTTGGTTTCCTCTATCCCTCTTGTACCTACAATGAAATTACTTTTGCAAAGCTTATTAAAATAATAATGTGTAACACTATTAACAATAAAAATTAAGCCGGTGCAACATTGAAAACTATGGTTTGCTTGAGCTTGCACTAAATAAGTTGAGTAGATGCATTATAACTGTGCCATTACTGCCAGACTGTTTTAAAACAAAGCACCACCCTCACAGTAAATCACCCCTCCTGACCTTTCTCACGGACCAGTAGGGACCTTCTATACTAAGAAAAAAACAATTCTTGCAATGCTGTCCCAGTCAGCATTGGAATCTACAAGATACTAGATGCAACATACCTACTGCCAAGAAGTGTTATTTCTTAACACTATAATATGTAGATACATGTGCATCTAGTAAAAACAGTATTGTAATCTGAACCATAGTGAAGCAAGAGCACATCAGGACTTATTTATAAATCAGCTTCAGAGGGACAGAGTCAAAGTTTTACAATGAACTCCACACAAGGTACAAACCGTGAACACTTGCCTGGATGCACTTCATCTACTGCCAATTCCCAGAGCAGTGGTGCAAGTTATCTTCCTTCAGAATGATTACCGTACCCGGAGCCACACCTAGATAAGTTGTCACCCACTTAGAGCATTGCTGGAGATGATTATGATAATCCCCAGAACATCTCCACCAAAGTAATTGGAACTGTTGTTGTAATGTCTCCTCTATCGGGTCAAAAAGCTGCCTGGGGAATAAATCAAATGTATTTGATGTATTTCGTGAAATCTATATCAAATTTTTGGGTGGAATGCAATACCTTCTCTACCTACTTATGTATATGGTAGAGAAAGTAAAAATATGGGGAAAATTAAACAATGTTTTATCAGTTGTAAAATGGTAAGCACACAAATCACTATTCACAGACTGTGGTGTGTGGTGTAGTGGTTACCATGCTAACCTCTAGTTCGAAGTCATTAATATTATTATTAAACAAAGATTGTTTATTGATATTAAAACCTTTTTAAACAAAAAAATACCTTTGCTTAATCTATTAACTATAAAATCAATGTCGGTTTTCCAGCCTAATCCAGATTCAAGATGGATGCCCAGAAATTTGGTTGAGGATAGTTCAGAAGAATGACTAAATGAAAATTTAAGATTAACTGTCTTGTCTTTATTAAACTTCAGTTTATTAGCATCACATCATTCTTGTAGCTGTAATAACAAGCTCTCTACTTTGTTGACATCATGATTATTTAACACAAATGTTTATGACCAGATCATCAGCATAAAGATATTTCAGGCATTGACCACAGACTATTTTGCAAATCATTAATATGAATTAAAAATAAAACTGGACTGAGAATGGAACCCTGAAGAACACCATATTTCTTACACTTAAATTCAAATGTTGACCCATTTAACCAGACCAATTGATATCTTATTATTCAAGTAAGAACTCAAAAAGTTGTTCATTGGTCAACAAAAGTACAAAAATAAAGCTTCTGTTTAAGGATGTCATGGGAAAAGTCATAAAAACGAGCCTATTCTACATCACTGTTTTCAACTGAGTCATAGATCCTCTTAATAAAATTCAAAACTGCATCAGCAGTATTATATCCAGTTCTGAAGCCAAACTGAGATGGGGAAAGCAATTTATTATTTTCAAAATAATTCAATACTTAGTATAATCTCAAAGGCCTCGGAACCACTGGAATAATACTTATAGGCTTATAATTGGAATATTCTTTGGAGCATCTCTTTTTAAAAACTGGTATCACATTACTAAATTTAAAAGCGTCTAGAAAAGTACAGCAATCAATACATTCATTGTATAAGTGAGTTAAAGGTTCAGGTTCACATATAAATGAAGCTTGCATACTTTAGAATATAAAATGAAACCAGTACAGATGTCAAGCTACCATAATGCACATTTGAATACTACTGCAATATGACTATGCAATACTGAAATTTTAAACCTTCAAGGCATTGAATGTCTGGGTATTGGCATTTCACCTGATAGAAGGGCTCAGCAGTTGCTTCCAAGTGGGTTGGCATACACTAGTATAGTACATTTGATCAGCTTGCTCAATTTTTTATGAAAAATTCCTTTTATGGAAGGCATGTTTAAATTTATATAAGATTTAAGTTGAGATTGCAGATGGTATTCAACACCTATGATGTGCTTATTCCTCAAAACATTTTCTTCATTATTATTATTAACCATTCCTACTGCAGTTTGCATGTGATTAAATCATATATGAATTTGTTTAAGATAAAGATAGTATACAGAATTATTATACTGATTCCAAATCAGCATACACTAGGAGTCCTTAATACATGAGAATATGGTTACTCACATTGTAGCATTTTCTATTACATTTCATGCCGCTATTATAGAAATTAACCATTTTAAATTATATTATGATTTTAAACTGATATTTTTGTAATTCGAAATTGAAACCATCTTTAAATACAGAATTCTAAGAGTCCTAATCTTCTTTTGCTCCATGTTGTACACATTTTGGTACTGTATGAAGAGTGAGCCATTTAAATTGAGGCTGTACAATATCTCCAAAACTAAGTGTTGTAGAAAGAAATGTCTTGAATAAAAGTTGCTTGATATTAGGGGGAAGGTATATGCCATTAGTCATGTTTTATTTGGAGGACACTGTGATGGTCATTTTAGGGTCAATTTAATTTGACCCTAATTGTAGGTTCCCATTAAAAAAAATTAAATTGACCCTAAAATGACTTTATAACGTCCTCCAAACAAAACATGACTAATAGCATTTATTTTCCCCCATAATATCAAGCAACTTTTATTCAAGACATTTCTTTCTACAACACTGGTCCACCCTGTATAATTACCTACTATAACAATACAATGTATTGGATCTTTAAGAATACTTAAGAAGAAAATGTGCAAAATACTGAAAATTAGTTTCTGTTTTTTATTCCACAATGTTATGCTTCAGTCGACAATCCAAATTTTTGTAATGGAAAATGATATTACTTTCTCCACCAGCAAGTTTGAATTTTAAACCAAGCAGGGTATTGTTTTGATACAAGCTAAATAAATAAATGATACCTATATGCTATAATTATATCTCAATTTTACTTTTAATCTTGAGCAAAGCATTTAGTACTTCAATACACTTTTTGTTTTTTCCAGTCCTTACTTCGTGTTCAGAGTTTTGATTTTGGTGGAGGTCTGTGGTCACCAGTTTGCTCGCAAACAATAAAAAAATATCACCTGCAATATGCTCAAGATTCACTTTACTACAGTTTACTGTTTTGAAAGATTCATCTCTCTTAGGTTATGACTGACATCAATCCTCAAGGAATGTTCTTGTTCTACCAATAGATATCCTAAAAATCTTCTATCCTGTACAGTTCATCCATCAAAAATAACTCAAGATGAAGATTATTTGACATGGAAATAGCTTAGCAAAATTTGGTTTTCTGCATTGATGTTCGTTTTTCATAAGAAATTGTATTCCTATAACATCATACTCAGCAGTATTTACTAGGGCTTGGCCAGGCACCAAAATAAGGCTAAGACATCGCCAGCTGCTAGGTGATGCAGTAATTTGTATCACAAATTACTTAAATGTAAATAATGATTGTAATATGAATATGCATTTTTATGTGACATTGATTTGAGATGTTTATTGATTGTAATTATTGTTGAGAAGTAAGTTTTTAATGCCTTACTGAAACTGACAATAATAGCGCGCAATAATGCAGAAGGGGGGGTGAGCTGTTTATCATTATTGGAAACGAGGAAGTTGCGTAATGTTGACGCGTTTTTCTGTTTAGAACCTTCTGGAATATTTCCCTAGAGCATATGTATTCATAATTTTCATTGGATATAAAAATAGACGCTAATGTTGGCGCGTTTTATTAGCCAATAGTAACTCAGTTATAATCTTTAGGCATATCGGGGAGTGGGAGTATAAATAGAAGCTAGGTTAGAGGTAAAGTCAGTCAGTCGTCCAGTTCATCAAAAATCTGTGTACACTACACGTCGTCTTCAGTCAGTCAGTTCGTCGAAAGTATTAGTACGGCATACATCGGATATAGATTCACAAGTTACGCGCAGCAGAATTATGAAAGATATAAAGTATGGTAAAGTTAATTATACAAAAGATTGAAGTACGTGGATTAAAAGAATTATCAGTAAGAAGTTGTTATAACAGTTTCAGTTTGGCGAGTGTCAAGATCAATGTATAAATGTGATAGTTAACGTGTTCGACAATAAATGTGTAAAACAAATTTCTTCATCAGTGTTATTTTTGGATAAAAGATTCCTTTCCGTTTACGCACCCTGACCAAGAGATATGTTCGACCCAAGAAAAGATAATAGCTAGCCGGAGGACAGTAAACAAAAATTAAATCAAATTACAGTCGCATTCTTTTAAACAAAATACTAACACTGCTGCAAATTGCTAGCACCAGATGGAGCTACAAACCGAACAAATGAATGACGTTACAAGATGGCTTCACGTGAAGTAAACACACATACACAAACATCACAAGTAATAACATTATAAGAAATACACTCGCAAATTGGCGCCCAGAACGTGGGGCAGAGTGACCAGGAAAGGGGCAGAGTGACCAGGAAAGGGGCAAAGTGACCAGGAAAGTAGCAGAATTAACCAGGATGTGGAACGAATGGAGCAGTGAATTGATCTACAAGACGCAGATTCCAGAAACAACAAAAGGGACGACAGACTACGCGGATGATTGGACATCGTAATTCCGAGATTACAAGGCAACAGGGGAATTCAACTACAAAAACATCGAGAAGACGCAGATTCCGGAAACAACTAGAGGAACGACAAACGACGCGGATGAGTGGACACAAAAACATCGAGACGAAGCAGATTCATCATTAATACAACGCAGAAGCAACATATAACCTAGGAGAGAGGGGCAGGAAGCTGGACATCAAAGTAACAGCAACAGACAACATCACAAAAGGTCAGAGTATTGTAATTTTTTTTTAGAAAACAAAAACAATGGCTACTAATAATATTGAAGAAACAATGATGGAAGGGGATAGTGTAACAGTTAGCTGTAATTCAATACAGATTACGGAAAATAGCTTAAACAATGTAATATTTGAGGGAGGAAATGTTAGTGCAGAAAGTGAGAATAGAACAGCAGGAAATGTTAATTTTGATGCTGGTATGATGATGGAAATGATGGAAATGCTGAGAAATTTTGATGAAATATTAAAAAAGAGTATTATGAGTACAAATCAATGGAGGGAAAATTTTCACAGGAGTTTAGAACAAAAACTGCCTCAGAGTATTGAAAAATTAGTAAAAAAGATAGATCAAAACAGGGAAGATATGGAAAACAATAATGGGGAACTAAGGGAAGATATTGGTAAAAGCTTAGAACAAAACAGGGAAGAAATTGAAAAGAAATTCATGGAGCTAGATAGTAGTATGATGAGAATGAGAAATGAAAATCAGGAAATGATAGCAAATGAGATAGGCGAGGTTTCAAAGAAAATGTCAGAAATGAGCAGGGAAATAGGTAACAAATAAAATGAGGTTAATACTAAAAGTGAACATGTTGATGTAGAATGTACAGAGTCAGGTAGTAGATTGAGTAATATTTCAAGTGAGATGAGAGAGATGAAAGAGGTTATGAATGTAGATGTGAATCAGGCGCAAGTTAATTTAAGAGGGAAGATATCAGAAATACAGAAGGAGTCAGTAATGCAAAGAAATAAATTGTACGAAGTAGTTAAAGTTTTGACTGTAAATAATCAAAAGCTAATTTCTGAAATTAACAAGTACCAAGATGTTCAAATTGAAAACTCCAGTCCAGTACAGTTTAGTACAGATTTGTCAGAGTACTATCAGATTAAAGAGATAGTAGAAGAATTGAAAATGACAGTTGTTAAAGGATGTATAATTCAGGAAACTTTAGATTGTTTTCAAATGTTATCAGGAGATGAAATGTCATATGAATACAAGAGGTTATTCATGAACAAAAATTTGAAGGTTAGGATACGGCTACGAGTAATGTTTAGCCACAGACAATTTGATCCAGGAGGGTAAATAGCAATGAGATGTAAAGTAAATGCTGGATAGTTAAAGATGACTTGCAGAGAAATGTATTGGAACGTAAGAGGGTTAACTAAATATATATGTCATGAGAAAACAGAAATAAATTCAGAACAAAAAAAAAAAAAGAAATAAATATTTAACAAAAAAGAAATAACATTTTTTTTGTAACTGTAACAGTATTTGAAATTAAGAATGTAAAGATTGAAACTTAATATGATATTAAAGTAAAAGTACGTAGATATAATTCCAAGAGTATTGTGATTATAAAGTTCAAAACAACAAAAATGGGTTTAAAATAATTAAAAAAAAAAAATAATTAAAACAAATACTTATGTAGCAAACAGAAAAATGTGAAACAGTGTCTAAATTTAAGAGATGTAAATATATTTGTATAGAGGGTGAACATTTTAGTAAATATGTATAGTAATTACAAAAATTCTTAAATGTATAAATTTTTGTCAACAACTTAAGAAAGTAAGCAATTTTGTAACAGTAATTAAATAATTCAGGGTACAGTATTTGCTATAAAAAAAAATTTGTAATGTCAGATTAAAGTCTAAACACATTAAACCAGAGCCAGTAAGTAGTGGCAAGATAGAGGAAAAACATGTCGTGTGTTAAATACGTGTGAAGTGTTAAGTGAAAGTGATAGCGTGTGTTCCAAGATTTAGGAGATTAGAAACCCAATTATAAAATTTCCAAACAAGTTGTAAATATTTATAATTATGTTTCTAGTGGGGCATATGATGCAGTAATTTGTATCACAAATTACTTAAATGTAAATAATGATTGTAATATGAATATGCATTTTTATGTGACATTGATTTGAGATGTTTATTGATTGTAATTATTGTTGAGAAGTAAGTTTTTAATGCCTTACTGAAACTGACAATAATAGCGCGCAATAATGCAGAAGGGGGGGTGAGCTGTTTACCATTATTGGAAACGAGGAAGTTGCGTAATGTTGGCGCGTTTTTCTGTTTAGAACCTTCTGGAATATTTCCCTAGAGCATATGTATTCATAATTTTCATTGGATATAAAAATAGACGCTAATGTTGGCGCGTTTTATTAGCCAATAGTAACTCAGTTATAATCTTTAGGCATATCGGGGAGTGGGAGTATAAATAGAAGCTAGGTTAGAGGTAAAGTCAGTCAGTCGTCCAGTTCATCAAAAATCTGTGTACACTACACATCGTCTTCAGTCAGTCAGTTCGTCGAAAGTATTAGTACGGCATACATCGGATATAGATTCACAAGTTACGCGCAGCAGAATTATGAAAGATATAAAGTATGGTAAAGTTAATTATACAAAAGATTGAAGTACGTGGATTAAAAGAATTATCAGTAAGAAGTTGTTATAACAGTTTCAGTTTGGCGAGTGTCAAGATCAATGTATAAATGTGATAGTTAACGTGTTCGACAATAAATGTGTAAAACAAATTTCTTCATCAGTGTTATTTTTGGATAAAAGATTCCTTTCCGTTTACGTACCCTGACCAAGAGATATGTTCGACCCAAGAAAAGATAATAGCTAGCCGGAGGACAGTAAACAAAAATTAAATCAAATTACAGTCGCATTCTTTTAAACAAAATACTAACACTGCTGCAAATTGCTAGCACCAGATGGAGCTACAAACCGAACAAATGAATGACGTCACAAGATGGCTTCACGTGAAGTAAACACACATACACAAACATCACAAGTAATAACATTATAAGAAATACACTCGCAAATGTCATCTATTCCACCTTTTTGTTACTGTATTTTAAAGTGTAATTCAGATTTGCTCCATCAAGTGCTCATTGCCTGACAAACATCTTAACAATTTTGCCCTTGTTTTAAAACTTTAGAGACAATCATTTCCAAAACAATCAATCAAATACGCTTTGGCACCAAAAACATTTTGTAAGCAACATACCCTAAGAAGAGAAGGAATCAGAAATATGAAATATAATTCCTCCATATTACTTGAATCTAAATACAGTTCCTGCTTAGAATTTTTGCTTTCTGAACATTTAAGGACACCGGGAAGTGAATTTCTGCAAAAATATTGATTTTTTGTTTTCCATTCTATAAAAAAGTACAACTCCTTAGCTTTGAAATGATATATATAACTTGGTATGTTACACGATTAGTAAGCCCTTTAAATATGGCGGCGCAAAGATATGCCCCCATCTTCCACAACCTCGTGCATAATGAGTTAGAAGATTTCTTTCGCTTAGAATTTCTGAACGAACCCACCAATTGACATGGGGTAAATTTTAGCATGTGCATTGAACATTCTGCTATACACTGCAATGTAGTTCCATCTGCAACTTGACTTTGACATGGATTTAAGGCCATGCGGTTTAAGGCATGATAGGAGTAACTAACGTATCAAAACCAAGGATCATAGGATTGAAACCCGGTAAAATGCATATTCTGCATTCAATTAAAACTGTGATAAAGGATGGGGAGGACCCAACTAAAGCAAGCATTGTGATGGCATGGTTGGATGCTGACAGGTTTCAATTGAATGCACATATGCATTTTACCATTTTAAGTTTAAAAAAAATGCATACACAATATTATGCAGTTAATGAGATCAGACAATGCTGCAACTATCATGTGTTCAGATGGCCAAGCGTTTTAAGGCATTGTGACATGATATGGTTACGTTACATAGTCAGAGGTTCGCGCCCCAAAGTAACAAAACATTTTTTTTTTATTTTTATTCTTACTCCAATAAGAATACACCTCACCTCATTGGGTATCCTTGAAGGGGTTAATGAAGAATGTAGTGGTAGACTTAAATTTATGCAAAAACTGGCCAAAATATGAAGACATCATTTTTAAAAAATGATAAGACGTCGACTCTCAGAGGCAAAAAAAGCAGCTCAAATAATTTGTGACAAGGCTGGGCCCAAGAAGAGGAAGAGAGGAACTTAAAATAACTACAGTGATGAGGAATATGGAGCTGGCTTGTTCTAAAAACAGTGAGTAAATAAGCAAAAACTACACTTTCAACTTAATTTTCCATAACTTCATTTTTTAACACTTCAGATACACTTTTCTCAAAAACTATCAAAGCTATTGTCATGAAATTTTTATTGTACATGTATAATTACCTAATGTAGCTAGTGAACTAACCTTTTCTTAGAATATTAAGTTTAAGATGGATAGAAAAAATAGTAACTGGTAAAAAATATAGGTCATTTGCATCATTAGATACGCAACATTTTCTTTCCCTTCTCATATTTATAGTATCTAAATTGAATTTAGTTCAGGATCTCAAGTTATATGTTAAGTATCATAGGAAAAAAAAAATCTGATGTGTTATGCTTACATGACTTTCTCTACTGTTGTACAAACTATATTTACACATGCTTATTCTTCATCTACTTCATGTTAATCGAGATAATTCTTTTTATAAAGATAATTCTCTTTTTATGTTCTTGACAAGCAAAGAGAATTACATTTTACATAGCGACCAGTTCTAAAAATATTTGACTCGCTTAAGGCCTACTATGTTTCCCTTGTTTTGCATTTGCAAGGGCAATATAGAAATACAGTAGCCTTTAAGCGTAGACATCTCTTAATGGCTGGTTGCTATGTGCTGCACCATTCTCTTTGCCACAGATTAATACTCTTTGCATATCCAAGACATAAAAAGATGAATAATGAATTCCCATTTGAGAAAAAGTATAAGTATTGGAAAAGTTAAGGGAATAACAAGCAATATCTCGAAAATGGTTCACTCAACAAAAAAATGTATATGACATAAATTGTGTATTTTAACGCAATCTACATTTTTTGTGCAGTAAAATTTTGTCTATCTCTTATGGTTTACCAGTTATGCAAAAGTCGTTCACAATGAAGAATACTTTTGGAGACATTCCCAGAAAATTCGAGATACACAATTCATTTGCCATAAAAATGTCCTAAACTTATGGTACTTTATTCAAAATCGTTAAGAGCCATTTTTGAGAAAATTAAAATTTTTGAAAAATGTTCCATGTAAAGGGTAATCTGGGGTGGGGAGATTTTCTTGAAAACCTTCGTGTTGCATCTCTGGAAGATACTGAACCTAAATACCAATTTTGGGTGTTTATCCGACTGTTCGTTTCTGAGTTATGTTGTTCACAGACAGACACACACCGGACATGTTTCCAAAAAATGCTTTATATACATTCAGTGCACCTCAAAACATGTATTTCCTGTGAAATCTCAGTATCAAATTTTTGGGTGGAATACAATACTTCCTCTACTTGCTATACATAGTAGAGAAAGTATAAAAATGGTGACTGTACAATCAACCCTAAGGAAGAAAATTGTACCTGAAGTATGAGGTACAAACTTTTTTGTTAGAAAACATGGTGTGACTTATGCCACTTTTCCATAAACGTTTTTGAATTTATCCCAAATATTATATACTAATTAAATGCAGAAATGCTTGTTCTCTATGACTCCCAAATTTCATTTTAATCAAGCAAATTTTAGTAACAAAAACGAAATTGAATTGTACGCATAGCTTGCGTATGGCAGAAATGCAATCACTTCTTGGTGTCCTTAAGTAGAAAGGTGGTTTAATAAAGTGGAATAAGATTTTCCCACATAATTCGGCTTGACAGTTGTGCATGTTTGAACTGTGTGCAAGCATAGCATGGTGATTCCTATAAAACTGGAACCTTATTCTCACGCAAAGTACCACTAGAAGTTTTGCACAGTCTAAATAAATTTGACATACCACAAAAATAAATCTAATGTATATTGCAGTCTGATATTGTTGTCTGGTTTATAAACAGGTCCATAAGCAACAATAAACACTTTGATCTTGTCATAAGTACCTCCAGACTGCCTCCATGGTCGAGTGGTCAGTGAGCTGACTTCTTACCCTGGGATGGGAATTTTTCTTTAATTAGGATTATTCCATACCCTCCATAGAGTCTGAGAGTGTGGATGTGAGAGTGAATATGCATTAAAAATAAGTTAAAGGAACAAAACCTACAGTAACCTAACCTCAAAGTTCAGAGTAAAAAACTCCAGCAAATGTTATAATCAAAGCCCTGATATAACCATATCAGTTAAAGGAGGGCTACAGAAATGAACAAAAAAAAGAAAACTATCACATCTAGTTTTCTCACAACAATGTATGACAAACAGGCCAACTTGACTGTAGCGTGGCCAAGAGTTTAAGGCAACAATGTGAATAGGTAATATTGTTGCAGAGCAAGAATAAAAGTAAAGTGTAAATCTATCCATTTACTTTTCTACACAAGAATGACCCAACCCATTGTTATGAAACTTGATATAACATACCTTAGGCTATATGGAATCTTAATTACTTTATGTAATGTTTAGTTTTGCTGATTTGTTTTACTGCGCAGAGGAGTGGATCTTATTTCCCTAATTTCCTTAAAGATGAATTGGAAGGGAAATTCGAAGGATAAATCATGTAATGATTGGCTGTCTTTAACTAGCAGTTTTCATTATTCAAATTCACTTTGACATGAAATAAATATTAATAGAATAGAATCTTCAAAAGAGATAAGAGACCCTAAGGAATTACAATGTTTCTTCTTCCTTACTTGAATGGCACTATTTCTTTTGAGTAGTTAATTCTTTATAACTTGTTTTACATAAATAATAATGACCTTACCTAAGTTCCAATTTAAGAAAGCCAAAGTAAATGAGATGTCTTATGTACAACATTTTGAATTTCTTACAACCAAACAGATGAAAGAAATTTTACCAAGTCTATGTGGTTATGTTGTCCCTAGACTTTCCTTAACCCTGCAAGGTTGTTCTTTGTCGTGTGCCTAGAGAAAGAATATCTTCTTCTCTCTTGGCTTCAGCGCTCAGTCCAGCTCAAGGGAGGTGAGGTGATATACATCATGTGCTGCCCCCAATGCCAGATGTAACTCAAACCTGTGACCTCTCTTGTTAATCATAGAAAATAATATCTGTGAGCATAACGATGGTGCTTGATTTGAGGGCTGAAACATCTTTCTTGTGGGGGAACAGGTACATGGCACATTTTTTAGTTCTAATAAGGTGCAAAATCAAAGCATTGAAATATCTCTGCATATTATTCGGTTTATTTGAAATTATTACATCCTCTTCCTTTTACGATGTGTAATTTTTCCCAAACATTTAGCTCAGCAGTTATAATGATGTTATTCAATCCTTTTGGATTGATAATATGGTTGCAGTGCAGAAACAGTTTGATATGGCCAACTTGTTTATTTTTTTTTACTATGATGCAATTGAAATGTATTTTCTTCGGGTTTCAATGTTTCTTTTTGCTTTTCCTACATACAGCAGGTTACAGTTTTCACAGTTGATTGGGTAGATACCTGATTTTTGTTCTGATGGGATTTTATCTTTTAGTTGAGAAGCAAGCAAATTCTGAATGGTATACACATTCTGTGGAGGTAAAATTATATTTTATTTCTGGAAAATTTTACAGAATCTGCAGTTTAGGCTAGAATGGTAAGTGAATTTTACAAATTGTGATTGTAATTTGTTATATTCTATGTTAGGTGTGAACCCATTCTGTTGTGCTATGGAAAGGACATAGTTCTATTTGTACTAAGGGCTAGGTTGAAAACTCTGTAGGTGAGACTACTGAATATGAGTGTTGGTTGGGGTTTTGGACTGAAACTGTCAATCTTTATATAGTTGTCTGAGCAGATTTTTGGTGGATACCAAAAGTATGTTCTGTTTCTTGATGACCTGCAGATCTAGGTATGGAGGAGACCCTTAATTCTCTGTTATATTGTGAGCAGTGCCAACTTCACTTGAACCTCGATTACCACGAACTTCATGCCGTTTGAAGCAAACACTATCCTTGGTTTCTTGATAAAAAAATTGTGAAATTGTATGTGGCAAACTTTCTGCTATAGTGAAAGCTACTTATTCTGAACATGGGGATATAAGACAGCTTGAAGGTCAAATGAAACCTGACATCACAATATTCAATTGCTTCCTGCTTTCTCTTTTTATGATCATCTATATTTGAGCTTTTTCTTCCACTGCCATATTTCTATACTGTTCACAATTCTTACATGTATCTTTCTTTGGGTTGTGGAAAGCTAAGTTGTATTTCCTATTGAAAATATTTTTATATGCATATAGTTTCATAGATTTTTGCCCATAGTAGCACATTCTGTTTGATAGAGATCATACATTTAGCCAAAGCCACATACAAACATTTAATACTCTTCCTACATGAATGACTTCCAAGTTTTGGAAATTTTTGAGCATGTTTTCTTAAATTTAGGTCATCCTTGCAAACTGCATATTTAGGCCTGTATCTTCTTCTACACTAACACACTCTTTGTTTTGAAGTTTTGCCATCACAGTCTGTAGTGTCTTTTCTCCAATTCGGGGAGTAGATAGAAACATTCTTTTATATACTCTATCTCCAGGAAGAGTGTAATACTATTTGCCATGAATTCTTCATTAGTTGTCCTTTACATATTGAGTGAAGTCAACTTTAAGAGAGTAAATTCTAATACTCTCTGTTTATTTCACTTCTTTCTTTCTCATTAGATAGACCATGGCAGTTAAACCTGCAATTTGAACATGCATTTCATTTTCTCTCAGACACTAGTTGCCCACATTTGGCTATATATTGTTTTCCTTCTAGTTTTCCTCAATGGTTTTCTTTTCTTCTCATTCCAGTTTCGCAAATCACATTTTCAAGAGCCTTTTTCTTTTTGTCCAGTAACTTCTGCTTTAATCCACTTTTCTTCTTCTCCCTTTTCATTGCCGTCGTCATCATCATGATCATACAAGTTTTCATTCTTCTTCTCTCTCATTTTATTCTTTTTTCCTTTCCCATTCATATCTTTATGCTCCTCTTTCTTCTTATTCTTCTCTTCACTGCTCCCCTCCCTTAATTGATCAACCCACATTTACAATAATTTTGTTCAGCATTGTAAATATTGAAAATAATATTGCCTTCCATCTGAGAGATGCATACTTCTGCAAGAACCATTCATTCACTACTGGAAGCATTAACTCAATCTGTTCTGTACCTTCTGCATCAAGCACGATTTAATTTTGTTATGTCAGTTTTATCATATGCTCTGCCCTGGAACTCATTCTTTTCCTAAAAAGTAATAGAATAGTAGAACTAAATGGAAATAAATGTTCAGTGCTTAGGGAGGATGAGAGCACTAATGAGATTGTTTTCTTTTAATTTTAAGAGGTTATTAACTCATTATATAAATAATAATCCACAGAAAATGTTGCTCAAGTTCATGTTTATAAATAAGGAGTTCAGGGGCATAGCAACACTTTGGTGAGGAAGGACAACAGCCTCTGGTGCCAGTGTTCCTAAGTGCAAAAGAAAAAAATAGAAATACAGGCTTAAAATTAAAATTAACTAGAATGGAAAGAGGGTCACAAATTTTATCTCATCCAGGGTTCTGTGTATAACTCGCGCAAAACTTCTGGAATCGTGACCTTGATTACCACCCCAGCTGCCGAGCCTAGGAATGGTTTATGTTCAGCTTAATCAACGAAAGCGATATAACACCTTTGCTTACTCACAGTGCGTAACACATACAGTCTGCATAGAAAGTGTCTGCATCTGGTTGTAATTTTAAAGAGAGCAGTATCTAAATAGTACTTACTTTATATTTGTTATATTTATAATCATGGCTCCTACATTTTCAAAGTTGAGTGCTAAGTTGTTACACAGTCAAAGTAGGGAAATAATTGAAAATGTCCTCGACTTCATGAAGCAAGAAGCAGAGATGAAGGAAGAAAATATATGTTCGTCCGAGTTCCACAAAAGCCTTAAGAGAGTGAAAGAAAGAGTAGTCAAGCAACTGATGTTTCACCGAGTTCCATTTCCAGAGTTCTCAAAGATAAGAAAAAAAACATATGGATGAAAGAATGCCATTTGACACGCCTGGGAAGAAACATAAGGTCCCTAAACGTATTACAGAAATAGACGATTTCGAATGTGTCATTCGGCGCATGATTCACAATTCCTATGTGGAAGAAAAAACTGTGCTAATAATAAGCAGATTGCTCATCCAGCTGAAACACAGCAGAAACTTTCAAGGTGGTGCTACAAATCTCAGAAAAATTATTAAAGATTTAGGGTTCAAGTGGAAGAAACCGAAATCAAATAGAAGAGTTCTAACAGAAAAGCAAAATAAATAAATAAAATGAAATAATAATAATAATAATAATAATAATAATAATAATAATAATAATAATAATAATAATAAATAGAAATAAAAATAAAAAGTAAATGTTGCCATGATAGCTTAGTCGGTTACAGCAACGGCACGGAAAGCCTAAGATCTGTGGTTCAAATCCCGGCTATGGCATTTAATTTTTCAGTCTGATTCTACCTTTCCAAATGACTAATTTTATATGTACTTATATCAATGTGTACTTATATCAGCATCAATTTTCAAGGTGGTGCTACAAATTTCAGAAAAAATACTATAATGTATGAAGATGAGTCATACATACACAGCAGTCATACAGCATCTAAAAGTTGGAGTGACGATAGTGAATTAGGTTTGCAGGCACCTGTTGCCAAAGGGCAAATACTTATTATCGTTCATGCTGTTGGAAAGATTGGCTTCGTTCCAAATGCCCTTCTTTTACAAGTCGCAACAAACAACAGGAGATTTTCATCAAGAAATGAATACAGAAAATTACATGAAGTGAATCAACGCCATGTTGATACCTAATATGCCTGCTGGGTCTGTTCTGGTCATCGACAATGCTTCACAATGCGTCAACACTCAAATTCACAAACCACCTACCTCAACTTCCTTGAAAGAAGAAATGAGAGCTTGGTTACTTAGACATAATAAAGCTTTAGATGAAAGCATGAGTAAAACAAAGCTATATAACTTAATTAAAGCCAACAAACAGCTTCAGAAGTCATACATACTTGACCACATAGTAATACAACATCGCCATAATGTACTTAGACTGTCATCGTATCGCCCAGATCTAAACCCAATCGAATTAATCTGGGCTGATATCAAAAACTGGGTGGCATGCAGAAATATCACTTTTAAATTAAAATATGTGGGGCATTTATAACGCCAGCAATTTGCTGAAATTGGAAGGCCAGAATGGGAAAATGTATGGCGACATGCTGAATAAATTAAGAATCATTATTCCGAAAAATACAGAATTGCAGAAAATCAAATAGAAATAATTCTCATCCAGGATAATGGTGCAGAAAGTAGTGACAGCAGTGATGACAGCAATAATGTGAGTGATTCCGCAGAAGAGAAAGGGTTGTTAGATGTGGAAGAATTGGAGGCAATGATTGGCAGTGTTTTTTATATTAAGCGCTTTTTACAGCGTGGATTTTAATATACTGTCTATAACTAAGTTTATCAGCACAACGCAGTGCTTAACCGGTATGGATATTTGACGATGACTGTCCCACGCACTCCTGCAGCATGCAGACGACCGGTCACCACCTGATCTGGTAAGCAACTCGCATCATAGCTCTCATTAAGATTTTCACGTGTCTAGAACCTTTGCGCTGATTATAATGTTGCTATGCTGTGAAAGGAGTCCTTTCTTATTTATTATTATTATTATTATTATTATTATTATTATTATTATTATTATTATTATTATTATTATTATTATTATTATTATTATTATTATTATTAAAGTACTGAACGTTTTCCCAAAAATCAAACTAAGCCTACACAATCACCAGCATATATAAAACACAATCAGTACACAAAATCTCAAACTAATATAGCTTCGGAAAGGTAGAATCAGAAGACTGAAAAATTCAATGCCATAGCCGAAATCCGTGGTTCAAATCCCGGCTACGGCATGAATTTTTCAGTCGTCTCATTCTACCTTTCCAACTCTGTCCAACACACAGCTTATATGGAAGAACTATTAATTCCATTAATATATATTCATTTAACCCTTAAGCTGCCAGGATCCAATCTGAGCTGATGCAATTTGTGCGCATAAATTGTCAAGAGCTGATCTGAGGTTGGTTTTTACATTCAAATAATTTACAATTTGTGCAACAAATGCTGTATGTGTCTACTCTAGCTAATATACAATGTTTAAACTGTGTGTTGGTAGCATTCTCTCTTTGTTAATATCTATATTTCCTATTTAATTTTTTTTCTGGGGTTGTCGCGCATTGGCCATTGTAGCATGCCAGCAACAGTGAGCCGTAAACATGTGGTGTTGTTTGTTTCCTGTATTTACACTGATTACTTGTGGTTTTTGCTTATTGTATATTACAGAATGGCATAGTGGAACAAGAAGTCATTGACAGAGGAGGAAATTGAGGTGGCATTGCTGGAAAGGGATAATTGTAATGAAACTTTTAATAATGGAACAAACAGTAATATGGACTGAGATAAATAATCCTTCTGTATTGCCTACACAGTCTGCTGCAGGAAATGACATAGATGAGAATAACGATGAAGATCTGGATACTAACTGGTAAGATGTAACCAGGACACTCCAATGAGCCACCCTTTTCAATTTCAAGAATATACTGGTCTAAAGCATGCACTGTCAAGAGTTGCCTCACCCATTCAATATGCCCTTCTTCTTTTAACTGGTACACTGCTTACACTTTTGTTACTGAAACAAGCAGATATGCCAAGCAATTCATTGAAAGCAAGAAAGATCTGTCCCCATCTTCATGAGTGAGAAGCTGGAAGAATGTAACCAGTGCCAAAATGAAGGGCTTCATATCATGCATATTAAATATAGGGATCATCAGAAAACCTTCTCTAGAATCCTAATGGTCCACTTCTCCATCCCAATAATACTTGCCCTGGTTCCACAACATGTTCTCAGGAAACAGATTTCAACTAAATCTAAAATGCTTCTACATGACAAGCAATTCCAAACTTCCAATTCTTGGCCAACCTGACTATGATCCTTGAGCTAAATTCTCTCCTCTTATAGAACGTGCTAACAAACTTTTTCTGCATCATTATGTACCATATGCACAGTTATGTGTAGACAAAGGTCTCATTGGTAAAAAAAGGTCACCCCAGTTGTAACAAGCATCATCAATGTTGGGGAAGAAAACTCTAGATCTCATGTAACTCTGAGGTTCACTACTGCATTGCCTTTTTTGTTTATAGAAGTGCTAAATCCGCAGTAGATACAGAAGAAATAAAAAAATATGGACTGGGGTTTATTGTAGTTATAAAACTTCTGAAATTGGGAAATAATTTTTCACAGTTTTATGGATAACCTTTTTACCATCATTCCTTCTAGCCAGATATCTTCACAATTACTGCATTTTATACTGGTACAATTAGAAAGAAGAAATTCATACCCAAGGGTCTTTTGGCCAAATTCTAAGTAGGTGAAAAGAAATTTTTCAGTCAAGGTCCTATTTTGGTAGCAGGATATAAAGAAAAACAAACACAAAAGCAAAGTACTTCTGCTATCTACAAAATCTAGTACCAGACATGGAACAAAACAAAAAAACAAAAAAAACCCACAAAATTCCAAGAACTCAGACCAAAGGGATTGTGAAACCTAAAGTTGTTTTAGATTATAATAATTATATAGGTAAATTAAATCAAATTTACTTTTTATTTATGGACGCTCTTTAACTGCTGTGGTTCTTAGCATCCCATTCTACATTGGGCGTGAAAGACCGGAAATTTTGCTCAGAGGCCTCTTTTATCAGGCTTGAGGTTCTTTTACATACCATAAATTTATGACACAGGACCACCGGCTTTACTTCCCTTCTGAAGAAAACCATGCTAAGGATTTTTATGCCCAAAAAAAATCCATCGTCCTCCACCAGGTTTGAACCCGCGACCTTGGGAATTAGAGGCTAGCATGGTAATTATATGGGTAGCACTAACACATCCAATATCATGTTATACTCTTCTTTTGATTAAAGAAAGACTGTAACATATTGGAAAAAAAGTTACACTCAATATTTTCTGACAAATGATTCTAAATTCCTACAGTTTATATATAAAGAAAATATCAAACCAAATGAGCCAAATTGCAATTAACAATATCAATAATAAAAGCTTTTGCTAATGATTGGCTAGAGGAAAAAGCAGTTGTAACAGCGACTTCTGAACTTCAAGATGGAAAAACTGGACCAAACTTGCTAAAATTAAAAAGAACCAGGAAAGAGAGTGTTGTATGTATTCTAGGAGGGATGAGAAGATGAAAGGTCTAGAACTGTGGTAAAAAATTGTGAAAAAGGACTGCATCCTGATTGCCTTTAGTTCATAATGCCAAGAAAATTATGCTACAGTGCAAACAAACATCTGCATTTTGGCAAATTTAAATATAGAAACTTCAAAATAAGGATTTGATAACATTTACATGGCCAAAAGTGAACTCAAAATTTAAATTTAAAAAAATTAACAATTTCAATTTTTCTAAATACATGACTCAAGTGACATCCTTAAAAGTCTGTGGAAATGTTAAACAATATATCAAGAGCCATTGCAAAAAATCTGAACTCGACAACTCAAAACCAAGGTGAGTGGAAACCTTTGTGTAGAACCTTATGTTTCACCTTGCTTAGGGTTGGCTGTTTAAGCAGTAGCATGGCATTTTAGCTTAGCAGCTAAAGGGTTAAAAATTAGTGAAATAATTATTGTAATGGTGAACATTTATTTTTGAATGTATCATTATCATAGTATAGTAGTATTTAGGAAGCAGGTTTCACTTTAAGCACCTCAGCCTAAAAGACTTTTAGTGCTCTTCCTCGTTTTTTCTAATTTAGGGATCAATATCTACATTTTTTGTCATTTGTAGTATTTGGCTCACTAAATTAGGGCCTGTTTCTAATTTTGCGGTAGCTCCAATAACTTGGTATCTTGTCCATTCTGTGGTTTTGCATTCTAATGGAATATGCTTCGCTGTTTCATCAGCTTATAGACATAGACAGCAAATGGATTCCATATGGTATAGTCCCATTGTCTTCAGGTGTTTTCTGAACATTCCGTGTCCAGTTATGAAACGTATAACTCTTCTGAGTGAGTGTTTGTTAAGCTTAGTAAGTAAATTACTTAATTTTTCTCTAGGCTTATTAATTAATCGCTTACAGAGTTTGTTTCTGGGTATGCTTTTCCATTTCTTTTGGAACTGTCCATGTTTTCTGCATTTAGCATGCTTATTCTACAGGCAAGTTCTGGTCTTATAAAAGGGAGAGATCATTATCATGATGCTTTAACTGTATAATGATTTTAAAGTTTACCTTCATAAAGAAATCTATACCTAAGTATATCGTACAATACTATTTACATATTATACACCATTTACTACAAAAAATTGCAAACAGGTGCTATAGTTGAATTCTATCTATTCAATAGACATTTTTTCAGCGTTATTTTAAAGAATTGCGTTGTGCTGTTCTTATAAGTTCCAGAAGCTTATTATATAACAGTGCACCTCTGATACAGCAATCTTTATCTATTGCTACTCTCATGGTAAAGACTCTATGATAATTATTAATACCTCTAGTCTTGTATGAATGATGTGCCAATATTTTCATTCCTCTCAATTATATTTTAAATTATGTGTACACTTCAGGCATTTCTTTTGAATTGTCAGTACCTTTCAAATACTGGAAGTTAATGACTGTGTTGTTGGAATCATTTAAGGAAAAAAAAAAAAGATTCGATTAATGGCAGAAAACAACTCACTTTTTAAATTTCCCGGAACATGTTTACAAGGCTTGTTTCCTCCATTTCACATTGAATGATCTAGGGTGGTGAAGCAGATCCATCCTTAGACTGCTCTGAATTTCTTTTTATAATCTGTTTTTTCCATTAAGACTATTTTTTTTCCTTTATCAGCCTTTATGTATACAACATTCTTTTTGTTTCAAAGAATGTATAGTGTTATGTTTATTTCTCTGGTGTAGCCTTTCAGACCTAAAAATCATTAACAAAATAAACTTGGTATCTGCAAAAAAAAAAAAAAAAAAAAAAACTAATGCACACAATTATGGCATATCTAATAGCTACAACCTAAGGTCTCACAAACAGGCAGATTTCAATTATAGTTTAATACACAACGAGGGAACATATCACTTAAAGCACAGGAATACGAAGCAGAGTACAATAAAATGATTGAAATTGCAAGAATAATGGTTACCAAATGTCTTTGGTGGAGATGAAAGTGAATATGGCAGAAAATAAAGTGTTAAAAGAAACAACCAAGCTCGCTACAACAGGAGAGAAAATAGCTTTCAAAAATTTCATTTATCACCCAGATATGTATAACAAATTCAAAAAGACTTTCAGAGAACACAACATCCCAGGGGCGTAGCGTCAATGGATGTGAAAGATGTGTTACATACCCTGTAATTTTCCTCAAACTAGGGCAAAATGGTGTTCATTATAATTTTGTGGTACACAATCGCTCTAATGCCATTAAAAATCGAGATTTCTTAAATATTATGATTTGAATTTGCGCCATGCTGCGATAACTTGAACGCAGTCTGTATTGAAACAAAGCTCTGCTCAACGACACCTGCCATCAGCTGGAGGAAACTGGTGTTGTGTGCTTGATCCATGGTATGTACTGAGTTGGAGTACATCTCGTTTTAAAAATCGTGCTCATACTATTGCAAGTCTTTGGTGGAGATGAAAGTGAATATACCAGAAAAGAAAGTGTTAAAAGAAACAACCAAGCTCACTACAACAGAAAAGAAAATAGCTTTCAAAAATTTCATTTATTACCGAGATACGTATAACAAATTCAAAAAGACTTTCAGAGAACACAACATCCCAGGGGCGTAGCGTCAATGGATGTGAAAGATGTGTTACATACCCTGTAATTTTCCTCAAACTAGGGCAAAAATGGTGTTCATTATAATTTTGTGGTACACAATTGTTCTAATGCCATTAAAAATCGAGATCTCTTAAATATTATGATTTGAATTTGCACCATGCTGTGATAACTTGAACGCAGTCTGTATTGAAACAAAGCTCTGCTCAACGACACCTGCTGTCAGCTGGAGGAAACTGGTGTTGTGTGCTTGATCCATGGTATGTACTGAGTTGGAGTACATCTTGTTTTAAAAATCGTGCTCATGCTATTGCATTTATACACATGTATAGTGAGTAATTCGCAAGTTGTTTTGTTTCTTGTATGTGTGTTTCTTCAATTGTGAAAATTTGAGCTTGCTTTGGGCACTTGGTTACTCACTATCAAAGCAAATGTAGGTTAAGATTTGCGCGGGTTCTGGGAGAAAGGTATGTACACAGGCAGTGTACATCCGAGAGGTCACGAGGCGAATAACAGCTACAATAGCGAACAATACATTGTTTCAGTACGGTTGTGGCAACAAAAATGGAAACAAACTGTTGTGTGATCAACAAACTCAAGCTAAGAAACTTTCAGTCATTAAATTTCTCTTGGAATTCCAGCGGTTATGAAAATTTAAATAACATTTATAAGGCAACCAAAAAACACAACTATTCTTGTAACCATGTAATATGTGATAAAACAACTAAACATCTTTGGGAAAATTCCCAGAATAGGATTTTCATTGAATAGTCAGTATAAGCTCTCAGTTGAACAGCATAATAGTGAAGTGAAAAAGAATAGAGCTTTGCTTTGTCACACTGTGGGCCATATGCTTTTTAGAAAAACAAGCACTTGCTCTTCGTGGTCAAAATGAGAAAGAAGGATTTTCAAACAGAGGCAACTATATTGAGTATTTAAATGGATTAGCTATGTATGACACCTCTCTGAAAGAACACTTGGAAAAGTGGACTGTTTTTCGTGCAACTTCACCTGATATTGAGAATGACTTAACTTTAAGTGTGAGTGCTGTCATGACCGTGAAATTAAGAAGGAAGTTTCTGTTGCCTTCTTTGTTTCACTGATGTTAGATGAAACTCCTGAAATAAGTAGTAAACAACAACTCTCTACGTTTTCCGATACATAACTTTTGACGGAAATGTTGAGAGGTTTATTTGTTTTACAGATGTAAGTTCTGACAAAAAAAAAATTCTCTCTTCAATCATGCTCTCAGTATTATTAAGTTTTCTTTTCAAATAAACATAACATAATTATAACATCGTCATCCTAAATTATATTTAAGCTACCTTCCAGTGTACCAAGCAGGCATTAATGAATTTACTAGGTAATAATTTTATTGCATAATGAACATCTTGTTTATATTACATATTGCCTAGCTGAGATTAAATATGCTGATATGGGCAATTCTGTTTTATTTGGGTCACATTTTAACGAATTTTACAATATACGTTGAGTTACATACCCGAGTCTGATAATCAGGCCACGCCACTGCAACATCCAGTCAACAAATATACCATAAAAATTTACTTGACTCTACCACTAAAGACAGCATCCCTTCAAATAAAAAATCTGGTGTTTACCAAACAGAATGCAATAAATAATTGCAACCAAATTTATATAGGAAAAACAAAGAGATACTTTGAAACAACTTTAAAAGTATGAAACACAAACATCTAGAAAAATCACCAGTTGCCATACATTTTTGGATAAAATATCGAAACATACATCTGCAAACAAAACTATTAAAACACACACACACCAAAAAAAAAAGAAGCAAGAATTGCAAACGTGGGAACAGATTTTCATCTGGAAAAATAAGAACTGAATCTTCAATTCTGATATTCCCCAAAGTGACCTGTTGTACAAGTTCCTAGAATCACCACTAGAGCAGTCTATAGATATATCATTCACCACCCAAGATCAGTATTGACAATGCAGGATCCTAGCCTCCAAAACATGGTCTGGAAGATTTAAAAAGTGTCGTTTTGTGCTATTAATCAACCCAGTTTTCCCTCTTAAGTATCAGCAACCTGTTAATTTACTTAAAAGCTTTTTAACAGTAAACCTTGGTTGATTATTTGAGCATTAGGAGTCGAATTTGGAACACACTTCACTTACAGAGTAGCTTATCAGTACCCTGTTCATATTTGTGATTAGTTCCACCCCGAATTTTGATCCCATGCTCAATAAATGAATGATTATACCATAGTACACTGATTTTAGTAGGTTCTTTTCCAGATGGTACACTAATTTCTGTAACAAGTATAATCAATAGCCTAACTTCTTGCAAAGAATATCTATATTGTGATGCAGCAGCTATGGTCCAAGGTTAATGGGTGATTGGCACCAGGCAGTCAAAATATAAACACTTGGTGCACCAACGGCAGATAATCAGAACCTTTTGGAAGTTCCTTCCCCCCTCCTCCAAAACATGTGAGGAAATAGTTTTAGAATGTTCTGTGGAATATTTCACTGCCTATATAAGCGAGTGTTCTTGCGAGAGCAGCCACTGCGAGTTAGTTGAGTCAGTCAGTGAGCGAGTTAGTGATTGCATTCCTGGTGTGACATCAAATGCAAATTCTCTGAGTGAGTTGGTGATAACTGTTGTAATGTGCTGTTACTGTTGCAGAAGAGATTGAAGAAGTCTTGTGTTCAACTCCACATAAGTGAACCGCCCGGAAGAAGAGACTATATCATGAAGGAAGTGAAGTGACATTAACAAAGTGAACTCCCAGTGAAGGTAAACTAGATAAAAGCAAAACAGTGACAGGTGTAAGAGCTGAAAAACTGGACAAAGTCACATGTTCATTCATTATAGGCCAGGTTTTTATCCACATAAATTTCTAGAAACTAGTTACTTACTCAACAGCTAATACTTTATATACCACTTGACATACTTTTTCTTTTTCCCTAAGCTACATAGGATGCACTTGTTTTATCAATATTAAGTTGAGAAGCTTTCAAATATTCTGAGTTTCTGCATCAATAATGAGGCTTTAATTCTCAGTTGGTTAAAATGCTTTTCTATTAAATGAATGCAAAGCCATTTACATAAGATATAAGGTTATATTCAGTAGATACCAATTATATCTTTACACTTTGATATTGTATAATTATCTGCTCTTTTTTTTGATGAATCATAAAACACGTATCTCTTACTATGGATGAAATATTGGGCTTACCAAAATCATCACCCAACGGAGTAGCTCAAGCCGAATTAGGGAGAAGGGGAATTAAAGCAAAAATTGTGGAAAGAGTGCTAAAATATTGGATTACAATTACAAATTTTGAGGATCAAGATGTTTGATAGTGCAGGAAAGACTTAATTATAAAGTCTTGGCTAGGTAAGATAAAGGAAACCTGGATGAAGATAGGTTTTGGGGAGATTTGGAGAGCTAAAGAATTACTACAAATAGGTTTCTGGAATGAAATTAGGACAAGAATAGAGGATATGAAAAAACAAGATTTATTAGCAAGGTTTACTCTTAAGGGCTCACTGAGATTATATAGAGAAATGAAAGTAGTATGGAGCAGGGAACAGTATGTTGATATATGTAATAAAACAGCAAGAGCAGGATTTGCATAGGCTAGGACAGGGGTGGTGAATTTGAAAGGTTTGAGAAAAGAGATTGATTTGGAGAAATGCCCACTATGCCACCAGAAAGTTAAAGAGTGGCATATAGTTTTAGAGTGCAAAGAAACAAAGTTGCTTAGAAAGAGGATAGAGAATGGTTAAATTTACCAATAGAAATTCAAGCTAAAAAGTTAGTAAATGTAAAATCTAGGAAAAATATAATAGAAGTAGGAAACTTTTTGGGCAGAGTAAGAGCAAAATGGATGAGGAAATGAGTATTAAATTACAGTAGTTTTTACTTGATATGTTGCAAGTAGGACCCAACAACTCGACAACCTCAAGCTTTGAGTTTGTTGGGGTCCAAGGTAAAGCAACTCAAGATAGAGTTAGAGTTATTATTGCAGATTAGATAAATTGATAATTATTCTTTTAGATTAGGAGGAATGCTGGATAACAGTATTCCATACTGTGGGATACCAGTAGTTAAGAGGTTAGTTTTCTTTATATTTTATTTTATTGTTATTTTTAGAAACTGGGTTAAGAATAAATTTGTATAATTAATTGGGTTAACAATAAAATTACTTACTATGGATGAAATAAATTGAACTGCTTAATATCCTGAAAACCTCTAAAAAGTCTTATCTTCTTATCTGCTATTTTCAACAGGTAAACATGAGTGTTGCAAGGCATACAAAACAAGAAGTTACACGACATGCTTTAACTCATAACTAGGTTTACTGCACCACTGCCAGAATGCATTGCTATACGAGAGGGAAGAAATCCATTTGTTGCATTAGACTTGCAGAAGCTTCAAGAAGGCTGTTGCATTCATATGAATTTTTCTACCTGCTCTTCCACAAACTATAAGCTTATTCTTCTATCTGCTTCATGTTAATCGAAATAAACCCTTGCAGAACTGGTTTTATTATACGTTTCATTATGTACATAAAAAAAGAAATGTATATATTTGATATAAAGCTGCATTTTTTGGTCCAGTAAGGTTTTGTCTATCTTTTACATTTACAAGTTATACTAAAATCATTCAGAATGATTAGCATTCAGTTCCAGCAGAAGGAACACTGCAAACAATCTGTTACCTCGCAGCAGTAAATATAACCACATAATCAATATAAGGTGAACAAGAAGCGAGGAGCTGAAGATGAAATTGATCAGTAACCTAATGTGTTCTCATTTTAATTAAAAAAAATTAATAGGTGAAGCTTAACCATCACTGTTTTATGTAGATAGTGTGTCATAGCATAAAATTTTGGAATAAATATTTAGGAAAATTGTAGGGAAATTCATTTACTGTTATATATAAATTTTAATTCCTTCCAACAGTGTTAATAATAAATTTGAGTTAAATATCTTTATTTGCTGCTGTCTGCCAGATGCAAACCATAACATTCCTTAAACTTGAACACTGGGTTTTAAGCCACAACAGCAAAAATTTTCAGAGAAATACATGGAAAGTTTAAAAGCTTTCAACTTTTTGCCCTCATGAAGGGAATTGTATTCTAAATTTCAATGAAGTCCTTGCATGTGTCACATTTGTACGTGCATTTCTCTAGACTAACTACACTTAAAATCTAACAAATCACTGAATCCTTATAATTCTTACTTGTATGAGTTTCTTCCTTCATGAATCAATTAACCCTCTTTCTGCCACGCATTGATCAGATCGATGGTGCTTGTCCGGCATTTAAATGCCAAGTTCAGTATGGCAGTAGGGGTGAAAACTTTTGGACTTCTATGTCTTAAAATACTGGTTTTCAGGGGAAAAAAATCATAATGTACGTAATTTTAAAGCTAGAATGATAATCTAAACGATGGATGTTTCCAGATAAACATCTGTTCAATAATCTATTAACTAGAAGAATTATTGGATAGCATATCACTATCTAGTGCATTTTAATTACAATTAAGAATACTAATTTTTGTATTATAATTTGAGATGAAATATAACACATTTATACATGAATGACATTTAGCACAATAAAATATATAAATAAATATATAATTATAAATAAAATAAATATACCCTTAAAACTAATGTTACGTTTTATGAAAATATACAAATCCAGCAATAACAATGTTTCAGTGTTTTTTGCATCGAGATTATAAGCTTTTCAGTTATGGTCATAGTTTACCCACACTAGTTTTAACACTATACCATGGGTCTTGCAATTCTCAGTTTACACAAAAAAATTAATTATAATTAATAATTTCTGGTGATCAGAAAATTAGAAATGAAACACTAATTAACAAAAATAAATTTCAGTTCAATTAAACATTTCAAGCCATAAAAATAACATTAGCACTGCATTTATTACAAAAATGGAATTATAACGATACTATTTAGTTGTGAATCACTAGTTTCTCTCTGTTTAGAGCACTTATGTAAATTGATGCACTTAGGATGTAATCCCTTTATACATTTTACGCACATTATAATGTGATCTATTCTTTGTTCCAGCATGTAACACTGGTGTTCCTGCTTCTTTGGCAATAATTTCACACCATATGATGGAGAAGAATTATTAATTGTATCTCTAGCCATTTCTCCTCTTTTCAGAAACCACTGAGAGCTTACAGTTTCAATTATTGAAGAATAAAATTGAAATCTGTTCAATTTCTTCCCGGTAACAGCAAAATGTCATTTGAATCAATCCCCCCATTAAACTATTGTAGGCAGAGATCACATCTGGTTTAGTGAGCTGCTGGTTATTATTCCTTAGAGAAGAGTTTACTTGAGACTCTATGGCACTTCTATTAGTAGTGAGAAGAATGACCTGAATTTTTGAGACTTCTTTTGTTTAGATTCAATTAACAGCAGTTAAATTATTTTGAATTTTCTTTTGAGTGCTTCCAGCATTCCCTTTCTGTACTTTCATATTGTTCCTGTGACATAGGTTCTAACAAGCATAACTGTTTAGTAAGAGGGACTGATATGATGAAGTTGTCAGTATAAATATGATATCCCTTGTTTAAATAATTTCCAAGTTGAAGAAGCTTCATAACAACAGTGTAAGCTAGTCCATTAGGTTTGACTGCACACTTTTCATCTGATGATTTTGCCCCTTTATATGCAAAAAGACGTGAACAATATTTTGAAACAGAATTACCAACCATCCAAAATTTTATTCCCCATGTGTGATAATGCTTAATGGGTATATACTGAAGTAGTTGCATGTGACATTTTGCACCTACTAGACTTTCATCTATTGAAAGTTGTTGGTAAGGAATGTAGTGTCAAAAAATTATATTGCATGGTCTAGTAATGGTTGAAAGCTTGCACAGATTGTAAGCAGTGGAACCAGAGGGAGATAGCTTATTATTGTCAATGAGATGAAAAAATTGTAATAGAAGTTGAAAAAAATCTAATTTGAGGAGACATTTTCCCAAACCAGGGGGTGCTCAAGTGGTCATTTTGCCCCAGTAGTATTCTATAGAGGTTTTCTAATCATTCCCATATCCAATCACAATTATAAATGCCCTACTTTTGTCCACTGTTAGAAGTGGGGACATGTTTTAGGCTGGGAAGTTCACTGAAAGGAAAAGTAACAGGGTCAGGGTTAACAGGAAAAATTTATTTGAGACTCTCAGTGTTGCTGACCTGTTTTGTGTTGCTACTACCAGTACTGCAATCACAGCCATAATCATCACCACATAATTGCCAGTATTCATGTACACAATCATCACTGTCACTTATAATATTTGCATCGACATCACACTTGTTGTAATATGCCAAAATGTTATCCCTCCCTGGCACAAAAACATTCCTGGAACAACTTACCATGTTCACTTTTACACAGCAAATACTGAACTAAACTGGACAAGATCAAACACGATTGGCAAGGGTTGGAAAGACCGTCCTTCAAATGACAAAAAATCCCTCTAAAATTCCTTGAAACACACTGTTACAATGAAGAAAGTTTTCTCTTTACAGTGGCATAAAGCACCCATAAAGTGTTTCGAAAGTAGGTTTACAGTCTCACAAACACTGCGTCGATAAGATCAATACTGGCAGTCTTTACTGGGTATAGTATAGTTGATCGACTGTTTTACAGTAGAAACTATTTAAAGGTCTCGGCAGCAAGAGGTTTAGGCATTTTCATAATGTACAAACGAACAATCCTCTGTTTAAAAAATTTCATATTTGCATTGTTTTATGGTGCTGATGAATAAAACAATTATACCTTTTCACACTCCACAAATGATTAAATTTCTTCAGACAAATTTCACACTTGCGACTTGTGTGTCTTTATGTTCATGGATCAAATGATGTGATTTCAAAGCTGACAACTGCGTTAAACGCTTATTACAGGTTTTGCAAGTGTATGGTTTATCACCTCCATGAATAAACTTATGTCTTTTCAAACTTGACAACACAGTAAAGCTTTTATCACAAACTTCACACTTGTGGGGCTTTTTACCCTCATGTATCCAATTATGTGATTTCAAAGATGACAATTGAGTGAAACTCTTCTCACAAATTTCACACTTGTGAGGCTTTTTACCCTCATGTATCAAACCATGCAATTTCAAATTTGACAACTGAGAGAAACTCTTTTTGCAAATTTCACACTTGTGAGGCTTTTTACCTTCATGTATCAAATTGTGCAATTTCAAATCTGACAACCGAGTAAACCTCTTCTCACAAATTTCACACTTGTGAGGTCTTTTACCCTCGTGTATCAAATTATGTCTTTTCAGATGTGACAAAAGAGTAAACCTCTTCTCACAAACTTCACATTTGTGAGGCTTTTTACCCTCATGCTTCAAATTATGAAATTTCAAAGATGACAAATGAGTGAAGCTATTCCCACAAATTTTACACTCGTGAGGCTTTTTACCTTCATGTATCAAATTATGTGATTTCAACTGTGACAAAAGAGTAAACCTCTTCGCGCAATTTTCACATTCATGAGGCTTTTTATCCTGATGTATCAAATTATGCGATTTCAAAGATGACAACTGAGTAAAGCTCTTCCCACAAATTAAGCACTTGTGAGGCTTTATGCAATCATGTATCAAATTATGCAATTTCAAAGATGACAATTGAGTAAAGCTCTTCCCGCAAATTTCACACTTGTGAGGCTTTTTGTTCTCATGTATCAAATTATGCAATTTCAGATATGAGGTAAGAGTAAATCTCTTTTCACAAATTTCACACTTGTGAGGCTTTTTACCCTCATGTTTCAAATTATGCAATTTTAATGATAACAAATGAGTGAAACTCTTCTCACAAATTGCACATTTGTGAGGCTTTTTACCCTCATGCATCAAAGTATGTGATTTCAAATATGACAAAAGATTAAACCTCTTCCCACAAATTTCACACTTGTGAACCTTTTTATCCTCATGTATCAAATTATGTGTTTTTAAACTGCATAAATGAGTAAAGCTCTTCTCACAAATTTCACATTTGTGAGGCTTTATACAGTCATGTATTAAAGTATGCCTTTTCAAATCACACATATGAAGAAAGTTCTTCTCACAAATTTCACACTTGTAAGGCTTTTTACCCTCATGTATCAAATTATGCAATTTCAAAGCTGACAACTGATTGAAGCTCTTATCGCAAATGTTACACTTGTGTGACCTTTCATCTTTATGAATCAAATTTTTTTGTTTCAGGTATAAAGATCTACTGTAAATTTTACCCCCATTACTACATTTACCAGATTGTTCTGAGAGAACATGTTTTTCTACAGGTGGTGCTTTTATGACATCACTTTCTTGACTTTCACATTCACAAGGATTCTTTCCATAACTGAAGCTTGTGTTTTTCCCTAAGGCTTCAGCAGAGGGCAGTGGTGAATGACCATTGCTATCACCAGAAACTGCTTTTGTGCATAATCTGAAATGTTGGAGGTTTTAGCATTAGGTACAATAATCAAAGAATGAAAGGGAATGAAATTTGAAAAGATAATCTCTGTTTGCTAACAATCGTCAACTGTAGTTGCAAATTCATGTAGAGCAACCTCATAGTTCAGTACAGTCAAAATAACTTTGTTAATCTGCGGTAGTATTAAGTAAACTCTTCCAAATGAAATACATGTTAATGGTAAGACCAGTTTGGTGCTTGGGGCAAAATAAGCAATATGTTACATGCAATGAAAATTACGTCAACTTTCAGGTTTGCTTTAATAACAAATATTCAAAGTAATTCCTGTGTTGATTAAAATTGGCAAGAAAACATTTTTGTAACAAAGAGGTTATCAACAAGTCAATACAATACATGAAATGTTTCTCACAGATTCTCAAGTATGAATGGAAGATCATCAATACACTACATATTCAAGATAGAATGTTTCAAAGACAGTTAACAGTTTTTAAAAACTGTAATGTCACATGAACATTCTTCACCCAGTCTTCCTATAAAAACTCGTGTTTCTATCTACTTAATTTTAGTTGAGATAAACATTTGCAGAAATGGTTTCATTACAAATTTTGTTGTAGGTACAAGAGGAAATTAAATTGAGTTTTATTTATGGATGCTCTTTAACTACTGAGGTCCTTAGCATCCCATTTTTTATTGGGCGTGAAAGACTGGTAATTTTGCTCAGAGACCTCTTTATCTCGCTTATAGGTAGGTACGAGGGATACAGCAGGCTGAAGTGATAGGAAATTTTTTAAAAACATCTCTATATGCTGGCTTTAAAATTCCATACTCTTTCTATGATCGAGTAGAAAGCTCCACCAAAATCTCTAAGGCAGACTACTGGATACGGTCAGAAGATCTACCCAGAGGCAAAGCTTCCCTCGGCCACACCTTCCTTCCCATGGGTTTTTTTCCATTAGGCCAGCATCTGAAAATTTAAAAGGGCCCCTTGCTCTTGCAGGGATGGACGTGGATATGCTACTTACACGCATCAACTCCACAACGGGACTATCGAACAACCTTAGTGAGGGCAAAAATGTCTAGCCACCATCTACCAGCTCTCCAGGTTGGTGCTGGAGGACATCTGGGTAGCCCGCATTGCCCTGGTTATCATCAGACATGAGAATCTGCTGAGCCTTAAGTTTGGCACCTACTCTTTCAGAGGAGGCAGTCCACCAAACTAAATTCTCGTAAGATGCAGAGGTCTTTATAATCGAGGTACAGAGCCATCTGACCAATTTCCTACAGGCTTTCAAAGCATTGTGACCCTTCTTTACTTTCTGCTCCACTTGCTAGTTCTGGCTCACTCCAGCATTCAGGATAATTCCTAGGTACTTAACTGAACCAGATAGTTTCAACATTTTCCCAAAAAAGGAAGGGTTCTACCAATCCAGGCAGTCTCCTCCTCCTCATGCCGATCATTACTTCAGTCTTATCCAGATTAAAGTTTCCCTAACATCATTCCTCCAGAGTACGTAGGGACTCCTTATGAGCCTCAAAACAACACTGGGGAATTTTCTACTTGCTACAAGGCATATATCATTGTCATAGACTTGAGCATGAATTTCCCTTGTGATTCTGTTAAGTAGATGATCCACCACCAGACAGCACAGAGTGGGCAACAATAACTGTGCCTCTCCTCCTTGGGGGCAGTTCCAGGGCACTAAGGTCCTCATGAATCTCACTGCCCACAGTCATCACAACCTTTGGCCTTCCAAGGAGGCAATTATCCAGTTCATAACCACTGGGCCAACTCCTCTATTCTCTAGACACTTCTTAATGGTGCCTAAAGTCATATAATTAAAGGTGCCCTGCGATATTCAAGAAGAGTGCCATGGGCAGTTCTCCACAGTCCAGCTTTCCCTTTAGTCCTACTATTAGCTGGTGGAGAGCCAATTCCATGGATTTACCTGGCCAATAAGCATCCTGAGGGGACTGTATATGGATCTGTTTAACAACATTCCATATCTTAAACGTCTATCTACCAGTCTTTCATCAGCCTTCAACATGAAGGATGTTAGGACAGATAGGACAAAACTCCTTAGGCCTGATTGTCTCTCAGGCTTTGGTATGAACACTATTCCGGCCTGCCACCACAAACAAAAACTTACCTCATGGCTAAGTAGGCCCTGAAAATCCTCACCAGGTTGGTTGTGAACCAGCCTTAATTTTGGATGTTACACTATATGTAATATTCTCCCTGTATATGTATTTTGACATAGCTAGGGGCCTCATTTTGGGAGTAAAATGCCAACTGACCGACCTACCACTTGGAGTGGTAAATAGAGAAAAGGAGTAGCAATCTCACCCAGTGTAAGCATCAGAAGCACTATCGAGAATAACGAAAATCTCCTGAAAGTTTCCCTTTGCTGCTGTAAACATTCCAGAAATTCTCACTATTGTATATAAGTGAGCATGCTTGCAAGTGAGCCAGTTACTGAGACAGTGCATTGTTATTCTGATGTGACATGAAATGTTGCTGTGACATACTATGAGTGCTGCTACTATGAGATATTAGAGAAGTCTTGTGATCAACACCTCAGCAAGGGAAGCAGACAGAAGAAGAAAAAGTGTCTTCGTGTGTTTCATATCACCGCTATGCGCAATCACAAAAATTGGAGTGACAGGAGAACTAAACTAAATAACATTAGTGAAATGACAGTGAGAAACTGAACTAAAATAAATCACACTAGTGAAATGACTGAGAAACTGAACTAAACCACACTAGTGAAGTGACAATGAAAACAACAACTACCACCACCACCGCCGCCGCCACCACCACTAATAATTTTCTTATAGACTTTTAAAGTTTCAAGCACTGTCAATCTTATATATATAATATTTACAATTCTTCTAATCCATACAGGCACTTCTGTATTACACATATTTTTAACTTCCTTTGAAACATGCTACCACTTGACCTTTTTTTCATTTGTAGTTTATTGAACAATATTTTGCCCATCGTAAGGGGATCCTTTTCTGTGTCTTTTAACTAAATCATGATTGAAGTGAATAGGAGAACTGAACTAAATCACAATAGTGAAGTGACAGTGAAAACTGAACTAAATCATGATTGAAGTGACAGGAGAACAGTACTAAATCACAATAGTGAAGTGACAGTGAAAACTGAAATAACTCACATTAGTGAAGTGACAGTGAAAACTGAACTAAATCATGATTGGAGTGACAGGAGAACTGTACTAAATCACATTAGTGAAGTGACAGTGAAAACTGAAATAACTCACATTAGTGAAGTGTCAGTGAAAACTGAAATAACTCACATTAGTGAAGTGACAGTGAAAACTGAAATAACTCACATTAGTGAAGTGACAGTGAAAACTGAACTAAATCATGATTGGAGTGACAGGAGAACTGTACTAAATCACATTAGTGAAGTGACAGTGAAAACTGAAATAACTCACATTAGTGAAGTGACAGTGAAAACTGAACTAAATCATGATTGGAGTGACAGGAGAACTGTACTAAATCACATTAGTGAAGTGACAGTGAAAACTGAACTAAATCATGATTGAAGTGATAGGAGAACTGAAATAGCTCACATCGGTGAAGTGACAGTGAAAAGTGAACAAAGTCACAATTTATTCAGTATACACTGGTAATGAAGTTGAGTGGAGCATAGCATGCAGCAAAACTTACCTATGATTATTAGGTTCTGGTATCCAGAAACTTCAGTGCATACATCTGCATAATTACAATATGGCTTATTCAGAGCTTTTGACACCTTCATTACACACATCCACAGTATTTAATAAATGACTTAAAGAAATAAATATAATATACATTTTCTACTGTGATAAACTGGATTGACTGTTGCTTCTAAGCTCTGTATTCTATTTGATTCAGCATTATATCATGGACACCTGTGTGTGTAGGTGTGTGTATAAGAGCTTGAAATAAAATGCAATAGGCTTTTGTTTTTATATGCATTTTTTGTGCAGTAACTATTTTCTCATCCATGGCATTCTCAACAAAGGCTCAATAAATACTTAACAGTCTTTTAGTAACTTATGAATTGAGATTACAAGGTGTTTTATAGCCCAAGTATGTCAGAAAGAACAAGGCTTCTCAATGGTGAAAGTACACACAGTGCAAGAAAATAAGATTAGGGTCCCTATGGGAGGTGTAAATATAGATTTTCTAAAAGACAATGTAGCAAAGCGCACCCTGGAGCAAATCTTCATCAGGCAGAATCTAAAAATAGGTATCAGGGAACCCACCAGTCACAAAAATCACCAAAACATGTATCGATAATATATTCATAAATTTAGTGCAAACTAACTGGGAGACAACCATAATAAAGCAGGCATAGGGGTTCATTATGGGCATTATTAAAAGTAAATGTAAAAGGTGATAAAATGCAGAATACTTTTGAATATAGAAGGCAAATAAACAACAAGAGTTTAGAGAAATTAAAAATATATTGTAATGAAATAAGTTGAAAGGATGTTTTTGAAGCACAGAATGTAAATAATAAATATGAAATTTTTAATCGGATATTACAAAATGGTCTTAACACTGCAATACCATTACGGAAAGTTAAACTTAAGTCACATATAAAGAGGGAAGAGCAGGAAAAATGGTTGACAAAAAGAATATTAATATCATGGCAAAGGATGAAATTTCTAAATTCAATAAAGCATCGAAATATAGAGGAACAATCATTAAGATACATAGAGAATTACAATTCAACTTTCAGGAACATTATACATGCTAAAACAATGTACAATAAGGGCCTAGTAGTGAATGCTGAAAATAAGACAAAAGTAATTTGTAACGGTATTTATGTTGTATTTATTTAACATTATTGTAGCCCCACGTTGTGGTAGCCAATTTGTGACGGTTTTACTTATAATGTTTATGTATTTGTGTTTACTTCACGCGTTGAAGCCATCTTGTGACGTCATTCATTTGTTCGGTTTGTAGCTCCATCTGGTGTTAGCAATTTGCAGCAGTGTTCGTGTTCATTTGAAAGAACGATATTGTTATCTTAATTCTGTTTCACTGTCCTCCGGCTAGCTATTATCTCTCGGTCGAACATGTTTCTAGATCAGGTTGTGTAAACGGAAAGGAATCTTTTATCCAAATATAACACTGATGAAGAAATTTGTTTTATACTTTTATTGTCGAACACGTTAACTATCACATTTATACATTCATCTTAACACTCGCCAAACTGAAACTGTTATAATAACTTCTTACTGATCACTCTTAATTTACGTACTTCAACTTTTTGTATAATTAACCTTACAACACTTTAGATTATTCATAATTCTGCTGCGCATAACTTGTGAATCGATACCCGACGTTTGCCGTACAAATACTTTCGACGAACTGACTGACTGACTGAAGACGACGTGTAGTGTACACAGATTTTTGATGAACTGGACTGGCTTTACCTCTAACCTACTGCTTTTATACCCATACACACCGATATGCCTAAAGATTATAACTGAGTTACTATTGGCTAATGAAACGCGCCAACATTACGTAACTTCCTCGTTTCCAATAATGATAAACAGCTCACCCCCTCGCTGCATTATTGCGCTATTATGGACAGTTTCAGTAAGGTCGTATAAACTTACTTATCAACAATAATTACAGTCAAGAAACATCTCAAATCAATGTCACATAAAAATGCATATTCATATTACAATCATTATTTACATTTAAGTAATTTGTGATACAAATTACTGCATCATATGCCCCACTAGAAACATAATTATAAATATTTACAACTTGTTTGGAAATTTTATAATTGGGTTTTTAGTCTCCTAAATCTTGGAACACATGCTGTCACTTTCACTTAACACATCACACGTATTTAACACACGACATGTTTTTTTTTGTTTTTTTTTATCTCGCCACTACTTACTGGCTCTGGTTTAATGTGTTTAGACATTAATCTAACATTACAAAAAAAAAAAAAAAAAAAATTTATAGCAAATACTGTACCCTGAAGTATTTAATTACTGTTACAAAAAATGGTTTACTTTCTTATATTGTTAAAAATTTATCAATTCAAGAATTTTTTTTAATTATTAAACATATTTACCAAAAATATTCACCCTCTACACAAATATATTTACATCTCTTAAATCTAGGCACTGTTTCACATGTTCTGTTTGCTACATAAGTATTTGTTTTTAATTATTTTTACCCATTTTTGTTATTTTATACTTTATTTTAACCATACTCTTGGAATTGTATTTACGTACCTTTACTTTAATATCATATTAAGTTTCAATCTTTACATTCTTAATTTTCAAATACTGTTACAGTTACTAAAAAAAATGTTATTTTCCTTTTTTTTAAAAAAATTAATTATGTCCAAAATTTTATTTCTCCTTTCACATGACATATATAAATAGTTAACCCTCTTACGTTCCAATACATTGCTCTGCATTTCGTCTTTAACTATCCAGCATTTACTTTACATCTCATTGTTATTCACCCTCCTGGATCAAATTGTGTGTAGCTAAACATTACTCGTAGCCATATCCTAACCTTCAAATTTTTGTTCATGGATAACCTCTTAAAGTATTCATATGAAATTTCATCCCAAGATATAATTTGAAAACAATCTGAAATTTTCTGAACAACACATCTTTTAACAACTGTCATTTTCAATTCTTCTATCTCTTTAATTTGAGAGTACTCTGACAAATCTGTAATAAACTGTACTGGATTGGAGTTTTCAATTTGAACATCATGGTACTTGTTAACTTCAGAAGTTAGCTTTTGATTATTTACAGGCAAAACTTTAACTTCTTCGTACAATTTATTTCTTTGCATTTCTGACTCCTTCTGTATTTCTGATATCTCTCCTCTGAAATTAACTTGCGCCAGATTCACATCTACATTCATAACCTCTTTCATCTCTCTTATCTCACTTGTAATACTACTCACTTGACTTCCTAACTCTGTACATTCTACATCCACATGTTCAATTTTAGTATTAACCTCACTTTTTTTGTTACCTATTTCCCTGCTCATGTCTAGCATTTTCTTTGAAATTTCTCCTATCTCACTTGCTATTATTTCCTTTTCATCACTCATTTTTGGCATACTACTATCTAGCTTCGTAACTTTCTTTTCAATTTCTTCCCTGCTTTTATCTACTTTTTGCTCTAATATCTCATTACTCCTACCAATATCTTCAATAGATTTCCTATGATCTTTTTTTATAGCTTCTCTCAATTCCTCAAAACTCTGATCTACTTTTTGTTCTACACTCTTAATAATATTTTCACTCAATTCCCTATGACTCTTTTGCATATCTTCTCTTAACGTTTCAAAAAAATTTCTCATCATTTCCATCATCATACCAGCATCAATATTAATATTTCCTGCTATTCTATTCTTACTTTCCGCACTAACATTTTCTCCCTCAAATTCTACATTGTTTGAGCTGTTTTCTGTAACCTGTATTGAATTACAGCTAACTGTTACATTATCCCCTTCCATTATTGTTTCTTCAATATTATTAGTAGCCATTGTTTTCTTTATCCTACCACTCCTCAAGTACATTTGAATGTTATAATTTTGTTTTCAAAAAAAAAATTACTATACTCTGACCTTTATGATACTGTCTGTTGCTGTTACTTTGATGTCCAGCTTCCTGCCCCTCTCTCCTAGGTTATATGTTGCTTCTGCGTTGTATTATGATGAATCTACGTCGTTTTGGTGTTCTGTTGTTGAATTTCCCTGTTGCCTTGTAATCTCGGAATTACGATGTCCAATCATCCGCGTAGTCTGTCGTCCCCGTAGTTGTTTCTGGAATCTGCGTCTTGTAGATAAGTTCACTGCTCCATTCGTTCTACATCCTGGTTAATCATCCTGCTACTTTCCTGGTTAATTCGGCTACTTTCCTGGTTAATTCTGCTACTTTCCAGGTCACTCTGCCCCTTTCCTGGTCACTTTGCCCCACGTTGGGCGCCAATTTGTAACGGTATTTATGTTGTATTTATTTAACATTTTGTAGCCCCACGTTGGGCGCCAATTTGCAAGTGTATTCTTGTAATGTTTGTGTATTTGTGTTTACTTCACGCGTTGAAGCCATCTTGTGACGTCATTCATTTGTTCAGTTTGTAGCTCCATCTGGTGTTAGCAATTTGCGGCAGTATTAGTTTTTGTTTGAAAGAATTTTACTTTTAATTTTTTATTTAATTCTGTTTTACTGTCCTCCGGCTAGCTATTATCTTATTTTGGGTCGAGTACTTCTCTTTATACAGGTTGTGTAAACGGAAAGGAATCTTTTGTCCAAATATAACACTGATGAAGAAATTTGTTTTACACTTTTATTGTTGAACACGTTAACTATCACATTTATACATTTATCTTAACACTCGCCAAACTGAAACTGTTATAATAACTTCATAACTGATAATTCTTAATTCGCGTACTTCAACTTTTTGTATAATTAACTTTATAACACTTAAGATTTTTCCTAATTCTGGTACGCGTAACCGGCAAATACTGACGGACCGAAGACGACGTGTAGTGTACAAAGATTTTTGATGAACTGACCGACTGAAGGACTTTACCTCTAACCTAGCCTCTATTTATACTCCCACTCCCCGATATGCCTAAAGATTATAACTGAACTGCAATTGGGTAATAAAACGTGCCAACATTAGCGTCCATTTTAATCTCCAATGAAAATTATGAATACATATGCTCTAGGGAAACGTTCCAGAAGATTCTCAAGGAAAAAACGCACCAACATTACGTAACTTCCTCGTTTCCAATAATGATAAACGGCTCACCCCCTTGCTGAATTATTGCGCGCTATTATTGTCAGTTTCAGTAAGGCCGTATAAACTTACTTCCCAACAATAATTACAGTCAACAAACATCTCAAATCAATGTCACATAATAATGCATATTCATATTACAATCATTATTTACATTTAAGTAATTTGTGATACAAATTACTGCATCATACGTTTGCCGTACAAATACTTTCGACGAACTGACTGACTGAAGACGACGTGTAGTGTACACAGATTTTTGATGAACTGGACAGACTTTACCTCTAACCTACTGCTTTTATACCCATACACACCGATATACCCAAAGATTATAACTGAGTTACTATTGGCTAATAAAACGCGCCAACATTACGTAACTTCCTCGTTTCCAATAATGATAAACAGCTCACCCCCTCGCTGCATTATTGCGCTATTATTGACAGTTTCAGTAAGGTCGTATACTTATCAACAATAATTACAGTCAAGAAACATCTCAAATCAATGTCACATAAAAATGCATATTCATATTACAATCATTATTTACATTTAAGTAATTTGTGATACAAATTACTGCATCAATTTGGAACATAGTGAATGATACTCATAAGCAGAAAAAAAAACCAAGACAGAAAATATAGTAATTACAAAAGAAGGTAAAGAGACTAGAAAAACCCAAAGGTAATATGCAATATTTTTAACAATTACTATATTAATGTGGTAAATCAGCTGAATACACACAAGGGAACACAAATCGTAAACGAATTAACAAAATAAAACACTCAGAAACAATCTTTGGGAATAGTAGAACCAGAAGAAGATATAGTACAGGAAATAAACAAACTAAAAGCTAAACAGTCAAGCGGACTGGATGAAATATCAAACAAAATGTTAAAATACCTCAAATATGAGGTAGCTGAGGTTTTAACACATATAGTAAATGCATCATTAAATCAAGGAATATTCCCAAAGATATTGAAAAAGGTAATTGTTAGGCCATTATTCAAACAGAAGGGAAGTAATGTAGAAAATTATAGCCCATTACATTATGTTCCACTCTATCTAAAGTAATTGAGGGTATATACTTAAAAAAGTTACAAACATATTTCAAAAAATTTAACAATCTCGAAATGGCAATATGGCTTCCAAGTGCTGAAATCAACAACAAATGCAATTATTGAAGTAAATAGTTTTATAATAAATGCATTAAATGACAGAGAAAGGGTAGTTGCAATATTTTTAAGACCTCACAAAGGCTTTTGACTGTGTAAATATAGATATCTTAACAAATAAACTAAAAAACCATGGGGTGCGAGGATTGGCATTAAAGTGGAAATACCTCATACTTAAAAAACAGGGATCAATGTGTGGAAGTAAATCACAAAAATACAAATGGCTTGACAGAAAAAATAAAATCAGATTTTCAGAATGTTAGGAAAGGAGTTCCACAAGGTTCAAAATTGAGTTTATGTTTATTTTTAGTATACATAAATGATATATTTGAATAAATCAACAGAAATGAGGGGACAGCAATAGGATATGCAGATGTTGACAATTTTAGTTAAAGATAAAACTGAATCGGAAATGGAAAAAAAAGCAAATGACATACTAAAGATCATAAAACAATACTACTCCAGTTTAGACATGATATTAAATGTAAAGAAAACTGCATGGATTAATTTTGAACTCAGAAGCTGTTTAACAACCTGCATTAAACCACAAATAGATGGAAAAATTATCCCTGAAATGGAATGTGCAAATTTTCTAGGAGTAATAATAGATAAACCCCTAAATTCGAAACCATACGTAAGGCATACCATAAAAAAATTGAATAAAGGTATCTATATTATGAGGCAGGTTAGGTAAACAATGGATAATGAAACAGTAAAACAGGTTTACTATGCCTTTATATATTCACATATCAAATATGCGGTAACACTATGGGGGAATATTACAGCAGTGGAAATGAAAAAAATTTTAAACTTCAAAAAAAGACAGAATAATAGCGAACGGATAGAAGACACATTTATAGAAGTATTTTTAAAAACTTAAGTATCTTAACTGTCCCATGCATATATATATATTGGAAATATTGACCTTCTGCTCTCAAACAGGCAGCATATCTTGTGTAAATATTCTTGCTCACTCTCTGAAGCTCAGCAGCAGGAATTCTTGTGATTTCTTGCACAATGTTTTCCTTAAGTTCCTGTAGTGTGCGAGGATTGGAATGATACACTTTGTCTTTTAAAGAACCCTATAGATAAAAATCACAACTTGTTAGGTCAGGAGAACGAGGGGGCCACAAATCAACACTAATTATTCTGTCATCAAACACCTCTCTTATTGCATGTAATGATTCGGCAGCTGTATTTGCTGTTGCAGAATCTTGCTGGAACCAACCATACGATTTCTCTTCTTCTGTCAAGCAATTGCAAAATGGCCTCAGAATTAACCTCTGATATCGCTCTGCATTTGTTTCGTATCAAAGAATATGGGCTATATTATTCTTCTAGCACTTATCGCACACCACACTCCAATTTTCTGATCATAATGAGGCGTTTCATCACAAGAATTTCTGCTGCTGAGTTTCGGAGAGTGAGCGAAAATATTTACACGAGATATACTGCCTGTGTGAGAGCAGAAGGTCAACATTTCCAGCATCTATTATAAGGTAAGGATTTTAGTCTGCCTCTGCCGGCGTAATTTCCCCGGCGACTGCTGGCTGTCTCGCGTGGTAGAGAGGAGCCGCGAGTGGGTTCGAATATAATTTAACTACCCTATAATATATATATGAAAGTGTGAAGTATGCTTTACAAGAGCAAAATGTATGAAAGAATTGTATAAGAAACAACGAAGACTATTATAGAACAGCACTAAGAGGTACGTTGAATAATAGGGACTTGGAAACCATGGGAAAAGAAGTGTGTAACAGATTACCAAAGAATTAAAAGAAATAAGTAATACTAAAGCTGCTATGAAAGGAATTAAAAAATACTTGTCTGAGAATGCATATTATAGTATGGAAGAATACAAATATAACTTGTAAATAAAACTTGTAGCACCAGTAAAGGAAAATGTAACACAAGAATCAGGCTTTTTATTGAAACATTAGACAAAAGTCAAGTCTTACCTTGGTGATTTTACTGGAGTGAAGCCTCCATCCTGCAACAGAATAATGCGAACATACAGTTTCACACAATCATCTATACAGCATAACATAGTTGTCTTAAAAGCATAAGGTTTGATTTATTTTCAAATTGGTATATGGCACTCGAAATTTGCAGAAACAAAGCTTTGACGGTACATTGTGTAATAGGGTTAAACAAAATGAGCAATGGATAAAATATTTATATCTAAAGAACAGAGAACTATGAAAAGGAATGTTTACTAAAAGCAGATCAGGATCTCTGATTCAGTTAGCCCAGTATTTATGAAAATCTACGATACATTCACGTGACTTTCTCCATCCATGACAAATTCAGGTGTATTAGTATTCATAAATAAAGTTAAAATTAAAAATGAAAAGCAAGCATAATAGCAATATAAATGCAAGTTTGCATGCTTGTAATTTAATGGAAACATTCACATAGAGTCATGTAAGCTGCTGCATAAAGTAAGAGATTGCAAATTTGCTTGCATTGCATGCATAGAGGAAGAAGTTTACATTTCTTTCTCCAAGCATTGCCAGCTATTGAACAACACAAGATTTTATGCCATTAACTGCAATCATGGTGCTTCCATTTGACCAAATGCTGATCACTTGTTTTCTTTGTACAATACTTTTTATGTCCTATTTATTTATAAAGAATGGATGAATCTCCATATTGAATATTATTGGTTATGTTTTCAATCTGAAACTTGTACATTCACAAGATTTTTCATGTATACAATTTACGTTATCTATAAACCTGTGCTGATTTTGCAGTGTGTCTAACTTGCAATGCGAAGCTTAGGCTTCCCTCACCTTATTCTTCCATTCCATCCACATTATTTACAGTATGTGTTTTTCCAAGAATAATTTGAAATTAGGCAAACGGCGCTTTAGTTACAGCATATGGAATCAATCATGTTTAAAAAAAAACTCTTGCGATGGAGACAAAGGGGATGAAAAACAAGAATTACAAACTTTGAAGGATGTCCATTAGATGATATTTGGGAAACATTACAACTGTACATAGAATATTTTGTAAACAGCTAACACAATGAAAAAAATCTGACAATTGTGATAGATGAGCTCTGCATTTTTCCTGTAAATATGCTTATGTCTATTTTAAGGTAAGGCTATTTACAGAAAGTTCAAAATGTACAAATGGAAGTATATGGTCATTATATTATATGATAACCCTTTCAAGGTATTTCTCTCATTTGTTCTTTCCTCACCATCTAGCAGGACTATGGACTGCCAATTCCCTCTCAAAAGAGCATTGACACCATGTCTTACTGTTGTTGTTACAAAGGTCCAGCTAATCAGGTGACTTTACAGTAAATATGATGCATCACTTATCTGTGGAAGAACAGTGTTTATTTTAAACACAGATCTGCTCGCTGTGAGCACAGGAAGTTTGTTGAAATGTATCACCTGCAAGTAAAATTATATATGTTATCATCCATGAATTTGAAGCATTGTGATCGGTAATAGAAAAAATAAATTCTAAAAGATTACATTAGGTGATAGGGTTTTTTTGTTTGAGTTTTATCAACCTCTAACATGTCAGCCTAAAAGGCTTATTGTGTAACACATGGAAAGGACTCCTTCATTGTTTCCCAAAATCTGTTCCCTGAACAAGTTGCACTATCAAGGTTTCAATGTCAACATCCTTTCCTATATCTTCCCTGGTTATGGAAAGAATAAGTCTCTTTCTTGCAGGAATGATCAATCAAAGAAGATGTGTGAGGCAGTTTTCTCATCCTCTCTACACATTCTACAGATGGGTTCCTCTACTTTATGTAGATGTTTCCTGAAGTGGCCATGTTCAGAAATTAATGTAGCTACTTTCCTTATTCCTATTCTATCCAATCTCAGGAGAGATGAGGAAAGAGTGTTTGTTGCATGGACCTAAGACCAGCTTCCTAACTTGTCTTTGTCCAGGATAGGTTTGCCACCTAAGTTGGCATTTTTCCCTAATCCATGTTTTTATCATGGTTTTGGCAGTATGTGTACTGATTCCAACCATGTGTTTAGAGTTAACATATGGTACCTTAGTACCGTTTTTAGACAGCTGATTAGCTTTTTTTCATTTCCATAGATGCCTTAATGCCCCAGCACCCACTGCATTTCAAGCCTGTTGTAAAATGATAAGAGTAATCAGGGCATTCAGGTATTCCCAAACCAGCCTGATTTTACCTGGTCTGAAGAATGCTTTTAAAGCACTTTGACTGTCTGTAAAAATGTGAATTTGTTTATCATGACAACCTTACTCAAGCCCTCTTAAAGCACAGCTCAGGATAGTAAATCCTTCTGCCTGAAAAGCTGTGCAATATTTCCCAAGGCTTACACTAATATTTGTTCTTGGAGATAGGCTATAAATCCTGCACAGATTGCGTCCATATAAAGGATCCATCTGTAAACCACACAAGTTGGCCACAGTCTTTATCAAGTGTAATTCCTTCCATCCAATCATCTCAAGATCCGAGAATTACCTTAAACGGAGGAAAGGAACAGTATTGGGTATTCTTCAGACTGCATACTCAATACTGGAATATCCAGGAAATTTAGGATATAGGTGTGTCCAATTGTTGAACAGCTAACTCTCCAGTTCCCTGTTTGTGCTAGGTGGTAGAGAGTAACACTGGCATCCACTTGTAAATAAATGTCCTTGAGAGGGAGTCCAGCAGAGTCTCCAGTGCAATGGTTGAGGTACTTCTGAAAGCCCTCTAATACAAAGACATGCTAGTCTCTGTAACTTGGTAAATTTACCTGCTACAGTAGTTTGTAGTGTTTTGGCCACCAAATGACGCCATCATAAGATAGCTGGGCCCTAAACATTGCAACATGTAACCAATGGCTGAAGTGTGGCTTCATGCCCCAATTTGTTCCAATAGGGCATTGGATTGTTACAAACAACTATCTAGCTCTATAGTAATATCAATGTGATCATTCCAGAAGGTTCCTTATCCAGTACAAGGCCTAGATATTTAACTGATGCTGAATATTACACGAGTGCATTGCCTAGTTTAAGATTTCCTAGGCCCTTTAAGTTCATCCTGTTGGTGAAAGGAATGAAAACTATTTTGCTGGAGTTGATGGACAAGCCCTCCTGCAGAGACCAGTTGTGAATTTTTCTTAGTCCACGATTCATCATGTCTGAGACTCCATTGAGAAATTTCCCAAAAGTAACCAATGATATGTCATCTGCATAGCTGTGTACATAATATTCCTCCTGGGTCACATCACTAGCTAGCTGCAAGCAGTGTTATAGTCACCGGTTATCTCACCAAGTTGCCCTGTAGCTTCGGACTTGACTGAGTAGACCATTCACCACAAGGCTCCAAAACAGGGGAGAGAGAATCCTCCCCAGTGGGCAATCCCTCGTGGTGATGATCCCCCTTGTTTCCCTAAGGAGGATAGCTATAATTTTCTGCTCCTGAGCATAGAGTTTATCTAACTACAAAGTGTCATTGACTCCGTACTTGTGGAGCCAAAACCAAAGATTCATTGGGGGTGTTGTACCAAATTACTTTTCTTCTGTGAGTCTTAGATGTTGGTAATTCCTTTCTTGATTTTGTGCTATTAAAAAACAACACACTATTGTCTTTTTGTGAAAAGGTTTTCTAGTTTTTGTTTATGTAACAAAGCCATGTACAAAAGTCTTGAAACAAATTCTGTTACTAAAATTGCAACTTTTACCAATATCTATCTCAATTCCACCACATTGTGGCAACTGGGACAGAACTGGAGAAGAGAAATGGAAAACTTAACCAGAGAAAGAACACAAATGAGAGAAGTTTTCATGTATGCTGCTAATGTGCTAGAAACATAGATAAATGACTCACATGCCACAAAACAAGAGATTATAGCTAGTTTAAAAATATTTTATGATAAAGCTGAGTGACTATTTAAAGTGGATGCATTAATTCAAGAACTTCATAAAAGTGAAGCTAAAGGAGATGAAGTGGAAATGAAAGAGTGGGGCGATTGTGAAGCTTAACACGAAAGAGGGTTGACACAGAGAAGCCTCTATGATGAGATTAGATTAGATTAGATTGTATTCTGTGAGTTCACTAGCAGCCGTAAAGACTTGTGAACATAGAACATGTCAAGGAAATGTACAAAAATTACAAATAAACATAAATATTACACAGAATATGGAACATTTGAAATAAATTATACAAGATGAATATAAACATAATGAAACCTTACACAAAACATGCAGTGCTAGGAAAAACTTTAAGTTACCTAAGTTAGTATTAAAGAAATTTGATGGTGACATGAGAAACTGGATTGGTTTTTGGGCATAATTCAAAAGAATAAATTACGATATAAACTTATAACTGGAAGAGAAATTCCAATATTTATACCAAGTTACAGTGGAAGGATCTTCAGCATGGGAACTTGTATTCGGCTATCAGCCATCGGCAGAAAATTACCCTAAAGTTACTGAGCAGCTTAAAACAAGGTTTGCATGCGATGAGCTCTTATCTGATATGTATGAGAATTACTTCAGTTGGTATTCAACAAAGGTTCTCTGCATAATGAGGTAAGCCTAAGAAGTCTTTATTGGAAAATCAACTGAGAGCTTTAAAAACTTTAGGTGTGAGTGGTAATGAATATGAAGCTATGTTGTTTCCCCTATAGAATCTGCTTTACCTGATGATACACTGACCACTTGGGGCAGGTTGTGATTCTAGTCAGATAAAGATCAGTCTCATAATCTAGAAATACTGCTTAAATTTGTAAGATTGGAAGTAAAGAGAGAAGAGCACTTGGTTGTGGCTCGTACGAGTTGTGGCTATACTGAAAATGTACACAATAAGATACCTACTGCATGAGCTATTTTTTCTGACAGAAGTAGCAAAACTGATAAGTTTGTGTTTGGTGACATGAAAGACTCTCATGTTTCACCAGATTGTTTCCAAATAAAGAGTTACAACCTGAATCAAAGGAGAGATATACTAAAGAAGAAAGGCACATGTTTTCGTTGCCTTAAAAAAGGACATACTTCAAAATGATGTAAAATATTAGTGCAATGTTTGCGTTTTCAAAGGAGTCACTATGTGATTATGTGTCCAAAGTTGAATCAATCTGAAAATAAAGACGAGGGTGGGGAGACTAAAACACAAACACTGATATTGTAACTGAACAGAAAAATGAAACACTATTGCAGACTCTCATAGTTGAATGCCATTGCACAGGTAAGCAAGGGTGCTACTGGAATCAGGGCCTCAACGAACATGCGTAAGGAAAGACGGAGCGTACAAACTAGGTCTAAAAAGGCAGGCGAAGAAACCATCACCATCTGTTTGAAAGAATAGAAACTAAACAAAAAATGCACAAAGTGTACTGTATTACGTTACCCAGCATGGATTGATACTTAAAGTGTACGGCTAAAGTCTTAGATCAAGAAAAAATATGTTCATGTATTCCAGGATTAGAGAGACACAAGATTACTATTCTAATCTGAAGAGTAAAAACATTATCCTGACTGAGAGATATAGGATTTGATGTTCCTAAAGTAAAGAAACTCTTAGGAGCACATTCACAAGTTGACTGTTGACAGGAGCTATCTTGATCTAGATTAAGGAATGACTGCAGTGAAGATGAAACTTGGGTGGACAATAATGTGCCAGAAGGAGGCAAGTAGTAACTTCAGTGCTACTGTTACTCTCAACTGTTTGAACATAGAAGATTTATAACATCTAGAAGTAATAGGCATCAGAGATCATATTGAAGTAAAGAAGATCAGTTAGAGGAAGAATTACTACAATGTTTTCAAAAAACCATAAGGGTCAACAAAGAAAAAACATATGAGGTGTGTCTACCATTCAAGGAGAGTCATCCTGAACTTGCTGGGAATGAAGTGGTAGCACTGAAACAATTAGCTGCGACTACAAAGTGACTAAAAGTGAATGGGAAATATGAAGATTATGACAAGGTACCTCAGAGCTGGTTAGTTGCTAGCATAATAGAACCTGTTCCTCCTGACTGTTTAAAAATGCCTTGTCAAGCAGTGATCAAGGAAGCCAGTTCTACTCAAAGCAGAGATCAGTGTTTGATGCTTCAGCAAAAAATGAAGAGGAAATTCCCTGAACAGCTCCCCGGATGAAGGTTCAAACTTAATCAACAGAATTCCTAAAAATGTTATACAATTTAAAAAATATAAAAGAGGTGTATCTGATATTGAAAAGTATTTTTCCAAATCAACCTAAATGAGAGAAATATAAACTTTTTGAAATTCTTCTGGTGAAAGGATGAGCAACCAGTAGCCTACAGAAATTGCAGAGTTGTGTTTGCAGCATCATCAAGTCCCTTTCTTCTTGGTGCAACAATAGCATATCATTTAAATAGAGCTCTAGAAGAATTAAAGGAAACAGCAAAAAAAAAAAACTGAAGGCTTCTTTTCATGTTGATAAATGTGTCACCAGTTTAGATAAAAGAATAGCTGGTTAAATTTGTTATGCAAGCAGGTGCCTTAATGTCTCTAGGAAATTTTAAACTACAGGAGTGGACCAGCTGTCCTGTTAGCTGTTCACATGATAACGCCAATAATGAACAGAACATCCATAGTGAAAATATGAAAGTATTAGGTTTACTTTGGAATACTAATTCAGATGAGTTTTGCTCTGACGTCAATGTAGTATCATTACAGATGCATTCTTTAACAAAGAGAAGTTTAGTCACTCAGAGGATATTTGGCCCAATCGGATTTATGTATCTGACAATTGTAATACCTAAACCTTTACTGCAAGAGATCCGAAAAGAAAAATATAAATGAGGTATTTAAGTTGACCTATCATGTTGGTTTACAACAAGGATGAAACAAATTTACTTGCTGAAGAAATTGGCATATCTAGACAGATAGCATCAGACATTTCTCAAGTAGATGATGTAATTCTACACATATTTTGTGATGCAAGTAACATGCCTATGCAAGCTATATTTTTCTATGGGTAAAAATAGGACAACATGCAATAGTATACTTTATCTTTATTGAGTGTTCAGCTATTACAATTCATTTGGGCATGATCAGCATCGAGCCCTGGCTCCTACTGCCGATCGTACCCAAGCTTACAGGATTTAACAATCATGTGTGTTGAGTTTGCTTTATTACGTTAACAGTTCCTCATTTTAAATTCAATATACTGCTTAATATTCTTTTTCCATTCCCATCTCACTTCCCTTGCTTCCTCTGATCGTCTTTAAACCTCCACTACCAATAGGACGTGGGAATTAGATAATACCTTAACCCTCCGTCAGTCGCTAGGGGCCTGAGAGACCCCTGGCATATAAATGTTATAATTTTCGAATGAACGCAGCTATGCAATTGCCTGACTAGGACATCATCTAACATTACACCTTGCGAGATTATTTGCTGCAACAATAACCTTATCTGTTTATTTGTTTGGCTGGAGGAATGAATAATCAGCAGTTACGTGTCGCACAGGTCAATCAGGCCCCGTGCGCCTGCTCTTGTTACATATTGTTGACAGATTTGTTTCTCATTAGCTTTTGTGCAATATTGCTTTACTATTGCAAGGAGCTGTTACTGCTTCATCATGAATACGAGTAAAAGGTACGATCTACAAAATCCGAATGATTTGGAAGAAGTACATCGCCTACTTTGCGATGATGCCTTGCCCGTGGATGACATCTTATATGAATAAGATGACTCTGATTCAGAAGATAAACTTGAAACGAGATCTTTAGATTCAGAAACTGACCATGAAGATGAAGAGGAAGACGATGAAAGCAGCTTGTGTGATAACATGTATTTTATAGGTAACATCATATGCGTATCATAGTAATTCTTCTTCTTTTTCTTCTTCTTATTATTATTATTATTGACAATACATTCTGTTGTTATTCAAAGGAAGAGATGGAACAAAATGAAAAAAAAACACCTTTGAAAATAACACAGATAAGGGCTCACAATATATTGACCAAACTTCCTGGTGTGGTAGGAGCTGCCAAAAATGCGAAAACGGAAATTGATTGTTGGAACCTTTTTATTACCGAAGATATAGTTGATTTGATTGTTGAAAGCTCAAATACTTACATTAGCAGTGTGCAGCACAAATTTGATTGTGAAAGAGACAGCAGACCTACAGATGTAATAGAAATAAAAGCTTTCCTAGGCTTATTGTACCTGGCAGGAATTTTTCGTGGTGGATGCCAGAATATTCACGAGTTTTGGAGAACCGATCTTGGAATTCCTCTATTCCGAATGGCTATGTCTGAAAAATGATTCAGTTTTCTAATACGCTGTATTCGCTTTGATGACAAAAGCTCAAGACTGGAGCGACGAAGATTGGATAAATTGGCTGTTGTTAGAGAAATGTTTACATTGTTTCTGTACAACTGTCAGAACCATTATTCTCCTGGACAAAATGTCACTGTCGACGAACAGTTGCCGGCATTTCGTGGTCAATGTGCTTTTAGACAATATATACCATCCAAGCCAAACAAGTATGGCATAAAGATATTCTGTTTGAGTGATGCAAAACTGTTTTATACAACTAACATGGAGATTTATTGTGGACAGTAGCTGGACGGACCCAATTTGCAAACTAACTCGGCAGAGGCTGTAGCGCTAAGACTAACTGAACCAATCTCTGGCATTGGACAAAACGCTACTGCAGATAATTGGTTTACCAGTGTATCGCTGGTGAATGAATTACGCAAAAGACAACTTTCTTTCGTCGGTACAGTGCAAAAGAACATAAAAGAGTTACCCACTAATTTCACTTCTCCAAAAGATCGCAGACAGTATGAAAGCATATTTGGCTTCACAAAAAATGAAACACTTGTTTCATATGTTCCAAAAAAGGGTAAAACAGTAGTTTTGCTCTCAAGTCTACATGTTTCATCCACACAGTTATCAGAAGGTGCTGAGAAAAAGCCTGAAATAATCCTGCATTACGACACTAAAGTGGAGTTGATGCAGTAGATAAATTGTGTGCTACATACAATGTAGCCAGAACAACGAGAAGGTGGCCCATGGTAATTTTTGACCATAACTTGAACATTGCAGGTATTAATTCTAGGGTTATCTTCCTTGGAAACCAAAATAAATATTCCACAAGGCAGGAGTATTTGAAATCACTATCTTTAGCTTTACTGTTGCAACAGCTACAAAGGAGAACAACATCTATCCGATGATTTGAAAGGACTTTTGACAAAATATAAACCTGAAGAATCCGGCGTAGATGAATTGTCAAATACACCACTATGCACATTGAAAAGGAAATGATGTGAACCCAGCAACAAAGACAAAATGAACTGCAAAACTAAATATGCATGTGGGAAATGCAACAACCCCTTGTGTTTGAGCAAACATGCTAAAATTATTTGCGATAGTTGCTTAGTCGGGAAAACACGGGTGAGATAGATGATTCTGAGTAACTGAACATTTGAAATTACAAATTGTATGTATACCTGGAAATGGCAATGTATTTCTTTATACTTACTGTAATACAATTTATAACGTATATGTACTCATATTTTAGCTTGTATTTTTAGCTTGTAAGATAATACCTATTAATGAAAGCCTTGTACGCTTAATCTAAATAAAGGTAAAACAGGAAAAAAAAGAAGAAATAAACGGAAAAAAAACAAAAATACAAACAATAACAACAAAAATATAGTGCGGGTCTACTAGGCCCCATGCGACTAACAGCGTTCTACCAAAGCGCGCGTCTGACAGAGAGTTAAAGAATACTTATTGTGTACCCCATGCTGATCGGCCATAACAACCTTGTTCATTCATATTAACAAAGGTAAACTCTCCCTCCAAAATCTTCTCTGTATTTACCGTTCAATATATCTAGAGCATTCACTTCACAAATTCAAATAAATCTATCACTTGGCTTATCAATACACTTGTCTTTACTTGGTCTGAATTGTTCCCTTCTAGAACATGTTTCATTTCCACAACATATTCATTCTATATTCACATCCCCCTCACCTACTCTAATATTAACATCCCCCATTATTATTACTTCCGTATTCCTGTACTTCTCTCTGAGCCTGTTTTATTTCTATATCTGTGCCACTTTCCTACTCCATAATTTTATTCCTGTTGGCTCCCTTGACGGTCCCGCTATATTTCTGTCCAGAACTAGTAAACTCCCATTGGGTGTCCACACAATGCTTTCTTCTCCCATCATTCCATCACTCTGCAACTACACCTTCGCCCTGCCCACAGCCAGATCACGTACCAGTTGAGCTTCCTCCCTCCTGGATGATATCATTTTCCTTGCTTCGCCAGCTGTTGCCCTTATGTCACTCTGACCTGACGTTCTCACTACGTCATCTCCGCGTCTTCTCTCTGACACAATCATCTTCTTTCCGCCAGCCCCACGTGCCGGTGACGTAACTTCCATGTGTCCATCCTTTTCCTCCAGTCTCTGATTGCTCTGCATTCCTTCTCTCTGGTCTCGGATGTATTTAGCTGAATCATTTCCTGCTCCTGCAATCCACTGCTCCTTATGTCACTTTCGTATCCAACCACCATGCACCCATCAACCCACAATCGTAGATTCTTTATGAAGGCCTGTTTCCCTTCCATTCTTGCCAGCATCATTTGTTGTATTAAATCTTTCTTCAAGGCCTGTTGTTCCACTGATAAATCTCTGTTTATAAAGGTATTTGCTCCTTTTAGTTGCTTTGTTTTCTTTAACACTTCATAAACAAACTGTACTGACGTAAATCTTGCAACTATCATTCTGGCTCCTCTTGATCTCCCCACTCTGAATGCTTCCCTAATCTCCCAGCCCTGTAGCACCATTCCAAGCTTTCCTTCTATAATCTCTCTGACCTCTTCAACAGGCCCTACTCCATTCTTTTCTTTCACTCCTGTTATAACTAAATTGAATCTGTGGTGTGTCTCTTCCAACAGCTCTACTCTTCTTTTGATTTTCTGTACCTCATTTCTTGTATCTCGCATTTCATTTTTAATCTCTCCCTTGATATCTATTAGTTCCTTTTCCACTCCATTGAATTTATTTCCTAATTTCTCATGGTATACGTAGTGCAAGCCATGGCTAGGATTGCACCCATAAATCCAGGATGTATTCCTCGCTTTGAACTTCTAGCAGCTGTTCTAGCAGCATGTATACTCAAACAAAGGACTCGTCATTAAAAAATTAAGTCTATTTTTGGACTGATTTAGCTGTTGTGCTAATTTGGATTCAAAGAAAGGGAAGATTGGAACACATTTGTGGGAAATCGTTGCAAAGAAATAACACACTACAGTGATCCAGAAAATTGGTATGAATCCTGCCGATCTTTCAAGAGGACACAATATAAGAGCTCTTCTAGACAGCAGATGATGGGAGGGCCCACAATGGCTTAAGAAGGAACCTGAAGAGTGGCCTCATCAAAACTATGTTGTGTCAGAAAAAGTTAACCAAGAGAAAAAGAGGTGTGGTTGTTGTCATAAGTACATCAGTTTCAATGAGGAATTTGTCAAACAGCTATTGCATTTTTTGCAATACGCTAAGATGATTTGCATGGTAGCTTGGATTTTAGGTTTCTTGCAATGCTTAGTGAAAAGAGAAGGGAAGAGCTGACTAATGAAGAAATTGAAGAGGCAGAAATTATGTTACTGAAGATAGTATAGTCTGAAACCTTTTCATGCTGATAGTACACTCACCAAGAAAATGCAATTATCCAAGGATGAATCTGGATTTTTGAAGATAAAGACAAAGCTAAACTTAAGTAGGGAAATTTAGTCTTTTAAGACTCCTATATTATAACCTTCCAGCCATGTTATAGTAACCAGACTGATAATGGAACAACATCACCTGTCACTACATGCTGGGTTAATGTACTGTTTTCTAGACTCAGAGAAAAATACTGGATAATTAGCATGAGAGCAATAAAGAAAGCATTAAACAACGGATAATGGGGGAGAAGGGTGAGGATAGTGAAAGCACTTCTACATAGAAGCTTAGGCAAATGTTTATTGGGCTATGAAGAGCCATACACTATTCCTTGTGACTGAGACTGTGGTAAATTCATGACCTCTGACCTGTTATTGAGATTCAGATGAGCTGATCCCATTAACTCCAACTACTTTTCTTCAACGTATCATTGGTAGTGAAAACCCCGACCGTGACTCAGTACACAGATTTGCACTAATTCAATGCTGGAAATATTTACAGAAACTATGAAGGCAATCAAGTGAGTGAGTGAGAGTTCAGCCTCCAGAATGAGTATATCCTTTAGAAGTGACAGCTACTGAAAAGAACAGCTTGTGATCCAAATTAAATTAATATATTTGAATTTGCAAAGTGGCAGGATGTTCCAAATTGGCTTTCTTCTGTGATTTTTAGATGTTGGTACTTCCTTTCTTGATTATGTGTTATTAAGAAATTACATACTATCACTTTTTTTGTGAAGAGGTTTTCAAGTTTTTGTTTATGTAATAAAGCAACAGAAAATATAGTTTGTAACTAAATAAGTCTTTAAAGTGGGTGATCGTGGAAAATATACAAAATTAAACTTCTTTTTTAAATGATGCCTCAGCGGTGAGCGATGAGAACTCTCTTCTTATATCCCAGGGCATGTTACAGGAAGATCTCTGGGAGTCTGATGCTGCTGTATTGAAGAATAAATAAATTTGACTATTCGCAGATCAAACTTTTTTTTTATTCAATCTGTGTAGAATTACTACATCTTCCATTTTACTCTTTGTGAAAGAACCTTTTATATTTCATAATCCTCCAAAATATCATCTCCTAGCTAAAGCATAAATAATTTCCCTGACTACTATTTCAGAAAACTAGCAAACGGCTTGGATTCTAATGATGTACCCCCTAGGCTGTTATTGAATTTGTTAGAACAATTTTTTTTAGCAACATCCGTTCATATGATCTTTCATTTATTCATGGAATCAACAAATTTATGATTCCATGGTCATGCATACTTCTCCTGCCTAGGTTTTTTTTTTTCTTTTTTTGCTCTTTTAGGTCAGTTTTATATTTGTATGTATTTTTTTTAACCTTTACACAAACAAATTCAATCCCCCAAAACAGAAATATAGGCTAGATTAAGTCATGCTTAATTTCATAATAAATATAAATTAACAATTATCAAACTGACATGGAAAATAAATCAATATCACAATAAACATACAAATATAACGTCAAATGAAATGAATTATGTTTTCTCACATATATAAACAATCAGGAATGTGCACTTAGTTTCTGTTTCAATTGCCTGTTGTAATTTTATTTAAATATTTGATGTAGACAATCTTAATAAAATTACAACCACTCTATGACATTGTGTTATTTTGTTGGTGTCTAGTGTCATTTGTGTTACACTGAAGACATTCAGTTTCTCCCCCAATTATAAATCAAATGTTGTGTGTAAAAATCGAATCCAAATGTTATATAGGCATGATGAAGTCATGCATTCAGATGTTTAAGTGACCTTGCCCAATTTTTCAATACATACATGACCATAAAAGGTTATAGTAGGTACATACATAGATTAATATATTTATCTTATCCCAAGTGATCTTATATATTTCTTATTGTGGACATACTATATTTCACTTTATGTTATAATTCACATTATTTGTTTCCATTATACACATTTCATGGTTACAAACCATATGTGAGACAATCAACTTTTAGTTCTTAATATTTGCTTATGCATAAAACATACCTAAAACCTAACCTATTGTATGGAGGAGAACTACTAGCAACAGTAAACAAGAGACTTAAAAGTAAACTAAAAATTTCACAAAATAATTCACTAAGAATAATAACAGGAGCTGTAAAAACAACACCAATTACAGTACTACAAAACTTCACAAAATCATGGCCATAGAATTGGATCATGAGTTGAAAGCAATTACTCTAGCACAAAAACTGCAAGTCAATAGAAACAGATACAAATGGTACCACACAGTAGATACTGTAAGTAATTTAATAACTCAAATAAGCTTCAGAACATATATTAATAACTTAAAATACAAGAATATAATTACAACAAATATAATTGCAACAGAAGTAACGAGTCCAATAGAATATATTGATATATACAATACACAAACAAAACAATATAACAGATGAAATGAGAGCCATAACAATAGCTACGGAAAATGAAAGATACCCAGAAAAAGAATGGCTCCGAATATATACAGATGGATCCCTCATCAATAAAAGAAATGCCAGTGCAGGAGTGTACTGTTAACATTTTGCACAGTATCTAACATTAGATGAAACGTCAAACCACTATGATGCAGAATTAACAGCTATAAAAGCAGCATTACAGAACATTTTACATAGACCATACATAAAACAAAAAATAGTCATCTTATCAGACTCAAAATCAGCCATAGATGGAATAGTAAATTACAATAATAAAACAACAAGAAATATTAAAGAAATAAGAAGCCTAATTAAAGCAGTTGAAACTAGAAATCATTTCACTCTACAATGGATCCCAGCTCATGTTGGACTTTTGGGCAATGAACATGCGGATCAATTAGCAAAGAAAGGTGCAATACAACAAATAAAACCTGTAGGACAAATAGAAATAAATAAACATTAAACAACATTTCAAAAGACAGCAGAGACTTGATGAAGAAGATAAATTAAAGGATAAAGATTATAAGAATATTAAACATAGAGTTGATATACAAAAAATGCCAAGGAAGACTGCAGTGGCTCGCAGAACACCTCTACAAGATAGGATGCCTACTTACACCCAAGTGCACTCTCTGTGAAGAAGATGTCATCCTGAACAAACAACATCTTGCAAAATGCAAAGGCCTTAAAAGTGATAACTTACAGACTTTATATTGGGAAGCCAGAGGGAAAATGATGCAGATCAATTAATCCCCAGTGCCATTGGTGAACAACAACAACATATTTGTTTATGCCTCCTTGAAGTACTTTATTTTCATATCACAATTTATTTCATCATAGCAATAAATTTATATATATATATATATATATATATACATACATACATACATACATACATACATACATACATACATATATATAAAATCGTAGCATCATTTAATATATTTTCATAACCTTGTCATCATATTCAACTACAATGAAAAGTCCATTTAATTATCTTTACACAACCTAAAGTGGCATATTTTTCTTTATGTCTAAGTCAAGAAAAATTTATGCTTCAATATGTTCTCATGTGATATTATATAAAGCTTTTATGCAATAACAGCCATGATTTTCTTAATACTGTACAAAAAAACAACTGTTGCATATTTTAAAGTTAGCCTTAAAGTATGCATACCTGCATCCTTTATCTCTCTCTCTCTTTTTTTTTTTTTAATTCTACCTGGGATTCATACCCATTAATCAAGTTGTTTACATTATTTTATGTTAATGAGCTTACCTTGCATATATTTTTTGTCAGTTGAGAAAACTTTAACATTGAACATGCGTTCCTTCTTTCTCCTTGCCCGGTTGCTATGGTTACTGTTATAAATTTTTCAAACATTCAAGTTCGGAGTCCATGTTGTGTAATTTTCAATTTAATGCGATTTAATTTTAATTTGTATTTTTTATTTGCCTTATGTTTCTTTAAACTGTTTTAGCTTGCTTTTATGATATCTCTCTACAATTTTGTTGCTTAAATTTTGTAGTTCGATTACTGTCTGTACACACTGTTAGCTGTGCTGTCTCTTATGCCATATTGATCAACTTCTGAGACACAAAATTGACCTGGAATTAGTTTCCCCTTTGACTCGTGCTGACATTGCTCATTGTATTATTACTACCGTTTTCCTGTTTGCACACCTGCTCAGTTTGGTTACACTTTGTTTCGTTCTGCCTTGCTTCCTGTGTGTTTGTTGTTTGACATATATCTTAGTCTTTGTGCCTCCTTCCCTTCATGATCTTTCCTTGTATAGTATCTTTATGTATTTGTATCCTGCATGTCTTGGGTTGCATTCCTGTGCTGGCTATTAGTGTGGTTACGTGTGCTTTGTCTAACTTCATTATTTGTGTGTTTTGTGTTCCGAATGCTGTCAATAATTCAATGACATCCAAGTCAATGGGTTTTGCTACTATTAGCCCCATTCACACAGTATCTGGAAAATGTCTAATTACACTAGTGATTATTTCCTGTTCTGTCATACATGGTTCCACTAATTTCCCTTTATTTGCTACTTTCATAAAATAATCGACCAAGATGGCCCTGTTGGTGGGTCATATTTTCCTGTTGCTAACTCTATTCTAGCTTGGTTCTGCTCTGCTGACTCCCAGTACTTGCTAAAAACAAATTTCTAAAGGATGAGTAAGATTTGTATACTGCCAAAATTAGCCTTAACCATTTGAGTGCTTTGTTTTTCAGACTTTTTCTGACTATCATCATTTTAAAATCATTTGCTATTTTCTTAATCCTAAAGCACTCTTCTTGCTCTTTCAAAAATAACTTTGAATCATCTTCCTTCTGTTCATCGAAATTAGGTGAAGAAATCCTGTGTAAAACATGCCTCATATAGCATGTGCATGAGGGTTGATTTACATTTCCCTGATTTTCATGATTTAACCAAACATTTTGTACATCATGCACACTAACATTTTCATTCAATTCACTGCTAGAATCATCGTGCAATGCATTTGCATTCCTTTTCACTTTTTCTGCATTCTCTTGTTCTTTCTGAAACCTTTCCTTTACATTTTTCAATTGTTCATTTAATCTTTTTGTAATTCTTTATTTACATGCTTTATACTATTTCCTTTTGTTGCAATTGCATTGCACTTGACACATTTTCAATCTTTGATACAATCACTTGTTATAATTTCCTCCCTTGCTATTTCTATCTCTTTGCTTAGTATTTTCTTTGTTTCCTTTACCCGCCTAATCTCAAAATTATTCTGACATGTTTTCATTGCTTTTATTCCTGTGCTAACTCTACCCTCATATGATTTGTACACTCTTACCAATTCCTCTCTGTGTTTTGCCATGTCTTGTTGCAACATTCTTTTATTCTCTTTAACCACAATTTCCAAATTACTCATTTTACTGCTGTTTCTATCTGACTTTCTAGACTGCTTTTCAGGTTAGTTTATAATTCCCATATTGTTCTGGCATTCCGCTCTAGCTTTCTCTATCTGACTTTTTAATTCTACAATTTCCCTTTTTCTTTTCTGTGACTCTTCTTTCCTACTTTGCTCCATCTTCTGTGCTAGCTTTTGCCTTAACATGCTAATTCAACATTCCTACTTTCTGAATCTTCCTTCCTACATCTTTCTATTTTCTGTTTTATTCTACTCTACCTATTTCTATCTCTTGTTTCAAACTTTCTGAGTCTTCCTTTCTACCTCTTTCAATTTCCTGTTTTAATTCTGCTAGTTCAACTTTCCTACTGTGGTGTGATTCCTTCATAAATTTAAATATGTCCTCTAATGGTAATCCTACCTCTTTTCTCTGACCTGTTTCTTTTGATTCTTCTCCCAGGATTTCTACATTTCCTACTTCTACCTAACTGATACTGTTGATGTAGGTTGAACTTCATTCTGGATGCTATTATCTTTTTATTTCCTAATAAACATTATTAACATGTCTTTTTCCTACTGTTTGATGTCTTCTGCTCTTGTGATCCTCCTCTCTCTGCTGATGTTCAATACTGAACATCCTCTCCAAGCGGTTGTAATGTAGATGCTGCTGTCACCACTGCCATCTTTTCCGGGCCACACTGATTTATTCCGATGTTGAGTTGCCACTTGTCATCTTTCGGTCTTCTCATGGTGTCGTGATGTCTTCCAGGTCCTCTTCTTATCGGATGAATATTTTTATTTGAAAATTTTCTTTCAAAACTTTCCTTTAAATTCATGAGAAATCTTCCTTTAAATTGCGTGCCCATGCTGTGTAAAGCCATTTGTGGCAGAAAATATTGTTTATAATTTAATAAGTCTTTTAAAGTGGGCGATCATGGAGAATATAGAAAATTACATTTGTTTTTAAAATGATGCTTCAGCAGTGGAGAGAACCCTCTTCTTATACCCCAAGGCATGTTACAGGAAAATCTCTGGGAGTCTGATGCTGCTGTATTGAAGAAGAAATAAATTTGACCATTTGCAGATCAAACTCTTTTTCATTTATTTATGATCTGTGTAGAATTAAATACATCTTTCACTTTACTCTTTGTGAAAGAATCTTTTTACATTTCATAATCACTCCAAAATATCACCTCTAGCTGGAGCATAAATAATTTATCCTGGCTACTATATCAGAACATTAGCATCCTGTTGGGTTCTAATGATGTAACCCCTATTCTGTAAGCCTGCTATTGAATTTGTTAGAAACATGTTTTTAGATCCATGGCAACATCCATTCTTTTATCTTTCATTTACTCATGGAATCCACAAGTTGTTAATTCCATGGCCATGCACACTTCTCCTGCCTGGACTTTCTTTTTTATTAGGTCAGTTTTATTAGTGTCTGCCATGTTTAACCTTTATACAAATAAATTCAATGCTCCAAAACAGAAATATAAGTTAGATTAAGTCAATGCTTAATTTCATACTAAACATAAATTAACAATTATCACAGTGATAGGGAAATAAAAATAAACAAATATACAAATATAACCTCAAATGAAATTAATTATGTTTTTCTCATATATATAAACCATCAGGTAATTGGACTTAGTTTCTGTTTCAGTATAAAAGTCTTAAAATAAATTTTGTATTATTAAAATAGCCAGTTTTGTTAATATCTATCTCCATTTCGCTACAGTTATCAAAAGCACCCTGTATGTCTAGGAAAGCTCTGAGAGCTATTTCCTTTCAAGCCATTGATTCATCCAATCTACTGACAAGACTGCAGCACTGTTACATAGGACTTTGATGGCTGGCAGGCATGTTAGTTTCAATATCTTCAAATGTCTTTCCAAAGCCTTTAAAAGGAACAATGCAAGACTGATCAATCAGTAGGTCTTAGCTTCGCTGTAATTACTACATCCGTGCTTAGGAATAAACACTACTCTGGTTGCTCTCCAGGCCAGAGGACTATAGCAAAAGCTAACTGACTCAGAAGAGGTTACAGAGGATATAAAGCGAGTTGACACCTTCTTCAACAGTGCAGGAATGATACCATCTCCAACTGGTGATTTAAATGGGTTAAATTTATCATTGTAACTACTTGATCTGCAAGTTCAGTCCTCCTGTGATGGTCTTGGTCAAGAGTTTTCACAGTGGCCTGTGATTCGCAGGTCTCATCATATGCACCCAAGGGAGAACCTTGAGTGTATCTTAGATGAGCATGTATAACCAACTGCTCCTACATGATTTATGGATTATGGGTCAATACTCTTTGTAGCCTAGCTGTCTCTGACAGTCTAGATATTTCCTGACAGAAGGCTTGCCAGCAATATTGTTTGGCCATACATATATTTTATTACAATCTGTAGCTTGTATGGTACTTCTTCCAGTTTCCAGTATTTTTTTGTCCTTGTTAAAGAGATGTCATACTCTGCCTCTCTTTTGTTCCTGGTCTTTAATCCAACATGTCACTTTTTTGGATTTGATCTGTTTGCATGGGGCAGTTTTCACAATTGTCATGTGTAACTTCTTGAATTGAATAACAACCTTGTCAATGTTGGCAAAAGATCTAATCCTATCAATCTGCTCAATCCTATCTGAGAGATTCGGCACATATGCTCCCACCAAGTTTCCTGGGATTCCTGTAGTGATTAGCTCTTTCAACTACATTAACATTAAAAGATATATAGTTATATTCCAAAAGTGATGGTTCATCCAGAGCCCTCAGATTAGTGATCTGAGTTGAAATATACTCAGTACAAAACGATAATTTCCTGCCAAATGGGATTTGCAAATGTAGGTGTTACCAACCTTTAGCATATATAAAGTACTGGAGAGTAGAAAATCTAAAGGTATTCACCCCTTTTATTGATGACTTTGCTGTCTCAGATTTCATGATGAGAGTTGGCATCTATCTAAGATGGTCTGTTCCCCTCTCCAAGTGCAGTGTGCGACCAGCAGCTCTAATTCCGTAGTGAGAGCTTTTTTATTTATTTATGGACACTCCTTAATTACTTGTTTTTAAGTGTCCCATTCTATATTGGGCGTGGATGACCAGAAATTTTGCTCAGAGGCCTCTATCAGGCTTGAGGTTCATGGAAGATATCACAAGAATTCCTGCTGCTGAACTTAGGCAGGTGAGTGACAACATTTCTGAGATATTCTCCTGCTTGAGCGCAGAAGCTACACATTTCCAGTATCTACTGTAAAGTAAAGATGTTAGTGCATCTCTGCCAGCACCATATCACCGGTGACTCTTGGTACTCTCGCACAGTGCAGGTCTACAAATGGGTTACAACATGCTATAATGACCATACGTGTAAAACATATTGGGAAGGTAGAATCACATTGAATTCTGTGCTATAATATCAACATAGAACCATTTTTGCAGAACTAAAAGATAATAATTTTTCCATGTAATGAGTACTCTGGGTGAAAGGATTTTCTTGAAAATCTTGTTGCAACCTTAGAAGATGTTGGTTGACTGATTTTGGAGATTACCTTACATACGCACACACTCTCTCTCTATCACAACACATACAAACTTTCTCTCTTCATAATATTATTAATAACAACAAAAACAATAAATTCAAATGGGTTTTCAGAAGAATAGTTTTCTCTCCATAGTCCAGCCATATATGAAATATATTCATGAACATTTTATTTAATTTATAGCACAGAGTTGGGATAATTGGACTGTAAAAGTGACAATGTTCAGTACAGTATTCATATACTCATACATAATATATACCAAGTATTATAAAGGGAATCATGAATCTTGTTTCTTCTGCAGGGTACAAACTGTAAGACATTTCCAAACAATTTTTCCCCTTTCAATTTTATTATCAAGTATGTTTTGTCCATAGCAGCAGCCTGCATATGCAGGAAGCTGTGTTTCTATGAACAGTTAATACATATGAGCAATTGAGGGTATCAACATACTCATGTCCAGATTCCCCATAACTTTTTGCCTAGTTTTCCACCCTAGTTTATATTAAGGTCAGCTAAATGTTTATCCTTTATTGCAAGTAAAGTTAATTATTTTTATTTTTTAGGCCTTGCAGTTCTGGGGTAAAAGGAAAGACAAACTTTATAATGGGGGCTGTCTATATTTTCAATGACTGAATTTCTCTTTGATTTCATTTAACATTCATTTCATTTTTCTTTTTCAAATTGGAGGAAAGTGTAGTTGATTGTCACACACTGCAATATCAGAGCATGTTTTTGGTATGATTTCAACAAAAGTTTCCTCAAGTATCTTATATTTTCAAGACCTATCACCATTACTTTTAACCCTTTAAACATTCCATCTGGCAAACACTGTACACAAACTATCTCTTATTATTAATTTCATATTGCATTACTAAAATATTTTATCAAGTAATAATAAACAAAAATTTTAACTGTAGACTTCCTGTAATAGATTTCACATAACTTACCTTAATGTCATCACAAACCGATGAAGCTTCAATTTCCAGCCACCAAGGTTCTTCTTTAATTTCTAATTTGTGATCGATTTCATGATCACTGTTGTATTTCTTAACCTTCATCACAGGATCATCTGGAAGAAATTCTCTCTTGTTCTGTGAACCAATTTCTATTTTTGAATCTATCTTGCAGTTTATGCTGCATGTAACAGTTTCGGACTTAATCTGCTTTGCAAGATGTTTGCCAAAATATTCTCTCTCTTTCTGTGAACAAAAGTCTAGAAAAGATGTCTCCAATTTAATTTCTGTTTTGACTGCTGCTTCACAATCATTGTCCAGAAACATAGCTTCACTGTTTGGCTTCTTGATTGTAACATCATTGGTAAACAAATCTCTCTCATTCTGTGAGGCTACATCATCTGAGAGGGGATCCTCTTCTTTGATTTCTATTTTGGTATCCATTTTACAACTGTTGCTGCATCTGATGGTGCTAAGTCTGTGAAAAAACAAACATATCATGAATAGCAGAACAATGGTAAGCCAAGTGTAATGGTAATGAAACAATGCTGTATATAGTTGTGGTGTGTCTGTTACGGTCCCACCTCCACTCCCCTATCTGTAGTCACTGGCTCATCTCATGTGTCTTCTAACATTATACACTCAATAACTGTATTTTTTATTTTATTTATTTCATCTTTTGAGAACAACTTACATTGTTTTTGGACACGTCAGGATTGGATATGTAGAAATTTTACATTACAGCATGTAATACTAAAATAATTCTTAATAATAATTACATGTCAGTTTCTTTACAAAAATACTATGTCACAGAATAACAAAATTAAATAATCTATGTACTTTAATTATGTGATTATGGAAAACATGGTTCATTTAAATAGTCATTTATATGTAAATATTGCCTTTTTAGAAGTAGCTTTCTTAGTTTACCTTTAAAAGATTCTTTATTTAAGTTTTTAATTGAAGTATCTAGTTTGTTACACATTGAGATACCCAGATGGGAAATGCTTGCTAGGCTTTTTGTAAGCCTGTGGTTATTGAGACTTCTTGTGTCGTAGTTATGATATTCTTAGTTCTTATGAAACATAGTTATATTATTATGAATGAAGTTTAAGGTTTCAAAAATATCTAGGCATGAGATAGGCAAAACTTTAAGTTCATTGAATATGTATCTACTTGGTGCTCTTATGGGTACCTTCAGAATTGCCTTTAAAATTCTTTTTTGAAATTGTGAGAATATGTGCTGCTTTTGGAGAGGAACCCCAAAAGGGGATGCCATAGCTAATTTGGGACTCAACGTAGCTGCGATACACTATCTTTAGTATTTCTTTGGAGCACACAGTAGGCAATTTACAAACAGTGTATCATATTTTGTTCAGTTTGACACCTAGTTGTAGTATATGGGTTTCCTCACGAGAGTCCGTTATCAATCCAGATTCCCAGGAATTTTGTTACACATTTTTTAACTATGGGAGTTGATTTATATATAAGTCTAAATTATTGTTTTTTGACTAGTTATGAAAATACAGATATATTGTTTTTTTCTACATTCAATAAAAGTTTCCCTGTTAGCCAACATTGTAAGCTATTATTTGCTTCATTTCTACATTCTGGAGGGATGATATTTCATTGCTGAAGGCTAGGTTTGTATCGTCTGCAAACATTATTGTATGCACTTTTGGAATGTTCAATGGAAGATCGTTTATGAAAATAAGGAACAATAGTGGTCCAAGGATTGAACCTTGCGGCACTCCATGATTTACGTGTAGTGTTTCTGATTGAACTGTGTCAATTTCTACAATTTGTATTCTATTTTTTAGGAAGGATGCAAACCAATCTTTTGCTATTCCTCTGATTCCCAAATAATCTAAATTGTTTAGCAAAATGGTATGATTTACTAAGTCAAAAGCTTTAATGAGATCTATAAAAAGTCCAAGAGAGTAGTGTTTTTGTCATCTTTTGCATTTAGAATTTGTTTAATGAAACCAAATATTGCCTCATTAATAGATTTGTTCTTTCTAAAACCAAACTGTAAAGGGGAAAAATAATCGTTTATTTCTAAAAATAAAGTAAGTCTGTTGTACATTATTCTTTCAAGAATTTTTGAAAGCACAGGCAGAAGTGATATGGGCCTGCAGTTTTCGATGTTGCTTTTATCTCCCTTTTTAAAGACTGGTACTACCTTTGCCATTTTAAATGCATCTGGATAGACACCTGAGGAGATGGAAAGATTACAAATGTCAACAAGAGGATTAATTATACTGTTTGCGCATTTCTAAATAATAAGGCTGAGAATTCCATACACACCAAAGGAGGATTTATTTTTTAAGCTATTTATTGCATTTATTATTTTCCGAGAGTCTAATGGTACTATAAACATTGTTTTACTACTCAAGGGTATGGCTGTAGAATGGCACTTTCGGTATTTATACACGGGGGGCTCAGCAAGCCCCGAGCCAATCAGAGAAGACCCCCCCATGTATAAATACCGCATCCCGGACAGTCGACGCCTCAGACACAACTGTACCTTCACCAAGAAGACTTCGACCACGCCACCAATGATGTCCACCGCAGTAGTGGACGAAACGTCTGGATCCAATTACTCCAGCAAACCACGGCAAATCAGCCCGGAAGACTCTTTTAGAATTTCTCTTAATTGTCCCATATATACTTGCCAAGTTTATTAATTTTTTGCATTCCACCCAAAAATTTGATACCGAGATTTCACCGGAAATACATGTTTTGAGACCTCCTGAATCCAAAAAAAGCATTTTTGGAAACATGTCCGTGTGTGTGTCTGTGTGTGTGTGTGTGTGTGTGTGTGTCTGTGAACAGCATAACTCAAAAACTAACAGTCGGATAAACACCAAACTTGGTATTTACGTTCAGTATCTTCCAGAGATGCGACACGAAGATTTTCAAGGAAATCCCCCCACCCCAGACTACCCTTTACATGGAACATTTTTCGAAAATTTTAATTTTCTCAAAAATGGCTCTAACGATTTTGATGAAAATATCATATGTTTAAGATAATGTCATGAGAAATGAAATGTATATCTTGAAATTTCTGGGAATGTCTCCAAAAGTATTCTTCATTATGAACGACTTTTGCATAACTGATAAACCATAAGAGATAGACAAAATTTTACTACACAAAAAATGTAGATCGCATTAAAATACACAACTTATATCATATACATTTTTTTTGTTGAGTGAACCGTTTTCGAGATATTGCTTGTTATTTCCTTAAATTTTCCAATACTTATACTTTTTCTCAAATTCGTTATTCATTTTTTTTATGTTCTGGACATGCAAAGAGAATGGAATGCGCCACATAGCAACCAGCGTTAAAATATTTGACTATCGCTTATAACCTACCATATTCCCCTTGCATCTACAAGAAAATTAGCAATAAGATTGACATCTCGATATCTCGATTAACATGAAGCATATGGAGAATAGGCGTTTGTAAAAATAGATTGTACAAGAGTAGAGAAAGTCATGTGAGTGTAACACATCAGATTTTATTTTAATAGGAGATATTGCAACCCAGATCATTAAATCTATTCACCTGTTCAATGGGTTTATCAGCCAGAAATATTTTGGCTCTTAAGGATTCTAAGCATTTAATATATTAAAATTGTAATTTCTTATAATAATGTTTAATTGGTATAAAGCCTTCTGTAAACCATCATCTGAGCTAAATAAGTTTCCAAGGTCATAGGTTCAAACCCAGCAGAGGGCAATGGATTTTTTTCGGGCGTAAAAATCCTTAGCATGGCTTCCTTTGAAAGGGAAGTAAAACTGGTGGTGCCGTGTCATAGATTTACAGCATGTAAAAGAACCTCAAGCCTGATAAAGAGACCTCTGAGCAAAAATTACTGCTCTTTCATGCCCAGTATATGTAGAATGGGATGCTAATGACCACAGCAGTTAAAGAGCAACTATAAATAAAACTCAATTTCTGGTCGTTCGCAAAAAGAAATGTCTACAATGTGATTCCTTACTTTAAAATGTGAGTCTGAAATTACCTACCAATTATATATGGTATCATCAACACATAAATTAAAAAGGGATGGCAAAAGAGGACATTCCTGTCTTACACCTCTATTTATGGTTGCTGTTGTATCTTTCTTATTTTGCATTCCAGTTTCTATTGTTACCTTGTTCTCTACATATAAACTTGTTATTGCAGATGTCAAATGTTAAGGTACACATTCCTGTTTTCAATATATTCCACAATTTATTCCGGTTAACTCTCTCAAATGCTTTTTCAAAATCCATAAATAATGTGAAAGATGGTATATTATATTATCTATGCTTTTTAACTATTTAGTTAATTGTAAATATACAATCTAAACAAGATCTGCCTTTCCTGAATTTATTTTAGACTTCTAGAATAATATTCTCCATTATGTTCAGACAAGTTTTTAATATTGATGCGTAGATTTTGTAACAGGTGCCCAAAACATTTATACCCCTGTCATTTTCACAACTATGGCGGTCTGCCATTTTAAAAATTGAATATATTTTTGCCATTTTCCATTCTTCAGGAACATAACTAGTCTTCCAGCAAATGTTCAACAAATTTAAGAGGCACTGTTTTAGTTGAATAGATGCATATTTAATTAATTCATTATTAATATTATCAGTACCAAGAATCTTTTTGTTTTTACAATGTTAACAATTATTAATTCTTTGAAAGAAAGGGACCTGCATTTTCATCTTGTAATGTCGCAACTATTTCCTCATCATCTGTTTGTTCTGTTCAGAGATCTTTAAAATAAGATAACCATTATCTTCTGATATTAAGTTCAATTTCAGATTATCTTTATTCTGGTTATTAAGATATTATATCTTATAGTCCTTGCCCATGCACATCATGTTCTAAGTTGCTGATATATTTTTCCCAATAACTTCCTTTGATTTTGCGAACCAGAAGGGCATTCCATTTTTTACACTCAAAGTTTGATGTGCTCTCATATGCAAACACTAGGTATGCATCTTGTGCTTTCTTTAACAAGGTTTGCTGTATTACCATTCCAAATACTTAAATCTTTTTCTATTATGTCTTTTATTTCTTGTTGCAAGTAATTCTGAAGCAGCCTGTATAATTGTAATAATTAATTCATTTCATTCTTCTTTAATACTTCTACTTACAGGTTTTTGTTTCAGATACAAATTTAGCCATTGCTGATAAAGATTTCTAATAGATTCATCTTGTACGCGAGCTTTTACGGGTTTACACATTGATTTTTTGTCTTACCTATTGGTAAGTAGCGGAAGTGTTGCATTTCACCCAATTGATGTACCCTGAACCCAAAAAATTAAAAATTAAATTAAATTTAATTTTATTAATGGACATTTTTAACTACTATGGTCCTTAGCATCCCATTCTATATTAGGCATGAAAGACTGGAAATTTTGCTTCAAGGCATCATCATCATCATCAGGCTTGAGGTTCTTTTACGTGCCGTAAATCCACAACATGGGACTGTTCTTCACTTCTGAAGGAAGGCATGCTATTGATTTTAATGCAAAAAAAAAAAATCCACTACACTCCTGGACCTCAGGAACTAGGCTAGAATGGCACCCCAAAAAATTTGTTTAGCATGTATGTTGGTATTTAATTTATCATGTTAAAAGAATACTACGTGAAGATTTTCCATGATAATGCACAGCACAAGCTGACCAATACATGCACACTGTTTAACCTTTTATTTTCTCAAAAATCACTCTAAAAATTTTGATTATAGGTCTTTGCATGACATAAAATGTAAGCTGTAGACAAAATCTTAGATGTCAAGATTCAACAGAAATACATGGTTTGGGGCCTCCTGAATAAAAGAAAAGTATATTTTTAGAAAAAGAAAGCTCAATTGCATAACTCATAAATGATAAGTCTTTTACATAGCAAACTTGATATCTAAGTTCAGCATCTTCCAAGGATGGGACAGATTTTCAAGAAAAATTGCCCACCACAAGCTACCCTTTTATGGAAAATGTTTAAAAAATTTGATTTTCTCAAAAACAGCTCTAACAATTTTGATTAAAATGCCATATGTTTAACAGATTTTCATGGCAAATGAAATATTTATTTTTAATTTTCTGAGAATAACCTCGGAAGACAAGCTTATTATGAATGAATTTTGTATAATTGGTAAACCATAAGATACACAAAATCTTATGCACAACAAATGCAGCTCGGATTAAAGCACACAAATTGTCATATATTTATTTATTTATTTTGTGAAGTTAACTACTTCCAAGATATTCCTTGTTATTCATTTGAATTTTCAAATACTTGCACTTTTCTCAGCTGGGAAGTCATTCGTTTTCTTCTCATGGTCATGCAAAGAGAATGCAATTTCAAAACCTGAAATAGCAACCTGCAGCCTATCACTTTAACCTGCTGCATCCTTACAAATGTACAATGAAAATTTATCCTATTAACATATAGTAGATAGTAGAACAAGCTTTTCTGACAATAGTTTTTAGAAGAGTGGATAGAAAAAGTCATGAGCATGCAAGACATTAGAATTTCTGTTTCTATCTACTTTATGTTAATCAAGATAAACCTTTGCAGGTATAAGGGAGCTAAAGAAAAGCAAATTGATAGTCAAGAGGTTTAAAAGCATACTACTATATGCTGACCTTGAAATTTCATAGTCCTGCCACAATGTCACAAAATATAATTGAATAGTGACAGAACTTTTAAAAAATTATAAAATGTTGAGAAATTCAAACCAATAATAAGGATATCTCGGAAATGCCTGATGCCACAAGTAAACTTATTTGAAATAAAAGGGATCTGTGTTTTTGCCTGACTCTTAAAGTTTACCAGTTATACAAAATTACACGTATTTCCTGCCAACTGAACAGGACTTCACAGACTACATTCAGGAAATTCAACTTGTACATTTTATTTTCTACATAGATACTTTAAATATATGGTATTTTAATCAAAATCATTAAAACCATTTTGAAAATTTTCAATGTGAAGGGTAGTTTGGGGTGGGTGGGATTTTCTAGAAAATCTTTGCATCGCATCTATGGCAGTTACTGAACTTGGTACTTAACCAGCATTGTCTAGAGTCATGCTCTTCACAGACATACATGTGTGTAACTTTTTGTAAAAATGCTCTTCTTGGATTCAGAGGGCCTAAAACATGTATTTTGGTGAAATCTCTACATACAAGTTTAAAGTGGAATCAATATTTCATCTACCTACTAGGTATGTAGTGAAGAAAGTAAACAATTGGTCGCTGTATGCTGGCTTTCCAATCACATGACAAAAAACTAAAGAATGGTTACTTGGTACTTAAAATAAGTATAAGTATTGCAAAATTCTAATTATCAATTAATATTTTGTAAATTGTTAATGCCACAAAACATTTCATATTAATAGTAAGAGTTAACAGGACTTAATTTTTTTTGTGTCCCATAAGCTTCTGTCTTACAGTTGACCAATTATAAAATGTTACTCAAAATACATTCAGAGTGGAGCTCGCTGTGATGGCCTATTCTCCCCTCATACTCATTCTGTGTCATTTCTATCCTTAATATTGTTTGCACAAACATTGGTGGCTCTTCATGATGAAGTCTATGAATTACAATAATCACAAAAAGCCCACTATTGGCCAAATGGTAAACTAATCAGTAAGGATAAGTATGGAAGTTGAAATCTTTAACTACTGCTGCACATTAAATTCCATTTACCTCAAGACAGGATGTGATACATGTTATACAGAAACAACTCACCTCACAGAATTTGCAAGTCCTCTGTTGTCAGAATATAAACATATCGTTTACTTCTGCTGCTCTGCAATCCTCACAAGAAAGGGAAGCTTCAGGAACCACCCGCAACCCTTGAAGACACATTCACCAACAGTTATGCAAGTATCTACATAGAAAACATAAAAAGCATCTTAAAACCGAAATTATATTAATTTTGTGCAATGGCTCTAACCATTATGGCAAAAAAAAACTGCAAGCCACTACCAACATAATGTAAACAAAACAATAAATATGATGTAGTTAATTTATCACTTAAATTCTGCATTTGTTTAAAACTACACTTTCAACAATGGCAGTTTCAATAACAGTTATGTTGATTGAAAGATAAATTTGGAGCCTTTCAACATTTTAAAATTGGGAAAAACAATTAAAAACCTGATGGCTTACATTCACATAGGTTTCTCTAGCCACTATTATTTATTTTTAAAAGCTTACTGAAAAAATTAATATCTTTAAAACTCACAGTTTATATCAAAATTTGATGTGGCAATAATAATTTCCGAGATGTTCTTCACTATTAGTTTCAATTTTCCAATTGATTTTGTCATACTTTTCTGAAGTGCTAAATAACCATCGTATTATGTGTTATTCAAAGGCTGGAATTTCAAAGCCAACATATAGCAAGCCACTGTTTAAACATTTGACAATTGCTTCAACTTCCTGTATTCCCTTATATGTAACGAAATGTGTAATAAAATTGTTTCTGCAAACTTGATTAACGTTGTTGAATTTCAAGTGAATATGAAAACAATTTCCACATGCAAATTGTGGCTACGAGGCAAAGCATGTTATATGGTTTTAAGTGCACCTTGGGCTCAAACTTTGCCATACAATGAGACGTATTTTCAATACAGGAATGTAATTATTAGAATTTTATTTCAAGAAGAAAATTACAAGTTAAAATTGTTATTCTTTAAACACAAACATTCCAAATAAAACACATTGAAACAGTATGAAATTTGATTAGTTTTAGACAACTACTTCCAATACCATAAAATGTTTATTTACTTACGTGTGCGACAAAAATGTCAACATGGTTGAGTGAAGCAGTTATGGCCAGCAGAGTGATAACAGGGCATGGATAATGTACAGCGCTTGAGTGGGAGCCACATTCACCACACATGTGCATTTACAATATTATCTTTATTACTTTCATAGCATTATTAAACATAAGGAACACTGTTGGCATTGTGATTAGCATATTTAATTATATTTTGTCACCTTTGTTCCATATTAACATGTTACACAACTCTCATCACATGCATCCAACTCGAGGCATTATGGTAGCGTTGCCCTTCTGGTGCCAACATTGGGGGCTCTAAGTCGTAAGGCATAGCCCAGCATTTAGGGTCCTAAAATGCAAAGTGTAGCAGAGGGATGTAAGTAGAGGAGTGGAGCATGGAAAACAATGACACAGGACATAATCATAGGATCTGTGAGGCTAAATCCCAATGATCCAGGATTGCGCATTACCATTTATTCTGGTGGTAGATACAGGGAGCTGCTGCGTTAAGGAGAGGGTATTTTGCAACTCTTACATGGAGTTTTAAATTCGCTACGTTTTCATATGTTGGTGGCATTCATTTAGCGACCTTTTGTTTACTTTGGTTCAACCAAATTGGTTAATATTTCCTCTCAAATGTCGACAGTTTCTGCTGTGTTACTGCAATCGCTTGTGAACAAAATGACTTACTACAGGCAACACCTCCTACTTTAATACTTCACTACCACAGGATTATTATGCATATTACTACTCATCGATTGCGTAAGTATTTTTACTGATTTTACCCTCTCGGTCAACACTAAAAATCGAAGCATAACGCGACGGATACTGCAATGAAATTTAAAGTTGGTATCCTTAAATACCAACCTACGAGAGTAGAATTTCTATGAAGTGAACAGCTTGAGACACGAATTGAGATAACCTTTATAGTAGGAGTTGACACGATTCGAAAAGGAAAATACGCCTATATTCTTTGCCCATTCCGATTTCAAGTTGAGATCTTATTATAATACACATAAATGAGGCTACTTACACGAATGTTGGAGTACTTGCACAATGTTTTATCACCAAGATACATCTTTCACGGCTTCAAGTTACCGTTAAAGATATTTGTACGCCATTTTCTTCTTCTTCTTCTTCTTCTTCTTCTTCCTTCTTATTTAGAGACGTCCTGAAGACCTATAGTATATCCTCTTTGACGTCTAATTACCCTATCCGTAATAATAGTTGACTATTCCCAAAATCAAATGGCTAAGTAATCCTAACTTATAATTTGATTTTACATTTACGGATATGGGTAATGATTTTTTTTAAAAAGCATTATTGGATCATATTGTATTATATTAGTTATTTTAATGGGCCCAGAAAAACCTTATTTGTACAATTCTAATAATTTATTATTTTGTTGTTCATTAAAAGAACATCCAAATAAAATGTGTTCTAAATTACCAAGATTGCCACATGAGCATTTGTTATTAACAGTTTTGCCTAATTTATATTGAAAATTGAGGCAGTATATTATAACACAACACTGAGAATGCCAGAGTGATTGTAGTGTAAATTAACATTATTGTATGACAATGATTTTAGATGTTTGTTAGCTATAAGCATTGTTAGGAAATAAATTTACAGGGCCTCACTGAAACTGACAATAGGAGCGAGTAACAATGAATCGAGGGGGAGAGTTATTTACCAATTAGAAGAGACAAACAAATAACGTCAGGGTAGCGTGCCTTTCTTTAGAAATGTAGGGAATATCTTCCCTAGAGCATATGTGTTTGTAATTTTGATTGGCTTATAAAACAGACGCTAATGTTGGCGCGATTTAGTAACCAATAGCAGCTCTATTATAATGTTTAGGCATATCGGGGTGAGGGAGTATAAATTCTTGAGCCATAGGCAAGTATCCCGCAGTTCTACAGAATCATTCACAGGGTAAACGTCGCGCAGTTCTAAGAAATCTCTCTCGCGAGTTACACGTCAGGCAGTTCTAAGAAATCATTCACGAAGTACACGTTACGCAATTCTACAGAATCTCTCGCGTGTAAAGCTAGTTACAAAATGTGAAATACGCGAATTAATACTGCGCGGCAAATAAGTGTTTATAGTTACATTCGAAAATATAACAGTTTCAATCAGGCGTGTATCAAGATTAAATATGTGAAATTAATTAGTGTGACGGCAATAAAAGTGTAAAAACAAATTCTTTTATCAGTGTTATCTTTTAGTAACAACTCCTTTTCGTTTACACACCCTGTTCAACAGATATTTGCTCGACTGAATAATAATAGCTAGCCGGAGGACAAAGAACCCAAAATTCAAAATAGTAAAACAATAACAGGCGCCAAGTAAACAAAAAAAGATAACACGAACATAATACTGCGACAAAATCTGGTGTAGAAGCTACTTGTAATCTTATTTCGGACATAACCTTAAGGTCTTCTTTCTTAATGTTGATATTACAGAACCAAGGTTTATTAATATAACACTTCATAGAAGAATCCAAGTTATGAGAATAATTATCACACCGTTTATTAAGGATAAAGAATTTTGCATCGTTTAAAGGAAGTGGTTCTGATGAAAAATCTCCTTCATATCTTGCAGTTTTTGCCAAAAAGTCTGCTTTTTCATTACCAATAATATTTTTATGGCCTGGGATCCATATCAATTTGATTATTATTTTATCAAGTAGAGCTTTATAAATCAAAACTTTGATTTCCACTTCTAAAAGACTAATATTTTTCTTAATAGAGAAATTTTGGAGTTCCAGGAGAGATGATTTGCTATCTGTGAATATAATATTAAATTTATATCTATGTTTTCTGATGACTTGAATAGTTTTCTTGATGGCCAACATTTCAGCCGAATAAATGGACCATTTATCATTTAATCAGAATTGAATCATTTAAATTATAATGATATATAGCTACTCCCACTCCTGATATCTTTTTGGAACCATCTGTGAAGAATAAATTCCATGTCTTCTTAGGAAATTTCTGAAGAAAATGTAAAAAATATTGATTGTGCTATGACTCTATATTGGAGAAAGTACTAATATCAATATCCAAACTGTTGTAGAGAATCTTCCAGTCGACACAGTATCGAGTATGACGAGAAGTGACTGCCAGGTTTGATAATGAATTATATTCTGTCCAGACATGCAATTGTGATCCAAATTCGTAATTTTCTAATTTCTTCACATGAATTGAGGTACTAATTTGAGACAACAGAAGGAAAAGTTCATCTTCAGAACAATTGAATAATTTGGAGGGAAATTTATAATTTGAAATAAGTTGAGTATCTTGATATTTTTTAAATCCAATTTCTTTTAATGTGAGATGTATAGATGAATTACCTCTGATAACTAAAATTGTTTTAGAAACATGATAAACTGCCGAGTTAAGTTTTCGAAGAGAACTTTTTAATGGATTATGGGTTATTAAACAACCATATTGTATTACTGAGCTGATGAGGTGGAAAAAAATTATCATAGCTTGAGGATGAGCTCCCCAAGAAGAGCCAGAAATATACTAGGAAATATGAGATATACTTTTTATTGTATTAACTATATAATTAAAATGCTATTTCCAATTCAATCTATGATCCAAGATAATTCCTAAAAATCTTACACATTGATTTGGTTGGAGTATTTCATTTCATACTTTCAGATACAAATTGGGTATAAATCTTCCTTTTTCAAATATTATCCTTTTACTCTTTTGGGGATTGATGTTAAGTCCCAATTCTTCTAACTGATGGATACAATTTTATTGTTAACCAAATTCTCAAACTCTTCATTATTATTTTGAAGATTTTTAAAATCGATATGTTGATATATAAAAATATCATCTACATAAAATAATAAATTTGTTGATGCTGATTTCATAAGAGATAATTGATAGATGTATAAATTATATAATATTGGGCTGAGAGGAGATCCTTGTGTGAGTCCTGATTTTAAGAGTTGTAATGCATTATGAAATCTAGGATGAAGTTAAATCTTTCTCTCTTTTAATAAACTACATATAAGAGTTATGATCTTCTTAGGTAAGTTTAATTTCTGCAAATTTAGGATTAAAATATTTAAATTTACTGTATCATAAGCATGAGAAACATCCAAACTGAGTTCTTGTAGTGCCTTTTTCTTAGATAATGCTTGAAGAATTTCCAAATTTAGTATACTCAGACTGTGAGTTGTTCCATATCCTAGACGAAAACCATATTGATTTCTTGGCCACCCTCCATATCTCTCCAAGAAAAATTGAATACTTTGCGCCAGGAGCTTTTCTAAAATTTTACGAAAAATAAAAAATAATGCTACAGGTTTATAATTTTCTTCACTATTTTTATTCTTCCCTGGTTTTTCAACTGGAATAATGTAAAAATGCTGCCATATCTTAGGAGTAATGCCACTATGAAGGATAAAATTATATCCATGAAGTAATAAATAGAGATATTCTGTCGGGTAGTTCTGAACCATTTTATATTTAATTTAATCTGGGCCTGGCATAGAATCCTTTTATGCTTTAATAACTCCTTGAAGTTCATTGAAAGTAAAGTTATTACTTAACTACCTATATACTTTTTCCAATGGTAAATTGGTTGGTTCATAATCTGAGGAATATTATGAAAAACTGAAGCAGGCGGCAGTAGATGTAGAAATTTATTCTGTGAGCGATGATATGTCTGATATTGGAGAAAACTGCTGGAATGTTTTATGAGTGAAGCTTCGTACCATATACCGAATTTGTGAAACTGTTTTATTCTCTAACGTAGTAGAATTACAGTATTCTTTCCATTCATTAAATTTTGACTGTTTAATGATATTTTTTGTTTTAGCATATTGTTGTCTCATTAGGAGAAAATTCTCCATTGTTTTATGTTTCATGAAATTATAACATCTAAGCTTTCTCTTTTCAATATGTTTCTGACAATTACAATTTCACCATATAGGTTTATTTCTCTTTTTGTATTTAAAATTTGTTATTGGATGAAGTTTGTTAATGTATTCATCTATTACTTTATAAATGAAGGAAAAAACAAATTTACTTGGGATGCGGAAAGAATTATAATATTTTTTCCAGCATAAATATCTTAAAATTTTTCCAATTTATATTAATATTTCTTGAAAGCCAGTTACTTTTCAAAATGTTAAGTGATGTAATTCCCAACATAATTGAGATCATAAAATGATCACTTCCTAATGTTTCATGAATTACTTTCATTGAATTAAATTTATAAGAGAAGCTGATGCAAAAATTAAATCAGGAGAGGTATCTTGTTGACCCATTCTTGTAGGTATTCCACCATTCAATAAAAATATATTATGAGAAGATAAATAATCAACAAATGGCAGATTGAATATTCCATTAATCCTATCCAGCTGAGGAATATAGAAACTAAAGTCGCCAAATAACCAAAGATCCTTATGAGATTGAGGTTGAAGAAGATAATTCCAGTAGGAAATCGAGAAATTTGTATTTGGTTTTTTGTATATGAAAATTATTTTAATATTGCCTAATACCACTGATATTCCTTGAATTGAATAATCTTCATTGTCTAAAACTTCAAATGAATTAACAATAATCTATTTTTTAATTCCTGCTAGTATTCCTCCACCAATTGTAGGTCTGTCTGAACGTATGATTTTATAATTAGTAATACGAATTAGTAATACGTGGCTTTCTTTTAACCATGTTTCTGAGATAAACAGGTCCAGATCTTGATTTACTATATACGCTAAAAAGCCCTCTTTTTTATTTTAAGACTTTGAGCATTCCAACATATGATGTTTAATTAGTTAATATTAATCGACTTAGATTTTTTCAAGAACTCCATATTCTTACATTAATGAAATATAATTTTTCTTTTTAGTTTTTCCTTTAGTTGATGAAGTCTTGTTGGAATTACTGTGGGAGCAGCATGGATCTGAAGTATTTATCTTCTGAAAGATACTTTCATTAGTATTAACAGAACTTAAATTTTTAGATGATTTAAAGACTGTTTTCTGAGAATTGACAGCATTAACTGAAGCATATGTCAGAGAGGAGGATGGAGATCTACCATTAGGAAAAATTAGAGATGATTGCAAATTAATTTTTTGACTTTGTTTACTTATCTTTACATTGCCTAGGGATTTCCTCTTCTTTGGAGTTTCTTTTGTCAATCCAGGAAGTTTAGTGGGAAGCTGAGAAATACTGTTAACAGATATTTCTTGAGGAGAAAAAAGACGTTGAATGGCAACTGAACTAAGCAAAGTAAGGTTATTATCATTAATACTTGTCCTTTTGGTGACATCTGCATAAGAAGAATTATTTTTGATGGTATTGATAGCTTCATATCTAGACACCCTGTGCTCATATACTACTTTTATGAGTTCCTACTCAAAATTATACACTGGACAATCACGACTATTGGCCTTATGGTTTCCCTTACATAGTATACAGTAAAAATCAGAAGCTAAGCAATCAGAAAGAGTATGCTCTTCTCCACAGGCTACATATTTTGTAGGATTTCTGCAAATTTTAAACACATGACCATATTGTTGACATTTTTTACATTGAATAGAATATTCTTTAAATTCGTCTACTTTGCAGCTCACTCCATAAATAAATACCCTTTGTGGCAACTGAGTTCTAAAAGTCATAAGAACTGATTGAGTAGAGAACCATTGTGTGTCTCCATTGGGATTTGCAATTTTCCTTTGAAATCTGTATGCATGGACAATTTCTATAGTACCATTTGTTTTAGCCACTTGTTTTATCTCATCTATCGACAAATCTGTAACAATACCTCTAACAATGCCTTTGGTTAGTATACTGTATTTAGGGATAAAAGATTTTACAGAGTATTTTAAATCAAATTCAGATAACAGGAAATTATTAGCCTCTCGGAATGTATTAAAATGGATTTCAATTTTATTTTTCCATATTGTGACAATAGATTTAAATTTCATTTCATTTTCGTAGAGCATTTTTCCATATTTCATTGGATGCATCATGTTAACATTTTTATCAACTCCTACTAAATTTACAACAAAAGGGTCAGAATCTTTATAATTATACAGCAATTTCCTAGTATCTGACATATTTACATTAGTTACCATCTCATTTACATCACATCCTGAATTATTTGTTTGATTTTTTAAATTCGGCACTTCTGGGCCATATTGAATCTCCATTCGAATCCCCAAAGGGGAAGATAGAAATTTCAAATATTTGAGAAATAAATCCGAGGCCGAAACGAATTAATCAAAAATATTATACACTGAATAATAAATTACAAATCTATCTAATTAATTATTGTTTTAACTGCCTAAATAATTAGGGTTACTTAGCTTTACTCCCGATATTTGAAAGATTACATCAAACACCGCTCAAAAATTCCCGCTCTCTACGCCATTTTCATCACTCCACTACAGTGTTATTTTATGATGCTGCTGCCAACCCATGGTCGGTTGAGACCATGGCCTTATACAACAATTATAATATGTATATCAGTGGCGAAGCGTGCATAAAAGCGGTGGAAGTGCCGCTTCCCTAAGAATTTAAAAAGAAGGCAAATAAAATTCACGCGAACAAACATTTTGTTTGCTCTGGACACATTTTTAAAATTTATTCGTGAACATCCACAGTGCTGCTGATATCTGGACAACTGTCGAAGCTTGAGTGACCAGATCCGCGAGCTCATTCAATACTGAGAATTTCCGTGCTCACGCATCGTAACCTCCACTAGCGACATACTTCGTAGGTTTCCGGAAGCAATCGGGACTTGTCGTGACTTAGGAAGAGTTGAACGACATCGTCACGTGAAATCTCTGTACTGTGCGAAGAAACGTTTGTTGTTTTATTTTATGTGGCGCTTTTAAATACAACTGTAAATATATTTTAATAGCAATAATTCGTGTATTGATATTTGCTAGTAATAAATAGGTATTTCTTGTGAAATTTTAAGTTATTAGCAAAAACGCGTGAATTTCATACTTTCTCCATTTTAGGTTAACATTTCACGCGGTGTTGGCCAGCTCTACGAATTATTGGAACGTCTGAGTGGAGTGGGTTGGGGATATGTCTGCTTGTAGTGTGAGCAGTCTTGCAGTGCAAGAAGGGTCTACGTGTGACGGTACAATAGAAAAAGTACTGAAGAGTAGGTTTAGTTCTTTCAGTTATGAGGAAAAACTAAATATAATTAAAAGTGACAAGCCGAAAAAACTTCTTAATAATGATATCGGCATACAAAGCAAAGGTGTTAAAACATTTATGCGCCACTTTAATGAAAACATGTATGATACAATTCCATGGTTATGTGGGTGTCATAGGTTGCGAAAATTGTTTTGCTGGCCGTGCTTGCTATTTTCGCAAGAAAAAAGCACTTGGAGTTATGGCGGTTTTGACGACTTGAATAATTTTCACAAAGTTCAGAAAAGGCATCAAGGATTGCAAAATCACATTATTTGTTTGAAACAATTTACGCAGTTCGGAAATACACGAATTGAATCGTGTTTAAGTGAACAATTCCGACTCACAATACAGAAGCACAATGAAGACGTAAAAAGAAACAGGAAAATTCTTTCGCAAATGATAAAGGTAGTATGCTTTTTGGGAAAGCAGCAACTTGCATTTCGAGGTCATGACGAATCCGAAAGCTCTTTGAACAGAGGACATTATATTGAAGTGTTGAAGGAATTAGGAGATTTTGATATAGACTTATCTCATCACTTGTAAAATTCGACGGTTTTTTCAGGGTTGTCTAGTGACATACAGAATGATATTATTTATTCTGTTTCGGAACTGATGACAAACAAAATAAAGAAGGAAATTTCTGAGACTTCTTTTGTTGGAATTATTGTGGGTGAGGCAACAGATATTACAACGAAATCACAGCTATCTATTGTACTTAGGTATGTGAGAAACACTGGAAGTATTGAAGAAAGATTTCTGTGTTTCAGAGATGTCAGTGTCGATAGAACAGCAAGTTCTTTAGCACATCATGTGTTTGAGATCTTAAAAGAATTTAATTGTGAAAAGAAATTGGTGTCACAGACATATGATGGGGCGGCTGTAATGTCAGGGGAACACAGTGGTCTTCAGATGAGAGTAAGAGAAAAATGCCCACAAGCTATATTTGTGCATTGCTATGCACATAGACTTAATTTGGTTTTGTCACAAGCTGTGAGGTTTATTAAGCAGTGTAAAATATTTTTTACTTCACTTTCTGGTTTTGGCATTTTCTTTTCTAAATCTACAAAGCGAATGGCAGCACTCGACTCTGAAACAAACAAGAGATTTCCAACATTAGCTCCAACAAGATGGAATTATGGTAACAGGCTATTACAAACTGTGCACGAGTACAAACAAGATATAGAAAACTTGCTAAATTCAGTGGTCTAAAATGCAGATGGTTGGGATCCGGAAACAGTATATGGTGCTCAAGATCTTCTTTCAACATTAAATGGGTTTGATTTCAACTTTTTTCTTCATGTATTCTATTATATATTTCCTCAGGCTGACATACTATTCCAAGTACTCCAAAAGAACGCTTTTGATATTGGGTTTTGCCGTAAACAAGTTGACACATTTTCAATGCATTTTATGAAACTCAGAGATGATTTTGAATCTATCTGGCATAAAGTATCTGATGTGTGTGGTATGCCTGGCCCTAATAAAAGACTTAGAGTAGATACTATACCAGGGGAAAATGTATCAACTTCTTATAAGAGATTATTCTTGGAAATTATTGACGTAATGAAGATCAATATGGATTCCAGATTTGCTGACTTGGAAAAACTCAAATTCCTTAGTATTTTAGACTCGGCAAACTTTAAGGACTTTGCAAAACAGTTTCCAGAAGAAGAGTTCTTTAGCTTAAAGCAGAGCTCTGGCAAATTCTTTGATTTACCAATTTTGAGAAGTGAATTGTGTGTGTTATTCAGAGATATTGAAATGAATAAAGACACTGTCGTGAAATTACATCAGTACTTGACGGAAGCGGGATTAGTGTCTGTGTTTCCAGAACTACATAAACTTGTCCTTTTAGCAATAACCATCCCGGCATCTAGTTCGTCTGCGGGGAGGTCATTCTCAGCAATGAAGAGAATTAAATCCTATCTTAGAAATACTCAAGGTCAGGGGAGACTTTCTTCACTAGCTCTTCTCAGCATTGAAAAGTCCTTGCTTTCAAATTTGCGTCAAAGCCCATCCTTCTACGATGATGTGATTGATATCTTTGGGAGAAAAACTAGAAGAATCGATCTGGTATACAAAAATTAAGGTACAATATTTAATTTACTCGTATTTATGAAAATATATTATTCATTACTTACTTGTAAAATTTTAAATCTATTTTTATTTCTTTTTATACTGATATTAAGAAAAAATATATTATTCATTAGTTGTAAAAATTTAAATTTATTTTAGTTCTTTAATATAGATACAACATTCATGGTTCTCTCCTATTTTAATGAAAATTATTGCTTGGAGCTTCCCTCACTTTGAAAGTCACGCTTCGCCACTGATGTATATGCTCTACCTTCATGGGTAAGACTACTGCGTATGGGTGTGTTGTATTACACACAAATTGCAGACGGTTAAAATCCGAGAGGTTATTTAAAAACAAGAATGATTATAGCTTCATTGTAGTTTTTGTGACAAAATGAAATAAAGCCCTATGAAGTCTAGGTAAGAAAGGTAACATATAGAAGATAACTGTAGTGGTGCAGAAGAATAAAATGAATAAATCTCCAGTTGTAGGTAGTAAGAGAGCCATATGGCCAGTATACACACAGAACGCTATCACGCTGGCGAATTCGGAGTAAATAATCCGGCGTCTGAGCGACGTTTAGTAGAATACGAAAATATAGCGAAATTGCTATCTAAGGCTGCTTCAGAGTAAGAAACGAGCGCAAATAACGCCACGATTGTTCCTTGGCTACCATTTGAAACACGTCGCTATGTAGAAGAAATTAGTCCTCCGTGGTGTACTGGTTACCATGCTAGCTTCTAGTTCCCAAGGTCGCGGATTCAAACTCGGCGGAGGCGGGTGGCCTTTTTTTCGGACGTAGAAATACTTAGGATGACTTCCTTCGGAAGAGAAGTAAAACCGGTGGTCCCGTGTCGTAGATTTACGACCCGTAAAAGAACCTCAAACCTGATAAAGGTGCCTCTGAGCAAACTTACCGGTCTTTCGTGCCCAATATAGAATGGGACGCTAAGAACCATAGCAGTTAAAGAGCGCCCAAAAATAAAACTTACAAAACATTCTGATGTGTTACACTCACATGACTTTCTCTACTCTTGTACAAACCATTTTTACAAACGCTTATTCTCCATCAATTTCATATTAATCGAGATAAACATTTGCAGAAAGGGTCTTTTGACAGCCAAAGAGAATTACATTTTACACATAGCATCCAGTTCTAAAATATCTGACTACCGCTTAAGGCCTACTATATTCCTCTTGTTTTGTATTTGCAACGGCAATATAAAAATAACGTAGCCTCTAAGCATACATATATCTCTTAATAGCTGGTCGCTATGCGCAGTACGATTCTCTTTGCCACAGATTAATACTCTTTGCATATCCAAGACAAAAAAATTAATAACGAATTCCTATTTCAGAAAGTATTGAAAATTTTAAGGGAATAACAAGCAATATCTCGAAAATGGTTCACTCAACAAAAACATGTACCTGAAATAAATTGTGTATTTTAATGCGATCTACATTTTTTATGTAGTAAAATTTTGTCTATCTCTTATGGTTTACCAGTTATGCAAAAGTCGTTCACAATGAAGAATACTTTTGGAGACATTCCCAGAAAATTCAAGTTATACATTTTATTTCTCATGTAAGTATCTTAAACATATGTTATTTTAATCAAAATTGTTAGAGCCATTTTTGAGAAAATTAAAATTATCTAAAAATGTTCCAAGTAAAGTGTAATCTGGGGTGGGGGGATTTTCTTGAAAACCTTCGTGTCGCATCTCTGGAAGATACTGAGCCTAAATACCAAGTTTGGTGTTTATCCGACTGTTCGTTTCTGAGTTATGCTGCTCACAGACAGATACACACACAGACACACACACGGACATGTTTCCAAAAACGCTTTTTACTTTCTCTACTACGTATAGTAAGTAGGGGAAGTATTGTATTCCACCCAAAAATTCGATACCGAGATTTCACCGGAAATATATGTTTTGAGACCCCCTGTATCCAAAAAATCTGATGTGTTACACTCACATGACTTTCTCTACCCTTGTACAAACTACTTTTACAAACGCTTATTCTCCATCTACTTCATGTTAATCGAGATATCGAGATGTTAATCTCATTGCTAATTTTCTTGTAGATCCAAGGGGAATTGGTAGGATTTAAGCGATAGTCAAATATTTTAAGAGCTGGTTGCTATGTGGAGTATTCCATTTTCTTTGCATTAGCAGGTCAAAAAATGAATAACGAACAGCGATTGGGCAAATCACTACCAGCGTATCGAAAGTATTCTAAATGAAAGGGTGAGCCCTACTACCGGTTATAAGCCCATCGAGCTGATGAAGGGGAAGTTAATGGAAACACTTGAAGGGAAACTACCACAAACACTAGAAACTAAAGATCCGAAAACCTTAACGGAAGAAGAGATGTTTAAGAAAGCTTTTGAAAGAATGTCGAAGAAGGCGCAGAAAAAGAAGGAAAAATTTAAACAAAAGAAGCGAAAGCACTGGTTGATCGAACTGGGAGACTTAGTATTGGTACGGGACAAGAAGAAGTCTAGCATTCTGAACAAAAGATATCATAGAATGGAAAATTTATTTAAAGGTCCATACCAGGCGATTAACATTTTTGGCTCGGATACATTTGAGTTACAAGAAATAAAGAATTCCAAGATCGTAGGGAGATATCATAAACAGTTGCTCAAACCGTACAAATGTTTAGAGAATGAGAAGGGTGAAGAATGTAATGAAAATAATCAGGTGAGTTCTACTCAAATTGAGGTAGCAAACTTATGAACAAGTAGTAAAGGTAATACACCCGATAAATAAGGATATAAGTAAATAACTAAATACATAATTATAATTTACCAGTATGTATGTAAATAGATTTAATTTTAAGAACTTAATTTGGATATTAGCGTATTTATCTGCGCTACAAATAATTCGCGTAAGTGAAAGTGTATTGTGCGACAGAATGCCTCTCGGAAAACCTGTTTTTAAAAGGAGAGGATGAACAACCACAACCAGGCGTAAGCGTGAATGGCCCAAGTGTAAACACCGTTGGTTTGTCAGAACCCTTGTGAAGGAACAGGTATAGCAAAGGGTTCAGTATAAACGAAGCGAACAAACATAAATGTATACTCAGAGGAAGTATTCTGGAAAAGAAAATTGTATCGTGCTGAAAATTTTATTCTTTTCCAGAACAGGGCCATTTGAAACGGCAACTCTAGGCCGAGCCCGAGAAATGTAATTATAGATAATTTGATTTATTAATTTTTATTGATGTTAAATCATACTATGTACATATCTTTTTCTTTTACTGCTTGCATAGTTTAAGAAGGGTGATTTAACGATATGTATGTATTTAGGTTACTAATATTAGAGGATTTATGAATTGTTTAATGTAAATAGTATAAGCGCTATGTTAAAATACTGTCCACGACGAAATGTTTTAGCTACAGGAATAGTAACTTCGAAGGCAGAAAATCTAGTTTTACGTTGTCTCTCTGGTCGCAGGGGCATTGTTCATACAGCGAGGGTGTAGAGTCTTTGTTCTTTTATACGATAATTCGCCGTGACCAAGTGAGAGAGACAGCTAGCTTAACGGTAAATTTAGGAAAAGCCGCGATTTATGTTAAACTTGTACGAATGAGATTCCTGTAAGTTTATACGAAATAGTGAGACGCGTTGAGTGGCGCTAAAAATGGACCAATAGGAAAGGAAGCAGCCCCAGAAACCTGCGACTATTAATGGGTCTGCTAGGAACAGATTCGAGGCATTTTGTCATTTGTGGGTCATTTGTCATGTGGTCAGGGAACATTTTGCTAAACTACAGGCAGGGAGAGATGCTGCAGGATGTTTGAGAGATATCGCGCCAAAAGGGAATGAAGACAGTTTTCGAAACACACATAAGAATCGCTACTCGTAAAGAGATAAGAAGCATATTTAAACTTCGCGTCATATCCGCGCCGTGTTTCAACAGCGGTGGACAGTATTTTAACGGCGGCAATATCAGTGTTGGGTACTACTTGGATTAGCTAAATAAACAAAGAAAGTGCAGTGTCATCTTTTCGCAACCAAAGCACGTCTATTTCTCCTTTTACCACCACCCGAAATCTAAGCTTCCTTTACCAAGGATAAGTCCATGCTCCCACATAGTTTAAAAATTACTGCAGCTAGCCGAGGATAAAAAAATGCAGAGAACCAGCACACTGCGAACATCTGGAGCCAACATGGAGGATGCAGCAAGGTAAGCCGCAAGGTACTGAAAATTCAGTCCTAGCTATAGCGGGTGCCACTACCGCGTGACGAACTGTTGTGCATTAGAGCTATGTCATTGTCGCGAATGACGACAAGGATTTAAATTATTTTCAGACAATACTTTGTACTATGCTAGCAGCATCTTCTGATCAAAGTTCCACTATCGCAAACAATGTGGATATATAATTTTGTCGTGGCTACGACTTAAGTACTGTAAGGCGACTACTATAAAAAAATCTGGTGTGTTCCACTCACATGACTTTCTCTACTCTTGTACAAACTATTTATACAAACGCTTATTATCCATCTACTTCATGTAAATCGAGATAAACATTTGCAGACTCTATCTTACTCTTAATTTTCTTGTAGATGTAAGGGGAATATATATTTACAAGGACAATATAGAAATACAGTAGCCTTTAAACACATACATATCTCTTAATAGCTGGTTGCTAGGTGAAGCACCAATCCCTTTCCAACAGATTAATACTCTTTGCATATCCTAGACAAAAAAATGAATAACGAATTCCCATTTGAGGAAATTAGTATTGAAAAATTTAAGGGAATAACAAGCAATATCTCGAAAATGGTTCACTCAACAAAACAAAAACGTATATGACATAAATTGTGTATTTTAACGCGATCCACATTTTTTGTTCAGCAAAATTTTGTCTATCTTTATGGTTTACCAGTTATGCAAACGTCGTTCACAATGAAGAATACTTTTGGATACATTCCCAGGAAATTTAAGATATACATTTTATTTGTCATAAAAATATCTTACACATATGATATTTTAATCAAAATCTTTAGACCCATTTTTGAGATAATTGAAATTTTCGAAAAGTCTTCCATGTAAAGGGTACTCTGGGGTGGGGGATATTCTTGAAAACCTTCGTGTCGCATCTCTGGAAGATACTGAGCCTAAATACCAAGTTTGGTGTTTATCCCAATGTTCGTTTCTGAGTTATGCTGTTCACAGACACACACGGACATGTTTCCAAAAACGGATTTTATTGGATTCAGGGGGTCTCAAAACATATATTTCCGGTGAAATCTCGGTATCGAATTTTTGGGTGGAATACAATACTTCCCCTACTTACTATAGGTAGTAGAGAAAGTAAAAATGTAGGTGAAATATCAAAACATCACGTGGAGGTACTGAAAATTCAGTACTAGCTATAGAGAGTGCCACTACCGCGTGACGAACTGTTGTGTATTAGAGTTATGTCATGGTCGCGAATGCCGACAAGGATTTAAATTATTTTCAGACAATACGTTGCACTATGCTATCAGCATCTCCTGATCTATGTTCCACTATCGCAAACAATGTGGATATATAATTTTGTCGTGGCTACGACATAACTACTGTAAGGCGACTACTATAAAAATAATCTGATGTGTTACACTCACATGACCTTCTCTACTCTTGTACAAACAATTTTTACAAACGCTTATTCTCCATCTACTTCATGTTAATCGAGATAAACATTTGCAGACACTATCTTATTGCTAATTTTCTTGTAGATGCAAGGGGAATATATATTTACAATGCGATATAGAAATGCAGTAGCCTTTAAGCACATACATATCTCTTAATAGCTGGTTGCTAGGTGCAGCACCATTCCCTTTCCCACAGATTAATACTCTCTGCATACCCAAGACAAAAAAAATCTGATGTGTTACACTCACATGACTTTCTCTACTCTTGTACAAAGTATTTTTACAAACGCTTATTCTCCATCTAGATCATGTTAATCGAGATAAACATTTGCAAACTCTATCTTATTGCTAATTTTCTTGTAGATGTAGGGGAAAATATATTTACAAGGGCAATATAGAAAAACAGTAGCCTTTAAGCACATACATATCTCTTAATAGCTGGTTGCTAGGTGCAGCACCATTCCCTTTGCCACAGATTGTAACTCTTTGCATATCCAAGACAAAAAAAATGAATAACGAATTCCCATTTAAGAAATTAAGTATTGAAAAAATTAAGGGAATAACAAGCAATATCTCGAAAATGGTTCACTCAACAAAAAATGTATATGACATAAATTGTGTATTTTTAAGCGATCTACATTTTTTGTATAGTAAAACTTTGTCTATCTCTTATGGTTTACCGGTTATGCAAAAGTCGTTCACAATGAAGAACACTTTTGGAGACATTCCCAGAAAATTCAAGATATACGTTATATTTGTCATGAAAATGTCTTAAACATATGATATTTTAATCAAAATCCTTAGAGTCGTTTTTGAGAAAATTAAAATTTTCGAAAAATCTTACATGTAAAGTGTATCCTGGGGTGAGGGGATTTTCTTGAAAACCATCGCGTCGCATCCCTGGAAGATACTGAACCTAAATACCAAGTTTAATGTTTATCCGACTGTTCGTTTCTGAGTTATGCTGTTCACAGACACAAAAACACACACACGGACATGTTTCCAAAAATGCTTTTTTTGGATTCAGGGTGTCTCAAAACATGTATTTCCGGTGAAATCTCGGTATCGAATTTTCGGGTGGAATACAATACTTCCCCACTTACTATACGCATAGAGAAAGTAAAAACATTAGCCTTTAAGCACATACATATCTCTTAATAGCTGGTTGCTAGGTGCAGCACCATTCCCTTTGGCACAGGTTATAATTCTTTGCATATCCAAGAGAAAAAAACCTGATGTGTTACACTCACATGACTTTCCCTACTCTTGTACAAACTATTTTTACAAACGCTTATTCTCCATCTACTTCAAGTTAATCGAGATAAACGTTTTTAGACTCTGTCTTATTGCTAATTTTCTTGTAGATGTAAGGGGAATATATATTTACAAGGGCAACATAGAAATACAGGAGCCTTTAAGCACATACATATCTCTTAATAGCTGGTTGATAGGTGCAGCACCATTCCGTTTGCCACAGATTAATAATCTTTTCATATCAAAGACAAAATAATGAATAACGAATTCCCTTTTATGAAGTATTGAAAAATTTAAGAGAATAACAAGCAATATCTCGAAAATGGTTCACTCAACAAAAAAAATGTATATGACATAAATTGTGATTTTAACGCGATCTAATTTTTTGTAGAATAAAACTTTGTCTATCTCTTATGGTTTACCGGTTATGCAAAAGTCGTTCACAATGAAGAACACTTTTGGAGACATTCCCAGACAATTCAAGGTATACGTTATATTTGTCATGAAAATGTCTTAAACATATGATATTTTAATCAAAATCGTTAGAGCCGTTTTTGAGAAAATTAAAATTTTCGAAAAATGTTTCATGTAAAGGGTATCCTGGGGTGAGGGGATTTTCTTGAAAACCTTCGTGTCGCATCCCTGGAAGACACTGATCCTAAATACCAAGTTTGCTGTTTATACGACTGTTCGTTTCTGAGTTATGCTGTTCACAGGCACACACACAGACAGATACACACACACACACACACACACAGACACACACACGGATATGTTTCCAAAAATGCTTTTTTTGTGTTCAGGGTGTCTCAAAACATGTATTTCCGGTGAAATATCGGTATCGAGTTTTTGGGTGGAGTACAATACTTCCCCTACTTACTATACGTAGTAGAGTAGGTAAAAATGTATATGAAATAAACTGTGTATTTTAAAGCGATCTACATTTTTTGTATAGTAATATTTTGTCTATCTCTTATGTTTTACCAGTTATGCAAAAGTAGTTCACAATGAAGAATACTTTTGGAGATATTCCCAGGAAATTCAAGATATACATTTTATTTGGCATAAAAATATCTTAAACATATGATATTTTATTCAAAATCGTTGCAGCCATTTTTGAGAAAATTAAAATTTTCGAAAAATCTTCCATGTAAAGGCTACTCTGGGGTGGAGGGATTTTCTTGAAAACCTTCGTGTCGCATCCATGGAAGATACTGAACCTAAATACCAAGTTTGGAGTTTATCCGACTGTTCGTTTCAGAGTTATGCTGTTCACAGACAGACACACACACACAGACATAGACACACACACGGACATGTTTCCATAAATGCTTTATTGGATTCAGGGGGTCTCAAAACATGTATTTCCGGTGAAATCCCGGTATCAAATTTTTGGGTGGAATACAATACTTCTTCTGCTTACTATACGTAGTAGAGAAAGTAAAAACAGTAGCCCTTAAGCACATACATATCTCTTAATAGCTGATTGCTAGGTGCAGCACCATTCTCTTTCCCACAGATTAATACTCTGTGCATATCAAAGACAAAAAAAATAAATAACGAATTCCCATTTGAGAAAATAAGTATTGAAAAATTTAAGGGAATAACAAGCAATATCTCGAAAATGGTTCACTCACCCAAAAAAAATGTATATGACATAAATTGTGTATTTTAACGCGATCTACATTTTTTGTGTACTAAAATTTTGTCTATCTCTTATGGTTTACCAGTTATGCAAAAGTTGTTCACCATGAAGAATACTTTTGGAGATATTCCCAGGAAATTCAAGATATACATTTTATTTGTCATAAAAATATCTTAAACATATTATATCTTAATCAAAATCGTTAGATCCATTTTTGAGAAAATTAAAAATTTGTAAAATGTTCCATGGAAAGTGTACTCTGGGCTGGGGGGATTTTCTTGAAAACCTTCGTGTCGCATCCTTGGAAGATACTGAACCTACATACCAAGTTTGGTGTTTATCCGACTTTTCGTTTATGAGTTATGCTGTTCACAGACAGACACATAGACACACAGACAGACACACAGACACACGGACATGTTTCCAAAAATGCTGTTTTGGATTCAGGGGGTCTCAAAACATGTATTTCCGGTGAAATCTCCGTATCGAATTTTTGGGTGGAATACAATACTTCCCCTACTTACTATACGTGTTGGAGAAAGTAATGAATAAGGAATTTGAGAAAAAGTATTCGAAAATTTAAGGGAATAACAAGCAATATCTCTAAAACGGTTCACTCAACAGGAAAAATGTATATGACATACATTGTGTATTTTAACGCGATCTACATTTTTTGTGTAGTAAACGTTTGTCTATCTCTTATGGTTTACCAGTTATGCAAAAGTCGTTCACAATAAAGAATACTTCTGGAGACATTCCCAGAAAATTCGAGATATAGATTTCATTTCTCATAATAATATCTTAAATATATGATATTTTAATCAAAATCGTTAGAGCCATTTTTGAGAAAATTAAAATTTTCGAAAAATCTTCCATGTAAAGGGTGGTCTGGGGTGGGGGGATTTTCTCGAAAACCATCGTGTCGCATCTCTTCAAGATGCTGAACCTAAATACCAAGTTTGGTGTTTATCCGACTGTTCGTTTCTGAGTTATGCTGTTCAAAGACACACACACACACACACACAGACACACACACGGACATGTTTCCATAAATGCTTTTTTTGTATTCAGGGGGTCTCAAAACATGTATTTCCGGTGAAATCTCGGTATCGAATTTTTGAGTGGAATACAATACTTCCCCTACTTACTATACGTAGTAGAGAAACTAAAAAATCTGATGTGTTACACTCACATGACTTTCTCTACTCTTGTACAAACTATTTTTACAAACGCTTATTCTCCATCTACTTCATGTTAATCGAGATAAACATTTGCAGACTCTATCTTATTGCTAATTTTCTTGTAGATGCAAGGGGAATATATATTTACAAGGGCAATATAGAAAAACAGTAGCCTTTTAGCACATACATATCTCTTAATACCTGGTTGCTAGGTGCAGCACCATTCCCTTTGCCACAGATTAATACTGTTTGCATATCAAAGACAAAAAAATGAATAACGAATTCCCTTTTAAGAAGTATTGAAAAATTTAAGAGAATAACAAGCAATATCTCGAAAATGGTTCACTCAACAAAAAAAATGTATATGACATAAATTGTGTATTTTAACGCGATCTACATTTCTTGTATAGTAAAACTTTGTCTATCTCTTATGGTTTACCGGTTATGCAAAAGTCGTTCACAATGAAGAACACTTTTGGAGACATTCCCAGACAATTCAAGATATACATTATATTTGTCATGACAATATCTTAAACATATGATATTTTAATCAAAATCGTTAGAGCCGTTTTTGAGAAAATTAAAATTTTCGAAAAATGTTCCATGTAAAGGGTAGTCTGGGGTGGGGGGATTTTCTTGAAAACCTTCGTGTCGCATCTCTGAAAGATACTGAACCTAAATACCAAGTTTGGTGTTTATCCGACTCTTCGTTTCTGAGTTATGCTGTTCACAGACACACAGACAGACACACAGACACACAGACAGACACACACACGGACATGTTTCCAAAAATGCTTTTTTTGGATTCAGTGAGTCTCAAAACATGTATTTCCGGTGAAATCTCGGTATCGAAATTTTGGGTGGAATGCAATACTTCCCCTACTTACTATACGTAGTAGAGAAAGTAAAAATGCTTTTTATGTATTCAGGGGGTCTCAAAACATGTATTTCCGGTGAAATCTCGGTATCGAGTTTTTGGGTGGAATACAATACTTCCCCTACTTACTATACGTAGTAAAGAAGGTAAAAATGTATATGAAATAAACTGTGTATTTTAAAGCGATCTACATTTTTTGTATAGTAAAATTTTGTCTATCTCTTATGGTTTACCAGTTATGCATATGTCGTTCACAATGAAGAATATTTTTGGAGACATTCCCAGGAAATTCAAGATATACATTTTATTTGGCATAAAAATATCTTAAACTTGTGATATTTTAATCAAAATCGTTTGAGCCATTTTTGAGAAAATTAAAACATTTTAAAAATGTTCCATGTAAAGGGTACTCTGGGTTGGGGGCATTTCCTTGAAAACCTTCCTGTCGCATCCATGGAGGATACTGAACCTAAATACCAAGTTTGGTGTTGATCCGACTGTTCGTTTCTGAGTAATGCTGTTCACAGACAGACACACACACAGACACACACGGACATGTTTCCAAAAATGCTTTTTTTGGATTCAGGGTTCTCAAATCAGGTATTTCCGTGAAATCTCGGTATCGAATTTTGGGTGGAATAAAATACTTCCCCTACTTACTATACGTAGTAGAGAAAGTAAAAATCTGATGTGTTACACTCACATGACTTTCTCCACTCTTGTACAAACTATTTTTACAAACTATTATTCTCCATCTATTTCATATTAATCGAGATAAAGATTTGCAGAAACGATCTCTTGACATGCAAAGAGAATTACATTTTACACTTACCGACCAGTTCTGAAACTGTTTGACCATCGCTTAAAGTGTACAATGTTCCCCTTGTTTTGTAATTACAAGGGCAATATAAGCACAGACATATCTCTTAATAGCTGGTTGCTATGTGCAGCACCATTCTCCTTGCCACAGATTAATACTCTTTGCATATCCAAGACAAAAAGTCTGGTGTGTTACACTCACATGACTTTCTCTACTCTTGTACAAACTATTTTTACAAACGCTTATTCTCCATATGCTTCATGTTAATCGAGATATCGATATCTTAATCTTATTGCTAATTTTCTTGTAGATACAAGGGGAATATGGTAGTATTTAAGCGATAGGCAAATATTTTAAGAGCTAGTTGCTATGTGGCGCATTCCATTCACTTTGCATGTCCCGGACATAAAAAATGAATAACGAATTGGAGAAGAAGTATAAGTATTGGAAAATTTAAGGGAATAACAAGCAATATTTCGAAAACGGTTCACTCAACAACAAAAATGTATACGACATAAATTGTGTATTTTAACGCTATCTACATTTTTTGTGTAGTAAAATGTAGTCTATCTCTTATGGTTTACCAATTATGCAAAAGTCGTTCACAATGAAGAATACTTTTGGGGACATTCCCAGAAAATTCGAGATATACGTTTCATTTCTCATCACAATATCTTAAACATATGATATTTTAATCAAAATCGTTAGCCATTTTGAGAAAATTAAAATTTTCGAAAAATGTTTCATGTAAAGGGTAGTCTGGGGTGGGGAGATTTTCTTGAAAACCTTCGTGTCGCATCTCTAGAAGATACTGAACCAAATACCAAGTTATGTGTTTATTTGACTGTTCGTTTCTGAGTTATGCTGTTCACAGATACACAGACACACACACGCACACACACGGACATGTTTCCAAAAATGCTTTTTTTTGGATTAAGGCGGTCTCAAAACATGTATTTCCGGTGAAATCTCCGTATCGAATTTTTGGGTGGAATACAATACTTCCCCTACTTACTACACGTAGTAGAGAAAGTAAAATTGAATAACGAATTCCCATTTGAGAAAATAAGTATTGAAAAATTTAATGCAAAGCAAGCAATATCTCGAAAATAATTCACTCCACAAAAAAATGTATGTGACATAAATTGTGTGTTTTAACGCGTTCTACATTTTTTGTGTAGTAAAACGTTGTCTATCTCCTATGGTTTACCAGTTATGCAAAAGTCGTTCACAATGAAGAATACCTTTGGAGACATTCCCAGAAAATTCAAGATATACATTTTATTTGTCATGAAAATATCTTAAACATATGATATTGTAATCAAAATCGTTAGAGCCATTTTTGAGAAAATTAAAATTTTCGAAAAATGTTCCTTGTAAAGGGTAACCTGGGGTGGGGGATTTTCTTGAAAACCTTCGTGTTGCATCTCTGGAAGATACTGAACCTAAATACCAAGTTTGGTGTTGATCCGACTGTTCGTTTCTGAGTTATGCTGTTCACACACACACACACACACATACACACACATAGACACACACACGGACATGTTTCCAAAAATGCTTTTTTTCGATTCAGGGGATCTCAAAACATATTTTTCCGGTGAAATTTCGGTATGAAAGTTTTGGTCGGAATACAATACTTCCCCTACTTACTATACGTAGTAGAGAAAGTAAAAATCTGATGTGTTACACTCACATGACTTTCTCTACTCTTGTACAAACTATTTTTACAAACGCTTATTCTCCATATGCTTCATGTTAATCTAGATATCGATATCTTAATCTTATTGCTAATTTTCTTGTAGATGCAAGGGGAATTGGTTAACTTTAAGACATAGTCAAATATTTTATGGCCTGGTTGCTATGTGGAGTATTCCATTCTCTTTGCCTTAACAGGACAAAAAATGAATAACGGATTCCCATTTGAGAAAAGGTATAAGTATTGGAAAATTTAAGGGAATAACAAGCAATATCTCAAAAACGGTTCACTCATAAAAAATGTATATGACATAAATTGTGTATTTTAACGCGACCTACATTTTCTATGTAGTAAAATTGTGTCTATCTCTTATGGTTTACCAGTTATGTAAAAGTCGTTCACAATGAAGAATACTTTTGGAGACATTCCCAGAAAATTCGAGATATACAATTCATTTGCCATAAAAATGTCTTAAACTTATGTTATTTTATTGAATATGTTCCATGTAAAGGGTAATCTGGGGTGGGGGGATTTTCTTGAAAACCTTTTTGTCGCATCTCTGTAAGATACTGAACCTAAATACCAAGTTTGGTGTTTATCCAACTGTTCGTTTCTGAGTTATGCCGTTCACAGACAGACAGACAGACACAGACACACACACACACACACACACGGACATGTTTCCGAAAATGCTTTATATGCATTCAGTGCACCCCAAAACATGTATTTCCTGTGAAATCTCGGTATCGAATTTTTGGGTGGATTGCAATACTTCACCTACTTACTGTACGTAGTAGAGAAAGTAAAAACTGGATCCGTTGTAAGAAACACTTTTTGCTTGACTCCGCGCCCACGTGCACAAACATATATGACAGGTGACAGTGTCACTTTTGCCCATGCGTTACGCCATATTACATTCAAAACAGATTGTATGCACAAGAGTAGCTTTTGTAGGTTTTGTTTCAATAAGTCAACTCTTCCTATTAAAACGAATACTGAGAAATAAATCAAGAACATAATATCAAAGTGAATGCACTCAAACAGACACATGATTTTAACGCACTGTTGCATTTACATTAATCCGATTCACAGCCGTCATCTTTCAATTTTCCCTCCTACAGCAGCGAAAGTTTCTCGGGTATTCACGTCTTCAAAGCGCAATATCATCTCTATCTACAATGGTATTGCCATTATTTCGTTTCACAAACAAAAACCCCATTTTTAATAGCAATGTATACAAGCTCGTTCGCAAATTTGGTAAATCAGGGTCACTGTTGACAGCATTTCAGATTTGTTTATTGTTGGCTCATTGAAAAAAAGAAAAAAGACTGCACTTTATAAGGAATTGTACACTTAACGAAACCGTCTACTTGTCGCAAAACTGCTTTAGATCTCTTCCTCTATTTGCACAATTTTTTCAAGTTCTTTGCCAACATGAACAACATTGGCTTCTTACATGCCGGTGTACTCTGCCGTTATTTTAACTAATTCCTTCACTAGAATATCCGGATTATGCTCCTCTGACTTTTGAAACTCATTTAAAACAATCTATTTCTCGCCATCTTTAATAATTTACCTTTAGGGTGCTTTTTATAACCGCCGAGACTCATTTTTACCAGTATCGAATTTACACCAGCCACAAGCCTGCCGCCCTACTCCTCACTGACATTCCGTTTGCTTTTCTCCCGCCACAGTAACTGCTTATTTCTTGTGAACGGGCATATTTGTATTTCTAAACAGCTGTAAAAATACAGCGCATTGTAATGTTACAATTACACTATCGTTTAGTGCATTTTACAAGCAATAACGTTAAGAAGACATGGATCTACTTTCTCTCCTTAAGTTGAGTGCTTGTCTCAATCAATGAGAGCATTCACGACAGCCACATGCGTGGAGCTGTTTCTCGGTATTGCTCATACAAGCGGGGTTCTTACGACGGAAGGGAATAGCATCCTTGCTGTATAATAAATAATAGGTACATTACGGAAGGAAAAATTTACAGGACATCACACAATCGCTTTTTACCTCATCATAGCCACAGATTAGTTAAAGCGAGGCTCGGGGCCCAAGTTGTGACAATCACACGTGTCAAGGTGAAAACTCCAGAGGAAGTCCCTTTCTCTGCTGATTTAGGTATATGAGGCAATGTATATATTGTGATACACATGGCATTGACCATTGCGTCTTGCGCTAACGACGTAGCGTACCTAAGTAGTATTCTTTTCGCAGTAACTAAGATTGTTCTTGTTATTTTTTGTCATGATCGAGCATATAGTTGCCTTGATACTTTTTCTCGGGTGCTAAAAGTTCGTATGCTTTGTGCTGAGAGAGAAGCCAGTGAACAGTGTTCTGTTGTTGCGAATTAGTTTTTAAGTGATGAAATAGCAAAATGTCACCGAAATATACTCAAGGGTATAGACGGGAATGGGAACCTATAGACGAACTTAAGGGTTGGTTTCAGCCAGTTGCTAATGACAAAATAAAACTGTATTGCAAATACTGCAAATGTGAAATTAATTCCAAGTTAAATGATTTGAAAGCTCACGCCAAAAGAAGTAAACATAAAACAGTGGAGATTCCTTTTTAAGTAAACTTCAGAAAGTAATAGATTTCATTGCTGCTACACTTCGTTGGGAATACTCGAAGCGGAAGCCAGTCTGACTATATTTGTGTGTGAACATTGTTCCCTGCTATCGTGTGACCATTTATCCGAACTTTGCAAAAGTGCTTTTGTAGACAGTAAACATACTGGCATTCACTTACATCGTACCAAGTTACTGAAAAAAAAGAATTTGCTAACACATCACTTCCTCAAAGAGTTAGATATGTATTGTTGATCAAGTAGTTAGTATAATATTAGACGAGTCAACTGACGTATCTATGGTTAAGATTTTATAATGCATGATTCGTTCATAAATCGTCCCCTTATCTGCTGACCTGTCCTAGTGAACGATTGTTCGATGAATCATTTGCCTGCCGTTTATTCTCACTCACAATTCATTATATGAATCGTCCCTGTTTGCACCTTGCAGCCAAAATACGCAATTATGACTTCGGTGTTACGATTGGGGCCAGGATCTCTCTTTGGCATTAAAAACAATGTATGTAAACGCTCTTTACACATTATTCGGGGTAATACACTTGGAGATTCCTAAATTTGTCAACAAAAACCAACGGTGTGATTTCACTTAAGTTGCTGTTACATTAGGACATTATGCAAAGCAATTATGAATAGATATAACAATAATCATCATCGTTGATATAAGACCGTACTAATGTAAAAACATTGTATAGATTTCATTTCACCAAACTCGAGGAATATTTTATGTATGAGAATACCTACGCTTGGTTATATCGATGCATTTTCCTATTCTTTTGATATAGATTATAGTAGATATATAAATGAATGTTTTTAAATTATTTCATTTTAAACTTTTTTATAATCAAAATGTTCTTCAAACAAGAATTCTAAAATTCCCTATTTTATATAATACCTACTACATTGTAATCACGCAACACTATGTATTAGATCTCTCAGTAAAATACTGAAAATTACTTTCATTGTTTATTCCATGTGCTGTAACCTCCGTTCATCCGTTGGCAATGTTTACGATTCATTTTACTGCGCTTTACAGTTTACAATATTGCTTTTAATAATTAATCTTTCTCGGCTGAACTAGTACTCTTGGATTATGACATCATATCTCAAAGAATCGTGTTGGTCTACGAGTTCATATAAATTCTAAAGATTCTTTCCACCTATACAGTTCATTCAGTACTTCGATGACGGTATCCCGAATCGACAGAACTCAACAATTTTGGTGTTTTTGGCAGTGCTGTTATGTTTTCATATTAGCTGTGTTCTGGTGCTCATGTGCCTCACCTGATGAAGTGTGAAGAGAGGGGAAAATGCAATCTGAGTTACACGCGAGCCTCCATACTACAAACAACAGGGTCTTAGTCAGCATTCACCTGCAACATTCACATACCCTACTTTACTCAGTCTATCGAAGTGATTCACTATTGTAAGAATCGGATAGGAATATTCAGAACTTTGCTGTCTTTTATATCTCGCGGACAGTGGTATTGTTCTCATTCTATGAATAATTAGCTATTAACAATTAATTTGCAGAACTATAGGTGGCACTGTTCACTTTAAAATGTCTTACAGGCGTGGTAAACGCAAAGCGCACGTGTTAGGGAAAGGTGTAACTATCAGAAGCCAAGCTAGGGAAATTGTGTGTGCTGTTAGAGACTATTTTGATTAAAAAAAAGGGTAATGGTGGCCCTCAATTCCCGTGCAGAAGGTTCTTGAGAGAACCACTGCAGCATTAAATCTGCATAAAGTACTATTGTAAATATATAGAAAAATAAAAGCACAAGAGGAATTTAGCCCTTCAGCATTACTTACCACTCTTGAAAGAAAAAGTTTGATAAACGTGCAGCAGCCGCTGCAGACGGACGGTGGGTAGGTATGGCAACAGCATACTGAGACGGCCGCGTGGCAGCAGGAACATCAATCACAAGGTAATTTCCCAACAACCGTAGCACGGCCACAATATATGCTGCATGTTATTTTTCAACACCGTGCCTAAACTGTGCACGACTTTTGATTCATTGCGTCAACATGCCTGTATATTTGTGTGTTGTGTAGGCATTCATTCGTGGTTTGACGAATTCGGAACACATGTATACATATCATGTTATAGCATCACAATGTGTGATAATTTCCCTGCGCATCATCGAACTCAATCGGCGGTGGTCGACACAGAACATAAAAGTCGCCTGGGCTCGCTTGGCAGCTTGGTCTCTTCCCGACTCACGCGCTTTTTCACTCGCATGCAACTGACGTCATACGGAAGGTTCACTAATGCTCCTTACGGCCTGTGCGCATCTTCGGGCCTCAATTTGGTTGCGTTTACCGATTTTACATTCCTGTATGTTACTCTAAAATTACGTACACTGTGGGTTACGTATTCTGCTAACGTCACATTATTACGATATATTACAATCGTATATAAATATTACAATTGGTATGAAACAGGATGCTCGTATAGATGCGAATTTATTGTTGCATTCGCATTTAAATCATTTCCTATTATACCTATATGTGTTTATTGTGTTAAAATATTCTTTAAAATGTTACAAGTATTGTAACATGTATCAAATAGCCCTTCAAATAATAGTTTGTGTTACATGCTGAATAAATATAGCAAGTTCCTATGTTTTAAATTAATGTTAACTGTGCAGTGAGTTGAATCTGACGCAGTTATATTGGATGAGCCTGTACTGGTTCATGCAATATATTTTTTCACAGGTGCATAAGCATACACCCACCAAAAACAATAATCCCTTTCTCTGTTAGCGTATAAAATGCTTAAGCTGTTTTTATTTCTTATAAGTTAATGTGAAAACTACAACTGTGATTTTAATCTGACACAGGTACATAAACATACACCCCACAAAACAATACTTTTCTGGTACACACTCATAAAAGACTTATTGATTGTGTTCAATTAGTTTTAGTTGCAAGCTGAAGTGTAAATCTAGTGGTATCTTGTAAAGTACGGCGCGTGTATGTCTGTGTATGCTCTTGTACCCGAGGTCGCGGGTTCAAACCCAGCGGAGAGCGATGGGTTATTCAGGCGTAAAAATCGTTAACATGGTTTCCTTCGGAAGGGAAGTAAAGCCGATGATCCCGTGTTGTAGATTTACGGCAAGTAAAAGAACCTCAATCCTGATAAAGTGGTCTCTGAGCAAATTTTCGGATATTTCGCGTCCAATGTAGAGTGGGACGCTAAGAACCATAGCAGTTAAAGGGCGTCCATAAATAAAATTCAATTTGAAAATGAGCAACTTTTCAAGAAACAAATTAATTGTGCTATAGCACAGTGCTCTAATATAGGAGCAAAGTCGTTTGAAGTTATGTACCACAGTTCCCTAGAGATGATAAACGAAGACAGGTGTGGATTTCTTGGTGTAAACAGAGTGATAAATTCAATCCCAATAACGCTCGAGTGTGCTCAGTACATTTTCACACAGACTATGACCGTGACTTAAAAAATCTGATTTGTTACATTCAATGACTTTCTCTACCTTCTATCCCTTATTAGTAGGTATACAAATTATTATTATGAAATTTTATTTTCTATTTACTTCATTTTAATCGAGATAAACCTTTGCAGAAGTAGCTGCATTACCCATTTCGTTATAAATAAAAGGTGCGGCAGTCACCTCCTCCGTCCGTTGCTGTAGGCTTACCTTGATGTATCTCCCATGTTAATTCCAGAAGTTCGCAGTGTGCTGGTTCTCTGCAATTTTATCCTCGGCTAGCTGCAGTACTTTTCTTTAAACTATATGGGAGCATGGACTTATCCTTGGTAAAGGAAGCGTAGATTTCGGGTGGTGATATAGGAAGACATAGACGTGCTTTGGTTATGAAAAGATGACACTGCCGTTTCTTTTTATTTAACTAACACACGTAGTATACAACACTGGTATTGCCGCCGTAAAAATACTGTCCACCGCTGTTAAAAACGCGGCGCGGATATGACACGAAGTTTAAATATGCTTATTATCTCTTTACGAGTAGCGGTTCTTAGGTGTGTTTCTAAAACTGTCTTTCTTCCCTTTTTTGGCGCGATATCTCACACATCCTGCAGCATCTCTCCCTGACCACACATGACAAAATGCCAAACTGAAATGAAATGCCCAACTGAAATGAAATGCAAAACTGCAATGCCCAACTGCCAAACTGAAATGCTAAACTGCCCAACTGCAATGCTAAACTCCCAAAACTACCAAACTGCCTCGAATTTGCTCCAAACAGATCCATTTATAGTCGCAGGCTACTGAGGCTGCTTCCTTTCCTATTGGTCCATTTTTAGCGCCACCCGACGCATCTCAATATTTCGTATAAACTTCCAGGGATCTCATTGGTCCAAGTTTAATATAAATCGCGGCTTTTCCTAAGTTTACCGTTAAGCTATCTGTCTCTCTCACTTGGTCACGGCGAATTATCAAATAAGGGACAAAGGCGCTACACCCTCGCTGTAGGAATAATGGCCCTGCGACCAAAGAGACGTCATAAAACTAGATTTTCTGCCTTCGAAGGCACTATTCCTGTAGCTAAAACATTTCGTCGTGGACAGTATTTTAACACAGCGCTTAAATTATTCACATTAAACCATTTATAACTCTTCTAATATTAGTAACCTAGATACATACATAACGTTAAATCACCCTTCTTAAACTATACACGCATTATAAGAAAAAGATATGTACATAGTATGATTTAACATCAATAAAAATTAATTAATAAATTATCTATAATTACAGTTCTCGGGCTCGGCCTAGAGTTGCCGTTTCAAAGGGAACAACGATAGTCAAATGTTTAGGAACTGGACGCTATACCCTGAGCTTAAAATTCCTTACTCTTTCCATTACATTGCAGGTAACAACGGAAAATTGACCGGACTTTAAAAGAATGGCTAAGTATTAATAAATTCGAACCATTAATAATGGATATCTCGGAAATTGCTGGTGTTATAAAAAAGTTATTTTAAATAAATTGTATGTTTTAAAGGGACCCACATTTTTTGTGTAGCGCATTTACATTTGTTGCTTAACGTTTACCAGTTACACAATATTATACAAAATTCCTTCCGAATGAAGAGGACTTTGCAAGCTATTCCCAGAAAATTCATAATAAGCATTCTATTTTTCATGTAAATATCTTTAATACATGGCATTTTAATCGAAATCGTTACAGCCATTTTTCAGAAAATAAAACATTTCGAAAAATCTTCCATATAAAGGGTAGGTAGTTTGGGGTGGGGGATCATTGAAAATCTTTGTGTCAAATCTTTGGAAGGTACTGAACTAAATACCAAGTTTGGTGGCATTTATCCGACTTTTCGTTTTTGGGCTATGCTGTTCACACACATACAAATACACGAACCTTTTTCTAAAAATACCGTTTTGGATTCAGAGAGCCTCAAAACATGTATTTCCGGTGAAATCTTGGCATCGAATTTTTAGGCGGTCTTCTATACTTTCTCGACGCAAGTGGTACGTGGTAGAGAAAGTAAAAATGAAAATTGCTGTTATGGAGGAATAAAATTCCAGGAAAAATCGCCAGTGGGTAACATTCAACTCTTCTAGGACAGCATGAATGATCACTTCTAAATACAAGTCAAATTTGTTTTACAAAACAGGCTATTTCAATTTATCTTAGCAGTACCCAAAATATTAGTTGTGACAACCAAATTGCTTGTATCAGTATAGAAGTTGACAAAGATAACCCAAGCATTTTCACGGCAAATGGCTTTTTGAATGCATGCTATTCTTCATGTTATATTTAAGTACTTTATAAGCACTAATTTACACTATGTTTGTGTAATTTCCTGCTTTGGAATGCACGGCTTTACGTATTCAATTTCAATTGCCAGTCGAAGAGCGCGCCAACCTTCCTCATTGCGTATTTGACCGCAGCCAAAGGGAGCAAAACGTACTGGAATGTTCTACCTTCTCTGTTCCACTGTTTGCTGTTCTGTGGTTCCACTGTAGCCAAAGTTAAGGGAAGTAAATAAAGCACAAGCGAGAATAATCGAGAATGGCCTGATCACGATTCTTGAACCTGCGATTCTTTTTGAACGAAAATTCATGCACGATTCTTGCGGTTCTTTTTGAATGACGATTCATGCAATGTTTCCTTGATGAACGATTCCCGATACTTTGGTGTTCTGTCATCTGTTTTATCAAGATGGAAGCTTGTGTTGACATTGTGCAATGATTTTGCTCTAAAAGAAAATGTCTTAAAAAGCGTTGGGGATGAGTTCCTGAGTTTGCAAGTGTTCACATCGGACATTATTCCGTATCTTCTCCTACATCTCTAATGTGAGTATATTCATCTCTTTCGTCTCCGTTTTACTGCACTTTGGGATTGGGGGGGGGGAAATAACCATTTTGGACGCGTGTAAACCGTCTATTACCACTACCAGGATTGGAAATAGTGGGTGACTGTATACATATATAAAAACCGAGCGACATTCTGCTCTTAGAGAATGTGTTATATGTCCAACAGATGTCACTCTGTCATACGCGGCAAATCTGCTCTTAGAGCGTCGTCGTTGAAAATGCTTATAAAAGCAAAAGGAAAGTGAATAAATGACCTTAGGAATGAGTTTCGAAGTGGATGTGATCTCTCCAATATCTGGTGCCCGCCTACCAGCACCTTTTAGGTGTTTTACTTTAGGAAAATCGCGTTATGAACACAACAAACGTAGCCATTTTTGCACTAAAGCACATGCAAAATGGGAACTGCCAACCTAAATAAAAAGTGAAATCCGCCAAATATGCGATGTGCTGTTGTTTCTGCGAACGTGAATCATTCGAGCCGCAACTTGCTACACTCCTCTCCTTCTAAAAAGCATCCCTCGGCTACACTTTGAGGCTGAGGGCCCTCAATCTCTCGGCTACGCCTTGAGGCTGAGTATCTTATAGGTTTTGGCAGCATTAGTTATTCATATGTTGCCAGCATTACGTTAGAGCTAGCGTGTGAGAACTTTCTGCTTTTAGTTGGTCTTCAATAGTGATGGAAGTTGAAGTTATTTTGTTGTAGTTGTTTATTTATTTACCTCCACGTATGGACACCAATTTGAAGTAGAATTGTTCTTTACATTGTTTGCTGCTACGTATGAAAAGCCAATTTGAAATAGTTTGTGTTTAAGGAGTTGTATTGTATTTCAACTGTTGGGGAGCCGAACTTGTAGTAGTTGCAACAGCATGTACAGTAAACAGTTTCCGGTAGTCTTCGCGCCAAATGTATTTTTAGGTGGCCTTTGCCCCAAGTTTAAAAAATATTAACTTTGTAATTAAACTGTTTCTTTAAGTATTAAATAATTATGTTTGCCTCGGCTGTGTCAGTATTATTGTTAGAGACATGGAAGTCTTGGCAGGGCATGACGTGACAAGAATGTAGGCTTACACAGATTTTTAGTTTTAATTCACTCCTTTTTATTAATCCTTGACACTTCACTGATATCGAGAGCTGTGAGATTCTTTTATTTAATACTTGCACTTTTTAATACATATACTATTTTTCCTCTCACACGAATACGTATTTAATTTCTCAAGGATGCATCATGCATCCGGTTACTATCACTGTCTGCAGGCAACTAACTAGATTTCAACCATCTAAACTTGTAAATTTCTGTATTTCAAGTCTCTGATTGGCTGTTTTACTCCAATAGAATACCTGCATTTAACTAAAGCTTTTTCTGGTTGTTGATTGGCTATTTTTTTATAAACTGTTACTAAAATTACATTAATGCTTCCAAGAACCACAAATAAAATTTAAACTCTCAAACTCATTATTGCCTGAAGGTTACCTCATTGTTAGCAATGTTTAACTTATTATTCGAACAGCTCCTACATTATTAAATTACGTAATATATTCACATAACATTATTGAACATGTTTACAATAATATAAGCATATGCAATGACTTACATACATTTTACAAATTATTATATACACATATTGCTTCAAGGCGGGCTGTTATTAAATTTACATATTATATAATTTGACTGATATCATTTAAGTATTAAAAATACTGCTTCAAATTGCCCCCTTTTAGAAATATTTAAAAATTGTTCTTTTTGTTTTGTTCTTTTAAATTTTTAAATATTTTCTGAAAGTCTCCTGAAAGAAAGAAACATAACCTTTTTATTATTGCACTTCCTATTTTCACTGTCACTTTTATTTAACACTCACTGGTTTTTCACTAAACTCGTATATAGCAGAATATTTCATATTTATTTTGCTCTGCTACATGTTAGACACTTTTTAAGGTCAATGATTGGTGTTGAATGACCTGAGGGAAGTTTGTTTATTCACTATCACAACCACTATTAAGCATTTTATTTTCTATACATTTAACATTTAATTAGTGATATTAACACTTGTTACCCTTTCTTTACAACTTATTTCTTAAACATTTTTATATTTCTTACAATTTCTAACAATTTATACCTTATACAATATAAATGCAGTTGCTATTCAGATTTATTTATGTTTTTCTTACTAACAATGGATTTTTTTTTCTTATTACTTCTGTTTATCTAAACTCTCCTTTGTTATATTGACAATTTGCTACATTTAGTAAAAACATTATTTTAAATAGTACTTTACATTTTTAAATTAAATGCTTTCCCCTTTTATGTTCCAGATACTTCATTTTCTTTTTCTTCTTGTGCCACAGACTGTTTACATTTATATGGCTTTAACATTTGTTTGTGGAATCTTCCAATTATCTTATTTGTTTTATTGTTCCTAAGTTCATATGTATCTGTTCCAAATATATTTATTATTTCATAAGGACCATGGTAGCTCAGAAACAATCTCCAATATCTTTACGAAGCTAATTTGACAATCTCTTGTTCTTCACTAACACTTGATCTCCTATCTTTATTTTCTAAACTCTTCTATTTCTTTCTTCATGTTTTTGTTTTCTCTTCAGGGCTTTTGCTTGTATTTTTAAAAATGCTAATTTAAAAATTTCCTCTTTTTCTGGCAATTTAACTGATTGGTCTTCAATAACTTCTGGTACATTATGGCTCAAAGTATTGTATAATTTTCCATGATGAAGTTCTATTGGTTTAAATCCTGTTACTGTATTTATGGATTGATTAAGTAGATTTTGAAAAATATTGATGTATGAGTACCAACTGCTCTGCTTGTTATGACACACTACACGTAGATAATTTGAAATTTCTTTTATCTCTCTTTCTACTGGATTGGCATTAGGTATGTATCTTGATGAGAAATACTGTTTGACTCCCAAATCTTTGATTCCATTCATAAATTTAGAACTGGTAAACACTGATGCATTATCACAAAGTATGGCCTGAACTATTCCTTCCTCTGGGAAGTATGATTTTGTTAATTTTTTTAAACATGCTGTGCTGGTTGCATTCTTGAGTGCATATATTCGTACATATTTGCTAAATACGTCATAGCATACAAATAAAAATTTGTATCCAAATGTACTTACAGGCATTGAACCATGTGAATCTAAACTTAATAAACATCTTGGTTTATCTCTAAGTACTGAGTTTGTTATATATTCATAAGCACATTAATTTGTTTTGCTTTCTGACAGATCACAACATGATATGTATTTTCTTACTTTATGTCCTAGTTTAAAGATATATAAATTTTTCAAAATAGTTAGGGTTGTCTTCTCTGTACCTGCATGTATTAATCCTAAATGAAATTGTTCTATTATTTATAACTCCATGCTTGTTGGAATATATGTTTTCCACCTCTTTATTTCCTTTCCATGTTGCTTATATAATACACCATTTTTAACAGCGATTGTACTGTTCTTTGCCTCTTCTATCTTTGGAGCTTTTTCTTTCAAACTTGCTAGTTTAATGTCTTTGTCTTGCTCTTCTTTAATATTTTTAAATTGGTTCTTCAATTCTTTCTTCATTGGAATATCTATCGTAAGCACTTTAATTTCATATTGTTGTCTAGAAACAGCTTTCAGGAAATTGTTTGTTGTGGCTAATTCTTGATATTAAATCACTGAATGTATTTTGTTTGCCTGGAATATGTATAATTTCTACATCAAATTCCATTATAGCGAGAATCATTCTAGCTAACTTGCCACTATATAACTTACATTTCTAAATGAAAGTCAAGCTAATATGATCTGTATATATTTTCACTTCTGAAATATATATGTCTTAAATTTTATTAATGAAGAATATAATGCTCCAATTTCTAACATTGTTACTGATGCATTTCTTTCAATATTGGTTAAGCCACGTGAAGCAGTACTTATTACATGAAATGTGTTGTCATGTTCTCTTTGCCCTAGTATTCCTGCATATTGTAACACCCCACAGGGGTGGTTACCCCGCAGTAGGTCATTACACGAGGGGGGTTGGTAGCTCAGAGGTAGGGGGATGCGTTGGTACCGGGGTGGTAGGCAGGCCAGGGTGGCATTCTAGGATAGGGGTATTTAAATGATGCACAGGGGATGTATTGACCCAGTAAATTATATTGTTACTTTAAGTGTGAGTACATTCAGTTTGGGGTGAAGCCCCGGCAAATAAACAGAACTTAGATGAGACGCATGCTTACCTGATTAACTGGTGGCGATGGGTCTCGAGTCTGACAACTGATCTGACGACTCTTTGATAACTGCTCATTGACTACTCTTTGATAACTGCCACGACCGAGTCAAAACCCTGTAGTATAAATGCGTACGGAAGAGCTGACTCGGCGTTGTTTAGCGTGGTCGTGTTCTGTTAACCTGGTTTCCACACTTTGCGCTGGTTTACGACATGCTGCAATACTCGGTGCTCAACCTGGTCCACTACATCGGTCCCAGGTTTGCCAAATTCCGACCCAGAATTTAAAATTGAAAAGGAGGACAAACATCTTAGGGGGTACTAAAACTGTCTACTTAGACGAGGGTTGATAGAAAAAGAAAAAAAAAACAAAATATGGTTTGAGCCTTATACAATTGAAATACTCGGGGGTCCTCTGCTGTCCAAGACTCGGATACCAGGGAAATTTTTTTTTAAGGGTTGGTGAGTACGTTAGGGGTGGGTTCTACTGCGCACCGCAACCTGCTGCAAATCTTTGTCTCTTCTCTGCTGGTTGCTTACTTTCGTGCCCGGAGGTGAACTTTGCCTTGAATGATTGAGGTTCTGTACAGAACGGCTGATTGACTCTGCATACTTAGCTATTTTCTTGGTAACGTAGGATTTATTTCCGCGCATGCTGCATTTCTTTGGTCAAGCAGTGGCGTTCCCTCGGAGCGCACCAATTCTTCGTGTTCTGGTGCGACTCCCGTGGTGAGTTACCGGCGTTCGTATACTGGTGGGCACTGTTCGACCTGGGTCTTTTTTGTTGGTTGCTTCTCTTCTGGCGGTCTCTTGGTGCGCAGCAACAGGGTTGTTTTTCAAAGATGGATTTCACTTAGGAAAGGTGGGAAGGATTATATTGCGTTTTAAATTTTCACGGGATGAGACGAAACACAGCAGAGGAAAGGTAAATTTAGAAAGTGAGTCGGTACCCCTGCCGATTCCTCGTCTCTCCAAATTTTGAAAAAGAGGGGAAAAAAACATGGAACAGAAAAAAAACATTAAGTTCTGTTATCCAGGTGTGATGCGACTACTCATAAGTTCTGCTTGCCTTGGTATGTTCGTTGGAACAAAAAAAAAATCAAATATGTACATAAATACAATCATTATTGTCTGTAACTGTACAAAAACTTTTTTTTGTGTGTTTCATTGTATGTAAGTGGTGTTTAGATGTCCACTTTTTGGCATTTTGCTGATTCCTTGCTTCCGTAAACCGGGGAAGAGGGTCGCTGAGGCTGCTGTAGACTGTGGTTTCTCTTGCATGCTTGAGGACATCCTTTAAAACAGACTTAATTTTTAACTTTAGTTCACAGAAATATTAATATTGTAGAAGTTGTGTCCAATGAAACACAGCAAAAAAAGTAAAAACCATATTTACACTCCATTTTCTATTCATATTCCTGTCGCAGTGCTACACGCCACTGAGAGGTGCGAAGTCAAGCTCTGTGTGTGAGGCGACAAATACTTGTGTCAGCGAAACTCATGACAAGACTGCTGCTTTCGACACTTACCGTTCATGCAGAATTGGATGTTTATGAAGGCGATATCTGTGTTTCTTAGTTTGTGAACAGAATTTCTGTACCCATTCGCATGTGTGGAATGTGTTACGTATCTTGTGTTGCGTAATTTGTGGAGGATACCTGTGCCTTTCCTGCCTTCATCCCCTTGTTTATTTTGAGCCATTTTTATTTATTTATTTCTTTTATTTATGTTAGTGTTGATTCTGAGGCGGGATGCGAGATTCAAAATTTCTATATTCCTGGTCCATGTCCTGTTTTATTTGCCCTAGTCGTGTGAGAAATCTGTTGATTTTAATTTGCTTAATTGCCACGTTACATTTATCTACTATTTTGCACATTGATTTACTTCGCCTTATCTGTTAATTTACATTTATTTATTTAATAGCGCTTAGTTGTCGTACCAGAGTGTACGTTATTCGATTTTTTCCTACTATTATTTATTCTATATGCGCTAACGCATGTGTAAGGTGCAGAGAAAGGAATTCCTGGCATCAACCTATAGTTCTCAAAACACATTATCAAATACCTATCTTAAATTAATCTTATACTAACAATTATATGAATAACAGTACTATGAAATAACTTTTCGACCTCCACTAAATCTTACTTCCTATTCTCTTTCCTATTTATTTAACTCTGCTCCCGAACTTAAGAACAACGACAATACTTCTTTATACTTGCTCTCTGTTGTGTCCCCCGGCCCTACTCTGAACTCCTGGGGGGGATAATGTATATTGTTCAAATTCCTGTATCTGAACAAAGATATCTGTACTAAGCGAATAACAGGGCCGCGTCTCGGATTTCCCATTATATTTTCACTTCCAGATATATTTTCTCTTCATCACGAGAAAGAGAGAGCAACAAAAAAATTAAAACAGTAAAAGTGAATCGCGTGGATTATCACTTTTAGTCTAACTTAAGCTGGAAGTCCGAAGATATACTACGTCTTGCATTGTAACCTATTACTTAACCTATTTGAGAACTATTGCTGATGTTTAATGTTTTAACTACTTTCTTTTTCTTGTTTGTTTGTTTTTATGCCTCAGCCTTACTGCAGCGTGGACGTATTGTGTAACGCATTTCGTCATGTAATAATGTCAGCACTTGTGTATTGATGGACATTGAGTGATACGTAGGCGATTTTTTTGTGTCATTTATATGTGGCAATAAGATTGTGTTTACTCGCTGTGCGTCTGTCGCAAGTATGGTGTATACTCACTATGCGTAATATGGTGAAATTCTACTAACGTGGACATTCTGGCATTTCACGGAATTTCTGGGCTTAATTATGTAATTCAGGGGGCTGAGTTTTTTCATTACCCTATACGGTCCTGTGTAGTTCATCAAAACGTTCGTGGCTCTACCTACCCTCCTTTTAGGGGTATATAGCTTCAGCAAATCGCCGACTTTATACTCGACGTGCCGCCTCTTTGAATCATATAAATTTTTATTTTTCCTCTGGCTCTTTACTATGTTTTGGGATGCTAACGCCCTTGCTTTTGCTATTGCCTCCCATGTTTGCTGCACAAATAGGTTTCGTGAGGTGCCCTGTAATTGAAAGTCTGGGGGTGATACTGGTTTCCGTGTATACAGTAATTCGAAGGGTGTGAACTTATTACCCCCCTGTTTGCTTGTGTTTATGGCAAACCGAATTTGATGTAAATTATTATCCCAGTCTGTGTGCTGTGTGTTTACGTAGTTACTGATTACTTGCGTGATAGTTTTATTCACCCTTTCTATTAGGCCATTAGTTTGGGGTCTGTAGGCTGTTGTGAAAGTCGGTATTGTTCCCAACATCTTAAGTAGTTCTTGTGTCACTTCGCTCTGTCCGACAATATATTTTGGTGCGCCGTGACGATAGATGACGTCGTCCAAGTTAAATTAGGTGACATGCTCAACAGAAGCTTTTGGGATTGCCTAATTCCAAATATTTTGAAAAGTAATAACTTGCCGCAATTATGTATCTGTTACCTCTAGAGGACTTTGGGAAAGGCCCCAAAATATCTATGGAGAACCTTTCTCCTATATAGTTGACCTTTATGGGTTGCATTAAACCTGCGGGTCGCTGATTAACTGGACCTTTTCGTTGCTGACAGGAAGTGCATCTTCTTACATAATTTTGTATGTCCCTCTTCATTCCAATCCAATAGTAATGTGAATTAATTTTGTGAAAAGTTTTTGAAAACCCGAAGTGTCCTCCTAGCGAATCGTCATGACTATTATATAGTATTTCCTGCTTTAAACTATCAGGTACTACTAATAAGTGCATGTTCCCTGTACTACCAGCATTTTTTCGGTACAGGACATTCGATTTCAGCACGTATGTTGCAGCTTGTCGTACTAGTTTAGCATTCGCTGTACCCGGCTGTCTTACGGCTTGTATTAGGGGTTTTAGCTGGGGATCCTCCTCTTGTTTTTTAGCTAATTTTATGGGTTCTATGAGACAGGTAATTCTGTCTTCCTGCTCTTGTGCTGTTTCGGGTTCAGGGGGGTCTATTGGCATTCTAGACAAACAATCTGCGTCCTTATGTTTAATCCCTGATTTGTGTTGAATTGTGTAATCAAATTCCTGTAGCATCAAGCTGTAACGTGCCAGTCTCCCTGTTAGATCTCTCAACCTATTTAGGTGGCACAGGCAAGCATGGTCTGTAACTACAGTTACAGGGTAACCATATATGTACTGGCGGAACTTTGAAAAACCATACATAACTGCTAGCAGCTCTTGTTCCAAAACGCTATACTTCTTTTCAGCTTTGCTTAGACTTCTAGACACAAAGCCTACTGGGTGCATTTTTCCATCTCGTTCTTGGAGGAGGCAACTGCCTATGCCGTGCATGCTGGCATCGCAGTTCATTTGGGTTTTGGCTCCCGGCATAAAATGTGCCAACACCGGAGCCCTAACCATTAAATCCTTCAGCTTTTGGAAGGTTTCTTGCTGTTCTTGGCCCCATACAAACTTTTGGTCTGCCTTTGTTAGTTCGTTTAGTGGCCTCGCTACTGCTGCAAAGTTATTAATGAACCTCCTGTAGAAAGAAAATAAACCTAAGACCTGCCTTACTTCTTTGACATTCCTAGGCGTTCTTAGCTGTGTAATAGCTTGAATTTTGTCTTTATCAGGTTCTATGCCTGCTGCCGATACTTTGTATCCTAGGAGTTTTATTTTGTCCGTACCGAAAAAACATTTTTGGGGTTTTAGCTTAAACGTATGTTGTTCTAATTTCTTAAATACTGCTTCCAGGTTTGCCAATAAGTCCTGAAATGTATTTGCGAACACTATTATATTTTCTAGATATATGATTGCTTTTTCGTATCGCAGGTCGCCTAACAGTTTATTTCCGATCTCTGTGAATGCTCTAGGGGCATTCGCGAGCCCGAAGCTCAAGGTTTAGAATTCGTACTGTCTGTCCGACGTACAAAAGGCCGAATATTTCTTACTTTCTTGAACTAGAGGTACTTGGAAGTATGCACTTAGCAGGTCAAGCGTATAGTAAAATTTTGAACCTCCTAAATAGCTAAGTAGGTCATCAATCAGTGGTAAGGGATAGGCGGATGCAGCTGCTTGTGCATTGAGTTTTCTGTAATCTACACAAAACCGATATTCTCCTGATTTCTTTTTGACCAAAATTACTGGTGAGCACCAGCTACTCTGTGAGTCTTTTTTTATCCCAGCCTATTTTCATTTCTTCCACTTGTTGGTTTATTATTTCCCGCTGTTTATGGGACACCCTGTATGGCTTCTGTCTAATTGGTGTCGTGTTTGTCAACTCTATTTTGAACTCCGCAATGTTTGTTGTCCCTAACTCTTGTAGGCTAGTGGCAAAGGTATGTCTGTACCTGTCGAGTAAATTTCGTAGCTGTTCATGTTGTGTTGGTTCTAGTCGTGAATTAATATTAAATTTGGCGTCTTTGATGTCTATTTGTTTTGCTGTCTCACATGTGAAAGTGTCTGCCTGGACTAATGCAACTTCGTGTACGAGTGCTAGTGTTGTCCCTTTAAATATTCTCTGAGGGGCGGCGGTATTATTGTGGACTTGTATCTTTTGATTTTGATTATTATTGCACAGACCTGGTATAATGTTAACGTGTTTTTTCTGCATAGTGTTAATGCATGGTTCCAGTAATAATGTGTTTGTAGGAAGTGAGGGTATTTTGACGTCTATCTGTATGGTTGCAAATGGAAGGATTTCTACGTCATGCTGACATGTTGCTTTAATTTTTGTCTCTTCAGCATCTGCTTCAAGTGTAATTTGCATGAGAGGACACTCTCGCTTTCGCTGGCAGCTTACCGTGACCTTCTTCGAATTTTGCAGTGTTAGTGTAATTGTGTTGTTCCCTAGAACTATAACGGCTTGGTTTTTCTGAAGGAAGTCCATGCCCAGCAATAAGCTATGCGGGAAGTGTTTTACTACTATTAGTTGTTCTTTGAATTCCACGTCACCCATTTGGAAGTTAGTGTTAGTTTGGTATTGTGCAGCAAGTAAATTGTTATTTGCAGTTCGCAAAATCATATTTGGGGGTGCTGGTTGCTTGCTTGTACCTACCAGGTCGTCATTGATTATGCTTACTGAGCTGCCTGTGTCTATAAGAATGTCGATCCTTGTCCCTGCTAATGTTCCCATAGTTTTTAATGTGTTCCCAGGGTTGATGTTTTCTGTTATGCTTGTTACCGCGGCCCTTATGGGGGGGTGATTGCTTCGAGGCTGCGCGTGAAAATTTGCATTCCTCCTTCGTGTCTGACAATTAGCGATTACATGGCCTACCCGTTTGCAGTAGGCGCACGCAGGCCTCGCGGACACCGTTCTTCTTTGACTATATGTGCTCCTATAGCCGCTGGGGGGCTGTCCGTAATTCCTAACGGATTGATGCTGTGGATTGTAATTCTGGGGTGGAGGGCGGGGGTTCATTGTCAGGTTTTGCACCTGTTTTGCTAACTCACCCACCATCTTTGACATCTCTGATACCTGCTTCTGGAGGGTATCGTCTGGCATGCTAGGGGGAATTCCCTGTGCATCGATTAGGTCTACCCTTTTTCCTGCCAGGTAGCGGGCTGATTCTACGCTGCGGACGAACTGTATGAGAGCGTCCACTGTTTGTGGGTTGTAGGGCAGTACCTGTTCTATTAGTGATGGTTTAAGGCCCCTCACGATGTGTTTTACCCGTTCCTTCTCTGTCATTTCGGGGTTGACTAGATCACACAGAGCTATAATGTCATAAGCGTATTGCTCTGTGGGCTCACTAAGGTCCTGCACCCTCTGCCTTAGTCTGACCTCCATCATTTCCTCCTCTGCCACGTGAATGAAGGCTTTTAATAATCCCTGCTTCAATGCTTCCCATTGGGCGTCCCTATTTCTATGGGCAAAGGTTTTGTACCAGTTTAGTGCGGTACTATTAAGGTAGCATGGTAAATACTGCGCCTTATGCTGGTCATCCCAATTATTGGCACACACTATCAACTCAAACTTATGGACATAGTCCCTTACACTTTCCCTGGTTTCCCCGTGAAGCTACCCGGATCCAATGGTGGACGACTAATGTGCATGGGTTGAAGTGCTTCAGTTACCCTTCTACTTAAAACAGGTGAGTCCATTTTACTCATAGTATTTGTGTGTTCGTCTCCCTTATTCATGGCTAACTGTTTTTCTACCCTACTTGTGCTTGGGCTAGAAGTGTTAATGATCTTGCCGGAGCGGAGACGTATTTGATTTGCCGTCTCAGCGTGTGCCGCGATCTCGTTTGAAATTCCTTTCAAATCTGTGATTAGAAATTCTTGGAATTTAAATTGTTCCCCCTGTATAGCTGCTAATTCTGCGTACAGATTTCTAATCTCTTTAGTAGTAGGACTAGTAGAGTTTTGAGCAGGTTCAGCCATGCATAATAACTTAAATGTACTACACTGAAACAATATACATAACTTCAGAAAAGTTAAAAAAAGTTATATTCTGTGTAGGTGACTCATGATGCAAAGGGTGGGAGGGTGGGTCTTCAGCAGATAACCTCAGGTAAAAGGTTATCCCAAAATGAGGCATGTTTTACACCTTGCAAAAAGAAAAGAGAAAAAAAAAATTGATTACATCCCCTGGCTGGAAGAGGTAAGGATGTTTTCCCCAATTATACCCGGCGACTCCGCCACATTGTAACACCCCACGGGGGTGGTTACCCCCGCAGTAGGTGATTACACGAGGGGGGTTGGTAGCTCAGAGGTAGGGGGGATGCGTTGGTACCGGGGTGGTAGGCAGGCCAGGGTGGCGTTCTAGGATAGGGTATTTAAATGATGCACAGGGGATGCATTAACCCAGTAAATTATATTGTTACTTTAAGTGTGAGTACATTCAGTTTGGGGTGAAGCCCCGGCAAATAAACAGAACTTAGATGAGACACATGCTTACCTGATTAACTGGTGGCGATGGGTCTCGAGTCTGACAACTGATCTGACGACTCTTTGATAACTGCTCATTGACTACTCTTTGATAACTGCCACGACCGAGTCAAAACCCTGTAGTATAAATACGTACAGAAGAGCTGACTCGGCGTTGTTTAGCTTGGTCGTGTTCTGTTAACCTGGTTTCCACACTTTGCGCTGGTTTACGACATATGCTGCAATACTCGGTGCCCAACCTGGTCCACTACAATATCTCTGACAAGATGCATCCACATATAACTCATAATCTAATTCATCTCTTGAACGTTCCAACAATATTGCATTTGCAAACAACTTTCTTATATTTTCAAAACATGCTGTCCACTTCCATTTATTTGTTTTCTTTAGAAGTTGTCTTAAAGGTTCTACTTCTATAGCATATCTTGGTAAAAATTTACTTTCATAATTCCAAATAAGTGTCGTAGCTGTCTAATATTTTTAGGTGGTGGTATTTTTAATATGGCTTCTATTCTTTCTTCATCTGGTCGAATGCCTACTTCATTTATTACATATCCCAGGAATTTGATATCAGGTACACAGAATTTTGACTTTTTAATATTTACGGTTATGCCATGTTCATGTAATTAATTTAATACATAATTTACATTCTGTAAATGTTTCCTTAAAGGTTTGACTTATTATTAGGAAATCATCAGTGTATTTGATTTAAGAAATCATCTGCTGTGTCACCAAAGATACTATGTATTACTCTCAGGAATTCACTAGTACTATTCTTCAATACATATGGGTTTACACAATACCTATATTGTAATCCAGAAACTTGAAAGGCTGTGTAATCAAGTGGGATCTAGCTTGGCTTGCCAAAATGAAGCTGCAAGATCTATAAAAGAGATATATTTGCCACATGATAACTTTGCAATTGTTTGTTGTATACTTTCATTTTGAAAGTGGTCCGGTAGCATGATTTTATTTAAATATCTTCCATCTATAGTGATTCTTAAACTGTTATCTTTCTTTACCATCCAACAAACACTATTTATATATTGTGAATTGCTAAGCTCAATGATATTATTTTCTAGTATACTGCTATTAATTTTTTAGCTTCGTTTCATCGGTTTACTGGTAGGTTATTATATTTTTTTCTAAATGCTGGTACATTTTCTACTGTGAATGTGTGCATATATGATGTACACTGCCCTGGAATTTCATTGATAGCATGTTTATTGTCTTTTAATACGTTTTCCATTATTATCTTTTCATTGTCAGTCAGTATTGTATTTGTCATCGGTGTAGCTGTGTATATTTTCCTGTCTTCTATCTCTGTTGTATAGCTATTTTCTACCTGCTCTAGTATATTTTCTTCTGCCATTGGTTTCTTTGTATAAGGGTTCCTTTTGGTAAGGTCAGTGGTCTGTTCTTCGAAGTTAAGGGTCAAAAACCTTTCATTGTTTTCTTTGCTTGCTTAGACATTTACTATTTGTATGAAGCATTCTTCTTCATATACTGCATTTTCTTGTTCCATTCTTTGTACTCTACATACTTTATCTTTTATAATAGGCATGTATATATTATTTTCTTTTTTATTTAATACGAGTCTGTCCTCCTTAAAATCAACTATCGCAGAGAGCTCTATTAATACATCACACCCAAGTATAACTTCGCATATTAAGTTTGGAACTATTAAAACAATGACCTCCAATGTAATATCTGCTATTTGTATAGGTATCAATGCTTGAGATTTTATACTTTGGGTCATTGTACCTATGGCTACCCTACATACTACATTGCTTATTGAGGCTGTCATAAGTTGTATCCCTTCATTTAACAGTTGTTCATAAAATTTCTTTGAGCAGATAGAGCTTGATGATCCTGAATCTATTGCAACATTTACTTCCCTTCCTGCTATAATAGTTTCTATATACGGTGATTCATATTTATTTTCACAATCTCCTGTGTTTGTATTTAGATGGTAACAATCAAAGTGTGTAGATATTTTATTCTTGCCACTTAGAGCAGAAGGTACTGTATTACCAGAATCTATGTCAGACAATACATAATTTAGTTTTCTTGGTGAGTATTTTCAGTATTTACAGGATTGCCATTTTGTACCACAGTTACTATTATTTCATTATCATTAATATTTGTGTATGAACCATGCCCCTTATCTCTTGTTCTCACTCTATAATTGCTATGTCCTCCACGTGTATATTCTTCTGTATGTGTGTTGCTTGTTTGACTATAGTTGTTGAAGGTTCCCCTGTTTTGCATACTTCCTCTATGCTGAAATCGATTATTACCCCTAGATGAAGTAGAATTCTGCTGATTCATCCTTTCCATTCTCACATAATTTATGTGTTCTTGTCTCCCTTGTTGTCTTGTATCTCTGATATTTTGTGTATTGTAATTGAATTTGTTTTGGCCCTGAAATTCATTATTTCTCCTGTTTTCACAGTGATAGCGTGTATTGTAAGGCATATCATTACGCCTATCTCGTCTGATTTGTCAGTCTTGTCTTTGTGGACTACAAATTTCGTTATTATTACTATTTCTTTGCTGTTTTAATGATGATATTAGCTCTGTCATCTCATAAATAGTGTTAGGTCTTGCAATTAAGATGTAGTTTTGTATGTGTAGAGGGTAGTGTCTGGCAATTAAACTAATAAAATCTTCCTCATGCATGGCTGAAGTTAAATATCTGACATATTCTGAATATTTTATAAGATAATCTGTCATTGATAAGTTGTCATCTCTACTATACTGTGAATAACTTAGGCTTGCCCTAATCTTATGTTGCACAGTGGTATTCCAAAACGTATTCATGAATAAAACTTTAAATGTCTCAAAGTTCATTTCACTATCTGCTAGCGTATGTAACCATTCTAAGGTTTTGTTATCCAAGCATTTTCTAACAAGTATCATTTTTAATACTTCAGGCACATTTTTCAATTTAAAATATTCTACTAAATCTTGTATAAATTGCACTGGACTGGAGGAAGCATTAAAATAAGGTAATGGAAATTCATTAAGCACAGAATAATAGTTTGACATCTGATTTGGTACATACACATGTGTGTCATCATTATTATTTTGTGTTTGAGAGGCTGATTCTATGGAAAAGCAGTAGCGTCTCTTGTATTGTTAGTTAACAAAAGTGATACACTTCTTTCTGCACTTGCATTATTGTCATGCATTTGATTAGCATTTACAGAACTAGTTACGTTTGCATTTACCCTTGGTACACTTGTACTTAAATTTTCAAACTTATTTCTAAGTTTATCAATTTCTTTGCTACTTTCTTGTACTTTATCTTCAATTTCATCTATCATTGACTTGTGTGCTTCTTTAATTGAATCTGCATTTGTTTTTGCCATTTCATGCATTTTATTTATTTCCCCAGTTAAATCTATTTGTACTTGCACAAGATCTGCATTTGTATTTTCTGCCATTGTTTTGAATTCTTCACCCTGTTTATCTAACTTATTACAAATACCTGTTTAGTATTAGTAAGTTTTAACTCCATTTCAGTTACATTTTTATCATTATAACTTGTCAATTTCTCTTCTAGCTGCTTACTACCTTTGTTTACTTTTAAATCTATATCTTTTTGAAGTGCTCTGGAAGATTGTTCTAGTTTTATTTCTAACCTCCTACTTTCAGCTTTACTTTCTTTCATACAATTTTCTATTTGTTTAGCTAGATCATTTTTAATACTAGATAGCCCTGTATTTGTTTCAGTTAACTTATTATTAGTTTGTTATCTTATTACTTAACTTTACTTTCAGCTCGGTACTAGTTTTAGTTATCTTATTACTTTGTTCAGTTAACTTATTATTTTGTTCATTTAATTTATTATTAGTTTCTTTTAACTCTCTTTTTAGCTCTGCATTACTTTCAGTTATTGTTTTTTTAAAATGCACATTATTTGTTGTGATACGTTTTCTTGCTCTTGTTTCCTAGATGTGTAAGGGATAGTATCTCTTTCTATACCTAACTGTGAATTTACAGATAACTGTTCTTCTACATCTAACCTATTTATTTCATCTAGCTCTGATTGTAAAGTTACATTGTAATCTGTAATGGCTGACCTATCCTCTCCTACTGCCATAGTTTAATTGTTTTCGGTTTCTATTTTATTTTGTATATTTGCTTTGGTTATATGTGGCTTGGAATTGCTCAATTTTAATTTACCGCTTCTTAACAGCATGAAATTATCTTAATAGCAATATGTTTTCTTAACTAACTTGACAATTATATATGTATAAAGTATGGAATTTTCTGACCTTTTCTTCTGGCTGTTGTTAAACCTTTATACTCGGTTTTCCCACGTAGATTGTTGTTGAATTGTTGACTGCGTGCCCTGTCCTCCTGAAAGAATTGTTGCTGTCCTTGGATGATGATGATTCTGAAGTTTGTTAAATTGACGTTTTGTAGTTTCGTCGATTCTGGTAGTTCTATGATGGTCGTTGATCTCTTCTTTTCAGATGTTGTCGGCAATTCTTATCTCTTCGAGCTCCATGCAGCTGGACGCCAATTTGAAGAAGTATTTTATTGTAGTTGTTTATTTATTTAGCTCCACGTATGGACACCAATTTGAAGTAGAATTGTTCTTTACGTTGTTTGCTGCTACGTATGAAAAGCCGATTTGAAGTAGTTTGTATTGAAGGAGTTGTATCGTATTTCAACTGTTGGGGAGCCGAACTTGTAGTAGTTGCAACAGCATGTATAGTAAGCAGTTTCTGGTAGCCTTCGCCCCAAATGTATTTTTAGGTGGCCTTTGCCCCAATTTAAAAAATATTAACTTTGTAATTTAACTGTTTCTTTAAGTATTAAGTAATTATGTTTGTCTCGCCTGCATCAGTATTATTGTTAGAGACATGGAAATCTTGGCAGAGTAATGCAACAAGAATGTTGGCTTACACAGATTTTAAGTTTTAATTCACTCCTTTTTATTAATCCTTGACACAAATTAAATAGCACTTCACTAATATTGAGAGCTGTGAGATTCTTTTATTTAATACTTGCACTTTTTAATACATATAGGGTGGCGTGCACCAACCTAGAGTAAGCTCCACTTCCGTAGTAAACTACTATTAAATGCAACACTCAGCGACTTCCATATGCCAGTAAACAACTTTCGAAGTTTTTTACTCCTTTCATATACTCCCGCAGTAAATTATTACAGAAGTAAATTTTGGAGAGCGCCATCCTGTAGTATGTTACTACGGAAGTAAACAGAGCACATATGTAGGTTAGAATTTACTCTTGCTACCTGGATGGAGTAACTCATCTGTCGATTGAACTACACTATCATGTTGCATTTGGAGGAAGATATTTCTATGTAGTCCTGGATTACCTAGATTATATAGATGATCTTGACGAAGAAAACAACTGGAATGCGATAATGCGCGTAGTACGTGAAAGGCGGGATCCGTATGATACTTATACAGAGAGCAAGAGTTCAAGGAACGTTTCAGTATTAGAAAAGAATCCTTTACATTCATCTTAAACCTACTTGGAGAACACTTACAAAAAAACTCAGACAAAAATTCAACTGTATCGCCTAAGTTGCAATTGCAATGTGCCCTGCGAGTGTTTCGTACCGGAACATTTCAGATAGTTGCAGGCGATCTTATAAACATTCACCGCACGACTGCTGGTCGTATCTTTCATCACGTTGTTAGAGCGCTTTTGAGGTTAAGAACAAGGTACATGTATATGCCCTCAAATGATGATGAGTGTTTAGAAAATTCTTTGCTTCCGCAAGTTCCCCCCCTTTTTTTTGTGTGTGTGTATTATTTGATTTTGTAGTGAAAATAAGCTGTTATTTGACGGAGAAATAAAATGGTAAAGTTGAGAGTTTTCAACGTTTAGGCCTTAATTCTGCATTTTCGGCTTACATTTTACTTCACAAATTTATTTCTCCACAAGTCACATGTCGATGAAAGTGTGTGATGTATACACAAAAAATGCTCTACCCAATTCATGAAAGATAATTTTGAAAACCACGTACAATAAAGCTGAATGTTGGTATATTTTTCAGAAATTTATGAAACTGAAAATGAACAATCTGAAAAACCACCAAAACACGAAAACTGTCTTACCATTTAATTTGTATGTCCAAAAAATTAACTTTTCCTCCATTAATTTGGCTGCTAGAATTTACTGAAGTGCAGACGAATGCCTGCTTGAGGGGTGTATAATATTTTTGCAAGATTTTGCACAGGGTTTAAAAGAGGACATTTTGTTCTTTTGATGAACTATTTATTCAAGTATTGAAATATCCATTTACTGATTTTGTCATTTTTTTTTAAATTAGCAGCAGTATGCAAGTACTTTGTTACTATATGTAGTTTCTATATGTAAGTTCAGGGCTTGTACGGTGTTTAACAATTGTGCCAACATTTGGGCATTTGTAATGGGAAGTCTATTGTATACAAAAATAATACTGTAATATTCCATTATATTCGTATAGCACCAAGAATACAAGCACATTCATTATATACTTTTTACATTCGTATAGCACCGACGATGCAATCACTTTTAGGTTAAATATATTCTGTTATATAGTTCAGTACATTCATATAGCACCATGAATACAACAATTTGGGGTTAAATATATTCCATTATATAGTTCAGTGCATTCGTAAAGGGTCATTTACAATGAAAATTAAGCATTAATATAACTGATTAAAACAAACTTAACATGGTGCGTCATGTGTGTTGACAAATGCAAACTTAAGCAGCAACCAATCGCAAGTGAGCATTAAACAGCTGGGCTAATATGGCAACCTGTGAAGAAACCACCGACAAAGAGGTTATGTAGATTTATTGAAATTAGCAAGAGCTAGTTACCCGGTTAAAGGACGTTAAACCTACAAACAAAACCACTTACACTCACCATTTCTTTTTCTGCGATTTTTATATACCCCAGTAATTCATGGTCCGTGATCTAGCACAAAAGTGTGTTAGCGAGTCGTCACATGGCAATGGAATTCTGATGGGAGATGGCAAAATGGTCATGTGATGAGAATCGCTTTCTGATTGGCTAGTTTCTTACACAGAACACTAAAGTATGTTTCTTATTTTTGATGTAACTTGAAAGCTTGGATCTTGCAAGCTTCTTAAGTTTACGCAAAAGTCAATTTTTTTTTTATGTTTATGTAATTAAAAGTGACTGGTTCCATTATAATACATATCATACTTAAGTTGACATTATGCTTACACTTAATTTTCATTGAGAATGGGACGTTTGAGGTTAAATTTCTGTAAAATAAGGTTTGCTATCTAACAAACTTTATAATATCTTGCCTTATCACAGAAGTTATGAATTATGGTTCCGTGTAAAACTTTGGTTGCAAACACCTGTTCATTCTGACGTTTCAGACAAAGTTTCACTCACTTGATACAAGTAAGTGACCAAGTTCACTGAACTTTCTATGGGAATCAAGGATAATTTGTTCCTCAATGAATGCAGTATATCCATTCTCAGAGTATGCGCTTCCTCTTGCATCTCTCTTTCTCGTTGCATGATGGACATTTTCTCTTCATGTTCTTTATGAAGAAAGTTCAGTCTCATCTCATGCAGTTCCTCATGCCAGCAGTTTATGTTGCTCTCCTGGCCACTAGATCGTTTCCTGTTTTTCTCTTTACCTCCAAGATCTGTAATACATAAAAATGCAGGATCTCATTACTTACATATACCTATCCGTTTAATTTTTTCAGAAGTAATAAAAGTGAGCTAGTTTTTCACTTACCATATTTTGAACTTCCACAAACATTCATGGAGACATCAGGGTTAATATCCACTGAAACGTCAAAACTTGGGCCCATTTCAGCTTCTAAATCAACAGCAGTACCATCGTATTCTTCAGTGTTCATGCAATTCTCGTCATTTTCGATGGAATTAAACATTGCTATATCATCGTCACATACTGAGTTGGTTCCTTGGAATACTTGGGGAATTATTTAAATAATTATTTTTTGAAATATCATCTATGTATGTTGTCTGTGAACCACCACCAGTTTTAAAATTTTCGTGTGTTTCCCTGGCTTTCTGTTTTTTAGCTTTTGCTTTTAAGTCTTTCCAAAGAATTTTAAGTTGCTCTTCTGTACGTTTTCCGTCGCTCGCAGCATTAAACTCGTCCATCACAACTTTCCAGGTATTTCTCTTTTTATCCAGCATCATTACATAATGTTTTTTGCACTCTATACTAGCTACATGGATTTTCATAATCTCTACCAGCAAACATTTGTCTCTTTCACTGATGTTTTTTCCCCGTTTCCTATCGCACATAACCTTATCCATGATCGCTTCAAATAAAACATCTACTCTGGTGTAATGAGCTCTTACTTCCATAGTCGTAACTAAAAGAGTAAATTGTAATTGAGCTCTCCATCGTTACTACTGGAGAAAATTGCTCTCTAAGTAACCTACTTACGTAGTGGGGACTTCTTTAGTAAACGTTACTTCCTAAGAAATTTACTCCAACATTGTGCATGCCACCCATACTATCTTTCCTCTCACATGAATATGTATTTAATTTCTCGAGGACGCATCATGCATCCGGTTACTATCACTGTCTGCAGGCAACTGACTAGATTTCAACCGTCTAAACTTGTAAATTTCTGTATTTCAAGTCTCTGGTTGGCTATTTTTACTCCAATAGAATACCTGCTTTTTCTGGTTGTTGATTGGCTATTTTTTGTAAACTGTTTCTAAAATTACATTAATGCTTTCAAGAATCACAAATAACATTTAAACTCCCAAACTTATTATTGCCTGAAGGTTACCTCATTGTTAGGAATGTTTAACTTATTATTCTCACAGCTCCTACATTATTAAATTATGTAATATATTCACATAACATTATTGGACATGTTACAATAATATAAGCATATGCAATGACTGTTACATACATTTTACAAATTATTATATACACATATAGCTTCAACGCTGGCTCTTATTGAATTTACATATTATATAATTTGACTGAAATCATTTAAGTGTTAAAAATACTGCCTCAAAGTGATGTCTTATATGTCCTACAGATGTCACTGTATGTCATCCTCTAGCTCTTATGCAATGCTGGCAACATATGAATAACTAATGCCATCAAAACTGGTAAGATACTCAGCCTCAAAGTGTAGCCGAGGGATCTGCGCATCTAAAACTCGAATGATTCACATTGACAGAAATTCCTTCCAAAAGTCAATACAAAATGAAGAAGAAGATGTAACAACACATCACTTATTTTGAGGATTTCACTTATTTAGATTTGCAGTTTCCATTGCATGTGTGTATTAGCAGGAAGATGGCTACATTTGTTGTGTTAATATCGCAACTTTCCTATAAAAGTAAAACACCTAAAAGCGGCGGGCAGGTAGGCACCAGTTATTGAAGAGATCACATTTATTTCTAAACTCACTCTTAAGGTAATTTATTCCCTTTTCTTTTGCTTTTATAAGCATTTTCAATGAAGACCAACTAAATTCAGCATAGCCATAACCGATTCCATAAGTTTCTTAAGGTTTCATACCCTTACCTGCATTTGGAATAATGTCACGTTTGCTTTTACAGAATAAGATTATAACTTGTAATTTACTTTCTGAAATAAAGTTGGAATAATTACATTCCTGTAATCGAAATGCATCTCATAGTCGGGCAAAGGTTAGACCAAGCACTCACAAGGTACTGGCAGAATCAAATAACATATACAACATAATTAAATCTTTAAGAAAGAGTCTTTCTTATTTATTCCCCATGTACTATGGAGGAAGAATTTTTTAATATGTTGTGCAGCATGTGAATATTCAATACATAGGGTAGATGGCATATGATGGTGGCTTAACTTACTTGTTATTGTTCTTACTGTAATCATGTTGAGCTGTTTACTCTTGGAATGGTGATGGTTTAAAAATTTTCATCTCTTAGATAAGCATGATGTGGAGAGAGAGAGGGGGAGAGAGAGGGGGGAGAGAGGGGGGAGAGAGAGAGGGGGAGAGAGAGAGGGGGAGAGAGAGGGGGGAGAGAGAGGGGGGAGGGGGAGAGGGAGGAGAGAGGGGAGAGAGCGGAGAGAGAGGGAAAGGGAGAGAGGGGGGGAGAGAGGGAGAGAGAGGGAGAGACAGACAGAGAGAGGGAGGGAGGGAGAGAGAGAGGGGGAGAGAGAGAGAGAGGGAGGGAGAGAGAGAGGGGGAGAGAGAGAGGGAGAGAGAGAGGGAGGGAGGGAGAGAGAGAGAGAGAATATCTTGGTGCTGGGTATGTTGATTATTTATGCTGCATATTTCATAATTGTATGATGTGTTTAATGTCCCTAAGCATTGCTCACAGTGAGCCAAATAAACAAACAACTATTTTGCATTTAGGTGGTCTTCATTGAAAATGCTGAAAAAAGCAAGAAGGAATGGAGTAAATTACCTTAAGAGTGAATTTATAAGTAGATGTGATCTCGTCAATACCTGGTGCCCACCTGCCTGCTCCTTTTAGGTGTTTTACTTTTATGGGAAAATTCCAATATGAACACAACAAAGTAGCCATTTTACCACTAATACACATACTGCCAACCTAAATAGGTGAAATCCGCGAAATAAGCAATGTTGTTCTTACTACTTCATTTTGTATTGACTTTTGGAAGGAATTTCTGCCGACATGAATCATTCAAGTTTTAGACGTGCAGATCCCTTGGCTATGCCTTGAGGCTGAGTATCTTACCGGCTTTGGCGGTATTAAGTTATTCATATGTTGCCAGCATTCCATTAGAGCTAGAGAATGACATAGAGTGACATCTGTAGGACGTGTAAGACATCACTTCCATTTCTGTTGAAGACCACCTAAAAGCAATTTACCCAAAAAAACAAACAAGCAAATGTTTGCAGAAATGGTTTTATTACGCATTTTGTTGTACATACAAAGAATACAGGAGGCTGAAATCATTGTCATATGTTTAAAAAGTGGGAGGCTATATTCTGGCTTAGCCTTTGAATAACTTCACAAGAAACAGTGGATATTTAATTACTTCAGAAAAGTATGATAAAGCCATTTGGAAAACTGAAACCAATAGACAAGAGTATCTCAGAGATGATTATTGCCAGAGCAAATTGTGATATAAACTGTAAGTTTTAAAAAAAGGCATTTTTTTTGTGAGGGACTAATCTTTTAAAAATAAATAAAAATGGTTAGAGAAAGTCATGTGAATATAAACCATCAGGTTTTTAGTTGTTTTCCCAATTTTAAATGTTAATGTTGAATTGCTCCAAATCTTATCTTTCGTCATATGGTATAACCTTTAACCAACATAGCTATTGATATTGAAACAGAAGTTTTAAACAAAAGCAGACCTTTAGTGATAAATTAAGTCCACCATATGTGTTGTTTCATGTACACCCATTATGTTACTAGTGATTTGCACCCTTGCTGCCATATTGTCATTATGCTGAATTAATATAATTTGGTCTTTAAGATGCTTTTTATGTTCTTGTGTACATATTTGTGTAAATATTGATGAATCTGCTTTCAAGGGCTTTGTGGTAGTTCCTGAATTTTCCCCTTCTAGTAAGGTTTAAAAAGCAGCAGAAGTGAAGGGTGTTTTTATTTTCTGGCATCAGAGGAACTTGCAAACTCTGTATATCATTTCTTGAGGTAGATGAAATTTAACCTGCAGCATTATTTCAACTTATTCCCATACTTCCTTCACTGATTAGTTTACTGTTCAGCTGCTTGTGCGTGCTTTGTAGCTATAGTAATTCACAGAATTCATCCTGAATGGCCACCAATGTTTGAGCAAACAATACAGAGATAGAAGAGACAAACAAAATGAGTATGAGGGGAGAGTAGGCCATCAGGCCATAATGATCCGCAGTAAAGCTATAGGGTCATGTGTTTACGAGATTTGCCTAAGTTTAGGTTAAGGTTAGTGTTTAGTTAATTTGCTCTTGTGATGGTTATAAGATGCACATATACCTTCAAGGCACAGAATCATAACTCTGTTTATTATTCTCCGTTGACCATTTTATTACAAAGTAAACAAACATAACAACTGACAAGAGACCTACACCTCAACACTCCCCCCTCAGTGTTCAACTATACTTCTGATCATTCAGAATGGGTTATAATGGGTGAATGCAAGGGATTCTGTGGTGTAGTTTCTGCTGTAGAATGATTGAAGTTGTTGAAAATCTAGATAGGATACAGTTATCTGCGTTCATAATGAAAGCAGGTTTCAGCCAATCAATGGACATTTTAGACTGTTTTCCATTGATGTTAATGTCATACGTCTTTTTGGTATGATTCAAAACTTTGAAGGGACCATCATACAGGGTTTGTAATGGCATAGGGACTATGTTATGACATACAAACACGTGTGAACAGGCTTTGAGTTCATGAACAATAAAAGTCTGTTGAGCACCATGTATCTTTGGAGAACTGCTCGATAGCTGTTAGTAGGTGAATATGTTGGTTGGAGGAAGAGCTTCAACAATATTGATGTGGACATGCTCAAAACATTGATTTGTTGGAACACATGAACCAATAGGAGCTTTGACATACTTTTAACTTTGTTGTGCTGCAGGCAATGCAGTAATGAATGAAGTCTGCAAGCATGTTCAATATTGGACCAAACAAAGGATTTTTTCACAACCTGGTTGTAGCTTTCTCAGCACGATGTGACAAACTGTAATGATGCAATAGCCTGTTGATGAAAATTCTTCGTAACAAATGAGTGAGCTGAAGGCGTTGAGACATCACAACACAACTAAATGCTGGAATTTGGGATGAGAATCTTTTTCAATATTAGGCTTGTATTAGTGCAAATAATTGTATAGAGTTCGTCATCAGTTTGTTGGGCTTCAGCAAGACTTTTAAAGTCTATTTTCATCGCAATGGATGAGATGTGGGAGAGTGCATCGGCTGGGATATTGTTAGTATCTTTGATGTGGCATATGCCTGTCATAAGTTGTGTGATGTAATCAAGATGGCGTTACTGACATGGTGATGCTGTTTCTGGCTTCTGCTGAAAAGCAAAAGTGAGAGGCTTGCAATCAGTGAACAGGGTGAAGTGTCTTCCCTCAAGCATGTGCCTGAACTTCTTCACTGAAATATAAGCAATATAGAGTTCACGATTGTATGCAGACCATTGTTTTTGTGAATGTGATTAATTGTGGTTGAAAAATGCTTATGGCTGCCAGTGACCTATAAGTTGCTGAAGTGATGCTCCTATTGCTGTCAAGGATGCATCTGTCATTAGTGATAGCAGTGCATCTGGTGAGGGGTGCACAAGGAGATCTGCATTGGCAACAGCTTTCTTCAACTGGTGAAATACTTCTTCGGTATCATGGGTCCAGGAAAGCTTGTCTTTGGGCTACCTTGCAAGAATTTTTTCAATGGTGCAGCGATGTCTGCTGCATTATAAATGAGACATCAGTAGAAATTGACTAACTCCACAAACCTGCAGAATTTTTCTACGCTGGCTGGTTTTGAGAAGTTTGTGATTACTTTAACTCTACCTGAAGGTGGGTGGATTTCATCAATGTGTCAGTTTGGATGGCTCAGTTGGTTAGGTGCTGGCCTTCTGATTCGAAGGTTGTGGATTCAAACCCTGCCCAGACCAATGGTTTTTAAGTATGCAATAACAGATCATTTAAATTTGTAGATGTGGCAGAGATAATTAATGCATATATTTCCGTGAACAATGTAGTCTGCCTGCACGTGGTGTTCCCTGGGTAACGCTAAATGGACTACAACACAGGCATGCTTCCCAAGCCAAAAAAATTAATTCTTAGTGCTATTTTGGAATGCCGGTGGAATGAACCATGATAGACAATCTTTTAAGAGACAATGACGTAGATGTATTCATCATAGCCGAAGCAAATATAGATCAACAAAAGAAAAAATTCTATCAATTTTCAAAATACAATACAAATATATTAGAAAAACACAGACAGATAGCAATTGGCATACGTGCTGTCATTAAACAATGCATAAATAGAAAATTTGAAATTATAAAAGAAATGAACCAAAATGACACTTCTGAAATAATGATAACAGCTTATAAACAAAAACATAAATTTAAAATCTATGGTATCTACAGCCCACCTAATAACAATCACCTCAATCTGGACATAATTGATATTGACAATAAAACAATCATAATTAGTGATCTCAGTGGACATTCTCCAAGATAGGGCTATAGTGACGACAACAATAAAGCTGGTGAAATTATTGGAGAATTTATAGACTCCAACTTAATGAAAATAGGGATGAAGACCCAAAAACCTACATACACTACTCAGGACAGTCAATCAATCCAGACATTGCTATCATATCAACTGATTTAGAAGATAAAACTACAAAAAAAGTAATCGAAGATAGTGGTAGTGGACATAGAGCCATAATAATAAAAACAGATCTAAATCATCAACTGCCTAGAACAAAGGGAAAATAAGGCCTAAATGGAATTTCAAAAAGACACACTGGGAAGAATATAAAACAATAACAAACAAACTTTTCAAAGAAATTAAATTGGAACAAAACATAAACAAAGTAGTAAAAGAAGTAAATGCCACAATTCTAAAATCCCAAAACAATGTATCCCAAGAGGGAAAATTCATAAATACAAACCCTTCTGGAATGAACAGTTAGCACAACTCAAATCAAAACGAGATAAAACTAAAGAAAAAGCAGAAAGGACACAAGACAAAGCAGATGTTATAGAATGACGAAAAGCAAATGCACAGTTAAAACAGGCTATAAAGCTGTCAAAAAAACAGAGCTTTGAAGAATTTATAAACAAACTAGACTATAGAACAAATAGTACTAAGGTACATAATTACATTAAACAAATAAATGTTGAATGTTGAAAACCCACAAAATCAGCCATTAAATGTAGATAATAAAGAAATATACAAGGATAACCTTATAGCAGCAAAATTAGCAACTTACTATAAAACTAGTACTATATGAAAAAATAAAAACAAAAAACTGAATAAATACTTAAGAAATAGCAACCTCAAAGATATGTCTAACTTTCAAAACATCTTCAATGTGCGATTCACACTCACAGAAATAAGCAAGTAATAAGGACACTAAAAAATAAAAGGAGCCCAGGTCCTGATAACATACATCCAGAGCTGCTCAAGAATTTAGGACATGAAGCACTCCATATTTTGTTAAAAATTTTAATTAAAATCTGGACAACCAGAAATAACATACCAACACTGTGGAAAAAAGCAAATTTATACCCATTAAGAAGAAAGAAAAACCAACTCAAATGATAGATAGCTATAGACCGATATTCTTAACATCAAACATAGCAAAACTCTTAGAAAGAATGGTAGCTACAAGACTGACATGCTATCTAGAAACACAAAATCTATTAGTCCCTGAACAAGCTGGTTTTAGGAAGGACAGCTCAGCAATACACCAGGTTGTAAGACTCACACAGAACATTAAAGAAAATTTCAATAATAAGACTAAACTAGCACTGTTTGTCAACTTCAAAGATACATTTAACACAGTATGGCGAGAAATGCTACTATACAAGATGAAGACATATGGCATATGTCTAAACTGGTTTCTAACCTTCCTGTCCCAAAGATGGTTTGCAGTACAATACAAAACAGTACATCTAAATGGAAACAAACGAGAGGTGGACTATCTCAAGTGTCTGTTACAAGTGCTATTCTGTTCAATATATATAAATGACCTAGTAGATGTACTAAAGAAAATAGGTAAACATTACAAAAACTGTAAACAACAATGGAGAATACAATCATAACCCTAGAACAGTGGACTAATAATAACAGTAAATAAATACAAGAAAAGCTCAAATATCAACTATTCACAATGCAGCATAAAACAGAAAATATATGCTTGCAACTCAACAACAAAAAACTAAAAGAAGCAACTACAACAACATATCTAGGGATAGAATTAGATCAAAAACTATCAATGAAAGAACATGTAAACAATGTAACAAAATCAACAAAAGGAACAACATTTTAAAACGTTTAGCAGGAATAAAATGGAGTGGAAACGTGAACCTCCTTAATAATACATATAAAACATAATAAAACCTAACCTATTGTATGGACGAGAACTACTAGAAACTGTAAACAAGAGACTTTAAAGTAAGCTAGAAATAATTCACTAAGAATAATAACAGGAGCTGTAAAAACAACACCAATCACAGTACTACAAAGCTTCACAAAAAACATGGCTATAGAATTGGAACATGAGTTGAAAGCAATTACTCTAGCACAAAAACTGCAAGTCAATAGAAACAGATACAAGTGGTACCACACAGCAGATACTATAAGTAATTTAGAAACTCAAATAAGCTTCAGAACATATATTAATAACTTAAAACATCAGAATAACCTGATATATACAATATACAAACAAAACAATATACCAGATGAAATGAGAGCCATAGCAATAGCTATAGAAAATGAAAGATGCCCAGAAAAGGAATGGCTCCGAATATACAGATGGTTCCTTCATCAATAAAGAAATGCTAGTGCAGGAGTATACTGTAAACATTTTGCACAGTATCTAACATTAGATGAAACATCAAACCACTATGATGGAGAATTAACGGCTATAAAAGCAGCATTACAGAACATTTTATATAGACAATACATAAAACAAAAAATAGTCATCTTATCAGACTCAAAATCAGCCATAGATGGAATAGTAAATTACAATAATAAAACAACAAGAAATATTAAAGAAATAAGAAGCCTAATTAAAGCAGTTGAAACTAGAAATCATGTCGCTCTACAATGGATCCCAGCTCATGTTGGACTTTTGGACAATAAACATGCGGATCAATTAGCAAAGAAAGGTGCAATACAACAAATAAAACCTGTAGGACAAATAGAAATAAATAAACATTTCAAAAGACAGCAGAGACTTGATGAAGATAAATTAAAGGATAAAGATTATAAGAATATTAAAGATAGAGTTGATATACAAAAAATGCCAAGGAAGACTGCAGTGGCCTTATTTAGGATGGCAACTGTCCACGATTGCCTCGCAGAACACGTCTGCAAGATAGGATGCCTACCTACACCCAAGGGCACTCTCTGTGAAGATGTCATCCTGAACAAACAGCATCTCGCCAAATTCAAAGGCTTTAAAAGTGATAGCTTACAGACTTTATATTGGGAAGCCAGAGGGAAAATGATGCAGATCAATTAATCCCCAATGCCATTGGTGAACAACAACAACATATATTTCTGTGATTTCCTTATTGCCATACTCGCCATCATTTCTATAGTTTTTAGGATACAACATATTAAATACTTCAATCTTATCTAAATCCTCTAGTCTCCCATTTAAATTGATAAGCAAATTATCTAAGAATTTGCATATTCTGGAATTAACAACACTTATATACTGCAGTGAATCTTGTATTATGTTTCCACGAAACTCAAACTCGCCTTCTTGAAATTCTGGAGGTACTTTATCAAGAAAGAACTGTAATTTGGACCAGGTTTCAATTTAAGGTCCTCAAGCTTTTGTATGCATGAGTTAACACAAATTTGCATGTACTCTAGATCTAAATTTGAGTTTTGAAAAGTCAAGCACAATTTGTTAACAACAAACATGACATCTTTCATTAAAGACAATAGTGACAAAAATTTAAGCTAGCAGCTACTGGTCTTTTATCTTTCTCCAGCACAGATACCAAAGAATTCCAAATTGCATATCTTGAATTTACTGCCTCTCTCAATGAGAGCCAGCAAATGGCAATAGTTTTAACAAATGTTTTCCTTGACTCATTAAGTATTTCTTGCAAATATTTTAATGCTTTGGAATTCCTTGATGACTGTTCCAATTAGCTATATCTTCTGTTTAGAATATCTTGAAACTTCACAAGCTCCAAACAGTATTCTGCTGCTTGACTGTCTGCTAGAGCTAACTGATGGGCCACGCAATGCACAGAGGTAATTATTTTTAAAAAAGAATTGCCACCCCAGATCGAACTCCTGTCATAACACATGCACCATTAGTAGCAATTGAGGAGCACTTACTCTTATCAATGCCCTACCTATCCAAAATTCCTACAACACATGAATGTACATCCTGTTAGTGGACACAGTGTTAAGTAATGCATGTACATTTTCTCCTTTTGTACTATTTTCACATATATGATTATAGTTTCTGTTTGAGTAATGTCAGTAGACTCATCTATAATAATTAAATACCACCTGGCTGACTTTATTTTTGATAACATATCATCAATATTTATTTTACACATTGCAGCCTCCATATCATGAATACTATCATAACTTTCATAATTTGCATTGCCACTGAAAGTTAATTTGGTCGAAGAAAGACTTTCTAGGTCTAAACACAGTTCTTTTAATACAGAAAACTTTCTTGTAGCAATATTTTCCTTGATTATTGTGTAGATGATTTTCATAGAGGCTGCTACATTTTCCTCAGCATTTTTACAGGATGCAGCTGAGGCTTTGACAGAATTTGGTGCCTCTAACAACTCTCAAACTGAATTCTTATGGACTGCTGAGATTTCATGCCTCCTTAATGTCGGCTTTGACAACAGAATATCCTGTAAATGTAAAAGAAAAATAAAGTACATTTAGTGGTCACGGATTTGCTCTTTTCTTGCTTAGAACTAGAAGTAAGATGTACTTTTAATATATGGAATCCAAATTATTTAATGCAGGAATAATTTAAAACTGCATTAACAAATTAATTAGATCTACGTTTATAAGTTACATTTGAATCAGGAGCAGTTTTTTTTTTTCAGGGGAACCTAATTTGAATTAGCTATAAAGAATAATTTTATAATTATCATTTGTGTTGCTGTCTATCTTAAAACACTGTTTTAAACTGTTAAGTCCTCGCATTTGTTGTGTATGTTAATACTACAGCTTACCTGATGATGACTCCAAACAGCTCTTCTTTTTCGTTGTCACACAAACTACACACAAATAATGGAGTTTCTCCAGAATACTGCACTCTATACCACTTATATAACACTTTCCACTAATTATTTATTTGGTATGCCTATTTTAATGTTTGGTTTTGTTTCTTTTGTGTGTCCATTTTTAGTTCCATTGGGAATTTTATTGAGCTATTTTTAGTAATTTATTGACGTATTGCAATGTTTTCTCTGTTTAAGAAAATGTCTTAAAATGGGTGAGTGCATTAGAGTTTTCTTAAATATTCACATTTCCTTTTAAGGCAGTATAATCCTTCCGGCTCAAGAATGGGTCCTAACATAAAGAATGCCACATAGTACCACTGAATTTCATATTTTGTGAACACAGCTTCTTCTCAACAGGTGTTTACTTTCAGGATATCAAGGAAATGCCATTGCTATATCTCAATGTTTACTCATTCTATCTTTTATGCAATATCACCGAGTGTTAAAGAAATACACATTCCTATACTTGTTAAACTAAATATACTAGTTCAAGAACATGTGAGAAAATGCTATGAAACATCTTTTATTAGTAAAAGCTTACATTTTAATTGGAGTCCTTGGTGAATATTGTGAAATCCAACTTGGAATCAGGAATGATGATATTGCTTAAATTGTCTTTGAGGTTTATGATCAACCTGTGTATAACTTAGCCACAAAGCATTCATAGGAACAGTGGGTGCATGTGATGTTAATTAGATGACATGCTTAACAGCAAGGATATCATAATACTCAAATGAAAGGTTGAACTCATTCGGAATTATAGTATTTGTACTGCTATTAAGGAAACTTTCATGATTAATTGCACTGCTGTGACCTGGTACACACTCAGATCATGACATAAAAAAAATATTACATTAGCATGACCATTGCTTTGCTCTAGTAAACAATGTGAGAATACAGAGAGTTGCAAGGCCATGATAATAAATAAAAGCTAATTATTTAAGTTATGTTAATGAAGCGATTCTTAAGATATTATCATTATTCACTATCTTTACTATTTTAAGTACAAATAGGATGATAATACATGCAGTGCAGTAATAAACTATTTCCATTCATTTGAAAGGTGTTGCTGTTGTAATGGCATGTGCATTTGTTTACATCAGGACCCTTTCTTGGGGTATAGTATATACATTTTCCTTCCCCAACTATTTTCTACCATTTTAACCAGAAGGTAAGTATGGACGTATTACACAAGAGTTTTACCTCTACAAGCAAAATGTTTATATTTAATTGAGACAGGTTTTAAGACACAATTTCGTCAATTTTGCTTCCTTAACTTCCTACAAGATATTTTTCCAAGTTGGACATGAATGCTGATGAACCTGTCAAAGTTGCCCAGCAATTGCAGTGCAGGGAACATAGTTATGTGGCCATTAGCTGCCAAATCTTGCACAAACACCTAGATGGTATTGAAACTCTACAGATGTTCACTATATGTACCATTGTTAAAATCAAACTAACTTCATCGTTTATTTTGAAAATGCATTTAATGTTGAGTCCCTGACATTCATATTGAAAACTCCTATGGCTGGTTAATTTGGAACCAGGTTTCCCTTGAGCACGTCAGCCTAAAATTCTTTTTGTGCGATTCCGGTTTTGTAATCTAGGTATCAGTGTCTCCATTTTAGTATTTGTCTCGTTAAATAGTTTCTTGTTCTAGTTATGCAGTGGCTCCAAGAATCTGGCATCTCTTCTGTTACAGCTTTGCATTCTTGTAAAATGTGTGTCATTGTTTGATGACAAAAGTGGGTATTATTTAATATAGCCCCATTGTCTTCAGATGTTTTAAAAACTTTTAGCTATAAAGCTCCTAGTTCTTCAAAGTGAAGACTAACTTAGCATAATTACTCTAAAGTAAATTAAGTAACTCTACTTAATTTTTCACAAGGCTTGTTAATTATTTTTAATTTCTTTTTAAATGCAATTGGAAATCAAGAAAAGTTTTACATAACAAGTACACTTGACTGTACACTGGGATGGCAAACTGTTAACTTCTCTGACAAGACGAGTGCACTCAGAAGTCAAAGAAGAGAAACTTGCTGTTGAGTATCTGGAGATGGTATGCTGAAAATTTTGGCAGTTCTCAAGTTATCCAAAGGAAATGGAACAGCTCAGGCAACAGCAGTATATGAGGTACTGCAAAAGTGGAATCTAACAGACAGGGTCACAGCAATGTCATTCAATGCTACTGGAAGTAAAAATGGGGGCATCTGCACTGTTGGAAATAAAGATAACATTTCTGATCAATTTTAATAACACTATTTTGAGTCAGTTTATTGGCACTACATCACTTACTTTAATATAAAATGGGACATGTTTCAAGAGCTCAGTTGCTCCCATTATCAACTGATGCTGACAACTGGAGCATGATGTGCTTTTACTGGAGACTGCTGCGTTGTAGTCTGTTGGCTTTTCAAGGAATTTCCTGGTGAGGTGTTGCTTGGTGGTAACTCACAATTGAAGATTTGATCTTTGTTTTTCAAAATCCCTGTCCTCCCAAATTGTTAGTTGTTTTTTGTGTGAAGTACTAATTAAAAGTACTGGCTCTGGATCAGTTTCATGTTTTTCAAGGTAAGAGTGAGATGCTACTGCAGATGCTTGTTTATACTTCAGATTCCTGCGTTTTGTTTTTATTCAGGGATTCTCAGTTAGGTGGAATGCAATACTTCCTCTATTTACTAAGTTAAGTATAGAGAAATTAATAAGCTTTCATAAGAATAATTGTAGAAGTTATATAAAGATAAAATTATGTAGAGAAAGTCACGTGAATGTAACAGAAGATTTTTAAATATTTGACTATCACTTCAGTATCTTGAATCCTTGTACCTACTATAAAGTGTGTAATGAAACTATTTCTGCAAATGTTTATCTCAATTAACATGAAGTAGATCATCATTTTATATTTATGTTACATAAGGCAGTTATTGAATGTGTGGATTTAGAAAACATGTGAGATAAGCCAATGACTGCAGAAAGGAGAGTGGGGTGGGGTGGGGTAGTAAGGGAAACAACTATATACAGCAGACCTACCTCACAGCACACATTTATTTAGCATATGGTGCCAGAAGACATGAGATGAGCCAGTAAGTGCAGAATGGGGTGGGGCAGTAACAGACACACAGCGCAACTATATGGAACATTTGAATGCTATTTGATATGTAACTAAAGCAGTTTTTACTTAGTTTGAAATCCTTCTTGGGAAAAAACACATTGTAATGTAATGTGGATAGAGAAATAAGACCCCATTCTCAATGCAGCCGTATACATAACACAACATTGGCTCAGTTTTCTAGATCTGGAAATTGCATTTGAAATCATATGAGTGCACCTGAATTTTAAATTGAATAAAATAACCAATAATATCCATTGTGGAAATTCATTCCATTCTGTATAAATAAATAGGACATAAAAGTATAGTATCAAGCAAAAACATATTAATGTCTAGCATGGCATGACCAAATGGAGAACAGTAAGATTGTGTAGTAGCTGGCATAAAATCTCACATTGTTCATGAGTTGGCAATGCTTGGAGAAAGGAGCGCAGAATTCTTCTCTTATATCTGCAATGCAAGCGTTAAGTTTGGAGTTTGCAATCCCTTGCATTGCATGGCACCTTACTTAACTCTCTGTGAATGTTTTTCATTAAGTAACATATAAGCAAAGTCTTGTATTTTTGCTGCATCTGTGCTTTTCATTTTGAATGAGCCTTAACTCTATGTAGGAATACTAATATATATTGTGAACTTGTCATTGGTAAAGAAATTCATGTGAATGTATCACATCAGATGTTCTTTAATACTAGGCTAACTGAATCATGCATTCTAATTTATATATACTAAACAATCCTTTTGATCCTCTCTGATCTTTAAACCAAACTATTTATTCAGATCTAAATACTTTCTGTGATACTCTGTTTTCTTTCATCCTATTACATGATGGAATGTTAAATCTTTCTTTCTGCATAACTTTTAATTACAATACCAATTTAGAAATAAATCAAAAGAGTTACTTTAAAGATAATTATATGATGCAGGACATTTAACTAGTATTGTATACAAGATTGTGTGAAACTCTAAGTTTGCATTATTGTGTTACAGCATGGAGACTTCACTCCAGTAAAATCACCAAGGTAAGACTTTGACTCTGCTAATTTTTTGATAAAAAGCTTTTTGATACTTCTGTTACATTTTCCTTTACTGGTGCTTCTTTATATACAGAGGTGAAATCTGCATTATGGCCGAGGCTACCCTGAAATATCAAATCCACTTCTTTTTTGCTTTCATTTTAATATACTGTAAATATCGCATTTCTCTCCAACTGTAATTTCTGATTCATTGCTGAGTTCCATGCTATTCACCCCCCCCCCAGGAGCTCACCTTATGTGAGTACGGGTGTTGGCGTACCCGGGGGTTCCCGAGCCTCTCATCGCCATCTTCATCACTTCATCCCCGTCCGGTCGAGGTGGGTTCATTCTCGTGACCGGGGGACTCAAGGTAGGCTCTCGTGCATTCTGTGCATTTCATTCTGTGTCGCCCCTCGCCATCGTTTCTTTCTTCTCTTCTTGCACATTTCGCCCCACGCCCATTCATTTACCATCTCTTTTACTTCTTCGCCAGCCTACCTTGAGTGCGAAACGCCCACACACTTTTAGTTTCTTTTAATCTTTTATTTTAATCCTCCGTGGACACAGCCTGATGGATACCCGCGCACTGGGTGCACAGCTGGGTGAGTGGGTAATGGCGTCATCCCCACCACTTGGGGTCGTCATGTAGGGTATGTGTTCGTATCCACTGTTCAACTGCAGTCCCGCGGGGGGGGCCATTGCATGAGCTGCTGACTTCTGACGGCGATTGGGTCCCTCTGTCTATTTTCTGGGAGGTGTGACCCTGGGGTGAGGTAGGTATAGATAGGCTGCTCACCCAAGCCGGGTTAATGCCCGGGAAGTGAGAGCCCGAGGTCGGAGACGGTTGCAATGGTGGAGGATTTATTTCACTATGGAGCACCCTTTCTCGATTATTACTAACAAGCGCCGAAAAGTCTTTGTAACAGAAGTAGCACCGCCAACATCTGGTTGTTACTTAGTTATTACACGAACAGAGGAAGGACAATCGTTTGAGAAGGTGAACCCTTTTATAGTACAGAAGGGCATTGACTCTATTGCTGGTTCGGTTCAGTCCTGCACTCGCCTTCGAAACGGGTCATTATTAGTACACAGCAAGTCCGATCAACAAACTAAGACCTTGTTGAGCGCTACGCTTCTCCACGGTTATCCCATCTATGTTGAGAAGCACCGCATCTTGAATTCCTGTCGAGGCGTCGTTACCACCCATAGCCTCGATGGTATATCGGACGAGGACCTAGTGAAATATCTATCGGATAAAAAGGTGACAGCAGTGCATCGGGTGCAGGCCAAACGCGACAGAGTATTGGTACCCACTCGTACCCTTTTTATCACATTTGATGGCGTCGATCTGCCCACGAGCATTACAGCAGGTACGAACGTATTGCGGTGAGGCCCTATATTCCTAGACCTCTGCATTGTTTTAAATACCAACGTTTTGGGCATACGCAAGTCTCATGTAAGAGTGCCGTTAAATCTGTGCAACATGTAGCCAGCCCTCACACGAAGGTGCCTGTTCAACAGCCCCGTCTGCGTCAATTGCAAAGGGTCACATTCTGCTTCATTTGGCGACTATTTGGACGAGAAGGCGTTCCAGGAGATCCGGGTAAAGGAGAAACTCTCCTTCGCCGAAGCCCGGAGGCGTTACAATGCGCGCCAACCTTCGCTCCTGCGATCGGGAACATTCAGTTCTGTTGTTGACTCGCCAGTACCCCGGAAGGATGCTGGGACTCAAACTTGGACCATGACTGCCTTGACCGCCACTACCATCCGGCCGTCCATGTCTGCTACTGTTACCAAGCCCTATAAACCTGGTCCAAAGTCTATGAAGTCACAAGCCACTGAGGAAAAGCCGAAGCAGAAACTTTGAAGAGAAGACTTTTTAAAAGACCCTCCGCGTGTTCACAGCAAGCAGAGTTCACCTTCTCCTCCTCGGAGGTCGCAGTCCAGGAAGCTCCTGGGACAAGCCGCGCTCAGCGGCACCCCTCACCCATCGCCACCCAGAACCGATTCTCGGCGCTTGAATCGGTTTCTGGCTCTGAACGCGTGGGCCCTCCCTTCGAGGAGGCTATGGAGTCTGACCAACTCCATACCAAAAGCCCGAGCCCAAAGGTTAAACAAAAGGTAATTTTTAGCCGCCCTTCTAAGTAGACAGTTTATCCCTTCTTCTTAATGGCTATCCTGACCTGGAATGTACGTGGTGTGCGATCGCATAGAGCGGAACTGCAACTTTTATTGCGTTCCCATTCGCCTATGGTCGTGTGTTTGCAGGAGACTAAGCTTCGCCCTCATGATCCTTTTGATCTCCGAGGATATACTCCGGTTCGCTACGACCTTCAACCGGAGGAGGATACTCCTGCTCATGGAGGTGTCATGTTGTTAGTGCGTAACGACGTTCATTTTCAACGTCTCACTCTTATGTCCTACTTGCAAGCTGTTGCCATTAGACTGCAGTTACCCGGTTTTTTCTTTTCTGTTTGCTCTGTATATTCACCTCCATCGTCTCCCCTCGCTAACGCGGTCCTTCGATATCTCTTGTCCGCTCTCCCAACACCATTTCTCCTGTTGGGAGATTTTAATGCCCATCACCCCCTGTGGGGTTCGCCAAGGGCTTGTGCTAGGGGAACTCTTCTTTCCTACATTTTTGAGCAATTCAATCTCTCTATACTCAATACAGGTGAGCCTACGTTGGTTTCTGATTCTTCCGGTACATTTTCTCACTTGGACCTTGCAGTTTGCTCACTCCAGCTTGCTAGTCGTCTTTAGTGGAACGTCGTCGCTGACACCTACTCCAGTGACCATTACCCCTGGATCGTTTCTCTTCTGTCACACCACGTACAGCATTCGAGAGTACCTACCTGGATATTCACAAAAGCCGACTGGAGCTTGTATTCCAGCCTCGTGCATTTTGACGACCAGCCCTTCACCGACATTAACCAACTAGTGCAGCACCTTACGTCTACGGTTTTCTCTGCCGCCGAACGCGCAATTCCCCGTTCATCCTCTCAACCTCGGCGAATGCCTGTTCCGTGGTGGAACGAGGATTGTCGGGACGCCGTTCGTGCCCGTAGAACTGCACTTAGGGTATTTCGGCGACACCCTACACTTGATAATTTGGTGACTTTTAAACAATCGCGCGCCAGGGCTCGTCGCATTATTCAGGATAGCAAGAAGGCGTCGTGGACTCATTTTGTCTAGTCTTTTAATCGCTTTACGCCTTCATCTGTTGTTTGGGATAAACTTCGTCACTTCTCAGGTAAAGTGTCGCATTGTACTGTTTCTGGCCTTCAGGTTTCCAATGCCACCATAGTGGATCAGGCTGCCATCGCTAACACTCTGGGTGCTGCCTTTGAGGCGGTTTCCAGTTCAGACCATTATTCCGCCGGCTTTCGCTCTATCAAAGACCGGCTGGATTCCGCAACCTATAATTTTCGGTCTGATAATACGGAATGTTATAATGCCCTTTTTACAATGAGGGAGCTGGAGCACGCTCTTCATTGCTCTAGGCACTCCGCTCCTGGGCCGGATGGCATTCATGTTCTGCTGTTAAAGAACCTTTCAGCCGACAGTAAGCGCGTTCTCTTACGGGTCTATAATCGTATTTGACAGGACGGCCTTTTTCCTTCCGTTTGGCGCGAAGCCACCATTGTCCCTATACTTAAGCCTGGTAAGGATCGCCAACTACCTTCCAGCTACCGCCTTATCTCCCTCACCAGTTGCGTTTGCAAGGTGATGGAGCGCATGATCAACGGGCGGTTGACATGGTGATTTGAGTCTCAGAAACTTCTGGCGAACGCTCAGTGTAGATTTCGTCGCCATCGCTCTACCGTCGACCATCTGGTGTCTCTGTCGACGCATATTATGAACGGATTTCTGAGAAAGTGTCAAACGGTGGCTGTATGTTTTGACCTAGAGAAAGCTTATAACACTTGTTGGAGGGGCGGCATTTTACGTACACTCCATGCATGGAATTTCCGCGGTCGTCTTCCCAATTTTCTTCGGGAGTTTATGACGCACCGCGTCTTTCGTGTACGTGTGGGCTCGGTTTTATCTAGTCTTTTTATTCAAGAGAAGGGAGTACCGCAGGGCTCTGTACTCAGTGTCACACTTTTTGCGATAGCTATCAACCCCATTGTTGATTGTATTCCGCCTGGCATTTCATCGTCGCTTTTTGTTGACGATTTTGCCATTTATTGTAGTTCACGGCGGACCTGTCTGCTCGAACGCCGTCTCCAGAGCTGTATCGACCGTCTCTACGCCTGGAGTAACGCCAACGGCTTTAATTTCTCCGCCGAGAAATCCGTCTGCATCAACTTCTGGCGCCGGAAGGCTTTCCCTCCGCCCTCTCTCCACCTTGGGTCTGAGGTCCTTCCATTTGCAGACGAGGTGAAATTTTTGGGGTTGATCTTTGATCGAAAGCTGAGCTGGACTTCTCACGTTTCCTTTTTAAAAGAAAAGTGTGACCGTTCTCTTAATATTTTACGTGTTTTAAGTGGCACATCCTGGGGAGCTGATCGGACCGTTCTTCTGCGTCTTTATCGCTCCTTGGTCCGATCCAAGCTTGTTTACGGGTGCATTGTCTATTCATAGGCACGTCCATCTGTGTTACTCGCTTGAATACCATTCATCATCGTGGTATAAGAGTCGCTACAGGGGCCTTTCCAACTAGCCCTGTATCCAGTCTGTACGCAGAAGCTGCAAAGCCTCCGCTGTCCTTCCGGCGTGAAATGCTTTTGTGCAGCTATGCCTGTCGGCTCTCAAGCTTGCCTAACCACCCGTCCTTCGAGTTATTTTACGAGGATTCGTTTGATCGACAGTATTTAGTTAGCTCCTCTGCATTACTACCTCCAGGGGTTCGATTTCGTCAACTCCTTCGGCTTTTGGACGTTACGCCAGCGCCGGCCCTTCTAAGGGGGAAACGCGTTTTCCTCCATGGTTGCGCGCTGAGGCCCTCTGTCACCTTGGGTTATTGTCGATGCCGAAGACTGAGACCCCTTCTTCAGTCTTTAGATCAGCGTTTTTAGAACTTCAGTCGCAATTCGGGGACTTTCATTTTATCTTTACTGATGGATCTAAGACTGATGCTGGAGTAGGATGTGCCTTTTTTGTGGTGGAAATAGTTTTACTTTTCGTTTACCAGGGCAATGTTCGATTTTTACCGCCAAACTTTTTAGCATTTATCAGTCTTTTTTATACATTCAGCGGCATGACTTACGGCACTGTTTTATTTGTTCAGACTCCCTAAGTGCTCTTCAAAGTATTAGCTCGCTGTACAGTTACCACCCGCTCGTACAGCGCATTCATGACCTGCTCCACTCGCTTGGCGTGTCTGGCATCAGCGTCTCCTTTATGTGGAATCCAGGTCATGTGGGCATCTCAGGTAATGAGTCTGCCGATGCCGCTGCCAGGTTGGCGATTTTATTACCCAAATATTTTACCTCTGTTGTTCCCTCCACAGATTTGTATGTTCTTTTGCGTAGACGCATCCTCCTGCTTTGGAGGGATGAGTGGACGGCCCTCCGAGGGAACAAGTTACGGGAGGTTAAGCCTCTCCCGTTAATCTGGGGTACCTCTTCTCGTTCGTGTCGTCGGGAAGAGGTAATTTTAGCTCGCTTACGAATCGGACATTGTCTTTTTAGCTGACCCCACACCACTCTGTGAGCAGTGTGATGCGCCCTTAACGGTGCATCACATTTTAGCAGAGTGTCAAGTTTTAGCTCCGTTGCGCGTTCGTGTTTGTCTGCCTGTTGGCCTAGCCAACATTTTGGCAGACGACGTGCGTGCTGTAGAGTGTCTTTTACGTTTTATCAGTGACATTGGATTTACCAGATGCATTTGATGCACTGAGCGTCTTTTGACTGTGTGATTTTATCTGGTCTTTTAATGGGACATCTCCTCCCCAGTGGACCTCTGGCCCTCGTGTCCCTGGCATTCTACAGTTCTTGAAACGTTGTTTTACTGTTTTATTGACCATGGGTTTAGTGTGTTCGTCTTCGGAATTTAATGTTCTGTTTTTTACCTTTTGGACATCACGGGTTTGTATCCCGTTTTTAATTATGCAGTTTTTTATCGGACTTTTATTTTTGAACTGTACATTTTATACTTTGTAAGGGCGCTGATGACCTTAGCTGTTTAGCGCCCTTAAACCGCATCTCATCATCATCATCCTGATGCTATTCACAGGAAAGCGTTGGCAGCAGGCAGCTTGTCAAGGCAAATGAGGGCAAAAACGGTTTGCCTTGTTCATGCATGCGTCCAAGTGCTCACAGTTTTTGTGGGTAGGAAAGGGGTGAGGGGTTTGCAGCTGCTGTCTGCTACCATGAAGGCAAGCCTAAGCAAGCATCAGGATTAACAGTATCACTTGTATTTGTTGTGATTGTGAAGTATTGTGAACAATGGATTTACCGGAGAATATTGTGGATTTTGTAATAAAGGATAGAACTTATTTTTCCAGACTAAGTTACAGATTAAAGGTAAAAGACCAACACCTAATTTAATTATGGAACAAAAAGATAGTAAATATGTGAGGCACTTTAAAATGCAATGGTTCACAAGAAACCTTGGGTAACTTGTAGCTCAAAGCGATATAGACTATTGTTTTTAATGTTTACTTTTTGGAAAAGACAATTCGGAATGGTGTGAGTTAGGAATAGGGGAGGAGAGTTTGAAAAATACTGCTGCAAAAACAAATAAATACAAGTCATCCACAAAACATATTACAGCAGCTATTTAATTTAATGAGCTGGAAAAACTAGAATACAGCATGCACTTTCAGAAGTTGCAGGTCTTAATGCCATAAGGCACAATGAGAAAGTTATCACAAAAGACAGTGACAGTTTGCTTTTTGGTGCGACAACAACAAGCATTTTGTGGTCATGATGAATCTCAATCATCTATGAACGAGGGGAATTATTTAGAAACTTTAGAATTTTTAGCTGAGGAAGAAAATTACGTAAGAAATCTCTTGAATAGTATGTGTACTTATTTAAGGGCATTTCTGAGATATAGAATGAGCTGATTCAATGTATTACTGATGTAATTAATGAATAAATTTTGTTCAAAATTGAAAACTTTTTTGTATCACTTCAAGCAGACTGAAGCTCGCACAATACATCCATCCATCCATCCATCCATCCATCCATCCATCCATCCATCCATCCATCCATCCATCCATCCATCCATCCAAAGGGCTTTCCAGAAATTAGCTTTGAAAGCTTAATTACGAAGTACCTATTCTTCTTAAAAGGAGAGTTAACATACATATATAGTTGTGAGGATAAATGGTTACCGCCCAAGTACCTCTTTAAGTATTTGATAATCAACTGATTAAAAAAGTTCTGCCAGAAATGGTGAAATTACCTTACCTGATTTTGAGCATTCTACCAATGACAGCTTCATGTAAAAGAAGTATGAGAACTTTGAAGCGTGTGAAAACATTTCGAAACACAATGACTAATGCAAGATTGTCCAATTCATCAAATTTACCAATTGAGAAAAGCACAGTTAAATCTTCATCTAAGAGCTATGAATTTGTGGAAAGGCTCATCAAAGTCTTCGCAAAGAATAAGGATCAAAGAATTGAACTCGTGTATAAAACATTTAAGGTATCTAAGGTTTATAATTTTTAATATTGAATTAAACTTTAAGTTATTTCAGTTGTAGTCTTAAGCAAAGATCAAATTCCATCCATTTAGCGATAATACATTTCTCCAAAAATACTCTTAATAGAAGGGTTGATATTATATGAGGTATCAGATTACATACATGGTAACGTCAGAGTGCCAGTGTTATCTGATAGTTCAACACTCCCAATTCTTATTTGTTTAGGAATAGCCAAGTCATGACATTCAGTTCGACAGTGAGCTCGGTTGACTCATCACTATAGCCTGTGTTATGTGTTCTTTGTTGCTCACCCTATTAAGGTACGCTGACAACCATTCAAAAAGTTCCGTTCCCTGTGTGCTGCATTTGCACTAGCAAAATAATACAACTGCATTTTATTATACTTATAGGAAAGCTATGCATGTTTAGAAGGTACAATGTGACTTAAGATTGTTAACTGTACATTTACAAGAAATTCAGCCTACACGCTTCGCCCCTGTTCATATAGACAGAAAACTTGTATGTATACATGTGGGTGTGTGTATGTAGGGTAATCTCAAAAACCACTCAAACAATATTGATAGTACTTTCACCAATGAATAACCATATTCTTTCAGAAAGGCTTGGGCTATAAAACACCTTATAATTTTAATTCAAAATTACTAAAAGACTAAAAACAGTTACAAAGCCTTTGCTGAGAATTTCAAAGAAGAGAAAATAATTGTTACTCTGTTGAGCATGCATGTAGAAACAAAAGTCAGTTAGCTGCTGTTACTCTGCAGAGAATGTGCGTAAAAACAAAAGCTTGTTAAATTTTATTTCATACAATAAGTATAACTAGCCATGATATATAGCATAATCAAACAGAAGACTAAGAATTGATCCTGGTACAAATTCTGTGTTATATTGCTTTAATTACCATTTATTAAAAACTGCAGATGTACTTGCAAAACCTCTGAACAAGCTTTATTGTAATTCTATAGACATAAGCACTGTAGTGGATGACAAAACCTAATAATGTTAATGAGGTAAGTTTGGCTGCACTCAACTTTGTGGGTGTATACTGAATAATTATATATAAAGGGAGGAAATTATGTCCAGTATAACATCCAAAATTACTCAAACAATATCTGTACTGTGACAAATAAAAACACTGGTTAACTTGTAACAAATTTTATTTATTTTGCAAAATGCAATACAAACCTTGTTTCGCATCTTTGACTTACAAATTGCTTGTGACTCGTAACTATCTCATTAATTCACATTTATTTTCTGTCATATTTTTGTAGTCCCCTGATGCTAGGGAGACACACTAATACAATGTTCCATAAATTGTCAGAATACAGATGGTGAAATTTCTCAAAGAGAGCCAGTCAAAGCCTCTTTCAATACTTATTAATTCTACAATGTGTGTTTGCCTTTTTGAATCTCCCGCACTCAAAGCCTTCATTGACAGCTTGGTCAATTGTATCATACTAGTTTACCATAATATTGTGATACAGTGGCTATGGCCCAAGCTAATAATGGAAGGAGCTGACTGACCAACTGGCTGGGAAGTGATAAGGTAGCGCTCTCACCCAGAAAAAACAGCAGAAGTGATATCAAGAGATAACCAGAGTCCTTTAAAAGTTTCCCTTCTCCCTGCCTTAAAACATTCTAGACTGTTATATGTGGAAATTTCCACCAGTTAAGAACCAGTAGGTTCTTCAGTAAGAAGTAAGTTGATGTGTTTCCAGTGCAACAAAAAGTGCTGTTCTTCAAGCAAGTTTGTGATGACATGCAGTGAGTGCTTCTACTGCAGGAGACCATAGAAGTCTTGGTTTGTCTCGCTTAATGAGTGAAAAATCAGAATAAGAGGCTGCATCGTGCATCTTCAGTATACTGCGCTGTTGTAAAGAAAGTGTCCAGTCTTGTCACATTTGTTGAAAGTGTTGTGAGGTGACAGTGAAAGCTGGACAAAGTCACAATACTAGTATCATAAAGAGAGGCTATTTTAATGTATCTGTGTGGATAAGGTGATCTAAAACCACTTAACTTATTTTAATATTTCTTTTACCATTGAAAAATTCTATTCTCTCTGATTAACATGGGCTATAAAATACCTAGTCTTCACCTCAAAGGGGATCCTCAAAGTAATGAATTCTCGAGTTTTTAAAAAGTATACAAAAAATTTAAAAACAAAATTGTGTTAGCACAATCATACATATTTGAAGCTGAACAGTGCAAAAATACTGTAATGATTATGATATAGGTTCTTTTATGGTAGGCTGTACTATATACAAAGATGCTGCATTTTTTATTGTTTAATTGTTTGAGGAAGTAGATAGCTAGATATTTATTTGCTTTAAATACATAATAAGTACACATTTCAATTTACAAACTTCCCAGAGTTGCTGGTTTCCTAGGGCACATATCCTCCAACACTGTGGTTACCGAGTCAATGGACCCTATTGACTAAATAACTGAATATTTATTAACATTTGCCATTTATATAAATTTGTTACAATTCAGTACTTACTTAAATATGTAAACCTACATACTACTCTAAACCTACATACTACTCTTAACATAACCTTTTCTGTCTTTCCTTGAGTTACTGTGCTTCCAAGGGCTCATAGCTCAAACACCGTGCTATTGAGACCTTTTTGCTAACTTTCTTTTTGGTATGTACATTTCTTCTTATTCCTTATTCCTATATTTCCTCAGCCATGTAACTAAACCTAAATATTTTCCTACTTCTAATATTTTACTTGAAGTATGAACTAACAGTCTAATATGTGAGCTAGAGATGTCAACATGCATCCACACCGATCAATTTTTTGCATGAACTTTATGTTAAGTCTTACAAAAATCACAGATGTAATGCATTAGTTATAGAACTCACCTCATAAGATACAACATTATAAGTATAAACCCATTGCCTTCATAATGTTTTGATGTTCACTGGGGCTTAGGAGATTTAATTTTTAGCGTGTGGCTTAATCAGTGATCTTTATCATTTTAGGGATTGAGTATACAAGTTTCTTTGCTTTCACTAGAAAGTACTAAGAAAGCTGCTACACTTAAATCTCCATTCTTGTAAGAACATGGAGGTTCACTCTTGCAGATCTGGATCACAAAATATGTACCTATAAATATATAATGTATGCAGTGAGTGATATAAAAGCCTAACAAATATTATACCACATATCAGTTAGTATCAAATAGCTTGAACAATAAGTGTGTCATGCCTTCTGTGTAATTTCTGTATAGTTATAACATTTCTCATTAGTACCACTCAAAATAAGCATATTAAAAATATAATAGAAAAAAGTGTTATAATATTGATTAAAAAGTCATAAAATATAATCAGTAAAATTGATACTTATGTAGACTCCACTTCATGCTGAGTTTAGTTATTGCATTTTTGATTCGCTTCCTACTTCCTTTCAGTCATTTTCCAAAAGGTTCATTTCCTTCCATGATGATCACAATGATATATAATTTCTAAGCGTATGGATGTGTCGGTATAACAATTAACAGGAAATATCAGCTGAAGCATAGGTTGAATGAAGAGTGTAAAAATTAACAATATGAAAGTTGAGCATAATACACTTTGAATTGATCATTCCCACACATATAATATGATTTGATCCAATGTATCTACTTCAGCACTTAAATAATAAGGGATATGTTACTAAATGTTCAAATCAAGTTGATAGTGTTACAGTGCTTAAGAAATGGGAGAAACTGTATCAAACTGTATTCTGACCAAGAGCACTTTTCCAATGCTGATGCTCATCTGATATTTTAATAAAAAATTGTTAGTCATTTTTGAGAAAATCAAATATTTTGAAAAATGTTCCATGTAAAGGGTAGTTTGAGTTAGGGGAATATTCTTGAAAATGTTTGCGTCACATCTTTGGAATATGTTGAAATTAAATACCAAGTTTGGTAATTATTCAACTTTTCATTTTTGCATTATAATGTTCACATATACACACACAGGGACCTTTTTTCTAAAAACGCTTTTGTTTATTAAGGGGCCTCAAAACCTGTATATATGCTGAAATCTGACATCAAAGTTTTAGTTGGAATACAATACTTCCTCTAGGTACATAGAAGAATAAGTAAAAATGCTTTTTCTGGATTCAGGAAGTCTCAAAATGTATATTTCTCTTGAAATCTCGGTAGCAAATTTTTAGGTGGAATACAATGCTTCCTCTATCTACCTCAGGTAAGTAGTAATAAAAGTGAAACTTACAAGAGAGATATTTTAAAAATTCAAACTAAGAAATGGATATCACAGAAAGGGCTGATGCCATAAGAAAGTTAGTTGAAATAAATTGTGTTTTAGCCCTTTGCATGCAGACTGTATTTACAACTGTGCGGATTATATTTATGGCTTTTTACAATTTCAAAATGGTTTAAAACCTACCATGCACGGCTTAAAGCATGTAAACAGAAGTAAAAGCAATCTTTTATCTTGATTTGAAGCTGTCATGTTTGCCTATGCTTTGTACTTTAAGAAATAAACATTTCAAAGAAGCATTAATGTTGCAAGAAAGACACAAGCAGCACTTAACTTTCATTTGTGCATAAATTGACTTTCAAATCACGGCACTGTTTTTATGATATTTTTGTCTCTCTGTATGGGAATATTTTCATGTCAAATCTGGAGATGTTGGTTGTTCACTAAATATGTAGATGTATCACTGCTAGAAAACAAATGGAGTGACCTTGCAAACTAACACTGTTTTGATGTTTTGTATTAAGTTGTGTGCGACCAGAAAGCATATTTTCACCCAAATTTTGAAAAATGGGTTTTCAAAAGTAATAATATAAGTGCAGCACACTTTGAAACCATATAGTTGAACTTGAAAACTTTGTCACTGTTGTTATATTTGTATCACTATTTGTTCGTCACTAGATGAACACAAGTTTTCAATGTAAAATTATAAGAGCTGGTTACCAGAAATAATAATAATAATAATATTAATAATAATAATAATAAATAATGCCAAATATTGTACTCACAAGAGGGAAACATTTCTGATGATAAAAGCAGTGTTGGCAAGCTTGCTTGATGGGAATATAAATACACTATAATAAATGAAGATGGAGAAAATACACTACAGAAGTATGGTCGTCACAATTGAAAGATTGTAGAATTCCAAAATGGCATTCCGAAGAATCCTGGTTGAGTTGGGAAGTTAAAATATACTTGTACCCTTTACTTCAGAGCCATTCACTTAATTCCACGGTGCTTTCAATTGACACTACTGATGATTCCGTGGTTCTGTATGATGTAAAGTTATTTTTTCTTGTTTTCAGGAAGTGAAGGAAATTCTGCAGCGTTTTATATGAATCAGAATTTTGTATAAAGGACTTTTAAAGGTCACCGTGCTGTAATGCATCAGAAACTTCATTTAGATCTTTGGTACATTTTTTTAGTTTGCTTAGAACATTTAATTCCAAGGATCCTGTTTGGCAACTTTCTTACTGAAGATTTGGAAAGCAAGCCTTACATTCATTTTTTTGGAAAGAAGAAGGGTCTAAACGAGTCTTAGCTTGTGACAAATTCTAACTCCTGCAGATTCACAAGTATTGGTTTTATAAATTTGCCTATCAAAGTTAAAATTCTCGTTTCATAAGTTAGCTGAGTTTTATCATGGATATAATTCCTTATGCGCTTCAAAACATGTATAAAATCCAAATTGTCATCTGCTGGATTCTTTATATAAAGTTCAATGCCTGCTTATTTCTGGAAGTTCACCATCACTGTTTCAGGAGCATTAATCATGTTGACATTTGATAAGTAGATTAAGCAAAACTATACATTATTTTGAGTATACTGACTTAAAAATGTTGAATAATCTTTTAAAAATTAAGTATACATATTTTTTAAAGAAGGTTAAATGTTGGTTAGTAGACAATTCTATACAACATGCTCATGGATTTTTTGTCACAGATTTTAATCTTTTGCTGTCGGGAAAGTGCTATCGGGTGATGTAAGCTGTCATAGTTTTTGTTACTGAGTAAACAGTTGTGGCAGTATTCTCCTGGTATGTGACCTCGTTCTTGGTAGATGTAAGGAGTATGCAGGGTTGGCAGCGGAAACTTGTCTCAATTTGTCTGATGGAATATACCAGTGTCTAGAACTGTGCGTGCTAGTTTTGTGTGTGTTTCAGTTGCTGAAGTGTAAATCTTTTAAGATGTTTTGCAAGTTATAGCATAATGGCATCAAAAAGAACATTAACAGAGGGTGAAATATCTATTTTCAACGAATTGAGTGATAACCCTTCAAATTTTGAGTCCTTTGGCTCAGAAAATTATAAAAGAAAAGAGAACATTCTAGAGTTGGGTGAGCACAACAGCAGCTGAAGAGATTCAAGTGAAAGTAGTGATAGTGAGAATGATGATTTGCCAGTTAAGAATCCCAGTACTTCTGTGTGGAAGAATGGGACATGGACCCTGGTCCACCAAAGTATGTTCATATTTATAATATGACTCAGGAACCTGTTTTACTTTCCTCTTTTGATAGTGAAATACCCCAAATGAGTACTTTTCAGTTTTCTTTGATGATGAATTCATTTCTTTGATTCAAGAAGAAACGCTTTATATCGTGATGTAAACAAATTAAAAATACTCCCCCTAGAAAAATATCTTGCCTTTCAAACCTTTCCCAAACTACAGTAGACATAAAGGCTCTTCATGGAATAATTTTCAACACGGGGCTTCATCCTTTCCCTGATATTTCACTATTTTTCAGAAACATGGATAAATATGCCATTTTTCTCCAAGTTTTTCCAAAAGAAGAGTTCATGGTATTATTTTAGCATCTTCATTTCAACCATAGCAACACTCCAGAACTGAAGCCAAGAATTTTTCTCTACAGTCCATCATAGAACATGTGAAAAGAAAATGTTTTCCTCATAATCCAAGCCATACCAAGGTCTGTTCCCAAGGTTGTGGGTTCAAACCAAGCCCAGACCAATGGTTTTTAAGTGTGCTTGAAAGCAACAGCCCCATGTCAGTAGATTTACTAGGATGTAAAAGAACTCCTACAGGACAATATTCCGATACACTGATGGCGCTAATATGTTCCTTGCAATTGACAGCATCGTTAACAAACAAAATGTATTTTCTTTTAAGTCATACCATAGCGACTGATGAAAGCACATTTAGCTTAGAGATCATGTTTCCTTTACATGCTATACTCCAGTGAAATTTGGAATAAAAATGCTTGTTCTTGCTGACAATGCTAATGGCTATATTTACAATTTCAAACCCTATACAGGTTAAACACAATCAATTGATAATTCATCTCTTTAAAACAACACTTGCATAGGAATAGAGTTCTTTGCCCATCAAAGAGGAATCCAACGCCCATCTGAATATCATATTTACACAGACAGATATTATACCTCTCAGCTCGCAGAAGAACTGCTTGAAATGAATTTTACAATTGTTACTCTCCTACCATCTAGTATCAACATGCTACCACAGATGAAAAAGAAAACAATACAAAAATTGAAAAAGGGTGACATGCTGTCTTTTCAGGAGGGATAATCAAACTGTTTTCTTGCTTTCCACCTATCACAGCGAAGTAAAACAGATATGTCATACACACTTTCAAGAATTCTAAACACTCCTGATGTTTTGAATCCCAATGTAGTTCTGCACTATACCAAACATATGAGTGGGGTAGACAGAAGTGATCATCTGATACATCATACACCTACAAGAGTTTCAAATACTCCTAATGCAGTTCTGGACTGTACCAAACACATGGTTGGAGTGGACCAAATTGATCATCTGATATGTCATCAACACCTACAAGTCGTTCTCCGTGGTGTAGTGGTTACCATGGTAGCCTCTAGTTCGCGGGTTCAAACCCAGCGGAGGGCAATGGATTTTTTCGGTTTAAAAATCCTTAGCATGGCTTCCTTCAGAAGGGAAGTAAAGCCAGTGGTTCCTGTCATAGATTTATGGTGTTTAAAAGACCCTCAAGCCTGATAAAGAGGCCTCTGAGCAAAATTATCGGTCTTTCATGCCCAATATAGAATGGGACGCTAAGGACCCCAGCAGCTAAAGGGCATCCATAAATAAAACTCAATTTAATTTCACACCTACAAGAACTCCAACTACTCCTGATGTAGTTCTGGACTATACTAAATAGATGGGTGGGGTGGAACCAAATTGATCATCTGATATGTCATGCACACCTACAAGAATTCCAAATACTCCTGACGTAGTTCTGGACTATACCAAACAGATGGGTGGGGTGGAACCAAATTGATCATCTGATATGTTATGTACACCTACAAGAATTTCAAATACTCCTGATGTAGTTCTGGAGTATACCAAACAAATAGGTGGGATGGAACCAAATTGATTATCTGATATGTCATACACACCTACAAGAATTTAAATACTCCTGATGTAATTCTGGACTATACCAAACAAATAGGTGGGGTGGAACCAAAATGATCATCTGTCATGCACACCTACAAGAATTCCAAACACTCTTGATGTAGTCCTGGACTATACCAAACAACTGGGTGGGGTGGATCCAAATTGATCATCTGATATGTCGTGCACACCTACAAGAATTCCAAATACTTCTGATGTAGTTCCGGACTATATCAAACAAATGGGTGGGGTGGATCGAAGTGATCATCTCATTTCAAGTTCTCACTTCCTAAGAAGATCCAGGAAATGGAGCCGCAAAATCTTCTTTTGGCATCTTGAGATTTGGTCATAAATTCATATATTCTCTACTGCATAGTGCAACAGCAAAATTCCGAAGTTCCAGTGTCACACATAAAGATTCATCAGAGTCTTGTGGAATCCAGTTGAGTTTCACTATCCAGCAGAAGACATGGCAGACATTTTGTGGACCACTGGAACAAAGACTTGAGAAACAGCATTCATAATTATCGAACAAGAAGTAGCAACAATATTTATTTTAGTAATTGTAAGTATAGTAAAACACAAAATAGCTTTGAGTAGTATCCATTAATCTATTCAATAGTTTACCTGATAAAATCAAGAAACTTACTTGTGACATTTTTAAAAGACAGATTTTAATGATATTGAAGAAAAATCCTCTCTATAAGGTCCAGGAATTTTATAAGATTGAATTTTTGTAAAATTTAACATTTGACAGTGCTATACATGTGTAAATGTTTTTAGCAATAAATATCTATATATCTTTAATGCACATTACTGGCATCAAATATAAACATTTACATATCACTGTCAAGGCCATTTTTCATTTTGCCCATTGCAGATCTTTTCTGTTTCTCCCAGACTTCATTACTACCCCACTTAATATCCATGAGAACAACATACCCATCACTAATAACTTCAATTTCCTTGCCTGCAATGATGCATTTTTCATCTTTACACAATTTATTCCCCATCTTGAATTTCATGATATTAGTTTTATCCCGATTTACCTTCAGCCTCCATTCTTCTTAATATCTGTCAATCTCCCCAACAGCTATCTTTAAGCCAATTGCAGATGTTGAACATATCACCAGATCATCCACATAAAGTAACCCAGGGATATCTACATTTTTAATTGCAGGAATTCAACAAACAATCCAAAATAGCATCAATGAATACATTAAACAAAATGGAACTTAATTTACATCCTTATCTGATCCCTCTCTCCTGTCCGATCTCTCTAGTTACTTCTCCATCACCACACTTAACACAAAATCTATTTTTAAAATATAACTGCTGTAGTATACCGATCACATTAGCACATAAACCTTTCTTATTTAATTTTTACAATAGCATTTCTCTATCAACCCTATCATAAGCTTTTACTAGGTCAATAAATATAGCATTCAATCTGTCCATTTTCTTTACTAGATATTTATCATTTAAATTATGAGTACGTTATCCACTGTTCTTTTTCTTTTCCTGAACCCTGCTAGTTATGGAGATATCCTTTTCTTCTCTTCAGCTCAATTTTGTATTCTTTCTGCCATAATTGTGAAAATTGTTCCAATATTATATAACAATGGAATTATTATTGGGAGAGTAAAATATGTGAGAAGAGCCTTTACTCATTTGTCTTCTTTGAAAGTGTATATTTGTGATATGTGAGGAGAAAGGCCTCACAGTTATCAAATTTGTGAGAAGAGTTTCCTTCAATTGCCATTTGAAGTCACATAATTTGTTACATGAGGTAAAAACCTTCACAAGTGTGACTTTTTGGGAAGGGCATTGTTGTGTTGTCTGGTTTGAAGAGACAAATGTATTCATGGGGATGAAAAACCATATACTTGCAAAACATGTGATAAGATGTATACTCAGTTGTCAGCATTTTTATTGCACAATTTGATTCATAAATGCAAAAGGCCACATAACTCTTAACATTGGTGATAAAAATTTGAATTATTTGTCAAATGTAAGAAGTTATAATTTTTCAACTCATCAGCATCTTAAAGCAATACAAATGTGATATTAATTTGTGAACAGAGGATTACTCTTTTCTGCATAAATGCATAATTTGATGCAGGAGTGAAGAAACTCATACAAGTAAGGTGTTTATAAAGCAAATGTGATTTGTTGCATTTTAGAGACAATGTTATTTGTGAGGAGAAATGGGCAGAAAAATATGACATGAAAGAGGGGCTTTATTGAAATTTAGAATACATAATTTCTCTTATGAGGACAACAAGTTGTAAACTTCTAACCTTTCTATGTATTTCCAGTAAAATTCTTGCTCTTGTAGCTTAAAACTCAGCGTTCAAATGTGCGGAATGTTTTGTGTGAATTCCAACAATTACAGTGTACACCAAACTTGGAATAACAGCAAAAAAGATAGTTAACTCAGATTTATTATTGTCACTGTTGCTAGGAATTATAAGCTATACAATAGAGTAAATGAATTCCCATATAATTTTTCAAATGCTCATTCCAAAGTGTTAAACTGCAAACACACAATTTTCACAAATCAGTGATCGTTAAGCTTCACTGATGTTTTTCGAGATAATTAAAATGAGAACATATTAGATTATTGTTCAGTCACATCTTCAACTCTTTAGTTTCTTCTTCATTCTGTATTGTTTTACATGGCTATGGTTAATGCTGCTTGGTAACAGATTGTTTGTAGTGTATGTTCCATCTGCTGCAAGTAACAAAAATTTGCTTATAGAATCATTTGGTAAGCATGTTAATTATTATACAGTGTGATCAAATGCGTATTTTCTATGAATAATCTGTAAGCTCTCTTCATTTGGAATACATTTTGTATCACTGGTAAAGCATAAGAAGCAGTCAAAAGGCTTACTAGTCAAAAAATGTGTATCCTTTTAAAACAGACAGTTTGTTTCAAATATCATTTTTAGTGACATTAGCCATTTCTAAGATATTCATTGTTATTGCAAGGTGTTGTCATTCAGTTGTTTCTCATGATGCCATACAGAGAGTATATAATTTCAAGGGCAGTATGGTGACCCACTTTTAAACATAACTGTTGTTTCAGGCTCCTGTAATGTGTTGTACTCACAACAAAATGAGTAATGAAACTATTTTTGCAAACATTTAGGTCGATTAACATGAAGTAGATAGAAAACTAAATGTTTGTAAGAGTAGTTTGTGCTTGTTACAAAGGAGTAATTACCAGGTGATACTATAGAATTAATGTAACACATGAAGTATGTGCAATATATTTAAAGATGATCCTAACTGCATTATAGGGACTTAAATACAACCAATTTGTATTAACAATACAAATGAGAAGTTAAATATACATGGTTCCCTAGTATGAATGTAATTATATTTTACATAGAACACATGATTCAGATGTCAATGCTCTCTTTGAAAGGTAGGAAAGAAAAACAAACAGATTTTGTAATTTTTATTTCAAAATCTTGTCATGAAAAGATTAACAAGAAATGGGGACAAAGTTCCCATTGCTAGACTAGATTGCTCTTTAGACCAAGGACATGAAGGACATCTCAAGAACACATAAATTATTAGGTACATATCTTCAGGTTATGTTCTATGCCCTCAATTTGTCTTCTGGTAAGCTAGGGAATAGTGACACCATTAGTTCATTTGGAACAATTCTGTCTTAAAAGCCAAAACTTGAAATATTTATGTTGTGTACACTGAATTTGAAAATGCATTCCATTTTTCTGTATCGTGTAAGGTTTTTGTTCAGTGATGCAATCCCACTTTTTGCTAACACTCACTGAGTGGGCTCTCCAGGGCGGTCTGATTGTAAACAAAGATATAATTGGCAGGTGCTAATTGAAGTTATCGGTTATATGACACATTTCCTGTTTACATTCTTTCTTAAAAGTTTATCATTCCTCCACTGTTAAATATGTATTAGTATCAGTAACATTCAGACAGTATAGTGACTTGCTATTGTGCAGAACGTTTTTACGTAAAGTTTTGTGTTTTATTTTATTGGGAGTTCACATGTTAATTTTGTGGTTGTGAATAACGGTGCTTTTAACAGTTAGAAGTACGTTAAAAAGACTTTTAGTTTGTGGAACTCATACAAAGTGGCAATTTACAACAAGCCGTGTCAGTGCATAAATTCTTGGAGTGTATTTTGTTATGTGTGTGGTGAATTCACTACAAAATCTCAAAGAGAAAATGTTACTGCTACGATTAAGAAAGCATATGAATTGTAATTTAATTGAATCTTCAGTTGGTGGATACATGAAAACTTTACTTAATTTAAATTAATGGAGCAATTTTCAAAGCACCACTTGCTTTCATTTTCAAGTTTTTTCTGAATGAGCATGACAGGAATTTGTGTCCATAGATGTAGGTGGCATGGAGGTGGTGCCATCTGGTGTGTCCATGATGAAGCTGCTAAGATTATTGAATGGCAGGATTTCAAAGCTCATTACCGTTTTCATGCATTTGATTATGTTTATGTTTTCCCAAACTTTAAGTTCTGTTGGATTGGTGGTGCAATTCAGGAGTCTGATTTGGGGTTGATGTTGTGGTTTGTGGTCCAAAAGTGGTTTTCTATGACAGATTTGTCCATATGTTTGTTGGATATACATCTGAAGTGTTCTTTCCTTCTGGTTTCAATATTTCTTCTTGTTTTACCAACATACACCAAGTTGCAATTTTCATAGTTTATTAGGTAGATGCCAGATTTTTTTTTGTTGTGGAATTTTATCTTTAAAAGGGGAAGCTAGTAGGTTCTGAATTGTATGTTTGTTCTGTGATACCAATGATATGTTGTATTTTCTGAAGATTTTTATTAAATTTGTGATTAAGCTGAGGATGTTATGTGAATGTTTTGAACTGTTGCTTTGGTTCCTGCATACAGATGGTTCCATTTACTGTAATGTTTTTTTGTTTCCGGAACTTGTTTACTTTGCTATGGGGTTGTAGCCATTTAGTTCTGCTATGTGGAGGATGTAGTTGTATTCATGTTCATATTCTTCTTTGCTGAGGGGAAGGCACACAAATTTATGGACAAGGTTGTTGAAAATGGAGTGTTGATAAGATTCCGTATTGAAACTGTTACTCTGTATGTAATTGTCTGTGTGGGTTTTCTTAAAATGCCAAACAACAGGTGGTTTTGTTTCCTGAAGATCTTTGAATCCAAATATGGGAGGAACATCATCTGTGAATTTTGTAGGTACTATGGCAAAAAACCATCTGTATGTCTGAACCAGATCTTGAACAGCAATGGGAAGGCTTTGGTAATTCTTGTTTCCAAGTGCCTCATAAAAAGTTCAGAAGGACCACCTCTTGGACTGTTATTTCTGTTTAACCAAACTTTCTGGTTTCTCATCAAAAAACAAGCAGTGTATAGTCTGTCCAGATTTACCCTCCGCACAAGGGTCTGTTAAGTATGGCGATTCATTTCCTATTCCAATGCCATCGGAAAAGGCACCCACAAGAGGAAGTATTGGGTTCTTCCCTTGAGGCTGCTCCCAATACTTTTTTCACTCCCGACTCTGATTTCATGGAATCCAAGAAAACACTGTCTAATTTCACAGTCGGTGCTAAAGAATCTTGTAAGAGATTTAAATCACACACAAGCCCATCTCGACTAAAGGAATAGAATCTCTTACAACAGGGTACCAAAGTTTCAATTTATCAAAAGCATCAACATAGCTTATCCACATATTATTCTAAAGAGGGTGATATTTATTGCAATAATGTGAGTGAACTTATGTGTCAGCTAGGTAGAGAACACATTCCAGATGAGTGGCATTTATTTATTGACTCCTCAAAGTCTAATAGCCATATTGCTACGCAATCGTAATGTATACCCTTCAGTACCAATGGCTTATGCTGTAAATATGAACGACGCATGCAAATATGTGGAATCCTAAAACTAATTGGTCTATTAACTGGAATGCAATCAGGATTTACAAAGTATTGTTGTTCTTGTGTGAGTGGAACTTTCGAACAGAGTTAACCATTACAGAGTGAAGGAGTAGACTTTGAGACTAAGTTTAATAGTAGGCGAGAAAATTGTAAAGTTTCATTCACTTGTATATTCTCAGAAAATGTTATTACCACTGCTGCATATAAAGGTGGTTTAATGAAAGATTTCATTAAAGCAAGGGACAAAAATGGGAATGGTTTTCAGTATTTAAGAGATAAATTTCCCAGGTTGAGTGAAGGAAAATTAAAAGAGAGTATTTTCAGTGGTCCTCAAATCTGGAAAGTCCAGCAGGATCCTAAGTTTGAAGAAACACTCACCAAAACAGAAAAAATGGCATGGTGAGTGTTCAAAGATGTATGTTCGGAATTTCTGGGAAATTACAGAGCAGATAACTACATCAAAGTTGTGGAAAATTTGTGAAGGGCATATGAGGTAATGGGCTGCAATATGTCCTTTAAAAGTCTTTTTTTGCACTGCGATCTAAACTTCTTTCCACTGAAACTGGTAATGGTCAGCAACAAGCATGGAGAAAGGTTTCATCTACAAATATCCCAAATAGAAAAGCAATAAACAGGAAAATTGTCTCCTAACATGCTTGCTGACTACTGTTTTCTTGTCTTTGAGTGTTCCAGATCAGTCACAAAAGGAAGTCTTACAGAAGAACATTCTAAAGTTTTAAAATAATTTTTTAAGTTATTTCCATGTAACATTTTTGTTTAATTTGTTTAAACTCTGATATTTTATCAGTGATCAGCATATCGTTTTCAATAACAACGTTGAGTGTAGTAAAATTTTGACTCTGGAACTACAATTATGAAAAAACATCAAATTTTTAACCAAAATATTAAATATGGTTGCCAAAGGAAATGGTACGTGATAGAGAATTTTTTTACTTCAAACTCAAATTTAGGAAACCCGAAGTAATAAAAGTTACATATTTTCATTTCATGGCATGAAGAAGTTAAAATTTTGTATTGGCCTCGGGCTCAAACCCAACTATGTATTTTAGGTAACCCATAAATAGTAGTTATGTTTGGGTTGTCTCTGCTGCAATATAGAAGTGACTGGAGCTGTACTGTCCATTGGGCTAAAGGTCAGTGACATTTTATGGGATGATATTAGCATATCTGGCAGGTAAAGCAGTCCTAACACAGCCTTCATTTCTTCCAAAGTACTATTAAGTGCATCACTTTCTTTTGAGTAGTTTTCTCAAACCTTTACAAGTCCCACATCAGTGTATTCCACTATTTTTTTCCAAAACACTATCTGGGAAAAACAGCTGCCAACATTCCACTTTTGTTGTTGCATACTATGCTGCTTTTTTACACCTGGGGGATGAACAACAATATTCCTCTTCCTTGCATGTGTGTAAGATGGAGGCAGATGGACAATCCACAGAGCCACATTATCTCTGCCTACATATAGTGGTGAGCTTTCAGCTACTCATTGATATGCAAAGGCTTCTGACGCTGTATCATGCTCACTATATGTATGATTTTCCTCACCAGCACCTGTGTTTTGCACTTGACCAGATGCACTATCATCATTCCAAAAATTAAAATGCGGAGAGGGAGATTTAATTTTGAATCTGCTCAGCTTGTCTTTCCTGCTTCCTAATTTGCGTTAAATGTAACATTTAATACAACAATCATGCTTGTTAATAGTTATGAAATGTTTAGTCCAAGTAGTGCAGATGTTGAAATTAGCAATTTACTGTTCTTGACATTCCATCTTGGGATGCTTATTAGTGAAGACTGTTATGGTACAATACGTCCCAACAATGTAAAACCTCTGTAAGTAATACAAATTCTTTTATCTCAACCCCAGAAAGAATTATGCAATAAGCTGACAATACCATGTGAGCCTATTACATGATTGAATGAATTTATTTCACTTCCATTATACATGAGCTAATAACTCTCAAGAACTATTCCCATTACATATACATATACCAATTCTTCCTTTCTAATATACAAAATATATATACTTGAGTTGCACCTGGTGTAAATGTAGTAAACACTGTGATTATTAATACATTATACACCAGGCTCACTAGCTACCTACTTGTAATACACACTTATTAATTAAACATACTGATTTACTTGATAGGCATCCTTGCAAAATATACAGATTTATAATTTTGAGATTCCTCTCATATTTTTCTTTAGTCTTTCCTAATAGTCTGCCAACTTCATAATCTCTTCTGTATTCTTAAGCTTTCAAATTCTCATTTTAATTATTGGTCTTGGTAATTTCAACCATCTAACTGGTACCCATCGATCACTCCATAGTTTAGTTCATTACAATCTAAAATAAAATGTAAGTCATTCTCCAATTCCCCACATAATGGACACACTGTGGATCTATTCCCCTTAATTTCATTGTTCCAGATCTAAATCATGCCCACCCCTCCCTTTCCAATTTATTGCACACTTCAATATACTTTTCCCTGCCCCAATCTTTTGTAATTTGCCTTTACAAAACTAAGGTTCTCTTATCCCTAATACTGCTAAAAATATCTTGTATATTGATATCCTCAACTCTTTGTCTGATTTCTTTTCAAAACCTTCCTTCCAATAATTCTCTCTCTCTCTCCCTCCGTACATTCCCCATAATTTCCTCTATAATCTTTTGTACCAAAACGGCACTAGCAATTTCTCTTGCCTAATCATACATTGTTTTACAATATTCTGGTCATCCAATGCTGTAACTCAATGCCAAAATTTATCAATCTTTCAGTTATTAACCCTTTACTTCCTGATCTCCCTAATTCCAACAATGCTACTCCCTTTGGTGATGCAGCTGCTAAACCCAAAAGTAACTGACCAAAACTTGTAAAAATTAAGTCCACTCCTTGCCACCCTTCATCATATCCTCAAACCTCAATCCCATAGAGCATTTTGGCTTCCACTATTGCCTTATATACTCCTTCTAACCACTTGATTTGTATTCCTCAATTTTTCTCACTATGGCTATTTCCTGCGCTTCCATAATCCATTTTTCTTCTCTTTTTAATTTATATCCCTTTTTGAAAACCATAATCCTAGTCTTTTTATAGTTTATCTTCAACCCCCAACTTCTACAAAATCCCCCAACACATTTACAGCTCTTGATAATCCCCCAATAGATATGTACCTCACTACCACATCATCTGCAAACAATAATCCTGGGATTTCCATATTATTTATTGTGGGTGAATATACATTCTCTTTACTAATTACTTCCAGGATATCATCTATGAGCAGATTAAATAGTATGGGACTCAACTTACATCCTTGCCTAAGTCCTATAGTATTCTTAATAGCTTTTGAGACTCTGTTCACATCCATCTTTATGCAGAACCTATTCTCTGTATAAATATTTTGGATTGCTCTGATTATCTTAGTAGTCACTCCTTGTAACTGAAGCTTCAATCATAATGCCTCTATGTATTGTATCAAACGCCTTCTCCAAATCTATAAAGGCTATATATATAATCTACCCCTTTTCTTGGACAAATATTTATCCACTATTGTCTTGATAACAAATACATTATCGACTGTCCTATCTTTCCTAAAACCTGCCTGAAATTCCGATAGCTTGTTCTCTTTCTCCACCCAATCTTGTAACCTTCTTGCTAGAACCCCAGTATAAATTTTTCCTAGTATTCATAGTAGGCTTATACCTCTATAACTAGAAGGATTATTAATGTCCCCCTTACCTTCATAAATAGGTACTACAATACTCGTCCTCCATGTATCTGGAACCTTTCCTCCCTTGAAAATATAATTTAACACTTTCTTTAACAATTCCCTTCTATTCATATCCTTACTGCAAACTTTCCATCATTCCCTGATATGCCAACTATTCCACATGCCTTATTAGTCTTAGAGTTCTTAACTATCTCCCATATTTCCTGATCAGTAATTTCTGTATCAAGAGCTTTGACTAGCCTCATCTCTGATCTACTCCTTAACCAGTTGTACTCCAGCTTATTACAATCCAATAATTCCTTAAAATACCCACACCAAGTATCAACAGCAATATTATTTTTAAAGGCTCTACTTTTATACATTTTTCTTATAATTTGCCAAATTTTTTTATTATCCTGCATATTCAATGCTTCCCTTATCTTTTACTAATCTTCTGTCCACATTCATCTTTCTTAAATTTTAATAAATATCTATACCTCCATCTCTCTACCAAAAAATTTGCTTTTGACTAATCACCTTCCTGCCTCCTTCGTCTTAGTTTGAGCTCTACTCTCTTTTTTGCTCTTACACATTCCTTATCATACCATCCCCCCTGACCTTTCTTAAGCATATCCCTTACTTTCATTTCCTTCCCTGCATTTTTTGCTATACTAACAATTTTCTCCATTATTGCTCTGGGACTACTTTATCAAAACTATTTCCTATTGTATTCCATTCTAAATTATACCTAAATGATTGTTTTCCTTCCTTTTTCCACCTGTATAACTCTAATTCATCCCCTCTATTTGTCTGCTGTGCCAACGTCCTCTCACTACCTCTATTTAATCTTGTCCATAGTGGAAAATGACTACTAGTCAGCCCCATATTCAATATTTTGAATTCAACAAACATATCCCTAAATTCCTTGAGCACAACATATGGTCTACCACACTTTGACCATTTCTATTCACAAATGTAAACTCTCCTAAGGAATCACTCCCCTTCACACTATTACACATTAAAAGATTGTTTTCTTCACAAAATCTATTAGCCTAGATCCCTCTTTATTCCATATCTTATCCTTACTGTTCCTCTTCACTGTTTCCAATTTTTCTTTTGGCTCCCCAATACATACAATTTGAATTTCCTCTTCTCCACATCTAGCATTAAAGTCTTCCATAATAATAACCTCAAGGTTCAAATGTTTGTTGCTCAAATCATCTATGTCCTTAACCTATTAACCTATTTGGTTGTAAAAATCGGAACCACATGGTAGGTTATAAACAGCCACTACTCCTGTTACATTACTCTTACCTAGAAACCCTTGTATCACTAACCACAATACATAATTATCACTCCTTTCATGATCCATTTTCATTCTTAACCCCTTCTCCTTCCCTATGAGTACACCTATTCCACTTGATGCTCTGCCTTTCACTTGCCCTTTCATAGCCAAGCATCCGTAGTAATCAAAGCCACTTAACTCCAAGTCTACATTTTTCCACACCCATGTCTCTACTACAGCAATAACATCAGCAAAGCTCGCGAGTTTTGCAATTTCTCCATTAGCCAATTTCCCCCATAAACCCTCTACATTCCAGCACAGCAGACGCAAGGCTTTATCCTATACCGACCCTTTCCTTTCAAATCTAAAATAATCTAATTTTGCTCTACTTCTTGTAACCCTTTTGGGCCCGGCAACTCCACACGTTGTCTCTCCTCTTCTATTTGCAATACACTGCCTGCCGGAGTTGACACTATACTCAAAACCTGACTTCTCGATGCATCTATTTGCGCAGTTGCCCCTTCAGTCGAACTCACTGGATCCTCCCTCAACTGTTGTGGGAGAAGCCATACTTCTCGTAGACGATACCTTCTGACCCATTTCATCACTATGACATAGTAGTATACATGTTAATTCTGTTTTTTATTTGTAGAGAACTGAAACTCCAAAAAGCTCTGGGTATACACCGACTTGTTCCATTACTGTGCTTTGAAAGGTACATGTAGTCTCCAAAGGTTTTTTTAAAGGTAGGCAAGATAATCAACTTACAAAATCAAAGTGAACGCAGTGCTTTTATGTCGATCAACGGCTGGTTAAGTGATTTTAAAATTGTTTGGTAACCTGAATATTTTTATTCTTCAAAAGTTATTTTCTTTAAGATTTTCGCACATTTATTTCTAATGGCTTCTTTAACCCTTTCATTGCTCTGGTATTAGGAAGCTCACATACTCTTTTTTCTGAGTTATTTTAACTACACATTAATTAATATGTTCTACATAATATGTAGAATTAACGTAAAATATCCTAAAACACCAAAGTTGTTGAAGATGACGCTTAATGTCACATGTTTAAGAAATAAACAGCTTTTAAAATAGGAAAAACATACCACGTGCAGCACACTTCACAAAGAGTTGTCCATAGGCCAAAAAAGAAAACATTTTGGAATGTTGGTGTTCTTGCTTTTTAAAGCTACACTTTGCCAAAATATTAATGGACATAAATTAACAGTTCAGAAATATCCAAGCTTTAATGTATAAGGGATTCTTTCTACGAATATGAAGCAGATATGGCTATACATTATACAAAGTAAGAAATTACCACCTCTACATAATATTTTCAAAATCTGACTTGCCTATAGTAAGTTTCGAAGCAGGGATGTAACACTTTGCATTTGAAACACATATACTTTGTCCCTTTTCTGTTTGCTGGCCAGAATGGTGTTGGACCATGCATGACACCTTCTGGTAGGCTTTCTTTTGTTTGGTGTTGCTATTATAAATGAGATAAAATGCCTTTCGGTGTCTTAGGGTTTGGTCATCAAATAAATTCCTCCCAGATTTACTGGTTAGTCTTGGTATATGAAATTCTTGGAAAAGTTCAGTTATTAGAGTAAGTTGAAAGTAAGCGAATGTAACGTTGTTACCAATTTGACGTGTATTGTGAGGTGAATTTAAAAGATTCATGTCTAATACATGGAAGAATTTTCTGTACCACTTCAAAGTTTTCCTTATTCACTCGAGGTAGCCTATAATCGCGAGATATAACTTGTCCCTTGAAAGATCTTAGTGTCACGTCACTGCAGCTATGTGTGTAACAGCCAGTCACCATCGTTACCACCTAATACCCCTTCAACCGCACCGCCTATAACCTCCAGCTTAACATAACGTTTCCACTGTTGACGGAGTTATTTACACTGGATTTATGTTTATTTATTGGTAGGTTTGCAGTATAAACTACTTATAATTTCTAATTTCTTTAACAGTGTGAGAAAGACGATTTATTCAGTCATGTGCAATAATAAATCAACTATTAGCATTGCCAAATAAACGCGCCAGGTAGCATATCGCCCTCCCGGGTTGTAACATAGCTCTTCCACCACTTCACTCACGCCTTGTGGTACCGGAGCTATTTCAAGGGACAAGTTTAATATGGCGATAGTGTCATATCTGTTCTGTCCACAGCACCTATATTGTAGTACATAATACAGTCAGGTTGCATTATTTGCGTGTTTGTCTTTTTTGTCAACTTTGCCTATCGGTCTCATTGAGTCTTGTGGAAAGTAGCATACACACCTCTCATCTGTCTTCCTACTTTAGTGCCAATATATTGTCTACATTGTGGCTATGTGACACCAGGCAGCGCCGTATGTGAGCGCAAGCCAGCTGCTTATCCCCCTAATTGTTAGCACATATGGCCGCACCTTAAAAAGATAAATGATCCACGCAATAATGACCTTTAAAGCAGATGACCGTGCAATAATTGCCCAAGCAACGAACCCTTTATGTGCTCTTCCTTCCTTTCTGGAAATTTCACCTTTGGCAGGTTTGAGAAGCCGCCCCATCGAGAAAATTCCCGTTTATTGTGGGGCTATATAAAAGGGGCTGTTGGCAGCAGTCTGACCATCTTCTGGGATCCGTCAGGGAGTGCACATCGGGACAACCGACAATCAGCGGGAGAGTGTCCACCAGCGATCGCGTTGCGGTGACGCGACCTTCAAGAACAGAAGCGGCCTCATACGAGGCTGATCTGCAGCCTGACCACACCACGACCCGCGCACTGATCTCCCGGCTACCGCACGCCTAGCAACCGACATCTCATTCAACTACTCTTTGGTGCCTTTTTAAGGGTAAATTTTCACTACAGGATTACTCAAAGCAGTCTTAGCTGTGTAGGACAACTTGGTCACAGTAAACAGCCTCACGGCTGATTACACAAGGCAGCTCTAAAAGGTCCGAACCTCTGTTTGGGCCTTTCTGCGCCCACTAGATGCCTTTTTTTACTCTATCTTTCCTCTATACTTTCTAGCTTTGTAAGTTCCCTTACTCCACTCTTCTCTGACCTCTTCTCTTTTTCTCATTTAACACCGTCAAAATTACTAAAACTCTACGCTACGATACAAGTATAGAAGAGACAACACCAAGCCCTTCACAATAAACAACCACACTATCTGATCTAGAAACAAGCGGCAGCGACAACAGCACCCTCTACTTCCACACTTCACTTGAAAAGCCGGACGATCCAAAGGAAGCATCTGGTCTTCCTCCTGCGGTAAGATGCCTAAGTTCAAGACTCACAGCAACACCCTAAATGGAAGCTCCCCCACTGCAGCACGAGCGCTAACGTTTCCAGCCACGCAGCCCAAAAACTACAGGAGGCCCTGCCCACCAAAACAGAAACAGACAGTCGACAGCAGGGATGAAAAACGACCACCAGCACATCGGGACCTGGGCTTACGCGGCTGATACGACACAATAGAAGATTCTGCCACTCAGGATACAACAAGAAGCCACGCCGTTCCCATGGCCGATAACGCACACATTTCGCAAGCAGCCCTTGACTGCAAGAGGCTTCGCCCCCACCCAATGGCAACACAAGAAACGGCACAACTAACGACCAGGCTCCGTCCACGGGCAGCGCATCATCTGACGACACTCAGCCACTGCCTGGCAGCTTCTACATGGACCAACCTCGGCAGTACATATCGAGGGTATACGTTGCCGACTATTGCTGCACTAGCCTAGCAGCTTTGACCAATACATCTTCGACTACATCTATTAGCCAAGCTCCTATACCGCCGAATACAGAAATGGATATCACGGCTTTAAGTTCCGCACATTGATAAACTATCACAACTTCGTAAAACATTGCAGGGAGACCAAAGTTCCCTTCCCCTGACTACAAATCCCGACGAGCGAGCATATAAGGTCATCAAAGGATTATACTACAACATAACCTTCGAGGAACTCAAAATTGAATTAGTTCGACATTCCGTTCTTCCTAACTCAAGAACAAATTGATCTCCACAGCAATCAAACAGCTGAAAGAAATCGCCTACTGTGCAGTCCGGATTAAAGATTACAAGCAGCCTCACACAGTGCGGAAGATGACTGCGCTTCTGCCACAAGCGCACCACTGCTACGCAGAGCAGCAATGTTCAAGATGCGCTGGATTCCACCACATCAAGTGAGATCAGACCGGAAACAGAAAATACGCCTTCTGTGGCCAGACTGGCCACAGAGCCCATTGGAGGGGATGCGAAGCATACAGAAAAATTGTAGATCTCCAGAACCACGCAAACCACCTCTCTTCATATGGAACACCGTGACGAAAGAATGCATCCATTGTGCAGAGCAGATTGTCCTTCACCGAGGAAGCCACCTAAACCTACGCACACAAAACAAAGCCCAACCCCCCTGTCCGGAAGAGAGAGCACTACACCAACGACACCAGCTCCTCACGCAGAGGTAGAATCACCGCAGAGAAACCACCACGCCACGGCTCGCTCGAAACCAAAAGAGCTAAAGCATCAGCTCACCACATCATCCCCATAGTCCTAGTCGGAGAAACCTTCCTTATCCCTAAGACCCGATTCTCAATCCCAGAATACTACACACACACACACACACGCACACACACATATGTTTCAGAAATACTTTTACAAACTTCGGGTATGGGTTCCTCACACCAAAAGAAGGAAACAAGTCCATATGAACATATGTCCCATAATCCTTAGTTTTCGCGTTATTCCTGTAACAATGAAAGCGTGACTTCAATGGCCTTAGGGGTCCAACCTCAAAACTTCATTTCTCTATGCATTCATAGAAGGCGTTGGCCCATTGTACTACATACGGTAGATAGCGAAGTGTTGCCATGGAGACTTGTTTACGTTTGTCATTTGTCATTAGTCTGTCTTCAACGTTTCAATTGTGTACATGTAGTGAGTTAACTGCACGTGTTTCGTTCCACCATGGCTGGATATTCGTTTCGTGAACAGGCAGACATGATTTTTATGTAAGGTCGCGCGAATGGTAATGGACGCGAGGCTGCACGGCTCTATCAGATGGAGTTTCCAAACCGAAGACAACCGAGTCATCCAACCTTTGTCGCTGTTTATCGTCGCCTTGCTGAGAGAGGAACCGTTGCAACACGGACTATTGATTGAGGAAGACCAAGAGTTGTTCGTACTCCGGAACGCGAAGAACAGATGTTAGTGTGTCGAAGACGATCCAGGTATCAGTACAAAACGATTGGCTGTGGCATCTGGTACATCACACGTGATAGCATGGAGAGTACTTCACGAGCAGCTCCTGTATCCATATCATATTCAACGTGTGCAGGGCCTTTCGCCTGCCGATTATCCACCAGCTTTTGCCGATGGTTTGTAGCACAAACAGCCAATCCATTGTTTGTCTAGTCAGTTTTGTTTACAGTCGAGGCAACGTTTGGGAGAGATGGAGTTACTAATTTCCACAACGTACACGTATGGGCAGATCGTAATCCTCATGCTGTACTTCAGGCTAGACATCAGCAACAGTTTAATCTGAATGTGTGGGCTGGCATTGTAGGTGACTGTCTGGTAGGTCCATACGTTTTACCAGCACGTCTTACTGGTGCTGTCTACAAGGACGTTATCCAGCACACTCTTCCTGACTTACTTCACGAAGATGTGCCCCTGCAAATAAAAAAAAAGGTGTTTATGCATGATGGGGCTCCGGCACATTTTAGTCGCATTCTTCGAGATGCATTGACTGGTATCTACCATGACCGATGGATAGGCAGAGGAGGACCAGTTCCATGGCCTGCACGTTCTCCCGATCTCAATCCTGTGGATTTTTACCTCTGGGGGCATCTTAAATCATTGGTTTATGGAGCAGCCATCCCGGATGCAGAAACGCTTCATCGACGTGTCATGGAAGCCTGCGAAACCATTCGACACCATCCCGGAGGTTTTGAAAGGGTGCGACATTTCATGATTCGACGAGTACAGACATGCAAAGATGCAAGAGGAGGACATTTCGTGCATTTATTTTGAGTTTTGTGTGTTATAAATAAATGTACCACTGTGTTGAACACCTCCTAACGAGAAAACAAAGGGTTATGGGGCATTTGTTCATATGAACTTTTTTAGTTCTTGTGTGCAAGGAACCCATACCCGAAGTTTGTAAAAGTATTTCTGAAACACCTGTATATATCACCGATAGAGCAGATAGCCATGCAGCAGATGGCACAGCCATTCTGGTCCACCGCTTCATCCAGCACAGCCAGAAATACACCCCTCCGTTGAAACACGGAAGCGACAGCCAATCACCATACAATACAGAACCAAAAAATTAATTTAAATTGAATTTTATTTATGGACGCTCAACTGCCGTAATCCTTAGCGTCCCATTCTATATTGGCGTGAAAGACCGATAATTTTGCTCAGAGGTCTCTTTATTAGTCTTGAGGTTCTTTTACGCACAGTAAATCTACGACACGGACCACCGCCTTCACTTCCCTTTCGAAGGAAACCATGCTAAGGATGTTTACGCCCGAAAAAAATCCATCGCCATCCGCCGGGTTTCAACCCGCGATCATTTGCTATCATTCATGTAAATTTTCCTTGGCCATGTTCTTGGACATGTTTCATTTACGCTGATGACACAGCCATAGCCGCACAGTCATGGAAGACTTGAAGTGGTATTACTTTAAATGTTTGTGTATTTGTTGGGCCCCACGTTTGGGAGCCAATTTGCGACGGTATTATTAATGTTATTTGCATATTTGTGTTTACTCCACGTGGTGAAGCTATTTTGTGACGTGATTCTTTGTTAGGTTTGTTAGCTCCATATGGTGTTAGCAATTTGCGTCAGTATTAGTGTTTGTTTGAAAGAATGCTACTGTTATTTTATTTAATTTTGGTTCACTGTCCTCCGGCTAGCTATGATCTTTTTGGTCGAGCACTTCTCTTTATACAGGTTGTGTAAACGGAAAGGAATCATTTATCCAAAGATAACACTGATGGAAGAATTTTGTTTTACACTTTTATTGTCGAACACATTCACTATCACATTTACACATTGATCTTGACACTCGCCAAACTGAAACTGTTATAATAACTTCATTACTGATCACTCTTAATTTGCGTACTTCAACTTTTTGTATAATTAACTTTATAACACTTGGGATTTTTCATAACTCTGCTACGCGTAACTTCGAATCGATAGCCGACGTGTACTGTACAAATATTTCTGCTGGACTGAAGGCGACGTGTAACGTACAAATGTTTTCGACGAACTGACGGACTAAAGGCGACGTGTAACGTACAAATGTTTTCGACGAACTGACGGGGTCTATCTCTAACCTAGCGCTTTTTATACTCCTACACCCCGATATGCCTAAAGATTATAACTGAGCTGCTATTGGCTAATAAAACGCGCCAACATTAGCGTCTATTTTTATATCCAATAAAAATTATGAATACATATGCTCTAGGTAAAATGTTCCAGCAAATTCTAAAGAAAAACGCGCCAACATTACGTAACTTCCTCGTCTCTAATAATGATAAACAGCTCACCCCCTCGCTGCATTATTGCACGCTATTATTGTCAGTTTCAGTAAGGCAGTATAAACTTACTTCTCAACAATAATTACAATAAACAAACATCTCAAATCAATGCCACATAAAAATGCATATTCATACTATAATCATTCTTTACATTTAAATAATTTATGATACAAATTACTGCATCAGACTGCGATGATCCGCTCGAGACTGCAGAAGGTGCTCGAGGACCTGGAACCATGGCTAAGTAAATGGCGCATCCGCATAAACACCACAAAGTCACAGCTGATCCTGTTTGTCAAAAGCACACCGCGGACTCCTACAGCCCATTCCCCTCTTCGATTAACACGCGAATTGGACACGCATCTTCAAATATCTAGGCGTAACCCTGGACCGAGGGCTAACATTTGAAGCACACGTTAAAACAGGCCGGCGTAAAGCGAATGCCCAGTTGGGCCTCCTCTACCCCCTGCTGAATCGAAAGTCAACACAGGCTAAGTCTCACGCAATACAAACACTAATCTGCCCCATAATCATATACGTATTCCCAGCCTGGGGACACTGCGCAGCGACACACGCAAAAAGCCTGCAGACCTTTCAAAATCAAATACTCAGAATTATCGGTAATGTGCCAAGGACCGCCCCTGCAGATATTCTCCATGATGAATTCAAGATGCACAAAATAGAGCATTTCATCAAAAAGTTAGCCTTCAGCATCTACAAAGAGTGCGAGACCAGCCAAAATCCACTGATCCGACAGCTAGGCTAGTACCCGACCAGCAGGCAATCACAAAAGGCCCCTCATGCTGTTCGACAGAATCATTTCCATCTCCAGCAACCAAACACAGAGCATACAGCAATACCTAGCACAGCTGGTCCCCTAACTGAGGGGGAAAAAGAGAAAGATAAATAAAATAGAAGAGGACGGAGCCCTCACATATGAAGACCAAAGCTATGACGAGGACACGAACCAAACAAAAACCATATAAAAATAAATAATAACTAGACACTCATTTACAAAACACAACGCATACTTACAAGAAGCTCACCCCTGACTACCCCAAAGACAGCAGTTTTTGTTCCAGAAACTCCCATCCTAACATACAACACCACGCGAAGATTGCTGTCTACAACTCACGGAGAACTCACTACCTGCAGAACCATCACCAGGACAGGACCACGCTCCAACAACACTGACAGGAAAACATACAGCCACACAGAAATGAAGCGAGCACCACAGAGGTACGAGGACCCACGTATAAGCTTGACACCCATATCCTAACTTCCATCAACATGCGTATGCATTCCGCCTCTCACATATAAGTCCGGTTCTGTACTACTCGCTGCACCTTAACCCCACTGTGTCTACTTGCTCTCTATCAAGTAGACGTATTTTCAGTGGTCATCTACTAATCCCATAATGCTCCGGCAGTTTCTGGCTTAGACGCTGCCAGATTTCCCTTGTAGTGTCCTGCCATGCTCCTGTAGAAGTAGCTAGCGCACGGTAGGGGAGGCGATGTAGATTCCTTTCGAATGATCATCATCTGGGCAGCCCAAAAAAAGTGGTCGAGTCGGAGAGAGAGTCGAGTGCAGTGGACAGCTGAGCAGCGAGAAGCTGGAATACGAAGAACGCCTAAGCGAGGAAAAAATTCTTCGGCAACAATTTCAAGTCATCATTTGCCACATTGGTCTGGTGTGGGATTAAGCGCCACGAGGGAGACAATGATTCTTGCTGAAACCAAGAAGATGTAATCCGGAATGGAGATGATGGAAAGCCAAGTAGTATCATCAATTCCGAATTTAGAAAATGAAATAACGACAGTGAATTCAGCTATAGAAAAGATAGAGGAGAAAATAGAATTTGGAATGGGAAAGATGCAGATGGAAATGTAGACGGAACTATCGAACAAAACTGACGAACAACTAACTGGCGTGAAGGACATGGCAGAGCTCAGCCAGTGCGTTAATGAGCTGGAAGAGTTCGCGGAACAGCTTAACGTCCTGGATGGGAGATTCGACATCAGCGCCAAGGAACTGAACGCCATGCTGGAAGGAATGCTTGACGTTAGATTTAAGCACTTGATGATCGAGACTAAAAATTAAATTAAATGGAGTTTTATTTATGGACGCTCTTTAACTGCTGTGGTCCTTAGCGTCCCATTCTATATTGAAAACTCCATTGCCCTTCACCGGGTTTGAACCCGCGATCTCGGAAACTAGAGGCTAGCATGGTAACCACTACACCACGGATGATGACGGTGGTCGAGACGCCAGGACGCCACACAAAATCTGCGCACGTCAAGCCCCCAAATACAACTGAACGTCAACCTTCAAAGCCTTCCTGCCGATAATTCGCCGCCCACAACCGACGATCAGCAGAGAAGAAAAAGCACAGCTGATGGCCAGCCTCCAGAGACGGGCGAGAGATTTTGAATGCAACGTCGACGGCGTCCAGAGACATCTGGTAGTCTCTTGAAAAAAGGTTCGGGAACTATAGCTTGGACGCAGTGTACTGTAATGAGCTCAAGTCAAAGCTGCAATAGCTAGAAAAGACGCTGCAGAATTTCGCCTTGGCATTTAAAGGCTCACGTTAACCTCCCGCCCAGTTACGTGCCCCAGGAAGTTGCCTACTCCTTTGTCGACGGGTTGCGTGTCGCCGAGATATGACAGCCTCTGATGTTGGGCGACTACAAGAATATCCACGACGAGCTAACGGCCGCTTTGGGAATGGAGACGGCAAAAGTACCAGCTGCCCTGACCTCGAATATCAGGAAATCCGGGACAGAGGATCAACCCAGAGAGGACGACACGATCTTCAGGCGGTGTGTGTTGGGGCTGTGTCCAGCTGGGATACTTGAACTGCACACAGCAAGCCGACAAACACGCGAGGTACGAATGAGAACCGGCGTGATGAGGGACACGTCGGGGCGACTTCACCAACCCTTCGTGTGGCGCCTCGTGCCTTAGGCAGAAGAGTGGATGACAGCCTCATCGCGGACGGCTGGATGCAAGGAAAGCCGTGTCCGTGATCAGACCTGACGTGGCGAAGGGCTTTTGTCAAAGGAACTGAATCGGTTCTATCTGCTAGTGACGGCATCGGTCAATACCTTGCCTGTGGAGGAGGCCCTTCTGGAGTTGACCCTGGGGCGGATCATTGTGAGCCTGTGGGTGTTCGTCGCAAGGGAGGCCGAGGATATGATACTGGCTACCTAAGCTTTTTCACTGTAAGCTGAAAGGAGAAGTAAACAAAACTTAAATGTATCACTCCGCCGAGCACATGGCAGCACCACGTGGAGAATGATGGGAACTAAGACCCGTGAAAGCAAATTTGTTCAGATAGAATGCGAATACAGTATTGTATGTCTTATTCCTATATTTTTCCTTACATTCTAAACTTTAACACATAATGTTAAAAATAGACGCATAAAAGTTGTAATGCTAAAAGAAGACAAATAAAAATTTATCTAAACAGTTCGGCTTCTGTGATTAAATTTATTGGATTTAAACTGTTCTTAACTTCAGGCTTTAGAAATCATTCATTTAATGACTAATATCAGTATACCATCTTTGCTTTAACCTTTTATGAGTCAATAAGTTAAATAACGATCAACGCTATAGGTTAGAACATGGCAGAAAACAAGCTCGACCCAAGTTACCTGAGCAACAATTCTGCATCACTAACAAAGAAGTTCAATTATTGCTAAACAATGGCCACCCATATTCATTGTCGATTAAAGGTGGGTACTTTTCACAGAATTTGTTAAAAGCATTTAACACAATTTTCTTCTTTGCATTTCCCGCGTTTATGTTTTCCACAGTGGCAGAAGTTTCTCAGTCGAAAACCAACTGCAGTGCCTGCGCATACCCTCTTAAGCCCCCTGCTATAACGGTTCATTTAGTTACAGGTGAATCTGAACAAACACATTTAGTTTCATAAATTGAACTGTTACAATGATTTTTTTAAATTTCTCTGCACGACAATTACCACAAAATGTTACGATCTGAACCGAAATATTTGTAGAGGAAGATACCACATGCTACGCTTGGAAAGGCAGTTTGTCCACATGCCAATGGGGTGCTGTCTTGTCACGTGGTTTTGTTTACTTTCAGCTTATAATGAAAACAGTATAGATGCCCCAGGAACCCTGTTGAAGTCGGCAGGAGGGTCTTACTACTCGACCGAGACGAGGTAATGCTCTGGAGCCCCAACAAACATCCGGGGATCTGCAGTGTGGTGTTGACAGGATGAGTTGCGCCCGCATGAAGCGAGGTGGTGATGAAGGCCAGCGGACAAGGAACCTGGTTTTCGATAGGAATATATAATTGAAGGGATTATGCGTCGTCAAGGCATTGCTGCCTTGACGGGAAGGAAGAGTGAGGCTGCTAAATCTACAAAACACCGATCATTTTATTCGCTAGGAACGGAGATAGGAAATTGCGTGTCAGCTGCGAGTGTATCACCGTGTAGGATCCGAGAAACCAGTACCGTCGCAAGATTTTGGATCATAGTTGGAAGACTTGCTGAAGAGGGCGGCCGACCATCTGACCTCGACACAACTAAAGAGGGTGCAGCATCCACTTAGACGATACCAGTCTGTCTTCAGCCAAGGGCAGGGCGATTACGGCCGCACCGACCGAATACTCCACCACTTCGACACCGGAGACGCCCGACCTAGCCAGCAACCACCAACAGGTGTTGTTCTGACGAAGAAAGTGGAAGTACGGGATATGTTGGACGACATGAGATCCAGGGGATTTATAGATGTGTCCGACAGACCTTAAAGCTCTCCTATAGCGCTAGTGAAGGATAAGAAGAATGAGGAGCTGCACTTCTAAGTGGATTACGAGAAGCTGAATGCTATGCCTTGAAAGGGGTGTTTTCCATTTCCCCGGATTGGCGACACCCTATACAATCTTGCTGGTGCCCAGTGGCTCTAGATATTGACCTGAAATCAGGATACTGGCACGTGGCCTTATGTCTCAGAGACAAGGGGAAGACCGCATTCTCAAGGTGGGAATTTAGATTTTTCAGGTTGATTATGGAGCAATGACGGAAGGTGGTCAGAAAATCATTGTCTGTTGGTATTGTCTGTATTGGCGACGCTAGAGGAAGGAGTATCGTGTGGTATACTTGACCGTGAAGTAGATGGCATCTTGTGACTAGACATGATTTTCTTGGAATTGAGTGTAATCGACCTGTGAGCACAAGTGCTGCACAGTATGCGGTATAGGACGGCTTCTTATTCCTCCCCTGGTAATTTGACTCTTCTAAGCGAAATGTTTTTGTTTTTTATTTGGGTCCTGCGACAGTTGCGGGCTTTTGAGAACTGTAAAGAAATTAGCTGATCCCCTTAATTGTGTTAATGCCGTAACAGTATTGTGCTCTGACGAAAGTTTAGAAGAGAAACTACGAGGTATTTGTTTAACTGATTGTGCAAAATCATGTATCGTACGATCATTAATGTTTGTGCGTGTTTCTGTTTAGTCCTTTCCGAGCAATCTTAGATGTCCTATGTGCTGCCACAAAACTGGCACAAAACGGAAGTAATGGAACAGAGGTGCGGCACATCTGGGTCGACTACAGCAGGTTTTACTGCTAGTTGATTTTTAGCAGAATGATTGAAGAAAGCTACGGTAGAATAATAAGTTTCCACAGGAATGTAGTAGCAAAAAATGTTGGCTCCAGGAATGTCACAACCATGGAACGTGTTAGAGCGTAGGAAGCTAACCCGCTGGTATAGATTTTCTGTTTATACGACGTATGTGTTTGATTGTATGTCTTGTATGAGGATCTTCATATATTGGTCAATAACATCCAATGAAATCTCAGGATACCCTAAAAATGTATTCTGCTACATGTTACGAAAGCTCTTAGGTCTTGTTCTGTAATGATTGTGGAATTTAAAGCCACGTTTGCCTTGTCATGTGTAGGAATTAAACTGCCACCTTCCTCTTCCCACTAGGTTGGATAGTAACGACCCTTTTAAAGTTGATCTTGCGAAGCAATTGTTCAGTACTTATAGGACTACGATACTTTTCTGTAATGGAGTGTCATAATGTGTAGTTCATAAAGACCCAAATTGGAACCTTATATTCTTCTTTCTGAGTATCAGCAGGAGTTGGAGGTTCAGGGTAATGTGTGGATACGTTAGTTGCCGTGGTTAACCTATGAGCTGAACCGCCACTAATTAGGTTTTGATTTATCTAGAATAGCAATCAAGGTATAAAAAATGTAAGTAGTATTATTATCAAAAACGACCAGCGTCGATGCTTATCTGACGAGTAGAACTGCTCCGTCGCTAGCCAGCAAAAGAATGAGCTAACTGTTGATGATTGGCAGAGAACAGTTCTGAACTGTCGCGCAAAAGAGTATAATGTTCTGCTTCTGCGTGTGGGACATGTGTGTTGGGTTCTAGGTTTATATTCTAATCATAATGAAACAAGTCCATACTCCTGAATCGAAAAACGAAACTGCCTTTCATGCATTGAAAATAACAAAAAGTAACCGGTGTTTAACAATTACAATGTAAGTCTGCGCACTTTAACAAAATGAAAATCAATAGTGCTTCGGTCTCTTACCATCAAAATCTGTGTACATTCATAGAAATAATGAAGCTCCTCGCTGAAAGAAGGCAGTATGTCACTTCATCGTGTCTTGGTTCATCAAAGTTCAAACCTATGTTAATTAAAAATAGAAGTCTAGTTATACTGAAATAAAAAGGCCTTTATTCGCTCATTAAATTATTGTATATTTGCAGATTTGTGGCAGCGGTACCTCAGGTTGGGGTGGTAGTTCTTCAGATCCTCTGAAGAACATCCTGTAAAATACTCCTTGCAGATGATGATTGGCAGCATTTTACGTATTTTAGCATACTATTTTCCCCTCACCCTGTACATGTATTATATTCTGGATGTTTATAGCTTTATTCGGTTAAATTCGATTCCATGTTTATTGTTTTAGCTATTGTATCTTCGGTATCGCAGTATTTTTCCTAACATATTTTACTTCTCCGTAGATGTTCAAAATAATACAATTTGTTACCCAGAAAAAGAACTTCTTTCAAGTTCCCTGATTTCGTTCTCTCTCCCCAGTCTATGGTAAGCACACTGGGCATATCCAAACCCATAGCTGAAAATCTTTTACTTTCCGTTTATCTGCTTGCAGTTCCATACAATACATATGGAATGATCATGGCTTTATAATTATTTTTTGTGTCAATCATAACCTTTTTGTAAAGGGTTGCCATAACTACTTTGTCTAACGAATTCGTTTAGCTCTATTTGTCCGGTATTCATATCTGTATTATGTTGGCTTTCAAGAGTTAAATTCCTTTACCCTTTAGTGCTTGATCATTAACGTTGATCTTATCCTTTCGACGTTATGATACAGTCCTTTTTATACACTATTGTTTTTGTATGAGACGATTAATACTTATATGTAACAAATGCTCAAATAAGAACGGAGAATATTTGTCTTAGGATTAGGAACAAAACTAGGCAGCTGGGTCCAACTAAAATGCGAACTGATCCTCGCCAAAAGAGGAAGTAGATACTCTAACCTCGTACCACGGAAATGAACTCAGAAAATCTCCAGAACCGCATATATGCCCGTGACTTATGTTATGAAAAATCCGAGTCATCTTCTTGGACTACATAAAAAACCTTTCGAGTTCATAAAATGGGGAATTCTGATGGATAACGAAATTCAGTTTAAGAATGAAGTAGGGAAATTCAACTGGATAATACAGAGCATTCGTGTCATCCCGGGAGACACATTAAGGCTGATTCTATTCAACCCCTGGCGTACTGGAGAAAGAACCTAAAAATAAACACAAGGGAGAATCTAAATATATGCAAACGATAAGACATTGAGTCAAAAAGTAAAAAAGACCGTCACTGTGAGTGAGTTCCGAACCTTCTCGCAGAATGGGTAGAACGCAGCGACATTCAGATAGTAAATGAGAAAAAGAACGATATGGCTATTTTCAAGAAATGGCTGCCAAAGAGCAGCATGTTATGTATGGGAAATACTAAAGGGACCTGCGTGTTTCAGTACACAGAATGACGGGTGCAGCAAAAAGCACGGCAGACAATTGCACTATTACAGAAATTGTTTTACTGATAGCAATGAGTATTTAAGCCAAAAGTAATTTCCAGCAATGACAATCAGATTGGAGGTAGACTGGAAGAGGAGGGAGAGTACAGATCACGGAGAGGCTCCCAAAACCGGAGCAAAGCAACGCGAATTATTCTTTTTGCTTCTAACCTGAGAGAGAGGGATGAGGGGGCGTTGGTGTGCGTTATCATGGATAGGGTTGATAACGGTTCCAGATAAAATGCATTCAGACGCCGGCCGGCCCACCCTGATCCCTCGGGGTCCCTAAAACCCAGGGATTCCCTCAAATAGCGGATCCATCAGCAGTCCAACCAACGCCTGGGAGGAACCTTTCTTAAACCTATATCCACCACCACCACCACCCAGCTGCAGTACACCCAATGCAGTCACGTGATTATACTGCCCTGAAACAGATGATAGGATATTATATACAGGAACTTCGTGATAGAAGAAGAACCAAACCAGCATTCCCCTACCTCCCAGCGAAACCACGAAAAACCATGTTCAAAGTGGCCGGCCCGACGAAAATCAAACTCAGGACTTCTGAATGCGAGCCTCACGCGTTAGCACGGAGCCATCTCGCTCGGTTAGTCTAGGAGAACATCACGGCCAGTCAGCTGGACGAACTGGAGAAGATAAACGAGGAGCGTTAGCGGTTCATGTATACATTAAACCTGGGCCGGTATATATTCTGGTCGGAGAGGTTTTCTTTACAAAGAAATCCAGGTAGTACTAGTTTTGTTGCTGGCAACAGAAGCAACAAAAATATTATGATAAATATTCAACAAGAAATATATAGTCTAATGTCTACATCTCAGAAGTTATTTTGGAAACACAAATGGATAAACACGAAATACGACCAGAGACATCTAACGAGGAGAATGGCAATTTAAGTGTAACATCGCAAAATATATAAGCTAAGGTGCACTCGTGATCCAGATAAAGCGAACTGTGATGACAAATGCAAACGCAATCATATTATACCCAGCTTTAGAACGCGAACAAAACCCCTCGGGGAAGGAGTTTGGAGAGATAACTATTTCATTTTCATACTCTGCACAGATGGGCGCGCTGCCTACAGTATTACTGTACCTAAGTAAATTAATGTTCCTCTGCTTGGAGCGTCACTAACAACCCTTATGTGCTTTCAATAATTAATGGAGTTTTATTTATGGATGCGCTTTACCTGCTGTAGTTTACCCATTCTCTATTGGGCGTGAAAGGCGGTAATTTTGCTCAGAGGTCTCGTTATCAGTCTTGAGGTTCTTTTATGTGCCGTGAATATACGACACGGGACTACCGCTTTCCCTTCCAAAGGAAGCCATTCTAAGGATTTTTACACCTGAAAAAAATCCATCGTCCTCCGCCGGGTTAGAACCCGCGGCCCTGGAAATTAGAGGCTAGCATGCTAACCACTACACCACGGAGGACGACTCTTATGTGATGCCGTTGAAAACTGGCTGATTATGGACGATTGGTACTAAATCTCACATTTTTCCACCTTGCTCTTATGCACAAAAGAAATCATATGGTATGTTGTTGGAAATAGTTTTACATGCGAATAAATTAAGCGGTCGCGCCGTATTATTGGAGGTGAATGCTTGGAGGGAATTGTTTACTAATTAAAATGAATTGCTTTGATGTTTTACCTGGAGAGCGTCTTCTCTAAATTATCTTTACCTTTTATAAAATTTAACCTCCAAAATATGTCGGCTAGGTTATTGGCGTAAATGTATATGGCTGCAGGCCTTTGTTTGTAAAATTCCTTGTGTTATTGCCGGTGGATGTTCTGTTCTACATTGCAAAATAGGATTTTTTCATAAGTAAGAATGAATCTTTGATATTTTATGTACTACTTTGGACTGATTTAACACTGCCCATAGTACCCCATTAAATAAGTCTGACATCATAACACTCCATGGCATTAGGAGAAACATGAAGGCGCTCTTCACGCTCTTGAACACTTCACATCCTTGTTTGGGTTCAGTGAAGTAATGACCACCAGTCTTTCTAATTGAGCTGGGTATTTTTGCCTTAGGAGATGATGTAGTAAGTACTCTTGGTTGAGTCTTCATGATTACTTCTCTCCTAAATTCAGAATGTTCTTTAGGTTTCTTGGCATGTGCATTTAACAAGCACCACCAAGTGCCATGTTCAAACCATTTGCAAAGATGTTCTACCACCACTTCTTGCTTCGTAGTTGAGGATGATAGCTTGATAAATGGCGGTCATGGTGATCTACACTAAATTGTAATTCCTCTGACGTTTGGCTCTGGAGCTTCTGTCCTCTTTTTAGATTTTCTAGAAAATAGCTTTGCATTTCCCACTGGCATATGCGTTTGGTGGATTGAGGCTAGAGTAGCTGCAGCATTATTATTCCACTTATACATGTATATAGCACCATCACCACCCCTCTCTTCCTTCTTCAGGATATTTTATCGAGTCAAACGTTGTTTTCTGACCCTTCGATCTTGTATAGTTCCCGAGTTTCTGAAATTCCTTTCTTTCAATTTCATCAGCAAGTCATATAAACTGAAGAAATTATTAAAGAATATTTCAAGTTGTAGAAAATCAGGCACAACAGAAATTACATTCATAACAACTCGGTATCTCAGAGGATAATTGCTATCAGAATCACGCCAATATCCCCATCTGGGAACACCAAAATCCATGTTGCTCTCCAATGTTTGATATAAAAATTATTGATTTGCCAAATGGTTTAACACTTTTAGTATGAAGATATTAAACAGAAAAATCATCGTACAGCGATTATAACTACATTTAACTGGAACATAACGCTAAATATATATAAGTAGGCGCAATTATTCCAAATTACATATTTTAAGGTGCTCTGTGTGGTCCATTTTTTAAAAATCGGAGTGCTTTATAATGCTTTAAAAATAAGTTTGGATCTTAATAAAACACAACTGCAAGAAAACATATATTTTAAGTTGTTTCACTATGTATTTGTAAACATTTCATTCCGTGTTACCAAATGGGAACATCGCGACTAAACGGTTAATAGCCTGTTACTTATTCACTGGGCTATTCACAGCCTTGCACTTATAGGTTTAAAACATGCCATTTTGGAGGAAGAGGAAATCAAATTAGCAATCTCAATGTTTAGGATTGGCCACAAACATTGCATATGGTAGCATGTTAGTTATTCAACGAGATACCATGCGGCCTACAACTTTAATCTTTAAAATTTATATTTAAAGATTATTTTTAGTTTTAGAATAAAAAATTATTGCTACGGTACGAAGATTAAATCCTAGCCTTTAATCCCGTCAGACTGATACTTTCTACTAAGATATTTGAAACTGATACATATAGAGAGCTTTTATTTTGGGAAGAAAAGTGTATTATGTCAAGGTCACTACACTTCATGCTACTACTTCACTCCGATTGGTTCCAATTATTACGTGACATCCAACTCAGTGTAACAGGAAGAAAAGTACTCACTTTGACAAATTCTTAAGTTAGGTACGTCGCCTTAAGTCACGTTAAGGCAATCCTAAATAGCTACATTTAATAAAGTGGAAACGACAAAAATGTTCTTCCCGTTACGTTTAGTTTGTTGTCAGTGATCATTAGAACCAATATTGCGTTAAGCAATAACATAAAAAAATACTAATGAAGAGTCATTTCCGTTACATTAAGTACCCACATTCTAAGCAGACCTTTAATTTACCTGCATTTATTAATTTCACGTTACGTCGCTTTATATTAAGTAAAGTTCATCGTAATCCCGACATTACACTTTCACGTTACGTCAGTTAAGTCAACCGTAGATAGCTGTATTTTACAAATGTGTTATAATTTCACGTTATGTCGAGCTAAGTTAAGTGAACCCTAAATAGCTGCATTTAATACATTGTGTTACAATTTCAGGTTAAGTCGAGTTATGTGAACCCTAAATAGCTTCACTTGAAGACTACTGCGGAAAATGGAGGTAAATCAGTAAATTGACCAATACAAGTTTCACTTGTTTACAATGGAAAAAGGGAAAAGTTGTTTTATGAAAGCACAGAATAGTGTTACAAGTTAAGTGCTGGGTTTGGCAATACTGTCTACTGTTTTATTATTGAGGTAGTACACTGTTGTATTTATTGTGCAATGTCACTGTTGAATTATGAGGAAAAGTTTGTAAAATCTAAATTTAATACTTGAATCTAAATACTAATTTAGTGATGGAATGTGATGAAGAACCACGTACCCCTTATCAATGTTTGCAAGGAGAAGGAAAACATTGGCCGTATGAAGGATGCTAACAAAAAAACTCAGAGCCCAAACATATGAAACTGGAGTTGAAGTGTTTCATCACTTTAATGTACAACAGCAAAATAAATTAATTTCTGACTTCAATACTTTGCAAAGCTGGGAGAAACCAACTTTGCACTTATCTGCTCTAATTACATCCCACGATATTTGAATTTGAATTTATTGTTGGTCAACACAGTGTGACACACAGTTGAACCAGTCATACATAAAATATACATAATTAATATACAAGTTTGTAATTTTGGTACCATATATTGGACCGTGCCATGCATTAAATCAATATACAACAAATACATATAATAAATTATGTAGAGCACGGATACAATGTACACGATTAAAATGCTATATATACACGTATATTTATGAATTTGTTTAGCCCGCGATCGCTTGCGTTGTTAGATAAAATCCAACAAATGGTAATTTATTGCTCTTAATTGCTCGTTTCGTTCAAACAGACCGGACTGGCAATGCTTCAATTGCATCTTTAAACACCGTTCAAATGGAACTCAGTGTAGAAATACAAAGCAAGCATTATTGGGAGCGGTATTATTCAATATGATGCACAATGTTAGTTATTTTCGAACACGGGAGTTATCGCGACACTATTCCGCATTTGGTGTACGTGACATAAAACAAGTATATTTGGCACTTTTATTTGCTTTTCCCAGTATTATTTGAAATGTAACCGGCAACAGGACATGTAGATAATGCTGAAATAGCACATTGTTGTTGATTTTATGACGCACAGGAGTTTATTCTTGAAGTACAGCTCAGTGGTTGGCTGTGAAGGTTCTTAAATCGATTAGTTTTGCTTATGACAAATTTAAGCTACAACATCCTGTTATTACGTTTCTGTATTTCTTCCTGAACTTTTCTAATGTGAGATATTTGCATAAGCCTATTCTTTTCAGTTATCAACATGGCTTCAGAAGAACAAATTGTAAAGTGGTTTGAGAAAGAGTTGGACGATATGCACATAGATGGTTTAGACTCTGAATCTGAACACGATGAACTTGATAAAGCAACAGAAAAATCTGACAGCAATTTTTAAAGTGCTGCTCTTTTAGCCCCAAAATTCGAAAATCGCGAAATTTATGAGGGTAAAGATGGAACAAAATGCTTCAAGAACAAAGCCCCATCCAGCAAAAATTGCTCGTCAGAATATTATAGTGCAGCTTCCAGGTGTAAACGGTGAAGCAAGGAATGAAAAACGCAATTCTTGATTGTTGGAAATTATTCTTTCCAGATAATGTAATTGCTCGCATTGTGGAATGCACAAATCAAGAATTAGAGATAATGACCCATGCTTATTCACGCGATAGGCGAGACGTCCTCAAACGGGCTTTGAAGAATTATTAGCCTTCTTTGGAATGCTATATCTTGCTGGAGTGAAGAAATCACAGCACCTAAATAGAGATGAACTGTAAGCCACAGATGGGACTGCGCCAGATATTTTCATTGTATCCATAAGTAAACAAAGATTTCTTTCTCTTCTGGAAGGGCAATCTTCGAGGAGAAAGCTACGAGAGCACAAATAAAGAAAGAAAGAAGGAAGATAACTTGGCTCCAATTTCAGAAATTTCCAACGACTTTGTGAATTCCTGCATGAACATCTATAGTGTCAGCGAGTACACTACTATTGATGAAATGCTCGAAGCACTCAGATAGCGATGTAGATTTCGGCAACGTATTCCAAATAAACCCGCAAAGAGCGGTATGAAATATATGCACTACGCGACGCTAGAGCATTTTACACTATCGATGTGGAAGTATATAGGAAAACATCCACATGGACCTATCAAATCCCGAACGATGTAGGCAATGTGGTTTTGCTAATGACTAGTCCAATTGACAACAATGGAAGTTACGAGACAAATACTTTACCTCTGTTCCAGTCGCTAATGATTTATATAGCAATCATCGACTAACGGTAGTAGGTACATTCAGAAAGAATAGGAGAGAAATTCCTCCAGAGCTTCTTTCGCTCAAAAACAGGCCAGTGACCATCAGCATGTTCACATTTGGACAGAAACCTAACAACTGTCGTCTTTGTTCTTATGTGCCGAAGAAAACGCAAAAGTATGTGTTACTGATATCCACCATGCACAATGAAGACAGCATCGGATCTGGCAGTGGTGAGACAAACAAACCGAAATTATCACCCTATGCAACGTCACAAATGTAGGGTAGACGTTGTAGATCGTCTGAAATCACAATATTATGTTTCAAGAGTAGTTAATCGTTGGTGGGCTCTGACAATTTTTTCAGCATTCTAAACCTTGGAGTAAATGCACAGATGCTTTACAAGAACAATACTAAAGAGCTGATTCATCGAAAAAAGTTTCTCGCAGAACTGCGCATGATGCTTGTGAAACCGCATTTGATGAAACGAATGTGTATCCTATGGTTAACACTTCATCTAAAGCAAATGATAGAAACTGTCGCTGCTATCCGTGGACTACCAACAACTAGAACCAGGAAGACATACAAGAAAAGCTAAGCTGCATATTCTGATTCTGTTCCAGAAGCAAGAACCGATTTACTCAATATCTTAGCAACTGCTGCAGTCCAATTTGCAAAGAGCACATAGCAAAGACTGTTCATGTTTGCCACGAGTGTACCAACACTTCACAGGAAATTGAATCTGATTTAGACCAGTGTACTCAGACATGAAATTTGTGTTTAACAATGGAATTCACGCTGTGTGTGTGTCATAAGGATTTATAGAGTATATTATTAGATTTTTTTAATATATTTAGTTTCTCTACAGTTCTTTGTTGTGTGTAATTTTGAAATATGGATGTTACTTAGACTAGTTTAAAAATAGTTGCAGCAATAAGTATGCAATTTGTATGGCAATTGTAATGATATATATATATATATATATATATATATTAAAATAAAGAAAAGTATTCTGAAAACGTAGTGTAATATGAAACCTACCATACCATTTTTATCACACAGTTTAACATTTCTTTTGGGTTTCTCAGAAATGATTCCTGTCGTACCTGTGATGAATTTGCTGTAAATAAGAAATTGCTTATGTCCCATATACATACTGCAAATGAAGAGGAGAAGTAGAGCTAGAGGAGGAGATCACAAAACTAGAAATTCAAAAATAAACTGCATATTCTGAGAGCTAAAACATTTTATAACAGAAAGAGAGAAACAAGAAAAAGAAGTAGGAAGGATCATCTGACTGAATCTATTTCCATGGATTTTCAGAAAAATCTCCCATGCCCAAAATAACATTTAGTATAAGCAACACTTAAGCTTGTTTTTTTTCAACATTCACCAATTGACAAAGACATTTTCTATGTGTATCCTGAAATATGTGGTAGAAAAGGAGCAAATGAGATAACGTCATCCGTTAATGAATACATCATAAACTCTTAGCTCAGAAGTCCAATATTCGAAAATTTTCTGTGACTCAGCTGGTGGAGAAAATAAAAATTACACCCCCTTCCGATATTTGCATTATATTGTTCATGAAAGGAAACGTCTACAGTCAATTGCTATCACATTCCCAATAAGAGGGCATTCATATCTGGAATGTAACATGGATATGGGATTGATAAAAATAAAATACTGTGATTGAAGTTCCGACAGACTGGATCGGGGTGTTCCAAAGTGTTAGTGTCAAACCTGAACCCTCCAGAGTCCTTGAAATAGATGATGGAATGATCAGAAATTGGGGAGATTTCCTTGAAAAGTATTACTTTAAGAAATGCCCCTTTCCATATAGGTCAATAGTGGAGTTGAAAGTTGAAGCAGGTCATCCTCGCCTCATCATTCATTTGGATCCATGCAGCATAGATTTTTGCAGTTGTGCAATCAGACAGAAGCCTCGTACCACAATTGTACCATCCGGAGTTGCTGTATCCTCCAAGAGCTTATGAAGGACTTCTAACCATATCGGAAGAAAAGTTCAAAGATCTTAAAAATTTGAAAGTGTTATGCTCCAGAGAAGTTCAAATCTACTATACAAACCTACCACATGAAACTAAGCAGAAGAAAACATTGAGTGTGATGATGAAGTAATGTGATGCTCAAACCTAAAACTTAAAAGTTAAAGATCCAATTTTATTGACTGGCCTCATTTTTCTGCTGTAAAAGTCGGCGTTTGTGGTGTTTTGATCGTAAATTTTGTTTTTCTTAACACTAGGTTTTTCATGTTTCATTATAAGAAAGAAGAATGCATGCTTATGTGAGATATATTTTCATTCATTCATTATCTGTTTACCCTCCTCTTATGTAGGACTTACAAGCGGGTGCCTGGGGTCAGAGGCCCGTCGAGGAGCAGACACTCATGGATCAGACAGAGCATCCAGGATGGGTGATCAGCCCGATGCCTGGTATGGGATGAAGGAAGTAGATGAAACGAAATGTTGGTGAAATGGATGAAAGGAAAGGTGATGATGGAGCAGTTGGTGGAATGAATGGCGGGGGAAACCGGAGAACCCGGAGAAAACCCGCCCAGACGCCGCTTCGTCCACCACAAATCCCACATGCAGGTCCCTGGGATTGAACCCGGGCCGCTATGTGAGATATAACTAACATAAAATATTTATCGGTGAATAAACGTTATTAGATATTGTGTAAAATGTGGAAAACACGAGTTACCTCCCTTTTCCACTGGGGTCTTTATTTAATAGAATCTATTAGTTTCACGATACGTCGAGGCAACCATAAAAAGTTCCATTTAATGCATTACGTTAGAAATCCACTAACGTCGCGTTAAGTCAAATCACACTAAGTCAACTCTAAATATCTCCATTTAGTACAATGTTTTAGACTTTCACGTTACGTCGCCTTAAGTTAAGTCACGGTACGTCAACTCTAAATAGCTCCACCTAAGACTGCAGATTTTCACCTGCGTCGATTTAAGTTAAGTCAACCCTAAATATCTGCATTTGATTCAATGCATTAGACTTGCACGTTACGTAAGTCAAGTCAAGTTACCGTTCATCCTATCTCGGCATTAACTTGTATTCGTACAAGCTAACAGTGCCAGGTCCATGAAAGAACCTTGATTATATATCTCTGAAAAGATGTTAAAATAATTGCACTCACTTCTGCTGCCTACCGTGTATTAATGTGAAAGTTACTCTCTGGATGAGCGATAGACAAATTCAGGATAGTGATCACAGAACACCAAAGTGATGTATCCACGGAGAGCAACATTACAAGTTTATTGTTTTTCTCCGTGTTACAACTTTGACTTTATAAAAGAGGTATGTAGTCGGCTGGTAATTCATGAAGGAGAAGCGAATAGTTTCAAAGTGTCTCACTAATTAGATGTGCTCTGAATATATAAACAAATTGGATAGCACGATTGTTGAATGCTCCTTTTAATTCTGCCATCTATGGACATTGCATGTAACGTAATAGATAAGTTTAGTAGTGGAAATTTGAAAGATGTTGCGGCATGACTTAAACAAGTACTCCATCATTAGTGTAAGCAGAATGATTTGTGTGTGTTCGGCAAAAATGCCTTACCGGACCCGACGTTTACTAGTTGAAGTGAAATAAATTACCTTAGGAGTGAGTTTAGAACATGATGTGGTCTCCTCTATGTCTTGTGCCCACCTACCCGCCGGTTTTAGGTGTTTTATTTATATAGGAAAGGAGTGGAGTTAGTAGGAGATGTCTCTACGAAGAAATTTGCTCCAACCAAACAAGTTGCCTCGTTTATGTAGCAAAACTTGGCAACGTTTTGAGGTAGGTTTTGTCAACTTTAAGGAACGCATGCTCGCTTCCTCGCGTGCTTTGGTGTTACCACTGGTTGCTAACTAACCCAAGTTTATATAAAGAAAACTAAACCTAACCTCCCATGAATTAGAAACGTAAGTTTATATCGTAAACATCGTTAAGCAATGCACGCAAGGGCTTTGCTCTTGTGCTTTGGTTACTGTATTTTGATTTACAATGTGCAAACAAGACGTACATGTGTTTATTATGTTTAGTCACTCATCCTAAGCAATTCAGAATAATTCAGATGCGTGAGTGTTATTAGTATAGCAATTGCAGGCCTGGTGATAGATACAGAACAGTATTGATTTTTGTGAACAATTAGATTCCTGTAATCTAAATACATGTCATTGTCCAGCAAAGTTTAAGCCCAAAATTGCACGCAAAATCCCCTGCATATTGTGCCTTGTAGCCATAATTTGGTTGTGAAAAAATTGCAATCATATTCACTTGAAATTCAACGATGTTAATTGAGTTTGCCCACGCAGTTTTATCACACATTTCTTTGCACATGCAAAGGAATACAAAGTATTATCAGATGTATAAAAAGTGGCTTTGAAGTTCCAGCCTTTGAATAACACCACAAATAATGATGGTTGTTTAGCAGTTTTGAAAAGTATGATAAAGGCATTTGTAAAATTGAATCCCTTAGTGAAAAATGTCTGAGAAATGATTGTTGCCACACCAAAATTTGATATGAACTACAGTTTTAAAGTTATCTTTTTTTGAGTGGTAAGCATTTAATGATTAGAGAAGGTCATGTGAATGGAAGCCATTAGGCATTTTAATTGATTTTCCTTATTTAAATGTTGAAGTACTCTAAATCCTTATTTTTTTCACATCTATTGTATAACCTTCAACCACCTTCACTATTATTACTGAAATTGCCATTGTTGAAAATGTGGGACCCATGTACCTGAGGTGGAAGCTTGTAATTAATATGGCCATGGCATGTAAATGCATAGCCATGTTATGTAGTCAAAGAAGGCCGTGATGAAGGTATTACCATAATTAAGGCTGGGTTGATCATGTAGGAAATACAAGTGAAGCAATATTATGACGTAAAAAGTAATGGAACATGCGGTAAGGTACACAGGAATGAAAGATGCAAGGAGTGCTTGCAGTTCTTACATACTGATTGGGTATCAAGTTACCCACAAATGCTTTTTGTTATGCATAAATTTCTGTAGAAAAGAAATATAAAACATATGATTGTATAAAGAAGGGGGAAACATGTTGTGTATTTCAAAAATTGGCAAATGCATATGTGTACTGAGTATACATTTCTGTAATAATGCTGAAAAGTTAAGCACATTTTCAACAAAGCCATTAGAGCTGAAAGACTGATTCACAATACAATATAAGTTATAAATAGTAAATTTCAGTATTGGGTTACCATTAAGTGAGAATGTGCTTAAAATGAGTGTTAAGATGGATAAAGTTATTCCTGGGCATATGAATTCCACAGGTTTTTTGTATTTCCCATATACTAATTAAAGAAGAAACAGTAATGTATATGATTATTTAAATTAACTTCTTTTCAGGCAAGCACTTAGGTTATGCATAACTGTTGGAATATAATACTTTTAATAAGTTTCTGTGTATGTAAATAAATACTGAAATATTGAGAGTTTTGAAATGCCCTCAGTTAATTGTAGTATTCTCAAAATATTATAATCATGATTATAATTTGTTCACCATTTGAAAGCTGCAATTTCTTTTTTAATTTTTATTTATTTATTTTTTAGAAAATATCAAAGAGAGCGTGTATCTTTATTATAAGCTTGATTTTCTGGCAAACTATTCCAGTACAGTATTTAAAATGCAGTGAGCTGTAAAACTATTTTTGTTCTGCACTCCATAATTGCATTTTCAAAAGTGTCAACTTTATTAATATCTATTTACTTGAATGCACATTTCCTACTCAATTAAAGTGGCAGTGAAAGAAAACATTGCCGCATACTCCGCACATCTTCTTACAATACTGTTTATCAAAGTTAAAAGGTGTTGGGTTGTTCCCGTATTAAAAGCAAATAGTATATATTGGTTAAGGAATATCTTTTACCGAATAGCTGAGATGCCTGAGTTTGGCTGTTGTACTCAGCAGGTTCTCAATGCACATACATTGTGACTTTAGCTCTTTCCTGAGTTGCTGAGATGCCTGAGCTTGGCTCTCATACCCACCAGGTCCTCATTGCACCATGAGCTAGGATTTCAGCTTCACCCGAGCTATTGAGATGTGAGTTTGGCTCTCATACCCAACAGCTTCTCATTGCGCATGCATTGGGATTTAAAACTTCTACCAACTGCTGTGGTGTCACAGCTTGGTTATTGTACCCAGCAGCTGATTGATCATTGTGAAAATAGACTCAAGAGTTTTAAATGTTGTATTTAGGCACATTTCAAGGATTCTCGTGCTTTGTAATCTTTATGAGTTTGCTCCATCCCTAAGATTGCATTTTCTTGACATAATGCATCTGTGAAAATTGACCAAAGCTTAATTAAAAAATTAGTTTTTAATATAATAAAATAATATCAATTTTAAACATTAAGAAAACATTGTTTCTTCCACTTGGAGCATATAAACTACCAATTAACTGAAGTAGAAATGGAAGTTGCATGCTTATTAATAGGCATGCCTATCTTTAAACTTGTTTTCTCACAAACAATTTTTCAGTATTTTTATATATTCATAATGATCCACAGAAAGTAAGGTTTTACTAATTTGTATCAAAAACTTTGTACTCCCACTGAAAAGCACATTAAAGAAAATGACCATGTTATTTTTTTATAAAATAGTGCCTGAACTTTGAGAAATAAATTATTAAGAATTTAAGAAAATAAAAACGTGATAATTCTTCTGAAGTAGTTAGCGGTGAATATAAAAAGTCTAATAAAAAAAATTTCTCACCTCTTTTACTTAAGCAATTTTTCATGTATATATTTTTAAAAATACATTGTGTCGAGCATTATTATTAGAACAATGAATTTACACCATAAAAATTGTTTAAATAATCATATAAGCTAGAATTTTGAAACATAGCTAAAACGTTACTGTTATAAGGTGTAATAACTGCCATAGATTTCAACAAAATACCTTACATTCAATGGATTTTCCAAATGTTATAGATGCATTCTTATTGTTATTCATTTTATGTCTTTTAACTCAGCAGGTCTTCATTCAGAAAGGTTAATAAACCTATAAAAAGACTGTAAAAATAACCCTGGAGCGTCCAGAGCTTAGATTTACTCCAGAGTTATCCCACATTCACTGTCTTAGAATAATGTTAAAAATAATTATATACATACATAACATTATAAGTTACCTGAGAGATTCAAACCATGGTCCTCAAGATTTATGGTGGAAATCCCTTGATAGGCAAGAAAAAGCAGCTCAGACACTGTAAATTTTTTAGAATACCTAAGTTAAATTTAATATTCTGTATGAGCATATTGTTAAAGAAGTCTGTAATTACAACACACAAACTACAACATTTTTTATAATCAAACAAATGCCAATACTTTTATTGTATTCTTATTTATTTCTTAAATACATGACATGAGAGAGCAATTACATGGATAGCATGAAGACTACTATTTTCTGTTGGTGATTGACTGCAAAAGACAGAGGGAGCAGAAAAATGAAGAGTATAACTGGGCATTGACAATTGTAGTTTGTGGGAGGGAGAAGGGACAGTGAAAGATAGAACAGAATCTAAAGTAGTGGGCAACAAGGCTTTTATTTTTGTTGTATGTGGGAGGAGAGGAGAGACAGTAAATGATAAAAGAGAGGTGAAAGTGAAGGGCAACATGACTTTTGTTATTTATGGGAGAGAGGAGATAGTAAAAGATAGGAGAGACATTAAAGTGGAAGGCAACAAGACTTTTGTTATTTTTGTTTGTGGGGAGAAAGGAGACACATTAAAGTGGAGGGCAACAACACTTATTATCGTTGGTTGTGGGGAGAGAGTAGAGGATAGGAGAAACACTAAAGTGGAAGGTAACAGGACTTTTATTATTGTTGTCTGTATGGGAGAGAGGAGTGACAGTAAAAGGATAGGAAAGAAATTAAAGTGGAGGGCAACATAACTTTTGTTACTATTGTTTGAGGGGGAGAGAGGAGTGACAATAAAGATAGAGAAATTAAAGTGAAGGGAAACAAGACTACTGTTACTGTTGTTTGTGAGGGAGAGAGAGTCAAGGATAGGAGAAGGATTAAATGGAGGGCAACAGGCTTTTATTTTTGTGTGTTTGGGAGAGAGGAGACATAGTCAAGGATAGGAGAGGGGTGAAAGTGAAAGACAACATGAGTTTTATTATTGTTGTATTTGTGGGAGAGAGGAGATAGTAAAGGATAGGAAAGACTAGAGATAGCAAGAGACAAGAGAAGCATTAAAAGAGAGGGGAACAAGACTTTTATTATTGTCATTTTAGGGGGAAAGAGGAGAGACAGTAAAGAATAGGAGAGAAAATAAAGTGGAAGACAACATGACATGTTACTGTTTGTTGGGGGGGAGGGAGAGAAGAGACAGTAAAAGAAAGAAAACTGAAAGTGGAGGGTAATAAGGCTTTTATTTTTGTTTTGTGCTGCTGGAGAGGGAGGAGAGACAGTAAATGATATGAGAGAGATGAAAATGAAAGTCAACATGGCTTCTTATTGCTTGTGGGGGAGAGAGAGGAGATGGCAAAGGATAGGAGACAGGTGAAATTGAAGGGCAACAGTTGTTGTTTGTTTGGGAGATAGGAGATATATTAAAGTGGAGGGCAGCATGGCTTTTATTGTTTTTGAGGGGAGAGGAGAGATAGGAAAGGATAAGAGATGAATCAAAGTGGAGGACAAGGGCCTTATACTGTTTTTTTGGTGCAGAAGGAAGGGAATATAAAGCATAGATTAGAGGATGATGTGGACATGCTATTTGGTTACTGGCATTCATTGCAATTACAATATTCCATGTCAGCTTCCATTGCAGGCTTTCCCTCTCTGGGTCATCTTCCATGGTGTAGTGGTTACCATGCTAACCTCTAGTTCCTAAGGTCGTGGGTTCAAACCTGGCAGGGGATGTAAAAATCCTTAGCATGGCTTCCTTTGGAAAGGAAGTAAAGCTGGTGTCATAGATTTACAGCACGTAAAAGAACCTCAAGACTGATAAAGAGGCCTCGGAGCAAAAGTTCCGGTCTTCCTCGCCCAATATAGAATGGGACGCTAAGAACCACAACAGTTAAAGAACGTCCAATTCAATTCCTCTCCCTTTCTAGCATATGCCCTCAGTATATCCTGAAGGAAGGTTTCAAACTCAGTTTCAATGGGAATTAAGTTTAATCTATTTTCCTGGTATATTCATTCTCCAATGTAACTGTGCTACAGGTACCTTTATATAGCCCAATAATGAAAATTTTCTCCATGACCTCTCTTTATTTTGGGTGTGGTATCTTAAAGGCTGTAGCACAGCACCTGGAGTAGGCCTCTTCCTTTACTGGTCGAGGCACTCCTTGTTGAAGACACCATCCCTCACCCACAGTAGATCCTCATTCCTTGCGGATACACAAAGTTGTGGCTGTGGTTGATCTTGCCAAGACCTTGGAACCATCTGCCAATGCCATGGTAGGTGCGCCATTCATCAGTGATGAAAGTTCATAATCAATATGATGCTGTAAAATGGGAAACAGCATTATCCTAGCGCGATTCCGCATGCTTACTCTAGGTGTGCTGCCACATTGTTTGTGTGCCAATGTTATATTTCCTCTTAAAGAGATGAGTTTTGTCAACCTCAGCAATATCACCAGTTCCATTCAACTCCTGGAATACGTGCCATGCTATCTTGGTATCTATGTCCCTGAAGCTATGCTGTGTTGTGAGCTACTTTTATGTCCCTTTGTATCTAGCAACCCCATTGGAGCAACCCCTCCACCATAGGAAGGCAAACTTAAATAACTTGTCTGCGCCAAATTCTGACCTGATGTGAACAACATGCAGGAAGGTATTCATTGTCGAAGGTGGTCATTGTCACACTTGTAATGTCAACGAATCCCTCGATTGGCACAGGACACTACATGCATCACTGCTCCACATTGGAGACACTCACAGGGCTCACAATGGTCTCATTGCAAAACAACTCCATGGCATTGCAGCAGATGAAGACCTCGATTGTTTGCTTTCCTGATGTGTTCCTAAGTGAAAGTGTGCCAGGTATGCTCCTAAGGACAAAACATTCAGTCTCCCAGGTTGTATTAATACCTGCAGCACGTCCATATTGACCTTACTCTTAAAACATCCAAGAAAGTAATGCTTCACAGCTCACAAGTTTTGTGCCAGCTGAAAGGTTGAAAGAATCACAAAGTAAACTCCTCCCTCTCCATTATCATCCCTGCTGCTCATATACCGATTGTTGTAAACAGCTGCCACTTCACATGATTAGTAGCTTTAGAAAAAGAGCTTTCTTAGGTGTGCCCCCAATAGCAACGGAATCCTTTCCCTTCATGGTAAATGATTTCATTTTCTAATTATTTTGATTAAAATTACACATGTTTTAGATAATCATATGAGAACTATAAGGTGCAAATTTGGAAGTATCCTCATTCCCTTAAAGCTTTCTGTTTATATGAAAAGATAGCATTATTTATTTGTTATCAGATAACAGTAGTTATGCAAATTGCATGTTAGGTAATAGAAATAAAGAAATAAATAGAGCTACAATCGTGTTAAAGTGCACATGAGCAATATCTATGAACTATTACAGAATAAGTAAAATTGCTCCAACCAATAGTATTATTCATAATTGGAAGCATGAATCAGACTTGAAAGAGTCAATGCCAGAGTCAGGACTCAAACATTGGATGTTGGGATTCTATGCTGTTGCTCTATGCTTAGCCACCATGTTGAAATGCAATAAATAATCTCATATGGTGCTAGTATGCTGGTAAAGCTTCAAGCTGATCTCAAATACTCAAGGTATTATATCATAGAGACGACTTGAAATTAAGTCTTAATTATAAAATGAATAATTATTTTTTTATATATAATGGGTGGAAGGGAAGTCATTACATTAATTTAAACCAGTTATAGATCTCATTATTAGAAATGTATTTTGTATCTTTCATTTTTACTTTCTCTACTATGTATAGTAAGTAGGGGAAGTATTGCATTCCACTCAAAAATTTGATACCGAGATTTCACCAGAAATACATGTTTTGAGGCCTCCTGAATCCAAAAAAAGTATTTTTGGAAACATGTCCGTGTGTGTGTGTGTGTGTGTGTGTGTGTGTGTGTGCGTGTGTCTGTGCGTCTGTCTGTGAACAGCTTAACTCGGAAACGAACAGTTGGATAAACACCAAACTTAGTATATAGGTTCAGTATCTTCCAGAGATACGACACAAAGGTTTTCAAGAAAATCCCCCCTCCCCAGATTACCCTTTACATGGAACATTTTTCAAAAATTTTAATTTACTCAAAAATAGCTCTTAATGATTTTGAATAAAATATCATAAGTTTTAGACATTTTTATGGCAAATGAATTATATATCCCGAATTTTCTGGGAATTCTCCAAAAGTATTCTTAATTGTGAACGACTTTTGCGTAACTGGTAAACCATAAGAGATAGACAAAATTTTACTACACAAAAATGTAGATCGTGTTAAAATACACAATTTATGTCATATACATGTTTTTTGTTGAGTGAACCATTTTCAGATATTGCTTGTTATTCCCTTAAATTTTCCAATACTTACACTTTTTCTCAAATGGGAATTCGTTATTCATTTTTTTGTCTTGGATATGCAAAGAGTATTAATCTGTGGCAAAGAGAATGGTGCTGCACATAGCAACCAGCTATTAAGAGATATGTCTATGCTTAAAGGCTACTACATTTCCATATTGCCCTTGCAAATACAAAACAAGGGAAACATAGTAGGCCTTAAACGATAGTCAAATATTTTTAGACCTGGTCGCTATGTGTAAAATGTAATTCTCTTTGCATGTCAAGAACATAAAAAAATATTCTGTGGGCGTAAGATAAATGAGAACGTAATAACAGTCAAAATGATATTTGTAATACAAGCAAGGATACCGAAAGCCAAAACACAGAGCAAGATATGATTATATACGAACGGAAGTACTGATGTGTGTGGATAAAGCAAGGTGTGATTATAAACGAGCAGAAGTGCACTTGGATAAGGCTAAAATTGAGGTACAAGTGAGGCAGCACGTGTTTCCAGCAAAGCAGTAAACCAGAAGAAAAAAAATCTGATGTGATACATTCACATTACTTTCCCTACCCTCTATCGTTTATTAGTGGGTATGCAAAGTATTTTTACTTAAGCTTATTACTTTCTCTAATACATATAGTAAGTAGAAATATTGCATTTCACCTAAAAATTCGATATTGAATTTTCACCGGAAATACATGTTTTGAAGCCCCATAATGCAAAAAAAGCATTTTTAAAAAAAGGCCTGTATGTGGGTCTGTGAACAGCGTAACTCAAAAGCGAAAAGCGGATAAATACCAAACTTGGTATTTAGGTCCAGTATATTTAAAAGATACGACACGAAGATTTTTAAGAAAATCCCCCCATTCCAAATTACCCTTTACATGGAACATTTTTCAAAGTTTTTTTTTTCTCTCAGAAATGGCACGAACGACTTTGATCAAAATATAATATTTTAAGACACATTCATGGCAAATGAAAGGCATATCTAGAATTTTCTGAGAATGTCTCCAAAAGTTGTCTTCATTATGAATGAATTTTGCATAACTGGTAAACCGTAAGAGATAGACAAAATTTTACCACAAAACACACAATTTGTCATATACATTTTTTGTGTGCAGTGAACCATTTCCGACATATTCCTTGTTATTTGTTTGAATTTTCCACTTAATAGTTTTTCTCAAATGGGAATTCATTATTTGTTTGTTTTTCTTTCTTTTCTTTTTTTAGGTCTTGGACATGCAAAGAAAATGCTTCACATAGCAACCATCTCTTAAAAGATTTGAATATCGCTTAAAGCCTACCATATCCCCCTAGTACTACAAGAGCATTAGCAATAAGATTGTTTCTGCAAATGTTTATCTTGATTAATATGAAATAGATGGAGAATAAGAGTTTGTAAAAGTAGTTTGTACAAGAGTGGAGAAGGTCATGTGAGTGTAACACATCAGATTTTGTTCTATGACCATTTTCTGTGGAAATATTTTAGGTTTTTTGAGAACATAAAATGCGCATGGCAACGTTGCAGCATGTGGTAGCTGAAGGGTAGCTGGGAGCGAGCAGGGGTGTCACTATCCCTTTCAAAACCAGAAGCAGGTTTCGCTTTTGCTAGCATGTGGTTCATGAGTGTAGATAAATGTTTCATATATTCCTGCCCATACGCTCATAGCAAATTATTGTTGAAAATGGTGCTCCCTGGTGCTGCGAGGGTTTTCTTTCGCCCATGTAGTGGTGTTGTGACAATTGAAAATGCTATTTTTTTTTTGTAAAGGTAGCTTCGTCTGTTGCCTAATTGACTGTGGCATATCTGTACCTTGTTCTAGGAACTAATTGATGAAAACTAGCCTGGGCCATAATCCAGTGCTATATCTATTGGATATGATATGGTTGCAGTAACTGTTCTTTCAGCATCCTGAGAACAAACCAATGGGACATGCTGACTATGGGAGCTATTCCCTGACTACTTCTGCTTGGTTATTCATTTACAAGATTTAAAAGTGCTACCTTTGATGTGATGGTATTTTATACTCGCCCTCCTTCGTGTGCTGGCTGCATGCTTCCTGAGGTTTATGAAATGCCAGATGAAAAGGGAAAAGGCTTGCATCTAGTAAACCCTGTGCTGTAAATGCTCGTGTGATTATCCACTAAACACACCTTGGTGAAATGCTTATTGGACAGTGAAGATATTACTTCCATACTGTTGGGGTAGGCCTATAGCTACCAAGTTGTACTTGTTATTTTGCCAAAACATTACACACCCATTCATCATGTTTGTTTGGATTAAGGGTCGTGTGGGAAACAAAACGCTAGTAACACCACCTCTCAATTCAGGTATGCTGTGTTGATTATGACCAGGAGCCGATTCTCACACTGACCTACCTTGACCTAGCAATGTTGCCTATGTCTCCAATCACATTAAGGCTCCAAAACGGTGTTTGGAAAATGAATACTTATTTCAAAACCCTGGATGATGAGACACAGTTAATGCTGAAACTAGGTCAGAAATATGTTACTCTACCCATCTTATAAGTAAGAAGCTATTGTCTTCATACATTCTCATGGAATAAACCATGTAATTTGGAAAAACAAAAAGTTTTTTATTTAAAAAATAGCTGATCACAGAACAAAATGCTATTATACCTTTTTATTTGTAATACCTCTATTAAGTACATGTTAGAAAGAATGTAGTAAGTTCCCTTCCACCTTTGTGTGCGTGTGTGTGCATGCCTGCATGTGTTTTTTTTTTTTTTTTTTACAAAAAGCTGTGTATGTCTGTGAACAGCATAACTCAAAAAAAGGAGAAGTCCTATGAATACCAAACTGTTCAGCACCTTTCAAAGATGCGACACGATGGCTTTCAAGAAAATCCCCCAGCCAAAACTACCCTTTACATGAGAGATTTTCAGAAATCTTTTTATTTCCTGAAAAATGGCTGTAAAAATTTTAATTAAAATACCACATATTAAAGTTATTTACATGACAAATAAAATGTATATCTTGAATTTTCTGGAAATAGCCTGCAAACTCCTGTTTATTCGGAAGGAATTTTATATAATCTTGCATAACCGATAAGCGTTAAGTGTTAGACAAAAACGCACTACACAAAGCCTGTAGAGCTCTTTAAAACACACAATTTATTTCAAATAACCTTTTTTGTGTGGCATAAGCCATTTCTGAGATATACATTATTAATGGATTAATTGTTCAATACTTTGTCATTGTTTTAAAATCTAGTTGACATTCAGTTGTTTCTCACATCATGGAAACAGTAGGGAATTTTAGGCCAGCAATTAGTGTCCTGCTCTTAAATATTTGATTATCATTGTTCCCTTTGTATCTATAGGGTAGTTAAATTATATTCGAACCCATTTGCGGCCTCTCTCTACTGCATGAGACTGCCAGCAGTTGCCAAGGAAATTATGCCGGCAGAGACAGACTAAAATCCTTACCTTATAATAGATGTTGGAAATGTTGACCTTCTGCTCTCAAACAGGCAGCATATCTCGTGTAAATATTCTCGTTCACTCTCTGAAGCTTAGCAGCAGGAATTCTTGTGATGAAACACCTCATTATGATCAGAAAATTGGAGTGTGGTGTGCGATGAGTGCTAGAAGAATAATAGGGCCCATATTCTTTGATGAAACAATAAATTCAGAGGTTAATTCTGAGGCCATTTTGCAATCGCTTGACAGAAGAAGAGAAATCGTATGGTTGGTTCCAGCAAGATTCTGCAAGAGCACATACGGCTGCCGAATCATTATATGCAATAAGAGAGGTGTTTGATGACAGAATAATTAAAGTTGATTTATGGCCCCCTCGTTCTCCTGGCCTAACGAGTTGTGATTTTTATTTATGGGGTTCTTTAAAAGACAAGGTGTATCGTTCAATCCTCGCACACTACAGGAACTTACAGAAAATATTGTGCAAGAAATCACAAGAATTCCTGTTGCTGAGCTTTGGAGAGAGAGAATATTTACATGAGATATGCTGCCTGTTTGAGAGCAGAAGGTCAGCATTTCCAGCATCTATTATAAGGTAAGGATTTTAGTCCACCTCTGCCGGCTGTCTTGCGTAGTAGAGAGAGGCCACAAGTGGGTTTAAATATAAAATTTAACTACCCTATATATTGAAATGCGTAATTTATGTAACTCTGCAAAGGTTTACCTCAATTAAAAGCAAGTAGATATAAAAATAAGCTTTTGTATGAATAATCCTCTGTACCCACTAATAAACAATAGAGGGTAGAGAAAGTCATGTGAATTTAACACTGATTTTTATTGTGTAAATTCTTTTTTCTAATAAAAATGCCCCAGACTTTATTTTTAAAAACATTCACATGAAAAATTTCATTTCACAATAAATGAGGTTGCAAAATGATCTATTATGTGCCAATGTTATGATCTCCGGGTAATGGGCGTGGTTTATAACCTTTTGGTTAAGGCAACCTGAAGGTTAGGTGCAGTGCCATGTGTTACTTATAATCAACTGATGGTTAGTGATTCTAAGGTTTATGATGCTGTGCAAGCAATTGGCAACACCCAAGAGGTATGTGTTTCTTCATAGCAATAGTGTTCTGAAGTGATTTCACTGTTTTTACAACGCACGGTAACTTGCAACGTAATTGTGTCATTAACAGCAAGATAGTGAGCAGAGTATAAGTTGTGAACAATTTTCCTAGATTTTTGGAACATTTTTTGCATTTTTATTAATTCTTAGCTTATATTATCATTTAGTTTTAGTTTCATTATAATTAAATGGAAAGTATAGTTAGTTCTTGTAGGGAAGTAAGTAACGTTTGGTTATATAGGTTATATTGTAGTATTAGATTGCATAGGTTAGTTATGAATAGAGAAAAGAAAAGAAAGTGTTGTGTCAATTATACAGAAGAGGAATGAATGGTGCTTTTAGAGCAGAAGGTATAGCAGAAAACAAAGCCACGTGGAAGGAGAAGATGTGTTTGGATTATATTTGACTTGCAATTATACTTTTGTTTTGGCCTTTGATAAGGTATAAACATGAATTTGATAATTTTAGCATTTCATTAGAAAGCTTGCGAAATGATCACAAGGAAATTTAATGCCATCAGTGCAAACCAAAGGATGGTGACACAACTAAAAGAAAGGTACTTTACTATGAAAAAAAAAGTGAAGCAAATGCAGAGGGTTCTGTGTGGACCGAAGAAGAAAACCACCTTCGTTTAAAGCTTCACCAGCAGATGATGTGCTACATTTATTGATGGGCACAATGGCCAGTGGTAGAACAGCCACTTGTGATTCAGATCTTCTTGGTAAGAATGGCAAGTTAATCCTATGAAAATAAATGAGTTCCAAGTGTTGTAATGTATAATGTTATTGCAGATAATAACACAGATATTTTGGAGGTGGTGATGGTGCCTGGCAATGCTATGCTCGGCATGCCAGCAAAAATGTTGGGTTTAATAATGGTGCCTAAGAATGTTGTAACCCAAGATTCTTCTGGTGTAAGATCTGTTGTAGTAGAAGGTAAGGGATGCATGTGTACTAAGCTGGTGATGGCCATAAGTGTGGTATTGCCTGCCTCATGCAGTGTGCTCTTGGTGCTTACACAGTAAAGAGCTGGAGCAGCATTTTTCTATAAGTTTGAGGCATCAAGTTAACCCAAAACAGTGTCATTCCTGCACTAAAATTCCATCATAGTTGTGGTGGAATTTATATGCAACGTTGGTTGCACTTTTCTATTAAGCATAAAAATATATATGTAATATAAAGTTTGCTTAAGATGCCTCAGCGGTAAGCAATGAGATGTTTCCTCTTAGTCCTCAGAGCATGTAACAGGAAGATTTTTACAGTCTGATGCTGCACTAAAAAGGAAATAAATTCAACTTTTTGCAAATCAAAGTTTTCTTATTTATTTCCCTTCTTTGCGGAATTACATATTTCTTTTACCTTCTTTTATAAAACCTCTTAGTACATTTCACAATAACAGTGTATTACCGCCTAGCTAGAGTATTAATAAATTACTCTGGCTTCTTTTAAGGACACAAGTAACCATCCTGATGACTAATAAAATACCCCCTTGGTTGTTATTGAAATATTAGAAAACAATTTTCAGTTCCATGGCAACACCCATTATTCGGACCCTTTACTTATTCATGGAATAAATAAGCTTGCCCACTCCATTGCCATGTATGCTTCTCTTGCCTACATTTTGTTTTCTTTATGCGAGTTTTACCAGGGTCTGCCACGTTCATCATGTATACAAACAAATTCAATTCCCCAAAACACGAATATAGGTTAACACAAAGCTAATACATAATTTCACAATGAATACAAATCAACAATTATAACAATGACATTGAAAATATGCAAACACTACAATGAATAAATAAATATAGCCTCAAATAAAATCAATTATGTGTTTTCCTACACATATGTATGAACAGTTAAGTTGACTTAGCTTCATGTTTAGTTCCCATTGAATCTTTCTGCTTCATAGTTAATACCAAATAGTGTGGCTTATGAATAGAAATAAGCATTGTTTTTATTTTCTGTTATTGTAATAACATTTAAAAAGAAAGGAAGCTTAGCATGTTGTCCTTCGTGGTCTAGGGGTACCATGCTGGCCTCTAGTTTCCAAGGTAGCAGGTTCAAACCTGGCAGAGGGCGATGGATTTTTTTCAGGTGTAAAAATCCTTAACATGGTTTCCTTCGGAAGGGAAGTAAAGCCAGTGGTCCCATGTCGTAGATTTACGATACATAAAAGAACCTCAAAGCTGATAAAGAGGCCTCTGAGCTAAATTTCTGGTCTTTCATACCCAATATAGAATGGGACGCTGAACCATAGCAGTTAATGAGCATCCATAAATAAAACTCAATTTAATTTTAATTGAAGCTTAGCATAAAATAAGTGGCATGAAGCTAGGCAAAACCACGTTTAAGAACAAAGACCAGTGAAGTTTAATCATTGATGTAAATTTATTTTTATATATATTTTTTAATTTGTTTGACTTATAATGGGACAGTTCATTCAGGCACTGAATAATCTTGGGGAAAGTGTCAAAGCTATGTCACATTCACGAAAGGAAAACTCAGAGGAATACCTCAGCCAGGCAGCTTGACTTTCAGGTGTTGAACCTTGGCCATGTAATGAGAGAAAGTAACAAGGTTACCACAATGGTGGATGCAAATTGTTGGGTAGTAAGTGGTATAAGCAACAGATTCAGTAAACTCTTTGTAAATTTCCAGCTTGTGTTATAAATACTAGTGCTACATTTAGTGTGATGCAGGAACCATTGCAATGTAATGTAGTGAAACATAATGTATTACCTTTGATCATGAAATTCTTTTCTTTTTATTCCTACTTTTATGATAAGATAAGATTATGATGTCCATTCTATATATTTCATGCAGTAATGTACAAACTCTTAGAGCAACGTATAATACCTGTCCATTGTACAAATGTCTCTATAATCAATTCTAGCTTTAACCAAGAAGGTTCCTTGTTATGGTCAGTTGCTGTGTGATGCTATGAAAAATGCAACACATGTAAGTTTATTTACTGGCATGTAACATGACTCCTGCGCAACAAAATTGTGGCTTACTGGTCTTGTGAGTATTTTACAGATGCTGCCTTAAATAGCATTTCTTGAGAGTGAAGTTGCGTCATATTTCACAAAATTGTAATCAACTTTGTTAGCAGAATTTCTTGAAAACATAACCCCCCATTTTTGTAAAGGGCTGGTTGGAGTAAGGAACATCTTTGCATCAGGAAATGTCTGCTAAGTTCCAGCTCATAATGCGACTTTATGAAATCTGTGTTATGCGTGTCAGGTGGAGATGTTTTAGGGTCTTGTTTTATAGATGTAAGAGACCTAAAACAAGTATATCTATTGATATAAGGCTTTTAACTGTAGGTTCTTGTGTAATGCTGGTTCTGTTAAGGTGAAGAGGACGTAGAATGCAAAAAATGTATTGAATTATAACTCAAACTTGTAATAAATCATTTTGTAATTTTCAGACCCTGACTGGGGAGATTTTTCATTGAAGATGTTGAAAACCTTCAGAAGTGCTGCACTGCGAACCACCAGTACTACAAGTAAGTTCTTGTAGATATGCATGGCTGCTGGCAAGCCTCGAAACATACCTTGTTAGATACATTCCTTCATGCAACAGATTGTCGTTCCCCATGGTTTAGTGGTACCATGCTATTCTCTAGTTGCCAAGGTTGCAGGTTCAAATTTGGTGGAGGATGATGTACTTTTTAGGGCATAAAAATCCTTAGCATGACTTACTTTGAAAGGAAAATAAAGCCAGTGGTCCCTTGTCATAGGTTTATTGCACATAAAAGAACCTGATGCATGATAAAGAGGCCTCTGAGCAAAATTTCCGGTCTTTCATGCCCAGTATAGAATGGGAGGCTAAGAACTAAAGCAGTTAAAGAGCATCCATAAATAAAAAATGCAATTTAATTTATCCGACAGGTTTTGATCATGATATACCTGGAATTAAATAGCATATTACTGTTGTAATTCAGTTTTATTTAAAACTTAAGTACATGTGGACAAACACAGAATGAGCTCAGTTCAAGTTTATATTGGGCATATTTTAGTTTGTGGCCGGATACATATACATGGATTTCCTTTTACTTTCCCTACTAATTATGAACATGTTGTATATTCCATCCAAAATTCTGATACAGATTTCAATGGAAGTACACATTTTGAGACTCCCAGAAATTGTTTTTTAGAAAAAGGTCTGTGTGTGAACAGCATAACTCAAAAAACAAAAGGACAGTTAAATACAAAACTTGATATTTAAGTTCAGCATCTTCCAAGGATACAACTTGAAGATTTTCAAGAAAATACTGCTACCCCAAACTATGTTTTGCATGGAAAATTTTGATTATAGTATAACAACTTAGTAAAATCCCTCGGTGTACGGATTGCATCAGTATTCAGGAAGGATGAATTGCCCCCACTCTACATGTCTCTTGCCATTAGCTATTGAGTTATCAAATGAGGTGTCTTTAAAGAGGAAGTGAGCTGATATGCAAGAAACAAGTGTCAGGTCATTCATGTGAACACAGCAATTTTATAGTGAAGAAAAATTTAATAGGACCTTGTTTACATTGTGATAATTCAAAAACTAAAATCTGTATTCCAGTTCTGTAAGAGGTATGTTAAACAGTACAGATTCAAGATGATGATGTGTGATTCGTCTGCTGGTAAAGAAATTAAAAACCCCTATTTTTTTTTTCAACTTCAATTGAAATAATTTGTATTATGAAAATCAGTTCAGCAAGAAACGTTTTCCTTGAAGAGATAGATGGGGAGTGAAGGATATGAAGTACCCAAAAAGTGAGAATTAACTTTTGGAAAATATCCCATGCTAATACCGCATGTATGTGAAATGCTATTGCTAGTTATATGTAAACACTTGCTTTCACACCTGCTGTGCCTTGCTCTTTGCGTGGCCTGTCACAGCAATCTACAAACTCAGCATTTTTGTTACAATGCTCTTGTGTCTTTAATCATGCCTCTACAGTTGGATAGTTACAACAGTAGTGTGATGGAGTGATAAACCATTTTGTGAAAATAAAATAAAACACGGGCTAGGCGAAATTATAGTGTGTGGTGCTTTAGCAGCAACTCAGAGGCAGAGTAGGAGAGGAATGCCCACCCAAAGCAATTAGAGAGGGGAAATACATACCAGGTGAGTTAACCCTCCCAAGGGTTTTTACTAAGTTGCTGAACTATAAAATACCATATGTTTGAGATATGTAGCAAATGCTCACATCACATCTCCGGCAAATGTAGATCTTGTTAAAGCACATATGTCTTGTTTTTGTTTCGGTGGAGCCAACCATTTCTGAGATACTGTTTGTTATTGGTTTGAATTTTCAAATACCTATACTTTTCTCAAAAAGAAAGTTGTTATTCATTTTTTTTAGTCATGATCATGCAAAGAGCATAACATTTCAAAGCCATTACATAGCAACACACACTTCTTGAAAAATCTGACTATCACTTTATCTGCTGTATCCTACAATGAAATGTGTCGTTACCATGCTATCTAGTTCCCAAGGTCACAGGTTAAAACCCAGCGGAGGATGATGGATTTTTTTTTTTAAGTCATAAAAATCCTTAGCATGGCTTTTTGCAGAAGGGAAGTAAAGCAGGTAGGCCCGTGTCATAAATTTATGGCATGTAAAAGAACTCAAGCCTGATAAAGAGGCCTCTGAGCAAAACTACTGGTCTTTCACACCCAATATAGAATGGGATGCTAAGGACCACAGCAGTTAAAGAGCGTCCATAAATAAAACTCAGTTTAATTTTTATGACGAAATGTGTAAATGTGAATTGAAAAGATAGAAGAATAAGTTTTTGTAAGTATAGTTTGTAGAAGAGCACGTAGAAAATGTAAGATGAGTGTAACACATCACTAATTTTTTTATATACAGGAAACTAACAAAATGAGTTATAGAGCACTACAATCTTTTTCCATCCTTTTACAATTGCAATTAATCCCTTTCTGTTCAGATGTATGTAAAATAAGTTATCAACATTTCATTGATCTATTGTCAACACAGTAAATTGGTTGTCAGAAACAGCTTTTATGTTAAGGGATACATTGTCTTGCTTTCATGTTATAAGTATGAGAAAAACAAATAATTTATAAAAACAACCTTTTTTGAATAATGGTGTACATGCCCATCATAGAACAGCAATCACGGTCATGGGTTATCCACACCAGAAGACTCTTCAAGACATTAGCTACAATTTCTTTGTTGCTAAAATAGATGCCTAAATCAATATCAGCCATTTGAGTACTGTGGCATCAGATAATTCTCTCATGAAGCCTAGGCTGCCAGATGGTAGCAGTATTGCATTGATGCACCTCTGCCGTCTAGTGGCTTTTGCTGACATCGTTAGCAGGAAAACTATATGTATTGTGTAGCATTTTTTTCTCTCTTTCTTGGATCTGTAAATTAATTTTTACTGAGCGTTGTAATTTTAAGCATAACATATTTTACATATTGATAGTATTTCATTGTATATTATTTTTGTTTTATTCGTTACAGTAGTTTTCAAAATCTAGTACCATTTATTGCTATTCTGAATGCTTATGCTTTTGCTTTTTATTAACTTCATTCTGTTTTGTAAGCATCAGGCTTATTAACTGTATTTATCCAATGATTATCATAATTATATTAATCAATTTAACTCTGAATACTCTATGTGAGGTTGCTGCATAAATGTTGAAATGTTTACCCTATTGAGATACTGCTTCTGTATGACTTGCATACTCATCAAGCATGCCATTTATGAGAACCAATCTCTTTCAGATAGCTAGTTTATAAAATTGAGAACTAGGCTCTTTGTATCTATTGGACAAATGTTAATCCTGGGCTTTTTATGTTTTATAAAACTACATGCATGGCATGTTATAATGAGCAAGTGCATTGTTGGTATCTTTAACCTCCAGATCATGTTAATTTTTCAAGTCAATGGATGTTCATGTTCGACATTAGATTAACAATATATTAAATCTAGTACAGTTCCGATAAAACTCAAGTTTGGCTACTGGAATATCTATAGAAATCCTACCATAGCATAATATAGGTTAACAGCTGCTTGAAGAAGTGGTACTTTATTAACAGCGACTGAAAATGAAAGTTTTGTGTGCATCATTTATATATCGTCATCGCAAGTTCCATTCACAATAAACAAATTCATGTATTTATGTTATTCATCTCATCAAATTCCTCCATTGATATTCTTCATTTATAATTTTATTATTAATTATTTGTTTAAGAAAAACAAATTATAATAATTTTTTATTTCTACTTGATGTTAATTTACAATAATTTTGTGATAACTATTACAATAAAATGATATATATCCAATATGATTGCTTGATATATTTTCGATCTTTGTTATTTAATTATTTCTCATTCTTAGTAAATCATTATGTTTGTAAGATTACTTGGGATACTGTTTATTAAATTATTTTTAAAGCTAGATAAATATACTTATTTTTATTCTATTTATATCATACTTAAAGTCGTTTAGCTTATCTTATAAATATTTCTTTTTTGGATGTTCCTTGAAATTTACTTATGTGTGATTAAATTGAGTTTTATTTATGGACGCTCTTTAACTGCTGTGGTCCCTAGTGTCCCATACTATATTGGGCGTGAAAGACCAGTAATTTTGTTCAGAGGCCTGATTATCAGGCTTGAGGTTCTTTTATGTGCCATAAATCTATGACACGGGACCACCGGCTTTACTTCCCTTCCGAAGGAAGCCATGCTAAGGATTTTTACATTCGCCCTCTGCTGGGTTTGAACCCACGACCTTGGGAACTAGAGGCTAGCATAGTAACCACTACTCCATGGAGCACGACACTTATGTGTGTGTGTGGTCACTATGGATACATATTCCAAAATGTTCAAACATTTATGTATTATATAAATAAGAAATATTTCACACAGTAGGGCATAATCATAGTAAAATGTTTAAAAATTGAGTCAAAATTTGGAAACACATTAAATTCTCCATTTAAATGTCAAAATTTAAAAAAGACTAGTTCCTGGGAGGTTCCTCCCTATTATCTGTTTCTTGGTCAACTGATGCTCTCATGCTGTGTCGGGTTCTGTTACTAGGGATTCATCCATCTATCTTCTCTGTTAATCAGATGATATCATCCACAGTGGGAATCTCGAAATTCATAAGGTCTCCTTTATGTCTTGTAGCAAAAATATTCTCCCAAGTATCCAATTCAAAAGATTTCTTTACATATTTGATCAATTAATTTTGGTTCAGTGTTATGATCCTCCAACCAAAAATGATAAGCAATGGCTGATTTATCAGCGTATTTTGAATTTTAAGATACTCGTATGTTCTTTCTTTCTGGTCTAAATTGCACTTTGTTTTCCCAAAGTTTATCTTTTTACAGTCCTGACAATTCATTTAATAAATCCCAGATAATTTTTTTTTTCTGGTGCACTATTTTTCAAAGGATGATTTAGGAAATTCCTGATGTATTTATTTTGTGGTACTAGATTAATTTCAATTCCTTGAAGATTTTTTTATATTTCCAAAAATATTTTGGGTGTAATGTGAATTTACAGTATTTCGGTGTTGATTCCTCTAATTTTTCTGAGTGGCGATTTCCTTTTGTATTTTTCATTTTATGTTTGTTGATTAACTTATCTGTGACACTAGGACCAAGCTTATTCAATTTGGCTACCTCGTGTATATGTTCATATTCCATTTCTGTAAATGGGATATTAATTAGTCTATGAACCAAACTATGAAAAATAGCATATTGCTGTGACATTGGATTGAATTGATTGCATTTTATGTAATTCCCCACATGTGTTGGTTTTCTATAGATCCTGAATGTTATACCCAATTGACTTCTCATAATTTTTAAATAAAAAAAAAATGGTAAGCATACTTGTGTTTTTATTTCAACTGTAAATATTGTTGATTTCTCCTGTAAATTTAACAATTTCACCATGTCCTCCACTAATTTTTTTGGAATAAATGCCATCAACATAACTATACCAACAGTGGAACATATATGGGGAAAGCTTTACTTATATGGATTTCAAAGTTACTCATAAAAAGATCATCTAGGAATGGTGACAGAGATTACCCATGGCTAAGCCTGCAGTCTGTTGGTAAAATTTATTGTCAAACATGAAACTATTCTGTTACACACATAAATTGACTAGTTTTATATATTCAGCAATTTGTTCTGTGTTTATATTGTTTTTGCATAGCCAACATTTATTAAATGTAATTTAACTATTGGAATGCTAGTGTACAATGCTTTGATATCAAAGGATACCACCACTTCCTGTGATTTAACAATCAAGTTTTTTATTTTAGTTGACAAGGTCCAAGGAATTTTTAATACTCATGGATTCAACTTTTTCAGAATTGTTAAACTCATCGACTAGCCATTTTGAAAAATAGTAAGTGGGTGAATCTATGTTATTGATTATAGGTTGCATGCCATCATCCTTTTTCTAAGTGTTGTTTTCGTATTAGCCATACTAGATTCATCATAAAATTTATATGTATTGTTTAATATAGGAATGTTAATTTTCTAAGCAAAATAAATATTCAAACATCAGCTTCCTGTAAGGTAACTTGATTTCCTTATTTATTTCCACATAAATGTATAATATTTCCATTATACGTAATTCAGCTTCACTTCATATATAATTCTCCAAAATGCTTTCTAGTTATGATATGCATTTTGTTTTCAGTGTCTTCATTGCTGGTAGCCTTACAATTTCAGAGATTAAGAGATAATTTAAAAATGCCAATGGTGGGAACAAGACATGCATCTATATTTGAAAGCTGGATATATATAATTGAAAAATGAAAACTCCCATTGTGATGCCTCAGTTTGTTTTCCTTCACAGTTTATGAAGTGTATTAATACTTTTGTTTTACCATATTATTTATATTATTAAGCTAGCAATGAAGTGCATCAAATAGTCTTCATCAGAACAGCATATTGAAGCTAATGGATTGATTTCATTTCTAAATTATATTATAATAATTGATTGTGTTTTCCCCCCAAAAATAAATACATCCCAAATGTTTTAATTTTAGCTTATATTTTTATTTTATTTATATTTCTGTGAAGGGTTTTAGTTTACTCTTATGTAACCTTCCCATGATCTTTCCATTTAAGTTTTGCAGTTCATATGTATGATCTCCGAATTGTTTTATAATTTTTAATGGACCAGCATACAGTAATTCCATTTTAGAATGTCTCTTCGTCGAAGCTTTAAAATATGTTCTTTTAATAAAATTTTATCTCCTAGTTTAAATAACCATATATTTTAAAATCTTTTAACGTTTTCTTTTATTAGCTTTTCCCCTTAGTCTTGTAAATGTGAGCTGGCACTTTTCTATTTCAGTCAGTTCTGTTAGTGCCGCCATGGTCATAGGAAAGTCAATAACTAAGTTTTTAAGTTTTTACATCTAACATTAATTCTACTGGAGTAAATTTAGTGATTGTATTTAAGTATTATTTACAATTTCTTTGATATATTCAGATATATTCAGTTTGGTCTTTATGACATAAAATGCTCAAATAAATCGAAATATCCCCCAGCACCTCTTCGTAGAAGATATTTAATTCCAATTTCCTTTAACATATTTTGGAATAGCTTGCTTCTATGTATAGTTGCATTATCGGACAATATTGCCTGCATTTTACCATATTTAGGTATGTAATCCTTTATTATTCTATTTAAACAAGTTATGCTTTTTATATTTTTGACAGAGTATATTTTTGTGAAAACATCTAACATTACCAAAAGATATTTACATCCATTTTTACCTATTGGAAGTTCACCGTGTTCATCAATACTTACCAAAGCATTTTTCTATCCCTTATTATTGTCTGTGGAATAACATTGTACTTTATGTTTATTGGCTTCGCCTTTGGCATAATTTGCATGTTTGCACTCTTACTTTCCTTCACATATGTTTAATATAAAGCAAGTCTCTCAATATGGCATTATTTTCTTTTATGTTAAAGTTCATCATTTTTAACTTATGTGGGTTACTTATTGTTTCCTGCATGTGTTTTTCTGATTTTAGCCAGATAGCATGCCACTGAAAATATTCTGTTTGCCAGGTATGTGCTTAATTTCTATATAATGTGAACTTATTTCATGTATGAATCCTGAGATTTTAGAATTGGTCAATTTACATTTTTGTTTAAATGACAAGCTAATGTGGTCAGTATGTATGATTATTTTATAATTATAAATGTACTGTTTAAATTTCTGCAATGCAAAATGCAAAGCTGATATTTGCAATTCTGTGATACATGAATTAACTTCAATTTTATTTAAAACTCTAGATGCTGTTCCTGTCACATGATTTTCATCTTGTTTATCTCTTTGGGTAAGTACTGCTCCAAAAGAGTGAATACTAGCATTAGTATTTATTAAGAAAGCTAAATTTGGATTTGGTCATTCCAGAAGTATTGCATTTTGAAATAAGTCTTTGATCTTCTTCATGTTTTACATTCCATTCCCATTTAATCTTTTCTTAATAGTTCCCTCAACAGTGACAGTTCCTTAGAATAATTAATCATAAATTTTGACTGATACAGTAAAATTCCTAAGAATCTTCTCAATTGTTCTAGATTCGTGGGAGGAGGAAAACTTTCTACAGCTTTAAACCTTTCTGGATTTGGTTTTATTCCTTCCGGTGAAATTATTGACCTAAGAATTCTGTTTCCTTTACAAAGATTTTGATTTTTCCAAATTCATGGTCATATTTCTTTGACTGAATTCAGATAATATATAATTTATATGTTTTATTAAAGTTTTATGTGTATGTTAAATTGATTTATCTCTTATGCCACATTGATGAACTTTCGAGACACAAAATTGACCTAGACCTAGACCTAGACCTAGTTATCTACTGGGTTGACATTGACACTACTGGTGTTTTTGTATGTGTCCGCTCCACTTGGTTATGATTCACTGTTCCATCATGTTTTGTTTTCTGCGCACTCCAATCTCTGTCATTCCTATATCCTACATTCCTTACATATAGTACTCTTTGATTTGATAAATATTCTTTGCAAAATCTTAAATGATGTATTTAATTATCTCTATGTACGTCTATGTCTATGTGATACTTTTTATTATAAAAAAATTAATTTTTCACAAGTTTTGGTCAACTTTCATAGATGAATTACCTTAAGAAGATGCAATATCATGAGGGTGTTCCAAAGTCATAAAGATTAGAAAGCACAAGAATCATTGAAATAAATGTGCCTAAATACAAAATTTAAAACTCTTAATCTGATTTTCCTAATAATAATCAATCAGCTGCTGGGTACAAGAGCCAAACTCTGACATCTCAAAAACTAAAGTCCCAGCGCATGTGCAATGAGAACCTATTGAGTACAAGAGCCAAACTCTATAATCTCAGCTGCTGTGGAAAAAGTTAGTCCTAACGCATGTGCAATCAGAACCTGCTGGGTACAAGTGCCATACTGTGGCATCTTATCTGTTCGGGTAAAAGTTTATGTCCCAGCACATGCAAAATGAGAAGCTGCTGGGTGTACTAGTGCCCAACTCTGGCATCTTAGCTCCTCGGGTAAAAGAAATTCCTTTACCAGTATACATTCTTACTTTTAATAAGGGAAAAATGCAGCACCGTTTGACTTTTAAAACAGTATTGTAAGAGGATGTGTAGAGTCTGCTGACTATTTTTTCTTTCACTGCCACTTGAATCGAGTAGGAGATGCTCCTCAAGTAAATGGCTATTAATAAAGTCTTCTTCTTCAAACCAGGTTATCGCAATAATCATCTGTTTTGTTCGGTTTAGGTTTCTTTGTAGAAGTAAACAACTTTGTTTTATTCCAGGTTAACCCCATTTGAGAATATTGTGATTAAGTGAGAGTGTTTCAGAATTCACAATAATCCAGGTGTGTGTATATATAAACATGCCTGCCTGAAAAATAATTAACAGTTATTTACAACCTAATTACTTGTCTGAAAATAAGTTTAAATAATCATGTAAATGTTTGTTTCTTTTATTAGTCCAATGGAAAATAAAAAAATTATTTGGAACCCATGTGTAGAGGAACAACTTTATTCATCTTAACTTCCATTTTAAGTATATCCTTGTTTAAAACAATAAGGAAGCCCAAAGTAATAACATACATGTAACTACACATTTATGATTGCCATTTCCTTTCTTACTAAATTAATATGTAATTAAAAGCATCTCTTACTATAGTTGCTACTTTTTCCTGCATTCGGCTTTCCCTAAACTGGCTGAACTAGTTACCTCTCTCCTAAGCTGGTGATACTTTCATTGTATTCAATGGTTGGTAAAATCCTTCTCCACCAACCTAAATGCTGCAGTACACTTGTGCTGGCACTTATACTTCACAGTGATGCCGTTCAGATACATGAGCCCTGCCCTTAGCCACATACAAGAGATTACCAGAGGCTGAAGTGATTTTAAAATGTTTAAAAAGTTGGTCGTTATATACCTGCTTTGAAATTCCAGCCTTTTAATAACACCACAAAAAGAATGCTTATTTAGCACTTCAGAAAATATCCAATTGGAAAATTGAAACCAACAGGCAAGGATATCTTGGAAATAATTATTGCACCAGCAAATTTTGATATAAACTGCAGGTTTGGAATTTGCAAGCTTTATAGATGTGAATTTTTTGCATTTAAAATAAACTTTGATGGTTACAGAAAGCTGTGTGGATGTAAGGCATGAAGTTTTGAATTGTTTTTCGCAATTTAAAATGCTGAATTGCTCCAAATCTTACCCTTTTTCATATTGTATAACTTTCAACTATCATTGCTATTGTGATTGAAACTGCCATCATTGAAAATGTAGTTTTAAGCAAATGAGAAACTTTGGTGATAAAATAATTACACCATATTTATTGTTTTATTTATATTATGTTGGTAGTGACTTGCAGCTTTGTTGCCATAATGGTTAGAATCATTATACAAAATTAATATAATTTGGGCTTTAAAGCACTTTTTGTGTTTTCTGCATAGATACTTGTGTAAATGTTGGTGAATCTGCGTCAAGGGCTGCATGGTGGTTCCTGAAGTCTTCCCTTCTTGTAAGGGTCACAGAGCAGCAGAAGTGAAGAATATTTTTACATTTTGGCACCAGAGGGACTTGCAAATTCTCTGAGGTTAGTTGTTTCTGTGCATCATAAATCACAATACTTCTTTAAGTAAATTGAATTAACTTGCAGCAATGTTTCAAGTTCCATACCTACCCTCACTGATTAGCTTAGTGTTTAGCCAGTAGTGGGTGCATTGTGCCTATCATAATTCATGGAATTCATCCTGCATGGCCACCAGTGCTTTAGCATAAAATACTGTGAGATAGAAGTGTCACAGAACAAGTCATCAAGCCATAGCAAGCTGCAGTGAAACTAGGGCTCTAAGGTTTTGAAATTTGCCAACATTCTGTTTAGAGTGTGTGTGAGAGAGACAGAGAAAACTGGATTCAAGTAACAGGTATAATATCAGCACCTGGGCATTTGCCACTAAAGCATCAATATTTTCATGGACTACACCAATAAGGTTGGGTTGGCAGTTTTCTTCATGCATGCGCTGTGTTAAAATGGAGTCATTTGTGTTCATATTACAATGTTTTACTATTAAAAAAGGCCTTAAAATGTTTGAGTGCATTAGATCTTCCTTAAATAATCACATTTCCTCTTAAAGCCACCATAATCCTCCCGTCCCGAGAATGAATCCTAACATAAACAATGCATGTAGTAATATTCTGCATTTGATGTTTCTTGAACACAAGGTGGAGCTTCCTGTCTTCCCCTACAGCTGCTCAGATGTTTCCCAAGATAGGAATTTTAAGAAACTGCCATTTTTTAAAATAAAGAGAGTTGAAGATTGTTACACTACATCACTAAAATATTCTTACTTGAACGCGTTTCGGGAGACGGTTTGTTCCCATCGTCAGCATGTCCTCAACTGATTTTTCCGGTCATTGTCTGGGGGATGTGTGTGGCTAGTGGTGTTCTCTGGTGCTGGGCTGATGAACCTCCAAAGGCTGCTGGGTGGCGGCAGTTTGAAATTCATTAGGTGATTCCTGTGTTTGACAATATGTATTTTTTCCCAGATGTCCAATTCATTGCTGCTGTTGATTGGTTTTAAGAGTTTTATGTTCAGAGTGATATCATGGTTTGAAGACCAGAAATGATGTGCTACTGCTGATTTATCTGGCTGCTTTTGGTAAATGCATCTCATATGCTCTTTAAGTCTTATTTCAAGATTTCTTTTTGTTCTTCCTATGTATACCAGGTTACATTCATTACAATCAGTTTTATATATACCAGTTGATTTATCGTTGGGGATAGGCTCTTTTCTGTTGCATAGTAGTTTCTGTATATTGTGGTCTGGTTTCTGATATCTGCCGCATCATGTTAACTATCGTAGGTAGCCAACGTTTTGACCTCTTGTTGAGATTGTCCTCAGGGCTGCACTGCAACACAAGCTGTGGGTTGTCACCCTTTTATCCCAAAAGACCCGGAATTTGACACTTCCTATTTGCCCACATAAAATCACCAATTGCAGGTCCAGGTTCTTCCTTGCTACATGATTGGCCAAATGCTTAATTTGGATTCAGGGCACCTTAAAACATGTATTTCTGGTAATTTTTGGGTGGAATGCAATACTTCCCCTACCTACTATATGTAGTAGAGAAAGTAAAAAGACGCTCATCTAGTTTGACAAATACTACAATTTGTTGCTTAGATTACAAAATAGGAAACTCACAAAGTGTTTTTGTCTACTTATTTGGCTTACTTTCAAATTAATCATAGTCATAGTAATTTTATTTACCAAATGTCAGGGACCCGACATTTTATTCATTTTTAGAATAACCAGTGAAGTTAGTCTGATTCCACCCAAAAGCATTTTTGGAAACATGTCTGTGTCTGTGAACAGCATAACTCAAAAACAAAAAGTCAAATAAATGCCAAACTTGGTATTTAGATTCAATATCTTCCAAAGATGTAATACAAAGATTTTCAACAAAATCCCTCACCGAAACTACTCTTTACATGGTACATTTTTTAAAAAAAAGTTATTTTCTAAAAATGGCTGTAATTATTTTGATTAAAATGCCATATATGAAAGATATTTACATGATAAATAAAATGTATGTCTTGAATTTTGTGGAAATAGTGTAGGAAGTCCTCTTCATTTGGAAAGAATTTTGCATAACTGGTAAACGTTAATTGATAGATGAAAATGTACCACACAAAAAAATATAGATCTCTTTAAAATGCACAAATTACTTAAAATAATTTTTTTTGTAGCATAAGCCATTTCTGAGATACCCGTTATTAAATGTTGGAATTGTTCAGTACTTTCATTTTTTATTTTAAGTCCCATCGATTTTCAGTATTTTCTCAGGATTACATGGAAACAGTGTGGAATTTTTAGGCTAGGTATAGCTTACAGTTCTTAAATATTTGGCTATTGCTATTCTCTTTGTATCAATAACGAAATGTATAATGAGCTATTTTTGCAAAGGTTTATTTAGATTAAAATGTAGTAAGTAGAAAAATAAGCTTTAGTAAGAATAGTTTGTATACCCACTAATAAAGATATTGGGTAGAGAAGGTCATGTGAATGTATCACATCAGATTTTTCTAGTTCTGCACTAGCTCCAAACATCTGGTCTCTTCTGTTCTGTGGCTTTGCATTCTAGTAAAGTTTGTTTCACTGTTTAGCGAGAAATAGGTTCTGTTTGATACACTCGTATTGTCTTCAGATGCTTTCAAAATCTTCAGTTACAAAGCTCATAGCTCTTCTACGTGAAGACTTACTTAGTGTAGTAAGTGAATTACATAATTTTTCATAAAACCTATTAATTATTTGACTGCAAAGTTTGTTGTGGAAATTATTTTCCATTTCTTTTTAGAGAGAGATTTAAGTGCAGGCTAGCTGTTAGAGTTTATAAGATACATTTTATATTTTCCTACAGTTCTGTTTTCTTCAGCATTGTCATGCACAAGAACATTGCTAAGTGCAAGTTGTGTTTGATGGCTATGGTTAGATTTGTAATTTTAGTTGATCTTGTAACATGAGGAAAGGAGAAAGGTCAAAGGTTGAGGAAAAACTCAAAATGGCAGGTAATATTAATACAAAATTGAGCCATGCTCAGGATGATTGGTTTTAAGTTGTGGCTCTCACATTTATTAAATCCACCCAATGTCCACCTGTTTGAATTTTATGTTACCCAGATGTTCTTTTAATCCAGCTTTTGTCTGTCCATTGTGAAACTTCTTACAATCCCTGCAGCAGATTTTGTAGAAACCTGACTTTTTGTTTGGAGCTTCTCTGTCTTTATGGTTTGCTTTCATCTAATTTTTTAATGGTTTCTTGCTTTGAATTTTGTAATCCTTGAATGTTTACTGGCATTTCTGAGTTTTTGTAGCTAGTTATTACTTTTTCTCTTTTGGGTTTAGTGATTGTTTTTTAACCTTTTTGCTTCTTGAACATTTCTTTTGTTTTGGTGAGAGGCACTAGAAGTTTTTTGTTTTTGTTTATTGTTTGTAGTTTACCTCATTCAGCTGGGCAGGCATATTGGGCGATAAATGAATGAAATGATGCTCAACTAAGCCTGTTGCCACAGAGCTTAAAGTTACCTGACATTCACATTTTCAGGATAGGGGAAAACCCCAAAATCTTATCCCAGTAACTCACCCTAACCAAGATTTCAGCTCAGGACTCTTGACAGGTGTTAATTTTATTGAGAATTTTTGTATGGATATTCACTTTTTCTAGCACTTACATATTGTAAGTAGAGGAGGTATTGCTTTCCACAGAAAAAAATATGAGGTTGAAATTTTATGGAAATACATGTTTTGAGGTCCCTCGAATAAAAGAGGGATTGAAACAAGGTGTAAAAAGGCATGTTTGTATGTGTGCGAGAGAGAAAGAGAATATCAAAAACAAATATTGGAGGAATATCAAATTTGGCATTTAGGTTCAGCATTTTTCAAGAATATATCAAGATCTTCAAGAAAATCCCTACCTCAAACTAACCTTTATCTAGTAGGTATAAGTTTTTAAAACTTACAGTTAATGTCAAAATTTTTTGTGGCATTATGATTTCCAAAATGTTAATTTATATTAGTTTGAATTTTCCATTATTTTAAGTGCCAAGTCACCATTATATTGTTTCTTGTGATTTCATTCAAAAGGTGTGGAATTTCATAGACAACTCACAGCAACCTGGTTTTTACTCTCTTCTTTAAATCTAGTGAATGGAGGGTGTATTACATCCTAAAATTATATGTCAACATTTCACCAGAATTACATGCGTTGTGGTCCTGTGAATCCAAAAAAAGATTGAATAGAACAAATTACATGTCTGTGTGTGCTTTAAAGAGCATAACTCAAAAGTAAAATTTTAGCTAAATACCAAAGTTGACATTTTAGTTCACTAAATCCCAAGCATGTGACACAAAGTTTTTCATGGAAATCCTATCCAAAAAACTGAGTTTTATTTATGGACGCTCTTGAACTGCTGCGGTCCTTAGCTTCCCATTCTATATTAAAGACCAGTAAATTTGCTCAGAGGCCTCTTTATCAGGCTTGAGGATCTATGACATGGGACCATTGCTTTATTTCCCTTCCGAAGGAAGCCATGATAAGGTTTTTTATGCCCAAAAAAAATCCATTGTCCTCTGCCAGGTTTGAACCCGCGACCTTGGGGAAAAAATCCTATCCCTCTCAAACTACCTTTCACATGGAAAATGCTTTGAAATGGCTCCAATCATTTGGCATCTACAAGGCAAATAAAATGTATATCTTGAATTTTCTGGGAATAGTCTGTGAAGGAAATATGTATAGTTTTGTATAGCATAAGAATCCTTAGTATGGCTTCCTTTGTAAGGAAAGTAAAGCCGGTGGTCCAGTGTTGTAGATTTATGACATGTAAAAGAACTTCAAGCCTGATAAAGAGGCTTCTGAGCAAAATTTCCGGTCTTTCACACCCAATATGGAATAGGAAACTAGAAAGCATAGTAGTTAAAGAGCATCCGTAAATAAAACTCAATTTAATTTTTTAAATTCCTTTGTCTTTACATGATCGTGAGACAAAAGGCGTAACAACTTACCCGTAAAAAAAAGGTTTAAGTATTTAAATATCCAAACCAATAACAAGACATGTTGAATTGTTTAACATCACAAAAATATTCAACACAAATTATGTGCTTTAATGAGATCTACATATTTCATATAGTAAGATTTTTTCTATCTCGTAATGTTTATCAATTATGCAAAAGCTATTTGAAATGAAGAGGACTTCACAGGCTATTTGCAAAACATTCAAGATGCCATTTTATTTGTTGTGCTAATATCTTACACATATGGTATTTTAATGAAAATCGTTATAGCCATTTTTTAAGAAAAAGAGTAAGCATTTTCCTATATAAGGGATGGTTTATGATTGGGGGATTTTCCTGATGATCTTTGTGTCACATCCTTGGAAGAAACTGAACTTATATACAAAGTTTGGTGTTCTACTAAGTTTTTGTTTTTGTCTTATACTTATCATGTTTAAGTGATTTCTTGTTTAATTCAGGGAGTCTCCAAACATTTATTTTGGGTGAAATCTTACTGTCAAATTTTTTGATGGCTTCCAATACTTCCTGTAAGTAAGATGTAGAGAAACTAAAAAGCATAACATTTTTTAAAATTCCAATCAGTAAAAAGAGGTACCTTGTAAATGGCAAGTTCTGAAAAAAACCAAAAACTTTTTGATGTGTTGTACTTTCTTGACGTTCTCTACAAACTGTTCTTTGAAAGCCTTATTCTATCCATTTTTTTTTAAATCCAGATAAACATTCAATTCACATGTAGACATTTTGTTATATATGGTATGTAAAGAGATAATCACATGTTTATAGTGTATTGCTATGCCATTGCTTTCAGATTTCATGCTCATTAGAAAAAAGGCAAATATCTACTCCCCATTTAAGAAAAGGAATAGTACTTGAAAATTCAAACCAATAACAAGGAATATCTGGAAAATAGTTAACTTTACAAGAAGAAGTTCATATATCAAATTGTGTACTTGTGTTCTTTTACAAAAGAAGACTAAAACTATCCATGTTATGGCAACTTGAGGTGGGGATTATCATCAAAATCTTCTTGTAGTATCCTTGGAAAATGCGGAACTTAAATACTAATATGTATGCAAAATGCATTTTTTGGATTCAATGAGCCTTAGTTGGATGGAACGCCATACTTGCTCTATTTACTATAGGTATGGTAGGGAAAGCATTAAACTTTAAGAGTAGTTTCTAGAAGCCATATAAAGGTAAATTATAGTGGGTAGGGAAATCATATGAATTTAACTGGAATTTTTAAATATTAACTATCACTGCATCCCTCTTGTAGCTATCACAAAGTATGTAAAGCAATCTATTTCTATAGATGGTTTTATCTCGATTACCATGAAGTAGATCATCATAATTTTATATTTATTGTTACATAAGGCAGTTTTTGAATGTATGGTTTTAGAAGATACATGAGATGAACCTGTGTGTGTAGAGAGGGTAGTGTGGGGTGGGGCAGTAACAGATATAACTACATATACAGTAGTTCTGTCTCATGACTTACAGTTATTGAGTGTAGTGTATTAGAGGATGTGTGGGATGAGCCAATGTCTGCATAGAGGGTAGTATGGGGTAGGGCAATAACAGACAACTGTATACAATAGTTTTGTTTCATGACAGTACAGTTATTTAGTGTATGGTACTGGAAAACATGTAAAATGAGCCAATAACTTTGGTGAGGGCTGTGGGGCTAAGATAGGAGCAGACATACCACAATGCTAGCCTCTAGTTTCTGAAGTTGTGAGTTCAAACCCAGCGAATGGCGATTTATTTTATCAGACTTAAAAATCCTTAGCATGGCTTCCTTTGGAAGGGAAGTAAAGCCAGTGGTCCCATGTCTATTTACAGCATGTAAAAGAACCTCAAGCCGGATAAACAGGCCTCTTAGCCAAATTACCAATCTTACACGTCCAATATAGAATGAGACACTAAGGACTACAGCAGTTAAAGAGCGTCCATAAATAAAACTTAATTCACACACACCACAATTATATACAGTGGTCTTGTCTCATCATAGACTCTGCTTGCCATTGTTCTACTATTCATGATATGTTTGTTTCTCCACAGACTTAGTACTATCAGATGCAGCAACAATTCTAAAATGGATACCAAAATAGAAATAAAAGAAAAGGATCCTCTCTCAGATGATGTAGCCAAGAATGTTACAATGATAAACCGTGATGTTGTACTTCTGGACAGCAATTCTGACATGTCAATCAAAACAGAAATTAAATCAGAGACTCCTTTTCCAGACTTTTATTCAGAGAAGGAGAGAGAATATTTTACCAAACATTTCTTAAAGCAGACTGAGTTTGAAGCTGTTACATACAGCAACAATTGCAAGATAGATACCAAAGTAGAAATTGGTTCACAGAGCGAGAGGAAATTTTTTCCAGAAGATACCGTAATGAAGGTTAAGAAACACAATAGTGATCATGAAATGGATAACAAAGTAGGAATTAAAGAAGAACCTTGGTGGCTGGAAACTAAAACTACATCTGTTTGTGATTACAATAAGGTAAGTGTTTTATACGCGTACCAGTTTCTTGATTATACACGATAAAATATTTTAATTACGTAATACAAAATTGACAATTATAAAATATACTTTGTGAAAGTGTAAGTAGATAGTTTATTTAAAGGGTTGAAAGTAACCATGGTGATAGTTCTTGAAAATTTATACGATAGTTGAGAAAAGTTTTCTTGAAGTCATAACAAAAATGCTCGGTGTTATTGTGGCACTTGACGATCAACTACACATTCCTCTAATTTGAAAAAAAAAAAAATATAAAAAAAAGAAATTAGATAGATAGATTTATTGTACAATTTGTTCTACATGTTTACAATACATACAATGTATATTCATTTATACCCCTACATCTGTTGTAAAATTTTGTCTGGTGCCTGTTTCTTTGTTGGTCCACTCAGATTGCTTGGCTCCCTGGCCTTTTTGCATACTGAGCGTCCCGTACTTCTCTTACTTTTCTATACCATTTTCTTCCCTTTACCTTCTTTATTATTCTCTCAAGTTCTTGGTTTTATTTTTTAGAGCTTTTTATTGAGTCAATCATCTTTATGGTTTTTACCCCAATTCCCCATTTTTCACACTTTCTTGAATTTCATTTATCGCTTTTGTAGCCCTATCAACGATATGGTGCCTACCATAAAATCGTCTGCATATATAGAACCTGAACCTGGAATCTCCTTATCTCCTATTACTGGATAATGGTAATTTCTTATTTTTACTCCTAATATCATCTATGAATAGATTACTAATATGAGCTCAATTTACATCCCTGCCTAACTCTTATTTTATTTTGTATCAATTTACTTCCTTTCCCTATTTGTTCTTTGTTTTACCCTGATACGTAAATTTCTCCATTGTTTTTCTGAGTCTAGTACGCCTGGATACTGGGTCGACACTTTCCTCCCCTTGTAGCGTTACCCTCCCTTCTCTCAAATCTATTATTTTATATCCTTCTTGCAGTTTCTTCCGCTTCACTGACCGTTCTCACTCTTATTATTTCCCCACTTCTCACTCGTGCCCCTCCCTCCTCCGCATACGTATTTCTTGCTGCACTGTTTATCAACTGTTCACTTGGCTTCTCCCCGCTTCTTCTTTGCATTTCTTCTCGCCCCTCCATAGCTGCTGCTTCTTCCTCCCTATATTCTTCTGTCAACTTCTCCTTCTTTGCATCTCTTCCTGCCCCACCTCTGCTACCAATGTTATCTCCTCTTCTCCTTCCATGGCTGTTGGATCTTCCTCTCTAATTTCTTCTTTTCTCCTTTCATGGTTGTTTGAAAGAAATTAAATCAATGCAAAGTGAAATCCAAGAGAAATTCAGTCATTGGAAGAATACGGATAACCCCATTATAAACCTCAGAGTTTCTCATTCTGATTTTTAAAATATTTTGATGAAATGTCTTATAGGTGTCCTGCAGGAAAAATAAAATTTAATGGTGAAGGAATTATCAAAATAGTTTTCTTTATGATACTCAGGGTATATTATTATGTATGGGTACTTAGGAAAAGAATGAGTGTCAGTTTTACATTTTGGTTATCCCAACCTTTTTGCTATATATGGAAAAGAACATTCTATGATACTCAGATACACTGGACTGTGGACAAAACTAGTTCTGAAAACCCATTTGAATTTATTGTTTTTGATGAAGCTATCGTTATTATGAAAACCAATTGTCATTTCTGTTTTGGTGAAATAATTACTATTATTTAAGTTACTATTATAAAGGGAGATATATATGTATGTGTGTGTTTGTAGGGTTATGTCATAATGCTTAATGGATCAGCATCTCCAAAGGTTACAAAAAAAAATGTTTCTAAGAAAATCTCCCTCCCCAAGCTACTCTTTTTGTGTAACATTTTTGTTATCTCTTACTTTTAAAAAATGGCTCTAGCTGTGTTGATTCTATTACACTGAATTTTTTTCAGTCTGATTTACCTTTCCAACGTGTCTGTTTATGTAGTTTGTTTTTTAACACTATGTACTTAAACTTCACCTTCAGATTGCTATGCTTTTGTACCTCCTTAAATCACTGAGAGGGGTCCAAGTGGACCCCAGGCAGAAAACTCCAATAAATGCAATGTAATTATCTTGTGTTCTACTTAGAACAAATAAAATCATTTTAAAACAACAATTCCAATGTCTCAACTTTTTTTTTATCAATATTGTACTTCAAAATTAGCATTGTCAAACAAATAACCAAATTACAAATTAAAATAATATTTTTATTTTCCAGCACTATCGCATTAGATGTTTACATGAAATAATTTGTTTTATTTTTCACTTTATTTTATTTTATGTTTTATTTTTTGCTGGGATATTCACAACCATGTGAATACTGTATTTTAACATTTTTATAATGTACTACCAATACTGTTTCAGTTTTTTATATGGAGTTATACAATTCATGTTCACTAAGTGTAACATTCAAAACACACTACTATCTGCATTTTCTTGCAGTGGATATCGCAAATGAATTTCTTGCAACACTTACTTTTTTTCTGGTTTTTCATCATTTTTTATTGAACATGACTGATGTCTGCCTTTTAAAAGTTTCACCTTTACATTTCGACATGACTACATTTTACAATGCACAATAAGAGAGTACTGAACTGTTTCCACACAATTTCAAACCAACAATGCATGCTAGAATAACTGAAAAAACACAAGGCAGCCAACATAAAATTCTCAAGGTGCAGAAAATTTTATGAGACATGAACTGCTATGAGGAGTTCAAGTGGATCCCAAGTTGTATTTTATTTTTTTACAATAGTATTCATTGAACATTTTACGGAACTATTTTATGGCAATAAAGCTGATTAAATTTGTAATACATTACAAATATTTAAAAATTTTAAATTACACATTTCTCTCATAAAAACTAAAAAGTTTTAACACTGGGTTCCAGCTGGACCCTGCCTAGCATTTTGAAGGTTAAATTTATGAGGGTGTGTCTATGGGCAATCCCCTCTCACCATTTTTGCCAGATATATTCATGAGCTCATTCAAAATGCACGCAAAAAATAGCATTTCTATGGATCTTCTAGTTTTGGTACAACTACGTTGACAGCATCTTTGCAGTAACCCAAACAGACATTTAAAGGAAGCCATAAAACTACTCAGCCCAATAAAAACCATAAAATTCACAATGGAAAAACGAACCAATGGACATATCCCTTTTGTAGACTTAAAATCATGAGAAATTACTTAAAGATAAAGTTTGGAATTTACTGGAAGCTAGCCCAATCTGACAATTACATTAAAATTGACAGCTATAACCCAGTATCATGTAGATTGCAATAATAAACAGTGTTACACAAACTAGTGAATGTACCCATGAATCAAGCTGAATTTAACAAAGAACTAAAATCTATAATCCACATTGCAGACGAGAATGGATACAACAAAAGCCTTGTATACAAAAAGATTATCAAAGCAAAGCAAAAGAAAGCCTTAAAGAAATAAGCACACACACTACAGAAAAGGATAGTAATAATACATTCAGGAGGTTAAATTATCCTAAAGAATTCAGAAAACTAAAAAAATCTTTACAAAATAAAACATTACCTTGGCTCCTATAAACAGATATGCAGTAACAAACTTGGCTAGATTTGAAATCAAAAGTAGAGATTTCATCAGATAGTAGATCCAGAGTATACCTTATCAACTGTATGGATTGTAAAAAGTTCTACATAAGACAAACCAAGAGAATTCTAAAAATCAGAACCAAAGAACACTTCAAAAATGTTAAATTAAAACAAGAAGACAAGTCAGCAGTAGCATTTCACTTTGAGAATGAAAACCATAACCTAGACTCAAACTCAAAACCACTAAACAGCATGACAGGCCACAACAATCTCACAATGTGGGAAACATCTTAATGTGGAAGCATAAAGACTGGCTAATAAATTTTGAAATCCTGTCATTTGACACCTTAGTGAAGTTCATTTTGTTCCACCACCAGAGAGAAGGCTGCAATCAACTACAGCCAGCAATTGCAGTCAGACGCCCAAGGTTGAAAGTGGAAGCAATGGCTCCTGAAACTAGTCCGTCATAAATTAAAGTGTAAATGATATAGTGTTAAAAACCTGATTCCACGAATATAGAAGTATAATTTGGAAGTAACGTTACTAAATTCCAATAAGCATCAATTACGGTTTAACATATTTGCATGACAAATGATATGTACATCTTGAATTTTCTGTGAATAGCCTATGTAGGCCCCCAACTTTTTTTTAAATTGAACGTTGTATGAGTAAGTCTAAGAAACCTTAAAAGCAAACATAATTACGGGAAAGATGCAGAGCTCATCCATGTACACAATTTATCAAATACTTTTGTATTGTTAGTTGTTTCCAAAATATTGCATTTCCCAAATATCATTTAATGGAGATGCTTGGAAGTTTGCAGTTTTTAATTTTCTGCTTTTGTTTCCATTGAAGAGTTTGTTAAATTGAATACACATTAAATTTTAAATGCTGTTTTCAGAAATTGTAACTAAAGCATTTTTCTTTAATTTCAAATTATTCTCAGAAAAAAAAACACTAAGATAATGTGGATGGAAGAATAAGCCTCCATTTGCAGTGCAAGTTTAGACATAATGCAAAATTTGTACAGCTTTCTAGAGACACAAATTGCATGTAAGAATCTTGTGAAAGTACCTCAAGGTTCAAATTGAATAATAACCAATAATATCCAATATTCATCCATTCTGTGTAAATAAATAGGACATAAAAAGTGTTGTACCAAGCAAACAACACAACAGAACAGTGCTTGCTTTGGCATGGCCAAATGGAAGAGCACCGTGATTGTACTGTACATGGCGTAAAATCTTGCATCAGTCATAATTTGGCATGCTTGGAGAAAGAAATGTAGGCTCTATGCATGCAACACAAGCATAAATTTTAGAGTTTTCAATCTCTTGCATTACATGGTACTTAAATGTGAGTGTTAGTATTAAACAACATACATGCAAAGTCTTGTAAGTTATGTTGAATTTGTGTTTGCTTTTCATTTAGAATGAAGCTTAACTGTTTGTATAAATACTATTAACATGTGAATTTATAATTTTTAGAGAAAATCATATGAATGTATTGCATCAGATTTTCTTTAATCCTGGGCTAACTGAATCATAGATTCTGTTTTTTTTGGTTTGTTTGTTTTGTTAAACTAAAGATTCCTTTTACCAGTTTTGTGTTCTTTAAACAAAACTACTTGTTCAGATCTAAATACTTTCTGTGATACTCAGTTTTCTTTCATCCTATTACATGATGTAATGTCAAATCTGTGTTTTTGCATAACTCCTAATTTTGTATACCAATTTTAAAATAAACCAAATCAGATACTTTAAAGATAACTATGTGATACAGGACATTCAACTAATGCTGTATAGGTGATTGTGTGAAGCTGTATGTTTGCATTATTCTGTTACAGGATGGGGACTTCACTCCAGTAAAATCACCAAGGTAAGACTTGATTCTTGGCTAATATATTCAATAACAAGCCTTCTGATTCATGTGTTACATCTTCCTTTACTGGTGCACCTTTATATTTACTAATAATATAGAGAGAGAAAACTTGCATATATGCATATGGGTGTCTATGTAGGTATTCTCAAAAATCACTTAACAAATTTTGATAGTGGTTCACCATTGGAAAGTCATACTCTCTTAGAGGGATTTGAGATACAAAAGATCCTATAATTTCAATTCAGATTTACTAAAATACAAAAAAGAATTTATAAAGCCTTGTTAAGAATGCCATAGAGTAAGAAATAATTATTAATCTACAGAGAATGTGTGAAAAAAAAAAAGGCCTGTTACATTTTATTCCATGCAATATACATTGATGGCCATCTTAATCAAACAGAAGGTTGAGAATTGATCCTGGTTGTAATGGTACAAATTATATATTTATTACTTTAATTGCCATTTATCAAATACTTTGTCAACTTTAACCCATTTAAATTGCCAGGCAGAGATAGTATCTTTCATGCACTATTACAGAAGGGACCTGACTCACTTTATACTCTTCTCTGTAACCTCTTCTGGATCAGTACAGCTCTTAGCTATATTCCTCTGGCCTGGAGAGCTATCAGAATAGTATTTATTTCTAAGCATGGGCCACATAATTATACAGAAGCTAAGGCCTGCTGTTTGATCAGTCTTGCATAGTTCCTTTTAAAGGCTTTGGAATGACTCATCAAAGGATATATTCAAAGGAGGTTACTGCTATACACCCCCTCCATCGAAACCAACATGCCTACCAGTCATCAAACGTTCTATGTAGCAGCATTACACAGTTGTCAGTAGACTGGAGGACTCAATAGCTAGGAAGGATATAGTCCTATGAACTTTCCTATTAAAAAGGGTACTTTTGATAACATCCCATATGAATCCTGGTTTTGGCTGCAGCAAAATAGTTAATGACACTCTTCGTAATTGGATAAACTCCATGCTCAGGAGCAGAGAAATTACAGCTAGCTTCCCTGGGGAAACAATGGGATCATTGTCATGAGGGGTTGCCCGTAGGGGGGATTCTCTCTCCGCTGTTTTGAAGTCTCGTGGTGTATGGTCTACTCAATGATATGACCCAGGAGGGATATTTTATATAAGGCTCTGCAGATGACATAGCATTGATTACCTTTGGGAAATTTCCCAGTGCAGTCTCAGACATGATGGATCATGGGCTGAGTAAAATTCATAACTGCAGGAGGGCTTCTCCATCAACTCCAGCAAGACAGTTGTTCTTTTCACTAACTGGAAGAATTTAAAAGGATTTATGACTACTGAATTCTTCTGGGCTAATGAGCTGTGGTTTGCTGGAGTTTTGACATCCAGATGTTTCATCTGCAGTGAGCATCTTCAGTGGCGTGGTCTTAATCTTTGGGTTGAAAGACCAGTCGCAACACACTCATTGGCTGGAACTGCTGTGGTATTTATACATGAGCTGCTCACATGGCATTGGTTTGACTGGACAGAGTGATGTCATGAGTGTGGTGGGCGGGGCCCATAGGGCGGCAGCCAACAGCCTTCACGTACTAATGCGGGTGCTATGCGGGACCACACAAAGCCATGTTATTTCACTTTTCCTTCTTCCTTTTTTCCTTCTCGTGGAGGAGTTTTTAGTGGGTATGCCGACTATTGGTGAGTCCCACACTCTCAGTCCTGACTCCCATCAGGGCTGAGGTCAGTGATTAAATCATTTTCTCCTACACTCGAAAAAAAAAAGTGTAAAATGTATCATTAAGTGATTATTTTTTTTAGTTTCTGAATAATTTGAAATAAATTCAGAAAATTTCAGAGCACACAATTAAGATTTCCTTTCCCGCACCGTGACCTGAGATTACAAAGAGATCTCATAGCTCAGGCATTTTAGAATCTACCATGCAGTGTAAGATATGATGCAGAAATAGATGTCCGGTGAGAGCAATAAATTGCAGAGGTATATCGATGTTTCAAATTCTTCGAGTTAGGTGAGTACTGTAATTTAAAGTGTACCGCCAGCACTCGTCACTGCAACCACATCAACCTCATGACTACAATCAATCTGTAAGAACCAGCATTAGGTACATTAAGTCAAGCATACAATAGCAATGCAAAACATTTTGGTCCTCCTCGGCCGAATTTATCTTGTAGCTTTATGAGCATTGGAACAAACAAGATAACGGTGAAGTGTTTGTTATACACTTGGAGTTGAAAATATGCATATGTTTCAAAATTTAAAGAATCAAATGTTCTGCTCATATACTTTACAGCATTATGATCTCTTTGTTATAGAAACAATATTCCTGTACCACACATTAAGTTTTGGAGGGAAGTAGGATTTTCGTAAGGACTCATCGCTAAACTGGATTATACTAAAAAAGGTGACATCAACAGCATTATTATCAGTAGAGGTAATGCTACAAATTCAACTGTCTGAAGCTTAGTAACTATTTACAACAACACTTACACTTGCATTTGAAGACATCAGCAAGGTGGTCATAATTTGTATATTTAAGTTTTATTAACATTAATTATGGATATAAATGCAGTTAAGACTTCATTTATAGCTAAATTTATGGATATAGATGCAAATCAGATAAATACAAGGTTAAGGGATCTCTTGGAGCTAGGAGTTAACTTTGAGAAGGTACAAGAGGAATTACAGATAGGTGATGAGGGAACTGATCACACAGAATATGAAGCAGCTTTGAGGAAGATAACTATTATGCTGTAGCTGATTTAGAATTATTACAACGAGAATCACTTCCAAGGCAAAGGGATAGATGTTTTAGAAAGTTTAGACCAACACAAGGCAATATGCAATTCCTATATCTGAATTTGATGGGAGTTTCAAAACTTGGGCTAGTTTCAAGGATACGTTTGAAAGCTTGGTAATTAAAAATCTGGCTTTATCTGAAGTTCAGATTCAACATTACCTAGTGTCAGATCTTAAGGATGATGCTAAATAATTGATACAAGATCCAATTTCAAACAAGAACCTTAAGGTAGCATGGGATTTGCTGTATACCAGATATGAAAACCCTAGGATCATTGCTGTTAGGCATATAAATGATTTATTGACATCTCCAACTGCACATAACACTCACCTACTGAACTAAGATGGTTGCTAAATCACATGGACAGCAACAAGAGTGCCCTTGAAACTCTTTAAGTTAGGTTCTTCATTATTCGAGGTTATGTTGACTCAGATTATGCTGAATCATATTGACAACCACACTAAGAGAAAGTAGGAAATAGCTATAGCTGATAAGGCTAGCAGCTGGCAGGGCTTATAAAAGTTGTAGAAACAGGATGTCAGACTTTAGAAATAATCAAGGCAGGTACACAGTATTAGTATGCTTGAAGTTAAGAAAAATAGTAATAAGCTTTCTAAGCCCCATGATATTAATAAAGTTGCAACATCTGTAATGTGTGCACCAACAATGCTCTTGCTGTGAACAAATGCATGCTACATATAAATGCGATAAGTTCACATAAAGACTGTAAATATTAAGAAATATAATCTTTGCTTTAACTGTTTGCTTTATGGCCACATTGCTGGCCATAAAAGGTGCAATAAATAGCTTTGTAAACTGTACCATTGAAAGGGTCACACACTTTTACATGCTGTTAAGAAGGAAACTCAGAAAGCAGAAGAAACCGACTGCACATCTGGTGCCAACAACACTTGGGCATCGGGTAGTTACTGCCCTGTTAAACTCTGGTGTACATGTACTGCCTTCAATAGTGTTAGTGCTCGTGTATGATAAAAAACAGCATTCCTAGTAAGGTAAGGTGAGGTAGTGGTTAGATTTTTGCAGCCAGTCCAACTACATCACACAATCTCGTGTACAATGTCTGGGACTAAAGAAGTTGAACGCCATTGTTATTGAAGGCATTGGTAACATAATCAAGGCTGTAATTCTTGTGTAACAGTCACCTTAAAACAGGGAGTTATTACCTACATTGGAAATGATATTCACTGTGGTGTTCTAAGCAAGATAACAAATCATTTGCCACATCAAACAATTGATGTGTTAACGTGGAAGCTGCGTGCAGACCTTGAGTTCAATTCTCTTGGTCAGATTTTTTTCTGTGAACTGAATTTTTCTTTGACATTTTGAAGCTGGTCGAACTATACATGGTAATTGGTCAGTTTTACAGGATACTAAACTAGGTTTTATTCTGGCTGGCAGATGTGAAGCATACACGTCTCTGCCTAACTCATTGTGAGCAATGCTTTTAAGGACTGTAGCTACAATGGATGATAATCAATTTAACCAGGTTCTGATAACTTTGAAGAGCTTCTATAAAAGGTTTCATTTCCTGAAGATACCATGTGCGAAATGCATTTTAAGAAAATAACTTACAGGGAATATTCTGGCCATTTTGTTCTTTGCTTGCCTCTTCGTGAAGAAGCTAAGCATTTAGGAGATTCATATAGCACAATACTAAACAGGTTTTCTCTTCTAGAACAATGATTGGCATGACAACCGCTTCTGCAACAAGCATATTGTCAGTTCACGAAGGAATATAAACATCTAAGCCACATGAAGGAGGAGGAAGCCACTCATCCTGCATCATGCAAAGCAGCACTACTACAAAAATTGCAAGTAGTAGTTGATTGCTGTAGAAATGCAAGCTCAAATTTATATTTAAGTGATTGCTTATTAACTTGAACTACTCTACAGCAGGATCTCTACTCGTTATGGTAGAACTTTGCACATTTCCAGTGGTGGTTACAGCTGATATTGAGAAAATGTACTGTAATATTTTATTACAGACAAATGATGGAAGGTTTCAGCACATTTTGTGGAGACATTCTTCCACTGAAGCTATCAGTGAGTATGAACTATGAACTCTGACTTACGGCATGGTACCCTGCTCATACTTAGCAACCAGATGTTTACAACAGTTAGCTGACAAAGGAGTTGAAGAATACCCTCTAGCTTCCCAGGTTTTGAAAAGGGACTTTTACATGGACAACATGCTCACAGGGGGCAATAACTTGCAGCAAGTGTTAAGGATGCAATGACAGCTGATAAAACTATTATCCAGTGCTGGGTTTCTATTGAGAAAATTCTGTTCAAATCATCCAGCTATATTGGAGGCTGAGGATTGTAGGGAAAATTTCTTACCAGTGTCTGGAAATTCTGTGGCATACTCAGTTGGACAAGGTTATGTTTCTTCTAAGATTCCTTCCAAGGTTGAATTAGCATATTAACTAAAAGGCAGATCATCTCAGTGATCGCAACAATTTTTTATCCTCTTGGGCATATTTGTCTGGTTGTTTTTTGATTTAAAATATTTATGCAACTGCTATGGTCTGCTAAGTTAGGATGGGACCAATGTTTACCTGAATCCATGTTAAATCAATGGTATCATTATTACTAGGCTTTTCTTGTGTCAGAAGCTTAAGTGTTGACAGACATGTATTAGGTTCACCCATTGTCGAAGATATACATGCATTTTGAGATGCTAGAGAAAAGGTTTATGACTACTGTCTATGTTCATGCTGCTATTGCAACTGAAGAAGTTTCAGTGTGCAAGGTCTAAGGTGGATCCAATTAAATGGTTTATGATGCTTGGGTTGGAATTGTGTGGTGCTGTTTTAATGGCTAAGTTAGACCACAGGGCTTTATCAATTCTTGATGTTAAATATTCTCAGGTTTTCTTTTGGACAGATTTCATGATAGTGTTGACTTGGATATTGCGTTCCCCTACTCACTAAAAGACATTTGTTGCACATTGTGTTGCTCAAATTCAGAAATTAAGTGACCATACTAGTTGGAGACATGTGCCTTCATCAGAAAGCTTGGCAGATTTAATATCTAGGGGAATATTAGCAAAATCATTCCAAGACTCTAGCATATGGTGGTATGGATCTTCATTTTTAAGAAAGTTTAAAACTTTCTATAAGTGTGTGCATAAGTTTAATTTTCTTCATTTCATGTGTAAATTGTAATCAATCTTGTAGCAGGATCAACCATTCATCTATCATTGTTCCACTGTCAAAGGGTACTTATAGGCAATGTAGCAGTTTTAGAACTTGAAAAACCTAAGGAAGGGGAGGTTAAGGAAGTTGCCCATTCTGCCAATGTCACATCCTTTTGCATTAATATCAGGGGATCTTTCATCCTTTATTAGGAATAGCTGGAGTGCTACAAAGTTAAATTATAAGTGTAGGATTTACCATAAAAATCTTGTACAGTATTATTATACAATAATTTCATAAAGAATGGGGGAGGGAAATGACATTAACCAAATTAGCATTCAAGTTTTAAAAGTTAACCATGCACTTCTAGTAAGCCACCACGTTTCAAATATAACTTACATTTATGTTGTGGCAGATGTCTCATGTTTTTGAACTGATTCAAATTGGAATTTAATAATCACTCCAACAAACAGCATATTAAAGTTTGTTCCGTGCCTCACTCTTGTATGATTAACTCCACAGATACTTTGGAGGATTATATGCCTTATATGAGGGTAGAGAATATATAAAGCTGATACTTATTTTTAAATAATGTTTTGAAACCCTCAGAAGGTACAATACTGTATCACTTTTCTATATAATCTTATTTGAGTAAATGCTTTTCCCAATGCAATGGGAGTTTTTATTCCTTCCTTAAAAGAAATGTTGGCAGCCAGTTGTGCTTAAACTCCTCCACATCCTGCATCAGCATTGAATCACTGTCCCCACAGTGTCTCTTTAAATGGTCCAAACAAATTATAAATGATGGTTAATCAGGGGGATTAATCTCGACTATGGATGTTCAGAAGTTATGCAGGGTATCTTGCTTATTAACATAGTTTTATGTAATATCACGAAGGAAAAAATGTTTTGTATTTGTGGCTGAAGTTGTTTGTTATGGAAGCTGGTTTCATTTACACCTTAAGCCTTACTTAATAGGCGGTATTTATTGTTCTTGTTTCATGAAGATGATCCATGTTTAAAATCCCCTTGGTGTCCCTAAATCCAGTTGTGAGCTGATATGCATAATTTGACCTTGATTGGTGCAGCTTCACATTGTTTCACTACTGCTTGCCTGCTTGCTTGTTTGTTCAGACCCAGGTGTGTGGTTTCGTCTTCCTCCTTGTAGCTTTTTGGCAGTCTTCCAGGTCCTGAGTAGGCAGGCAAGGAGCTCACCTGGCAAAGTCACGTTCATCATTAATTCCTCCCATTACTGAAGCAACTTCAGGGATTGTTTTGCTCCCATCTGCCCTATAAGATGACAAACAGCATGTATGTTTCCTTTAGTGATTGTTGGTGGGGACTCGTTTACCACAGCTTCCCAGTCCAGTGAAAATTTTTTGTGCCAACCATATACTTGTCTTAAACTGGAGTCTCTTTCCCAAACTTTGCCTGGAATCATCTCAAAAATTTTGATGGCTTTATATCTTCCTTAGTTATAAGTTTTGTGATAATACATTGTTCAGCAGATGTGTTTACCTTCTGTTCATTCATTGTGCTAATGACTAGAGAAGCAATTTGCTCCATGTGAGGTCAATATAAATACTTAATTTCTTAAATAATTGCCAGAAGTCTGTTTGAAAAATTGGTTTATTTCATATTTAAGGAGAGAGTAATTGCATATATATATATACTGATATCAGCACATTACAACACTTTATAATTCTCTATGTTCATGAGACACTAAGATTGTCTGTCAAAGGTACATTTAAATATTCTATATTCACATTCAAGTTTAAGTTATTTAGATATGTATAAAATAAGCATTGCCACCATAAGTGGAATTTTTCAGGGTCCCTACCATTGCTCATTCAAGTATTCAAGTTCACAAACCAGTAGGAAGTTCTGGTTTGTTTGATTCATCCTTGCCCATGCCATACTGCAAGTCTGGTAACTGGAGAGTAATGGGAAGCACTGGCACTTTCATTACTAATAAATTGAATTTTCTGAAATAGCTTGTGAAGAAATTTGTACAATTTTGCATTATTGGTAAACCATAAGAGATACACAAAAACTGTTCAGATAAAAATGCAAATCCTAATCAAAGACACAAAGTATATCAAATATAATTTTGGTAACATTAACGATTCCTGAAGTATTTCCTGTTTTTAGTTTGAATATACAGATATTTTACACTATTTTGAAGTGTCAAGTTGGCAAACATTTGTTTCTTGTGTTGTCATGGAAGGAGTATGGAGTTTCACAGCCAGTATATAGCAATCAGCTTTTTAAAGATTTTTCAATCGCTTCAGCTTTATGTATTGCTCCTGTACCTACAACAAAATGTGTAATGAAATCATTTCTGCAAGTGTTTATCTCCATTAAAAGTAGTTAGAAAAATAAGCTTTTGTATCAAGAGTGAGTGTAGAAACTTGTGTAATACATCAAGGTGTTTGAAAAAAAATTAACTGTTTTAGACACATTCCATGTTGAATATGTAACGTTGATCTTCCATTCATACTTGAGAATCTCTGAGAAACATTCCATCTATTGTATTGGTTCCTGACTGTGCACTGGATTGTTCTAACCACTTTGTTAAAGCTTTTTCTTGATAGTGGTTAAGCAAGTTTGAAAGTTTATGTAATTCGCTTAGTTTGTATTGCTACAAAGTGTTTGACATTAACACTTTTTTCATATGAAAGATTGTATTAAATACTTAATGATATTGAGATAAGTTATTTTGACTGTAATGATCAATGAGATTGCTTTACATGAAAAATTTGTAACCACAGTTCATGATTTGTTATCAAACAGATTCTTTGAAGCTTGGTTCTTTTCATTCTTTGATTACTGTGTGTAATATTAAATCCTCCATTTCAGATTTTGCACAGAATCCATGTTTGGTGATACTAACGGTGATTCACCATTGCCCTTTGGTGACACCTCAGACAAAAACACAAGCTTCAGTTATGCAAAGGATTACTTGGAATATGAAAGTCAAGAAAGTGATGTCTCTAAAATACCACCTGTAGAAAAACATGTTCTTTCGAAACAAACTGGTAAACAAAGTGATGAGGAAATTTACACCAGGACTTCATTGATAGATTTGGGTAAAAAGCCTCACAAGTGCGAAATTTGTGAGAAGAGGTTTACTCGATTGTCAGATTTGAAATCCCATAATTTGATACATGAGGGCAAAAAGCCTCACAGTTGTGGAATTTGTGAGAAGAGGTTTACTAAATTGTCATCCTTGAAATCGCATAATTTGATACATGAGGGCAAAAAGCCTTACAAGTGTGAAGTTTGTGAGAAGAGGTTTACTCGGTTGTCACATTTGAAATCACATAATTTGATACACGAGGGTAAAAAACCTCACAAGTGCAAAATTTGTGAGAAAAGGTTTACTCTTTTATCACAGTTGAAAAGGCATAAATTCATACATGGAGGTAAAAAGCCTCACAAGTGTGAAATTTGTGAGAAGAGATTTACTGGGTTGTCAGATTTGAAATCTCATAATTTGATACATGAGGGTAAAAAGCCCCACAAGTGTGGAATTTGTGAGAGGAGCTTTACTCAGTTGTCATCTATGAACTCGCATATTTTGACACATGAGGGTAAAAAGCCTTACAAGTGTGAAATTTGTGAGAAGAATTTTACTCGGTTGTCAAACTTGAAATCACATAAATTGATACACGAGGGTAAAAAGCCCCACAAGTGTGAAATTTGTAAGAAGAGATTTACTCGGTTGAGAGATGTGAAATTGCATAATTTGATACATGAGCTTCACAACTGTGAAATTTGTGAAAAGAGCTTTACTCTGTCATCAGATTTGAAACAGCATAATTTAATGCATGAAGGTAAAAACTGGCACAAGTGTGAAATTTGTGAGCAGGTTTTTACTCAGTTGTGCAGTCTGAGAAGACATAATTTAATACACGAGGGTAAAAAGCCCCACAAGTGCGAAACTTGTGAAAAGAGCTTTGCTCGGTTGTCACATTTGAAAAGGCATAGTTTGATACATGAGGGTAAAAAGCCTCACCAGTGTGATATTTGCGAAAAAAACTTTGCTCGGTTGTCATCTTTGAAATTGCATAATTTAAAGCATGAGGGTACGGAGCCTCACAGGTGTGATATTTGTGAGAAGAGCTTTACTCTTTTGTCACATTTGAAAAGGCATAATTTGATACATGACGGTATAAGGCCTAACAAATGTTAAAATTGTGACGAGGTTTGCTCATTTGTCAGATTTGAAATCACTTAATGTGAAATTAGCAAGAAGAGGTTAACTTTGTTGTGAGATTTCAAATTGGATAATTTTACAGCGGAATAAAGTCTCACAAATGTGACATTTATGAGAAGAGATTTACTAGGTTTTCAGATTTGAAATGACATAATTTGATACTAAGGATAAAAAGCCTTTCAAGAGTGAAATTTGTTGGGGTTCTACTGTTTTGTAGGATTTGAAAAGGCATAACTTGATACATGGGGTTCAGGATTCTCAGAAGTGTGATATTTGTGAGATGTATAGTTGTCAAATTTAAAATCATACAATTTCGTACAGGAGAGTACGAGGTTACCAAAGCGCAGACTTTGTTAGAAGAGGTCTGTTGCTCTGTTGTATGATTAGAAGTTGCAGGATTTGATACATGGGTAAAGAGCTTCATAAGTGTGAAATTTGTGAGATGATGTTTATTCATTTGTGCAGTTTGAAAAGGCATAGTTTTATACATGGGATTCTCACAACTGTGAAGTTTGCGGGAAGAGCTTTCCTCTGTCATGAGATTTGAAAAGGCATAATTTGATACATCAGTGTAAAAAGTGTCACTATTGTGAAATTGGTGAGATGTTTATTCAGTTGTGCAGTTTGAAAAGGCATAATTTTATACATGGAATTCTCACAAGTATGAAATTTGTGAGAAGAGCTTCTCTTTCTTGTCATCTTTGAAGTTGCAGAATTTGAAACTTGAGGTTAAAAAGCCTCACATGTATGAAGTTTGTGAGTGGACGTTTACTCTAGTCACATTCAAAAAGGCATAATTTGATACATGGGGTATAAAATCTGACAAGTGGTCAGAAGAGATTTGCTCTTCTGTCACATTTGAAATCACTTAATTTGATTCATTAGGGTAAAAAACCTCAAGTGGAAATTTGTGAGAAGGGGTTAACTTCAGAATATATTTGAAATCCCATAATTTGATACATGAGAGTAAAAAACCTCACAAGTGTGAAACTTGTGAGAAGACCTTTTCTGGTCATCAGGTTTGACATGGTTTAATCTGAACATGGGGTTAAAAACATCATAAGTGTTAAGTTTTTGAGAAGGCATAATTGAATACCTGAGGGAAAAAAGCCTCACAAAAGGGTAAATTTGCAAAAAGGCCTTTGTTAGATTGTAACAATTGAAATTACATAACTTGATACATGGTAAAAAGCCCCTTTGAGTGTGAAATTTGTGAGAAGAGATTTACTCTTTTGTCACATTTGAAATAAAATAATTTGATATTTTAGGGTAAAAAGCCTCAAGTTTCAAATTTCTGAGAGAATTGCCCTTTTGTAAAATTTGGAAAGGTCTGATTTGATACAGAAGGGTTCAAAGCCTCACAAGTGTTAATTAAATTTGAAAATGCATAAATTGATGCATGGGGTATATTGCCTCACAAGTGTAAAATTTGTAAGAAGGGGTTATCTCATTTGTCAGATTTGAAATAGCATGATTTGATACATGAGGCCAATGTGACTCACAAGTGTTAAATTTGTGTTAACTTTGCTGTGTTATCAAGTATGGAATTGAATTGAGTTTTATTTATGGATGCTCTTTAACTGCTGTGGTCCTTAGCATCCGAACGTGTATTGGGTGTGAAAGACCACTAATTTTGCTCAGAGGCCTCTCTATCAGGCTTGAGGTTTTTTTGTGTACCATAAATCTATGACACGGGACCACCGCCTTTACTTCCGTTCCGAAGGAAGCTGTGCTAAGGATTTTTCACCCCAAAGCCATTGTCCTCCGCTGGGTTTGAACCCTCGACCTCAGGAACTAGAGGTAACCACTACACCACACAGGACAACATATCAAGTATGGAAAGACAAATAATTATTAAAGAGGATGATAAGCTATATATATGCAAAACTTGTGATAAGAGCTTTACTCATTTGTCAGCTTTGAAATCATATAATTTGATTCATGAACACAAAGTCACACAAATCACAAGTATGACATTTGTCAGAAGTGAAAAGGTATAATTATTTTATTCATCAACAGCATATACAGCATCAACAGCTGGTGTGGATGACAAGAAGCTGTTGCATTATTTCAAGCAATGTGAGGTTAATGCCAATGTGCTGATGTCAGATAGTGATTCTGATGATGGTGATATTTTATCACATATGCCCCTTGTTTCTCTACCATGATAAAGCAGACATTTCAGCAACTCTTGAAATGGTGCAAACATCATTGTCAACAATGGAAACTGCAGAATTTGAAGATGATTCCAGTGATGACAGGAAAAGTGAGAGCAACAACAGTGAAAATGATGAAGCCAAGAAACCTTTAGGGAAATGTCATTCAGTGATGGTAACAATAGCCTTTTGCCTTTGTAAAACTGCCTGAAACAAATAATTATGTGTAACAGCTGCGCAGGGATCAAGAGTTATCACTCAGTTCAAGATATAGAACCTAATGAAGACACTGCAGAGATGAGAGACTTTACTGCCTTTAATCTAAACATGGTTCTAGTCAAAAGACCAACTATGTATTCCTACTGGAGTAGTACAGACTATTTTTATACTCCCTTTTTTGGCAAAATGTTTTCAGAGAATATGTTTGAGCTTCTTCCAAAATTTTTCCATTTGACTGACACCAGACTTTTACCTCCTAGTTATGATCTCTGTACTGGATTCCTACCCATTGTGGAACATGCAACAGTGTTTCTCTGCATCATTATACCCTTCACCAACAATTGCCCATTGACGAAAGTTTAGCCACTACAAACTGCAATATATGCCAAATAAACATCATAAATGGAAATAAAATCCTGGATGCTGTGTGTTAATGTAAATAAATTCTGTTTAGGTTTTTACACCTCCAGAGCAAACTCTCGTGAGGACCAATATTTTATAAAAAACAGTGGAGTAGCATACACTATTGTGGACAAGCCGCTTTCTCATGGTAGTTGCCATATGAAAGGTTATCATGTATATACAGATAACTTATTTACATCTATCCCCTTGCAAAGTGCCCATATGTATCAGGTATATTTCATACTGTAGTGTCTGCTCCTCGACGGGCCTCTGACCCCAGGCACCCGCTTGTAAATCCCGGGGGGTGTAAGTCCTACATAAGAGGAGGGTAAACAGATAATGAATGAATATATTTCATACTGGCACTAGAAGATGTAATGGAAAGGGAATTCCATCAGCTGCAAAAAACCAAATTAATACCCTCAAATATTTCAGGCAAGGATCCTTATTACTTGTGTCATCAAAGCAAACAGATTGCAAAAGTATAAGGTTGTAATTGTAACAATATATGGAATTGCACAAAATTAAATGTTATTTCTAATACGAGAAACTCTAAAGAATCCAAAAATAAGCCAGATATAAGCTTAGATTATAATTGTTATATGGGGGAATTGATTTAAAAATATACTTATTTTTATGTAGATGAACCCAGATCCATGAGATATTAGAAAAAAAAAACCTTTCAATATTTCAAGAATGTTTCTGAACCACATTTATTATAGCAAGAAAATAGCAATGAAAGGGGTATGAGCAGATTAAAGTTGTACTGGTGATTTAGACCCCCTAAGCAATGAATGGTTGTCTACAAGAAATAGTATCTACAATGCTGTAATTTCCGAGGATAGTGCCAGCAAACAAGTCTGTGGTGTCAGGTTGTTACACGAAAAAGAAAACTAAGGCAGTGTATGGTGTGCCATTCACAACAGCAAAGACAATGGTTAAGAATTGTGTTTGTATCAGGTGTAGTGTCACTCATAAGTGTGCAAAATAAATGTCCATAAATATATATGAATTTTCTCAGCCATGTGTGCACTCTTGGTTTGATTAGTTCTTGGTTTCTATTTAACATATCTTCGGTTACTCAGTAATATTAATATTAGTGTATTTGTGTTATTTTAATATTTAAAAATTGACCTTATAGAGACAAAGAATAATTACAATGGCAAGCATGGTTTTCATCCCAATATGCTCCTGAATTTGTCATCAAGGTGGTTTATTGGCGAATACCCAACCAAATGTAACTGGTTTACACTTTGCGGCTGCATTATTTTGAGCCCAAAATTTTAAAACAATCAAATGATTTTTAATACAAATGCATGCTTCTTTGTTTTCAAAGCATCACTCTTTAGCTTGATGTAGCTGAAACAGTTTTATATGCATTTTTAATAGTGGATTTGTTTAGTTATATTCTGGAGAAGGTATTTATCCAGAAGAACATGTTTAGTGGAACCTATTACACCTTGTAAAAAATAAATATGTACATATTACTACTATAAATGTATATTCTATTAACCCGGTCGTTATCATTCAAAAGTTTTCACCATTATACCTATTAAACAAACTATTTTTACACAGTTTTTCATAATAGCAAATGCTTCCTTAAAATACCATGGCACTTAATGCCAGGTAGATGTGTTGAGTCTCTGGCTTTCTCCAACCAGGTTTGGAAAGTCAGTCATATCTGCTTGTGGCACTAAGAGGATTAAAGACATTGTGGCAGTTTTTCATTATGCTGTTGATTGTGACATTCTTTTAAAATAGCTCCTCATTGTGAAGTCAATTATTGCAGCAGTGTTTAAATAAGCTGTTTTATAATTTATTAAAAGAGGATATACAAGATTACAATCGATTTAATATGTCCAGAATACTGATGTGATAGATGTTGTTCACTATAGATGAGTAGGAGGCAGTTGTCTTCCTCCATTGTGGTGTGGTTACCATGCCAACCTTTAGTTCCTGAGGTTGCGGGTTCAAACTCAGTGGAGGGCGATGGATTATTTTCAGGCGTAAAAATTCTTGGCATGGCTTCCTTCAGAAGGGAAGTAAAGCTGGTGATCCTGTGCTGTAGATTTATGGCACGTAAAGGAACCCCAAGCCCAATAAAGAGGCTTCTAAGCAAAATTACCCATCTCATGTCAAATATAGAATGAGACGCTAAGGACCACAGCAGTTAAAGAGTGTCCATAAATAAAACTCAATCAATTTTTTTTTTTGAGAGGCAGTCAGTCAATGGCTTCCTTCCTGAACCACCTTATATAGACTGTCGTCTTGGCAATGCATCAATAAAAATTCTTGGTTGTTGTTTTTCTATGGTTACTTTTAACCTTTATATGTGTTTCTCATAAAATTTCTGCTGTTGTACCTTAAAGCTCATTTTTAACTCAGGAATGTTTTGTGAGAATTCTAAAGGTTCAATCTGCATCAAGCTCAAAATAGCAAATAAAGCTAATTAATTGAGATTTATTGTCATCGCTGTTGCTAGGAATTATAAGCCAAAATTGGAGTAAATAAGTTTCTCTGTAGTTTTTAAATGTTGATTCCAAAATGTCAAGCTACAAACACATAATCTACATGAATTGGTGACTGTTAAGCCTCTTACGTTTTTTGAGATAGTTAAAATGAGTATTAGGTTATTGATCTATCACATCTCCAAATCTTCACTTCTTGTTCACTGTGTGTTGATTTACGTGGTTAATGCTGTTAGGTAGCAGATTATTTGCAGTATATGTTTTATCTGCTGGAAGTAAGAAAATTGCTTATAGAATCATTTGGCAAGTATATTTAGGGATGTTACATGACAACATTTTGAAATTTACTTTTTTTGTGGATTATTGTTCAGAATAGTGCTTCCTGTTAGTTTATCCCAACATAGCATAACTGTAAGCCTTTGTTTTGGCATTTAAAGTTTAAATGCTTAGCTTTTAAAGAGTTGTAGTAAGGCACACCCACTGTTAGACACATTTGAGGTAAACTCAGTTTCCTTTCGCAGTTCTGTATGAAAATTTTACCTGTCTTCATGGAATCAATCAGAGAGCGATAAGAGTATGACCAATGAAGTAAGCAGGAAGGCTGTCAGAAAAACATTTATTTCCTTGTGGTTAAAAGTTGTAGTGTTGTTTCTCTCAAAGAACACTGTTCAGTTATGTCTCATAGTGACAAGAGGTGCTCAAAAAGAAGGAAATTTTATGGTGCAATACCTAAACATTGGTAAAAGATGATCAGAATCATTGAACACCTTTGTAAATGATCCAGGTGAATCTGAGAATGTGGATGATGGTTGCTCATGATGTTATACATTTATGTGCTACCTCTTCTAAAATTAGTGATCATTTTACTGGGTTAGCTGAAGACAGTGGAAGGTGTAGCAGTGGATACAAGTTAATTTAAATGGATATCATGAATCATATATTACTTGTGTGTAAGAAAGGCCAACTATGGAAAGGAGCTATGGATGGGCTTCAACTTTAATTATGGCTTGCTTGAGATTAATATTAGATTAGTTTATGCTCTGAGATATATAGGTAAGGGACATTCTGCAGATGAACTATTTACCCTGAGTACCCTGCTTGTTGCTTTCTGTAAGTATACACCGATTAAACTCTTATAGGAAATAAATATGGATGGGCCGGAATAGAAGGCCCTGCTAGTTGCTTTCTTTAGGAAAATGTGTTAGGTTTAAAGAAAATATGCATTATTTATGAATGAATGAAATTTATGGTCAATAATCACATACAATATCTGGTTACATTTATACAATAAATCTTTCCTTCTTTCGTTAGACACCTTCAGCTAATTTCTATCCATAAGAGTTGTTTGTTACTTTGGACCTTAAACTCTGAACACCCTGGTTATTGGTTAACTAATGTAAAATAACTAATCCCATTCCCTCCTTAAATGACAATTGTATATCATTTCTCATGACCGTTCTTAAGTATTTTCTGCAAGCTAGAGTAAATTCTCTTATGTTATTAAATCTTCTTTTTCTTTAAACACTTTTCTCCATTTCTCTTACTTTTCCTGTATATTTGCCTAATTGTTTTAGAAATTCTTTTCTGTTGTTTCCAAAAAGTTTAAAGGACAGTTATCTCTATCTGTAATGTATCCCATTTCCTCTCTCCACACCTTGGTTTCTGTATATTCCGTTATACAATGTAAATTTTTATCTGGAATACCACATAATTGACGCAAATCTTTATCAGCTTTTAAACCCCTCAACAAATTGTTTTTGTTCTTGCCTCCTTTTTCATTTTATCACAGATATCAGTGTATTTTTCCCTTCCCCAAGTTTCTTAAAACTCCTACTACCTGGCTACTAGAAAGTTTCTTTTTCTAATGGTTTTTCAATTTTTTTCACTCCTTAACTCCATATCTGCCCTTTTCTTTGCTGACAAGCAATCCTCATCAAACCAACCCTTTGACTCCTAATTTTCATTGTCTTCCCGGCAGAGTTGATTTCCCATTCTAGGTATAACATTGCCTCATCAGCTTTTCCCACTTCAATTGTGAAATTCCACATTCAGTTTGTCTTGCTCTGTTTGATTTTAAATTATCAATAAAAAATTGCCCTTTCCTTTATGCACCGCCTATAATTTTCAGCAATTTTCCCTTGCTCTGAATCTTCTTTCTGTTCTACTACCTTCACTGTTTTGATTGTTGCTATTAATGGAAAGTGAGAACTATTCAATATCCTCAGATAACCTTGAAGTCTAAAAGATAATTGTCTAAATTGTTTGAATATAGCATATAGTAAATTACACTCTTCTCCCGACTTATCTGAACCTCTTGCCCCATTGCACATTAATAGATTGTTTACTTCACAAAATTCGACTAACTTCCTGTCTCCTCTATTACTTGTTTTATCTTTACTATGTCTCTGACTATAAATTTTCTTTCACTTGTGGATTTTCTAGTTTATCTGTTCTTCCCCCTACCCTTGCATTGAAGTCTCCTAATATCAAGACATCTAAATTATATTTCTGCATCAAAGTTTCAATGTCTGTTTCTAGCTTTCTATAAAAACTTGGGTCATAAAAATCAGACATCCCTGGTGGATTGTATACCACTCCAATTCCCAAGTTTTGTCAATCTCTTGTCACATTTGTAGCACATTCCACATCACTCTTTCTGATCCTGCACACTTTATTTGCTTTGCCCCCAAATTTCTTTCCCTTCTAATAAACATTCCTATTCCTCCTGAAACTCGACCGTTTGTTCTCTTTTTATACCCCATTTTTCCCAAAATAATCAAAACCTTCCAAGTTTATCATCGTATTTTTTGTTAACCATGTTTCCACCACTGCCACCACATCACCCAACTTTTAACAGTTTTGTAAGTTCACCTTTATTAATTTTGTCTAGCGAACCTTCCACATTCCAACACACTACTGCCAGAGATATACCGTCCTATACTGTTGTAGTTTTTCTTTTGTCCTTGTTAGTTTTCCATTATCCTCTACTTTGAAAATACTCCCTGCCGGCGTTAACACTACACTACTCTACAATTCCAACTGACTGCGCTGCGATGGCATCGTCCCTTGCTTCGTTTATCAGCTGTTTCGGTGGACTGACCGGAGGTGACCTCATCTCTCTGGCTGCATCATTGCTCACATTCTCATTTCTCTGTGTCACTCGTGACCCTACTCCCTTCCTTTCCTCTCTTTCCGAAGTTCCTTTGCCGTGTTGCTGCGTCATGGGAATACTATCCATATACAATGCATACCACGCATACAAGTTTTTCTTCCTTCCTTTCTGGCTTTTTTCATCTCTTTCAGTAGTTCATATCTTATTTCTCGTTCTTTTTCCCCATAAATTTACGATAAATGTTCATGTACCTTTCAGTTTACTAGTGTTGCTTAATACTTTCCATTTAAAGTTCATTATGGTCAATTTGACTAGAATTGGTCTTGGTTTCTAAACCCTTCGTCCAATTCTGAAGGAGTCTAATTTCCCATCCTGTAAGTTTAATGCTAAGTTTTCCTTCTATAACTTCTTCCACATCTTCCCCAGCCCTTTTCCTCTTTGTTCCCCTACTCCAAAGATAATAACATTCCACTTCGTATTTGCGTCCGCCAATTTCTCCAGTTGTAATACTCTATTTCTGCACCCCGCTAGCTCTCTTCTTGTTTCTTCTTCCATCTGATTAATGCTGTGTTTTATTTCTTCAATGTTCATTTCTATATTCTCTTCCATTCTCTTCGCTGTGCCCTTGAACTCCTTTATGTCTTCAGATATCGCTTTGAACATTGCCGGCCCTGGATTAAGTTCTACACCTCCAATTGTTAGTAAAACTACCAGCACTATCGCGAACCCGATTCTGTATCTGCACACTAAGTTTTCTTTCTATTAAACAGCCCGATATGTGCTCGATATAATTGTAACGCGACCCCCATCTCTGCCGTATTATTCACGAGCGTTCACCTGACACGTCCGTGTTCTTTTAACTCACGTAAGTAACTCCTGATATACGGGGTCTTTCAACAAGAGTGTCCTATCTTTAACATGTGATAGCTGCCGTTGTTATTGAGTTACATCAGTCATTTTTTTCATGTGGTTACAGTTGTTATTGACAAATTCCCATGGAACGTTACAGCATTCAGCAACGCGTAGAAATTGTGAAAATTTGTTATCAAAATGGATCATCTGTTCGCCAAACCTGTGTATTGCGTGAAGTTTACGGTGTGCATAATCGTCCCTGCGAGAGAACGATTCGGCGTTTGATCGATAAACTTGAAAGAAGTGGTTCTGTCAGCGATCAAAGAACGCGTGTACGTAATCGACGTATGCGCTCCAACGAAAACATAGGCGCCGTTCGTGAGAGTGTACGTGAGAACAGAAACAAATCAATTGCTCGTCGAGCGCAAGAATTGGGGCTTTCGCCGACCACAATTTAGCGAATTCTGCATCTGGACTTCAAGTTTCACGCTTACAAAATGGTGTTAACTCAAGAACTAAAGCCCAACGACCATAGGTTGCGCCGTGTATTCGCTGACTGGGCTATGGAGCAATTGGAAGCTGACCCGAATTTTTGTCGGAAAATCATGTTCAGCGACGAAACCCACTTTTGGATGGATGGTTGTGTTAACAAACAAAATTGCCGCTATTGGAGCGATCACAATCCAATGCAGATTCAAGAACGATCACTTCATCCCCAAAAGGTTACTGTGTGGTGTGGATTTTGGTATGGTGGAATCATTGGTCCATACTTTTTCCAAGATAAAGATGGAGAAGCTCTGTCAATGGAGAAAGATACCGGGCTCTTATAAGGGACTATTTTTGGCCTCAATTGGATGGTATAGATCTCAGAAACATCTGGTTCCAGCAAGATGGTGCCACGTGTCATACCGCTCTCGAAACAATCTATCTTTTGAAGGAGAAGTTCAGAGGTTTCATCATTTCGTGGTGGTGATGTTAACTGGCCCCCGAGGTCATGTGATTTAACGCCGTTGTCAACGAGCCAGAAACAGTAAATGATCTTATGAATAACATCACGCGTGTTATTCGTGAAGTTGGACGTAATTTACGTTCTTCTGTCATTGAAAATTGGGTCAACCGTATACGCGCAACCCAACGAAGTCGCGGCGGTCACTTAATTGATGTTCTCTTCCATACGTAATGACATTTAATTATGTTCCAAAATAAAAAAAATAAACCTCTATCATTTATAGAACGTATTTTATTTAAGTTCAAAGATAGAATACGCTTGTTGAAAGACCCTATACATTACGAGTATTTATATAAATGAATACAAAAATATTTAATTAGTTTCTTTATTAATTATTGGAATACAACACACACAACATCTGAGAACAAGATTATATTTACTTTCTTCCACATTAAATCATTTTTCATTTATTGTGCTTGTGTGAAAAGTTTAATATAATGTTCTGTTGGCCATGTCTACAATTTTGCGAATAATGGTATCTTTTAATAGTAGGTACTAGATATGACCTATATAGCATTTATAAGGACAAATGACACGGAAATGCTACTAATCACATCGCTTGTATTATATGACTTAATTCGTTTGGTAATAATAATACATGAAACGAATTCACTCTCAGCAGTCAATATAAAATTGCTATGGCAAAACGCAATGAATTAGTAAGGCAGAATAGAACATTTGTCGGACAATTTCAATCCAGGTATGATTTTTAGGGTTGCGAGATCTTACCTTTAGGGTGTGAAAGCAACTCGTCTTCCAATAGAGGCAATTACAATTAACTTCTTTAAGCGTTAGAGAGGAATTCTTTGGAATTATGTAATCATCTAGTCGTCATGTTCATTTCGAGGTTCTCCTGATATACAAAATGAGTTGTGCAGGCTGTTTCTTAAGTAATGATCCTTGAAATAAAGGAAATGTCCTATGCTAATTTCGTGGCTTTAATCCTTGATCAGGCTTCCAATATCACTTTGGAGTTCAAGTGTCTTCAATTATTAGGTAACTATGTCACAAGTGATGGTGAGGTCGATTTGTATGCTTCACAGATGTAGGCAATGGCTGTTCATCTACTTCCTTCTTTAATCAGCTGTTGGACTGTTAAGCGAGTATAAATGTGGTTCTAAGCTTGTGGCACAGACCTATGATGGTGCTGCTGTAATGTTTTGGCAATATGGTGATTTTAAAGCAAAAATTCGGGAGCATTATAAAAAGTTCATTTTTTCCCACTGTTACACGCGTAAATTAAATCTAGTACTTTGTTAGTCTACCAGTTTCATTAAGGAAGTAAGGGTGTTCTTTGCCACTCTTCTTAGCTTTGGGATGTTTTTTTTAAAGTTTACTAAGAGAAAAGAGGTTTTGGGCAGGATCTTATCTACATTTGAATTTTTATTTATTTTTTTATTTTTCCTCATTCTGGTGCTCTCTTTAAAACCATGCAACTAAATGAGTTGACGTAGAATTTTGCAGTAAAAAAGATTGAAAAATTTAAAGACGAACTCCAAAGTTTGAGAAACAATTTGATAACTCTGCACAAAAATTGAAGATATCGTTTATTGTGATTACCCATCACATGCCAAAAGAATTCCTGTTGAGTCAATGAAAGGGTAAGCATGTTCCTATTTGCGGTTATATAATATCATTGATACAGTACACTAACATTTCCTAGCTATTTTCGAAGGTCACAAAACTTTGCTTTGTCACTCTTCTTGATTGAAAGCATATTCAAGATCATAAAATAACACTCCGAGAAAGAGGTATTTCATATCTAAAAGAAAATTGAGGAACTTTCTTTGATTTTGTGTCTTTGAAAAATGAACTTATCTATTCGTATCCAGATAAATTGAAAAACAGTGTGCATCACTTATGCCAGTGCATGCAAAAACTAGAGCTGGCGTATATTTCAAAACCTCGTGATATAATATTAACCATATCAGCAACTATAGCTACAAAGTAACGATTATTTTCCGGTTTAAAAAGAATAAAGAATTATTTTAGAAACACCCAGCGCCAGACTAGATTATCATCCCGTGCACTGATAAATACAAAGAAGTCCCTGCTACGCAGTCAACATCGAGCTTTCAGGATGATACTATGGAGCTATTCGCAAAGAAAAATCGAAGAATTGAACTGTATTACAAAAAATTAGGTAATATTTTAACATAGCAAACATTTACTTACTGAAACGTTAGTGATATTTATTACTTATGTGAAACCGTCAACTTTATTTAACGTTGGAAACATTTATTTGTTGCTTCCCCGAATTCGAAAGCCACGCTACGCCACGGGTCGCGTTAAGTCAACATTAAATAGTTCATTTATTACATCGTGTTAGTCTTTCACGTTACGTCGCATTAAGTCAACCTAAATAACTCTATTTAAGACAGTGTGTTGCAATTTCAGGTTTCGTTGCGGTAGGATGTGTTTAACGGAGGGGAATCCTCGGCACTGCGACCATTTTGATCTATTGTGGATACACTCTGGGAGGCAGGGATGAGATGAAGGAGCCACAGATGGTCCCAGGTCAGTAGGCAGACAAGCCCACAGAGACGCGCAGAAGCCCCTAACATTTCCTGTTTGAGCATTCGCGCACCAGTGGCGAGAATCCCAAGAAGACGAGATAGCTCATTCTGGCGTTCACGGGGAGAAATCTTTCTAACGCACATGCATCCACGCCATTTGCCCGGTACCACCAGCACAGTAGGACCTGAAAACATACCTGAAGCGTGAAATGCAAATGAAATGGGGGAAAGGAGGAATCGTGATAGAATACACTACCCCTACATTCGCCTTGGCGATCAGGGGAAAACCATGAAAAACACCATGGTCAGAGTGGCGGTCACCAGGAACCGAACGAGGGACCTCACGGATACAGGTCACAGACGTTGCAGCCTAAGCCCCCCGCTAGGTTTTGTCGCGGTAAGTCGTCACGTTATGTTAAGTCGTTCCTGATCCGGGCATAAACATGCATTCATACAAGCTGACTGTGTCAGGTCCTAGTTGAAACCTGGATCATCTCTGAAACGATGCTAAATTTTTGCCCATACTTCTGCTTACTACCGTGTATTAAAGTGAAAGTTATATAATACCTTCTGGATGAGCGACAAACGAATACAAACACCAGTGTTAACCCATGAAAGAAGACATTGCACTTGTCTTCCTCCATATAACAATTATAAATTGAGGTAGAATGTAGTCGGCGGACTAATCACGAGGGAGAAGTGAATAGTTTAAAAATTTCTCACCAATTAGTAGTGCTATCAATATTTAAACAATGTCGCTGGTAGGATTGTCAAACGCTGCTTTTAATCCTGCCATCTAGTGAACATAAAAGGTAATTTTGTTAATTATTAATTGTATTAATGTACTGCAATGAGGTGGCAATAGGAAAACTAGAGAAGACGTATAAGTTAGGTGAAATATCAGCAGCATACGTTATTACACAGAAGCGGTGGCAGCATTGTTGTCACTGTCCATGAGTCACAAAACACACATTGTTGTAAATTAGGTGATATATCAGCAGCATACGTTATTAGACAGAAGCGGTGGCAGCATTGTTGTCACTGTCCTTGAGTCACAAAACACACATTGTTGTATTAATGTACTGCAATGAGGTGGTAATAGGAAAACTCGAGAAGACGTGTAAATTAGGTGAAATATCAGGAGCATACATTATTAGACAGAAGCGGTGGCAGCATTGTTGTCACTGTCCTTGAGTCACAAAACACACATTGTTGTATTAATGTACTGCAATGAGGTGGCAATAGAAAAACTGGAGTAGACGTATAAGTTAGGTGAAATATCAGGAGCGTACGTTATTAGACAGAAGCGGTGGCAGAATTGTTGCCACTGTCCTTGAGTCACAAAACACAATTGTTGTATTAATGTACTGTAATGGGGTGGCAATAGGAAAACTGGAGAAGACGTATAAGCTAGGTGAAATATCAGCAGCATACGTTATTAGACAGAAGCGGTGGCAGCATTGTTGTCACTGTCCTTGAGTCACAAAACACACATTGTTGTATTAATGTACTGCAATGAGGTGGCAATAGAAAAACTGTAGTCGACGTATAAGTTAGGTGAAATATCAGGAGCATATGTTATTAGACAGAAGCGGTGGCAGCATTGTTGCCACTGTCCTTGAGTCACAAAACACAATTGTTGTATTAATGTACTGTAATGGGGTGACAATAGGAAAACTGGAGAAGACGTATAAGCTAGGTGAAATATCAGCAGCATACGTTATTACACAGAAGCTGTGGCAGCATTGTTGTCACTGTCCTTGAGTCACAAAACACACATTGTTGTAAATTAGGTGATATATCAGCAGCATACGTTATTAGACAGAAGCGGTGGCAGCATTGTTGCCACTGTCCTTGAGTCACAAAACACAATTGTTGTATTAATGTACTGTAATGGGGTGACAATAGGAAAACTGGAGAAGACGTATAAGCTAGGTGAAATATCAGCAGCATACGTTATTACACAGAAGCTGTGGCAGCATTGTTGTCACTGTCCTTGAGTCACAAAACACACATTGTTGTAAATTAGGTGATATATCAGCAGCATACGTTATTAGACAGAAGCGGTGGCAGCATTGTTGCCACTGTCCTTGAGTCACAAAACACAATTGTTGTATTAATGTACTGTAATGGGGTGACAATAGGAAAACTGGAGAAGACGTATAAGCTAGGTGAAATATCAGCAGCATACGTTATTACACAGAAGCTGTGGCAGCATTGTTGTCACTGTCCTTGAGTCACAAAACACACATTGTTGTATTAATGTACTGCAATGAGGTGGTAATAGGAAAACTGGAGAAGTCGTGTAAATTAGGTGAAATATCAGGAGCATACATTATTAGACAGAAGCGGTGGCAGCATTGTTGTCACTGTCCTTGAGTCACAAAACACACATTGTTGTATTAATGTACTGTAATGAGGTGGCAATAGGAAAACTGGAGAAGACCTATAAGTTAGATGATATATCAGGAGCATGCGTTATTAGACAGAAGGGGTGGCAGCATTGTTGTCACTGTCCTTGAGTCACAAAACACAGATATATAAATTTTCCAAAATAGTTAGGGTTGTCTTCTCTGTACCTGCATGTATTAATCCTAAATGAAATTGTTCTATTATTTCCAACTCCATGCATGTTGGAATATGTTTTCCATCTCTTTATTTCCTTTCCATGCTTCTTATATAATACACCATCTTTAACAGCGATTGTACTGTTCTTTGCCTCTTCTATCTTAGGAGTTTTTCTTTTAAACTTGCTAGTTGAATGTCTTTGTCTTGCTCTTCTTTAATATTTTTAAATTGGTTCTTCAATTCCTTCTTCATTGGAATGTCTATTGTAAGCACTTTAATTTCATATTGTTGTCTTGAACAACTTTCAGGAAATTGTTTGTTGTGATTTATTCTTGATACTAAATTAGTGAATGTATTTGGTTTGCCTGGAATATGTATAATTTCAGCATCAAACTCCATTATAGCAAGAATCATTCTAGCTAACTTGCACTATATAACTTACATTTCTGAATGAAATTTAAGCTAATATGATATGTATATATTTTCACTTTCTTCTGAAATATATATATCTTAAATTTGAGTAGTGAAAAATATAGTGCTCCAATTTCTAACATTGTTACTGATGCATTTCTTTCTATATTGGTTATGCCGCGTGATGCACTACTTATTACATGAAATGTGTTTTCCTGTTCTCTTTGCCCTAGTATTCCTGCATATCCCTGACAAGATGCATCCACATACAACTCATAATTTAATTCATCTTTTGGACATTCCAACAATATTGCATTTGCAAACAGCTTTCTGACATTTTCAAAAGATTTTTGTAGCTCTGCTGTCCACTTCCATTTATTTGTTTTCTTTAGAAGTTGTCTTAAAGGTTCTACTTCTATAGCATATCTTGGTAAAAATATACTTTCATAATTCCAAATTCCACATAAACGTCGTAGGTGTCAAATAATTTTAGGTGTGGTATTCTTAATATGGCTTCTAATCTTTCTTCATCTGGTCGCATGCTTACTTCATTTATTACATATCCCAAGAATTTGATTTCAGGTACACAGAATTTTGACTTTTTGATATTTACTGTCATGCCATGTTCATGTAATTTATTTAATACATAAATTACATTTTCTAAATGTTCCTCAAAGGTTTGACTTATTATTACAAAACCATTAGTGTATCTCATTAAGAAATCATCTGCTGTGTTACCAAAGATACTATTTATTGCTCTCAGGAATCCACTAGCACTATTCTTCAATCCAAATGGATTTACACAATACCTATATTGTAATCCAAAAACTTGAAAGGCTGTGTAATCATGTACTTTATGATCTAGCTCGACTTGCCAAAATGAAGCTGTAAGATCTATGGAAGAGATATATTTGCCACGTGATAACTTTGCAATTGTTTGTTCTATACTTTCATGTTGAAAGTGTTCTGGTAGCATGAATTTATTCAAATATCTTCCATCTATAGTGATTCTTAAACTATTGTCTTTCTTTACTGTCCAACAAACACTATTTATATACTGTGAATTACTAAGCTCAATGATGTTATTTTCTAGCATACTAGCTATTAATTTTTTTAGCTTCATTTCTTAGATTCACTGGCAGGTTATTATATTTTCTCCTAAATGCTGGTAATTTTCTACTGTGAATGTGTGAATATATGATGTACACCATCCTGGAATTTCACTGAAAACATGTTTATTGTCTTCTAATACTTTTTCCATTATTAGCTTTTCATTGTCAGTCAGGATTGTATTTGTCATCAGATATCTGTGTGTATTTTCTTATCTTCTATCTCTGTTGCATAACTATCTTCTATTTGCTCTAGTATATTTTCTTCTGTCATAGATTTCTTTGTATAATGGTTCCACTTGGTAAGGTCAGTGTTCTGTTCTTCGAAGTTAAAGGTCAATAACCTTTCATTGTTTTCCCTGCTTGCTTGGACATTTACTATTTGTATGAAGCATTCTTCTTCATATACTGCATTTTCTTGTTCCATTCTTTGTACTTTACATACTTTATCTTTAATAAAAGGCACATATATCTTCTTGTCTTCTTTATTTAACATGTCTGTCCTTATTAAAATCAACTATCGCAGAGAACTCTATTAAAACATCACACCAATTATAACTTCGCATATCAAGTTTGGAACAATTAATAACATGACCTCCAATGTAATATCTGCAATCTGTATAGGTATCAATGCTTGTGATTTGATAGTTTGGGTCATTGTACCTATGGCTACCCTACATATTACATTGCTTATTGGGGCTATCATGAGTTGTATCCCTTCATTTAACAGTTGTTCAAAAATTTCTTTGAGCAGATAGAGCTTGATGATCCTGAATCTACTGCAACATTTACTTCCCTTCCTGCTATAATAGTTTGTATGTATGGTGAATCATATTTGTTTTCACAATTCCCTGTGTTTGTACTTAGATGGTAACAATCAAAGTGTGTAGATATTTTATTTCTGCCGCTTAGAGCAGAAGGTACTCTATTACCAGAATCTTCGTCAGGCAATACATAACTTTGTTTTCCTGGTGATTATGTTCAGTATTTACAGGATTGCCATGTTGTACTACAGTTACTATTATTTCATTATCATTGATATTTGTGTATGAGCCACGCCCCCTAGCTCTTGTTCTCCCTCTAGAATTGCTATGTCCTCCACGTGTATATTCTTCTGGATGATTGTTGCTTGTTTCATTATAGTTGTTGAAGTTTCCCCTGTTTTGCATATTTCCTCTATGCTGGAATCCATTATTACCCCTGGGTGAAGTAGAATTCTGATTCATCCTTTCCATTCTCACATAATTTATGTGTTTCTGTCTCCCTTGTTGTCTTGAAACTCTGATATTTTATGTGTTGTAATTGAATCTGTTTTGACCCTGAAATTCATTATTTCTCCTGTTTTCATTGTGATAGCATGTATTGTAAGGCATATCTTTACGCCTTTCGCGCCTGATTTGTCTGTTTCGCCTGTGTGGACACCACATTTCATTACCATTACTATTTCCTTGTTGTTCTAATGATATTAGCTCCGTCATCTCATAAATAGTTTTTGGCCTTGCAATTAAGATGTAGTTTTGTATGTGTAGAGAGTAGTGTCTAGTAATTAAACTAATAAAATCCTCCTCACACATAGCTGGAGTTAAATATCTGACATCCTGCATATTTAATAAGATAATCTATCATTGATAAGTTATCATCCCTATTGTACTGTGAGTAGCTTAGGCTTGCCCTAATCTTAGGTTGCACAGTGGTATTCCAAAACTTATTCATGAATAAAATTCTGAAGGTTTCAAAATTCATTTCACTGTCTGCTACCATATGTAACCATTCTAAGGTTTTGTTATCCAAGCATTTTCTAGCAAGGATCACTTTTAATGCTTCAGGCACATTTTTCAATTTAAAATGTTCTATTAGATCATTTATAAATATTACTGCACTTCAGGAAACATTAAAATTAGGTAATGATAATTCATTAAGCACAGAATAATAGTTTGACATCTGATTTGGTACATGCAAATGTGTCATCATTATTGTTGTGTGTTTGAGAGGCTGATGCTATGGAAAAAGCAGTAGCGTCTCTTGTGTTAGTTAACAATGGTGATATACTTCTTTCTGTACTTGCATTATTGACATGCATTTGGTTAGCATTTACAGAACTAGTTACATTTCCATTTACCCTTGGTACACTTGTATTTAAATTTTCAAAACTATTTCTAAGTTTATCAATTTCTTTACTACTTTCCTGTACTTTATCTTTGATTGTATCTATCATTGATTTTACTTGTCCTTGCCCTGTATTTGCTTGTTTTACTGCATCTGCATTTGTTTTTACATTGCATGCATTTTATTGATTTTCCCAGTTAAATCTATTTGTACTTGTACAAGATCTGCATTTGTATTTTCTACCATTGTTTTCAATTCTTACCCTGTTCATCTAACTTGTAACAAATACCCTGTTTAGTATCAGCGAGTTTTAACCCCCATTTCAGTTACATTTTTGTCAATATGACTTGACAATTTATTTTCTAGCTGCTTACAACCTTTGTTTACTTTTAAATCTATGTCTTTTTGAAGTGTTTTGGAAGATTGTTCTAGCTTTATTTCTAACCTCTTGCTTTCAGCTTTGCTTTCTTTCATACAATTTTCTATTTGTCTCGCTAGATCAATTTTAATACTAGATAGCTCTGTATTTGTTTCAGTTAACTTATTACTCACTCTGCACTAGTTTCAGTTAATTTATTATTAAATTCTCTACTTAATTCTACTTTCAGCTCTGTACTAGTTTCAGTTATCTTATTAGTTTCTTTTAACTCCCCTCTCATTTCCTCTATATTATTACTTTGTTCAGCTAACTTATTATTTAAGTCTGCATTACTTTCAGTTATCTTATTATTAGTTTCAGTTATTGCTTTTAAAATGCACATAAATTGTTGTTGAAAGAAGTTTTCTTGCTCTTGTTGGCTAGATGTTTGAGGGATAGCATCTGTTGCTATTGTTGTTCCCTGCACTAACATATGTAAAGGTGATTGACCTTGCATACTACTGCTATCTCTTTCTACGTCTACCTCTGAATTTTCAGATAACTGCTCTTCTACTTCTAACCTATCTGTTTTCTCTAGCTCTGATTGTAAATCTACATTACAATCTGTAATGGCTGACGTAACCTCTCCTACTTCCATACTTTCATTGTTTTCAGTTTCCATCTTACTTTGTATATTTGCCTTTGAATTGCTCAATTTTAGTTTTCCACTTCCTAATAACACGAATTTTGCTCAAAAACAACAATATATTTTCTAAACTTGATTACTATTATAATATATAATGAATTTCCTGACCTTTTGTTCTGACTGTTATTAAACTTTTATACTCCCACGCAGATTGTTGAGTTGTTAACCGTGTGCCCCTTATTCTTGAAGAATTGTTGCTGTCCTTGGATTTTGTTGCTGATGATCTTGAATTTCTGATATGTAGTCTCGTAGTGTCGTTGATTCGGGTTGTTCTGCGTTGTTTCGTCGATCTTTTCTTCTCTGATGTAACAAATTCTTGTCAATTCTCGTCCCGCAGTTGGACGCCAACTTGAAGTAGATATTTTTCTGCCCCACGTATGGACGCCAACTTGAAGTAGTTATGCCCCACGTATGGGAGCCAACTTGATGTAGTTGTTTTGTTACGTAATAAATTACGTAACTTATTATTAACTTCTCGCTTGGGAAGCTAACTTGAAGTATTGTTCTTGGAGTTTACTTTGTTTAAGAAGTTTGCAACACGTTTTGGGCGTCGGTTTGAATTTGTTGATTACGTAATAGTTATTGTTACGCAATATGCTGCTACGTATAAGAAGCTGACTTAAGGATGTGTTTTTGTTGTTATACTTCAAGTTTTACACTATAATATTTAACTTTGTTATTAAAACTGCTTCTATATATTATTTATGTTTTTGAATTTGCCTCGGCTTCGTCAGTAATGTTTGTAGAGCCATGTATCTCTTAGGCAGGGTGCGGTACGACAATAATTATAGACATATACAGAATTTAAGTTTTTAAATTCACTTCTTTTTATTTTATCCTTTGCACATTTTAATAAAGCACTATACTTTTTAAGAGCTGTGAGATTCTTTAGTACTTTCACTTAGCTAACGCGTAGACATATTTTACGATTCACACGTAATGTTTCTGTAGAGAACACATCTCCCATCTGGCCAAGGTTTGCCAGCAACTGAATATTATTTCAACCTTTAAACCCGTAAGCTTCGGTATTTCAAGTCTCTGATTGACTGATTCTAGTCCAATAGAATATCTGCATTTTACTTAAAGCTTTTCTTTGCTGTTGATTGGCTAATTTTAAACTGTTACAGAATTTACATTATCGTTGCTGTAATCATGACTAGTAACTCTCAAACTCATTATTGCCACAAGGTTACCTCATTATTACCTCATTGTTAGCAACTTAAAACTTATTCTCACAGCTCTTGCATTATTAAAGTATGTAATGCATTTACATAACATTATTAAACATGTTTACAATAATAATAAGCATATTCAATGATTGTTACATACATTTAAAATAATTATTACATACATATTGTTTCAAGGCGGGCTGTTATTGAATTTACTCATTATATAATACAATTGAAATTATTCAGGTATTACAAATACTGCCCCACTCTACAGATGTGGCGAATTCCTCAATGTCTGGATTCTTCTGAAGACAAGATTCAAGTTTGTCTTTGGCAAAGCCATCTAACTGCTTCCTCACAGAAGTAAAAATATCCCATTGTTTTTCCTTTTCCAGACATTGATCTTCCAATCGTTTAATAGCTGCAGGCAGGTACATTTAACTATGGACACAATATAGTTCTGTCTGCAAATTATGTATTTTCTCCAGTAACAGAAGTTGCTGTGCCTTGGAAATTACACCTACGTCGTATGGATCCAAAGAAAGCACAAACTCTTTAATTTTGTCAAAATTCTCACACAACATAGCAGCACACTCAATCCAAGATCCCCAGCGAGTAATAACCGGGAAATTTGGAAGGGGCAGGCCAGTGATTTCCCTATAGTAAACAACACGGCTCGGAGCTTTCAGTAGAATCTTCTTCAGGGCAGAGATGAATTGATTTGCGATGTCGTATTCACAAACCTTGTGAAGGGCATGAGCCAAGCATGTCACATGCTTCAAGTTAGGAAATAAAGGTTTCAATTGGTTAACAGCTGAAACCATGTATGGTGACTGGTCCGTAACCACGAGAAGAAGTTTTTCAAACTCGATACCATTTGCCAGAGTTTTTGGCATAAGTCCATAATGGATTGTATTACTGTACTGGCATTGGCTTTCTGCAGTTCGTACATTTTTAACAACATGGGCTTAACTTTCTCCCCTGCTAAGGGAAAAAGTAAAATGTTCAAAACATATCGTTCCATTGAGTCTATGGTTTCATCCATAAGATTCCTACATCGCAATCAGACACCTTCTCCTTGATTCTTTCTATGGTTTCGTGGTAAACAGGCTCCTTGTAATTTTTTTCTTAAAGTACTCTCATCGGGCATTGACATCTTTTGTATTTTTCAACAAATCCCTTGAAGGCTCGATGGTTCACCTTATTGAGTGGATTTCCTGTTTGTGTAAGAGCTGCACACAAATCAATGTTTAATTCCTTCAAATTTTGGCTTTTTGAAGAACTCTGTTGAAACGCATTTCGTAATAAAGGTTGCCGTGATTTGTTTGCTTGAAGAGTCTTGTTCATTTGATGCTTAGAGCTGGAAATGTGTTGTTTGATGCGATCTCGCTGGTGTTTTTCATCTAACAAAATTCCTGAATCACAAATAGTACATCGCATAACAGTTCCATCAGTGTCTATGAAATATTGTTTGAATTCCTCAGCCAGAACAATAAATGGAGCACTGTACACCTTTGGCATGGTAAAAATCTAGTACTAGTACACTCGTTTGGAGAGTTAACACTAGTTCACTTGCTAACACAATGCGACTGTCACATAACTCACTCTTGCGCCCATTCGCTGTCCACATTCTCTTATAACACCGCGACAATTACCAGAATGTTCTCATTCATGCTGGAACTTCAGTCTCAGCGATTTCTAGTAGTTTCGAGCTGAACCCAGTCTTAATAATTCTCGGAACTGCGCGGGTGAGGTTACTGCTGTCTCTGCGTGCCCAGCCTTCGCCTCCACGCAAACAGATGACGTCTCTCACAGTAACAAACTCACATTCACGAACAGCAGGCTACTGATTCTGGTGGGATAGAATCACTCATTGTCAATAGCATTATTACGGGCTACTTTATAGCGGCAAAGCGAAAGAGGTTTTCGTCGAACACACAATTATTTTCCATTGTTGCGAGTGTGCTTTCAATTCCCACGAGGCGTTTACTGAAAGAGATAGGTTTACTATTCGCACGTACACAGCAAGCTGAGGAGACGTTAATTGAAAGTTAAAGAATAAATTGGAATGAAACTTAAAAGAAAAAGGGGGGAATGGGATTATGGTCATGGTTGGGGGAAAATGCGATAAAGGTGCCAAAAAGGGTTAAGGTCCCATAAAAGGGAAAAAGGTGCAAGAAAAAATGCCTCTTTTCGCAACTAGAAACAAAATTTCACACTGTGATATCTCCGCACAGCTTTAACTCAACCTAAAAAGAAAGGTGCACACGTAAAAATCCTAATCCTGCTAATAAGACAATATAATACAGCTAAGTGATTAAAAAATATGCGTATATGATAAAAAAGTTAGAGCTTGTTCACCGATATACTTTCCACCACTAGTCAGGACTGCCAACCTAAGAAGATGCCCTATCGTCACTCTTCCTCTACTTATAAAAAATATCCCTCGGGTACACTCTGCAACTTAGGGTCCTCAATGCTGGATTTACCTTGCGACTTAGAGCCCTCAATTTTGGCTACTGGATATGCTCCCCATAATGTCTCGCTTGGTATGTATGTTATGGGAGATGTGTAACGTTAATATGGAACAAAAGTGACAAAATAGAATTAAATATGCTATCACAACATCCAATTGTGTTCCTCATGTTTAATAATGTTATGAAAATAATAAAGATAATCCTGTAGATGGGTGTGTGCCATCTGTATAGGGAATTCGGCTCCTACTCATATACTGTATATTATCCGGAAATTGAAACCTATAAATAAGAATATATCAGAAATATTATTGCATCAGCAAATTTTCGTATAAACTGCGAGCTTTAAAAATGATATTTTTTGCATAGTAAACTTTTAAAAATAAAAACGGATGTTTACACAAAGTCGTGTGAATGTAAACCATTGATTTTAATTGTTTTTCCTAAATTAAGAAGTTGAATTGCTCCAATTCTTACCTTTTGTCATATTGTATAACCTTCAAACAACTTGCTATTGGGTTGAAACTGCCACTTTGAAAATGTAGTTTTAAAAAATGCAGAACTTTGGTGTTATAATTACATTATGTTGGTAGTGATTTGCAGCTTTGCTGCCATAATGCTTAGTCATTGCACAAAATTAAAATATTTTGGGCTTTAAGATGCTTTTTATATTTTCTGTGTAAATACTTGTGTAAATGTTGGTGAATCTGTCTTCAAGGGCTGCAGTGTCCCCCCCTTGTCTTGTAAGGATTGAGTAGCAGAAGTGAAGGTTATTCGGGCATACTTCTGTATACAGACCCCAGCGCACGAAAACAATTTTGGTCACAAAATATGTGCAATACCCATGTAAGTATGTAGCCAAAGTTCCAGCTCCCCAAAATGGCGCAGACCGACAAAAAAGTCCTACAGTTAAAAAAAAACACTAAAATTTCTGGACAACACCAAGCAAAAGATATACTATAACTGCAGTTTTTATTTTACTTTGCATCTGCTTTCCTCCTCCTCTATACCACCCTTCATCTTTCTGTATTTCAAATTCCACTCCCGAACCTGCCTGCCTATGTACTCGCATCCCTCCCTATTGTTCACCAAATCCGTAACATAGTACAGGTTCATTGTTTTATTTTTATATCCTTTTACTTTAAGTGATGGAAATTCGATTCCATGACGTACTCTTCAGTATACAGAGTGAATCAGGTCGCGGTTTCAAACCTGGCGAAGGGTGATGGATTTTTTCGGGCGTAAAAATCCTTAGCATGGCTTCCTTCGGAAGGGAAGTAAAGCCGGTGGTCCCGTGTCGTAGATTTGCGGCACGTAAAAGAACCTCAAGCCTGATAGAGACCTCTGAGCAAAATTACCAGTCTTTCACGCCCAATATAGATTGGGACGCCAAGGACCGCAGCAGTTAAGGAGTGTCCATAAATAAAACTCAATTTAATTTCAGGGTGAATCACCGCAAATATTTCGGAAATGGAAATTGCTATTGATGTGCAGCATTCATTGGTAGTTAGGGGCTGGTACGTTTAGCCTATAGACAGATTTTAATAGTCCTGGGAAAGTGTATTTTTTGAGCAAACATACACTTTTTGAATGGAATAATGCCTAGTTATATCAACAAAATAAAGATAGGGTAAATTAGAATGTCAGTGGAGTTTGTTGCAAGATTCTAGTGCAAGTGGTTTACGAGAAATCTTATTTTGAAACTTTTACTCACCGACACTTGTACAACATGTGGTAGCTCAAACTAAAGAAAAACAAAAGGGATTTACAATGCTTCTGTGGATTCTAACAAGTAAAGAGAACATAGTCCAAAGGTTGTGTTCAAAATGACCACCGGCAGCTTCAATACACGCTTCCAGTCTGCTATGGAAAGACTGCTGCACACGTTCTAGCATTTTAGCGGAAATCTCGGAGCAAGCAGCAGTAATAGGTCGTTTCATATCGTCTGGTGTAGTTGGTACATCCTTGTAGACAGTGTCTTTCAGCCTTCCCCACAGAAAAAAAGTCTAAAGGGGTCAGATTCAATGAACGGGTCGGCCAAGGTACAGGTCCTCTTCATCCAATCCAACGATTTGGAAGCAATCCGTTAAGACAAGCTGTAGTACTTCGTGCACTATGGGCTGGAGAGTCATCATGTTGGTGCCACAGGTTCCTCCTAGTCTGCAAAGGAACGTGTTCTAGCATCTGTGGCAGATCGTCTGTCAGGGTGTTGCGATACTTGTGCGAGTTCATTGTTCCTTCTATGAACAAATGACCTATGAGCTGATGGTTCACTGTCCCACACCACACGTTTAAACTCCATGGTCGCTGACGTTCCACCTGACGAAGCCAACGGGGATTGTCAACAGACCAATAATGCATGTTTCTGCGGTTTATCTGGCCATGATTAGTAAATGTTGCCTCATCAATAAACAAGATACATGATGAATCTGGATTATCATGCCTTAATGTCCATGTACAAAAGTTAACACGATTCTCAAAATCGTTTCCATGCAGCTTTTGATGAACAGAGATGCGATAGGTATGGAACCTATGTCGATGGAGAATGCGCAGTACAGTTGCCTGACTTATGCCACTTCTACGTGCGATTGTGCGGGAACTAATTTGCGGATCTACTGCAACGGCAGCCAAAACATGAATTTCTGCCTCTTGTCCAGTCAGTTGTTTGTTTCTGTTACGTTTTCTAGGTGTTACGGTACCACTTTCACGTAATTGGTTGAAGAGGTTGATAAATAGTTGCCGAGATGGTTGACGTCTATTGGGATACGCTTCCACATACACCGTACAGGAACGAACTACATTCTTTCTACACTCTCCATATACCATGAGCATGTCGACGTTTTCTGCATTAGTAAACCCCATCTTCCACTCCCGACTTACTGCTTGAACTGTTACAAACTAACTGACCAGAAAGTCGTAATGAACAGAAAACACAATGCAAACAAACATAACAATATCGTACCTAGCAACTAAGCAGATTGAATGTGACAATTGTCGGGGTGGAAACTTTTCAAAATACGATTTATCGTAAACCACTTGCACTAAAATCCTGCAACAAAGACCACTGGCATTCTAATTTACCCTATGTTTATTCTGTTTATGCAACTAGGCATTGTTCCACTTAAAAATTGTATGTTTGCTCAAATATACACTTTCTCAGTATTATTAAAATTTGTTTATACGCTAAATGTACGAGCCCCTGACTACCAATCAATGCTGTGAAAACTACACATCAATAGCAATTTCCATTTCCGAAATATTTGCGGTGCAAGTTTTAGGTGATTCACCCTGTATAAGCCAAGTCCACTGAGCTACAATACACACTACCAATTACCCTCCTGTACTTCCCACATGACTCTTTCAAAGGACATAATCCCATGGATTGTGATATCACTGTAATGTCTCAGCAATATAAACTTGCTCTTCACATTCCACCATGCAGTTTACTATATCACTAACATTATAAAGTCATCCTCCATGATCTAGGATTACCGTGCTAGCCTCTAATTTACGAGGTCGCGGATTCAAACCCGGCGGAGGACGATTAATTTTTTTCGGGCATAAAAATCCTTAGCATGGCTTTCTTTGGAAGGGAAGTAAAGCCGGTGGTCTCATGTCATAGATTTATGGCACGTTAAGGAACCTCAAGCCTGATAAAGAAGCCTCTGAACAAAATTTGCAGTCTTTCACATCCAATATAGAATGGTATGCTAAGAACCCTAATAGCTAAAGAGCGTCCATAAATTAAAATACATATGTATAAAGTCGCTTCCGAAACATCGAGACCAAGGCTGCCTCGTGCCCACTGCTGGCAGTCTACCTTAGAGTACCTACTGCTTGCCACTTGAAATAAGGGATCACTCAGATGACTGTTTATGAAACGTTATTTATAACAGAGATAATGTTTTCCTTCGGATATATCACAACTTACAAGTACTAGGAGAGTAATGGAAACCGCAGATATTTTCAAGCTCTGCCCAAGTAACAAAAGATCCAGGGCAGAACTCATACATTTAATGGAACTAAGGGCAAAACTCATACATTTAATGGAACTAAGGGCAAAACAAGGCTCCCTCATAGTCCCTGATGATTGGAAAGCGTATCAAAGCTTTCCACCTTCAGTTTATAGTCACTTGATGGCGAATCACTCAAAAAAACTTTGTGGGATCACTCAGTACTGTACAAACAGCATCTTGCAGATAAGTGTAATGCTTCTTGCTATTAACAACTTTCAACTCCATATTGTCACTTCACATCCGTTGTTAAAATTATTAAAAGATACACCCGGTTCCTGCTCTTATACCTGGTATTTTGACCTGGTTAATACACACACATATCTACACTAACCCTAACCTTACCTCGCGTAAATCTTGGAACTACACGACCCTGTTCACTGCGGCTCGCTATGACCTGACAACCACTGTCTGCGTCATACTCATTTTAAACCAAATAAGCTGATACCCGTTATTTCGATCCGGTTCACACACACACTAACCCAACCTTGTATAAATCTTGAAACCACAGGACCTTATCGTTCGCTGCGGCTCACTACAGGAGGGCCTGTGCTTGCCTCATACCTGTTATTTCATTCTGGTTCATATACATACACATACAAAAGGACTACACCTAACCTCACGTAAATTGCAAAAACATAAAATCCTGCGTATGCTGCAGCTCGCTATGGCCTGACGGCCTCTGCTCACCTCTTACTTGTTTTAAATCGAATTAGTAGCAAAGCTATCACTTATGGTCTGTTATGCTACAAACACTGAATGAATAATCTTAAAGTAACCACTCAGGGAAATTTTCAAAATCGCACCATATCTACGCAGTACCAATTTTATTTTCTACTCTTTTCAGAGTAATTGTACATTTCCGTTCTTGAATCTCGGGCACGAACCAAACAGTAGAGGATCGTCCTCCATGGTCTAGTGGTTACCATGCTAGCCTTTAGTTTCCGATGTCGCGCGTTCAAACTTGGTAGAGGGCAATGGGTTTTTTTGGGCGTAAAAGTCCTTAGCATGGCTTCCTTCGGAAGGGAAGTAAAGCCGGTGATCCCGTATCATAGATTTATGACACATAAAAGAACCTCAAGCTGGACAAAGAGGCCTCTGAGCAAACTTACCGGTCTTTTACGCCCAATATAGAATGGGACGCTAAGGACCACAGCAGTTAAAGAGCGTCCATAAATAAAACTCAACTCAATTTAATTTAAACAGTAGAGAGGGCTGTTGCTCCCACTCTAAAAACTCATTACGGCGCCAGTACAGAGGAACAAAGTATTTGGTGAAACATTTATGCGATTTCCTTTAGGGCACGCATTTAAAGAAAAGGCTAGTCGCTGACACCAAGACTGCGCTCCTGAAAGACATCCGGCAGCTATCTTCAGCACGAAGAGCACAGGTGATCGGCGAGCCCACGACAACAACAACAACAACAAGCAGAGAGGCACAGTCGTTGACATATGAAAACAACCACCAGCATTTATTATTCAGCACGAAGCATACAGTTGGCTTGGCCGGTGAGCCCACAAAACAAACATAAACCTCAGCCGTCAAGATGTTGCTGAAATCCAACATGACCGTAAGTACAATAAAAATACATTGGAAAATCAACAAAAAAATATTACAAATTACAAAACATCAACTTTGTGTACCCATTCTTGTGAATCATCATGTATCTGGATTTAATCACCCAGGAAATACATGGAGGGTAGAACCACCTCATACTGTTGCATAGCCATTCTTCTAGCAAATGTAACCAAAACCAACGATTAATGTGTCGATCCAATGAAATAATGGTGACCTTTTCAACTAGATGAATGTGCTAAACTCGCATTTATTGCGTTTTTACGTTATTGAACCCATTTTTCATGGCGTTCGTGAATGGAAGTCAGATATTTTTATATTCTGGCGCCAGAGGAACTTGCAAATTCTCTGAGGTGAGTTGTTTCTGCATAAAATGTATCACAACATGTCTTGAAGTAAATTGAGTTTAATCTGCAGCAATATTTTAAGATTTCAACTCCCATATTTTCCCTCACTGATTAGTTTACTGTTCAGCCAATAGTGGGCACATTGTGCATATTGTAATTCATGGAATTCATCCTGAAGGGCCATTAACATTTAAGCAGAAAGGACTATGAGATAAAAGTGACAAGCAACGAGTATGAGGGGAGAAGTAGGCTATCAAGCTGTAGCGAGCTGTAGGGAAATCGTAAGATATTGAGGTTTGAGATTTACCAAAGTTCGAGTCGGGTGTGTGCATGTAAAAAGCCTCAAAATGGGTGGGTGCATTAGATCTTCCTTAAATATTCACATTTCCTCTTAAAGCCACTATAATCCTTCTGGCTCAAGAATGAGCCCTAGCATAAACAATGCATGTAATAATTCTCTGCATTTGATGTTCCTTGAATATATGGTGGAGCTTTGTATCTTCCCTAGCAGTTGCTCAGATGTTTGCTAAGATAGGAATTTCAAGAAATGCTGTCATATACCTCCCAATGTTATCTTAACCACGTGCTATCTTTCACTGCACCAGTACTGAGTATTAAAGAAATACATACCTCCATGCTTGTTAAACTAAATATACTAGTAGAAGAATGGGTGAGAAAACATTATGAAGTAGGTTTTATTAGTAAAAACTTCATGTTAGTTGCAATCCTCAGGTAATAATGTGAAACCAGGTCTGTAATCAGAAATGGTGATATTGCTAGTTTTCTTAAAGGTTTATAATCAGCTTGTTGACAACTTAGTCGGAAAGCATTCACAGAAACAGATTACATCCGATGTTAATTTAATGACACCTTAACAGCAAGGATATCATAATGCTCAAACAAAAATTTGAACACATTCAAACTAATTTTTGCATTAGTTTTAAGGGCTTTGCCACTTCTATGTTTAATTATACTGCTCTGACCTGCTACACAAACAGCCATGATCATGAACATAAACATTAATGCTCCAGTAAACAATGTGGCAATACTGATGATTAAGGCTATGATAATAAATAGAAACTAGTTATTTAACTAATGTTTAAAGAAGGAATTGTTAAAGTACTATCATTATTCACCGTCTTTATTACGTGAAGTACAAAAAGTGTGATAATACAGGCAGTCCAGTAACAAACTAATTTCATTCACTTGAAAGGTGTGCTCTGGAGGTGACAGGTGTGTGTGTTTACACTAGGACACTTTCTTGGGCTGGTTGGAGTATAGTGTATACATTTTCCTTTCCAAAGTTACTATTTTTTATAACCAAATTAAGCGGGAACATAGGAATGAAAGTTGCCCAAGAGTTTTGGACTTCACAACAATTTTTTGTTTTTTTTTATTTAATGGAGACATTTTAAAACACAACTTCACAGATATTGCTTCCTTCACATCCTGCAAGATGTTTTCCAAGCCGGACACGCATGAGTGAGTGTTGATGGAACATACCAAAGTTCCCCACTGCAATTTGCACTGTTAGGAACATAGTTATGTGGCCATTTGCTGCCAATACTTGCACCGACTCCCCAGATGGTATTGAAGCTCTACATGTGTTCAATCTTATGTACCAATGTTGGAATCTAATTTCAGTATTCATTAAACACTTTTTGTGAGTTTCCTGTTTTCTAATCTAAGTATAAAATTATAGTATTTGTCTAACTAGATTAGCTTCTTTTTTTTTTTAATTGTGCATTAGCTCCAAGAATCTAATATCTCTTCAATTCTATGCTTTGCATTCTAGTAAAATGTGTTTCACTGTTTGGCGACAAGTGGGTTTTATTTGACACAACCATATTCTCTTCAGATGTTTTGCAAACTTTTAGTCACAGAGCTTATAGTTCCTCTTAAGTGAAATCTTACTTGTTGATGATGATGATGATGATGATTATTATGATAAATGAGTGGCCTCTGAAAGAAGCTATGCATGCAGGCAGGCTCCAGAGCCCATTGTGCCTTATATTTTGGCATTACTCCAGTTAGATGGTCCATATGAAACAGACCATGTCCTTGATATCTGCCTTTCTTATCTTCTCAGGTTCCAGCCCCCAAAAAAGGGCCCTAAGGATACATATCTATGCACAGAAGACTTACTTAATATAATAAGTGAATTACGTAATTTTTTATAAGATTAATTAATTATTTGACTGCAGAGTTTGTTGGGGAAATTATTTTCAGTTACTTTTTAATTTATTTTAAAATCCAGTGTTAGCATTTGTGACATTCCCATACTATTTGGGATTTGAAGTAATGGGAAGAACTGAGAGCTTTAAGTGCAGCCTGACTGTCAGATTTTATAAGGATATATTTCCCTACAATTCCTTCTCTTCCAGCATTGACATGCACAAGAAAATTGCTAAGTGCAAGTTGTGTTTGGCTGCTATGGTTAGATTTGTAATTTTAGTTGATCTCATAGCATGAACAAAGGAGAAAGATCTAAGGTCAAGGAAAGCTTAAAATGACAGGTTTTATTAATGCAAAATTGAGCCATGGCTCAGGATAATGTGTTTTAAGTTTTGGCTTGCTTTTATTAATACCACCCAATGTCTACTGTTTGAATTTTATATTGCTGAGACGCTCTTTTGATCTGACTTTCCACTGTCCAATGTAGAACTTCTCACAAACCCCACAGCAGATTTTGTAGAAACCTGACTTTTTGTTGGGAGGTTCTCTGTGTTTATGGTTTGCTTTCATCTAATTTTTAAATTGTTTTTTACTATAAATTATAATTTGTAGTCCTTTGAATATTTACTAGCATTTCTGTATAGATAATCTATGAGTTTTTGTAGCTGGTTATTACTTTTCCCTTTTGAATGTAGTGATTTTCTAACCTTTGTGTTTCTTTAACTATTTCTTCCGTTTTGGGGTGAGAGGCACTAGTTTATTTTTTGTAGTTTAACTTCCTTTAGCTGGGCAGCACATAATGAATGAAATGATGCGCAACTAAGCCCGTTGCCACAGAGCTTAAAGTTGCCTGACATTCATCTTTTCAGTATAAGGGAAAACCCCAAAACCTTACCTCGGTAACTCATCCTAACCAGGATTCCAACTCAGGACTCTTGAGACGTGGGTTAGTTAATTTTTCTGTGAATGTTTACTTTTTCCAGCACTAACATATTGTAAGTAGAGGAGGTATTGCTTTCCATGAAAAAAATATGAAGTTGAACTTTAATTGAAAATAAATGTTTTGAGGTCCCTTGAATAAAAGCAAAGCATTGCAACAAGGTGCAAATGGGCGTGTGTGCACATGTGTGTTAGAGAGAGAACAGAGTATATAAAAAACAAATATTGGGTGGAATACCAAAGTTGGCATTTAGGTTCAGCATTTTTCAAGGATGTGACATGAAGATTTGCAAGAAAATTCCTACCTCAAACTAACCTTTATCTTGAACTTCTTGGTGAATACCTGTAAAGTCCTCTTCATCTTGTATGAATTTTGAATAATTTTCTGTAACTTGTCAACTATAAGACAGGCAAGAACTCATGAGATAAAAAAGGTAGATCTTATAAACACATGCAATGTCAAATTTTTTTGTGGCATTAATGATTTCCAAAATGCTTGTTTATATTAGTTTGAATACTTTACTTATAAGTGCCAAGTCACCAGTTTTTTGTGTCTTGTGATGTCATTCAAAGGGTGTGGAATTTCGAAGCCAACTTACAGTAACCCGAATTTTACTTTCTGTACTACATATCTAGTAAATAGAGCAAGTATTGCATTCCATCCTAAAATTGTATGTCAAGTTTTTACCAGAAATACATGCTTTGTGGTCCTGTTAATTCAAAAAGGCATGTAATAGAACAAATTACATGTCTGTATGTGCCTTAAAGAGCATAACTCGAAAGCAAAATCTTGGATAAATACCAAAGTTGACATTTTAGTTCACTATCTCACAAGCATGCAACACACAGATTTTCATGCAAATCCTATCCATCTCAGATTATCTTTCACTTAGAAAATGTTTTGAAATTACTCTTAATGATTTTAATATCTGTATGACAAATAAATGCATATTTTGAATTTTCTTGGAACATTCTGTGAAGGAAATATGTGTAATTTTGTATAACTGATAAATATTGAGACAGACAGCCTGACAGAAATACAGTGGAATCTTGTTAGCACGTTCCTCATTAAGAAGTTTTCCTATATATGACAAATTATAAAAGTTCCGGCACCAAATGTAATAAATAATGGTTTTTAGTATGTTTTCCTGCTCTCGCTTACTATATTCAAAGTTTGACGTCCTCATTTACTATTTTGGCCAATTGTTGGTTGGTCCAATGGGGGGATAGGCACTTACTACATTCAAAGTTTGATGCCCTCATTTGCTACTTTGGTCAATCCTTGGTCAGTTTATTTGGGGTGGAGACCGGCAGCCAATGACTTGCATGTATGTACATATTTGCATGGTAAATGCTGATGATACTTTGTACTGCTGAGTGTTGACCAAACACACGTAGATTGCACTTTAAGTTTTTGTTTCCAATGGAGAAAAAGAAAGTGTGGCAAATAACAAACAGTGAAAAAGCGAAAGTCCTTGAAGTAGTCGGAATCCAAATATGAAACGTGTGGATATAGCGTAGAAGTTAAACATTCCTCCGTCAACCTTAAACATGATTGTTAGCAAATGTAAACTGATTGAAACTGCTTTTGAAGAAGGAAAAAATATTAAAAGAAAACGTAATTGCCCTGGCCAGTTTGCAGAATTAGATGTTCTACTAAAGTGGTTTACACAACCAAGAGCTTCAAATGTGCCAATAGACGGTACTGTGGTTCGAGTTCAGGTGACACATTTAGCACAGAAGATGGGACTGGATCATTCCAAAGCATCCAATGGCTGGATTGAAAGATTCAACAATGAACATGGCTTAGTTTACAGATGTGTGCGAGGCGTGGTTGCTGCCCTAGATAATGACACTAGTGTAAAAATATAGAAATGTGGAAAAACACAATGCTCTTGTCAATTTTGAAAGACTCTAGCTCTGATGATGTTTAATGCAGATGAAACAGGACTATTTTTCCTTCTTTTGGCAGACAAAACCCCGGATTTTAAGTGCACTGTCAGGTGGGAAACTTAACAAGGAGATGATTACAGTTTTGTTGTGCTGTAATGAAAACAGATTGGAGAAGTTGGTACCGCTGGTTATTGGAAAAGTATGCAGTCGGTGATGCTTCAAGAATATGCGGTCTCTTCCATGTAAGTGCACTTCCAACACAAAAGCCTGGGTAACTTCTGCGGTATTTAAAAATTACTTACGAGCATGGGACGCAAGACTGGGCATAAGAAGTAGGAAAATTGCACTTACAACCTTTAGATCAAGGCATAATTTGGTGCTTGAAGCAAATGTATTGGAAGAGACTGATACATAGAAGGTTGGTTGCACTGAAATCGACGAGAAAAATCACTGTCATAGATGCCATGCATTTCATTAGGACTGCCTGAGATTCTGTGATGCAAGATACCATTTGGAACTGCTTTAATAAAAGTGGCTTTTGCTGGTTCTTGGTGATGACATCATGCTGGGAGATGAGTTTTCCGATAGTGAAGAATGGTGCCAAATAGCAGACAGCGCTAGTGTGTCTTTTGTAACATATGCTAACATTGACAATGAAATTCCAGTGTGTAAAACAGTGATGATAGATGAAATACTTAAACAAATGAAAGGAACAGCATCAATGGGAGATGAAATTGATGATAAGCCAGATCCGAAGCCTACAGTGACAGAAGTAATAGAGGCAATGGACTTAGTGAAGCAATATGTGTGCAGTTTCGAAGTTGATGACAATGTAGTAACTTTACTAAGGAAGATGTACAGTAAAGTTTTAGCATTGAAGTCATCAAGGCAATCAACCATAGATATGTATTTCAAACCAGTGTAAATAGCGTCCATATATCTTATACATTTGGGGGGGGGTAAGATGTATCATTAGATTTTATTATATAATTATGTTCTTAAAGTATAGATTATTGTTTTTGTTAACACATTTTCCTGACTATGACATCCAAATCATTGGGTTCCTGCAAAAACATGCTAATGAGATTCTACTGTATGTGTAGTCAGTAAGGTCAGCATATTTTTGCTAGCAAGCATTATGCAGCATATGGAAGAACTCGCCAGCAATGTTGAAGAGCAGTTTGTGGAGAGATTTAAGGCATTTGTTTGTTACTCTTTAGCATTAGATGAAAGCCAAGATATTCGCTATATGGCTCAATTAGTACCTTTTGTGAGATGTATGAATATAAATCTTCTGATCCTGGAAAAAATGTTGGATTTGGTATACCAATGACAGGTACAACAAGTGGGTCAGATATAGTTATACACTGGGCTGAGGCCAAAGGGTTTTGCAACTAAAATATTAAATTTAGATACCCCGACATAAACATTGGGGAGCATAGCTGCATAGGCAAGCAAGAGGACAAGGAACTTGATGCACAAATTTAAAGCATATGTGGGATATTCATATAACATAATACACTTAAATTCACATTTAACCCATGACCTGTGGTTTATTAAATAATTGACATGTTGCCACTACATTGTTCACAACAGATTACAGCACAAACATTGGGGGGAGATGCTCCACACTCACACGGAAACACGCATTCTACACACAACAACCACTCGCCCTGAAAAGACACACAAGACTGACGCCACACTACTAACTAGGAGGTGGGGGAAGAAATGCCATGCCGGAGGGAATTCAAACTCCCAATCAAAATGATTATACACAACAATGTCATTGCTACAGAGCAATAACACTTTTTTATGCTGATTTCAGAACTGCTTTTAGTTTTTACTTTCTCTACTACGTATACTAAGTAGGGGAAGTATTCTATTCCACCCAAAAATTTGATACCGAGATTTCACGGAAATATATGTTTTGAGGCCCTCTGAATCCAAAAAAAAGCATTTTTGGAAACATGTCTGTGTGTGTGGTGTGGGGAGAGAGAGAGAGAGAGAGCAGCATAACTCAGAAATGAACAGTCAGATAAACACCAAACTTGGTATTTAGGTTCAGTATCTTCCAGAGATACTTAGTACTGTGAGATACTTGAGTCAACTTCTAAAAATCCTGCAGAAGATGAGACCTTGAAGTCTCGAAACGATCGTCCAGATTTTTTTACCATCATGAGGTAAGTGAAGGCTTTTAATATCATTCAACTCATTTATTTTATCAATTGACCTTCTTCACTGTCAAGATAGTTCTTTTTCAATTTTGATCTTCCAGAGATGGGACATGAGGGTTTTTAAGAAAATCCCCCACCCCAGATTAGCCTTTATATGGAACATTTTTCGAAAATTTTAATTTTCTCAAAAATGGCTCTAACAATTTTGATTAAAATATCACATGTTTAAGATATTTTCATGACAAATGAAATGTATATCTCAAATTTTCTGGGAATGTCTCCAAAAGTATTCTTCATTGTGAACGACTTTTGCATAACTGGTAAACCATAAGAGATAGACAAAATTTTACTACACAGAATATGTAGATCATGTTAAAATACACATTTTATGTCATATACATTTCTTTTGTTGAGTGAACCATTATCAAGATATTGCTTGTTGTTCCCTTAAAAATACTTATACTTTTTCTCAAATGGGAATTCGTTATTCATTTTTTTTTTGTTTTTTTTTTGTTCTGGTAATGCAAAGAAAATGGAATACTCCACATAACAACCAGCTCTTAAAATATTTGATTATCACTTAAAGCCTACCAGTTCCCCTTGCATCTATAAGAAAATTAGCAATAAGATTAACATCTCGATACCTCGATTAACATGAAGCATATGGGGAATAAGCGTTTGTAAAAATAGTTTGTACAAGAGTAGAGAAAGTCATGTGAGTGTAACACATCAGACTTTTTTCTATGACGTACAGTTTTTTCACAATTTTACTTAAAAAATGTAGAGATATAAAGATATTGCTTCCGCCACCACACATAAAATTGGGCTTGATGAAGCAATTTGTAAGGGCTCTACCACAGGATGGACCCTCCTTCAAGTACGTTTCCAAGAAATTTCCCTTCATTACACAAGACAAATTAAAGGCTGGAATTTTAGTTGGTCCTCAAATAAAGAAATTGATGAAGGATGAAGACTTTGAGAAGACAATGAATGAGAGAGAAATAGAAGCATGGACCGCCATCCGATCAGTTACTGAAAACTTCTTAGGTAATAACAAAGATCCTAATTACAAGGCCATTGTCGAAACAGTGTTGGAAAATTTCAAGAATATGGATTGTAACATGGGTGTAAAGGTGCATTTTCTGCATTCACATATTGACTACTATCCAGAAAATCTGTGACATTATAGTGAAGAGCAGGGTGAATGTTTTCACCAAGAATTTAAGGTAATGGAGAGGAGGCACCAAGGGAGATGGAATGAAAATATGATGGCCTACTACTATTGGATGTTGAGGAGGGACAGTCATCTTCAAGGATCTGCAAGGAAGTCAAAGAAGAGAAAGTTTGAAAAAAATTAAATGAAACACTTTGGCTTCTTGTTTTGTTAAAATGTAGTCATGAAATAAATTAAGGGGAGTTCTTGAGAGTATTCTTAAAATGTTTCTTGAATATAAACTTACCTTGTGTGAAATGGTATTTGAATACTTTTCTACGCTCATTAGTAAAATTGTCAAAACATTACTTATTTTGTGTAAAAACCTAACGTGAAAGAAAAAAACTGAAGTTATTTCTGGAATGAGCATAAAAACTTGATTCAAGAACACCTACTTTTAAGAAATCATCTGACAAAAAGTTTGAAAATGCAGACTAGTGTAAGGTGTCCAATGCGAAAAACACACACACACGCACGCACGCACGCCGCACGCACGCACGCACACACACACACACACACACACACACACACACACACACACACACACACACACACACACACACACTTGCTATGATAGGTGTTAGAATTGGCCTAATAGGCTGAGTTACATGTAAAATAAAGGATCTTGGTATTAATCAAAACAACATATATATTCAGTGCATAATTTACCACGAGAATTTATGTGCAAAATGTATCAAACTGAACAATGTGATGAGTATTGTGAAAACCACAATTTCATTAGGTCAAAAAGACTACATCATAACCCAGTTTAAAGCATTTCTCGACAAATGTTATGGTGTCCTACCTTATTATTGTACAGTGAGGTAATTAAGTCACGGTGCATTCCTGGAATGGTATTTTGATATAAGGGAGGAAATAGCGCTGTTCATAGAGGGAAAAGATGTGCCTGTTCCCAAACTACATGATTCAAAGTGGGTTATTGATTTGACATTCCTTGCAGATGTAACATGACACCTCAATGTGCTTATTCATACTCTCCAAAGCTGGATGGATCATTATACAAATTTATGATTCTGTACTGGCATTCATATGGACACTCACATTATGGGAGCAACAGTTAAGCAACAAAAGCACATCTCACTGGCATCTTCTCAGCTTTTGGAATTTTCAGAGCTTGAGAATTACACAAAAATAGTAAGTGATCTATGCAGCAAATTTGGAGTGTGATTCCAAGAGCTGGAAAATTGGGAATCTACATATTGCAGCGTATGTGTGTGCATTGTCGCATTGGACACATGATTGCTGTATATAATATTGCCGAGCTAATTGTTGTGTTTGTGTGTTAAGTTCTTGTCCGGCACGGCAATTCCATCTTCCTAGTTGGGGGTTGAAGGCAAGTCGAGGGAAGAGCCTCTTTTTGTGGTGGTTTGACGTCACTTGTAGCCAGAGTCTTTTGTAGGTCTTCCAAGAGGATGGTTGTGTGTGTGTGTGTGTGTGTGTGGGCGCGTGTGTGCATGCGCACACATCTCCCCCAGTGTTCTTCTGTAACCCTTTAGTGTATAATGCAGGGCACCTTGTTAAGTATAATAAATCAGAGGTAAATGTGAATTTATGTATTTTTAATATTCCAAATGTCCCATGCCTGCTTAGTTTTGTGCAGCAGGTTCCTGTTATCTTTCATTTGCCACTGATGCTATGTTCCCCGATGTTATGCCAGGGTAACTAAATTTAATATTTTAGCTGCAAACCTTTTGGCCTCACCCTGGTGTATAACAATATGTTCCATTATTTGCCACACTTTTCACTGTGGACGTAGAAAATGTTGCTACATACGTTCAGTTGGATCTTATAGACCTACAATGTGATCGGGAAATGAAGGAGTTCTTTCTCCACAAAACAAGTCCTGAGTTGTTTTTATTTAACATTTCTGCAGTCCAAATTTCCATTACTACACAGACATGCTGGTCACAGCATGTTTGGATCTACTTACCTTTGTGAGCACTTATTTTCGTTAATGAAACATTAAATCTGGTTACTAAAGCCAATTATCTGATAACAATTTGAACTGTAGTTTTTGACTTTGTACAGCAAAGACAATTATTCCAAATATTGTAAAGATAATTATGGGGAAAAGGGTGCAAAAAGCTCAATGTTTGAATCTGGAATAAATACAATTGCAAATATTAAATGTAAAGTGGCAGAGGAGCTAAGAAAAGGAATGCTAATTTATTTATTAAGCACCCAGTTGAATGCAATACAGAATATTTCTATTTCTCTTTGTATACATAGTCAATACTGTCAATAAAAGTTCAAGGTTCCTGATATTGCAAATAGTACAGCTGTGTGGCCACTGCCTTTCTTTTCACATGCATTGACCTTTCTGCCTGTTCCAGATGCATGGGCTTCAGGGCTAAAGGGTATGATGTCATTCTGCATTGAGTTGGGCTGCCTGCTTAAGAGATGGATAAAACTGTAGAAATCTTTTAAACACACATTTATTTGAAATAAGTTTTCTTGAGTCATAAGGTAATTCAGACTTACTTGGTATTATTGGTTTGAATTTTTCAATACATTGTCACTTGTTTAAAGTGTTGTCACTATTCAATTGTGTTTTGAAAGATCCTGAAAATAGTATGGAATTTCAAAGTCAGCATATACTAACATGCTTTTGAACTTTTGACTATTGATTTATTATCATTTAACCCCCTTATACCTGCAAGGAAATGTGTAATGGAACATTTTCTGCAAATGCTTATCTTGATTAGCATGAAGCAAATAGAATAAAAATCTCATGTGTTGGTTCTCGTAACCTCCTCTACCCACTCTTCTACAAGCTGTTCTTAGAAAATTTTATTCTTCTGTCTGCTACTTGTTAATCAAGTTAAACTTTCATTACACATTCGTAAGGATACAGTAGGCCAAACTGACAAGATTTTTAAAAAGTTGCTCGCTATGCGAGGTTTTAAAATTACTTTGAGAGAAACAGAATAGCAACTTATCACTTGAAATAAAGTATAAGTGTTTCAAAATCCAAACCAATAACAAAGGATATCTTGAATTGTTTAATGCCAAAAAACAATATATATTGTGTACTTAACGAGATCTACATCTTTTGTGTAGTAAAATTTTTATGCATCTCATAATGTTTATCAATTATGCAAAAGCCATTCAGAATGAAGGGGACTTCACAGGCTATTTGTAGAAAATTCAATATGTACATTTTATTTGTCATGCAAATATCTTACACATATGGTATTTTAATCAATATCTTTATAGTCATTTTTGAGAAAATAAATAATGAACATTTTTTCCATTTAAAGCATATTTAAGATTGGAGGATTTTCTTGATCTTTATGTCACATTGTTGGAACACACTGAACTTAAATTCCAAGTTGTCGCGGTAACCTCTCATGTTATCTTATTTGCTGAGCGCCTGTTATTGTTTTACTATTTTGAATTCTGGGTTCTTTGTCCTCCAGCTAGCTATTATTACTCAGTCGAGCAAATCTCTTGAACAGGGTGTGTAAACAGAAAGGAGTTGTTACTAAAAGATAACACTGATAAAAGAATTTGTTTTTACACTTTTATTGCCGTCACACTTTATTAATTTCACATAATTACTCTTGATACACGCCTGATTGAAACTGTTATATTTTCGAATGTAACTATAATCACTTATATGCCATGCATTATTAATTCGCGTATTTCACATTTTGTAACTAACTTTACGACGCGAGAGATTCTGTAGAATTGTGTAACGTGTACTTCATGAATGCTTCCATAGAACTGCACGACATGTAACTCATGAATGATTCTGTAGAACTGTGCGACGTGTAACTCATGAATGATTCTGTTAAACTGGCCGACGTGTAACCCGTCAATGATTCTGTTGAACTGTGTGTTACTTGCATTTGGCTCAGAATTTATACTCCCTCACCCCGATGTGCCTAAACATTATAACAGAGCTGCTATTGGTTAATAAAGCACGCCAACACTAGCGTCTACTTTTTATCCAATCAAAATTACGAACACATATGCTCTAGGGAAGATATTCCTCCATTTCTAAAGAAAGGCATGCTACTCTGACATATGTTTGCCTCTTCTAATTGATAAACAACTCACCCCCTCGTTTCATTGTTACCCGCTCCTATTGTCAGTTTCAGTGAGGTTATGTAAACTTATTTCCTAACAATTCTTATAGTTAACAAACATCTCAAATCATTGTCATACAATAATGTTAATTTAGACTACAATCACTCTGGCTTTTCACAGTGTTGTGAGATAAAATACTGCCTCAAAGTTTGGTGTTAACCAACTTTTTGTTTTTGAGTATCGGTGTTCACACACACCTTTCGTCTACAAATGATTGTTTTCTTTAATTTAGGGAGTCCAAAATATTAATTTTGGTTGAAATCTCATGTAGAATTCTTGAATGGATTTCAATACTTCCTACATTTAACATAGGTAAGCAGTAGAAAAAGTAAAAAATTAAATGTTTTTGAAAATTCTAACCAATAAAAAGGAATACCTCAGAAATGGCAAATGCCTAAAAAAAGTTTGATGTGTTGTATGTACTTGACTTTCTCTACAAACTATTCTTTCAAAAACTTATTCTTCTACTACTTTTTGTTAATACAGGTATGCTTTCAATTCACATTTACACCTTTTGATGTATATGATAGGTAAAGAGAGAGTCACATTTTTATGTGTGTCACTAAGTGATTGTTTTCAATGACCTTAAGAAAAGTATAAGTATTTGAAAATTCAAAGCAATAGCAAGGAATATCTCGGAAATAGTTAACTTCACAACAAGAAATGTATATGGTATAAATTGTGTGCTTTGTTCTTTATACAAAAGAAAACTAAAGATGTGTGTGTTACAGGCAGCTAGAGGTGGAGATTCTCATAAAAATCTTTGTATAGTAACCTTGGAAGATGCTGAACTTAAATACTAGTAAATATGCAAAAATGTATTTTTTTGGATTCAGGGAGCCTTAATTAGATGGAATGCAAAGCTTCCTCTACTCAAAATAGATAAGCAGTGGAGAAAGCATTAAGGCTTTGTAAGAATAGTTTGTACAGTTGTATAAAGATAAATTATAGTGGGTAGAGGAGTCATATGTGTGTAACATGAGAGTTTTTAAACATTTAGCTATTATATCAGTATCCAGTACCCCTCACCCCTCTTGTGCGTACTACAAAGTATGTAAAGAATAGTCCCTGGCAACTGCCCGAATGGTCCCCTCCCCCCCAATTTTTTTTTTTATTTAGTTTCCAAGGGTAAACAGGTGAAGGCTGAGGTGGTTTCTTTATCATGATTTCCTTTCCGTTGTTTCCCTTTCATTCCGTTTCTTTCTCATCCTTTTGGTGGACTTCTAGATTTCATGGTGTATGACAGTGTGGATGTATGCTCAATGGAAAAAGTATTCCCCTTTGACACCAAAGAGCTGCTTGATTGGTGGGCAGCTCGTTGCCCTCTCTCAGTGACTCTAGCAGTGGAATGGTTATGCAAACTTGGAAATGTTAGGAACTTCCATGCGCCTCTTTGGGTAGCAGCCTCCTATGGTTCTTTCACCTTATCCTTTCCTCCTGGGAGGTGGTAGCCACAATAGATCTCTGTAGGTCGCAGTGTGCAAGGTGTCCTCTGTTAAATAACATACCTATGTAAAGATATTTATTTCTGTAAACATTTATCTCAACATGAAGTAGGTCATAATTTTATATATTAATGTTACATAAGGCAATTATTGAGTGTGTGGTTTTAGAAGGCATGTGAAATGAGCCAATAACTGTGGAGAGGGGTGTGGGATGAGGCAGTAACAGACACAACTGTATACAGTAGTCCTGTCTCGTGACCTACAGTTATTGAGTGTATGGTATTAAAAGATGTGAGATGAGCATGTCTGCAGGGTGAGTCAGTAACATACACAAATATATACAGTGGTGCTGTCCCATGACCTACAGTTATTGAGTGTATCATATTAGAAAACGTGAGATGAGCCATTGTTTGCACAAGGGTAGTGTGGGTGGGGGCAGTATCAGGCACAGCTACACCCCTCAAGAAAGTATTTGTATGCTGTTTAAAAAATTCTGGCAGCCAAATTAATGGAGGGAAAAATGTAATTTTTTTGGACATAAAGATCAAATGGCAATAAAGTTCACGTGTTTTGGGGGGTTTTTCAGATCATGCATTTTCTCGGTTTTATAAATTTTTGGAAAATATGCCAAAATTGGAACTGTTTTGTATAGGGCATTCAAAATTAACTCATGCATTGGGTAAAGCTTTTTTGTGCATACATCCACACACTTTCATCTACATGTGACTTAAACTGGCGGAGAAATAAATTCGTGATGTCATAAAAAGTTAGCCAAAAATTATGAATTAAGGCAAAAGCATTGAGAATTCCTAACTTTGACATTTTATTCCTCCATCAAATAAAACCCTGTTTTCACTGCAAAATCAAGGGACATCCACACACTTTCATCTACATGTGACTCAAACTGGTGGAAATATAAATTTGTGGGGTCATAAAAAGTTAGCCAAAAATTATGAATTAAGGCAAAAGCATTGAGAATTACTAACTTTGACATTTTATTCTCCCATAAAATAAAACCCTATTTTCATTGCAGAATCAAGTAACACGCGCACACAAAAGAAAGTTGCTCTACTTAATGCATGTAAGATAATTTTGAAAACACCACATATAAAACTGATAAAAATGAATGACTGAAAAGCTGCCAAAACACATAAACTGTATTACCAATTTGATCTTTAAGTCCAAAAGAAAATAGATTTTCCTTCCATTAATTTGGCTGCTAGAATTTTTTTAAAGTGCAGACGAACACTTTGTTCTGTAGTAGTCTTGTCTCGTGACCTACAGTATTATTAAGTGTATGGTACTAGAAGACGTGAGATAAGCCAATGTCCATGGAGAGGGTAATGTGGGGTGGGATAGTAACAGACACAACTATATAAGTAGTCCTGTCTGATGACCTACAGTTATTGAGTGTATGAGATTAGAAGACATGTGAGATGAGTCAATAACTTAGGAGTGGATTGTGGGGGCAGGGCTGGAATAGATGCACCACAGTTATATACAGTAGTCTTATCTCACTGCCATACACTTTGCTTACCATTGTCTGCTATTCATGATATCTTTGTTTCTCCACAGACTTAGCATCAGAAGCAGCAACAGCTGTAAAATGGATACCAAAATAGAAATCAAAGAGGATCCTCTCTCATATGATGTAGCCTTGCAGATTGAGAGAGACTTGTTTACCAAGAATGTCACAATGAAAATAAGCAGTGATTCTGTGCTCATAGTTGGTGATAGTGACTTGTCAATCAAAACAGAAATAAAATCAGAGACTTGTTTTCCAGACTGTTATTCAGAGAAAGAAAGAGAATGTTTCACCAAACATCTCATAAAACAGAGTAAGTCTGAATGTGTTAAATACAGCAACTGCAAGATAGATACTAAAATAGAAATTGGTTCACAGAGCAAGAGAGAATTCCTATTAGAGGATCCTGTATTGAAAGTTAAGGAATACAACAGTGATCATGAAATGGATAACAAAGTAGAAATTAAAGAAGAACCTTGGTGGATGGAAACTGTAACTTCATCTGTTTGTGATGACATTAAGGTAAATTTTCTATAAATATACTGCAGTTTATTATATACTTGATAAAATATTTTAATTATGTAATACAAAATTAATGAGCATAAGATGTATTATGTGAATGTGTATATTGTTTGTCAAATGGTGTATTTAAGTGTTGAAAGTAATGGTGGTGATAGTTCTTGAAAATTTGTATGATACTGGAGATGAGTTATGTTAAAATCATATCAAAAGTACTCTGTGATATTGTAGTTTTTGGTGATAAGCTACAATTTCCTCCAATTTGAGAAAAAAAAATGAAATTAATGGTGTGTGAAATCAAAGAGCAATGCAGTTATTGGAAATATACAGAAATCACATTATAAAATTAAAATGTCTCTCCATTTACCTGTAGTTGCTTATTTTAAAAGTATTTGGAAATATATTACAGTGTGTCCTGCAGGAAAAACTTGATTGAGTGGTGAAGGAATTATTAAAATAGATTTTCTCTTTATGATACTCACTATATATTATTATGTATGGGCATCTGAATACTTAGGAAAAGAATGAGCATTGTCAGTTTTGCAGTGTTGTTTCCCTAACTCTCGTTGCTATAAATAAAAAAGAACATTGTGTAATATTCTGATATGACTGAACTGTGAACAAAACCATTCTTATGTGTAGTGGTTACCATGCTAGCCTCCAGTTCCCGAGGTCGTGGGTTCAAACACGACGGAGGGTGATAAATTTTTTTGGGCATAAAAATCCTTAGCATGGCTTCCTTCGGAAAGGAAGTAAAGCCGATGGTTCCGTGTCATAGATTTACGGCATGTAAAAGAACCTCAAACCTGATAAAGAGGCCTCTGAGCAAAAATTACTGGTCTTTTATGCCCAATATAGAATGGGATGCTAAGGACCACAGCAGTTAAGAGCGTCCATAAATAAAACTCAATTTAATTTTTAATTTAACCATTCTTATGAAAACCCATTGGAATGTATTGTTTTTGTTGAAATTATTATTATTATTATTATTATTATTATTATTATTATTATTATTATTATTATTATTATTATTATTATTATTATTAAGGGAGAAAATTTACGTGTGTGTGTGTGTGTGTGTGTGTGGGTTTGTACTGTTATCTCAAAAACTTCAACAGATAAGCATCTTCCAAATTGATAACAGAGATTTTCAAGAAAATCCCCCCTCCCCAGGGTACTCTTTGTGTGTAAAATTCTTGTTATCTTTTATTTATTAAGAAACGGCTCCAACTATGTTGATGATACAGCACTGCATCTTTCATTCTGATTCTACCTTCCCAATATGTTTAACATATACTTATATATATTTTAATTTTAACATGACACTTAATGGGAAACAAGTGGAGTAGATAAAATATTAATAAAAATCCAGTGGCAGCATACTGTAACTTAACTCTTTCAAGGTAATTATCTTGAAAGAGTTCACTCGTCCACATGGCACATTAAAAGTATGCATAGCACAGGCTAAGATCACATAGACCTCAGCCTGGAAAACCATGGCAAATTTCCCAAGGGGAATGACAAGCCTGGTTCTAGAGCCATAGACCCCTCCCCCAAGGTGGGGACCATCCATGAACCATGTTCTGCCCCTGCCTTTGGGAGAACGCAGTCTCTGGATCCCACTCCCTGGAAGGTATTACCAGTATAGAATGGACTTAGGTTATACCTAGCGTCCATCAAATCCCCAATCATCTGGATTATAGGACACTTGTCCTGTAATCCAGAAAGAATCAGTGAGTGCTCTTTGTGGGGTAACTTGAAACATCATCCCTCTACAGTGCAGAGGCAGTGCACACTCATTCTGGCTATCTCCTCCACAAACAAATGCAAAGGAGGAAGGTCCACCAAAATCTCTAAGGCAGACTGAGGAGTCATCCACACCGCTCCTGTAATCATCATACATGCCAATCTTTGTAGCAAATCTACCCCAGCAGCCACCATCTTCACATAAGTGGCAGGTCACCAAACCAGTACCATAAGTTATTGATGGTCTTATAACCAAGGTGTACAGCCATTTGACCACCTTGGGTCTCAGGCCCCACCTCAGTCCTATGGATCTTTGACAGGCCTTCTTAACTTTGTAATTAACATGCTTTTTCCAGCTGGGCCCAGCAGCCTGAATAAGTCCTAGATACTTAACTGCTGCAGAAAGCTTCAACTTCTTCCAAAACAGTTGGGGCTCTACCAAACCTGGCAGACCTCTCCTCCTAGTGAAGATCATTATTTCAGTCTTGTCTGGGTCAATGTACAAGTCTGTTTCTCTACATCATTCCTCTAGAGCCTGTATGAGCTCTGAAACAGTGCTCAGGAATTTTCCATTTGCTACAAGGCAAATGTCATTGGCATAGACTTGAACATGAATTCCTCCCCTGTTAAATCTATCCAGCAGTACACCTACACCAGACACCACGTGGTAAGTAACAAAACTCCTCGTTGACAGCCTCGGGGTACTGTAGCCCTCATGAACTCACTCCTCAGGCCCGTCACAGCCTGTCGGCCTTCCAAGGAGTTCATGATCCAGTCCATTACACCTGGACTTGCTCCCCTGCTCTCCAGACATTTCTTAATGGTGCGTAAAGTCAAATTATTAAAGACACCTTCGATATGCAGGAAATCTGCCTATCCAGCCTCACAAGAAGCTAATGTTGTGCTGTATCTGTGCATTTACCCAGTCAATAGGCATGCTGATGAAGTGTGAATGGGTCTGTCGACCAGTGCCCTATTCCTCAAGCACCTATCTACCAGTCTTTCCAGAGGCTTTAACAAACAGGACGTTAGACTGATAGGATGAAAATCCCTATGCCTGCAGTAAAATTGCATACCCGACTTACGTATAAACACCTTTTTGGCCTGCCTCCAGAGGCAAAAAACATGCCTCACAGCCAGACAGCCCCCGAGTATTCTAAGTGGGACAATATGATCTCTCAGCCCTCCTGCAGAAGAGGCGGGAAGACCCCATCAACACCTGCACTTTCATAGGGCTCAAAAGTATAAATGGCCCATTTAAGTGTTTTAAAAGAACAATCTTGGTGGCCACTGCCCAGCCTTCCCTCCCAAGTGTGGTTCTTGATTTATAATGCAGGCCTTCAAAAAGTGGGTCTCAAGCAAAAGCCTCAAAGTCTCCCCCTCCATTTGTCACAGTACTGGAGGGATCCTCTATTGAGCCAGCCTCGCTCTAGCTCTGGAGACCAGTGAGCAACATTCAACTGCTTCTGTACATTATCACAGAAGAGCCTCCAAAATTCCTTAGAGGCCTTACTGTTTTTTTTTATAAATTCTTTGGTACTCTTTATATGCCTGACACTTATTGGCCCTATATGTATTCTATAGCCTTCTTTCTTTTTTTTTTGTCCTCCATGGTGTAGTGGTTACCATACTAGTCTAGTTCCCGAGGTCATGGGTGTTCAAACCAGCAGGCAGAGGACAATGAATTTTTTTTGGGTGCAAAAATCCTTTGCATGGCTTCCTTCAGAAGGGAAGTAAAGCTGGTGGTCCCATGTTGTAGATTTATGGCACATAAAAGAACCTCAACCCTGATAGAAGCCTCTGAGCAAAATTATTTATCTTTCTCGCCCAATGTAGAATGGAATGCTAAGGACTACAGCAGTTAAAGAGCATCCATAAATAAAACTCAATTCATTTATTTAAATTATTTTCATGTCTTTTTTCCTGATGGACCTTAAAAAAGAATTCCATCTGAGCTTGATTTTAGCCCAAATGTCATGTATGAGGGGGCAATTTCTTTCATAGGAAGATACCAGAGTGTTCATGAAAAACCCCACATACCCCTCCAGGTCCTCTGCATTTCTTAGCTTGATTTGGAGTCCCTTTTAAAGGAGTCTCAATTGGTCTTCCTAGGGTTCCTGTACAGGTGGTCCGTTCCATTTCTCTCCATACCAAAGCATACATATGTATAGTCAGACAAGGAAGGTTCCAGTCCTTAATCTCCTCTAGTATCCCAAAGGACACTAGTGTCTGGTCTAGGACCTCCTCCCTTTGGTAATTAACAAAGATCGGAACGTTCCCTTGGTTCGCTATCTCAAGATCTGTGGATCTCGGATACTTGAGCAGCTTCTCTCCTCTACCATTGATATCTGTGCTACCCCAAATGCTATGGTGGGCATTGGAGTCACAACTAATCAATAGATTGTGGTTTCTATCCTTGTAATAAATCATAAAGTCTTTGAGCTCCTGAGGAGGTGGTGGTTCTTCAGAATTATAGGGGAAATATGCTGAGCAGACTACCACCTGACATGACACTCCACTTTCCTCATACCTCACTAGGACTGCTGCCAGGCCCTTAGTAAGAAATCCTAGCAGGGCCCAGGTATTACTGAGTCTTGTGAGGATACATGCTCTAGGTTTTACTTCAGGCAGAGTGCTGAAAATTGTAAAACCTTTTATGTTTGATCCTATGATACAACCCTGTCAAAGCCAGGGTTCTTATATCATGGCGGCATCTATTTCATACCTCATTACATTCTAGAGAGTATTCATGAGGCAGTAATACTGTGTTGCAGATTAGCCTGAATGAACAGAATCAGGACTTGCCCTACCCCGCTTAAACATTTTCCCACTGAATCTGGTTCTCCAAAAATCTCTAGGTTCTTCATTGAGTTATCTGAGAGATATAAATCCTCCTTCCAATCCGGAAGTCCCCAATTTGTGTCCATCCAGACATCCATCATTGGGTTCCTGCTAGCTTCCTTCCTTCTTTAGCAGTGATCCCGATCAACAAAAAGGTGGCCTGGACCAAACCGCAGAAGAGTTTTGATCCTCCCTTGAGGATAATATCAAAGTAGTTATTGTCCATACTGACTACAACCTTTCAGTTCCACCTTGTGCTCATAGACCCTCCAATGTTTGAAGTCAATTCCTGGATTGTGCCTCTCAAGCCTTTGGAAGAGAACCTCGTTCTCCACCTCTGGTCCCAGGAACTAGATCAGGAATGTTTTATAGAAGTTGACATTGTGTCCATTCCCACTGTCTTGAGCCTGGACCCCTCCCATATCTGCAAATTAGGTATCTTATTTTCAGCCACTCTGAAGAAACCTCGTCATGACAAACTATTATTAGGGCTCACTTTGCCAGGTAGCAGTCATCGAAATTCAGGACATTCCACCTACCTTGGGGAGCCCATCCATAAGCCGATCGATTGCCACCTGAGCCTGGTTACCCTGTTTCTGTGTCAGAGCAACCAGGGGGAAGCCAATATCCATGATGGCCACTTTAATCCCAGATTGAACTGTCTTAGCACAACTGAGAGCCAGAGTCTCTTCGTCTTCTTGGCCTCTCTTTTTTTCATGACAGAGTTTCCTCTGTCCAATTTCTTTCAAAGGTTCCAGAAGGGCCTGGTTCCTGCTTGGCCGTGGCTTCTGCAAGGTCTCTATTGCTAGGGACATGTGCTTCCTCCATGCTCCTGGCCAGTAGCTTAGCCCTTCTTCTCCTCTGTGCCCATTAGCATTCTTGGGCTTCAGTTTTAGGGTGCCGACACCTCTGGTCAGTTTCCCCAAACCATCATTCTGTCTATCTTTCTTAGGAGGTAGGGCCCTCATCTCCACATGTTTGGGAGTTGCAGTTCCTGCCTCCTTTTGTATGTCTCACGGGGCCGGGTTCTCTACTGGGGCCCCAGCTTTGCACTTATAGTTGTGATTGATCTGGTGTCCATGAGCAGGGCATGCTTCTCCACATCTCCAGGGGTTGTAGTTCCTGTATCCTTTAGTTTGATCTTGGCAGCAAAGTCCACTTTCGAGGTTCAGCCGCCTCAACTTTGGAATTGATACTCTCGTATCCCCTAATAAGGAGTCCTCCGGTTTAATGGAACTTGAATCTGCTATAGTTCCCATGATTAGCTAGGGATAACTCAGGCCTGTCCAGACAGACTCCCACATGCCTGGGTAAGACTGTACACTCTGAGACGTCGTCAGGTATCTCAGAGGCTCCATTAGCAAGACATCTTCTCATGCGCTATGCACCCCATTGGCATGGATTGCATAACACCTTAGGGTTGGGGAGTTGGTTCGTGGTCTCTTATTTGTTATTCAGAGACAAGCCTGACTCAGCATGTGAGTAGTTAACCGACACCATTGGTCAAATGCCGGCTATTCACCACTTCTTGACGCATCTGGTACCCGCTCAAGGTCCAATTTTAGCAACTTACAGGCTCTTAGGCCACTCCAGAGGCCCCTATTATGGAAAAAAGCATGATAGGCCACAACGAACTTACAATGTGAAAAAGCATCCTAATATGGGAGCATGGTTAATGAATTTTGAAATCCTGTCAATTGACACCTTAGTGAAGTTTGTTCCACCAGCAGAGGGAAGGCTGCAATCAGCTACAACCAGCAGCGGTAGCCAGACATCCAAGGTTGAAAATGGAAGCAACAGCTCCTGAATTATAGTCCCTCATAAATTAAAGCATAAGTGATGTGGTGTTAAGAAACTGACTCCACAAATATAGAAGTATAATTAGGAAGTCATTATTAAATTCCAATAAACATCAATAAAGGTTTAACATACTTGCATGACAATGATATGTATATTTTGGATTTTTTGTGAATAGCCTACTAAGGCCACTTTTTTTTATATATGAATTTTGTATAAATTTATCTAAGAAACCTGGAAAACAAGCATAATTCCAGGAAAAATGCAGAGCCCATCCAAATATACAATTTATCAAATCTTTTTATATGGTTTGTTGTTTCCAAAATATTTCATTTGCAAGTTTAACATTTCGCAACTATCATTTATGGACTTGCTTGAAAGTTTGCAATTCTTGTATTTTATGCTTTTGTTTCTATTGGAAGAATTTGTTAATGTGAATAAACATTTGAATGCTGCTTTCAGATATAACTAAAGCATTTTTTCCTTAATTTCAAATTGTTCTTGGGGAAAAAACTATACTGTAAAATAATGTGGATGGAAGAATAAGGCTCCATTCACAATGTAACATTTGCACAGGCTTCTGGATATGTAAATTACATGTGAAAATTTTATGAATGTACACCTGTGGACAAAAGCAATATGAGTCATCTCCAGATTCCATGTGGTAATTGGAGGACTTTGTGTACCTTCGTAACAGCTGTGTTCGCAACACATGCAAGAACTGTAGAATGGTCTCTGCCCTGTGAGCACAATGGTCATCTTGTAACAGTGTTTCTCAGTGGTGACACTTATAAGCTACTGAAAACAGAGCACAGAATAACGTTTCATTGGCCAAGAGGTGAGAAGGTACCGCTTGCGCTCATAAGCTCCTCGGTTTAAATCTTGCATTAGTTATTGTTATTTTTATGACTGGATGTGTAGAAAACATAACTTTGCATTAATATAGTTTTAGCATTTTAAGTTGTAGGTATATCTATGCACACAAAAGCACAATTCCACTAAATCACTCGTTTTAAATAACTAAAGAAATAAATGCAAATTAACTATTATCTTCTTAAACTAATACACATAAAAATAAACAAAATTAATATCAGGTGTATGAACCCTGAGCACATATAACTCCCTTTATTTTCCGGTTATAGATTAAATTAAATCCCTGTAGTAACATGAGAAGCTACAACATCCCAGGCTTCTTGAATTTATACCCAGAATCTTCTACAAATTCAACAATTCCATCAGGATATCTTATCCTCACGGAAAGAATCAAAACATTCTCAAGTATTGCACAGTGTTCTGGTATTGTCAAGCTGCCACAACACACCTACACTGCTCCTTGATCTCCAGCAAGATACAAATTTGCGACCATGTGGAATTGTAAAGCCACATATTTTGCATCATAACTATTCTATAAGAATTTTACCAAATGCTGTGTATAAAACGGAGTATATAAAAGGTAAGTAGTCACTATGTGTTGATTAAACATTGTTAAGAGAAGAAACAAAAGTGCTTGCTACATGCGAGAAGTGAACCTGCAGTCTTAACCACAGAAGTACCTTATACTTTGCCACAGTGCTACAGAGAAGACACATGGAAGATTGCATGTTTAATAATGCCATACAACAACATGCTGCAGCGGCTACACAATTCTATTGCTTATGGTGCAAACAAAGCACTGTGCATTGTAGGACTTCAAAAAATTTGGCATTCAAGATATGATTCATTTTTGTTTTATCCACAGGTGTACCTGAAGTTTCAAATTGAATAACATAACCAATAATATCCCATATTCATTCATTCTGTATAAATAAGACATAAAAAGTGTTGTATGAAGCGAACAACTGATCAGCGCTAGACTTAGCATGGCCAAATGGAAGAGATCATGAGTTGGCAATGCTTGAAGGAAATGCAGAATTCTTCCTTTTTGCATGCAATGCAACCATAAAGTTTGTAGTTTGCAATCTCTTACATATGACTCCATATGAAAAAATTAAATTGAGTTTTATTTATGGACGCTCTTTAACTACTGTGGTCCTTAGCATCCCATTCTATATTGGGCATGAAAGACCGGTAATTTTGCTGAGGCCTCTTTATCAGGCTTGAGGTTCTTTTATGTACCATAAATGTACGACACAGGACCACAGACTTTATTTACCTTCTGAAGGAAGCCATGCTAAGGATTTTTATGCTCGAAAAAATCCATCATCCTCTGCTGGGTTTGAATCCACGACCTCGGGAACTAGAGGCTAGCATGGTAACCACTACACCACAGAGGACAACTCCATATGAATGTTTCTATTAAATAACATAGATAAAAAGTCTTGCATTAATGCTGCATCTGTGCATACCTTTCATTTTGAATGAGGTGTAACTCTCTATATGATACTAATAACATCTGAATTTGACATTGGTAGAGAAAGTCATGTGAATGTATCATCAGATTTTTCTTAATACTGGACTAACTGAATCATAGATTGTGATTTACCTGTACTAAACATTCATTTTGCCAGTTCTCTGTTTTTTAAAGGCAACTATTTATTCAGATTTAAATACTTCCTCTACTGCTTTTTTATTCTTTCTTCTTTTTTTCACCCCATTACAGTGTGAAATCTTTGCTTCTGCATAACTCCTAATGCCATATAGCAACTTATAAATCAAACCAGTTACTTTAAAGAAAACTATGTGATGCAGGAGATATAACTAATGTTGTGTAGATAATTGAGTAAACTCTACATATGTTTGCATGATTCTGTTACAGAATGAGGACTTCGCTGCAGTGAAATCACCAAGGTAAGACTGACTCTTGGCCAATGTTCCAATAAGAAGCCTTCTGATTCTTGTGTTAATTTTCCTGTACTGGTACTTTATACAAGTATTACAAAGAGAGAAAACTTGTGTGTATGTAGGGTAATCTGTAAACTACTTGGCTAATTTTGATAGTAGTTTCACTATTGGAAGGTTATATTCTGTGAGAAGGATTTGTGCTATAAAACATCTTGTAATTTTAATTAGAAATTACTGAAATACTAAAAATAATTTACAAAGCCTTTGTTGATAATTCCAGAGAGTAGGCAACAATTATTACTCAGGAAAGTTAAAATTAAATTGAGTTTTGTTCATGGACGCTCTTTAACCACTATGGTCATAAGCATCCCATTCTATATTTGGCATGAGAGACTGGAAATTTATCTTGGAGGCCTCTTTATCAGGCTTGAGGTTCTTTTACACGCAGTGAATCTATGATTTGGGACCACCGGCTTTACTTCCCTTCTGAAGGAAGCCATGCTAAGGATTTGTATGCTTGAAAAAATCCATCACCCTCTGTCGGGTTTCAACCCTTAACTTAATGTAATACCATAAAGGGAAAACATTGAGCTTTAGATAGGCTGCTGAAGTTGTTTTGTTACTGTAAGCTGATTTTATCTAAACCATAAGCCTCCATTAGTAGGCACTATTTAGTCTTCTTTCATGAAAAAAATCTATTTTCAAAATGCCCTTGGGTTCCCAAAAAAGCAGTTGCACTGATGAACATTATTTAGCCTTGGTTGGTGTAGCTTCGCCTTTCTTTCCCTATAACTTGCTTGAATGCTTGTTCAGACTCAGGAGTGTGGTTTCTTCTGCTTCCTCCTGGTAGCTGTTGACAGACATCTAGGTCCTGAGTAAGCAGACAAGGAACCCACCTGGCAGAGTCAAGTTCATCATCAATTACTCCCATTACTGATGCAGCTTTGGAGATTATGTGCCCATCCGCCTTAATAATATCTCAAACAGATGTACGTTTCCTTTAGTCATCATTGGTGGGGACTCATTTTCCACAGCTTCCCAGCCCATTGAAAATTTTTTGTCACTCACGCACTTTAGTCTTCAAATGAAGTCTCTTTCCCAAACTTTGCTTGCAATGTTTTAAAAAATGTGCATGGCTTTACATCTTCCTTGGTAATAAAGTAGTGCTGAACAGACAAGTTCACTTTCTGTTCACTCATTCTGCTAATGACTGGAGAAAAAACTTGCTCTAGGTGAACTCAGTATAAATACTTAATAAATAATTCCCAGAAATCTGTTTTGAAAATTGTTTTATTTCTTATTTAAGAAGAAAGTAATTAACAATATATATATATATATATATACACACATTGCAATATCAGCACATTACAACACTCTTTAATTTTTTCTGTCCATAAAACATTCTTTGTCTAAGTAACACTTAAATATTCTATTTTCACATTCAAGTTGAAGTTATTTGGATATGTATAGAATAAGCATTGCCACCATAAGTGGAATTCCTTCAGGCATCCCTACTACTGCCCATTCAGGTTGTCAAACCAATTTGCTGAGTAGCAGAAAATTCCGGTTTATATTTGATCCATTCTTGCCCATGCCATATTGCAAGCCTGTAACCAGTGGGTGGTGGGGAGGACCAATAGTTTCATTACTATGGATTTAATTTTCTGAAATACATTATGTTCTGTTCATTCAGAATGAATTTCATAAAATATTGTATTACTGGTAAACCATAAACTGGTAAGCATAGACAAAAGCTATACAAATAAAAAATGTAGATCTTAATAATGGACGAAAGTTACGTTGAATATATTTTGGTAACATTAACCATTTCTGAGGCATTTATTGTTTTTTGTATGAATAAACAAATACTGTATTCTATTTTGAAGTGCTGAGTTGCCAGTTGTTTGTTTCTTGTGATGTCGTGGAAAGAATATGGAATTTCAAAGCCAGCATTTAGCGATGAGCTTGTTAAAGATTTTCATATTGCTTCAACCTCATGGGTTTGTTCCTCTTGTACAATTTTTGTAAGTGTTTATCTCTATTAAAATGAAGTACATAGAAAAATGAGCTTTTACATGAAGAGTAGGTGGGAGAAACTCATGCAACAATACATTAGGGTTTTTAAAAGCTGTTAACTGCTTTAGAAACATTCCATTCACTGTATTGGCTTGCGTATAACCATTCTGTTAAGAAACTGGTTTCTTGATAGTTGTTAAGCAACTCTGAACATTTATGTAATTGCTTATATTGCCATAAGCATTCAGATTGGTTTTACCACTAACATGTTTTTCATTTAAAAGATTGTGTTAATTGCTTTTAATATTGAAGATTAATAAGGCTATTCTGATTATAGTGAGAATGAAGTTGCTCTACATGAATTTGCAACTTCAGTTGGCAATTTGCTGTCAAACAGATTCTCTTTTCAGATTTAATTACTTTTCGTTCTTTGATTATTGTACTTAATGCTGCGTAAATCCTCCAATATTTCAGATTATGTACAGAAGCAGCTTCTGGTGATAGCAAAAATGATTTACCATTGCCCTCTGCTGAAACTTCAAGGAAAAACATAACCTTCAGTTATGGAAAGGATTGCTCAGAATATGAAAGTCAAGAAATCGATGTCACAAAAATATCACCTGTAGAAAAACATGTTCTTTCAGAACAAACTAGTAAATGTAGTGATAGCAAAATTTACAGCCAGGCTTTATTGGTGTGTAGGGATGTAAAGCCTCACAAGTGTGAAATTTGTGCAAAAACATTTACTCTTTTCTCACAATTGAAAAGACATAGCTTGATACATGGGGGTAAAAGGCCTCACAAGTGTGAAATTTGTCAGAAGAGGTTTACTCAATTGTCAAATTTGAAATCTCATAATTTGATACATGAGGGTAAAAAGCCTCATGAGTGTGAAATTTGTGAGAAGAGGTTTATTCGGTTATCATATTTGAAATTGCATTATTTGATACATGAGGGTAAAAAGCCACACGAGTGCAAAATTTGTGAGAAGAGGTTTACTCAATTATCACATTTGAAATCTCATAATTTGATACATGAGGGTAAAAAGCCTCACAGGTGTGAAATTTGTGAGAAGAGTTTTACTCAGTTATCATATTTGAAATTGCATAATTTGATACATGAGGGTAAAAAGTCTCACACGTGCGAAATTTGTGATAAGAGCTTTACTCTTTTGTCACATTTGAAAAAACATAATTTTATTCACAGTGGTAAAAAGCCTCACAAGTGTGAAATTTGTGAGAAGAGCTTTACTAATTTGTCAGATTTAAAATCTCATAATTTGATACATGAAGGTAGAAAGCCTCACAAGTGTGAAATTTGTGAGAAGAGGTTTACCTGGTTATCATACCTGAAAGTGCATAATTTGATACATGAAGGTAAAAAACCTCACAAATGTGAAATTTGTGAGAAGAGGTTTACCCAGTTGTCACACTTGAAAGTGCATAATTTGATACATGAAGGTAAAAAGCCTCACAAATGTGAAATTTGTGAGAAGAAGTTTACCCTTTTGTCACATTTGAAAAGGCATAATTTTATACATGGCGGTAAAATGCTTCACAAGTGTGCAATTTGTAAGAAGGACTTTACTGATCCGTCAGATTTGAAATCTCATAATTTAATACATGAGAGCAAAAAAAGTTTAAAAATGTGAAATTTGTGAGAAGAGGTTCACTCGGTTGTCAAATTTGAAGGTTATATAATTTGATACACAAGGGTAAAAAGCCTCAAGTGTGAAATTTGTGAGAAGAGATTTACTCGGTTGAGGGGTTTGAAGGTACATAATTTGATACATGAGGATAAAAAGCCTCACTAGTGTGAAATGTGTGAGAAGATCTTTACTGTTTGTCATTTGAAAAGGCATAATTTCATACATATGGTAAAAAGCCTCACTAGTGTGCAATTTGAGAGAACAGGTTTACTAATTTGTGAGATTTGGAATCTCATAATTTTAATCATGAGAGCAAAAAGCTTTACAAATGTGAAATTTGTGAGAAGAGGTTTAGTCCTTTGTAACATTTGAAAAGGCATAATTTTATACATGGAGTTTAAAAGCTCTCACAAGTGTAACATTTGTGAGAAGAGGTTTACTTATTTGTCAAATTTAAAATCTCAATTTGATGCATGAAGGTAACAAGTCTCACAAGTATGAAATTTCTGAGAAGAGTTTTACTCACCTATTAGGTTTGAAGTTTCATAACTTGTTACATGTAGGTGAAAAGCCACACAAAAGTGAAATTTGTGAGAAGAGGTGTTCTGGTCATCATATTTGAAAAGCCATAATTTCATACATGTTTATAAAAAGTGGCAAGTGTGAAACTTCCATAAAGTGTTTTGCTCGGTTGTCACATTTGAAATTGCATAACTGTATACATGTGAAATTTGTGAGAAAAGTTTTAAAAAATGAAATTGAGTTTTATTTATGGATGCGGTTGAACTACTATGGTTCTTAGCATCCCATTCTATGTTAAGCATGAAGGACTTGAAATTTTGCTTAGAGGTCTCTTTATCAGGTTTGAGGTTCTTTTACATGCTGTAAATCTTCAATTACCAGACATTCTCCCTATTTCTCTACTATGATAACAGATGCTTTTCAGCATCTTGCCTGGAGGTGATGTTGACTGGATTTGACTCATTGTCAAAAATTAAGGCCATATTATTTGAAGATGATTCCAATGATGATGAACAGTGACAGCAAAAGCAACAGAAATGATGACAGAAGAAGCCTTTAGGCAATTCTCATTCAGTATTGCTAACTATGCCTTTTTGCCTTCATTTTCCTTTGTAGAACTGCCCGGACCAATACATGTGTCTGCACGTGATTCTTCTTCTGTTCTGATTCAATGTTTTCTTTTCCTCTACATTCCTGAAGTTAATTGTTACCGAAACAAATCACTAAGCTGCTCAGGGCTCAAGAGATATCATCCAGTTCAAGATCTAGAACCTGTATAAAAACACTACAGAGGAGATGAAGGTCTTTATTGCCATTGTTCTGAATACTGATCTGGTTAAAAACAACTATGAAATCCTACTGGAGTAATACAGAATATTTCTGTACTTCCTGGTTAGGCAAAGAGTTATAAAGGCGTAATGCTTCTAAAATATTCTCATTACACAAAGCTTTTTCCTCCTAGTTATCCTGGTTGTTTTCTCTATGTTGGACTGCAGCCCTTTGTGTAACATGCAAACAGTTTTTCTGTATCCTTATGCTCCTCACCAACAACTGTCCATTGAAAAAAGTTTACCAAATGCCATACTCAGCTGATGCAGTATGTACCAATAAACAAGATCATAAGCGGGAGTAAAGTTCTGAATGGTGTGTGACACAGTAAGTAAATACTGTTTAGGTTTTTACACCTGCCAGAGAGCAAACTCTCACAAGGACAAAACTGTTATTTAAAGGTATGTTTTATCATAAACCATTGTAAACGAGCTGCATTCTCTATTCAATTGTTATTGGAAAGCTTACCATGTGTATTGAAGACAGATATAAGCTTGGAGTATATTCACTATATTGCAAGAGGGTATGATTTAAATCATATTATATATTTTTATTTACATGAACATAGAACCTTGGGATATTTGAAAAAATAGTTGCTTTCAGTATTATTTTAAGAATGGTTCTGAATGAATATTTATTATAGCAGGAGAATAGTAATCTAAGAAAGTTGAGCCAATTAGTTTTACTGTTCAGTTGTAGATTCCGTAAGTCAAGAATGGTTGTCTGCAAGAAATAATATTTACAATGTTCTAATTACCAAGGATAGTCCCAGCAAATAAATCTGCACTGTGAGGTTGTTAACTGGTAAAAAGGAAAGACGGTATGTGGCCTTCCATTAACAACAAAGACTGCAGGGTCAAGAACTGCGTGCATTAGGAGTACAGCCACTCGTGTGCAAAATGGTTGATTCATAGCTGCAGCATGAATAAACTTAGGCGTGAACTAAAGCCTTTGAAGTTGCTTGCCCATGGTTAGTGAATGCTCAAGTTGTTTGCAGCCCATAGAGTCATTTCATTAAAACACATGCTATATTCTTACTTTATAGCAAGGTTACCGGAAAAGGAAATAAATTGAGAGCATGCATAAAGGGAAATCTGTAATGATAAAGTACACAATTGATAACAAAGTAAAATTCAGACTGTATTTGGATTCAAACATGTGAAAACCACTTAAATTGCAGTTGCTTGTGGCTGAGATATATTGGTTTTAAAATAAAGGGAGAAATAGCATTGCTTGCTATTAAAAATTATAATTAATAGTGAAGTAAGGCTTTATTATATTTTATATTAATACATTCTCCACAACAAAGTTGTTTCTAGTTGTTTCAAGCTTTGAAATAGTTCGTGATCAAGGGACAAATAATGTTATCACTTACATGCTTATTATAAAAACTGTTTACAATGTTATTGTGAAATGAATGAGGCTTTATTATATTTTGTTTTAAGGCATTGGGCACAGGAAAACAGTTTCTTGTAGCTGTAAGGTTAGTTCATACCCAAGGGACCAAATGAATACCGCTTTCACTGCTCTCTGTAAAATTGGATACTTTTTTCATGAAATGAGGCACTACTATTTTACATTTAAATACAGCTCAACAGTTTGCTGCTTGTAATTCCTAAGTAGAAGTCACACAAAAGGTTCACTAATAACTATAAAAAACAAACTGCAAGTAGAGGCAGATAACAATCAACTTTATTATGCCAATAGTGGTTCAAGAGCAGAAAATTAACAGCAGCAAGAGCAAAAAGAGGCTAATTGTTTTGTGTATGCATAATCCTTACTTCTTTTGCACAGAAGTGTGTTTAAAAATAGGAAAATGCTTGGTAATGTGTTATTGGTTAACAAAATATTTGTCATGCCTAATGTTATTGGCTAAGAAAATATTTGCTATACCTAAAACTTTGGTGTTAAAGTTTAGGTTTTGATAAGTGCAGATAAAAATAACCACTTAAATACTCACCACTTATTCTTGAATTATTTTAATCCTTAATATATCTTTTTGGAATGGGGAAAGCATTATGAGTATGGAGTTCGAACATATTTCGTAAATTCCAAATCCTTCATTTTTATTGATACTCAAGTGAGTGAGCAGGCACCCTAAAGTGAATTGAAATGCAACCCTTAATGAACCACTTACACTTAAATACTGACTATGAATCTGGGCATAAGTGTCAGCAAATAATCATATTCACACCTTGTATGTGGTCTTAGTTTGCTTACATCTCAGTTTCTGTTTAACTTACGTTGAGTTATTCATTCATTAATAATATTAAAATTAGTGTCCTTAGTAAAATTTTAAAAAAGAAAATGTAAAATTTCTTAATTATTTGAAATTAAGATGATAAAGATATTGTTATGATATTGAAGTTATGACCTTAAACAATCAATGCCAAAAAAATCCAGTAACAGTGAGACTAATCCTGGGCAGTCAGGCATTTCAGGAGGAGATAATGTACTATTATCCATTGAAACGCTGGTTGAACAGTTCACATTCCAACATAGGATTTTCATGTACATATGTCAAAGCTGACTCTTGTCAGGAGATCTGTATTCAGTTTGCACTTAAACTTCTAGAGATTCAGTTATGCTATATGTTCTCAGATTTGAATAAATTGCTTTGTTAAGTGCTAGATTGTTAAATACTGAAGAAATTGGAACACTATAGAATGACTTAATGTGACCTATTAAGGCAAAAAAACTACATTGTTTACACCTAAGTCAAATGCACAAGGCAGACAAGCACTGTATAATGCTACAGTACACCAACAGGTGAATCATAATTGATCACTCTATATAATTAGTGACATACTTGTCAAATGGTTCTATAATTAAATTTCTTTAAGTTCCAGCAGATGGAGATTACACTGCATACAATCCACTACCTAGCAGCTTAACCATATCCAGAAAAAATTTACACAAAGTGAACAAGAATTGAGTTGAAGATGAGATTGATCAATAACCTTACAGGTTTTCATTTTAATTGTCTTATAAAAGATAAGTGAAGCTTAAGGGTAACTGATTTACATAGTTTTTATTATTATTATTATTATTATTATTATTATTATTATTATTATTATTATTTATGGATGCACTTTTAAGTGCTGTGGTCCTTAGCGTCCCATTCCATATTGGGCGTGACGGACCAATAATTTTGCTCAGAGGCCTCTTTATCAGGCTTGAGGTTCTTTTACATGCCGTAAATTTAGGACATGGGACCACCGGCTTTACTTCCCTTCTGAAGGAAGCCATGCTAAGGATTTTTGCGCCCAAAAAATCCATCGCCCTTCACTGGGTTTGAACCCACGACCTCGGGAACACTGATTTACATAGGTTATGTACTTGTAGCATATTTTGAAATGTGTATGTATAATTTGTAGGGGAATTTATTGAATCTTATGTATACCTTATAATTCCTAGCAAAACAGTGTTAATAATAAACTACCTTTATTTGCTGCTGTTTTGAGCTTGGTGCAGACTGTAAGTTGTTAGCCATTCTTATACTTAAGCACTGAGTTTTAAAGCACAATAGGAGAACTTTTTAAGAGAAATACATGAAAAAGTTGTAAGTTTACAACTTTTGCCCTTATGAAGAGAATTATGTATATTAAATCTCAATGAGGCCTTTCTTTTATTTCACATTTCTCCTTACCAAATGCATCTTGTGTTTCACCCTCCTAATGCCGTGAGCCAATCTGATCAACTTTCCAAAACCAGAGGCCAACCATGTGTACCTGGCATTAAGCGACACAGCATTTCAAGCAACAAGTTGCTATTATGAAAAATTGTATAACAATAGCTATGTTTAATAGATACAATGGTGGAAGCTATTAAAGCCTAAGGCCAAAGTAATATAATATTGTGACTGCATGCACTATGTTCCTATAGACTGGCAGTGCAGGCACCTGTCAGCCATCTACCTGGCGTGGATTAGGCTAATAGATGTCCCTTTTGAACAATGGTGCTTGGAACAGTAGCTATTGTGTGACACTTCCACACTCCAGAGGATTCCATTTAGGATTCTCTGGAAGGTTCTTATTCTCGAAAGTTCCACTTTGCATGCAAAGCCTATCTACGGTACTGCTTGTGACAGGACAAGTCAGTGTGTGCTGAATTGATTCGGGTGTTGACAGTGCAGTTTAATTGTGAGTCATGCAGTTCAGCAGTTCATTTGTGATTCTACAGACCAGTTGTAGTTGTGTGTATTCCAAGTGCATGCCAAAGTGACTCAAGTGAAAGTTTGTGGTACTCTGAATGTCTAGTGATAAATAAAGTGTATTTTTCGCAGTAACTGGTATTCTCATTTGTTACATTCATGTTACGAGTGGGATATAAAATCCACAAAGTAGAAATGTTTCAGAAATTGTTGGTCAAAATGGAGAAGATGGAAATGAAAATGGACTCCGGGATGGAGAAGATGGAGAGTGAAATGAATGTAAATTTCGGAATGGAGAAGATGCAGACAGAAATGAAGATAGAGATGTCAAAGATGAAGTTTGAGTTTTTTTTATTTATGGACTCTCTTTAACTGCTGCGGTTCTTAGCGTCCCATTCTACATTGGGTGTGAAAGACCGGTAATTTTGCTCAGAGGCCTCTTTATCAGGCTTGAGGTTCTTTTACGTGCCGTAAATCTACGACATGGGACCACCGGCTTTACTTCCCTTCCGAAGGAAGCCATGCTAAGGATTTTTACGCCCGGGTTTGAACCCGCGACCTTGGAAACTAGAGGCTAGCACGGTACCACTAGTCCACGGAGGACGACGTCAAAGATGAAGACGGACCTATAGGATAAAGTTAAGGAACGACTGGCTGAATGGAAGAACTTGGCAGAAAGGTGAAAGACCTTGGCAAATGCGTTGATGCCATGGAGGGTTTCTCAGAACAACTTAGCGCCGTGTAGAACTTGGGTGAATAGCTTAGGTTCTGGAAGGAAAAGTAGAGGCAGCGCCAAGGAACTGAACGCCATGATGGAAGAAATGCTTAGCGGAAGACTAAAGGACTTGAAGGTCGAGATGTTAGGACACTCCTATACGATGGTACGTTTAGCTTTCGAGATCTTCCGCCGACAAATCGCCGCCGTTGCTACCCACAACCGATGGTCAGCAGAGGAAGAAACCACACAGTTAATAGCCAGCCTCCAGTGATGGGTAGCAAAAGTTCTGAATACGATTCCAACATCGGCGAAGTCCGGAGACATCTGGGAGACCTGTTTTGGAACCAAGCCTATCGTAGTCAACTCGAGTCAAAACTGCAACAGCCAGGAGAGACGCTGCAGGAGTTCGCCCTGGCAGTTGAACAGCTGGTGAATAAAGCCTTTGTGGACCTCCCGCCCAGTTTCATATCCAAGGAAGCTACCTAATGCTTTGTCGACGGGCTGCGTAACACCAAGATACAAGAGTGTTTGATGCTCGGCGATTAATACTATCCACGAGGCGCTAACGACCGCGTTGAGGATGGACGCTGCAAAGGCAATAGCGTCGCCTATCTCAAAGACCAGGAGCATTCGATACGGCGGGGACAGAGGATCAACCCAAGGACGTCGAAGGAGATTTTCAAGCGGTATGTGTTGGGTTTGCACAGCCAGGACACCTAGTAAAGGACTGTCCACATCAAGCTGACAGGAAACGAAGGCACGTCGGGCCGTCTTCACCGCGCTGCGCCCCTTGGGCAGAAGAATGGATCACAGCCTTGTCGCACACGGCTGGATACAAGGAAAGCTATGCCTAGTCGACATAGATGCAGTCGTGACCGTAAGCAGAACTGACGTGGCAAAGGGCTTGCCGTCAAGGAAACCGAATCGCCTCCACCAACTAGTGATGGTATCAGGCGATACTTTGCTGTGGAGGAGGAGGCCCTGCTGGAGTTGACCTTAGGTAGGAGCATCGTAAGGCTGTGGGTGTTCTCGCGGGAGTGGCTGAAGATGTGATACTGGGACTGGGTGCCCTAAGGAGCTACAAGAAGATGATCGACATCGGCACGATGTTCGGCCGAGACGAGATGACGCTCCGGAGTCCCAACGTACACCAAGAGATCTGCAGGGTGATCCTGACGGAGGACGTAGTTGTGCCCACAAGAAGCGAGGTGGTGGTCTAGGCGCATCTGGAAGGTCAGCGCTCAAAGAATCTGGTTTTGGACCGGAAGACACCATTGGATGTATTATGCGTCGCAAGGGCGTTGTTGGCTTGTCGGAACGTTGTGCCAGTGATACTTCTGAATCCATCGGACACCAATCAACATATATATGCCGGAACGGAGGTTGGGAAATGCGAACCAGCTTCGAGTGTATCGATTTGTGATGGACCCGAAGTACCAGCACCGTCTAAAGATCTGGGACCCCGGCTGGAAGACTTGTTGAAGAGGGAGGCCGACCATCTGACCGCAAAACAACTGAAAGAGGTCAGGCACCTCCTTAGGCAATACCAGTCCGCTTTCAAACAAGTGGACAACTAGAATGGCCGCACTCCATAGTACTCAACTACGTCGATACTGGAGACACCCGGCAACCACCTAGAACGCGTCCGTCTGGAAGCAAGAGGAGGTACGAGACATGCTGGAGGACATGAGATCTATGGTCATCATCAAAGAGTCCGACAGCCCATGGTGTTTCTCTGTGGTCTTGGTGAAGAACCCCGAACTGCGCTTCTGTGTGGACTATAGGGAGTTGAATGCTGTCACCCAAAAGGGCTGTTTTCCCTTACTTCGAATTGGCGATACTCTGGACTCCTACTTGTGCCCAATGGTTCTCGACCTCGGACCTGAGATCGGGATATCGACATGTGGCTCTGGGCCCCAGAGACAAGGAAAGGACCGCATTCTCGGCTAGCCAAAGGCTTTCTAGTGCCTGATGGAATCCGCGATGAGGGGATTTCTTACCACGCCTGCCTGCTGTACTTTGACATCATCGTCATTGGCAGTACATTTAGAGAACCTGGCAAAGATATTACTGAGCCTACAAACAGGCAACGTGAAGCTGAACACGCAGAAGTGCCAACTCTTCTGCAATGAAGTTAACTACTTGGCCCTCGTATCCGAAAAAGGCTTGGGCTGTGAAAGATTGGCCTCGCCCGAAAGATAAACAAAAGTTTATGAAGCTACTACCGCCGATTCGTCAGAGGCTTCTCCAACATCGCGAAGCCCCTCACCCATCTGACGGAAGAACACCGGCCTTACACGTGGAAGCGGAGACCGAGGACACGTTCCAGGCTCTTAAAACAGCACTCCGCAGTGCGCCTGTTTTGGGTTTTCCGTAACGAAGCGGCGACTTTATCGTGAAAACCGACGCCAGCGACAGTGGTATTGGAGGCGTACTATCCCAAGTCCAGGATGGGCAGGTGCGGGTAATAGCATACTACAGCAAGATGCTCTCCAAAGCGAAAAGAACTGCTGCGTTACCCGACAGGAGCTCCTGGCAGTTGTGAAGGAGCTGGAACACTTCCATAAGTATCTGTTATGTCATCCATTCCACCTGGGCATTGACCACTCTGCCCTCACCTGGCAGAATCTGCAGGACCAGACAGCCCGTTGGGTCCAGAGGCTTAAGGAATACAACTTCACATCAGAGCATTGGAAAGGTAGGAGCCACTCCAATGCGGATGCCATGAGTGCGGCCAGTACACTAGGGTGGAGGAGAAGGAGCGTGCCGCAGCTATCCGTGTGATTTCGGCGGTGCCTGCAGATGGATAGGATAGCGCAGGCCTGAGGAGGGAGCAGCTGGTGGACGCCGACTTGGAACCGCTCCTGAGAGAAGTGGAGGCAGGGACTAGGCCAAGCTGAGAGGACATCGCACCCAGAAGTAGTGTCTATAAGTCCTATTGTGCTTAATGGGACTCACTGAAGACAAAGGAAGATGTGTTCAGAGTATGGGAGTCCCTCACGGGAAGACCCGGAGAGAGCAATTGATCCTTCCTCAAAGTAAGGTGCCGAAGTCCTGGAGGAAGTACATGCAGGGACTTTAGGACATCTTGGACCCAACCGAAGGAGTGAGAAGCTCTGACAAAGTTCTATTGATTGAGTCTACGAACGGACGCCGAGAGGTGATGCCGCCAATGTCATGTATGTGCAACAAGACGCGGCCCACATACTAGGAGCCGGGTCGCATGCAGCTATACAACATGGAAGCACCATTCGAACGCGTGGCTATCGATATAGCTGGGCCGTTCCCTGTGTCCGACGGATAACATGTATTTAGTAGTGGTCATGGATTACTTCAAATGGCCGGAGGTGTATGCCATCCCTAACCAGGAGGCCAAGGCGATCACAGAGTGCCTAGTGGAAGAAGTGTTATACCTATTTGGGGTACCGTTACAGCTACACAGCGATCGGGACACCAACTTTGAGTCAAACTTAATGAAAAAAGCACTGGAGACACTTAGAGTGCACAAGACGCCTCTCTACCCTCAATCGGACGGCATGGTTGAGCGGTACATCAAGACGCTAGAAAAACATCTGAGGAAGGTCGTGGACAATCACTAGAGGGTGACATTTTCTTGTTGGCCTACCACTCGACGACTCACGACACTAGCCAGCAGCGTCTTCGGCAGAGAGCTGCATCTAAAATGCTACTTGATGTTTGGAAACCCCTTGAGACGGAACAGCCAGCAATCGACTATGCGGAGAACCTCATGAACTGTCTTCAGAACGTGCGCGAAATGGCCCATCAACACATACATGTAGCGAGCGACCAGATTGAAACCCGCTACTACTGCCAGGCAAATGCTAAGGTTTCCAGCAAGGTGATTTGGTATGATTATCACCCTACCTAGACCAAGGAGCATTGTCCCAAGCTCCAACAACTATGGCAAGGACCCTACCCCGTGGTGAAGAGGATCAATGATCTAGACTGCCCCAAGGGAAGATACTGGTGGTAATCCTAGACCGTTGAGCCTGCTACGACAGTGCTGGTTGGAATGACAAGCTCTGAGGAGGGAGCAGTGTAACAGCATGCGCTAAGTTCCTACAGACTGGCAGTGTGAGCATCTGCCGGGTGTCTACCTACAGCGGTTAGGCTAATAATGGTCTCTATTTAGAACAATGGACACTTGGAACAATAGCCATTGTGTGCCACTTCCACACTCCAGAGGATTCCTTTTAGGCCTCTCTGGAAGGTTCTCATTCTCGAAAGTTCCACTTTGTATGCAAGGCGTATATAAGGGACTGCTTGTGACAGATTACATCAACTATACAAGTGCCTAAAACACGGCTATCATCCAAAAAACTGGCGACTTGCACACATACTGCTCTTTGAAAAACCGGGCAAAGATAACACTAACCATAAAAACTACCGACCAATCTCCCTCACGACCACTCTATCCAAAATACTGGAGAAGATATTGGTCAACCGCCTACACTCATTCATAAAGAACACAAAAATAATTCCTGACACTCAAGCAGGCTTCAGATGTGATATAACCATCCAGGACCAACTATTACGAGTCCTCTCGAATTTCCAAGACGGCTACAACCGTAGCAAAACTACCATAGCGGCATTCATGGATATTGAGGCAGCGTTTGATAAATGCTGGATTAATGGTCTCCTGTTCAAAATGACAACATTAAACATCCCAAAAAACATTGTGCGCTGGACAGCCAGCTTTTTAAACAACAGGACAGCCAGACTAAAAATAAATAATACACTGTCCGACCTCATTCAACTACAAGCAGGAACCCCCCAAGGAAGTGCCATCTCTGGCCTCCTATACATCATCTACACCTATGACACTCCTCAGCCAATAACACCAACAGTCTCACTAGCCCAATATGCAGATGATACGCTCTATTGGTGCACCGAATTGAAACCGACAGTTGCCAAAAAAAAGCTTGAGGCGCAACTTGCCATTTTCACTGATTGGGCGAACAAATGGCGCATTTCAATAAATCCGCAAAAAACACAAATACTGGCCATCAAACGAAAAAGCTGCTTTCAACGTAAAAATCTAAAAATTAAAATAGGCACAACACATATAATAACTCAAACCACAGCAAAATATCTTGGAGTATTAATCACCCGTCGCCTGAAAACCAAACAACACTTCAACTCCAAGCTGAAACAAATAAAACCAATCCAAGCAACACTACGATTCCTGAGCAACCAGCGAGGCGAAGGACTAAAAACTGAAGCACTATTACACCTTTACAAAACACTCGTCCGACCAGTCCTCACATACGCAGCTGTAGCATTAGCCCCAATCACAGCACCAACCACCATGCACCTGCTGGAAACAATGGAGCGAAAATGCCTACGCATTGCAGCAAAAGTCCCCTACTGCCACCCCAACAGAGATATTCATATACTAACTAAAACAGAACCACTGAAAGAATTCATCGACCGAGCATATACAACATACATAGCAAAAGCATCAAAACTCCCACACCGACAACAGCTTCTACAATCAGAAGAAAACTTCAAAAAGCGAGCCGACAACCAACTCCGAGAACTAACACTAACTCCACTTACATATATAAAACATCATGCCACAAAAACACATGAAGAGGACCAAGCAGAAGCACAACAATACCTACAAGACTTAATCAAATAAACATTAATCAAACCAGCAAGCAACGATAGAAACCAAAAGCAAACTCCATACAAAAAGAAACATCAAATCAACAAGTCCATAAAGTAAACATCAACCCTCAAGAAAAAACAAAATTTCCGTGGGTTAAGCCGTGAGTCGTGTGTCCAACGCAAAAAAAAAATCCCCAAAACACTTCCCAGATCCTATCAACCACCACAAATCACAATCATCCATGCTGTTGCGGCGACATTGTGGAATGTCGATGCTACAACCAATAAAAATAAATCATTACTTGGCTGAAGAGGGATTACCCTGAGCAGCCTTGGTTAGCACCTGCTAACCTAAATTACGTTTGTATGTATATGTATGTATGCAGGACAAGTCAGTGTGTGTCGAATTCAGACATTATTGAATTGAGTTGAGTGTTGACTGTATGCTTAATTGTGATTCTAGGAATCATTTGCAGTTGTGCTGTATTCCAAGTGTATGCCAAAGTGACTCAATTGTAACGTTTGTGTTACTCTTGAGTGCCTAGTGATAGATAAAGTAATAACTGGTGTTCTCATTTGTTACAATATGCATTTATAGTAGTAATATATTTACAAGATGTAACAGGTTCCACTAAAACATGTTTTTCTGGGTAATACCTTTTTCAGGTTATAACTTAAAAAATGCACACAAAGCTGTTTCCACTATATAAAACTATAGAGTGATACTTTGTAAACAAAGAAGCATACATTTGTATTGAAAATGATTTGATTGTTTTAAAATTTAGGCTGAAAACAATGCAGCTGTGAAGAGTAAACTAGCTGCAGTTTTTTGTCGTCCTCCATGGTGTAGTGGTTACCATGCTAACCTCTAGTTCCCAAGATTGCGGGTTCAAACCTGGCAGAGGGCAATGGATTTTTTCAGGTGTAAAAATCCTTTGCATGGCTTGCTTCGGAGGGAAGTAAAGCTGATGGTTCTGTGTCGTAGATCTTTGGCACATAAAAAACCTCAAACCTTATAAAGAGGCCTGTGAGCAAAATTACCGGTCTTTCATGCCCAATATAGAATAGGATGCTAAGGACCACAGCAGTTAAATAGCAGCCATAAATTAAAATAGCTCAAGTTCTTTGGTCTGGTACTCACCAATAAATCACCTTACTGACAAGTTCAAGGATATTAATATTAGTGTCCTAAGTGTTATTTTAATATTTGAGAAGTTACAGTTTGAGGACAAAGAATAGTTAGAATCCCTGGAGTGCATTTGATCTCAACATGTGCCTGAATTTTGTTATCAAGGTGATTTATTGAAAGAAAGAAGCATTTGACAACTGCACTGGAGATATGTGAAGATTCTCCTACAGGAGAATGTGAGAATAGCTGCGATACACCAAGTATTGTTACAAGCATTTAAATCACAGAGCAGTTCTTTTGTGTATATACAGCAATATTTTTAGTGGTTAGTGAAAGTTAGTAAAATTAAAAGGCATCTGCTTTAAGTTTGAATGAAAGACCAAAAAGTAATATTTTAAATAATAATAATGAGAAAAATTTTTATGTGTTAATATCCATATAGGGTAATCCTGGAAACTACTCAAATGATTTTGATAATTGTTTCACCTCTGAAAATCACTGTTCCTCCTAATGGACACAAGCTATAAAACAACTTGTAATATTGATTCTTAAATGATGCGAAGTACTCACAGATCTTGTATATTTGAATGTAGGCACGTTGCAGTAATAAAGGAATACATTTGCAATTTTTTGTTGACAATGTCATGAAGTGGAAAACATTTCTTGTTACAGTACAAAAAATGTGTGTAAAAATAAGATAAAGCTGTGAATATTTCACTCCAAGCAATATAAATATATGCTCAAGATTTTAGCAACTCGGAAAACAGAAAACACTTCAAAATGAAATACAATCAGTTCTGCACAATATGCATGTAATACATATGTCATGAGCCTTGAATAGCTCTTATATAAGTAAATTTTGTTGTAGTTCCTCTGTATGTTGTAATTATCAATTGACACAGACAATATCATCTATGAAAGGTTTAACTTGGTGACCTGGGCTTTGGAAATCTTCATATTCACCATTTTCACCCTTTTTTGTTGTATATTAAGGAGTTTCTGTATTATGTGAAAATAGTTATGGGGCACAAGGATTTAAAATTTCGTGCACTGTATGTTGTAAATGATTATCATAACTAATTCATTCACTTGATTACCTAAAAATTACACGACTACTCTGATAATTAATTGCTAAAAAATACAGACTAAGTAGCATTTACAGAACTTGCAAGACTGTAAGTTGGAGGTTAAGAAAATCTGAAACATGCATCGATACTTTATACACGGATCTAAATGGGGCAGTTCAATAGCAGTTTTAAATAAAGCATACAACAGCTACATAAAACCAGTATTAAATTATGGATGTGAATTGCTATTAACTGCAACCGATGATAAAATTAATATGATTAAGAAACGTCAAAACCGGTGTTTAAGATTGATTACAGGAGCAGTGAAAACAACGCCAGTTAGTGCACTTCTTGCTGGAACAAAATAACCCAATGAAGGCCAACATTGAAATACAAGCTGCACAATTATATGTAAAATTAAAAAGCAAATCCAAGCAAATATCAATAGTTTCAACAATTACATAGAGTATACAAGCTAAAAACGCAGATTACAAACGAATCCTTTTTAGAGAAGAATTATAATTACCTAAATTTATCATAAAAATGCACTCCTCATTTTCCTAGAACTAATCCAATGGATTTTATCAAGATAGTAACAAATAAAGAGCTAACAGAACAACTAAATAAACAAGAAGACTCACCAGAAGTATGCAGAATTACTACACTTGAACATCTACATAATAAATTCCCGGAAACAGAGTGACTTAGAATTTATACAGATGGCTCTGCAGATAAATTTAGAAATAATGTGGGAGGTGGTGTATACTGTAAATACTTTTCACATTATTTTACACTGCCTAGACAATCCACAAATTTTGATGGTGAAGTTGTTGCAATACAACTAGCATTAGAACAGATATACTACAGGACTGGTATAAAAGAAAATAAAGTGGTTGTTCTCACAGACTCAGTTTCTGCCATTCAAGCAACAAAATGATATGAGATTTTATTATAGATCACTCCAAACAAAATTTCAACAGATAATATTACTGTGGATACCAGCACATGTGGGAGTGAATGGTAACGAGATTGCAGACTTTCTGAACAAAAAGGGTGCAGTGTTATATTCAAAACCTATAAAGTCTTGTGGACTAGATATGAAACTAAAAAATGTCCAAATTAATATAGAACAATAATAGCAATCTAATATTAAAAAGGAAATTACTAACAAAAATTACTCCAACATAAAAGAAAGAGTACAAAAAATAAAAAAAAATGTCCCAAGGAAAGAAGCCGTTGCTCACTTCAGATTAGCCACTAGACATGACTGTCTAGCGGAACATCTACATAGATTTGGTTTTATGAATGACAAAGCATGTAAAATTTGCAATGCTGACAAGATTTTAAATGGAGAACACTTACTAGAATGCTCAGAATTGAGGAAAGCTGTACCAGATGGGAAGATACACAATTTATATTGGCTGGCAAGGGAAAAATTTATGGATCAAAATCCTGCACATTACATCAACAAAACTTTATATATATTTCCGTGGTTATGAGAAATGTTTTATTCATTATTAGAAACATCCCAAGAACTTAAAAAGAAATAAGGCAGAATTCGCCACACAAATCTTGTAGATCACTGTACAGTAAGTTCTTAGAGGTACAGGGGAAGGTACATTATCATTCAGGTTTAAAAAACCACCCATGCATGTCAGGTGGTAACAATGTCACAATTCTCACCTAAATATGCAGTGAAAGAAAAGTAGGAGTAAAGTGAACATTCAATTTAATAACTTAGAGAAATAAAATATGAGTAAATAAGTTTATTTAAACATTCCATAGAATAATATGAAAATCACACCACATGTTTGATCAGTAAAGTAAATTAAGAACAAATATATTTATATATACAACTTTTGAATGGACTCAAAAATGGGACATGCTTCTTCTTACTAAACTGTTTAAAGATAAGAAGACAATTATGCTTATTTAAAAATATAATGAAAAAGTGTGACAAATGTTACTTGATAACTTTTAATTACCTAACTACATAGCCATGGAAGAACTTCTATATCAAACTAACTCATCCTTATTTCAACATACAGTAAGAAACAAATGCTGAACAAAGAAGTCACTGGGAATGCAAATATATTTGGGTTCTTTCTGTTTCAGCAAGTCCTTCCTTTGCCGCATGGAGAATCATGTTCCGTAGAAGGTCTGTCATCATTTAATTCATTTAAATTGTTTTTTGCCATTTAAAGCCTCTCTTGTTATTGAAACAATGGAGTTTGAGTTTAGAATTTGTTTATTATTACAGTTGTTCAAAGCAACTCAATGGTTTTGAGGTTATCTGAAAGGTTTTATATATGCAGCAATTCATTCTGAAAATAAAGTTCAACAAGAAATTCAACACTAGATAAGCTGCACACAGTAAATTTAATGTACAAAACATATTTTGTAATAAATTGGAAGACTCAATACCTGAAAAGAATAAAATGAGAATTTTTTAAAAAACCATTTGCTAAAATTGTAGGAAATATGTAATGGAAAAAACTAAACAAGAGTTACAAACCAGGCTAAAGGAATGTATGACAGGCATAAAACAAAAACAAACTAAAAAATCTGGCATAGCTTGCCATTTTGAGGCCGAGCCAACCATATAGCCATAAGATTTGGGGTTTATACAGGGGGGGGGGGAGAGTTTACTTAAATACAATTTTATATTTGACCATAAAATATCATGGTGTGCAATTATCCTCGAATCTTACAATTAACATCCTGTTATTTCTTGACTGAGCTACTTGCACAGCCCTTCATTTATAGTTTTGAAACATGCTATTTTTGGGGTGAGGGGAAAAATGCAATGTTATGTTCAGGATTGGTCACCAGCTTTGCATATAGTAGCATGTTAATTATTCAACGAGATAGCATATGGGCTACAATGGCGAGCTTTAAAATTGATATTCAAAAATATACTTTTTATTTTTAGAATAAAAATAACAATTTATTAAGGCGAGATAATAGTGAAACCGCAGCCTGTTAAATTGATACCTTTCACGAAACGATTCAGATGGACGTTTAAAACTGGTACATATAGAGAGCTTTTATTTTTTGGAACAAAAATTTACTAAGTTAAGGTCAGTGTTGAAACCCAGGCTTTTAGGATTGACAGTCTGTTATTGACTTAGGTACCTAAACAGCCTTTAGTGGAAGGAATTCCTGCAGTTAACATAAAGGAAACAACTTCGATGGGTAACTTTTTATTACTTCATGCTACCGCTACATTCAGATTGGTCACAACAATCACGTGACATCAAACTCAATGTAACAGGTAGATAAATATTCATATTGACAAACTCTTAAGTCTCGTTAAGTCAACTAAATAGCTACATTTAATACACCGTCTTAAGCCAGAATTACAATTAATTTAATGTAACCCATTTAATTTAAGGCGACATAACCATTCTAATACATTGTATTAAATGGAGATACTTAGGATTGACTTTATGTGAATTTAGCCCGACGTAAATTAAGAACCAGGCAACTTAGAGAGTTTCCTTTAGTTTGATGCCATGTGATAATTGGAACCAATCACTTTGAAGGAATAGAATGAAGTGTTAAAAACTACCAATTAAGAGTCACTTCTGTTACGTTAAATGTATATTAATTACACACTAGTTTACCAGCATTTCTCAACTTCAAGTTACGTCGCGTTAAGGCAACATTAAATGGCTGCATTTTATACAATGTATTAGTCTCACGTTATATCGAGTAAAGTCAACCTTAGATAGTTGCAGTTTACACAATGTCTTAGACTTTCACGTTATGTCGAGTTAAGTTGAACCTAGATAGCCGCATTTGTTACAATGCGTTAGACTTTCATTTTACGTCGAGTTAAGTCAACTTTAGATAGTTGCATTTTATACAATGGTTAGACCTTCACATTATGTCAAGTTAAGTCAACTCTAAGTAGCTCCGTTTGTTACACTGTTTTAGGCTTTCATATAACGCCACGTTCTATGGCGTAGCGAAAGTGGATATGGTGGGAGTATTGCTTCCCCTTTTACTTCTGAATAGAGTTGCCAGATTGAACCCGAGGCAGGCCCGGAGACCAACCAACGGGCAACGGACATTTGAGTAAATGGGGACAGACATTGTTAAACAGATTTTTTTTTTGTGTTTTTAGGGTCACAGTTTTTACTAACACAATAAAATTAACGTACCACCACCACCACCACTTATGCTACCATTACCGCTAATCGAACCTATACAATCTAAATAAAACAGTAGTAAAATTACTGTTATAAAAGCGTACCTTATTAATATTTTTGAGGATCTCGCTGCATTCGTATGTGTCTTGTTTGTAAGAACCGTGCTGTAAAAATCTTCACATGTTATTTTCAAATTCATCTGAACACAAATCTCGGCTTTCACAAGTTACGTTGACATTCTGTTTCTAGCATCCGATCATAATACATTCATTACACTAAACACTCGTTCAACGTGCGCGTTACTGACAGGAATTGTGAGGACATGCTGCATTATTTTAAACAGATTGGTGCATCTGCTTTTTCGAAAAACTCGCTCCACATTTTACAACAATTATTATCCTTCCTATCAAGATTTGATACTACCGATTTCAAAACAGGAAACTCATGATACAGTTCGTTTCCATCGGAACTAATTTTCAACTTCTTTCCCACTTCGGCCAAGTCATTAAATTAAAATAGTTTTGGTTGACATAAATCTAGCACGGACACAATTTTATATACATTGTCATTCCCAGTAAAGTTGTACCATTTATTGAGATAGTTTAATAATCTGTCGTAAACAAGTGTGCATTCTTTTACTAGAATATTCTTTTCTTCTTCTGTAAGATGTTCTACAGACATGTTGACTTCAAAACCATAAAACTTAGCCTCCTTACGACCTTCTATTTGTTTCTTCGCTTCCAACATATTCTCGTGAACATCTGTGGAAAGTGTGTCCTGTTTTTCCAAAAGTCTAATTGCTTTAGAAAATACGGGTAGAGTTGCATTTAAAAATTACAGAAAACACACTGGTAGTGTAAGTAAATACTAGTTTATTTCATCTTCTTGTGAACTAATAAATTTCCAAATTAGGGGGTGCGTTTTTTCTTCGCCCCGTGCTACATAATACATCTTTAAAACTCGCCACATCTTAACAAGACGCTCCACAGCTGACTGCAAAGACAATCATCGTACAATAATGGTCGCAATATTTCACTATAGTCATGCTGAGCAAACTCGCAAAATGTTTTTAGTTCCTCGGAATTTTTTGATAATGAAGAAAAGTCTGAACAAATTTTAAGAACTAGACTTTCTACATCATATTTTAGAAGCTTGAAACCAAATTTAGCACAATTATGTAATATATGGCAACAACAATTGGCTTTGATTAAGTTTGCGTTTTCTTCATTTAATCTAGTAAAGACAGAATTATGTTTATCGAAATTAACCGAAGCATTGTCGGCTGAATAAGAAACTACATTGTTTAGTGTTAAACCATTTTCCAATAAAATGGATTTTAGTTTGTTTGAAATGACTTCTGCAGATTCGTATACATCTTGATAGAAATCAAGAACTTCGTTACATTTTCCATTACCTTTGGAAAAGTACGTCACAACTATCGGTTAATGTTTTTATTGCCCTTATTTGAAGCGTCTGAACCTAATGAAAACCGAACACTTTGCTTTAGTTTGCTTAGTAGCTTCTCTTTAGCATAAGGCAGAAGCACATTTTTTACTAAGGCCTCGTTTTTAGTTTGGCCGCATCTTACTTTCGTTGCTACGGAAGAGTCTCTGAAAACACGTGGATATAATTTATTGCCACAATCTTCAGAATTGTAGAATGGTGGTATTTCACACCATGATAAGTCAAAGTTACTTCCGTTGCAGTGATTTTGTCATCTTCTGCAGAAAAATTGTTTTGGTAAGAATTTAAGAAGAGATTGATTTTGCTTTTGTGTGATAATATTCGCTTTGTGTCTTTCTGGTTGTAAAGGTTTATTCACGGCCTTCACGCAGTCATATTTAACAGTAAATGAGATACTGCATATTCTGCACTTACACATGCACTCGTTACTATCAACTTTTTGTAACCACTCTTTATAATTTTCGTCCTGTAACCATTCTTCACGGAACGAACTTACATATCGCCTCTTCATTTCACTGCTATTACTCACTATCACAGAACAACAAACTATTCCGAATTATGAAAGGTAGTGATAGTCTATATACTCACGATCCGACCGTTCCAATAATTGCTGGTAAACTGCCAACTGACTAGCGACAATGAACGAGCGAACACAAAGAATTGACGTTGCCGCGGCTTGCCAGTGTTTCTTTAATAATGTGAGCCGAATATTACAGACGCAAGAATGTAAAGTTGCCACAATAAGAATAGAGACATAGCGTTTTGTTACAATTAGAAATTAGCATTCGAACCAAATTATTCAAAATGACTAATGAGTAAGGTGACATTCAAGCCCATAGATTAAAGTCATTGGCCCGTATACCCGGAGAATTCATTCCAAACCCGGGTGGGCGGTGCCCGGAGTTCTGACAACCCTACTTTTGAATAAAACTTTATTTTATGACATGTTTATGAAGTGGCATATGAGTGCAGTAGATAAATGAATTGATTTCACATTCCTTGTTATACAGTATATAACATTCTTATTCGTGCACATCAGGTTTTCAATAAAAAGTCATTCTCTTCTTGCTTAAGAACTTGTGTTTTTCTGTGAGTCATTAATACGTGCTTGATGAATCTAATTCAAACAAATTCCAATGAAAAAATGCATTTCAGAACCTGCACCATTGCATGAAACAGCAATGTTAAAGAAGTAGCCCCCAATTTTATACAACTTTCCTATTCGTACAGTTGTTAACAATGATCACTTTCGTCGTAAACAGTTTCAATATGCACTGTTTCAAAGGTCGCTTAGGCTACTGCCGTCGTAGTTATATACGTTCTGTCAGTAGCGTTCGAAATGGGTAAGCAAAAGTAGCTTTTAGTTCTGATCTGAAGCAAGTAATTATAAACTTGGCGCTTGGGGGGCATTCTCTCGGAAAAATAGGACAAAAAGTAAATAAACCGCATTCTCCCATTTAGTACGTAGTCAAAAGATTTATGAATCAATTCTACAAAGGATTTACCCAGAAAACCTAAAGAAATCAGGCCGAATGCACGAGAGGAACGTTACATTGTAAGCCGAATCCGAGAAAATCAAAATTAAGTGTTCCTCAATTGCGACCATTAGTAGAAAATGTGTCTGGAAAGAAGATATCTGACCAAACAGTTCGTCGTGTCTTATGGAAGTATGGATACCATGGCCGAACACCAAGGAAGAAGCCTTATGTAAGTGCAAAAAACAGGAAGAAACGAGTTGCATTTGCTAAAGATCACATTCATAAGGATCAGAACTTTTGGGACAGCTTGATATAGTCAGACGAGACTAAGATAAACCACTTCGGGCCAGATGGGATAAAGAGAGTCTGGTATTGGTAATATACAATTTTTGGATGGCACTATGGAGAAATATGTGTATTTTGCCATTTTAAAAAATAATGTAAAGCAGAGTGCCGAGAAAATGGGCATGACATCGTTATAGGTTTCAGCAGGATAATGATTGTAAACACAAACCAAGAATGAACATGAATTGGTTGATATGGAATGTACCCAAACTACTACAAACACCACCTCAGAGTCCAAACTTGAATCCAATCGAGCATCTGTGGACAATTCTGAAGAAACGAATCCGTAAAAGCAGAGTAAAGTCTAAACAAGAACTTAAACGTGTTGTGGAAGAAGAATGGAATAAAATTAGCCCAGAAGGATGCAAAAACTTGGCTACTTCTATGAAGATGTGTGAGGCAGTTACTAAGCCAAAGAGTACCCAACAAAATATTAGATTATCAGTGGTGTATTTGTTATTAAACTATTACTTCTAATGCACGAATAGAAAAGTTGTACAAATATGGTCATGTTTCGTTTACAATTTTATTTAATTTAGTTTGAAGTTCATAAGTTATTCGTTAGTTAATTCCTAAAACGGCACATGTTTGAAGTGTTTTTTCGAGTAAGAATGTTTTATGCTGTATGTAGAACGTTTTGACAGCGAAAACGGCCAGCTGTCTGAGATGTTAACTTTCAACCTTCATATTATCATTATGGGCCCAGAAAAAAGGGAGATGGAAACAGTTTTCTTTCTGCGGATACTACAAGTAGGTATGTAAAGGGAAAGCCGCATTTTAGGTCAATCCTGGAAATTGTTCGGGAGAATGAACTTTTCTCTAAGGGATGGGGCGAGAACTTGAGAGGGGTTGCTTGACTTGTTCTCACTCAGTGGAAGCCTGATCGGTAAATGCCTAAGACAGTGTTATTACAGTTGTGAACAGTTATCAAATAAAAAATGAAGTAGTTCACTGGTTTGCTAGTGTAAACTCCATAGACAACGGTATGGCAGACTTACTCATTGTGTCATCGAAAAACTTTTACAAACACTATTTAGTGCAGTGGCGTATAGCGATAAACTTCAGCTAATAGAGTTGTCCTCCAAAGGTATTTCCTAAGTTGCAAACAAAGATAAAGACATGCGTTTGGCGTTTTAATATGAATTTTTACGAAGGAATTTCTTGTTTGCGAGCTTGTGAAAAACTTACCAAAATGTTCTGTTGGCCATTTCTGCTGTTTTCGAAGAAAGCCATCTTTTTAATAATACTGGATATGTTGATCTAAATAACATTTGAGCAACAAACACCACAGATATGCTACTAATCATATTGGTTGTCTTAAATAAACTAAGGTGTTTGGCAAGCATAATTCAAGAAATAAATTCGCTCTCAGCAGCCAATATTAAATTGCAATTGAAAAGCACAATGTATCAGTAAGTCAACATAGAAAATTTGTTGGACAATTTTAATCACTCCAGTCTTGCTTTTAGGATGAAAACAACTCATCTCCCAATAGAGACAATTACAATTAACTTTTAAGGTGCTAGAGCGCAATTCTTTGGAATTGCGTAATGATTTAGAATCTTCTTGTTCGTTTCGAGGTTGTTCTGATAGTGCAAGCTGTTTCCGAATTAATTATGCTTGAAATAAAAAAGGAGATGTCCTATGCTAATTTCGTGACCTTAATCCTTGAGACGTCAGATATCACTATGAAGTGTCATGTGTCTTCAATTTGTAGGTACCTATGTCACAAGTGATGGCGAGGTTCAACGATTTGTACGCTTCACAGATGTGAGCAATAGCCGTTCAGCTACTTCTCTCTTTAATCACGCGGTTGGTCTGTTAGGTGAGTACGAATGTGGTTCTGAACTTGTGGCATAAATCCATGATGGTGGTTTGCAAGCAAAACTCCGGGAGCATTATAAAATTAATTTTTTTCCACTGTTACGCACGAAATTAAAAGTAGCACTTTTTCAGTCTACCAATTTAATTGAGGAAATAAGAATGTGGGTTTTTTTGGGGGTGGGCCCACTCTTCCTAGCTTTGGGATATTTTTTTCAAAGTCTACTAAGAGAACAGAGGAAAGATTTCTGTGGCAATATCAAAGTCGCCTTGTTGAAATTATTTACAAATGTAAAGATGGATTGAATGTCTTCTTATTTCTATTAGTGAAAAACCAAATGAATGGGAGATGGCTACAATTTCTTCTGCTGGTGGCTTTTTATAGTTTTTAAGCGATTCAGTTTCATATTGCAAGTCTTTTTTCTTGTTGTTTCCTCATTCTAACGATGTCTCTAAAATCCTGCAACCAAATGATTTGACGTGAAACAAATGTTTTTATAGACGGTTATATACTGAGATCATTTGATACAGTACACCGTAACGTTTTCGAATTACTTTCGGAGGACCCAAAACTTTGTTTTTTATTCTTCTTGATTGAAAGCGTTTTCATGATTATAAACTAGCATTCCCAAAAATATGGTGTCATCCTCCTTCGGGCGTAAAAATCATTAGCATGGCTTCCTTCGGAAGAAAAGTAAAGCCGGTGGTCCCGTGTCGTAGATTTACGGCACCTAAAAGAACCTCAAACCTGATAAAGAGGTCTGATAAATAAAACTCAATTTAATTTCAGATAGATGATTTTCATATCTAAAAGAAAATAAAGGAGCTTTCTTTGATTTTACGGCTTTAAAAAGCAAACTTACGGCTATCATTTCAGATCCAGATAAATTGAAAAGCGGCGCATTTGACTTATACCAGTGCATGCAAACATTACAGCTGACATCTGTTTTCCGCACAAACATCAGCTTTTGTGAGGCAATATTAACCATACCAGCAACCAGTGGGGCAAGTTAAGGATCTTTTTTCACTTTAAAAATAATAAAAACCTATTTAAGAAACTCCCAGAGTCAGACTGGATTATCATTCCTTGCAGTGATGAATACTGAGACGTCCCTGCTACTCAAACAACAATCAACATCGAGCTTTCAGGATGAAGCTATCGAGCTAATCGCAAAGAAAAATCGAAGAATTGAGCTGCATTACAAAGAGAGAGAGAGGGGGTAAGATTTTTAATATAACAAAATTTTACCTACTGAATCATTAGTGATGTTTATCACTCATGTATAACCGTTTCGTCAGCTTTACTTTTGGAAGCATTTATTAGCTGTTTTCCTCAAATCGAAAATCACTTTATGCCACTGGTCGCCTTAAGTCAACCAAAAATAGCTGGATTTAATGTGTGTTAAGACTTTCACGTTACGTCGCTTTAAGTTAGTCAATCCTAAGCAGTTGTTAGACTTTCGCGTTACGTCACATCACGTCGCGTTGTCAATGCTAAATAGCCTCCTTTAAGACAGTATATTCGAATTTCACGTTTCATCGCGTTAAGTCTGGTCACGTTATGTTAAGTTCATCGTAATCCAGATATAAACATGTATTCATACAATCTGGTTATGCCAGGTCCAAGTTTGAACCTGAATCATTTCTGAAACGATGTTAAATTTTTGCCCATACCTCTGCTTTCTATCGTGTATTAAATTGAAAATTGTACACACTCTGAATGAGCGACAGAAGAATTCAGAAACAGTTGTGAACCTACAGAGGAAGATGTTACAATTGTGAATTTTTGAAGCACGTGGTCGGCGGGCTGGTCCTAAGCCAGAAGTGAACCGTTGTATTCGTCTACCTGGTTTGATGGAGAGCGGTCGAAACATACTGCACTGACTGGAGGGCAACTCGTGTTGTGTGTACTTTCGAGAAAGTGGTATGAAGGTTCCAACTCGACCCTAGTTTCATTCCCTGTACTCCTTCTTTATTTTCTTATACTTCGTTTACTTTTCTTCATATTCCTTATATTGTGTGAGTGTGTTTAATTTTTCTACACGGAGAGTTTCACTCAGATGAATTTTTTGATAACTTCGACGTCTTTCAACGATGCAGGATCCTCCGCCCCCACCCCACCGAAAAATCCGCCGGGACTCACACTGCTCACTGATAGGTATTTGGACACTGATCTGGCACCCTATGATGTTCATACACTGGCGTGCAAAACATAAGGACGAGATGGGTAAAGTAACTTAACAAATGAACTACTTGGCGGAAGTAGATGAAGGTGCGGGAGCATGTGGCCTGAGTGTAGCGAGTGCCAAATGGGTCTGATCCCGCAACACGGGGCAGTTGATGAAACAGGACAAGACGGTTTGTGGCAATTAGCGAGCTGTTACGGTGCACTGTAGTGGTGGTCTTCATTGCAACATGGTCCGTAGACATTTGGATGACTTCACACGGGAAAGAATCATCGGGAAACTGGAAGAAGGGCGAAGTGTGACGAGTGCTGTTCAGAAGTTTGGAATTACTCACAGCATTGTTTCACGTGCATGGGGAACCTTCCAAACCACAGACACTGCTGTCCCAAGGAGAGGTGGTGGTCGAACACGCTCAACTACAGCAGCCCACTACATTGTGCAACAGGCAAGAAGGGATCCACGCCAAACAGCGGGTGCAATTGCAACCACATTTAACAGAACAGCTAGGCACGCAATCTCATGATACACAGTGGTACGGTGACTACACAGAGGTGGTCTCTTTGCCCGACGGCCAGTACGTTGTGTTCCATTGACATTCGCAATGGTCCCAAGAGCATCAAAATTGGATCAACAAGGAATGGGATCACGTGCTCTTCTGGCATGAAAGCAGATTCAGTCTGAGTAGTGATTCTCAACGTACCCTCATCTGGCGAGAGGTGGGAGCACGTAATGAACCCAGGAACATCCTTGAAGACGATCGTTTTGGTGGTCCGGGTGTTATGGTTTGGGGAGGCATAACGTTGCATGGGCGCACCGACCTCCAAATCTTTGAGCACGGTACGCTCACTGGTTAATGTTATTGTGATACTGAACTCCTTCCCCATATGCGTCTTTTGTACAGTCGGCCCTGACTTCGTTTTTATGGATTACAATGTGCGGTCGCATCGAACAGCGCAGGTGGAGTATCTCTTGGAACGAGAGGATATTCGGCGAATGGACTGGCCTGGCCTGGCCTGCCCTGCCCGTTCCCCCAATTTAAATCCCATCGAACACGTGTGGGATGCTTTGGGGAGAGCATTGCAGCACATCCACATGCACCAACGACCATCCAACAGTTGTCAACAGCGCTGGTGGAGGAATGGAACGCCCTACCACAAGAACTGCTTACCAACCTTGTGGCCAGCATGGGAGCATGCATTGCTGTCCGTGGTGATCATACACTCTTTTAGCACCATGTAACTGTTTTTGTAAATCTAGAGAGCCATCAATGTCGTATTGACTTTAGTTTAGCTTATGGTCTATGAATAAAAGTGGCATTTCTGTTCGTTTCATTACATATTCCGTTGAGTTGCCTACTGTAGCATACCATAGCAGTTCCCTCTATGTATGAATCAAGTTTTATTGAGCTATGTTACTTGGTAGTGTCACAGCATGCGAAGATTACTTTCGTCCTTAGGGTTTGCACACCAGTGTATTATACCATCGCAAGAGAAACGGAAATCTTTTAATTTGTAAGACAGTAAGTTCTTAAGGGATCTTTTACATTCGACCCAGTGGCAACTGCCCTACCTGTTGGGCTTAAATTAAGCTCTGCAAGAAGGGATCCTGAGTATTATCTTTAAGTGAATTAATTCTTTCCAAAACTGTTAGCTGATCATCTTCTGACATCAGCTTGAAACTTGTTTTGGGACATGACATTAAATATTAAAATTACTTGAAAATAACCTATAGGCCTACTGATACCGGAAGCTCATTTTAGAATGCTATATTGAAACATAACCTATAGATCTACTGATACTAAAGTTCATTTTAGAATGCTATATTATAAATTATACGAAACTATTACAAATAATTTAAGGTAAGCGTTTGATTATTCTTAAAAATTATTCCTCACCCTTACGGAAACCATGTGTAGCTCATACCAACTTAATGCTTAAGGCTGGTTCACAACCGCCCGAGAACGGTAACCAGAACGGGAAGCAATGCACCATGCAACATATTGGTTCACAACAGCCCGGTAACGAGAACAGGAATGCATATCGATCACAAAGTGAAACTCGATTTTGCGCATTGGTATTTCATTTGTTTTTAACTGACCAATGATATTTTTTCCATCTACTTCCTATTTAGCCAAGCCAAGGTAAACATTCGATAGAATAAACATTATCTAAATGCATATTCATTACATTCACGATCCCTCTACTTATGCCAAGCTTTCATTCCTTTACATTACATTAAAATTGTTTATTGTTCTTTTTTCATTTCCACCGGTTTTAGCTGTTCTTTGTAGCTTTTGCCATTGTTTTTATGTAATAACCAGTTTTGAGTTGCTTATAAACAAACTACAAATGACCGGTTCACCAGAGGAACCAACGCTAATTAAATTTGCGAATGTCGGGATAAGGTTAAAAAGCACATTTACTACTAATTCCATGTTTCCAGCTTGCAAATATAGAGAGCACTAGTAGCTGTTTCATGTCAGGGCCGCTTATAATAACCTCTAGAGTGAAGAGTCTAATATGCACAATATGGATCTAATATGCCATGCCCGGGACCGAGAAAGAGAAAGTTAGAAGTTGGGCAACTCTTCTTTCCCGTTCCCGGGGCCCGGGAAGGCTTCCCGTCGATTGTGAACATTCCCATTTGAATACATGTATTTTAACTTTCTCGCTCTTGTCACCGTTCTCGTTGGTTGTGAACCAGCCTTTATAGGTAATTATGCTTATGTCAGGATTCTGCTATATGTTGCCCGCCATGCCGTTACGTGGCCTTAGACATTTTGGGAGCAACACTACCAAAATTACTATATGGTGATCCAGTTTTTTTGTTCTGATACAAATTTACCAACATGGTTCACATGAGCTCTTTCTTCATATTTCTTTCTTTATTACTTCATTTTTTAACTTTATTTTCACAAATGTGCACAATGTATGTAGTTTTTGACATAGCAATCTACATTTTAGATTAGACTGGCTCTTCTAAGCTGACCTAACTCACTACAGTACCTTCAGATTCATATATTAAGACAAGCAATATGATTAGTATCATTCCTGTGTTCCTCAGATTTATAAATGTTATTTAGGTCATCGTATCCAGGTTTTTCTATCATCAATTATCCAAAATGGAAATTTTTTTACATTGCCAAGTTCTTAAGTTACATCACATTAAATTCACGTAAAGTCAACCCCAAATAGCTCCTTTTAAAACAGTGTATTAGACTTTCACGTTATATCGCTTTAAGTTAAATTATATTACATCAAGTTCTTCATAATTTCTGTTTAACACATTATACTAAATGCAGTTATTTAGGTTTGACTTAAGGTGACCTAAGTACCTAGTTTAATTTGTCATGTCAGTTTTGAATATCTTTCCTCCTGCTATGTTGAACTTGATGTCACATGATAATAAGAACCAATTGGAGTAAAGCAGGAGCATGAAATAATTAAGACAATACCATTTGGAGTTGTTTCCTTATGTTAAATGCACAGATTCTTTCCACTAAAGCCTGTCTAGTTACCTCAGCCTATAACAGACTGCCAAGCTTAAAGCCTAGGGTTCAACATTGACCTTAACTTGGTAATTTTCCTTCCAAAAATAAAAGCTCTCTATATGTATCAGTTTTAAACATCTATCTGAATAACTTGGTGGAAAGTGTCAGACTGACAGGCTTGGGTTTCATCCTTATCTTACCTTAGTATGGAATGTGAATGAATTTATTTTTTACAACATCCTTTACATGCTAATAATGCAAATAAATAAGATAAATGTAAATATTGGAATCAATGTAGTATATAACTCCCCAGAATCATCAGACTGTTATGAGAATAACCGTATAAAATTATAGGTGAGGACATGGATGAAATCAGAAATAAGTGGCCAGACATAGAGTTTATTATAATGGGAGACTTTAATGCAAGAATAGGGGGGGTGATTGTAGATTACTAGGAAGTGTCATGATAGGGGAAGGAGAAAAAAATGAAGTAAGAGAAAGGAAAAGCAGAGATAGTATAATAAATAAGGAAGGAAAACAGTTATTAGAATTCTGTGAAATAAACCATTTGTTAATATGTAATGGGTCAATGGGAATGGGCAAAGAAGGAGAATTTACATTCGCAAATGGGCAAAGTGTAACAGATTTTATGTTATGTAGTCAGGAATCAGGGGAGAAAATGCAAAATTTAAAATCAGAAATGAGATAGTAAATAGTAGCCATTTCCCATTAACAATGGAACTAAAGGTGGGAGAACAGGTAGTAGTAGAAAAAGGGATAACAAGGTTGAGATTAAAAACCTATAAATGGAAGGAGGAATTACAAGAAAAGTTCACAAAATTATTTAAATTCAAATGTAAGCCAAATTATAGAATATGGAATAAAGATGAACCTATATGAAGGAAAAAAGGAGAAAGCATTAGAGTTAATGGGAATAATAGTAAAAAGAGCAGGGACAGATATGGAAATAAAACAGGAAAATATACAGACAAATACGGGATGGTATGATGAGTGTAAAAATGCAAAAAGGAGGTTTTCAAAGAAGTTATAAACTGGAGGAGATCAGAAAAGGAAGATGGGTAAAATTTTATGATTTAAAAATGGGGATATAAATGCTTGTTAGAGACAAAGAAAAAAGAATGGCAAGAAAATATGGAAAATAAACTAAAGGAGGCAATCGAAAGAAAGATAGTAAAAACATATGGGAAATAGTAAGAAGGGTGAGCAGGAAAGGAGGGGAAAAAATGAAATCACACCAATTGAATGGGTAGAATATTCTAAAACCCTGATCGGAGAAGGGGTAGAGACAAGGTTAGAGCATAGAAATTTGGGACAAGAGATGATGATAGATGAAAAATTAGATAGAGAAATATCAACCCAGGAGTTATATTTACAACTAAGAAATATAAAGAAAGGGAAATTGGTAGGAATAGATGGAGTATCAGGAGAATTTTGGAGATAATATGATGAAACTCAAAAAGGATTATTAATGACAGAATTACTAAGCAAAATAAAATTAAAAAATTACACACCGGAAAGCTGAAAAATAATGACGATAGCTATTTATAAAGGGAAGGGAGGAGTGAATAGGCCTGAGAAATAAGTCTACTATCTATATTAGAGAAGGTTTATACAGGAATTTTAGCAGATAGACTAAGGGAATGGATAGAAACTGAAAAAAAAATCAGAATTCCAGGCAGGTTTTAGGAAAGGAAGACAGACTGTAGATAACATATTTATAATAAATATCTGAATAGGAAAAAGAGGGAGGGTATACATGCTTTTTGCTGACTTTGAAAAAGCTTTTGATAAAATAAATAGAAAAGCTCTGGAATATAAACTAAGGGAAAAGGGAGTAAGTAACAAGTTTATAAGAGAAATCAAGAAAATATATAAACATGTAAAGTTCTGTATAAGAGGTGAAAAAAGCAGCATCACAGAGATGATTCAACAAACAATAGGATTAAAACAAGGATGTAAGCTGGGTCCAATATTATTTAAACTATTCAAAGATGATACATTAGAAGGAGTAAAAATAAGAAATCAGCATTGTCCAGTAATAAAAGATAAGGAGATTCCAGGTTTATTATACGCAGACGACCTTATGTAAGTTGCCATATCGATAATAGAGTTACAAAAAGCAAATGAAATTCAAGAATTTTGTGAAAAATGGGGAATTAAGGTAAATATAAATAAATCCACAGTGATAGTGTTTAAAAAGGGATATAAATTGAGGAAGGAAGAAAAATGGTTTCTAGGTAGTCAAGAATTGGAGGTAGTCAAAGAATATGACTAGTTAGGAGTAAGGTTGAGTAATAGCAGGGAATTGGGAGCACATGGCAGGAAGATGTTAGCTAAAGGGAAGGCAGCTATGACAGGAATAAGAATATGCAAATATAAATTACAGATGTTGACAAAATGGTTGGAGCAGAGTACGAGGCATTGGAAGAATAAAAAATGCTCCATGCCGTGGAAATATGCCACCTGTGTGACACTTGATATTGGTAAGCCTAGGGCTTCATTGGTAAACCTATGGACTTATCAACTACTTTCCACCCCTCATCAAGTCCCCATGTCTCTATTCTGTAGAGGATTGTGGGCTCCACCACTGTGTTATACAGCCATTCCCACCACTTGAATCCTATCTCTGGTACTCTATATTTGCAATCCTTTATGCCGCTAATGCATATTTTCCTTTAGTTAATGCTACTTTTTTGCCATTTTCCTGATTTTTTGCCATCTATTTTGACTCCTAGGTAACTACTTTCTCTAACCACCTTATATTCTTTTTCCCTTCCTTCCCATTTCTCATTTTTACTCAATTTACCTTCTTTCTTAAATACCACTATCTGGCGTTTTTCTTGATTAATTCTCAATCTACAGTCATTGCAATATTTTTCTACCCCTTGAAGTGCTTGTTTTAATCCAATTACCATAAATGATCCCACCCAAATCATTGGCAAAATGCAACCCTGCTATCTCTACATTTTATCTTCTTGTTACTGTAATATATAATCTATAAATATATTAAATAACACCAGATTTGATTTACACCCTTGTCAAGAAAATATTGAAATAGAACACAGGAGGAGAATCTGTTGCAGGCAGCCGTTTTGGTCCAGGCAGTTCTACAAAGGAAAATGTAGGCAGAAAGGGGTGGTTAACATCACTGGATGGGTTTTCCCTAAAGGTTTCCTGTGAATCATTTCTGTGTCACTGTCAATGTTTTTGTCATCATCTTCAAATTCTGCAGTTTCCATTGTTGACATTAATATTGTCATCTCCATGCAAGTTGCTAAAATGCCTCCTTTATCATATTAGGGAAACCAGGGGCTTGTCTGGTATGTCACCATTGTCAGCTCCCTATCACTACATGACAACTTATTCGTATAACTTTGTCCTGCTTCAATTAATACAGCTTGTTATTGTCCAAACTAGTCATTAAGATGTCACAAGAATTGATTGCCATTTTACAAATGAAGTGCACAACATACAATCATAAGCTGAGGGACTGTTTACTATTGTGAAACCGAGACATACCATAGTAAATGAACCAATCAAAGGAAAAATATTGAAAATTTCCAAGGGTGTCAATTCCATCAGTATAGGTTGTCACAAAATTATGTTTCACCATGGAGGATTTTGTAAGCTGATGTGAATGGCTGTGCTGCTTAGGGAGCTGGACTTTCAAAGACAATCAGGTGCAATAATAGCCGGCACTTTGAGGTGGTAGCAGCTCTACTGTTTGGTACTAAGAGGGTTAAAGTGCAAAAAAAATCACTGTAGGTTACTTGCATTAGTATCTTCGCACATGGATCAAATTACATGTTTTTAAAATATACAAAAGATTATACTCAGACAAAAGTGTCATACTTGTATCAGTTATGGTGCTCACGATCAAATAATTATACCTTTTCTGTTTTTGAGAAACGATTAAAGTAATTCTGACAAATGCCACACTTGTGACTTTTTATGTTCATAAACCAAATGATATGATTTTATCGTAAGTTTTGCCAATATATGGCTTATCATCCCCATGAATAAATCTTTGTTTATTCATACTTGAAAACAGAGTGCAGATATTTCGTTTCAAACTTGAGGCTTTTTGGCATATCAATCAAATTGGGTGATTTCATTTCTGGGAACTTGGTAAGCCCCTTCTCATAAACTTTACACTTGTGAGGCTATATACCCTGAGCCAGCAAATTAAGCAATTTCAAATGAGACAAAAGAGTTAACCTCTTCTTTCAAGTTTAACAATTGAGAGCCTTTCACTTCATGTAAAAAACCATGTGATTTCAAACATGACAAATGAGTAAACCTCCTCTCAAAAATTTCGCTCTTGAGGCATTTTAGACCCCATGTATCAAAATATGCCTTTTCAAATTTGACAGAAGAGTAAACCTCTTCTCACAAATTTCACACTTGTGAGGCCTTTTACCCCGATGTATCAAATTATGCCTTTTCAAATGTGACAAGAGAGTAAACCTCTTCTTACAAATTTCACACTTGTGAAGCTTCCTACCTCCATGTATCAAATTATGCACTTTCAACGATGACAAATGAGTAAAGCTCTTCTCACAAATTTCACACTTGTGAGGCTTTTTACCCTCATGTATCAAATTATGTAATTTCAAATCTGACAACCGAGTAAACCCCCTCTCACAAATTTCACACTTGTGAGGCCTCTTATCCCCATGTATCAAATTATGCCTTTTCAATCTCCACAACTCAGTAAACCCCTCCTCACAAATTTCACAATTGTGAGGCTTATTATCCTCATGTATCAGTTTATGCCTTTTCAAAGATGATAACTGAGGAAAGCTTTTCTCACAAATTTCACACTTGTGAGCCTTCCTATCCTCATGTATCAATTTATGCCTTTTCAAATCTGATGATCGAGTAAAGCTCTTCTCACAAATTTCACACTTGTGAGGCTTTTTACCTTCATGTATCAAATTATGCAATTTCAAATCAGATAGCCGAGTAAACATCTTCTCACAAATTTCACACTTATGAGGTCTTTTACCCTCATTTATCATATTATGCAATGTCAAAGGTAACAAATGAGTAACGCTCTTATCACAAGTGTTATACTTGTGTGAACCTTTACCCTTATTAATGAATAAATCATCACTACATTCACCAGATTGTTCTAAGTGAACATGTTTTTCTACATTTGGTATTTTTGTGACACCACTTTCTTGACTTTCATATGTCGAGCAATCCTTTCCATAGCTGAAGTTTGTGATTTTCCCTGAGGTTTCAGCAGAGGGCAATATTAAGTCACTGCTGCTGTCACCACAAACTGCTTCTGTGCATAATCTAAAATGTTAAAGAATTTAGCATTAGGTACAGCAATCAAAGAATGAAAAGGATAAAACATGAAACAATCTGTTTGATAACAAATCGTCAATTGTAATTACAAACTCTTCATGTAGAGCAGCTTCATTGTTCATTACAGTCAAAATAACTTGTTAGTCTGCCATACTATAAAGTAATTAACACAATCTTTTAAATGAAAAACATGTTAATGATAAAACTGGTCATGATCGTTGCAATGAGAATTACACCAACTTTCAGATTTTCAGATTTGCTTTAACAACTATCAAAAAAGATTTTCTTAAAAAGGTTATGAACAGGCCAGTACATAGTCAGTGACCAATACAATGTGTTTTTCTCACAGATTCTCATATATGAACGGAAGATCAACACATTACATATTAAACATGGAATACTTTTAAAACAGTTAATGTTCATCTAAAAACTCTGATATATCACATGAGTTTCTCCACCTACTCTACATATAAGCTCATTTTTCTATCTATTTCATTTTAATTGAGATTTAAGTACTTACCAAGATGGTTTCATTAAACGTTTTGTTGTAGATACAAGAGGAATACATAAAGCCAAACCGATAGGAAGATTTTAAAAAACCTGATTGCTGTATACTGGCTTTAGAATTTCATACTGCTTCCATGACATCACAAGCAAAACTAATGCCAATAGTATAATGTATTTGTATATTCAAACCAAAAACAATAAATACTTCTGAAAAGGTTAATGTTACAAAAATATATTTGATAAAATTGTTATTTTATTAATCTACATTTTTATCTGTATAGGTTTTTGTTTACCTCTTTATCAGTAATATAACTTTTATAAAATTAATTCATAATGAAGAGGACTTCACAATTAAAAATGAATGAGGAGTAGGAAAACTCATTTACACTCTTCACTTAAGTAGAATTACCTGGACATGTTTCGAGAGCCCCTTGCTCTCGTCAGCTGCTGACCTACTGACTGATGGTTGTTTGATTGTTCTGTATCTGCCTGTGTTGACCATCTATGGTGGTATCTGGAGAGGGTTTGATGTACGTGCTGAGTTTGTCCTCTACCGGGATATCGAAATTCACTGCAATATTCTTGTTCTTCCAAATGTAGATTTTCTCCCAAGCGGATAGTTCCATAGGTTTTGAGACTTTTTTTAACAGTTTGACATCTGGATCTATTTCGTCATTTTTCTCCCAAAAATGATTCGCAACAGCAGATTTTTTCAATTTGTTTTTGGAGAATGTTCCTGTTTTTTTCTGTGCGTTTCAATATTTATTTCGGTTTTCCCAATGTATTTCATGTTACAATCTAGGCATTCTATGGTGCATATTCCGGACTTTTGTTCTGGAGGGACTTGATCTTTTAACTTTGAACTTGGGAGATTTTTAATGCCGTGCTGTTATACGGTGCAAGTTTTACGTGAAATTCTCTCAAGATGTTTTGACATTTGTGATAAAAGTGTAGATGGTACATAAATTTGTGGAAACTGTATAGCATTTTGATGTGGTTTGAGAGTGGAGACTTCTGTAATCTTCTTTCTTTTGAATTTATTTATTTTCTTCATTATACTCGATTTTTTGAAACCATTGGCGACTGCCGTGTTAAGTATGCGGTAAATTCTGTTCTGTATTCTGTGTAATTCATGGGGATTTTAACCAACCTATATGCTAGGCTGTTGAACAATGCATATTTATGACTGCCTGGATTGTAACTATTATTTTTTATGTAATTGTCTGTATGTGAGGCCTTCCTATATATACCGAAGCTAATCTTGGAATTTTCATTCTTCATAATCTTCAAATCTAAAAATGGGAGATAGCCATCTTTTTCAGTTTCTATTGTAAATTTGATTGACTTTTCTTGAGGTTTAATAGTTTGAGTGCATCTTGTGTCAACTGTGAATATATTGTCTACATATCTATGCCAAATTTTAAAAATCCAAGGGAATGCTAAATGGGAAGTGTAAATGAGTTTTCCTACTCCTTGTTCATTTTAATTTGAAATACTTCACTATCAACTGCTTCTACCTTATTACTTATAAGGACTTCACAAGCTATTTCAGAAAATTCAATTTATTAATTGGTGTTCCCCACCTTTCACCAGTTACCAGTCTTGCAGTATAGTATGCACAAGGATGAATTAAACATAAACCAGAACTTTCTCTACTGAACAAAGTGGTTTGTGGACTTGAATATCCATGGTGGGGATGTCTGAAGGAATTTCTTTTATAGTGGCAATGCTTATCCTCTACATATCCAAATAACCTTTATTTGAATATGAATATAGACTATTTAAGTGTTATTTAGACAGAGAATTAAAGTGTTTCATGAACAAAAAACAAAAAATATTTTAGTATGCTGATGCTGCTATGTATATATGTAATAAATGACCTGTATAAATAAGCACTAAAACAATTTTTCATTCAGATTTTGAGGCAGGATTTTTAACACTTAAATGATTTCAATCAAATTATATAATATAAAATTCAATAACAGCCCGCCTTAAAGCAATATGTGTATAAATTACATATAAAATGTATGTAACATGACATGTGCTCGAGAAGTTTAATATGTATTCAGTGTGAGACAAAAATTCATCACGGCGAGAAGTCCTACAAGTGCAATTAATAAATAATCTCACAGCTCTCTATAAAAGCGAAGTGTTATTTAATCATGTGAAGCATTAATAAAAGGAGTGAAATGAAAATTATAATTTGTGTAAGCCTACATTCTTTAGTCGTACCACTCCCTGTTAAGAGAAACATGTTTCTACAAAATTAATACTGACACAGCCGAGGCAACCCTAAATATATATAATATTTAAAGAAATATAAAAATACAAAGTTGATTCTTAAACATTGGGGCGAAGGCCACTGGAAAGTTTGTACCATACATGGTGCTAATAAAGACAATCTGTTTCTCAAATTGGCACCTAAACGTGAGGCAAGAACAGGCAAGAATAGCTGAAAAGAAGAGATCAACGAACATCAGAGAACTTCGCAGAACTTAAAAATCATCCAAGGACAGCAACAATTCTTTCAGGAGTACGGTGCATGCAGTCAACAATTCAACTACAATCTATGAGGGAACACCAGAATAAAAAGGTTTACTAACATAGCCAGAACAAAAGGTCAGAAAATTCCAATACTTTATATGTATATAATTGTCAAAATAGTTAAGAAAATATATTGTTATTAAGATAATTTCATGCTGTTAAGAAGTGGTAAATTAAAATTGAGCAATTCCAAACCAAATATAACAAAAGAAAATACACAAAATAAAATGGAAACAAAAAAACAAGAAAATATAGAAGTAGGAGAGGATAGGTCAGCCATTACAATTACAATGTAAATATACAATCAGAGCTACAGGAAACAAATAGGTTAGATGCAGAAGAACAGTTATCTGTAAATTCACAGGTAGGCATAGAAAGAGATAGCAGTAGTATGCAAGGTCAATCACCTTTACACATATTAATGCAGGGAACAAAAATAGAAAGAAATAATATCCCTCAGACATCTAGCTAACAAGAGCAAGAAAACTTATCACAACAAAATATTATGTGGCTTCTAAAACCAATAACTGAAACAAATGCAGAGCTGAGAAAAGGCTTTAATAAGCTAAATGAAACTAGTACAGTTAAGTAAAGATTTAAATAATATGCTAACTGAAATGAATAATAAGATAACTGAAACTAGTACAGAGCTGAGAGTAGAAGTAATAAGATAACTGAAACTAATACAGAGCTATCTGGTATCAAAAATGATCTAGCTAAGCAAACAGAAAATTGTACGAAAGAAAGTAAAGCTGAAAGTAGCAGATTAGAAATCAAAATAGCACAATCTTATAAAGCACTTCAAAAACATATAGACTTAAAAGTAAATAAAGGTTGTAAGCAGCTAGAACAGAAATTGTCAAATCATATTAATAAAAATCTAACTGAAATGGAGTTAAACCTTACTAATACTAAAAAAGGTATTTGTAATAATTTAGATAAACAGGGTGAAGAATTAAAAACAATGATAGAAAATACAAATGCAGATCTTGTACAAGTACAAATAGATTTAACAGGGGAAATAAATAAAATGCATGAAATGGCTAAAACAAATGCAGAAGCAATAAAAGAAGCAAATACAGGGCAAGGACAAGTAAAGTCAATGATAGATGAAATTAAAGATAAAGTACAAGAAAGTAGCAAAGAAATATATAAACTTAAAAATAGTTTTGAAAATTTAAGTACCAGTGTACCAAAAGTAAATGCAAATGTAACTAGTTCTATAAATGCTAATCAAATGCATATCAATACTACAGAAAGAAGTGTATCACTTTTGTTAACTAAAAATACAAGAGATGCTACTGCTTTTTCCATAGCATCAGCCTCTCAAACACAAAACAATGACGACACACGTGTGCATGTAACAAATCAAATGTCAAACTATTATTCTATGCTTAATGAATTACCTTTACCTTATTTTAATGCTTCCTCAAGTCCAGCACAATTTATTAATGATCTAGTAGAATATTTTAAATTGAAAAATGTGCCTGAAGCATTAAAGATGACACTTGTTAGAAAATGCTTGGATAACAAAACCTTAGAATGGTTACATATGCTAGCAGACAGTGAACTGAATTTTGAGACATTTAAAGTTTTATTTATGAATAAGTTTTGGAATACCACTGTGCATCATAAGATTAGGGCAAGCCTAAGTTATTCACAGTATAGTAGAGATGACAACTTATCAATGACAGATTATCTATAAAATATGCAGGATATGTCAGATATTCAACTCCAGCCATGCATGAGGAAGATTTTATTAATTTAATCACCAGACATTACCCTGTACACATACAAAACTACATCTTAATTGCAAGACCCAAAACGATTTGTGAGATAATATCATCATTACAACAGCATGAAAATAGTAATAGTAACGAAATTTGGAGTCCACACAGACGAGACAGACAAATTAGGCGCGATAGGCGTAATGAAATGCCTTACAATACATGCTATCACCATGAAAATAGAAGAAATAATTAATTTCAGGGCCAAAACAGATTCAATTACAATACACAAAATATCATAGATTCAAGACAAGAAAACATAAATTATGTAAGAATGGAAAGGATGAATCAGCAGAATTTTACTTCACCTAGAGGTAATAATCCATTTCAGATTAGAGGAAGTATGCAAAACAGGGGAAACTTCCACAACTATAACCATACAGACAATACAAATACAGAAATATATACACGTGGAGGACATAGCAATTATAATGGGAGAACAAGAGCTAGGGGGCGTGGTTCATACACAAATGTTAATGATAATGAAATAATAGTAACTGCAGTACAAAATGGCAATACTGAAAATACTCAACAGGAAAACTAAATTAGTATTGCCTGACATACATTCTGGTAATACAGTACCTTCTGCTCTAAGTGACAAGAATAAAATATCTACTCACTTTGATTGTTACCATCTAAATACAAACACAGGGAATTCTGAAAACCAATATGAATCACTGTATATACAAACTATTATAGTGGGAAGGGAAGTAAATGTTGCTAAAGATTCAGGATCATCAAGCTCTATCTGCTCAAAGAAATTTTATGAACAGCTGTTAAATGAAAGGATAAAACTTATGTCAGCCCCAATAAGTAATATTGTATGTAGGGTAGCCATAGGTACAATGACCCAAACTATTAAATCTCAAGCATTGATACCAATACAAATAGCAGATATTACATTGGAGGACATGTTTTTAATAGTTCCAAACTTAATATGCGAAGTTATAATTGGGTGTGATGTATTAATAGAGTTCTCTGCAATAGTTGATTTTAAGGACAGACATATTAAATAAAGAAGAAAAGAATATATATGTGCCTTTTATAAAAGATAAAGTATGTAGAGTGCAAGGAATGGAACAAGCAAATACAGTATATGAAGAATAATGCCTCATACAAATAGTAAATGTCCAAGCAAGCAGGGAAAATAATGAAAGGTTATTGACCCTTAACTTTGAAGAACAGAAAACTGACCTCACCAAAAGGAACCCTTATACAAAGAAACCGATGGCAAAGGAAATATGCTAGAGCAGGTAGAAAATAGCTATGCAACAGAGATACAAGACGGGAAAATACACCTAGATACACTGATGAGAAATGCAATACTGACTGACCGTGAAAAGATAATAATGGAAAAGGTATTAGAAGGCAATAAGCATGTATTCAATGAAATTCCAGGACGGTGTACATCATCTATTCTAACTTTCACAGTAGAAAATTACCAGCATTCAGAAGAAAATTTAATAATCTACCAGTAAACCTAAGAAATGAAGCTAAAAAATTAATAGCCAATTTGCTAGAAAATAACATCATTGAGCTTAGTAATTCACAATATATAAATAGTGTTTGTTGGACAGCAAAGAAAGATAATAGTTTAAGAATCACTATAGATGGAAGATATTTAAATAGATTTATGCTACCAGACCACTTTCAAAATGAAAGTATAGTACAAACAATTGCAAAATTATCATGTGGCAACTACATTTCTTCTATAGATCTTACAGTGTCATTTTGGCAAGTCAAGCTAGATCCCAAAGTATGTGATTATACAACTTTTCAAGTTTTTGGATTACAGTATAGGTATTGTGTAAACCCATATGGATTAAAGAATAGCGCTAGTGGATTTCTGAGAGCAATATATAGTATCTTTGGTGACACAGCAGATGATTTCTTAATAAGATACACTGATGATTTTCTAATAATAAGTCAAACCTTTGAGGAACATTTAGAAAATGTAAATTATAAATTACATGAACATGGCATGACCATAGATATAAAAAAGTCAAAATTCTGCATACCTGAAATCAAATTCCTAGGATATGTAATAAATAAAGTAGGTATTCAACCAGATGAAGAAGGAATAGAAACCATATTAAAAATATTAGAGAGCTACGACGCTTATTTGGAATTATGAAAGTAAATTTTTACCAAGATATGCTATAGAAGTAGAACCTTTAAGGCAACTTCTAAAGAAAACAAATAAATGGAAGTGGACAGCAGAGCTACAAAAACATTTTGAAAATGTAGGAAAGTTGTTTGCAAATGCAATACTGCTGGAACGTCCAAGAGATGAATTAGATTATGAGTTGTATGTGGATGCATCTTGTCAGAGATATGCAGGAATACTAGGGCAAAGAGAATATGACAACACATTTCATGTAATAAGTATTGCTTCACGTGGCTTAACCAATATTGAAAGAAATGCAATCATTAACAATGTTAGAAATTGGAGCACTTGATTTTTCATTACTTAAATTTAAGACATATATATTTCAGAAGAAAGTGAAAATATACAGATCATATTAGCTTGACTTGCATTCAGAAATGTAAGTTATATAGTGGCAAGTTAGCTAGAATGATTCTCGCTATAATGGAATTTGATGTAGAAATTATACATATTCCAGGAAACAAAGTACATTCAGTGATTTAATATCAAGAATTAACCACAACAAACAATTTCCTGAAAGCTGTTCTAGACAACAATATGACATTAAAGTGCTTACGATAGCCATTTCAATGAAGAAAGAATTAAAGAATCAATTTAAAAATGAGCAAGATAAAGACATTAAACTAGCAAGTTTGATAGATAAAGCTCTGAAGACAGAAGAGGCAAAGAATAGTACAATCACTATTAAAAATGGTATATTATATAAGAAACATGGAAAGGAGATAAAGAGGTGAAAAACATATATTCCAACAAGTATGGAGTTAGAAATAATACAACAATTTCATTTAGGATTAATACATGCAGGTACAGAAAAGACAACCGTAACTATTTTGGAAAATTTATATATATGTAAACTAGGACATAAAGTAAGAAAATACATATCATGTTGCGATCTTTGTCAGAAAGCAAAACAAATTAATGTAGCTTATGAATATATAATGAACTCAGTACTTAGAGACAAACCAAGATGTTTATTAAGTTTAGATTTGTATGGTCCAATGCCCGTAAGTACATTTGGGTACACATTTTTATTTGTATGCTATGACGTATTTAGCAAACATGTACGAATATATGCACTCAAGAATACAACCAGCACAACATGTTTAAGCAAATTAACAAAATCATATTTCCCAGAGGAAGGAATAGTTCAGACCATACTTTGTGATAATGCATCAATGTTTACCAGTTCTAAATTTATGAATGGAATCAAAGATTTGGGAGTTAAACAGTATTTCTCATCAAGATATAGATCTAATGCCAATCCAGTAGAGAGAGATAAAAGAAATTTCAAATTATCTACGTGTAGTGTGTCATAACAAGCAGAGCAGTTGGTAATCATACATCAATATTATACAAAATCTACTTAATCAATACATAAATACAGTAACAGGATTTAAACCAATAGAACTTCATCATGGAAAATTATACAATACTTTGAGCCATTATGTACCAGAAGTTATTGAAGATCAATCAGTTAAACTGCCAGAAAAAGAGGAAATTTTTAAATTATTTGTATTTTTAAAAATACAAGCAAAGGCCCTGAAGAGAAAACAAAAACATGAAGAAAGAAAAAGAAGAATTTGGAAAGTAAAGATAAGAGATCAAGTGTTAGTGAAGAACAAGAGGTTGTCAAATAAACTTCGTAAAGAATATTGGAGATTGTTTCTGAGCTATCATGGTCCTTATGAAATAATAAATATATTTGGAACAGATACATAGGAACTTGGAATAAAACAAATAAAACAACGAAGATTCCACAAGCAAATGTTAAAGCCATATAAATGTAAACAGTCTGTGGCACAAGAAGAAAAATAAGAATAAAATAAAGTATTTGGAACATAAAAGGGGAAAGCAATGTAATTTAAAAAAAATGTATAAGAATATCTTACTAAATGTAACCAATTGTCAATATAACAAAAGAGAGTTCAGATAGAAAGATGTAATAGAAGAAAATCCATTGTTAGAAAGTAAAACATAAGAAATCTGAATAGCAACTGCATTTATATTGTATAAGGTATAAATTGTTAGAAATTATAAGAAATATGTTTAAGATAAATTAAAGCAAGGGTAACAAGTGTTAATATGCCTAATTAAGTGTTAAATGTCTAGCAAATAAAATGCTTAATAGTGGCTGTGTTAGTGAATAAACAAACTACTCAGGTAATTGAACACCAGATCATTGACCTTGAAAGTGTCGAACATGTGGCAGAACAGAATAAACATGAAGTATTCTGCTATACACGAGTGTAGTGAAAAGCAGTGAGTGTTAAATAATGTGACAGTGAAAATATCAAGTGTTATAATAAAAAAGGTTATGTTTCTTTCTTTCAGGAAACTTTCAGAAAATATTTAAAAAAGACAAAACAAAAAAAAGAACATAATTTTTAAATATTTTTCTAAAAGGGGGCAATTTGAGGCAGGATTTTTAACACTTGAATGATTTCAATCAAATTATATAATATAAAATTCAATAACAGCCAGCCTTAAAGCAATATGTGTATAAATAACATGTAAAATGTGTGTAACAGTCATTGTATTAATGTTTATATTATTGTATACATGTATAATAATGTTATGTGAATGTATTATGTAATTTAATAATGTTGGAGCTGTGAGAATATAGGTCAAAAGTTGCTAACAATAAGGTAACCTTGAGGCAATAATGAATTGGAAAGTTTAATAAGGCTACTAGTAATTCTTGGAGCAACAATAATGTAATTTTTGAGACAGTTTATAAATAGCCAATCAACAACCAGAAAAAAGCTTAAGTTAAATAAAAGTATTCTATTGGAGTAGGATTAGCCAATCAGAAACTGTAATAGAACAAATTGTACAAATTCAGAAGTCAGTTGCTTGTAGACAGCGTTCCTAACCGGACGCGTCCTCGAGAAGTTTAATACGTATTCAGTGTGAGACAAAATTTCATTACAGCAAGACGTCCTACAAGTGCAATTAATAAATAATCTTACAGCTCTCTATAAATGTGTTATTTAATCATGTGAAGGATTAATAAAAGGAGTGAAGTAAAAATTATAATTTGCGTAAGCCTACATTCTTTAGCCGCACCACTCCCTGTTAAGAGAAACATGTTTCTACAGAATTAATACTGACACAGCCGAGGCAACCTAAATATATATAATATTTAAAGAAACATAAAAATACAAAGTTGATTCTTAAACATTGGGGCAAAGGCCACGGAAAGTAAACTTGGGGCGAAGGCCACTCTGAAACTTTGTACCATACGTGGTGCTAATAAAGACAATCTGTTTCTCAATTTCTGGCAATAGGTCATTAAATTAAGTATGCATCTTGACCTCACATAGGCCAAGTTTATTGTCTAGTCATTAACACAATGAATGAGCAGGAGGTGGATACATCTGCTGGGCAATGCATTATCACAATATTAACACGGAAGACATAAAAGCATCCAATTTTTTTTAGAAGATTCCCGAAAAAGTTTGAGAAAGAAACTCTTTTTAAAGATCCTAATGTTTGAGTGGCACAAGGAAGGGACCCTGTGGAAAACAGGTCCCCATCAAAGATGACTGCTGGAAGCATCCATGCTCTTTGACATATTATTAAGGCAGATAACTATCTCTGAAGTTGCATCAGTAATGGCAGTTATTGATGATGAACTTGACTCTCCAGGTGGGTTCCTTGACTGCTTATTCAGGATGGAAGTCTGTTAACAACCATCAGAAGGAGAGGAAACTTTGGAACACCACCACACACCCGAGTCATAACAAGCAGCAATAATGGAAAAAAGGTGAAGCTGCAGCAATCAAGGCCAAATGATGCTTGTCAGTTCATAACTGCTTTTTGGGACTCCAAAGGTATTTTTATTCTGGACTTTATTCATGAAAGAAGAACAAGCAATGTTGCCTACTGCTGCAGTCTTGTGGTTGAGATGAAACAAGCTTATCATAACAAACCACTTCAGCAAACGATCCAACACAATTTTTTTTTCTACACGAGACCACATACAGATATGTTAATTTGCGAGATTCACTGGATAACTCATGAACATCTGTAGTTTAACTTAATGCCCCTGAGAATAAATCATTTATAACTTGTTTGGACCATTTAAATAGCCACTGAAGGGACAGTGATTCAATGGTGATTTAGTAGTGGATGAGTTTGTTCACAACTGGCTGCTGACGTTTCTTTCAATTCAATTTTTATTCATCCTTAAAAATCAATTCTGTACAAAGTACAATGATACAGGACATTCAAAAGTTAAATTTATATATATATATATATATATATATATATATATATACACACACACAATAAGGTTTGATATCAAACATATATTTAACATAAGTTATTTATCTCACAATAGTCTAATTTATAACCATAAAACGGAAAGATTCATCAGTAATTAAATGTATGCGATATATTACAAAATGAGCTATCAAATATATTTAACAAAATTATTTTACAAATATAACTATGAAATGAAAGATGTGATACAATAATAGTCAATTAATAGTCAGGCTCATGAATATGGATATTTATTATGTTGCAAATATTCTTTTATCGTGTAAAAGCAGTGTCCCTGCAAGAAAGCCTTAGTTCTTCTTTTAAACACATTATAGTTTTCTGTATTTTTAATGGCACTGGGAAGGGGATTATATATAATCGTGTTGGAGTGCAGAATACCATTTTTACACATTTCTTTGAGGAAGGAATAAAAAACTGTATTTTGTTGGGAAAATCAGTTAAAAATAAGGAGAGCACAAAAAAAAGTGCATTGTTGTACCGTCTCATTGTTTCAATAAATTATTTAAAAATAAACATCTGCTTTATATTCTATCTATCCTCTTATCAGCTACATATATAACCTTTCAAAGTATCTGTGGGCTTAATCCTACAAAAAGAGTGAGTCATGGGACAAATATAAATTCACTATTTGTTTCAGTGAATATTATTATTATTATTATTATTATTATTATTTGTATTAGTTCAAGAACACAAGACATTTGCTATAACATAAATGTGGGTTATATTAGAAATTGCACAATTAGCTTTTAAAACTTGAATGCTAATTTAATTGCTTCATTTCCCTCCTCCAGCTATTTAAGAAATTAATGCGCAATGACCTAGAAGATTTTTGTGTTGAATCCTACACTTATAATTTAATTTGTACACCTCTGGGTTTCCTAATAATGGATGAAAAACCTCATTCATGCAAAAGGATATGAAACATTGGTGGAATGTATGACTTCCTTAACCTCCCCTCTTGAAGGTTTTCATTACCCTTTGGTGGTGAAACAATCATCAATCAAATGGTTGAGTACCTGTTTATATACACACAGTAGGTGAAATTTTAAACCTTTGTACCTTCTTTTTGGTTCCCAACATGTGGACCACATAGTCAGTGACCAATGAGTAAGTTAATCCTTGCGTTTGTTAATTACAAAATATCAATTGATTGATTTGTAATGTCAGCTGGGCATAATTATTTACATACCCTGCTATGAGTTTGCTTACAACATACAAAGAAAATAAAGTAAAACTTTCTTACATCAGGGTTATTAAAATATTTTGGCATTTGTACATGTGTATCATACCTTTATAAGTAGATTCACTTCTCTTTTGTTTTGTGAAGTCTTAGCTACTAAATTGAGTGTATTCTAATTTACCCTACCTTTATTCTGTTGATGTAACTAGGCATTGTTCCATTTAAAAAATTGTATGTTTGCTCAGAAAATTACTTTCTCAGTATTAAAATCTGTTTATAGACTAAATGCACGAGCCCCTGACTACCAATCAATGCTGTGAAAACTGCACATCAATAGCACTTTCTATTTCCGAAACATTTGCAGTGCAAGTTTTAGGTGATTCACCCTGTATATAAAATGAAATATGTGGCATTCGCAGTCTTATCTTACATGCATTTTTAAATGTGTAACAATAACTACTTTCTATGCCATTGCCATGACATTATCAACTAAACATTGAAGTCTTCTTCACAACTATGTTCTTTTATCAACTCATTTGGAAGTTAAAAGTTAGGAACAGTGAAGTGAAACAATAACTTGAAATATTGTTGAGTCGATTAGTGATACAAACTGGCTCAACAATGTTTCAAGTTATTATGTTCTTTTATACTTCCAATGTGTTTGTATTCTAGCATATAGGCCTCATAAATCCTTTTCATTCCTTTAGTAATTTATGAATTGAAATGTGTTTTATAGCTCATGTGGGTCAGAAAGAATGGGATTTTGCAATGGTAAAAGAAGTATCAAAATTAGTTGAGGGTTTTTTAGATAATAAACATGTACATTAAAATTTTGTCTCTCCGTAATATTAGTACTATGGCCAAATCATTCTGATACAATCAGCCAAGCTATCAATGTACCCTTTGAGTTTGGCAACACAAGAAAGCAAACATCCACGGTAAAGGTGACCAAGCATTGTAAGAGGCTTTGACTGATTTCTCTTCAAGAAAATTCACCATCTGCATTCTATTAAATTCTGGAACACTGCATAAATGGTCTCCCTAGCAACATGGGCTTATAAAATAATGACAAAAGCCAAATGTGAGTCGCTTGCAACTAAAGTGAGTTACAAACAATTTGTAACTCAGTGCTGTGAACTGTAACTCAGTGCTGGACACATTTTCTCCCTTTATATGTACATTCAGTTCACATTATCAGTGAAGTTGATTGCAGCAAAACTTACTTATACAGGATTATTAGGTTTTGGCATCCAGAAACTTCAGTGCATACATCTATACAATTACAATAAAGCTTATTCAGAATTTTTACACTGATCCATTGTACACACATCTGCTTTAAATGATAATTAAAGAAAGAAATATAAAATACAATATGAAATATTATAAACAGCGTCAATTGTTGGTCTTCCGTTTGATTTAAGTGGTAATATCGCCAACTGTGTATTTTGCTTGGAATAAAATGTAGCCAGTTTTTGTTTTTACATGCATTCTCTGCAGAGTAAGAGCAACTAATCAGCTTTTGTTTCTACATTAATTCCCTATAGAGTAAAAACTACTTTCTACTCCAAGGCATTCTCAACAAAGGCTTTCTAAATTCCTTTTAGTATTTTAGTAATTTATGATCTGAAACTACAAGGTGTTTTATAGCCCAAATCATTAAGAAAGAATAGGGCTTTTCATGGTGAAAGTACTAACAAATTTGGTTAAGTGGTTTTTGAGATTACCCTACATACAGTTTTCTCTTCTTATAATATTAGTATAGATAAAGAAGCACAGGCACCAGTGGAGAAAAATGTAAAACAAGAATTACAATGCTTTGTTCATTCAAACATTAGTCAAGATTCGTCTTACCTTGGTGATTTTACTGGAGAGAAGTCCCCATCCTGTAACAATAATACCAATGTACAGTTTCACACAATCATCTATACTGCATTCGTTAAATGTCCTGCATCATATAGTTATCTTTAAATTACAAGTTTTGATTTATTCTGAAATAGTTATATGGTATTAGGAGTCATGCAGAAACAAAGATTTCAAAGAAAGCCGAGAAGTGGAGAAAGTATTTAGATCTGAATAAATATGCTGAGCAGTAAAAAGAAGTAAAACACTTAATTTTTTAAATATATTTTAAAATAAAATCTGTGTTTACTGAAATGAAGATATAAATATTAAATTACAATCTCTTTGGCAGCCATTTAACAACATTTTTATCATCAATGTAATGCCAAAGGAATATTTATAAGCATAAATTATTGCATATTATTTATTTTAATGCGAAAGATACTTCAAATATGGTCAAAATCACAAAAAATAGAACTTGTTAAAAATGTTGCAAAATGATACTCTTAAAGAAATTATGGTTCTCTAACTGTTGGTGAAAGATAGCCACAGTCTCAGTAACAAATGTTGTCACCTGTAGTTGTAATTACAGCTGTGATTTGATGGAGCATGCTCCTAATAAGATATGCAATCTCCTCTTGTGGTAAGAGCTCCCATTCCCCTTGATACTCTGCCAGCGCATTCAATCCCAACCACATCCACCAAGAAAGGTGTAGATGAACATTATTGTGCATAATCATAATGTGTCATCTATGTTGGGTGCAAAAGGAAATACACGAACAGCAAGAATCTCCATGATGTACTGATGAACTGTCAGTGAACTATTCTCGATGCACACTAGTTCTGTCATTGCGTCAATGCTGATCCCTATCCAAACCAACACTGAACCTCCATTAAACAGTGTCTGAAAAGAAAGTGTGGGGTGCATAGCATTCTCCTGGACTTCTCCAAGCTCTGCCCCATTCATCTAGTGTCCTCAAATAGAACTTGCTCTTATCCAAGAGCAGCGTACTGCATAGTCCAGTTTTGATGGGGTGAACATATTGCATCCAAGAGATAGTATGTTCCCTGGTCAACAGTGGTCTTTTGCAGGTCTCTTGGACTGTGTATTCACTTTATACAGGCTTCTCCTAATTGTCTTTCAACTTATGCTATCAAGCTGTACTTGCTGCAAATTATTGCTGGCTTCCACCAATGTTGCATATCAATCACAAAGAACTCGCAGTAAAAGAAAGTGATTGTCTTGATCAGAGGTACTACTCCTAAGGCTAGAACCAGGCCTACAAGTGTAAAACCATCCTCTCTGGATAGCCCTGCAACACTGAAATAAGAAGTGCCAACATAATGCAGACTTTGTCCATCCTTCAGTAATGCGACAACCCTTGCTACATTTTCAGCCCTAAGAGCCATTTTAAATCCTTAAAAAAACTAACTTAAAACTTGATTACTTGGCAAGCCTCATCATGCAGTGCAACAATTTGAACATTAAAACACTGCTTTGGGGTGATTGTTGTATGAGGTCACCTTACAGCCAAAATTAGCAGTAATTGGTCAAAACTCAGAGAGGTCCTAGGAATGGACCAAAGCTTTTTGAATCCAATGTTTAAACATTAGGCATGTTGCATTTCTGTAATGTTACAATGGTCTTACACAAGGCCTGAAACCCAGTTAAATGCTGTAAAAGACTAACCAATTCAACGGTTGTCATTTCACCTTTTTTGCCCCTCGGTGTAGTTTAAAGGACAGGGAACTGGAAAAAGGAATGTTCACTGAAGGTAAATCAGCATCTATGATTCAGTTCACCCAGCATTTATGAAAATCTGATGTAATACATTCATATGACTTTCTCTAACAATGACAAAATTCACATACCCTATGTGATCAAAAGTATCCAGACACCTGGCTGAAAATGATGTACAAGTTCATGGCGCCCTCCATCGGTAATGCTGGAAGTCAATATGGTGTTGCCCCACCCTTAGCCTTGATGACAGCGTTCACTCTCGCAGGCGTACTTTCAATCAGGTGCTGGAAGGTTTCTTGGGGAATGGCAGCCTATTCTTCATGGAGTGCAGAACTGAGGAGAGGTATCAATGTAGGTCAGTGAGGCCTGGCACGAAGTCGGTGCTCCAAAACATCCCAAAGGTGTTCTATAGGATTCAAGTCAGGACTCTGTATAGGCCAGTCCATTACAGGGATGTTATTGTTGTGTAACCACTAACACAGCCCGGCAGTATGAACAGGTGCTCGATCGTATTGAAAGATGCAATCACCATCCCTGAATTGCTCTTCAACAGTGGGAAGCAAGAAGGTGCTTAAAATATCAATGTAGGTCTGCACTGTGATCGTGCCATGCAAAACAGCAAGCCGCTCCAGGAAAAATACGACCACACCATAACACCACCACCTCCAAATTTCACTGTTGTCACTACACACGCTGGCAGATGACGTTCACCGGGCATTCGCCATACCCACACCCTGCCATTGGATCGCCACATTGTTACCGTGATTCGTCACTCCACACAACATTTTGCCACTGTTCAATTGTGTAATGTTGACGCTCCTTACACCAAGCGAGGCATCATTTGACATTTTCCTGCATGATGTGTGACTTATGAGCAGCCGCTCAACAATGGAATCCAAGGTTTCTCACCTCACGCTTAACTGTCATAGTACTTGGAGTGGATCTTGATGCAGTTTGGAATTCCTGTGATGGTCTGGATAGATGTCTTTCTATTACTCTTTACGATCCTCTTCAAATGTCGGCGGTCTATGTCAGTCAAAAGACAAGGTCAGCCTGTACACTTCTGTGCTCACGTTTCCACTTCACTATCACACCAAAAACAGTGGACCTAGGGATGTTTAGGAGTGTGGAAATCTTGCGTACAGACTTCTGACACAAGTGACACCCAATCACCCTACCACGTTTGAAGTCCATGAGTTCCACAGAGCATTTCATTCTGCTGTTTCATGATGTCTAATGACTACTGAGGTTGCGGATAATGAGTACCAGGCAGTAGGTGGCAGCACAATGCACCTAAGATGAAAAACGTATGTTTGTGGGGATGTCCGGATACTTTTGATCACATAGTGTATATTAGTACTCATACAAAGAGTTAAACCCCATTCAAAATGTAAAGTAAGCACAGATGCAACATTAATGCAAGAATTTGCATGCATGTTATTTAAAGGACACATTCACAGAGTAATGTAATGTGATATTAAAACAAGATATTGCGGACCCCAAACTTATGCCTGCATTGCATGCATAGATGAATTCTGCATTTCTTTCTCCAAGCATTGTTCAACTTACAAATGATGTGAGATTTTGTGCCATCTACTGCACAATCATGGTGATTTTTCCATTTGACCATGCCATATCAAATGCTGATCTGTTGTTTGCTGGTAGAACACTTCTTATGTCCTATTTATTTATAAACAATGCATGAATTTCTATATTGGATATTATTGGTTATGTTATTCAATTTGAAACTAGATACATTCACATTTCCACTTGCAATTTACAGACCTAGAAGCATGTGCCAATCTGTATTATGTCTACAGCTGCATTTGTGAATGGGGCCTTATTTTTTTATCCACTTTATGTTACACTATGTGCTTTTCAAAGAATAATTTCAAATTAAACAAAAAGTACTTTAGTTATATGTAGAAACAACATTCAAATGTTTATTCATGTTAAACTCTTGTGATAGAAAAAGGCTAAAAAACAAGAATTGCAAACTTTCGAGCATGTCCATTGGATGAGATTTGGGAAATACTAAGCTTCTACATGGAATATTTTGGAAACAGATAAAACTACGAACAAAATCTGACAAATTATGCAATTGGATGAGTTTTTCTTATTTATGGACGTTCTTTAACTACTATGATTCTTAGTGTCCCATTCTACATTGGACATGAAAGACATTGAAACTTTTGCTTAGAGGCCTCTTTACCAGTCTTGAGGTTCTTTTACATGTTGTAAATTTACAAAATAGGACCACTAATGAGTATAGTTTAGTATTCAATGGACTTAGATAGTGAATGTTTGTAAGCACAGAGGACTGAGGATATAAGAAATTGTAAGTACTCATTTCGTAAATCACAGCTTCCAAATGAGTGAACCTGAATCACGTAAAAAGTCAAATGGCTCACAATATACAAAAAATGCTGAAGTAAAGCAAAAACAAAAATAGGGTGTTAATTGGAAAGTGTAAAAAGTTACACAGTTTCTCTCTACAATATTGCTCAACAAAAGAAAATATCGAAGACGCTGATGGTGCTGCTGTTAATACAGATTCTAATAAAGAATTAATGGAAACAAGTATATTTGGACAGTGTAGTGATACAGGTGAAAGTACCAGTAGGGGTGACAATTTCAGTGCATGTAATTCAAGAGGATATGAAGATAGTGAATTTTTTCAACCGTGTAATGATTCCGCTGAACGATGCAACATGAGACTACATACTAAGACATGGCGTAACACAAAATACTGGCGAAAATTTTGAGTGCACAAGGAGACAGTATTCAGGCACTGCCAGATACCTTTCACAATCACTATTCAGCCGAACTTTAGTTAATGGTGAAACGCAGTCTAGATCGTGGTTAGTGTTTTCAAACAGTAAATGCGCAGTTTATTGTGCTCCCTGTAGGCTCTTTGGAAAGACATCTACCTTAGCTACTACAGAAGGTTACAATGACTGGAAAAATGGAAATCAACATATGAAAGAACATGAAAATTCCTATGAACTTAAATGTGCAATTACAACAATGTTAGCAGTTTATTGTGCTCCCTGTAGGCTCTTTGGAAAGACATCTACCTTAGCTACTACAGAAAGTTACAATGACTGGAAAAATGCAAATCAACGTATGAAAGAACATGAAAATTCCTATGAACTTAAATGTGCAATTATAACAATGTTATCATGAAAAAATACGGCTGAAAGAATTGATAGGGCTTTGCTACTTCAAACAGAAGAAGAAATCAAGTATTGGAGGGAAGTTCTAAAGCGTATAGTAGCAACAGTAAAATCCCTCACTATGCATGGTTAGCCGTTCAGAGACACAGATTTGGTTCAAACAATAATGGAAATTATATCATGTCATTAGAATTGATTGCACAGTTCGACCTATTTCTCACTGAGCATATAAAGAGATATGGAAATAAAGGAAGTGGCACAATATTGTGTTTGTCATCACAAATTTGTGATGAGTTCATTAAAATAATGTCCCTGGAGGTGGTAAATTTTATAGTAAATGAAATAAAAGCAGCTAAGTACTTTTCTATAATTTTAGATTCAACTCCTGACATTGCACATACAGATCAATTAGCATTCATCATTCGATATGTAATTGAATGTGGCTCACCAGTAGAAAGGTTTGTGAAATTTCTGCCTATCTGTGGTCATAAGTCTGAAAGCCTAGCAACAGCTGTGATGGAAACTTTGAATGAGCTTGGTCTTGATATTAAAAATTGCCGTGCCCAGTCCTATGATAATGCTAGTAATATGTCAGGCACATACTCAGGTCTTCAAGCATGAATTAAAGATTCAAATCCCCTTGCTGTGTATGCTACATGCTTAGCTCATTCTCTCAATCTTGTTGGTTCTTCTGCTGTGGGATGTTGAATGCCCACAGTAAACTTCTTTGGTGTTATTCAGGGGCTATATAGCTTTTTCTCAGTGTCTACAAACAGGTGGAAACTTTTATTATCTCATCTGAAACCAAACATGGTGTTGAAAAGTCTTTCACAAAACAAGATGGTCAGCCAGGTACGATGCTTGTCGTAGTTTGCGTTCTTTGTGGTTAGAGATCCAATCAGCTGTAACTGCAATATCTGACAACAACAGAGAGAAACCATTTAATCGTCCTGAAGCTACAGGACTTCATGATTCACTCCAAAATTTGTAGACATGCTTACTGCATTATTGTGGAATATTTTAGAAAGCTTTAACCATGTAAGCAAAACATTACAGTCTGTTGTGGCTGAATTAGAAGTTGTCATCAATTTTTACAATTCATTAGTAACATATCTTGAATACAAAAGAGATATGTTTGATCTTTACGAGGAAAAGCTATGAACCTGTGTGGTGATGATACATACAATTACAATAGCAACAGGAAACATAGACGTAAGCTGCAACTTGTTGAGCAAAGAGAAAATTTTGTGTTTTCTGGCAGAGACAATTACAGAATAAATGTTTTCAATGTTATTATTGACAGACTGTGTCAAAACCTGAAACGTAGATGTAATATGTAGGAAGGATTGTTTGCTAATTTTTATTTTCTTACTAAGCTCTGTGAGTTAGACGAAACAAATTTTCGAACAGACTCAAATTTAAGAGTGACTTACTCGGACGACATAGAGAATGAATTCGACAATGAATGCATTTACCTCCATGCTATATGAGCGAGGACAATTTAGATAAAAAAAATGTCATTGCTGTGTCTATACAAAACACTCCATAAGAAAGGCCCCTTGGATGTTTATGCTAATATTGGTGTAGTGCTACATATATTTGTGTGTACACCTATAGCAAATTGTTCAGCAGAAGATCATTTTAAGTGCTCAAGAGAGTTAAAAATTATCTTCGTTCAACACACGCCAAGAGAAACTGAACGCTATGTCAATTCTTTGCATCGAGTCTGATGTGCTTCATCGGATTGACTTTGATGATGTCAGCAATGCTTTCTCTATGAAGAAAGTATGAAGGAAATTGCTACAGTTTACAAGTAAGATGCATTTATTTTTATTATACATAATTAATTTTTTTTTCTGAGTTCTAACTTTCATTTAATGTTCTCTCATTTAAAACTAATTTAAACTCATAATGGCTTATATAATAGCTACTTATATTGTTTGGGGAAAATTGGGGGCAGAAAATTTTAACACTGCCTAGGGGTGGCAAAATACCTAAAAACGGCCCTGCTTATGTATGATAACTCTAATAATAATAGCAACTTGATGTGAAATACTAGTGAAAAATAATAAGTCCATTTGGTATCCTAGTTAGGCTTTACAGTGGTTAGAAAGCTAGAATTGAAAGGCTTTTCCTTCCTATTTAAATATTAAATTCACTCTTACATTCTTTGAATTTCAGAACTGTGTATCTTTTGCATATGGGTACTGCATTCTCCTGCTAAACACCTCCAGAAATATCTTCAGGGTTATAGTATAGTTTTCCTACATCATTTGAAGTGAGTTATATTTAATAGATTTTCTATTTTGTTCTCATAAACTAATGGCAAACTTATTGCCATGTGTTTATAAATGATCTTTTCTTTTTTTCTTTCTTCACTGTGAGAGCATCATTGCACATAACCAGAACATTTTTGGGACAGCATTATGCCATGGTCTAGTACCATATGCTCAGATTAAAAATTTTACAAACAGCACAAAATAACAGTGCTTTAAATTTCCAAACTTCAGTAAAGAAGACTGCAAAACATGTGGTAGTGGATAATTCCTAAGTTGTAATATTTCAGTCTACACTAACTTATCATTGGTTTACTTGATGTTTAGTTTAACTTATATACAGCTCATGGTATTTTCACACAGAAATGATTTCTTTGTAGAACCATTGAGTTTCAGATTAACTAAAAAAATTAAATAAAAAAGCAAGGTTTTATAGTAAATAAGAATATACTGTTGCATTTATAAAATTAAAGGAATTTCTGCTTTGTGTTACTGAATAATAAATACAATAGTTGCTGTGAATGAAGAGGGTATATTAAAAATTGCAGGATATTTTATAGATCAAACTCTCTTGGTTAATGCAGCAATCAGTGATGAAATGACAGTCATGGATGTTGTAGCTACAAAAAAAGATTACTTTTTCAAGTATTTTTATTAACCTTATTACTAAATTATTGAAGCATTTATGAGGTTTTCTCTTTCTTTTGTTTAGTGCAATCACAATCTCAAGCTACCAGAAGTACACTGGCAGATATTCCAAAGTATAGAGTTGAAGGGAATTTAGATCTGTTTCTTGTTTTTGTGGATGTGCAGTGATCATCTTCAGGAGCATTATTAAGATTAAATGCTTTCTACCTCACCTATATAGCAATTTATCGTTGTATATCATCAAATATTCCTTACAACCTGGAGTTTCATTTCAATGTCAGTTGAAAAATTAATTAAAACACCGAGGACTATTGCTTGAAACATGTTCTGAATTTTCAAACAAAAATGAAATTGGTGTAATGGAGTTATTTCAGCTTATTAGTTGGTTTTAATGCTGTTTCCTGTTAATAGCTTTAAGGCTTAAATTTTCAAGTTCATATTATTAATAGCTGAATCTAACTAGAGACATGTTTTTCCCAAAATTGTTTGGAATCCACAAAATAGTAACAAGAATTTCAATTAGCTTTGTTATATTTACACTCTTATTCATTTAACACTAAGAAATAGCACACCTCATGTTGCAGTGAATGCAAAATGTCACCATTAATAGTCCATTTAATGAAAGTAGTATTGAGCTTAAAGCACTGAAACAATTGACTTCTTAAATTACAACTATTCTGTAATTGTCATTTGCTATCACTATGTTCATATAAAATGACATTAAAACAAAATAAAAAAAACAAGCAAGTACAGATTGTGATGCAACAGCTATAGCCCAAGGTTATCGGGAGGTTGGCGCCAAGTGGTCCAAGTAAACGATAATGCTGCTTGCCAGCATAAACACCGGTGCACTATCGGGAGATAACTAGAACTTTTGGAAGCTCCCTCCCCCCTCCTCCAGGAAGTGTGTTGAAATAGTTCTAGAAGTTTCAAAAAGCTTCTGTGGAAGATCACTGCCTATATGCGAGCGCTCTTGCGGGCAATCAGTTAGTGCAGGTCGAGTTACGAGTCAATTTCAACAGAGTGGAGTTGAGTCAGTCAGAAAGTGAGTGAGCATGTTAGCAGCTGTGCTTCTGGCATGACATGAAGAGAAATTCTCCAAGCAAGTTGGTGATGGGTTCTGTGGTGTGCAGCGAGTGCTACTGCAGAGTGACCATAGTGGAGGACTTGTGTTCGACTCCTGAGTGAAGTGAACCATCCGCCAGGAGGAGGCTGCATCATGAAGGAAGTGAAGTCACGGAGAATTGAAATAATTCAGCAAAGTGAGACAACATTGTTGAAGTGAACTCTCAAAGAAGAACTACATTAAAATAAAACAGTGACAATGTAAACTTGGAGAAAACATCTGATGTGATGCAATCACATGACTTTCCTTACCCTCTATTATATATTAATGAGTATAGAAACTATCCTTACTAAAGCTTATTTTTATATCTACTACATTTTAATCCCAATAAATCTGTGCAGAAATAGCTACATTACTAATTTCTTATAGATACAAAGAGAACAGCGATAGTCAAATGTTTTAAGAACTGGACGCCTTATGCTGGCCTTAAAATTCCATACTGTTTCCATGACATCGCAAGAAACAACTGAATGTTGAAAGGACTTTAAAGAATGACCAAGGAATGAACAATTCAAACCATTAATAACACAGGTCTACAAATAAAAACTTTTTGTGAGCTGTTTTATATTTGAAAGGTAATTCATAATATTTCAGTACCACTGATTTCAAAAATAACTTCCATTTTTCTCCATCACATCATGTTTTTTTACAAATAAAAAATGACGTATTCACATATTTTCTTTGAAAAATGTGTATACTCATGAGTTGTATAAGAGCTATAAATGAATTTGTGAGCACTTTTATTGCCAAATATCACATTTAAATTCATTTTATAAACAGCAGTTCAATAAAATTTTGTTCATTTGGTATAGAATGTTTGTCTCTTGGATTTTCTCTTGTGTGTTTCCATGGAATCCCTACACAGCGTCCAACAGTAATCTGCAATCATTAAAGAATTCCATCTTCCTTGGTATCTCCTCTCCATTTCTCGAATATCCTGATGGAACCTCTCCCCTTGTTCCTCACTGACTGCCCCCAGGTTGTCAGGAAAGACGTTCCAAATGTGAAAAAACAAAGTGTAATTTGAGACTCATGTTGCATCCTAAATTTCTGAATTTTATAGTGTGTTGTTGACAATTTTAATGTAGTCAGAATGTTTATTGTTTCCTATAAAGTTGTCTATAACTTCTTTAAATGCATTCCAAGCATTTTTCTTTTCAGAAGTCATAGTAGCTTCAAACTGCCTGTCTTTAAATAGAGCTGTGATTTGCAGACCTACAAAGATTCCTTTTATTTTTTGCTTTAAAACAGTGGGAAATTTGACACTGAGATATTTTAAACAATCACCATCTTGATTAAGTGTTTCATTACACCAAGTTTTATATGAAGAGGTGGTAAAAGAATTTTCTTAGGATATACCAGGCTACCCCTTATTATGTTCTTACTAGCTGGCTTTAAACTTTCTCTTTTGGAACATTGCCTTTGTTTCCAATGTTTGTCTCTTGCCCTACTATCCCAATCACATAAATAACTTGGAAATTTTGTGAACCCCTGTTGCTGGCCTAATATCATACAGATTACTTTCAAATCTCCACACATCAACCACTGATGTTCAACATATTTGATTCTCTCCAAAACATACTTCAAACTTTCATAATTCTCCTTCAGGTCCATTGAGTGCACTACTGGAAGTGAAGAAAGAGCATTCCAATTGTGAAGCAAGCACATCCTTAAGACTTCTTTTACTAGAATCAATAAACATCCTCCATTCATGTGGATCATATGTAACACAACCCAGTTTCTTTATTAAGTGTGGAATGTTATTACAGTAAATTAGATTTTCTTCTTTCTGAAGTATTGCAAGAAATCCTTTTCTCTGTTCCTGTAGAAAGTCACTGATGTATCAGTTGCAAGTAAGTTGTTTTCTTGTAGTCTGGAACCTTACACCTCAGCTGCATCCTTGGGAAGATTTAAATCCCTTACAATATCATTTAGCTTGGCTTGTGATAATGGTTGTGACGCATTTGATGTTTCAGAAACAAACTTCTCAGACACATGTGAATCACTGTTACTGTTGTATCGAAATAAGTTCACTACTGCCTGTAGGTGGCTTAGGTATAGGAGTACCAGGCCCATGGGCCACTGTCTCATAGCAGATGGCAAGTTTGGGTATACAATTCCTGTTTTGTTCTTTCCATTAAAACCCTTCACATTTAGAAAAGTAACAATCAGTACTGTGATTGTGAGGTTCACAGCACATCATTGGTATTCCAAAACGTAGTGATTGTTTCTTCCCCTTTGTCCAATTTTATAAGTCTTCAACACAAACACTGCACACAACACTGCCCAAGACCTGGATTGATCTCGTATTTCAATTCCGTAGTAAGCTTTGTATGCTTTTCTTACAAATGAGGTTATGTTTCTTTTTCTGCTTCTTCACAATAAAAATTCCAAAAATATAACAAAATGTATTTGGATTATTTACACAACACCTTCTTTCCATTATGTTGTACTGAGTTACATATGACAAAGATAACAAAATGGTATTATTTAAATGCTAATTTCTTGCCTTATACAAAAACTTTTAAGCTCTGTAAGGGATGAATTCTCAACACAAAATGGTGTAAGCAACTTAGATGTGCTGCCACCTGCCATAAAAAAAGTCAACTATTTCCTTTTAGTAACCTTATTCCAATAGATGGCATTGTTGTAGTAGTGTAATGCTTCATGATCACATAAAAATAAAAATGGAAGATATGAATTTTTAAAGAAATGGTATGTTATACAACAATATGGACTTCATTTTTGAAATCAGGACATGGAAATTACTATAAAAAGACCTGAATATCTAAAACAGCAAATTAGTCACTGTTGACCTGTGTAATGAATATCTTAGAAATTACTCATATCACAAAAAAAACTTATTTTAAATAAATTGTGTGTTTTAAAGAGATCTACATTTTTTGTATAGTACGTTTTTGTTTATTGCTTAACATTTACCAGTTATACAGCATTATACAAAATTCCTTCAGAATGCAGATGACTTTAAAGGCTATTTCCAGAAAATTCAAGACATACATTTTATTTGCCATGTAAATATCTTTAATAGAATGTATTTTAATCAACATCCTTACATCCATTTTTTAGAAAATCAAAATTTTCAGAATTGTTCCATGTAAAGGGTAGTTGAAGGTGGGGAGGATTTTCTTGAAAATCGTGTCACATCCTTTGAAGATATTGAACCTAAATACCAAGTTTGTTGTTTATCTGGTTTTTTTGTTTTTGAGTTATACTGTTCACAAACACACACACACACACATGGATGGATGGACGGACAGACTTTTTCTAAAAGTCCATTTTTTGGATTCAGGGGGCCTCAGAACATATATTTCCAGTGAAATCTTGACATAAAATTTTGGGATAGAATACAATACTTCCCCTACTTACTATACGTAGTAGAGAAAGTAAAAAGTAAGAGTTGAAAAATGGACAAAGTCATAATTTTGTTTGTCAGGGTTTCCTAATATACCATTACTGGCAAATTCAACTAGGCAAACTGATTAGAATTTGGTGAATTTTATCTGAACTTTCTGTTAGAAATATTTAATTAATTTCCTATGTTATGGTGTTTACCACCTGTTGTTAATGCTGATGTTACAATAGGCATCATAAACTGCTAATAGTTTGCATTCTAGCATTTTCTTGGCTCTGAAGTCATGCAAATAGTTCTCTCAACTTTCATGCACAGCGACATTGGTATGGCAGGTATGATGAATGATACTACACCTCAAGTAGTTGTGAAAAACTCCTTTCATTTAAAAATTGAGCCTCACAAATAATGATAGAAAAAAAATCTGTAATTATATTTAATCTTTATTATTATTATTATTGTTGTTGTTGTTACTTATTCAAAAGTCATAATTTATGTCAATATGATTTTTAAAAAAGCCATAATTAGTGCAACTTTGTGGGAGGGACAAAAAGTTTTATAGAAATGAAACATGACATATTGCAGTTAATTATTTTTTTCGTGGTTTAGTAATCCATTTGCTGCACATTAATACAACATTTTAATCTGCTGCTGTTGAAAGGAATAATAATTATGTCTTTTAAGTATTAAAATTTTAACAGTGCAAGGAAAACAAGGACAAGCCATGTCTAATATAGTTCTCATTAGATTGCATATATGTTCACAACTAATAAAAACAGCTATTTGGTTCGAATACATTTTAACCACAGAGTGGTTGAGTATTATGGTTACATAGTCAAACCGAAAAATAGTTTTTACTTCCTTTGTCTTTTTTCCCAACTTTGCCTCTAGTGCTATCTAGGACACAGGTTTGAATAAATAAGCACTTCTCAGTGCACCATGAAGCAGCGAGTTGATGACCTGCATATTAGCAGTTTCTATATTTAAATGGAATAATAGAAAATAGCTGTAAAACATTTTAAACCTTCTTTCAATTAAAAAAAAGGGAGATAGGCTTATTTTAAAGGCCTTGGCAATAGATACTAGATTACACTGCAACAGATATTGTAAATAAAAACTCAACAAAGATCAATAAGTAATTAAACCTTTTAAATAAATGAATGGTAGTAAACTGCTGTGTACAAAGAGTAACATTACCAAACAGAGCCTTTCCTTTTCCCACCTTATTGAAAATGAGAAAAAAAACATTGTCAGTTTAAGACAAAAATGATAATCTCAGTATTCTAGCAGATGAGTAAGGCATACTGAAGAGTGTAAGTTTTAAATAAGGTTACCTATGCATTTAATGGCTTTCTCTCCAGATTGAGAAAAACCATTAAAAGTGCAGGAGATTTTATTTAAAACTTGTACCCCCTTCCGTTGGTTTCCACGCCTTTCAAAAGTGGTAGGTGGGGCTAGCAGCAGTGCATGGGAGTAGGCATGATTGGTTGATAATGCAGTTATGTACATTACCGATTGCAGCATTAGTTCTACTAATAACCACCTGAAAGCAAAAAATAGCGCATGCACCTTACCCCTACCATTGAGTTGAGAATCTGGTATTAATCTGTGACATATACTGAGCTTGTAAACAAGTCTCTTAGAGTTCATAGATCGTATCCTACAAACTGTAAGCAGATTATTAACCATAACATCAACAAAAACAATAAATTGAAAAGGGTTTTCCGAAGAACAGTTCTATTCACAATCCAATTGTATTCTATAGAACATTCTATTCTATTTATAGCAAAAAGAGTTGGGATAACCATGCTGTGAGCATGAAAATCTTAATTATTTTCTTAATTATTCAGATACGCTTACTTTTTTTATGTTGGAGCAAAGTGTATGTGATCATCAGATCCTACAAAATCACAGAGTATTTTTTATATGATTTCAAGAACAATCGCCACCATTACCTTCAACTCTTTAAATACTCATCTAACACACACTGTACACATTTATAAACTAATCCCTTATCCTTATTAATTTTGTATTACATAATTCTAATATTTTAACACACAATAATAATAAAAAATTCTAATTCAAGTAGCTTTCTGCATAACCTACCTTAATGTCATCACAAACAGATGAAGTTCCTGCTTCCGGCCACCAAGGTTCTTCTTTAATTTCTGTTCTGTTATCTATTTCATTGTCACTGTTGTATTTCTCAACCTTCATTACAGGATCCTGTGAAAGAAATTCTGTCTCATTCTGTGAACCAATTTCTGTTTTGGTATCTATTTCACAGTTGTTGCCACATGTAACAGTTTCAGATTTAAAGTGTTCAACATGATGTTTTGTAAAACTTTCACTCTCTTCCTGTGAACAAAATGGAAATGGAGTCTCTGCATTCATTTCTGTTTTGATCACCACATCACAATCATCATCCAGTAGCACAGCACCACAATTTGTCTTCATTGTAATATTCTTGATAAAGAAATCTCTCTCATTCTGTGAGGCTAGGTCTTCTGAGAGAGGATAGTCCTCTTTGATTCCTATTTTAGTATCCATTTCACAACTGTTGCTGCATCTGATGGTGCTAAGTCTGTGGAGAAACAACCATATTGTGAATAGCAGAACAATGGTAAGCAAAGTGTATGGTCATGAAACAGGGCTACTGTATACAGTTTTGTTGTGTCTATTACTGTCCCAAATCCACTCCCCTCTCCAGTCATTTGCTTATCTACATGCCTTCTAAAACCACTCAGTAACAGTATGGGCAGATTACTAGTACCAAACTGTTTTTTGTTTGCCAAAACCTAGACGAATAATATTCAGAGATCTTAGAGTGCCTTGTATACAGGATCCTACCAGCCAAATCCTATAGGATCTAAAATGCCTAAATGAGCCATAAACTCCTATAAAAGCCTAAAACCATATTTGTGTGCAAGCTGCCTTTTTTATTCTTGTGTGTTTTAAAAACAGAATTTATTCTGCAACAAAGACTTTCAAGAATTACAATTGAGATGAAGAACCCATCTATATATGGGGCACCTGGGTCAAAGCAATGAACTATTATACTTAACACTTCAATGATGTGACAAATGTATGTATCCATTATTGTTTTATTTGAAACTTTGCACTACATAATTTCTTCCATCTTTAATTATTTGTATTTCTTACTGTATTTACAGGTGCTTGAGAAACTGCATGAATCCAAGTTGCAATCAATTAAAACGGCAAAAGAAACAATTTGCATTTATTGCATCAACATATTTGGCCTTCCTCTGTGCAACTTTCCGCTATCTTCTGACCTGAATTGGAAACATTTGCAATGCCACTCGATGAGGCATTCGCCGTCATTGAGATTGCTTGAGTTTCAAGGCAATCAAAGTAACCTTAAATACAAAGCAAAGATTCAGGTTGTTTTGGAATGAAATCATACTTACAAAACTATTCAGTTGTTACTAACCTTTCGATGCGGAAAGAAAACCACCACGGATCTATCCTGGGAACCAGAAGGAATTGCAGACATGAAATTTGTACCAATAACATCCTGTGACATGGAAAGAAGTTTCTCCATGTAAAGTGGATGCTTAGGGATGACTGGAAGTATTTCATTGAAGCTGGTGGACATGGTAACATTTTGAGCCAAGTTTGCAAGTTGGTTCCTACAGCAATGTGCAGAAAACTACAATTTTCCTCCTTTGGTGTTGTTTACAGATGAGGCCAGTTTACAAGAGAAGGCATGTTCAAGGTTGGAATAGCCATGTAAGGGATTACAAACATCCATACGCACTGGTGTGTTGATCCTATCAACAGCAGTTTGCTGTGAATGTATGAGCTACTTTGTGATTGGACCTTACATATTTCCTGATACACTGAATGGAGTCTTATACAAAACATTCCTTCAATATATTCTCCTGCAGTTCGTAGAAGATATGCTGCTGAGAATTCATCAGCTTATATAGTTTAAACACGATGGGGTGTGAGCACATTTTGCACTCGATGATAGGAACCACACTGGTATACAGTTCGGATGACAATGGATTGGTTGCGGTGATCCTGCTCCATGGCCAGCTCGGTCACCAGATATGACACCAATGGACTACTTCTTCTGGAGGTATGTGAGGAGCCTAGTTTATGACACTTTGGTCGATACTCATATGGACCTAGTTGTTACGATCATCGCAGCTGAAGTAAGTAGTACACCAAACTCCTGAAATGCTTGAGTGTGTAAAACAGTCGATGGTATGTTGCTGTACACTCTTCCATGTTCATGGTGGTTGACATTTTGAACAATACCTGTTAGGGAACAGTTCTGCATTTGTTGTACTGTACTGTAAACTGACAGATCAGACTGAACACACTGTGATAAAAGTGTATGTGTTTTGTCTGCAGTGTGTTACATTACTCTGTGTTGTATGTTGTACATTTTGATTTTTGGCTCCTTTACTGTTGTGAAGGTATTTTCACAGAAACAAGGGTGATTGAGGTAACAAACCAAATAAATCATAATTACAGTTTGTCGGAGTTCTGTTTCAACCTGTATAGTTGTGCTGTGTCTGTTACCGCCCCACCCCTACTCTCCTCCCTGCAGTCATTGGCTCATCCTACATCTTCTAATACCATACACTCAGAAACTGTATAGTCATGAGACAGGACTACTGTATATAGTTGTCTTTGTTACTATCGCACTTCCCTCTCCGCAGTCATTGGCTCACCTCACATCTTGTAAGTCCATAAAGTCAATAGCTGTCTTATTAATAATAAATGTAAAATTATGATGAATTATTTCATATTAATCCAGATAAACACAGAAACAGTTTCATTACATATTTCATGGTAGGTACAGGAGGGATAAAGTAGACTGAAATGAAAGTCAAATGTTTATAAATCTTATGTTTTACACTTTCATTACTTTCTCTACCCATTATGATTTATTTTAACACAACCTCTGCAAACTATTGTCATGAAAGCTTATTACTTTCTCTAATATTCACCTATAAGAAGTAGAGGAAGCATTGCATTCCACCCAATTGAGGCTCCCTGAATCCAAAGAATGCACTTTGTATGTGCGTTGGTGTATACTGCATGAGGATTTTCAAGATAATGCCCACCCCACTGCCCATTACATGGACATTTTTAGTCTATTTTTCATTTTTTCAAAAATCACTGTAACAATTTTTATTAAAGTACCATATATTTAAGGTATGGGTATGACAAATAAATGCAAGAGGAAACAAAATCTTAGCACACAAGAATGTAAATCTCATTAAGGCACATACTTTATGTGAACTAGTTACTTTCTCTATTACCTACCTATAATACGTAAGAGTAAAATTTGTATTCCACTCAGAAATTCAAGACACGTATTTACAGTGAAATTTCTAACACATATTTTTTGGTGGAAGGCCATCTCTCTTCTATTTACTAAGAGGCAAATGTCAAAGAAAGGAAAAATGCATACAAACATAAACTGGTGGACTCTCACCAAAAAAGAAGGAAGAAGTAGTTCATGAAACAAGAAGGTTAAAAGAATTCACTACACTCCAAAGTAAAAATAAATAGAACAGCTACAAAACTCGCATACGATAATGGTTTTTTTAAAAGTTCTCAGAATCACCAACAGAGGTCACAACCACATTCTGATGTAATAATTAGTCATCCTTCATGAGTAAACACATGGCGTATCAGTGTTTGGATGGAGAACTGTGATGCAGACAACTTTCTATTGTGTCGGTGTAGTAATTTTTGAAGATGGAAAAAACAGAGATTCAACAAATGATTCAGTAAATAATAATAATAATAATAATAATAATAATAATAATAATAATAATAATAATAATAATAATAATAATAATTAATAAATATCGAGTGACCATGAAAGTACATAAGTTATTCTACTTACTCTGTAATGAAAGGCATGAATGCAAATGGCATTCATGCCAATTTTCAGAGCACACCTGAGGACTCAGTTCCTTCACATTCAACTGTCACTAAGCGAACGAGTGTAAATTTGGTGAAGTGAACTTAGAAAATGATTCGCATAATGGTCAGCCATGATATGTCAACATTTCAGTAATTATTGCAAAAGTGCACAAAATGATCCAAGAGAATTGAGACTGAAAAAACAAAATTTGTTAAAGGTGTAGAGATATCACCTGAATGGGCATATCACATTTTGACTGAGGAATTGAGGATAAAAAATTATCTGCTAGATGAATGCTGCAACTGTAAACACAGGATCAAAAATGCATCAGACTGCAACTGTCTGAACAATGTTCAACCCACATTCGGAGAAATCCACAAGAGTTTTTGCACCTGTTTGTGACAACAGATGAAACATGGATCCACTACTACATTCCAGAGACAAAACAACAGTCAAAGCAGTGGAAACATGTTGATTCTCCACCATCATAGAAAGCAAAGGCATTACGGTTGGCGTCGTCCTCTGTAGTGCCTCTAGTTCTTGAGGTCATGGGTTCAAACACAGCAGAGGGTGATGGATTTTTTTCAGGCGTAAAAATCCTTAGCATGGCTTCCTTCAGAAGGAAAGTAAAGCAAGTGGTACCATGTTATAGATTTACGGTACATAAAAGAACCTCAAGCCTGATAAAGAGGCCTCTGAGCAAAATTAATGATATTTCAAGCTCAATATAGAATGCGGTGCTAAGGACCGCAGCAGTTAAAGAGCGTCCATAAATAAAACTTAATTTAATTTTAATTTAATTATGGATGGCTGAAAAGTTTATAGCAGCAGTTCATTGGGATGCAAAAGGGATTCTATGACAGATTATTTTCCCACTGGTCAATCAATTATGGTATCATGCTATGCTTTTCCTGGACCAACTACAAAATGCAAGGATTAGTCAGGAGGAAAGTTGTTTTCCATCAACACAATACATGTCCAAACACATTTGTCATTGCCATGGTAAAAATACAGAGCTGAACTACAAATTGTTGCCACATCTGCCTTACTCACATAATAATGGCTCCATCAGACTTTCATCTCTTCCCTAAGCTCAACAGTTTCCTTGATGGACAGAGTTTCTCTTTAAATGGAGAACTGATAGCTGGAGTTGACGATAATTTTGGAGGCCTAGAGGAACCATATTTTTGAGATGGAATAAAGGCATTGGAACCTTTTTGGACCAAGTGCATTAGTGTACAGGGAAACTACATTGAAGAATAAAAGTAATTTGAAGGAGTTCAATTGTTATTTTACATTTGATTCTGAGAACTGATATCATCCATAGAAAAAATTCCAGGAAATATTCAAAAGACTAACTTAAAATTCATATCAACAAAAAATTTTAAAATTAGATGAAGACAAATCATAAAGACAGAAACCTCCCAAAAAACACTTAGTTTTCACAAAATCCACTGAATGGATTGTGAAAACTTATACATTGGACAGATAAAAGCCAGATTAAAAGAACGTTTCAGGAATATAAAATTCAGGTACGCATCGGATGTTATTAATAATGAGCCAAGATGAAAAACCAAGAATCCCTAAAGTGCGGCTCACTTTCGTTAATAATAAAACCTGCTATCTTTTAGTTTTCCTCAACCTTTTTCCTTTCAGTGACTCAAACCCTTCTTCTAGGGAGCTCTAGCTCCATTAGTGGTATTAATATAATGGAGTTCTGCCTATTGTAGAAACAGCTGCAGCAGTTTACAATTTCTTAAGTTACTTCAGTAGGTGTCTCATGCTAGAAGACGTCCACTGACTTATAGGTGAATGTTAATCAACAATGAATCACACTAAAGTAAATTGTGCTCCTTTTTCTTTATAATATTTAACGCTTGTTCTTAGTACATCTGGCCTCATGAGGTAACATATGAAATGAAAATGGCAATTTTGGAAGGAAATGTACCAGGCCTAAGTTTAGGGTACCTCCCCAGCATTTGCCGGTTATGAGGGCTGGAAAACGTGTAAAAACAAAAGCCTCAGTTGGGAAGGACAGTCCTGGCAGGATATGAACCGTGGGCCTCCCATTCATGAATACATGCCTTAACCACCTCAGCTAATCATGTCAGTGAACAGAAATTCCTGTTATTTGCTTTTATGCTTATCCTTTAATGGAATTATAGGATTTCACTCCCCCTGAATAAGTTCCGAAACTGGCCTTTCTCAGTCCTTAAGATAATTGGTTTGTTGCTTGTCATCCCAAAGTCTATCTTCATTTTGAAACAGTTTTTTTAAGATTTGTCATCTGTTAACAGAACATCAAAATCTTCTTCTAGCATCCCATAAATCTTTCTCCTCAGGAGGCTGAGAATGTGGGAAACTAGCCTGAAACTGATTGTTTTCTTCAGACATTTCTGATAATTGTATTTCATTACCGGCACAATAATTAACACACTCTTATCAACTGCATAGTCAATAATGGTATCTTACAACAATAATTAGCATGATGTAGGAAGTACAGAAACACAAGTTAGTGACTCAAAGTCATCGAACCACAGCTATGCATGCAGGAGAAACTGTTATTATACAAAATGCCAACTGAACTGCTATCCTGTTTCATGTTTACTGTGAGTAATGGCTCACGAAACAAGCTCACTTTTATTAATACCCCCCATTGTAGCACAATTCTGGGGAGGAGATGAAATAAGAAAAGAGACTAAATTAATAAAACAAACTGACAGACCAGCAGCTATCAGCTCCGGAAAAGCTTTTCATAAACAAAGAGGATTTAAAGAACTTTGATACACTGACAAAAAAAGTTTGATCAAAAAATGCATACATCCATCCATCCACCAACTGAGGAAGAATGTAAATTGTGATGGCCAGAGACAGTTGATGATGAAGCAAAAATCATTTGTAAAATATAGTGAAGTTGGGCTCTTCCACTTTATGCATGGCAAATTGTTTTTGAAGTTCCAACCTTGGCTGCGATATTGCCTCTTGTGGGAAGTCACAAGTATGATTGATAATATTAAAAATAAATTATTATACTCCCTAAAAGGTTAGAAACAAATAAATGTAATTGAAATATAATGAATAAAGCTTAGGTCACCCTAGTCTTTGTTCCCACCTTTTAACAAATCAATATATCAAGTCAATGAAATGATCTAAACTTTTGTTTGATGCATACAATCTAATTGACTATTCCAATACACTATGGGGTAAATGGGGTCTGCAGTGTTAATGCCACAAGCGCAACCATCTGTCCATGTCTAATACCAGAGAGATTGTCAGCGTGATTCATCATTGTTTGCGTGGTCATTTGTAAATGGGTGCCCAAAATGCTGGCTGTAGTTTACTGTTAGTTGGCTGCATAACCCCTCCTCCCTATTAACCAATGTGGATTATGTTGTTTAACTCTATGTGTCCTTAATTAAAGCAAAGAGGCTGGTATACTGTCATCCACACTTCATTGGTAATGCAAAAGTGATGGTATATTGTTCACTAATTTTACACTTGTTGATCTGACCAATTCTTGATTTTGCCTCTTTGGGTATCTCAATAGTAGTGATCCAGTCAGCTATTGTACTTGTGCTACTTTCTCCAAGAGAACTCTTGAATAATGCTTTGTTTGTAGGAAAATTTCTGGGCAAAGCTCTTCATAATTACGAGCACTTGGGCAGGTGGTAATCTAGAGTTGTTGAACCAAGTCACTTTGCAACTGTTCTGCCCTCTCCTACATGATCTCAGTTCCTAACAGGTGAAGGGTGGTATTGCACTGTTGATTAACCCTCCGTCAGTCACTATGGGCCTGAGAGACCCCTGGCATTATATAAATGTTATAATTTTCGAACGAACGCACCTATGCAATTGCCTGACTAGGACATCTAACATTACACCTTGCGCAATTATTTGCTGCAGCGATAACCTTATTTGTTTATTTGTTTGGCTGGAGGAATGACTAATCAGCAGTTACGTGTCACACAGGTTAACTGGGCCCCGCGCGCCTGCTCTCGTTACATATTGTTGACAGATTTGTTTCTCATTAGCTTTTGTGCAATATTGTTTTGCTATTGCAAGGAGCTGTTACTGCTTCGTCATGAATACGAGTAAAAGGTACGATCTATAAAATCCGAATGATTTGGAAGAAGTACGTCGCCTACTTTGCGATGATGATGCCTTGCCCGTGGATGACAACTTGTATGAATCAGATGATTCTGATTCAGAAGATAAACTCAAAACGATATCTTTAGATTCAGAAACTGACCATGAAGATGAAGATGATGAAAGCAGCTTGTATGATAACATGTATTTTATAGGAAACATCATATGCGTATCATAGTAATTCTTCTTCTTATTATTATTGACAATACATTCTGTTGTCATTTACAGGAAGAGATGGAACAAAATGGAAAAAACACCTTTGAAAATAACACAGACAAGGGCTCACAATATATTGACCAAACTTTCTGGTGTGGTAGGAGCTGCCGAAAATGGAAATTGATTGTTGGAACCTTTTTGTTACTGAAGATATAGTTGATTTGACTGTTGAAAGCTCAAATACTTACATTAGCAGTGTGCAGCACAAATTTGATCGTGAAAGAAACAGCAGACCTACAGATGTAATAGAAATAAAAGCTTTCCTGGGCTTATTGTACCTGGCAGGAATTTTTCGTGGTGGATGCCAGAATATTCACGATTTTTGGAGAACCGATGATCTTGGAATTCCTCTATTCCGAATGGCTATGTCCAAAAAACGATTCAGTTTTCTAATATGCTGTATTCACTTTGATGACAAAAGCTCAAGACTGGAGCGACGAAGATTGGATAAATTGGCTGCTGTTAGAGAAATGTTTACATTGTTTCTGAACAACTGTCAGAACTATTATTCTCTTGGACAAAATGTTACTGTCGACGAGCAGTTGCCGGCATTTTGTGGTCGATGTGGTTTTCAACAATATATACCATCCAAGCCAAACAAGTATGGCATAAAGATATTCTGTTTGAGTGATGCAAAACTGTTTTATACAACTAACATGGGGATTTATTGTGGACAGCAGCCGGACGGACCATATTTGCAAACTAACTCGGCAGAGGCTGTAGTGCTGAGACTAACTGAACCAATCTCTGGCACTGGACGAAACGTTACTGCAGATAATTCGTTTATCAGTGTATCGCTGGTGAATGAATTGCGCAAAAGAGAACTTTCTTTCGTTGGTACAGTGCGAAAGAACAAAAAAGAGTTACCCACTAATTTCACTTCTCCAAAAGATCGCAGACAGCACGAAAGCATATTTGGCTTCACAAAAAATGAAACGCTTGTTTCATATGTTCCAAAAAAGGGTAAAACAGTAGTTTTGCTCTCAAGTCTACATGTTTCATCCACACAGTTATCAGAAGGTGCTGAGAAAAAGCCTGAAATAATCCTGTATTACGACACTAAATCTGGAGTTGATGTAGTAGATAAATTGTGTGCTACATACAATGTAGCCAGAACAACGAGAAGGTGGCCCATGGTAACTTTTTACCATATCTTGAACATTGCAGGTATTAATTCTAGGTTTATCTTCCTTGGAAGCCAGAATAAATATTCCACAAGGCAGGAGTATTTGAAAGCACTATCTTTAGCTTTACTGTTGCAACAGCTACAAAGGAGTGCAACAGCATCAAATCTACCCGGTGATTTGAAAGGCCTTTTGACAAAATATAAACCTGAAGAATCCGGCGTAGATGAATTGTCAAATACACCACTATGCACATTGAAAAGGAAGCAATGTGAACCCTGCAACAAAGACAAAATGAACTACAAAACTAAATATACATGTGGGAAATGCAACATCCCCCTGTGTTTGAGCAAGTATGCTAAAATTATTTTTGAAAGTTGCTTAGTCGGGGAAAACACGGGTGAGATAGTAGATGATTCTGAGTAACTGAAAATTTGAAATTACAAGTTGTATGTATACCTGGAAATGACAATGTATTTCTTTATACTTACAGTAATACAATTTATAACGTATATGTACTCATATTTTAGCTTGTATTTTTATGTTGTAAGATAATACCTATTAATGAAAGCCTTGTATGTTTAATCTAAATAAAGGTAAAAACAGGAAAAGAAAATAAAATAAAAATACAAACAATAACAACAAAAATATAGCGCGGGCCTACTAGGCCCCGCGCGACTAACGGCGTTCTACCAAAGCGCGCGCCTGATGAAGGGTTGACAGATAGAAAATTGGTTCGCGAGCAATAAGCATAAGCTCAACATTGAAGAAAACAGTATGTATAGAATTTCATCAAGATTGCAAGATTCAATGTAGATTATTCTTAATAATGCACAAATTGCCAAAGTGCAATCTCAAAATTTTTGGGAGAGTGGGTAGATTATGATCTAAGTTGGGAAACCCACACACACAATTTGAGTAAAATGCTAAGCAAGCTAAGCTAAGCCAAGCCTTTCGAATTCTTAGAAAAATATTATCCCTATATGTCTTAAAGACAAACTAAGTTTCATCATTTTTTATCACACAGAAACTTTATTGCCAAAACAAACACACCATGGCATCATGAACTATACACCTTGCACATTTTTTGACATAGTTGCTACCGACATTGAGACATTTATAATAGCATGTAATCAGTTTGAAGAAACCACTCTGGTAAAATTCAGTGCCCTGTGATGCAAGAAATTGTCGCAGAGCCTGCTCCACCTCAGTATTGCTTTGGAAGCGGCATCCCAATAGTGCAGCTTTCAAGGCAGGGAACAGGTGAAAGTTGAATGAGGCAAGATTGGGGCTGTAGGCTGAGTCATCCAATCTCTCCCAACCGAAGCGACAAATTTGATCTTGTGTGAGCCTTGCTGTGTGGATTTTGCTTTGTCATCCAAGAGCACAAGACCTTCACTCAAGAGCCCTGGTCTCTTTCGTCAAATGGCAGACCAGAGTATGGTGAGGGTGTCGGAGTAGCATGGTGCATTGATGGTCCCTTGATGGAGGAAATCAAAGAAAATCACACCTTTCACATCCCATAATACTGTGGACACTTAGGAATTTTTTCCTCACTGGTGAACTGGGATGCTTCCACATCACTGAGATGGCCTTGATTTCTGGGGTAAAGTGGTGCAACCATGTCTCATCGTCTGTGATGATTCTGAGCAGGAACTCATTTCTCTCTTGCATGTACTGCATCAAGTGATCGAGGCTGATTCCCATTTTTGCACTCTCAGGGTCAGGTTTCTCGGCATCTATCTTGCAGGCACTTTTCAGCAACCCAACACATCATGGAGTGTGATGGGCCAGAGCACGACCAACGCTGAGTGTGTTATGCGCCAGAGCACCACTTGACACGTTATGCGCCTGTACTCTAGCAATGATGTTCTCATATGTGGAGGGATGCCCACTTTGACCTTCATCCACACTCTGCCTTCATTAACTGAACATGCAACACCAGTGACCAACCATTTGATGAGAACATGATTCCTTCACTATACATGGTCTGTAGGCATTCATGCATGACGGACACACTAGTTCACATGCCCATTCTTACCAGATAACAGCATGTACTTCCATTGGCGACCATGTTGTCAGTACACATGTCTGCCATTGTGATTTGTACTTGAATAACCTCGGGCACACCGGTCTGCTTCTCCTCTCTTTTTCGGTGCTCTGTGCATGTATCATTCCTCTTTTGCTTACACTCCTTCCGTTGTTGAGCCCAGCAATGGATGTGGATTCTTATGGGAATTGTTTGTTTCACCTGGTATACCATCAGCTTCTTCAAAATAATGACAAAATTTAGTTTTGGAATGTCCCTCATATATAGGGAGTGTTAGGGGTATGAGCGCACAAATTTCGTGTGCTGATAGATTAAAATATGACAAAAACATCCATATGTAAAATGCAGCTATTGTGAAAAGTAAAGGAGATAAATGAACATATCAAATACGTGATCTGCACAACTTGGCAACAGAGTAGAATAAAGAGAATATTTTGTTTAGTAATGTTGCTTCCGCTGCCATACGTGCATTTACACCTACGACTGTTCACTAGTAAGGCTAGTATATCTACACTCAAAAACAAGTTTTGCCATGTGTCTGGTATCTTATCAGCTACTGCAGGTAAAAAGTGGAGGGGTGACTTTCTTTCATACTATCCATGAAGTTTTTGGAAAATTGAGGTAATATGTATGCAAGTGGGTTGTATGAAACGATCCACATTCAAGAAGAGTATTTAATTTGAAGATCAGAAATAAAGAATACTCAAATGCAAGTTGTAAGTAACATATACAGGTGTAACATGAATATTAAAACAATGTCAACATATTTAATATTCAATAAATTTATTATGAAGAACTGTTGGGCAAAATGAACACTATGATTTTTTATTTACAGAAGATACTCAAAATGTGCACTGTTAGAATCTATACAAGCATCACATTTTTTAGCCAATTTTGTCCTACACTTGCTAGAGTTTCTGCATTCTGCCCAATCTCTAAGAAGGCTTCAAACACATATGTGTGAAGATCTATGGTAGCAACCTCATCATGGTACAGCTTGCTCTTCCAATGTCCCCAAAAATAAAGAATCAAAATTAAGATCTGGGGATTTTGCAGGCCAAGGTACTGGTTCAAATCGTCTTATCCAGCAATAATAAAACATGCAACTTAGATGTTGAACCATTCTACTGAAGTGAGCAGTCCCCATCATGCATTAATCACATATTTTGCCTTGTTTAAAGAGGGATGTCCAAAATGAGTGGCAGTAAGATTTTAAGAAACTGTTCATAAGTTGCTTCAGTCAAACTTGTGAGTAAATGTGACAGTACCTATCAACTTATCTTCAATTATTGGGTGAAAATTGATGCCAGAAATGATCTTGTCGCACTGTATGGGGATTTTCAAAAGCCCACATATGATTGTTGTGAAAATTCCTAACACCATTACATGTGAAATGTGCTTCTTCAGTCACCAGCACCTGTGACAAAAAATTAACATTACACAGATACTGCTCTTTCAACCATTGGCAGAAAGCTACTCGCAGATAATCATTTTCACTTAGTGTTGCATTCTTTGAATACGATATGGATGAAGTAGTTGCTCCCTTAATTCTATGAACAGTCCAAATTGATACACCAACATTACTTGCAATACAATGGTTACTAACACCTGGATCATCTTCTATAAGATGCAAAATTGCTTCCTCCACTGGTGCAGTACTTCATTCGAGTGCTATAGACCTCAGTTTTCAGGGTGCTGAATCACACTTCTGACTCTTGTACTCACTGAACAAAAAATGATCTTGGATAATTATCCTGTACAAACGTTGGATTTGATGTGCATTGCACTCAGCTTTGCCAAACGTAAGCAGCATATCCAGGTAGTCTTGATCTGAAAACACTGCCATAGCTCTGAATCCTCTATTTCAAATCACATAAGCATTCAATGTATCTGAAATACTGACAGTCCTGGCACTTAGTGCAGGTAGCAAGGCAGGCAGGTAGGTAGGTAGGTAGTTGTGTCAACATGCCTGCCCTCTCCAAGCACACGCCACTACTGCATAGTTGCCAAGCATAACCCCACAAATTTATTTCAGCAGACACATGGAAAACCAATTATGTCACATAAATTTGTGGCTAAAAGACTCATTTTACCAGTAAACGGTAAAGGCATTAACATTCATCTCTTAAAGCCCTACCTATGCTAATTTCAGAAGTAAAAGATAATGGGGTGTTGACATAGTAGCAGTCAGATTGTCGACACATTTTATTTTTTATTTATGAAACAATTCACTAGAGAGAAAACTGGAAGAGGAACTAATGTTTCAATTTAGCCCCCTTTACGCATGTGCAGTCATACTCTAACACCATGTATATACTTTTTATAAATCAAAATATCAATCTTTTTAAAAAGAACCCATCCCTACATGATGCTACTCCAAGGGCATATAGTACCATGCACCTTAACATGCATAGGCTTACCAGGTGTCTTAAATCAATATCATGTCAAGACATTAACCTATGTGTTCCAAATAATGTTAAAGAATTTAATCATGAAAAATATAAGACAGCCGTAAAAGTAATTTGCTTTTGTCTATGGATGATTATAGAAATATAAATTTTAACTAAAGATGTATAATTATTTGTGAGCCTTTTTATAATTTATGTACATATAAATATGAATATTGTAAAGAATGAAGTGTATTTTGATGATGCTGTAAAATAAAATATATTTTGACGATGTTGAAGTACAGCACATAAAAGTGCTGTACTTCTCCAGACTGATAAGAGGATACATAACATCTGCATTCTTAGCAACTTTTATTGTAAAGAAACTGCACACATTGTTCCTCATGATGCAAGATCAACTAAATTAGTGAATCTCGCCATAGCAGTCAAACACAACTAAGCACTTAGCAATTTACTTGTGCAACCAATACTCTGAAAAAAGGAATTGTATGGAAATATAGCCTTATAAACTCTGACAGCCCGAGTGCACTTAAAGCTCTCAGTTCCCACTACTTCAAATGCCAATTAGTATGGGAATGTCACTAACACTAAAGTGCTTTACAAATTTGGTTATAATTCCCAGGGAAGAGTAATTGATTTTATTAATTATACGTTAATGGTTTATCTTTGTGTAGTTTGAGTTATAGTCTTACATATAATATGTTATAATTGTGTATTTATTATTCTTTGATAATGTTCCATTACATTGGTAAAACAAACGATGGTGCACATGACTACTGATCAAAAACCAATAAGCTCTGCTAATACTATGGAAGATAAGCCATTTCATCTTTCTGTGATTACTCCAAAGTAATAAATAATATTATTAGGAGGAGTAGGATCTTTTCTAATTAAGTGAGAATAAGCATACAGAGATGATAAAGAGGACATTATATTCCTACTAAATACAATGCAATTGCCATGCACACATCAATGGTGAGGAAGGAGTCTGCATGTTTATAAAGTCACTGAAGCGCAGCATTTATTATAAAGAAATTATCCTACTTCTCGTACTCAATAACTGTGGCTCATCTCAACACTAATATTGGGTTCGAAAAGAAACTCAAAAGAAATGGAAATTGATTTCCACAAACTCCCAGTCAAATGATTAATATGCCCTCTGAAAAATGTTGTAACTCATTTATTACGCCAAGTAATTTTTCACTTAAAAAAGACTTACAAGCTTTGTAACTTAAAAAGTCTCTGAAGAAAATGGGAATATAGGTATCAAACAGAACATAACTCATTTATGACCTGTGTTCACAAACCAATGAACCGGTGAAATACATTTTACTGGAATACAAAGACTGAGAATGGAAAAGATAAAAGATTCTTGTAGCACAACTACAAAAAGAAGCTAACCTAGTGACATACTACAATTTGATACTTAGATTAAAAAACAGGAAGAGTGCAAAAAGTATTTTTAGACTGATGTACTTAACAAAACTTGCTTCCAAATTGTCAGTCTTACGAATTATCTTTATCAAATGTCAGGGACCTGACATATTCATTTTCAAAATAAACAGTGAAGTTAGTTTGATTCTAACAATGGTACCTGTAGTGAACACCTGCAGGGCTCCAATATCACGTAGGGTGCTGGTTCAAGGGTTGGCTGCAAATGGCCATGTAACTATCGATGTTCCCTACACACTGCAATTGTGCAACTGTGTTGCAATTTTGGCAGGTTCTGTCAGCACTCATAAATGCCTGTCAACTTGGTAAAATGTCTTGCGGGGCATAAATAAAACTTATCCCTGAAGCTGTGTGTTAAAATCTTTTCAATTAAATACAAAAATGTTTTGATAATAATTCCATACTTTCCTTCTGGTTAATTTGGTAAAAAAATAACTTACAGAAGGAAAATATATATCCTAGTGGCTTTAACAGGAGATACAGTTCAATAAGGCTTTCCGCGCGGCCGCCATAGTAAATAGAGTCGTCGCACAGAATTACCTTAATATCTAACCCTCCCATTTACCCTTTACTAACACTTTCTAAATAATAAAAAATTGCAATATGGTAACAAATTATTCCATTTTGTTAATACTGCGCATGTGCGGAGTAAACTGCCAATGCAACCATATTAGTGTAATCAGCAAGTATAGCGATGTTAGAGCTGGCAAATGCTCAGTTGCTGATATATCAAATGATTTGAATTCAGTTCACACACACAGACACTAACCTTAACCTACACTTGGGTAAATCTCATAACCATGGGACCCTATGGTTTCACTGTAGCTCACTACGGTCTAATGGCCTACTTTCCTCATACTCGTTGTGTCACTTCTATCTCGCAGTTTGTTTGCTAGAACATTGATGACCCTTGAGGATTCAACTACACGAATTATAACCACAAAGGCCCACTACTCAGTAAACAGTAAACTAATCAGTAAGGCTAAGTACGGAAGGAGGATGCCCTTTGGGACATTATATCGTATGCGGGTAGGAGCTATAAAATATTATGGTCATGGAGTTCATGTTGTCAGGCGTTATTGCTAATTATATACATGTAACACACGCATACACTGCACTTATTTTTTCGTTTAATACCATCGACATTCTCCTCTTAGAGTATCCCCCCCTCAGCGCTGAAAATGATGTGTTATAAGTCCAACAGATGTCACTCTATATCATACGCTTGCTCTAACGTAATGCTGGCAACATATGAATAACTAATGCCACCAAAGCCGGTAAAAAAACTCAGCCTCAAGGATGGTTCACAACCACCCGGTAACGGTAACCAGAACGGAAACGAGAATGGGAAGCAAGAAATTTTGATTCACTACAGCCCGGTAACGAGAACGGGAATGCATATCGATCACAAAGTGAAAGTCGATTTTGCGCATTGAGATTTCATTTTTTTTTTAACTGACCAATGACATTTTTTTACCTACTTCCAATTTAGCCAAGCCAACGTCAAAATTCCATAGAGTAAACATTATCTAAATGCATATTCATTACATTTCCTATCCCTCTACTTATGCCAAACTTTCATTCCTTTATTTAATGGCATACATTAAAATTGTTTATTTTTCTATTTTCATTTCCACCGGTTTAGCTGTTCTTTGTAGCTTTTGCGATTGTTTTAGGCAATAGCCAGTTTTGAGTTGCATATAAACAAAATACAAATGATCCCTTCACCAGAGGAACCAACGCTGATTAGATTTGCGGATGTCGGGATGAGGTTAGGAAGCACATTTATTACTAATTCCTTCCACTTTCATCTTTACAGCTTGCGACTATAGAGAGCATAGGTGTTCTACTTTATAGCATACTTAGGTGTTCTGTGGAGAGCACTAGTGGTTGTTCCATGTCACGGCCGCTTAGAATAACCTCTAAGAGTGAAGAGTCAATATGCACAATATGGATCTAATATCCCGTGCCCGAGAACGAGAAAGTTAAAAATTGGGCAACTCTTCTTTCCGTTCCCGGGGCCCGGGAATGATTCCCGTCGATTGTGAACATTTCCATTTGAATACATGTATTTCAACTTTCTCGTTGGTTGTGAACCAACCTGTAGCCGAGAGATAGAGGGTCTTCAGCCTCAAAGCGTAGTCGAGGGATTTTACACACATTATGTTGGTAGCAATTTGTAACTTTACTGCCATAATGGTGAAAGTGATTACACAAAATATAATTTGGGGTTTAAGATGTTTTTGCATTTTCTATCCAGATGCATGTGTAAATGTCAGTGAATCTGCCATCAGGAGCTGTGTGGTGGTTCCTCAAATGTGTAAGAATTACAGAGTAGCAGAACTGAAGGATATTCTTTTATTCTAGCAACAGAGGGATTTGCAAACTCTGTGAGGTGAGTTGTTTCTGTATAACCTGTATCACATTCTGTGCTGAGCTAAATGGAATTTAACGTGCAGCAATATTTCGAGGCTATGATGTATAATAGCGGCTGTCGTCTGCTAGCAAGCGGCATGGGCGTGGCTTAGGTGGTTGTTGCCAACGGTGAGAATGGAAAACCCGCTGTAGGCATAACATGTAGCCAACCCATGCACACAATGTACAGCGAGCCAATGTAGTTGTATACTTATACGGCCCGCGTGTTTTATTTATCGTATTTATTATTATTATTATTATTATTATTATTATTATCATCATCATCATCATCATCATCATCATCATCATCATCATCATCATCGGCATCCAAATAAAGCATTTGTGGAAACGTCGTGTGTGTCATAACTCAAAACGAAAAGTCGGATAAATACCTAAACTCCCTTTACATGGAATATTTTACGAAATTTTTGATGTTCTAAACATGGCTGAAACGATTTTGATTAAAATACCATACATTAAAAATATTTACATGGCAAATAAAATGTGTATCTCGGATTTTTGGGAAAGAGCCTATGAAGTCCTTCATTCGGAAGGAATTTTTTATAACCTTGTATAACTGGTAATCCTTAAGCGATAGAGGAAGACGTGCTGCACCAAAAATGTAAATCTCTTTAAAACATACAATATATTTAAAATAAGCTTTATTGTGGCATGAGCCCTTTCTGAGATATCCGTTATTAAATGTGCGAATTGCTCATTTTTTGAAGGTTTCAATTGTTGATTTTTTTTTGGCCATTATCTTAAAGTCCTTTAAGCATTCAGTTGTTTCTCGTGATGTCATAGAAACAGAATGGAATTTTAAAGCAGCGTATAGCGTCCAGTTTTTAAATATCTGACTATTGCTGTTCTCTTTGTATCGATAACGAAATGTGTAATGTTGATATTTCTGCAAAGTCTTTTTTTTATATTAAAATGTGGTAGACAGAAAAAAAAGGTTGATTAAGAATAATTTATGTATCTACTAATAAACGATAGAGGGTAGAGAAAGTCATGTGAATGAATCAATTGTAATTTTATTAATGTTTTTTATAAAAGGAGTTGAAAGCAAATTAACTTTCTGTGCTACCAAGCTGCAAAGAATGTCATTATTAAAGTGTTTTGAGCTACTAAATGTATGCTTTTCAGCAATTCCTTTTTTTCAGCCTGTACAAGGCAAGAAATATTAAATGAATGAATTTTCGGGTAAAGCAGCTGTAATATAAAATGATTTTTCAGACTTAGAACACCCCTAAGGCTGTTATAAGATTATGCAAACTTTCAAACATTTATAATACACTTTTAAGTGCAAAGGTGCAATGACATATCCTGGAATATTATCACAAATGCTAACACAAGAAAATATTGGTTTGCCTCAAACTGTACATCTTTCCTGCATTTTAGAGCATTTCATAGTTTCCTAGATACTTAGCGCAATACAAAATTCAATCAGAATGAACGGGAGTTCACAGGCTATTTCTAGAAAATTCAAAATGCATGCTTGATTTGAACTCACCAGCACAACCATACTAACACTCCGTAGCTCACACACTCGCCTTCAAACACTACAAATCACTAGCACAAACACACTCACACTCCAAAGCCAACACACTCACAATCAAACACTACAATACACCAGCACAAACATACTCAACACCAAAGCTCACACCCATACAATCACACACTACAACTCACTAGCAGAAACACACTCACACTCCAAAGCCAACACACTCACAATCAAACACTACAATACACCAGCACAAACATACTCAACACCAAAGCTCACACCCATACAATCACACACTACAACTCACTAGCAGAAACACACTCACACACCAAAGCTCACACACTCGCAGTCACAGACTACAACTCACTAGCACAAACACACTCACACTCCAAAGCTCACACACTCGCAGTCACAGACTACAACTCACTAGCAGAAACACACTCACACTCCAAAGCTCACACACTCGCAGTCACAGACTACAACTCACCAGCACAAACACACTCAACACCAAAGCTCACACTGACACAGTCACACACTACAACTCACTAGCAAAAACACACTCATTTTTCAAAGCTCACACACCCCCGCAGTAACACACTACAGCTCACTAGCAGAAACACACTCACAATCCAAAGTTCACACACCCACACTCCAAAGCTCACACACTCGCAGTCACGCACTACAACTCACTAGCACAAACAGACTCTCACTCCAAAGCTCACACACTCACAGTCACACACTACAACTCACTAGCAAAAACACACTCATTTTTCAAAGCTCACACACACCCGCAGTCACACACTACAACTCACTAGCAGAAACACACCCACACTCCAAAGCTGACATACCCCCAGTCACAAACTGCAACTCACCAGCAAAACCACACTCAAACTCCAAAGCCCACACACTCGCAATCAAACACTACAACTCACTAGCAAAACACACTCACAGTTCACCCCCCCCCCCCAGGGGCTCACTATGTGAGTATGGCTTTGACATACCCAGAGTGCCCGAGCCAGTCCTCACCCTCATCTGGACTAGCCACGTTATCTTCATTTATTTTACTCTTCCTTTTCTACAATTATTTCTTATACTGGGTTCAGGTTCTATGGTTTTATTAACACCTGTCTCACCAACAGGGATCTTTTCTATTTCCGTGGTTGCTGTCCCACTATTTCAATGCAGCTTCCAACCCCCCAGGGGCTCACTTTATGTGAGTACAGGTTTGGTACACCCGGGGTCCCGAGCCACTCATCACCATCGTCATCCCTCCACCCTCATCTGGTCGAGGTGGGTTCGTCCTCATGATTGGGGGACACAAGATGCGCTCTCTTGCGTTCTTTTCATTTCGTTCCATACCCCCACTCGCCATGCTCCTTTTTTCTCTAATCTATTTACAAACATTTCGCGCCACGACCATTCACATATCTCTTTTCCTTCCTCGCCGGCCTATCTTGCATGTGAAACGCCCACACACTTTTGGTTTATTTTCCAATTTTATTTTAATCCTCCATGGACACAGCCTGATGGATACCCGCGCACTGAGTGCGCAGCTGGGTGAGTGGAAATGGCGTCATCCCCACTACACGGGTCGTCATGTAGGGTGTGTGTTCGTATCCGCTGTTCAACTGCAGTCCTGTGGGGGGGGGGCATTACATGAGCTGCTGACTTCCCACGGTTATTGGGTCCCTCTGTCTATGTTCTGGGAGGTGTGACCCTGGGGTGAGACCGGTATGGATAGGCCACTCACCCAAGCCGGGATAACGCCCGGGAAGACAGAGCCTGAAGTCGGAGACGGTTTTAGTGGTGGAGGATTTCTTTCGCTATGGAGCTCTCTTTCTCCATTATTAATAACACACCGAAAAGTTTTGGTAACAAGTAGCACCACCGTGATCTGGTTGTTACTTAGTCATTACGCGAACAGAGAAAAGACAAACGTTTGAGAAGGTGAACCCTTTTATAATACAGAAGGGCATTGACTCTATCGCTGGTCCGGTTCATTCCTTCACCTTCGCCTTGGTTCATTGTTGGTTCAGAGTAAGTCCGATCAACAAAGTAAGACTTTGTTGCGCGCAACGCTTCTCCACGGTTATCTCATCCATGTTGAGAAGCACCGCACCTTGAATTCCTGTCGAGGCGTCGTTACAACCCAGCAGAGGGCGATGGATTTTTTCGGGCGTAAAAGTCCTTAGCATGGCTTCCTTCAGAAGGGAAGTAAAGCCGGTGGTCCTGTGTCATAGATTTACGACATGTAAAAGAACCTCAAGCCTGATAAAGAGGCCTCTGAACAAAATTTCATGCCCAATATGCAGTGGGACGCTAAGGACCATAGTAGTTAAATAGCGTCCATAAATAAAATTCACTTTAATTTAATTTCGGCATACGCGATAATGAAGGTACATATATCCAATGAAGGTGCGCATGCCGCTGCCAAGAGTGCTATTTTATCGCAGTCTTATTTTAGCATCTGTGTTCCTGCAGATGATTCTAGTCATTACTTAAAGAAGTCTATTTCTCCCGTTGTTTTGGTGTCTGGTCCTCTGTCCAGCACACTCCAATGGTCACATACACACAAAATCACACACTCATGCTCCACAACTCATTAAAACACACAACCTCTGGCACTACAACTCATTAAAACACACAGCCTCTGGCACTACAACTCATTAAAACACACCTCTGGCACTACAACTCATTAAAACTCACAGCCTCTGACACTACAACTCATTAAAACACACACTCAGGCATTACAACTCATTAAAACACACACACACTCAGGCATTACAACACACACACATACACGCACTCAGACACTACCTTTCATTAAAACACACACATACACACACACAGACAGGCATATACACAAATGCTACATGTGGCATTTTTAGTTTTCCGTATGGTGGATGTAACCAAGTTCATTATAATGAAATATGTAATTAATAGTGGTCAAAAATATTTTTCGTAGGAAATTTAACATGAATACCGTATAGCATTCATGCAAAATTAGGCTTCTATTCACATTACATTTTCCACGATATGAGTATTTTTTGTCAAGTAAGAATATTGATTTTTAATCAGTGGAGTACTTCGTCTAACTGCGAAGGTTCCTATTGATTTCTAATCCTTAAACATAAAATTGTGATTTTGAACTACACAGTGTAAATTCACTGTGTCAGCGTTTTAAGCTATAAATTATCTAAGGATTGTTTAATCCTTTCTTGCACTTTCCTCCTCGAATCCCCACTTTTTTCTTTGTTTTTTAATATATAGTAAATCAATGACTAAAAGTATAGATTTGCAAATATAGAATTTTATGGAGTATTCTTCAACTTCCTTTCTGCCTGATTGTTCTTAATAATGTAAAGAATGGAAAAGATAATTATGGCATAGATGAGCCAGGTATTTTTCTTCTTAAAAATTTCTTGGAAATTGTCTCTACGTGATAAACGAAAAAAGCCTTTCCGAATAGCTCTTGCTACTGGAATAAAACACAGGCCGACAGAAACACTTTACCACAAAGCATTCGTCAATTATATTCCTTAAATCGCGGTATATGCTACTCACTTTGTTTCATCTAGAATGCGGAATTTTTCTTGGAATTAAACTAAATAAGTGTATTCAAATTGCTTGAGTACTGTTTGCAGTGCAGTCTGGAGTTTCTTGTTAGCCAAAGGTTTTACCTTCTGCGGAGTAGATGTTCCCCCATCCACTTTTAACATGTGGTGCTGTTGTATTGTATTCCTGGTTGAGAGTCATTTACTGCCCATCATAAATAGAAATGCTTTCGGAATGTTCAAACACTACCCCTTGCAAAGCTCCAGGCAGGTAGGGAGGGTCTGATCTTAAAGTCACATACAAGTGTTATGAAAAATGGAAACGTTCATACAAGATGTTACACTTAACATTTTTGTTCCTAAACTACTGCAACCCTGCAAAGATTTGGCTCTTAAGGCTGTGCTTAATTAAAACCTGATGTTGGATTCACATAATTTCTCTACCCATTATTCTTATAAAAGTTTCTTCTTCTATCTCCTTCTTGTTAATATAGATAAACCTGCATGACACATTTCGTTGTATGTGGTTATAAAAACAATATAGAAAGTACTGACTCTGCGGTGTGCGGATAGTGTGTTTGCCTCACATTCAAGAGGTCCCGAGTTCTAGTCTCGGTTAGGGTGAGTTGTTCGGATAAACGTTTTTCGGAGTTTTCCCTTATCTTGTGAAGTCGAATGTCGGATAACTGTAAGCTCTATGGACCCCGGGCTCATTTGAGCATCATTTCACCCATTTCATTCATTCGTCATCCGATACAACTACCAAGTTAGGGACGTTAAACTTAAAGAACGACATTGGGTGATATAAATAAAAACAAGCAAAAGCTTGCGAGCTGTAGCTCCAAGCAAGTTGAGAAACGAGCATCAGGTCGTGGTTTGGTATAAATAAAAATTCCCCCCTCTTCAATGAGCTATTGCTATCACCTACTAAGCTTTTGCTCAGTGACCACCACGACACATCATCTAAGTAAACAAACATGCCTATTCTTCTGTCAGCAGGCGATTTAAATCTTTACTGAACCTAAATATTCATATACTCATTCATGTTAATCATACTCTCATTTATGAAACCTAATAGAGATGCAAATTTTATATAACACAATTATAATTAAAGATTTCGCAAATGAAACAGACATTGAGATTCACCCAACTTTCAACAAATAACGCTCATCCCCTTTCTAAATCCGATCCCTCATTTCCTTATTTGATAGTATTACAAACGTGTCACCAACTGATATATTGAAAGTAGGTTATTTGTACTTCTGTTTTTGCACCTTTACATTGATATCCTCTGCATCTATATAAAATATCACGACGTAATTCCAAGAATTTATAAGATGTTACCATGAATTAAAGTTAAACTGGATGAAAGAGTTTCATTTGAAAGTTAAATTTAACTTTGGTTTTAATTGAAATTCTTTAGTTATAATCCGGTTTTGATTTGTGCAAACATTCTGCTCTATGTAAGTTTATTTGTATATCGCTTTGATTATATTACCGTCTGTATATTGCTTTGATTATATTACCAGTCTTCCGGTAATAAGAGCAGCTCACTATGACCTCACTCACATTCTGTTTAGCATTATAGTACCCAGATGAAAACACCTCAGGATGTTTTCAGCATTGTTAGAAGGTCCACCTCGTGTTTCATTTGCCTCTGGAAGAAAATGTTGTACAACCTTTTACATTTTCTCTTTTAAATAACTGTTTATATCAGCACACATCCGAGTCCTTGTGTCTTGAAACAATTTTTAATTTCACTATCACTTACGTATAGCAAGTAGAGGAAGTATTACATTCTACGCAAAAATTCGATACCGAGATTTCATCAGAGATACACGTTTTGAGAGTGCCTGAATTAAAAAGAAACAACTTAGGCAAATGTGTATGTGAACAGCATAAATAAAAAAAAATTGTTCAAACTTAGTATCCTCCAAAATGTGTTAAGATTTTCAATAAAATTCCTCTACCCCAAAACTATCCCTTTTCTCAAAAATGGTTCCAGCAATTTTGATTAAAATCCGCTATTGTTTAAGATATTTTCATGGCAAATATAATTAGGTATATGTCGAATTTTCTGGGAATAGCCAGTGAAGTGCTCTTTATTCTGAATGACTTTTATGTAACACTAAGCTGTAAGAGATTATACTACAAGAGTCCTACTATGCATCTGTGTCTGAACAGCAAACTCAGAAAGGAAAAGTCGTTAAATAACAAGTTTGGTATTTTAAGTTCAGCACCTTCCAAACATGCGTCAGGAAGATTTTCAAGAAATATACCCCCCCCCAAAATACCCTTTACATGGATACTTTTCCCAAAATCTTTTTATTTTCTCAAAAATGACTCGATTTTGATTAAACACGACATGTTTAAAATGTTTAAATGTCAAATGCATATATTGCATTTCCTGGGTATATCCTCTGAAGTCCTCTTCATTCTGAGTAACTTTTGCACAATTGGTAAACTATAAGATAGGCAAATCTGTCTACGAAAAGAAAATTGTTCTCGTTAAAGCACACAATTTATGTCAAAGCATTTCTGTTTTACTTTCTTTTTTTAAGTTAACCATTCTGAGATATTTCTTCTTATTGGTTTAAACTTTCAAATACCTATTTATAATTCTCTCAAATGGGAAGTCGGCATTCGATATTTTCTCTGATCACGCAAAGAGCATTGAATTTCAAAGCCCTCATATAGCCATGCGCTCTTTAAAAAGCTGACTCACTTTACCTACTGTATCGTATAACAAAATTGTAAATGTAAATTGAACGTTTGTCTGGATTAACAAGAAGAAGCTGGAATAATAAGCTCTTGTAAGCATAGTTTGTAGAAGAATGATTAGAGAAAGCCATGTGAATGTGGAGCATTAGGATTTTTTTTTTCTTTTTTCCGCGATCACCTATAAAGAATGGAATTTCAAATCCATCAAATAGCGACCCACATTTAAAATATTTGACTATCCCTTTAGTTTACTGCATTCTTCTTATTCCTATAATGAAAGTTTATCTCGATTAACAAGAAGTAGATACTAAGAATCAGCTTTTGTAACTATTGTTTGAAAAAGAGTGATAGAGAAAGTCGTGTAAATGCAAGTCGTGTGATTTTTATTTTCCTTTCTGGAACCAAGATCATGAACTCCACCAATGTATTAAAATGCAGTTGAGCAAACGAGGTACTTATTACTGGGTATACAAATTAGTCTTACTCAAGCTTTTTACTTTCTCTATTACGTTTCTCCATCCAAAAATTCGATACCGAGCTTTCGCTGCAACTACTTGTTTTGAGGTTCCGCAAATCCAAAAAAAGCAAAATTGAAAAGTCGGATAAATATTTAGGTTCAGTACCTTCCAAAGATGCAACACGAAGAGTTTTCAAGAAAATCTCCTTACCCAACTACCCTTTACATGCAAAATTTTTCAAAACTTTTAATTCTTTGAAAAATGGCTGTAACATTTTTTTAAAATGTCATATATTAAAGATATTTACATGACAAATAAAATGTGGCTGGCTCCGTAGTTCAGTCTTTAAAGCGTCTGCTTTCTCTACCAAGGGTTCGGGTTCAATTCCCGGCTGGGGGTGGGAATTTTTCTCTCATTTGTGACTCATGGACAGTGACAACAATGCTGCCACCGCTTCTGTCTTTATAATGTATGCTCCTGATATTTCACCTAACTTATACGTCTTCTCCAGTTTTCCTATTGCCGCCACCTCATTGCAGTACATTAATACAACAATGTGTGTTTTGTGACTCAAGAACAGTGACAATTATGCTGCCACCGCTTCTGTGTAATAATGTATGCTTCTGGTATTTCACCTAACTTATACGTCTTCTCCAGTTTTCCTATTGCCACCTCATTGCAGTACATTAATACAACAATGTGTGTTTTGTGACTCAAGAACAGTGACAACAATGCTGCCACCGCTTCTGTGTAATAACGTATGCTTCTGGTATTTCACCTAACTTATACGTCTTCTCCAGTTTTCCTATTGCCACGTCATTGCAGTACATTAATACAACAATGTGTGTTTTGTGACTCAAGAACAGTGACAACAATGCTGCCACCACTTCTGTCTAATAACGTATGCTGCTGATATTTCACCTAACTTACACGTCTTCTCCAGTTTTCCTATTGCCACGTCATTGCAGTACATTAATACAACAATGTGTTTTGTGACTCATGGATATTGACAACAATGCTGCCACTGTTTTTGTGTTATACGGTATGCTGCTGATATTTCACCTAATTTACAACAATGTGTGTACATGATTCAAGGACAATGACAACAATGCTACCACTGCTTCTGTGTAATAACGTATGCTGCTGATATTTCACCTAATTTACAACAATGTGTACGTGGCTCATGGACAATGAGAACAATGCTGCCACTGCTTCTGTGTAACAAGGTATGCTGCTGATATTTCACCTAATTTACAACAATGTGTGTTTGTGGTTCAAGAACAATGACAACAAAGCTACCACTGCTTCTGTGTAATAACGTATATGTGCGATAATGTGTTTGGCCTGAAATAACAGCATTTTCTTTGGGTATGAATCAACATGCAGGTTTGGTTAACTTTGTACAATAGGTGTGCTTCAATGCAATGTAAAAACATCGACAAATTGTGTGTTTGAAATAACCGTGCCGCATTGCGAATTTCGTGTTACATAGTTGTTATCTTCCGTGCATTCATTTCTTACAGTTGGCAACACCCGAACTCCTTAAGCCACGCCCAGGCCGCTTGCTAGCAGACGACAGCCGCTATTATACATCATAACCATATTTTGAGATTTCGACATACTTCCATACTTACCATAAATAAAATAAATACCTTTATTGATTAGTTTACTGTTTGACCAGTGGTTAGCCTTTGAGGCCATCATAATTCATTTAGTTGATCCCTCAAGTGCCATCAATGTTTTAACAAACAATACTGTGAGATACAAATGACACAGAACAAATATGAGCAGAGAGTAGGCCATTAGGCCATAGTGAGCTGTACTGAAACCATAGGGTCCTGTGGTTTCAAGAAGTGCCCAATTGTATGCTAAGGTTAGTAGTGTGTGTGTATGAATTGGATTCAAATAATAGGTATCATATTAGTAACGAGCATTTGCTACCTGTAACATTGCTATTCTTTCTGATTACAATAATATGGTTGCACTGGCAGTTTACTCCACTCATATTAAAAAATTGGAGTAATTTATTAGCATATTGTGTTGTTTTTACTATTTAGAAAGTGTTAATGAATAAGTAAGTAGGTGGGTTAAGATCTTTAATACTTGTGTCTCCTCTTAAAACCACTAGTATAGATATTTTCCTTCCCTAAGTTTCTACAGAGTGGTCCCTCAGTGCTCTGGCTGGGAATTGCACGGCAGTCTTGTGCGACATGAACTCAAGGCCATGGGCTCTTCCTCTTATCGGACATGTGGCAGCGGGCTTCAGTCAGCTGTTATTGCTTCTTGTGTATAGACGTGAGACTTGTGTGTATTTGTGTGCGATTGAATTATTGGATTATTACAACCCAGAAATGGTATTCAAATTTTCGCTTGAACAAAGACTTTTTATGTATGACACGTATGTGAAAACCGACTCATGTAGAGAGGTGTGTAGGCAATTTCATGATAAATTTCCTGGTGTTCCAGTTCCGAGTAGAGAAACAGATATCTAGTGAATAAAGTTAGAATGGAATCATTTAATGTTGTAAGTTGTAAAAAGAAATGAAGGGTTCTAACGGAAGAAAATGTTTTTGATGACAGAATAATCTTTAAAGGATTATGGCTGGCTCGATCGCCGGATCTTACTGTGTATGACTTTTATCTATGGGGAACTCTCAAAAATAGAGTCTATAAGAATATTCCTCGCACCATAGACGATCTTAAAAAGAATATAAGAACAGAAATTAGGGAAATTACGCAACAAGGCCTTATGCATGTGAATGGTAATTTCATCAGAAGGTGCTAAGAATGTTTATCTGCTGAAGGACACCACTTTCAACACCGGCTGTGAAAAAAGTTAGTACTGCTAAAATAAGAAGTAATTAGGTTTTTTCAATAGGTAATCAATATATTGTAATAATAATCATTAAATCAGTATCAATAATGAGAATAATAAAGAGATACACTGAATATAGCGCGCAGAACATGCATCGCGACTACTGGCCAGATAACTGAGGGATCGCGTGCAGAACATGCATCATGACTACCAGCCAGATGGCTGAGGGACCGTTCTGTACTATACCAAATTAACCAGAATGTAAGTATGGAGTTATTATCCAAGATTTTTGGCCTTTAAGAGCAAAATTGTTGTATTTAAGACAGATTTTAAAACACAACTTCACAAATATTGTTTCCTTTATGATCTGCAAGATTTTTTTCCAAGTTGGACAGACATTCATGAGTGCTGATAGAACCTGCCAAAGTTTCCCAGTAATTACAGTGCAGGAACATCAATAGTTACATGGTCATTGCTGCCAACCCTTACACCAACACCCTGCATGGTATTGAAAACCTGAAGTGTTCACTATAGTTAGTGTTCACTATTGTTAGAATCAACCTATCTTCACTCTTTATTTTGAAAATGAATGTGTCAGGTCCCTGACACATGAGCAAGATTTGGAAGTAGGTTTTGTTAAGGACATCAGTCTAAAAATACCTTTCGTGCTCTTTCTTTTTTCTAATCAAAGGATCACATTGTAGTATTTGTCTCACTAGATTAGCTCCTTTTCCTAGTTGTGCATTGGCTACAATGATCTGGTATCTCTTTCGTTCTTTGTCTTATTCTAGTAAAATATGTTTCGTTTTATTGATTTGTGAACACAGGTGATAAGTTGTGTTCTGTTTGATATATACCAATTGCCTTCAGAGGTTTTTAAACTTTTAGTTATAAAGCTCGTAACTCTAAGTGAAGAGTTACATAGCCCAATAATTGAGTATTTCGTTTTGCACAAGGCTTATTAATTATTTGATGATAGAGTTTGTTTGTGGAAATTATTTTCCATTTCTTTTCGAATCCAATGTTAAGTATTCAGATGATATTTTAATTCTAGCTATGTGGTAGAGCCATGACTCTTATAGTTTCTCAGTTGTTGGGTACAAGAAATAGGATATTTTCTTTATAATACATGCTACGCTTCAGTGACTATAAACATGCAGACTCCTTCCTTATCATTTGATGTGCATGACAATTACATTGTATTCAGTAGTGATGTAATCTCCTTTTCTTCTCTATGTATTTATTATCGCATAAGTAGATAAGATCTTGCTCATCTGAATAACATTAAAATAAACCCATTATTTATTTATTACCTTTGAATAATTGCAGAAAGATACAAGGGCCAGTCTTCTATAGTATTAATAAAAATTAGTGGTTTTAGATAAATAGTTTTACCAATGTAATGGAGCATTAACAAAGAATAATAAATACACAGTTATAACATATATGCAACACTTTAAATCAAATATGAAGTAGGTTAATTTTAGGTGGAGTTGTATTGTAGTTCAACTGTTGGGGAGCCAAACTTGATGAAGTAACTGCTGCACGTAAGGTACAAAGTTTCCAGTGGCCTTCGACCCAGTGTTCTCTTTCTGGTGGCCTTCGCCCCAAGTTTAGGAAACAACTTTGTATTTTTATGTTTTTTTTAAATATTATGTATATTTATGTTTGCCTTATACTTCACTTATATAGAGAGCTGTGAGATTATTTATTAATTACTTGCACTTTTTAAAACACATAAACTTTATAATATCCTCGCCATAATGAATTTTCGTCTCACATGGATACATATTAAACTTCTTGAGGACGCATCTCGCGTCCAGTTAGGAACGCTGTCTACTAGCAACTGACTTCTGAATTTGTGCAATTTGCTCTATTTCAGTTTCTGATTGGCTAATCCTACTCCAATAGAATACTTTTATTTAACTTTCAGGTTTTCTAGTATTTGATTGGCTATTTATAAACTGTTTTAAAAATATTACATTATTGTTTCCAAGAATTTTTAGTAGCTTTATGAAACTTTCTAATTCATTATTGCCACAAGGTTACTTCATTGCTACCTCATTGTTAGCAACTTTTGACCTATATTCTCCTACATTATTAAATTACCTAATACATTTACATAACATTATTAAACATTTGCACAATAATATAAACAATAATATGACCATTACATACATTTTATATGTTATTTATACACATATTGCTTTAAGGCGGGCTATTATTGAATTTATATATTATATAATTAGACTGAAATCATTTAAGTGCTAAAAATACTGCCTCAAATTGCTCCCTTTTAGAAATATTTAAAAATTGATTTTTTTGTTTTGTTCTTTTAAATTTTTAAATATTTTCTGAGAGTCTTCTGAAAGAAAGAAGCATAATCTTTTTTTTTTATAACACTTGCTATTTTTCACTATCACTTTTATTTAACACTCACTGGTTTTTCACTACACTCGTGTATAGCAGAATACTTCATATTTGTTCTGCTACTGTTCAACACTTTAAGGTCAACGACCTGGTGTAAGGTCAATGATCTGTGTTCAATGACCTGAGTAAAGTTTGTTTATTCATTAACACACCCACTATTAAGTATCTTATTTGCTAGATTTAAACATTAGGCATATTAACACTTGTTACCCTTTCTTTACAACTTATTTCATTAGCATTTTTGTATTTCTTACAATTTATAACAATTTATATCTTATACATTATAAATGTAGTTGCTATTCAGATTTATTATGTTTTTCTAACTAAAAATGTATTTTCTTCTATTACATTCTTTTATCTAAACTCGCTTTTGTTATATTGACAATTTGTTACATTTAGTAAAGATATTATTATACATTTTTTTAAATTACATTGCTTTCCCCTTTTTTGCTCCATTTACTTTGTTGTCTTTTTCTTTTTCTTCTTGTGCCACAGACTTTTTAGACTTGCCCTAATCTTATGTTGCACGGTTGTATTCCAAAACTTATTCATAAATAAAACTGTAAATGTTTCAAAATTCATTTCACTGTCTGCTAGCATATGTAACCATTCTAAGGTTTTGTTGTCCAAGCATTTTCTAACAAGTATCATCTTTAATGCTTCAGGTGCATTCTTCAATTTAAAATATTCTACTAGATCACTAATAAATTGGAATGGACTTGAGGATGCATTAAAATAAGGTAAAGGTAATTCATTAAGCACAGAATAATAGTTTGACATCTGATTTGGTACATGCACATGTGTGTCATCATTATTGTTTTGTGTTTGAGAGGCTGATGCTATGGAAAAAGCAGTAGTATCTCTTGTTTTATCAGTTAATAAAGGTGATACACTTCTTTCTGCACTTGTATTATTGTCATTCATTTGAATAGCATTTACAGAACTAGTTACATTGGCATTTACCTTTGGTACACTGGTACTTAAATTTTCAAAACTATTTCTAAGTTTATCAATTTCTTTGCTACTTTCCTGTACTTTATCTTTAATTTCATCTATCATTGACATTACTTGTCCTTGCCCTATATTTGCTTCTTTTATTGCATCTGCATTTATTTTAGCCATTTCATGCATTTTATGTATTTCCCCTGTTAAATCTATTTGTACTTGTGCAAGATCTGCATTTGTATTTTCTACCATTGTTTTTAATTCTTGACCCTGTTTATCTAATTTATTACAAATACTCTGTTTAGTATTAGTAAGTTTCAACTCCATTTCAGTTATATTTTTATCAATATGACTTGACAATTTCTGTTCTAGCTGTTTACAACCTTTGTTTACAGAAAGAAATTATCTTAATAACAATATATTTTCTTAATTATCTTTACAGTTATATACATATAAAGTATTGGAATTTTCTGACCTTTTGTTCTGGCTGTGTTAGTAAACCTGTATATTCTGGTGTTCCCGCGTAGATTGTAGTTGAATTGTTGACTGCATGTCCCATACTCCTGAAAGAATTGTTGCTGTCCTTGGATGATGATTTTTAAGTTCTCTGGAGATTTCTGAAGTTCTCTGATGTTCGTTGATCTCTTCTTTTCAGCTATTCTCGCCTGTTCTGGCCCCACGTTTGGGTGCCAATTTCAAGAAAGGTGATTTTCCTCACTATTGGAAAGCCAAACTTAATGATTGAATGTCTCACGTATGGTACAAAGTTTCCGGTGGCCTTCGCACCAAGTTTCACTTTCCGGTGGCCTTCGCCCCAAGTTTACCTTCCAGTGGCCTTCACCCCAAGTTTAGGGAATCAACTTTGTATTTTTATGTTTTTTTTAAATATTATATATATTTATGTTTGCCTCAGCTGCGTCAGTATTCATTTTTAAAAACATGTGTCTGTTTGCAGGGGGTGATGTGGCTAAAGAATGTAAGCTTACACAAATTATAATTTTTACTTTTATTAATCCTTCACACTATTAAACAACACTTCACTTATATAGAGAGCTGTGAGATTATTTATTAATTACTTGCACTTTTTAAAACACATAAACTTTATAATATCCTCGCTATAATGAATTTTCGTCTCACATGGATACGTATTAAACTTCTTGAGGACGCATCTCGCGTCCAGTTAGGAACGCTGTTAGCAACCGACTTCTGAATTTGCTCTATTTCAGTTTCTGATTGGCTAATCCTACTCCAATAGAATACTTTTATTTAACTTTCAGGTTTTCTAGTATTTGATTGGCTATTTATAAACTGTTTTAAAAATATTACATTATTGTTTCCAAGAATTTTTAGTAGCTTTATGAAACTTTCTAATTCATTATTGCCACATGGTTACTTCATTGCTACCTCATTGTTAGCAACTTTTGACCTATATTCTCCTACATTATTAAATTACCTAATACATTCACATAACATTATTAAACATTTGCACAATAATATAAACATTAATAATATGACCGTTACATATATTTTATATGTTATTTATACACATATTGCTTTAAGGCGGGCTGTTATTGAATTTATATATTATATAATTACACTGAAATCATTTAAGTGCTAAAAATACTGCCTCAAATAACACAAATATCAACCATTCACATATAATTAATCAAAACAATTATTCTTACATGGGAATTATAACTAAATTTCTAAAGCACTTCAGTGTTAGTGATATTCCCAAACTATTGGCATTTGAACTAGTGGGAACTGAGAACTTTAAGTGCAGCGTGGTTGTCAGAGTTTGTTACGATATATTTTCCTACAATTCTTTTTTCACAGCATTGGTATGCACAAGAAAATTGCTTAGCACTAGTTGTGTTGGACTGCTATGGCAAGATTTATAAATTTAGTTGATCTTGCACTATGAGGAACAATGTGTGCCATTCCTTTATGATAAAAGTTTGCTAAGAATGCAGATGTTCTGTATTTATTATCAGCCTGTAGAAGTACAGCACTTTTATGGCATCATCAAATTACGTTTCATTCATTACAAATTAGTATTTATATGCACATAAATTATAAAAACTTTCACAAATAATTATACACCTGAGTTAAAATTTTATATTTCTATAATCAACACAGAAAAGTAAATTACTTGACACAATGTTTTTCACATCTGTCTTAAATTTTTTATGATTAAATTTTTTTTTTACATTTTTTTTTAACATTATTTGGAAGGTGTCCTCTGTGTTCTAGGGGTACCTTCTAGCCTTTAATTCCCAAGGTTGCAGGTTCAAATCTGGTGGAGGGTAAATTTTTAAATTGAGTTTTATTTATGGATGCTCTTAACTACTATGGTCCATAGCATCCCATTCTATATTGGATGTGAAAGATCAGTAATTTTGCTCAGAGGCCTTTCTATCAGGCTTGAGGTTCTTTTACATGCTGTAAATCTGTGACATGGGACCACCGACTTTACTTCCCTTCCGAAGGAAGCCATGCTAAGGATTTTTACGCCCTAAAAATTGATCACCCTCCGCCGGGTTTGAACCCGCGACCTTGGGAACTAGAGGTTAGCATGGTACCACTAGTCCATGGAGGACGACTACTGGTGGAGAGTGATGGAATTTTTCAGCATGGCTTCCTTCAGAAGGGAAGTAAAGCAGTGATCCCTTGTCATAGATTTACTGCATGTAAAAGAACCTCAAGCCTGATGAAGAGGCCTCTCAGCAAAATTACTAGAGTTTCACGTCCAATATAGAATGGGATGCTAAGAACCATAGTAGTTAAAGAGTGTCCATAAATAAAGCTCAATTTATTAATTTTATTTGGAAGATGATTGTATAGCTTAATGTCTTGATGTGACATTGATTTAAGAGACCTGGTAAGCCTATGAGTGTTGCTATATGCTTTAATATATTATGCAGGGCTGAGTTCATTTTGAAAAGATCCATGTTTTAATACACAAAAGAGGTTGACTCCAATATATACTGTGTAAGTCTTCTCATCCTGCAGATTGGTAACTACGCAACCCTGCATTTTACAGATGATGCAAAATGCAGGTGCTGACCCTGCATTCACCAGCCCGCTGATTAGGGTTATGGTGGTGCTCATTAACGTGCTCTGGTAGCGCAATGGTTAACATGCTGGAAAGTCATGGTGAAGGCCAGAAGTTCAAACCATGCCTGCGAATAAATGAGTTTTTAATTAATTTCTGTTTATGTTTCGAGAATGTTCTAGCAAATCAGGTTTTCTTTACGAATGCACTGGAAAGTGGCTTTGCCTATAAATACCAAGTACCAGCTGCTTGTGCTCACTATTGAATAATGTTTTCGAATAGAGAGTATCTAGACATGCTGTTAGAATATGGGGATGCGCAGCAGAATGCAACAGAGGCATGTCATCTGTACCAACAAGAGTTTCCGCAGAGAACACTTCCTACAGATCACACGTTTTTGCGAGTTGAAAACTGCCTTCTGGAATCAGGAACAGTGCATAAGATGCCATATCTATGAAGAGATCATCCTGTCTGTGACCAAGCAGTGATGGACTGTGTGACTGACCATGTCATTCAGCATCCGCATTGTAGTACAAGGGACATTCACAGGCATTTCAATATCAGCCAATCTTCTGCGTAGAGAATACTACATCATGCAAAGTTTTACCCTTATCATCTTCAACCACACCAAGAGCTACTGCAGCCTGACCATGAACGGAGAGTGGCGTTCGCTAGGTGGATCATACGACATACTGAACAAGATCCACATTGTTTGTCAACTGTATTACTTACAGATAAAGCAGGGTTCCACAACACAGACCATATAAATTGCCACAACATACATTACTAAAGTACTGTAAACCCACATTGGATGCGAGAGGCAGCCTTACAAGTCTGATGGGGTTTCAATGTTTGGGCTGGTATATTTGGTAATCATCTAATAGGCCCATATTTTTATGATGGCCAACTGACTGGGAATTCCTACAATAGCAGCTGCCTACTCTACTGGATGAAGTACAGTTGCAGAACCGACTAACTATGTGGTACCAAAATGATGGGGCGCCAGCTCATTCAGCCCATTGTGTAATGGCTTATCTCAATGCCATTTACCCTGGGTGATGTATCGGACAGCATGGACCAATAGGATGGCCAGCATCTTCACCAGATCTAACCCCATTAGATTTCTTCTTATGGGGTTATCTTAAAGTATTGTGTATCATGAGCAGCCAATGACCCCTCAAAAGTTCAGGGAATGCATCATCTTAGCTTGCCGTGACATCACACTGGCTATGTTGCGCGGGTTAGGCTGTCAATGATGATTAGACTGAGTTCTTGCATCTGCCGGTATGGTGGCCAGTTCGAACACCTATTACAACCACACGGAGGAAATGGGTAAATTGTAAAGGTTATCTCTGTATGATGGTACAGCATGATGTCACAGTCACTATTAAATGCACTACTTTGGGAACCAGAGAGGTTCACAGCGATCATAATATGGGCTTGCAAATGTTATCTAGTTTCTATGTATGTACTGCATTTTGTAAACTCTCAGAATGATTTATTGGCTTTCTATTGTATGGAAGAATAGCTTTAAATAGTAAAATATTATTTAATGATGCCTTATGTTTGTAAGTTATAATTATAATGTTATATGCATATATTTATGATGTTCATTAAAGCATATTATAACAAGTACCAATTTGTGCTTTAATGAAATTCACATAATTAAACCAATTAAGTGAAACAACACTTCTTTGCCAAACTATCAGTTCTCGTTAAATTACTAAACATAAAAAGTACCTTCAAGTGGCAGTATTTGAACCTGGGACTTTCACCATTGAAGGCAAATGCGCACAACGTTGTGCTACAAGTACAAGTCACTACACGCACAGTGGTGCAAAGCAGTCATTTTGGCCAAAATTGATACGATGCAATGCAGTGGAAACTGTTAACGGCATAGCCTGTATAATGCAGAGACTGTATAACTTCTCAATCTGCAGGCTGAGAGACTCAACTGGTATATGTATGGTAGGGGTAATTTTGATAGGCCATTAAATATTGTCTTACTATTTGAATGTATTGGTGCTTGTTTTATAACCCTTTTTTGTAGTTTGAGAAGCTGTATATCTTTTGAAGAAGACCCCTATGCTATTATGCCATAAGAAAGAAGTAAATGGACATATCCAAAGTACATTGTCTTTAAGACATCTATGGATAATATTTTTGTAAGAATTTAAAAGGCATAGCATAGGCTGCTTAGCTTTTTACTTAAATTATGTTTGTGGGTTTCCCAAGTTAGATTAGTTACTTCCAAAAATTTTGTGAATTTCACTTTGGTAATTTTACATATTAATATGTATATTGCTTTACTTTCAATAGTGCTTTGAATTTAATAATTTTAATTTGTACATTACTAAAAAAATCTGCATTGTATCTTGCATACCTTGATGGAATCTGTACATGCTGTTCTTTTCAATGTTGAGCTTAAGCTTATTGTTCATTAGCCAATTTTCTATTTGTTAGTTGGGAGTGTGATGCCAGCCTTTACCTGTTAGAAATTGAGATCATGTTGGAGAGGGCAGAACAGTTGCAAAGTACTTGGTTCAACAACTCTAGATTACAACCTGCTCAAGTACTCCTAATTGTGTAGAGCTTTGTCCAGAAATGTTTCTACAAACAAAGCATTATTCAAGAGTTCTCTTGGAGAAAGCAACGTAAGTCCAGTACAACAGTTGATGGGTTCGGCTGCTGTTGATACACCTAGAGGTAAAATTGACGATTGGTCAGAACAACAAATGTAAAATTGGTAACAATATACCATCACAGTTGCATCACCAATATGCAAATGCCACCCTCTTTGCTTTAATTAAGGAGTATCTGGAGTTCATCAGCATAATCCAAAACAGATTAATAGGGGGTGGGTTATGTAGCCAGCTAACAGTAAACCACAACCAGCATTTTGGAGACCCAGTTACAAGTGACCACAAAAACAATATTGAATCACACTGACAATCTCTCTGGCATTAGACATGAACAAATGGGTGTGCTTGTGGCACCAAGACTGCAGATATAGATCATTTACCCCATAGTGCATCGAATAGTTGATTAAATTAGATTGTGTACATAAAACAATAGTTTAGATAATTTCATTGACTTGATGTATTGGTCTGTTGACAGACAGGAACAAAGACTGGCAACCTAAGCTTTATTAATTTTATTTCAAATTAATTTGTTTGTTTCTGATATTTTATGGAGTATTATAATTTATTTTTAATACATCGATCAAATTTGTGACTTCCCACAAGATGCAGATGAGGTAGGAACTTTGAAAAAAAATTTGCATGACGAAGAAGAGCCCAGCTTCACCATATTTTTCAAAGGGTCTTTCCTTCACCATCAGCTGCCTCTATCCATCACAATTTCCATTCTTTTTCAGTTGGTGAAAGTATGTATGTATTTTGTGATCAAATTTATTTTGTCAGTGTATCAAAGTTCATTAAATCCTCTTTGTGTATGAAAAGCTTTTCCCAAGCGGATAGCTGCTGGCTGTCAATTTGTTTTGTTAATTTGGTCTGTCTTCTTATTTCATGTCCTTCTCCCCAGAATTGTGCTACATTGGGTGGTATTAATAAAAGCGAGCTTGTTTGTGAGCCTTACAAACCCATTATTCTTTTACCATAGAACTGTAAAAAAGAATTTTTGGAACTTATTCCGGAGAAGTGAAATACTCCTATAATTTCATTAAGAGTATTAATAAAAACAACAGGGATTTGAGTATTTATCACTGACAAGGTTGTTAAGGCATGGACTCGTGAAAGGGAGATCTGTGGTTCATATTCTGCTGGGCTGTCCTCTCTGATGAGGCATTTGTTTTCCTGGGTTTTCCCCAGTCATAACTGGCAAATGTCTTGTATGTCTGTAAACTAAGGCTTGGTATATTTCCTTCCCAAATTTCCTTTTTCAATTATCATTTTATGTGTTACAGTATGTAGAACGAACGAGCATAAAATGCTGTAAATAAAGGAGCACAACTTACTTCAGTGGTTTTATCAATATTAAATCAAGCTATGTTTCAGGAATTGTTGGTTTTAAGTCATGGCTCATATGTTATTAATGCCTCCAATGTGTACCTGTTTGAGTACTATATTCCTGAGGCATACTTTGAATCTAACTTTTGTCCAATATAGAGGTTTTCATACAACCTATGCAGCGGATATTGTAGAAACCTGACTTTCTTGGAAGTCTCTCTTTCTTTATAATTTCCTTTTATCTAATTTTTCAATTGCTCTTATCTACTTATTTTAAGTTGCAGTCTTTTTAATTTTTCCTGGGAATCTCTGTATGGATAATACGATGGTGGTTTTAAAATCTCTCAGAATGAAATACAAAATAACTGACCTCATTCAAAATTAGTCTTATTTTTCAATTCACTCTCTCCATACACTGATACTCTTGGTCTATCAGGTTCCAATGCCTTCATTCTGTCTTGAAAATTAGATTCCTCCAGGCCTGCAAAATATTCAGCTCCAGCTATCAGTTCTTCATTTGAAGAGAATCTCCGCCCACCAAGGAAAACGTTGAGCTTAGGGAAGAGATGAAACTCTGATGGAGCCATATTAGGTGAGTAAGGCAGATATAGCAAACAGTTTGTATCTCATTTCATGTATTTTTGCCATGGCAATGACACATGTTTTTCGACATGCATTGTCTTGATGGAATATGACTTTCTTCTTGGCCTTTTATAGTCAGTCTAGGAAATTAGCATTGCATTCTCCCATAATTGGTGGGAAGATTATCTGTCACAGAATCCCTTTTGCATCCCAATAAACTAAAGCCATGAACTTTCAAGCCAACTGTAATACCTTCACTTTCTATGATGGGGAGAATCAGCCTGTTTCCACTGCTTTCACTATTGTTTTGTCTCTGGGATGTAGTAGTGGACGCAAGTTTCATCTATGATCACATACTGTTGCAGAAAATGTTATAGGTTTCTCTGAATTGGGCTGAACAGTTGCAGTCTGATGCATTTTTGATTCTGTATTAACAGTTGCAGCATCCATCTAGCAGATATTTTCATTCTAAATTCCTCAGTGAAAATGTGACACGTCCATTCAAATGATATCTCTACAGCTTCAACAAATTCTTGCTGTTTCAGCCGCAATTCTCCTAGATCATTTTTTGCACTTTTGCAAAATTTCTGGAATGGTGACACATCTTGGCTGACCACCATGTGGATCATTTTCTAAGTTTTGGCAACAGTTGAATACAAAGGAGCAGAACCCTAACTGTGTTCTGAAAATTGGCATGAATGTCATTTGCATTCATATCTTTCTTTACAAAGGAAATAGAACAACTTAAGTACTTTGATGGTCACCCAATAATAATAATAATAATAATAATAATAATAATAATAATAATAATAATAATAATAATAATAATAAATAATAATAAATAATAATATTATTATTATTATTGTTATTATTGTTATGGTGATAATGATGCAGGTATCACCGGTTGAATTTGCAAATTTTTCCAATTCTGGGGCAGGTTAGAACATAACAGAAATTTGTGCAGAGGAAGGCCAAAGGCATTGAGACACCTACATGCTGAATTGTTTCTTTTGCCATTCTAACTCATTGCAACTTGGATTCATCCAGTTTCTCAAGAACCTATAAATAAAATAAGAAATACGAGTAATTAAAAATGGAAGAAATGGATAAACAGACTTGTGCAAATTAATCGGAACAGAACAATAACACAATATTTTACATGCTTTCATGAATTTAATCATAAATTACTTCCAATTTACATTTCTTAATAGTTAATATGTCCTTCTTTCTGTTTTATAAGTTCCATTACATGATTAGGCATTGACTCCACAAGATTGGAACACACATTTTTGAGATCATCATTATGAAACCACACTTGAGTTAAAGCTAATATCAAATGTTCTTTTGTGGAATAGTCAAAGTTTGCAAGTCTCTTCTTGCAAGTAGCCCACAGATTTTCTATGGAGTTAATGTCAGGTGTATTCCCTGGTCAGTCAAGCACACGAACATTGTTATCTTTGAAGAATCTCTTCACTTTCTTAGAAGTGTGGCAGGTAATGTAAACCTTGCTGAAAAATTCTGTCACCTTCTGGAAACCTTTTCTGGAGTTCACGGACAACTCTCACCAGTACTGTGATGTGCTGATCACTTTTCATCATGCCTTCAACTGGAATTAAAGGTCCTAGCCCTTCATAGGTGAAACAGTCCCAAAACCTTTTCTCCTCAGGGTGTTTTACAGTCTGTTGAAAATGTGCTGAATTTGCAGGTTCATTATTAGCTCAGTGCACATGCTGAACCCCCTGACCTTGCACTTCGAAATGAGTCTCATCAGAGAAAAGAACTTTTTTCTAGTCTTGCAGTGTCCAATTTTGATGAGCGCGCGCCCGCCCATAAGAGGCATTTCTTATGCATTGCTTATGTAAGAGGTTGTTTCTTCACACGTTTTCGGGCTTTTCTTCCAACTGCTAAAAGTCTACAACGGACATAAGATGCATCTAGATTCACTCTTCTGTCCCTCAGGTTGTGAACCAAGTCCACAGCAGTGAGACTAGGGTTTGTTTTGCTTTTCCTAAGGAGAAAGCAATCATCAGTTGGTGAAGTTTTCTTTATCCAACCACATTTCCGCTTTTTCCATGGTGTAGTGGAGCCAGTGTCTTTGTACTGATGAATAATTCCATCTACAGTGGCTACATCAACATCTCTTTGCATCATAGAAATATTTTGTGCTAATGCCAGAATCGTAATCCGCTTCCTGGGAGTTGTACCCATCGAAGACCGAAATTTTCAAATATTACAAGAGAACTATAAAACTTGACCACATCCAAATAAATGCACATTTGAACTGAAAACTAACTGCCACACAACAATTGACATTGTAACAACAAGCAACAGTGGCCAGAGAGCATTTGGTTTCATTATAAGTACAGTGCTGACAATTGTTTGGGAAAATGCAGCAAAATTTACCTTGTTCCAATTAATTCGCATGGGACTGTAGTGCAAAGTTGCAAATAAAGCGATAATATATATATCTCATATTGTTGAAGTGTTCAATATAGTAGATCACTGCTTTTTTCCAGGTGCCCCAAGCATAGATTGGTTCTTCACCTCAATTGTAACTCTTGAAAGTCGTAGAATAGATGCCATTTTTAAAACACAAAATACTAAAAAAGGCAATATGATTTTAGGTCCTACAGGATTTGGCTGGCATGAACCTGCATACATGGCACTGAAATTTCTCTGAATATTATTCACCTAGGTCATACCAAAGAAACAAAGTTCTGTACTAGTAATCTGTTCCATACTAATAACAATAATGTTATTGAGTGTATGGATTTAGAAGGCATGTAAGATGAGCTAATGACTGAGGACGGGAGTGTGACTGAGGTAGTAACGTCACACAGCACAACTATGTGGCAGTAGTTTTGTTTCTGACAACACACTTTGCTTGCCATTGTTCTGCTATTCATGATATGTTTGTTTCTCCACAGACATAGCACGATCGGATGCAGCAACAGTTGTGAAATGGATACCAAAATAGAAATCAAAGAAGAGGGTCCTCTCTCAGACAACGTAGATTCACAGAATGAGAGAGAGTTCTTTATCAAGAATATTACTTTCAAGACAAATTGTGATGCTGTGCTTATGGATGATGATTATGCTGTAGCAATCAAAACAGAAATGAAACCAGAGACACCATTTCCATTTTGTTCACAGAAAGAGAGTGAAAGTTTTACAAAACATCAGATTAAACAGTTTAAGCCTGAAACCATTACATGCAGCAACAACTGCAAAATAGGTACCAAAACAGAAACTGGTTCACAGAAAGAGAGAGAATTTCTTTCAGAGGATCCGAAAATGAAGCTTAAGAAATACAACGGTGATAATCAGATGGATAACAAAATAGAAATTAAAGAAGAACCTTGGTGGCCGGAAGCAGAAACTTCATCTGTTTGTAATGACATTAAGGTAAGTTTTGTAGAAATTTACTGCAGTTATAATTTTGATAGCTATTTTTTGTTAAAAGATTGGAACTATGTAATATGAAATTAATAAAGATAAGAGATAGTTTGTAAATGTGCACAGTGTTTGCTAGATGGTGTATTTAAAGTGTTGAAGGTAATGGTGGTGAATGTTCTTGAAATCATACCAAAAATACTCTGTGGTTTTGTAGGATCTTACAATCAGCTATATTTTCCTCCAACACGGGGGAAAAAAATGTATGAGTATCTGAATACTTAAGAAAAGAATGAATATTGTCATGCTCAGAGTGCAGTTATCCCAACTCCTTTTGTTATAAATGTACAATAGAATGTTCTATAGAAATCAATTGGATTGTGGACAGAAGTATTCTTCTGAAAATCCCAATTGAATTTAAGTTTTTTTGTTGATGTTGTGGTTAATAATCTGCTTACAGTCTGTACGATATAACCTATCAACTCTAAGACACTTATTCACAAGCTCAGTGTATGTCAACAAGTGGTTATTAGTGCAGAAGAATCCAGTTTATTTGCTGCAGCTGTCTTCCTACATATCTTGGGCATTTTTACTTTATTTACAGCATAAGTATATGGTCAGTAGAGGAAGGAATATATTCCACCCAATAATTCAATTTTGAGATTTCAACAGAAGTACATGTTTCGAGTTCCACTAAATGCAAAAGCAGTAGCTTTGAAAAAAAGAAAGCTATGTAAATATACATGCATATCTCTGAGAGGGAGCTAGAAGAATAGGATAACTAAAAAACAAAAAGTTGAATGAATACAATCTGATGTTTAAGTGCAGTATCTTGCAAGGTTACAACAATATGTTTAGGAAAATCCTCCCATCTCAAACTGCTCATTACATGTAAAATTGGTTATCTTTTGTTTTCTCAAAAATAATTCTTAACTATTTTGATGCTATGGCATTAAAGTTTTCAGTATGGTTGTACCTTTCCAATATGAGCTACATACTTACATTACAAATGATATGTATATGTTGTATTTCTTAGGAATAGTCTATAAATGCCTTTATTGGATTGAATTTTATATAATTATATCTTAGAAACCTTAAAGTTGGACTAAAACACTATTACAGAAAAAATGCACAGCTTATCCAAATGTATAATTTATCAAATTTTGCTCATAGTGTTAGCCGCATACAAAAATATTCCATATGCAAGCTTAATATTTCCCAAATGTCATCTAATCCACATACTTGAAAGTTTGCAATTATTGTGTTTTCCCTTTCCTTTTGTTTCCTTGCAAAATTGTAACACCAAAAACATTTGAATGCTGTTTCTACAGGTGATTAAAGCACTTTTTGCTTAATTTGAAATTATTCAAATGTAATGTAACACGTACTGTAACATAAAGTGTATAGAAAAATGAGGCCCAATTCACAATGTAGCTGTAGGCATAACACAGATTGGCACAGGTTTCTATATCCGCAACATGCATGTGAAAATGTTGTGAGTGTACCTCAAGTTTCAAATTGTTGCAGTTTCATTGTTACACTGTGTAATGATTTAAAGCATTCAGGCTTGCCTAGTTATCAAGTCTTAAGTGAGTTTTAAGGGTTTTAAAAGCCTCTTAGACCTGAAGATGCAGCAAGGGCTGTAGCATTAGTGAAGGATGGACAAAGTCTGCATTATGTTGGTACTTCTTATTCCAGAGAGAATGGTGTCTATACCCGGAGGCTGGTTGTGGCCATAACTACCTCTGACCATGATGATCACTTTCTTTTATTGTGAGTTCTTTGTGATCAATATGCAACATTAATGGAAGCCAGCAATAATTTGCAGCAAGTACAGCTTGATAACTTAGGTGAAAAGACAGCTAAAATGAGGCTGTATGAAGCAAAAATACAATCTAGGAGACCTGCTAAAGGACCACTGTTGACCAGAAAACACAGTATCCCTTAGATGCAATTTGCACCATCAAAGCTGGACTAAGGAATACAGTGCTCTTCATGGATGAGAGCAAGTTCTGTTTGAGGACACAAGATAAAAGGCAGAGAGTTTGGAGAAGGCTTGAAATTATGCACCCTGCACTTTCTCTTCAGATACCTTTTAATGGAGGTTCAGCATTGAAGCAAGGACGGGACTGGTGTGCTTGGAGAATAGCTCACTGGCAGTTCGTTAGTACATTAAGGAGATTCTTGCTTTTCATATATTTCATTTTGCAGCCATCATAGGTGACATCATCACATTCTTAGTGTTTTTCTGAGTTCTGGGTTGCAGTTGGGATAGAATGCATGGGTGGCACCACACAGTTTGTATCTGAACCCAATAGAGGAAGCCTGGGACATGTCTTCCTCCATGGACTAGGGGTACCATGCTAGCCTCTAGTTCTCAAGGTTGCGGGTTCAAAGCCAGCGGAGGGCGATGCATTTTTTTTAGTGTAAAAATCCTTAGCATGGCTTCCTTTGGAACGGAAGTAAAGTCAGTAGTCCTGTGTTGTAGCAGCACATAAAAGAACCTCAAGCCTGATAAAGAGGCCTCTGAGCAAAATTTCCGGTCTTTCATCCCAATATAGTTAGAATGGGATTCTAAAGACCATAGTAGTTAAAGAGTGTCCATAAATAAAACTAAATTTATTTAAGCCTGGGACATGTTTAGGAAGCGTGCTAAGAGTTGATTTCCTGACTCACTGGTAGAGCATCAGGCTGCTTTTCAAGGGGAATGGGTGCTCATACCACAAGAGCAAATTGCAGATCTTATCTGGGACATACCTCGTCAAATCACAACTGTGATTACAACTAGAGGCAGCAGCACCTGTACTGAGAATGTGGCCATCTTTCACAAAAAGTTAGAGAACCATAGTGTCTTTAAGACTCATTTTTCAACAGTTCTCTTTATTGTGATTTTGACCATGTTTGAAGTTTCTTTTGTATTAAAATAAATAACATGATATAATTTATGCTTATAAATGTTCCTTTAGTATTAGTTAATTGATAAAATGTTGTTAAACAATCGTTAAAGTGATTCTGGTTTAATATGTATGTTTTCGTTTCATAAACACAAATTTTCATTTTAAAATGTGTTTAAAGCTAAAGTGCTTCACTTTTTATACTGATCAGTGTACTTATTCAGATCCAAACACTTTCCCCATTGCTTGTCTTTCCTTCACCCTATTACATGAGGTACTGTGAATTTTTTATCTGCATAACCCTTAATTCCATATTACAGTGTAAAAATAAATAAAAACTTATAATTTAAAGATAACTGTGATGCAGGACATTTAACTAACACTGTATATATAATTGTGTGAAACTGTACATTTGCATTATTCTGTTACAGGAAGGAAACTTCACTCCAGTAAAATCACCAAGGTAAGAATTGACTCTTAGCTAATGTCTGAGTAAAAAAAAATCATTCATACTGTTGTTTTACAGTTTTTCTTTACTGACACTTGGCACTTCTTTATCTATGCTAGTATTATAAAGATATATGTGGGGTATGTATGTAGGGTAAACTCAAAAACCACTCAACCAAATTCGTTAGCACTTTCACCATTGAAAAAGCCTATTCTTTCTGATAGAATTGGGCTGTAAAGCACTAAAAGCTAAACAGAATTTAGAAACACCTTTGTTGTGAATGCCAATGAGTAGAAAATAGTTGTTAATGTATAGAGAATACAAGTAGAAGCAAAAGCTGGCTAGTTGCTCTTACTCTGTAGAGAATGTATGTAAAAACAAAAGCCGGTTACATTTTATTCCAAGCAATATACACACAGTCATGATGTATCACTTAAATCAAATAGAAGATCAACAATTCATCCTGTTTATAACATTTCATATAGTATGTTATATTTATTTCATTAATTGCCATTTAAGGTGTGTGTGTGTGTAAGAGAGAGAGAATCCATATCTAAACCTCTGAATAAGCTTTATTGTAATTTTATAGATGTACACACTGAAGTTTCTGTATGCCAAAACCTAATAATCGTGTGTAAGTAAGTTTTGGTTATTTTATGCTGCAATCAACTTCATTAACATGTAAACTGAATATATATGCAAAGGGAGAAAATGTATCCAGTTAAAGATCCAAAATTACTCATGTGATATCTATACTGGGACAAGTAAAAACACTGTCATCTGTTCTGTAGTAATTATCATGCTAACCTCTAATTCGCGAGGTTGCAGGTTCAAACCCGGTGGAGGGTGATGGATTTCTTCAAGTGTATAAAAATCCTTAGCATAGCTTCCTTTGGAAGAGAAGTAAAGCTGGTGATCCCATGTCATAGATTTACGCCACGTAAATGAACCTCAATCCTGATAAAGAGGCCTCTGAGCAAAATTACCAGTCTTTCTTGCCCAGTATAGAATGGGACACTAAGTACCACAGCAGTTAAAGAGCGTCCATAAATAAAACTCAGTTCAAGTAAAAACACTGCTTGTAACAGAATTTATTTATTATGCAAAATAATCTGCAAGCCTTGCTTTGCAGCCCTGAGTCACAAATAATTGCTTGTAACTCGCAACTATCTTGTAACTGACTCACATTTAGCTTTTGCCATCGTTTTATAATCCCATGCTGCTAAGGACACAAATTGATGAAATGTTCCAGAATTTAACAGAATGCAGATGGTGAACTTTCTTGAAGAGAAATTAGTCAAAGCCTCTTCCAATGCTTGGGCACCTCTACCATGAATGTTTGCTTTCTTGAATCTCCCTCACTCAAAACCCTCATTGATGGCTTGGCCAATTGTATTGGTGGTTTGGCCTAATAGTAATATTATAAAGAGAAAATTTTAATGTGTGTGTATGTGTGTGCGCATGCCATTGTTTTAAAAACCCCTTAACTGATTTTGATACTCTTTTCACCATAAAAGTCCTATTCTTTCTGACCCACATGGGCTATAAAACACCTAATATCAATTCATAAATTACTAAAGGATTCAAAAGCATTTACGAAGCCTATGTGCTAGAATATGAACATATTGAAAGTATAAAATAACATAACATAAGATGGTTGAGTCAGTTTTGTTACTAATCAATTCAACAATGTTTGAAGTTATTGTTTCACTTCACTGTTCCCAACTTGTAACTTCAAATTAATTAATAAAATAATATAGCTATGAAGAAGGCTTTTCTGTTTTGTTGAGGATGGCTCTAAGTAGAAAATATTATTGTTGCACAATGAAAACAGCCTGTAAAACAAGACTATTAATGCCACATATTTCATTCCAAGTAATACATATTATCTCAATTTGGCAGGTGACACTCAGCAAAACAAAACAGAAGTGAATTGTTTTATAACGGTATGATAACACGTGAGAAACAAGTACCAAAATATTTTAATAACCTTCACATAATGTTTTATTTTATTTCCTTTGTATATTGTAATCAAGTTTGTAGGAGGTTATGAAGTTGAAAATAAGTTTTATATGTGGACACTCTTTAACTCCTATGGTTTTTAGCATCCCATTCTATATTGGGTGTGAAAGACTGGAAATTTTACTCAGAGGCCTCTTTATCAGGCTTGATGTTCTTTTACATGCTGTAACCTTCATGTAAAAACGTTTTACTTAATTTTCTTTGCATATTGTAATCAATTTTTTAGCAGAGTATGCTAAATAATTTCATAAAGAGAAAATTGTGTCCATTTGACATTAGAAATCAGTCAACTAATGTTTTATGGTTAACATGAAAAAGATAATTTAGCCAGTGGTTACAAACTATGTGGTTAACTTGGTGGCAACTACGGCACCCAAAGAGAAGGTACAAAGGTTTAATATTTCATCTACTGTGATCAAACAACACTTGACCATTTGACTAATGATTGTTCCACTATCAAAGGGTACTTATAGGCTATGCAGCATCCCCAGAATTTGGAAAACCTAATGGCAGGGAGTTTAAGGAAGTCAGACCAATGTTTCACATCCTTTCGCTTGAATATCAGAAAAGTTTTCATCCATTATCAGGAATAACCAGAATACAAAATTAAATTATAAGTGGAAGATTAACTGCAAAAATCTAGATTATTCCACAAGACTTTCTTAAAGAACTGGGGCAGGGAAATGAAATAATGAAATTAGCATTCAAGTTTTAAAAACTAACCGTGCAGCTTGTGGTAGACCAGCAAGTTTCTAATATAACCCTCACATTGATATTATAGCAGATGTCTCATGTTCTTTAACTGATACAAAGTAATATAATATTCACTTAAACAAATAGCATATTTATATTTGTTCTATGACTCACTCTTATATGATTAAGCACACAGATACGATATAAGATTATATAACTGATACAAAGATAGAATAAAATGTTAAGAAAATTTTTATTTTCAAATAATTTTTGAAACAGTGACAAGGTACATTATTAGACTTTATTATACAGTCATATTCCAAAGTATGCTTTTCCCAACAAAATACAGTTTTTTATTCCTTCCTTGTAGAAAGATATGTCAGTAGCCAGTTGTGCACAGACTCATTTGCTGCATCACCATTGAATCACTGTCCCCCTCAATGTCTGTTTAAATGGTCCAAACAGATTATAAATGATTATTTTTCCTCAGAGGGATTAACCCGCACTACATATGAGTTATTCTTTATGTGGTTTTGTATAGGAGAAAAGGGAAGTAAAGCTTGTGGTCCCGTGTCATAAATTTACAGGCATGTAAAAAAACCTCAAGCCTGATAAAGAGGCCTCTGAGCAAAATTAACAGTTTTTCATGCCCAATATAGAATGGGACGCTAAGGACCACAGCAGTTAAAGAGTGTCCATAAATAAAATTCAGTTTAATTTCAGCACACAAGAACACTTTTTAATTTACTTTATTCATGAAGCACTTCGATATTCTATATTCACATTGAAATTGAGGTTGTTTGGATATGTACAAAATAAGCATTGCCACAATAAGCAAAATTCCTCTAGATATCCCCACCATTACCTGTTCCAAGTCCACAGACTGCTTGTCTCCCTAGTGGAAAATTCTGATTTATGTTTGATCCATCTTTGTCCATGGCATATGGCAAGCCTGTTAACTGAAATGGTGGGGACTACCGATACTTTCATTACTAATAATTGCATTTTATAAAGTATTGTATTGCTGGTAAACCATATGAAAGAGACAAAAGCTACACAGATAAGTGTAGATTTTAATAAAACAAATTATATCAAAAATATTTTTGTAACATCATTTCTGAGGTATTTATTGTTTTTGGTTTTAATATGCAAATACTTTATACTATTTTGAAGTATTAAATTGTCATCTGTTTGTTTCTTATGATGTCATGGAAAGAGTATGAATTTCAAAGCCAGCATATAGCAATCAGCCTTTGCTTCAGCCTCATGTATTCCTCTTGTATCTACAACCAAATGTGTAAGGAAACCATTTCTGTAAGTGTTTATCTTGATTAAAATGAGGTAGGCATAAAAATCAACTCCTATATGAAGCATGGGTGGAGAAACTGATGTGATTCATAAGAGTTTTAAAAAAACATCAACTCTTTTAAAGTATTTCATGTTAATCTTTCAGTCATGCTTGATCTGTGAGAAAACATTCCACCCAATGTGCTGGCTGCTGACTGGGTACTTGCTTGTTCAGAACCACTTTATTAAGAAAATTCTTTCTTGATAGTTGTTAAAGCAAGTCTGAAAGTTGATGTAATCTCATTGCATGTAATCACACATTGCTTGTATGCCACAAACATTAGATTGATATTACCATTAATACATTTTTCATTTGAAAGGTTGTATTAATTTTTTTATAATATTGGGATTAACAAAGTTATTTTGACTGTAATAAACAATGATTTTGCTCTACATGAATTCTAACTAAAGCAGATTTCTTATTAAGCAGATTCTCTATTTAGATTTAATTCCTTTTCATTCTTTGATCATTGTACCTAATACTAAAACATCAAACATTTCAGATTATGCACAGAAGCAGTGTCTGATGGTAACAGTGGTGATTCACCATTATACTCTGCTGAAACTCTAGGGAAAAACACCAGCTTCAATTACAGAAACGATTACCTGGAATATGAAAGTCAAAGTGATGTCACAATAGTACCAACTGTAGAAAGCCATGTTCACTTGCAACAATCTGATAAATGTAGTGATAGGGAAATTTACAGCAGCGTTTCATTGATTCATAACAGTGAAGGGTCCGACAAGTATAACATTTGTAATAAGAACTTTAATCAGTTGTTAGCTTTGAAGTTGCATAATTTGTTACCTGGGGATAAAAAGCTACACAAGTGTCAGCTTTGTGAGAAGAGCTTCACTCATTTGTGGCATTTGAAAAAGCATAATTTCATACATCAGGGTAAAATGCCTCTCACGTGTCACATTTGTGAGAAAAGCTTTCCTCGGTTATCAGATCTGAACAGGCATAATCTGATACATGAGGGTAAAAAGCCTCACAAGTGTGAAATATGTGAGAAGAGGTTTACACTTTTCTCACATTTGAAACGGCATAATTTTATACATGAAGGTAAAAGGCCTCACAAGTGTCAAATTTGTGAGAAGAGGTTTACTGTTTTGTCACATTTAAAAAGGCATAATTTGATACATGTGGATAAAAAGCCTTACAAGTGTGAAATTTGTGAGAAGAGCTTTACTCGGTTGTCATATTTGCAAAGGCATAATTTGATACACGAGGGTAAAAAGCCTCAGAAGTGTGAAATTTGTGAGAAGACGTTTACTTGGGTGTCAGATTTGAAATCACATAATGTGATACATGAGGGTAAAAAGCCTCACGAGTGTGAAATTTGTGAGAGGAGGTTTACTCGATTGTCAGATTTGAAATCGCATAATGTGATACATGAGGGTAAAAAGCCTCACAAATGTGAAATTTGTCGGAAGAGATTTGCTCGGTTGTCAGATTTAAAATCACATAATTTGATACATGGCAGTAAAAGGTCTTACAAGTGTGAAATTTGTGAGAAGAGGTTTACTCTTTTGTCTTACTTGAAAAGGCATAATTTGATACATGGAGATAAAAAGCCTCACAAGTGTGATATTTGTGGAAAGAGGTGTACTCGGTTGTCAGATTTGAAATCACATAATTTGATACATGAGGGTAAAAAGTCTCATAAGTGTGAAATTTGTGACAAGAGCTTTACTCATTTGTCATCTTTGAGATCACATAATTTGATACATGGGGCTAAAAAACATCACAAGTGCGAAATTTGTGGAAAGAGGTTTACTCGTTTGTCACATTTGAAAAGGCATAATTTGATACATGGGGGTAAAAAGCCTCAAGTGTGAAATGTGTAAGAAGTGGTTTACTTGGTTGTCAGATTTGAATCATGGGTCTAAAGAGCCTCACAAGTATAAAATTTGTGAGAATGGTTTTATTCAATTGTCATCTTTGAAGTCATACAATGTTTAACATGGTAAAGAGTATGAAATTTGTGAGAAGAGGTTTACTTGGTTGCCAGATTTGAAATCGGATAATTTAATACACAAGGGTAAAAGCCTCACAAGCGTGAAATTTGTTGAGGGCTTTACTCATTTGTTGTCTTTGAAATGGTATCATTTGATACATGAGGTTAAAAGGCTTGCAAGTGTGAAAGGTAAGAAAAAGGTTACTAGATTTTGAGGTTTGAAATTGGATAATTTGACACATGTGGAGAAAAAAGCCTCATAAATGTGAAATTTGTGAGAAGTGGTTTTTACAGTTGTCAGAAAATAAGTTGCATAATTTGATACATTCCATACATACAGGATGACAATTTTTAACATGACATCAGGTTAGAAAGGCTCACAGGTGTGAAATTTATGTGAAGGGAATCACTTGTTTGATGAGGGTAAGAATTCTCACAAATGTAAAGTTTCACACATGTCTTCTATAAAATTGCATAAATTCAAGCTTAAGGGTATGTCTCACAAGTGTGAAATTTGTGAGAGGATGTTTACTCTTTTGTCACATCTGAAAAGGTATAATTTTATACTTAAGGATATAAAGCCTCAGAAGCATGAAACTTGTGATAGCTTTAGTGTGTTATCAAGAAATAAAGCACCAAACACTATTCTTGGGATCATAAGCAATATATTTGTAAAACTTGTCATCAGTTGTCAGCTTTTGAAATCCCATAATTTAATTCACAAATTCAGAAAGCCACACAAGTGTGACTTTATTGGAATAAGTTTAAAATTTTGTCAAAAAGAGAACACGTATAATTATTTGATTTATGAGTACCATAACATCATATAAGTGTGACATTTTATGAACAGAGAATTACTCGTATATTTTGAAAAATTCATACTTTGATCCATCAGGTTAGAAACTCATGCAAGTAAGACATTTATAAGCACTAAAGTGATTTTTTGTATTTTAACACTATGTGGAATGTGGTAAAGCCTTTACCATCTCTTGAAGTGCTGAATACGAGCAGATTGTTGTCCCCCATAGTCTAAGGGTACCAGCTAGCCTCAGGTTCCCATGGCTGCAGGTTAAAACTCAGCGGAAGGCAATGGATTTTTTTTTTGGGCATAAAAATTTTTAGCATGGCTTCCTTCAGAAGGGAAGTAAAGCTGGTGCTTCATGTCATATATTTACATCTTGTAAAATAACCTCAAGCCTGATAAAGCGCCTTCTGAGCAAAATTACCAGTCTTTCATGCCCAATATAGAATAGGACGCTAAGGACCACAGCAATTACAGAGCATCCATAAATAAAATTTAATTTAATTTTACCCAAGTCTGATAAGAGGCCTCTAAATAGAATTTCCAGTCTTTTACACCTAATATAGAATGGGACTCCAAGAACCATATTAGTTGAAGATCATCCAAAAATGAAACTCAATTTAATTTATGAGCTTACCAGCTTTGAAAGTCCACCCTGCTAAGTATTCGAGCCAATCACATCAGCTTAGAAAATCTTCATGGTAAAACATAATTTTGCAACAACCTATATTAATGGAATTGACACCCTTAGAAAATGCTCAACTTTTTTTCTTCTTTGACTGGTTGATTTACTATGGTATACCTGGGTTTCACAATAATAAGCAGCCCTTCAGTTTACGATTGTGCACTTAATCTATAAAATAGCAAGAAGTTCTTATGATATTTTCACCGCTGGTTTCGACGACAAGAAGCTGTTGCTTTATTTCAATCAATGCAAGTTTAATGCCAATGGTTGATGCTAGATAGTGATTCTGATTATGGCCAGACAACCCCCTGTTTCTTTGTTACAATAAAGGAGGCATTTCAGCAACTTGCCTGAAGGTGACTTCGACATCATTGTCAACAAAGAGATTTGGCTGAATTTAAAGATGATTCCAGGAATGACAGGAACAGTGACAGCAATGAAAATGATGACACAAGAAACCTTTAGGAAAATCTCGTCCATTGATGCTAACCATGCTTTTTTGCTTTCATTTTCCTTTATAGAACTGCCTGTCATCCAAAACGTGTGCCTCCGGTGATTCTCCTCCGGTGTCCTATTTCAACGCTTTCTTTACCTCTACAGTCCTGAAACTGTTACCAAAACAAATCGTTATGCGCATCAGCTTCTAAGGGCTTGAGGTTTATCACACAGTTCAAAATCTAGAACCTGGATAAAAACACTGCAGAGATGAGGGCCTTTGTTATTATTCTGAATATTTGTTTGATCAAAAAGGCGTTATGTATTCCTATTGGAGTAATACAGGCTCTTTATATTTCCTGGTTTGGCAAAATATTTTCAAGAAATAGGTTTGAGCTTCTAAAATTTTTCCATCTGGCTGACAACACCAAGCTTTCTCCTCCTGGTCCTCTCACTTATGATCTTTGTGCTTGATTCCAACCCATGTGTAACATGCAAATAGAAATTTTGCGCATCGTTATACTCTTCCACCAACAATTATTGTCAACTGACAAAAGTTAGTGGGTAACATACACTCAGTTGTTCCAGTATATGCCAAATAAACATCATACGTGTGGAGTAAACTTCCGGATGGTGTGTGATGTAGTAAGCAAATAATGTTTAGGTATTTACACCTACTGGAGGGCAAACTCTCATGAGGGCTAAAATGCTATAAAAAGCAATGGAGTAGCATATATAATTATAAGCAAGTGGCTTTCTCTTGACAATTGGCATAGAAAAGGTTACCATGTGTATAAAGATAACTTTTTCACACATTCCCCTCCAAACATATATGCATCAGGTACATTCTTTAGGGGCACTATAAGACAATCAGTGGCCTGGGCAAAGCCATTACCAGCCTGCAACAGAATTCACCACCGCCAGCTCCAACAGATTTTCTGGAGGAGCTTAGGTGCATGCTGACAGGTCATACTGATCTGATACAAATCCTGCACACGACGATGGCCGACTGGACTTCTGTGCTAGGCAACCTGAAGACTGGGCAGGAACAACTCCAGAACTATGTGCAAGCACTAGGAAACCCCTGGACACATGGCACTAGATACCACTGACAAAACTGAGCACACTTTGCGAGAGGCACTCAAGAAATCTTAAGTACTAATAAGAATCACAAAAATCTGTATCTATTCCCAATCCACTCCCCGTGGTGGCAGCTAGGGCTCTGGCCTGCTCATGGCTGTCATCCGGACATTTTCTTTACCCACTGCCAGCACAATAAGCTGGCAGTTACCTTCCGCACTATCGCGGATGCAAAGATGGAACCACAACAGTTTTCCTCACTTCTCTTGTCAAATTCCTCTCCTTAACTTCACCTTCTTATTCCCGTCACTACTCCAATATAAAAAATAGGGAATCCCCAATAACTGCAAAAAGTCAATTTAAGATGCCATTAAAAAAGCCTATCACACATGGTTTTTGCAGAATTGAGATATGTATTATTTTTACAGTTTAAGTAGCTGCCTTTCCAAGGGTTATATTGGTTCCTTCACATTCCAGTTTCTGTTGTATTCAGTAGTGTTAGAAAGACGAAAGTTTTTCCATAACAATATCTATAATTGACCCTTCCCGAGTGGATGTATTTTATGGCTCTGAGTAGAAGGCAATTTAATAAAAAATATTAAAACTGTAAAATACAGCTAAGAGTACACAATCATGCTCAAATGTATTAAAAATCATATACTTCGGTTTTTGTTGAATTGCACCATTGCTGTCTTCCTGGAGTTTTGTTAATGTGTATAAAAATTTTGCTCCAAAAATGGCCTAAGTAGCACTTTTCCATTTTGTATCACATAGTTCGTACATATACTCGTATTCAGGAATTGTTCAGGAACTAAATACTGTCACATAATGATATGTAATGCTTATGTTTGTAAAAATAATGGTAATGATGATAATAAAGAATTTTTATAGAGATGTGAGGTTACATGCATCTGCGGGTAGGGTGTCTAATATATATACATGATTTTGAAACTGATTCTTTTATCTCAATATCAGTTACACCAGGAAGTATATGAATAACACGTTATAATGTTCAAAGATGTATGCTATTTCCTAAAAATGTTCTTTTGTGTGATATATTTTCTAACACACATCTGGATGAAGGGGAAGCTTGCAAGTCTCAAAACGTATATTGCCTTTTGGCCCTATGGGAAGGGTATTCTCATCAAAATCAGAAGGCTGTATTGGTCCCTGTTGGATATTATGCACTGATATAGTAGACGTGGGGCCAGGATCAAAATTACTCACCTTTGCTCAGTTAGGTGCACGATTGTCTGCAGTATCACTTGTGTCACTCTTGCTCTCACTTGCACTTATATATGAATTCTCGTATATATCACTTTCATCATCACTGAACGCATAATCTGACAATTCATATCATTTTTGTTCAACAAAGCTACAATGTCTCTGTCTGTCAACCCTTCCTTTCTTGCCATTATGTTGAAAAATGAAGTAAAATCTGGCGTACTAGTTGCAAACACTGCACTGTTTATTGTTTCACTGTTGAGAACTACAAGAGTAATTTCTGACAAAGCAAATTCGGGTTTTACCGACCACCAGTGTCTGAAAGAACAATTCCTGCCATCTTTTGGAAGCATATCTGAATTATTTGAGTGAGAAGGGCTGACCACAATAGCTCTATAATTGCACACCCATATATAGGTATTCACTCATGAGGGTCTGGACAGGTCATCCATATATGGGTTTTCGCTTGCTAAGGGTTAAGGTGTTCTAACAAAATGCGATATCTGTGATGAATAAAACACGTACATTTTTTGTGGGGGTTATGTTGACTGTTGTACTAAACCTGTTTCAAGTAAAGCTTGTTAAAGACAAATAATAGACAGACACAATGAATGAAGGTGTTGAATATTCTACCCCAATCGAGTAGGTTACAAGAGGCAAAGAGAGAAGTAGTAATGATTCTGTGAACAGAGTATGTGAGATGAGAATCCCACAGTTGTTGAAGAAAGAGAAGTGTAAAACCTGATATGGATTCTGCAAGAGGTAACCCATTCAGGTATGAAAATTATAAGATGTGAAGCAGGGTGACTGACACAAAATGTGCTGAAAGGTTAATGATATAATAATTATGTTGTACTACAGTACAGATGGATAGCTGTAACCAAATGTACAATTTAACAATTTTCTATATTTAAGTTCAACATTGACTTCACTAGTCTGTATGAAGACATATGCTTTATCTGTAAAAGAGTGGATATAGAGAAAATTTTTCCATTGCTCATTGAACAAGACAAACTCTGCATTCATGGTTAGAAACAGCTTCATAAAAACAGCTAGTAAATTTTATGAGCTTATAAAACTGAGGATGCAATAAATAAGTCTGTTTTGATAAGATAAGATACTTTTATTCATCCTTAAATACAAGATTTCAATGTCACACCAAAAACAATTTTATATACATATATACAGGTTTCACATATCCCAATCTTAAATTCTTCAAGACTATAAAATGCATTCATTATTAAGAACTTTTTTATTTCTTTTAGTTTATATTCTGTTTTATTGATTTTTTTTATTTCAACGGGTAACTTGTTATAAAGCTCTTTACTGATGCTCATACTGCAACGATTGTTTACTCCCCTATATACTGATCTAAAATAATCATTATTTCTTAAACTATGCTTATGTATACACTGATTTTCAGGTTCTTTTTCTTGTAAAATACTTTTTATTGTTTGATATATATATAGATGGAACAGTTAAATCCTGAACTCTTTAAACTTTAATTTGCATGTATGCCTACTATTTATTTTCCCAATTATTCAAACAGCTTTTTTTTTGTAACTTGAAAACCTTTTTTACTTCTGTTGCAGTAATGTTTCCCCATAGAGTTATCCCATATTTTATGTGTGAGTAAATAAACTTGTTTTAATGTTTCATAATCCATATTCTTTCTTAATTGCCTCATAAATAGACCTTTATTTATCTTTTTGATTATGTAAGATATTATTTCTCCATCTATTGCAATGTTTATATCATTTTTACTCCAATTTCCTAGTTCAAAATTTATCCAAGCTGTTTCTTGGATGTTTAATATCATGTTTAAATTTAAGTAGTACTGTTTTATTATTTTAATTAATTAATTTGCTTTAGTTTTCACCTCTGTTGCTGACTTGCCTCTAATTATTATTGTCATGTCATCTGCATACCCAATTGCCAAACCTCCATTTCTTTGTATTATTTCAAAAATATCATTTACATAAGCTAAAAATAAAAATGGCCCTAATTTACAACCTTGTGGGGCTCCTAGTTTTACCATTTAAAAATGAGACTTCATTTTTTCTATCATTCCGGAACTATTTCTATTGTTTATTTCCATGCACTGTATTCTGTTTTTAAATATGATAGTATCCACCTTTGTGCCAATCCTCTAGCCCCGTGATTTTCCAATTTATTTGAAAGTATATCTAAATTTACAGAATCAAACTCTTTTGATAAAAATATAGCTTTTACTCGTTCATGGTTATTTAATGCATTAATTAGATTGTCATTTACTTTATTTATTGCAATTTTTGTCGATTTCTTTTCTTGGAATCCAAATTGCCATTCTGATATTATGTTAAGCTTTTTAAAGTACAGTTGCAATTGCTTTAGGAGCACCCCTTCTACTTTTTTTGAGAACATAGAACATAAAGTTACAGACCTATAATTTATCTTTTTGCTTATATAGAGGTCTTACAGTTACTTCTTTTAGCATATCTGGGAAAATACCTTGAATCAATGATGCTTTGTAATATGTGTCATAACTTTAGAAATGTCATGTTTAATGTATTTTACAATTTTGTTAGAGAACTTGTCCAAAGCGCTCAATTTTTTGGTTTAAGCTTATCGATTTCTTCTAAAATATTTTGTTCTAATGTTTCGAATATTCCCATTGATTTTATTTGCCCATTTGAAGCTATTGCATTGGCTGCTAAACCTGCTGTTTGAGTATTTTTTTGCTTGATTTGTAATATTTATATAATAATTGTTAAATTTATTACAAATTTCTCTAGGCATTTTATCTATCACTTTCTTTTAATATTATATTTTCCATTTGTTTGGATTTACTTTGTTTATGTATCTTATTTACTATGCTCCATATTGTTTTTGTGTTATTTTCTGCTTTTGCTACCAATATCCTATTATACATCATTTTTGCCCTTTCACATACACCTGTAAATATTCTATTGTAATTTTCAATGTAAATTAATGATCTCTCCCCCATATTTGCACGTGAAATTTTTATCCCATTGGTCATCCATTTTTCCTATTTGATATCTCTTGCTCTTGACTTTATTTTAACCTTTTTGGGGGGGCATCTCGCTATTTAACCCCTTCAGTAATAAGCTATTAAACCTTACAAATTTATCATTTACATTTTCAGCTTCATGTCCCTGTTCCCAGCTAACCTGAGATAAATAACCTTTTAAACTCTGTAAACTATCATTATATATTTTTCTTTTAAATTTGAAATTATTTAATTGTGTATCTTTTTTAAGATTAACATTTAATAATTGCCCATAATGATCACATTCTGTTTTAATATCTTTATTTTCCCTTATATTTATAAACACATTATCAATGCAAGTTTTTGTTTGTTTAGTGACTTGTTGGTTCGCTAATGCCAATTTTTAAATTCAGCCTAGTTAGGGTTTCAGAAAGCATAATTTTATCCACATTTTCTTTACAAAAATCTATATTTATATCTCCCATGAGAATTTTAATCTTATTTCCTGATATTGAATTTATAAAATTATACAGTTGTTTTGTAAAAACAAACAGCTTTTTTTTGCTGCAGGAGATCCGTATACTTCAATTATTACCAATTTGATTTCCATTTATATCAATTCCAAAGCAGCTAGTTCGCATTTCATTTCCACTTTTTCACACTTTATCGAGTCATCAACGTAGATCGTTACTCCCGCACTATTGTGCTCCGATCTACAGGAATATGTCCCTAATTTATACCCATCATAATTGTTTACTATTATTTCCTGTAAATTTAATCCATGCTCGGTAAAAACTATCACATTCGATTTTAGTTCTTTTATGTTTAATTCTATAATAGTTGTCTTATTGCTTATGTATTGCACATTTTGATGAAAACCCCCCTTTGCATTATTTTTTAATTTTAAGTGGCACTTTGGCTTTCTTTTCTGAATCTATTTCCTTTGTTACCCCATCTACTTTTTGCAAAATATTATCATCTGTGTATGTTTTGCCATCATGCGAGCTGTATTTTAGTTTCCCTGTTCCATGCATATATTTACAACCTTGTTAATCATTTGACTTAAAATATAAGACCCCTTCATATTTAAATGTAATCCATCCTTTCAGAAACAGCTTTCATCTAAATGCCTATTTGGGTCTACATATGTTGCCCTTGCTGCCTTACATGCCCATTTTATTTCCTCGTTTATGTCATGTATAAACTTTTTACTATAGTCGCTTCTTATTATTACACCATTTACAATTAAAGTTGTCCCCGGAAAACTTTTTTGCACACACACTTGAATTGTATACTTCCTCCATAATTTCGTTGGCACATTTTCCCTTTCTTATATCGTTTGTGCCCACGTGTAGCACCACTACGTTTGCTTTGCACTTTTTCACTGTCTTTTTACTTTCTCTACTACGTATAGTAAGTAGGGGAAGTATTGTATTCCACCCAAAAATTCGATACCGAGATTTCACCGGAAATACATGTTTTGAGACCCCCTGAATTAAAAAAACATTTTTGGAAACATGTCCGTGTGTGTGGCTGTGAACAGCATAGCTCAGAAACGAACAGTCGGATAAACACCAAACTTGGTATTTAGGTTCAGTATCTTCCAGAGATGCGACACGAAGGTTTTCAAGAAACTCTCCCCATCCCAGATTACCCTTTACATGGGACATTTTTCGAACATTTTAATTTTCTCAAAAATGGCTCTAACGATTTTGATTAAAATATCATATGTTCAAGATATTTTCATGACAAATAAAATGTATATCTTGAATTTTCTGGGAATGTCTCTAAAAGTGTTCTTCGTTGTGAACAACTTTTGCATAACTGGTAAACCATGAGAGATAGACAACATTTTACTACACAAAAAAGGCACATCGCGTTAAAATACACAATTTATGTCACATTTTTTGGTTGGGTGAACCATTTTCGAGATATTGTTTGTTATTCCCTTAAATTTTTCAATACTTATTTTCTCAAATGGGAATTCGCTATTCATTTTTTTGTCTTGGATATGCAAAGAGTATTAATCTGAGGCAAAGAGAATGGTGCTGCACCTAGCAACCAGCTATTAAGAGATATGTATATGCTTAAAGCCTACTTATTTCTATATTGCCCTTGCAAATACAAAACAAGGAACATAGTACGCCTTAAGCGATAGTCAAATATTTTTAGAACTGGTCCCTATGTGTAAAATGTAATTCTCTTTGCATGTCAAAAGATCGTTTCTGTATATGTTTATCTCGATTACTATGAAATAGATGGAGAATAAGAGCTCGTAAAAATAATTTGTACAAGAGTAGAGAAAGTCATGTCAGTGTAACACATCAGATATTTTTATAATGTTCGGTAGATATTCGGCCTTTACACCTCTGAGAACTTTTACTTTTTAGAGACACAGTCAGGGCGAGGAGCAAATTCAGTATCCTCTGGCGTTCATTTTTTGGACAACTTAAATGTTATTTTATAGAGATGGTGTTAAAGAAGCAATAACGTCTGTGGTTATGTGTGCACTCAGTACAAGAATTGTAAATGCGTGCAGCATTGGTGCAACTTTTAGAGAAAAACAAAGTGTTCAAGGAGGTATCTCATATTAAGTATTTGGGAAAATAGAGAAAAACTATAGGCTTATAGAGAAAACTATTTTCCTTCAATTCTACTGTGGCATATGTAAAATTACAAATGCTTGGTCAAGAATGGAAAATATGGCAATTGAAGAAGGCTTCAAATCTGGCATTGAGATCCAAATTGGCATTTCAGGTATGCCAAGGGCATTCTTGCGAAAATCTCGCACTCTAAATGGGGATTTTAAGATCACTTTCTTAACACTGGACACAAGTTTGTCGACATCTGGAAAACTTTTTCGCACTTCTTTACTAACTCGATGCAAAGCATGCGGGAAGCAGATTACATGAATCAACTTTGGATAAAGCGATTTAATTCCTTTCCTGTCTTTACCATGTACGGTGCTGCATCGGTGAGAAAAAGCAGAACATTGTCATGTTTTATTCCCTGTGACCACAAGAGAATGAGACTTTTGTCGAACAGTTGGCAAATAGTTTGGTTATTCTTTCTCTTTAGGATTTCCATTGCGAGGAGAAATCTTTTCCCAGGTTTGACCTCTAACGCACCAACAATCACATTTGCAGTGGAGCAACCCACTTTATCACTTGTTTCGTCATCAGACAAAAATATTCACCTATCCACAACATAGTCGCAGATTTTTTCAATTGTGTCTTCATAGCAGCGGTGTACATACTCCTTCCGAAGGCTAGACTAGTCAGGAATGTTCCGATTAGTATACAGTTCTAAAAATGTTTTTAAGGATTCATCGCATATCTTTGCTAACAGAATATTCTGCTAACTAAGGTACTACAAAGGTCTTTGTAAAACGGAGACGACTTAGAACATTCACTATCACTTTGTCCTAACAGAAGCTGCGATTTCAGTTTGTTCGCAGGCCGGGAGGCTGATGGACAAGGAACCGCTTTTCCCAACTAACTTTTACCTCACAATATTTACAGAAAAGAATACTTCCATCAGCGAAAAATACCTGCGCTCCAAACTCAGACAAATTTGTCGGGAAAAAAAGTTTTACTAAGTTTAGGCATGTTTACGGTCTGGATTTCTTCCACAAACTGTGAATACAACCAACCCACCGCGCCCCTGTTTGAGGTCAATGTCAGATGCTGGTCAAAAATAACAGGATATTTAGTGAGGCTGCAGTAGTTTCTAGCAGAAAGTCACCCCTCTACTGGGGCTAATGGCATGAATACAATAGAAATGGTCCTCACAATATACTATTAGAGAGAAATACCTGCTGTTGCCGGTCTTAACAGTTCTGCGTACAACCCTAGTGTGTATTTGTTAAAAGAAATTGGAACTGACACTAAACTAGATCCTACTGGGCAAAAAAAATGCTGTTCAAAGAGGTAAAGTTACAACAACAACAAAAATGCTGAGAAGGAAAAAAAAGGACCTGTAAGCCATAAAATGTCCAAAAAGCATAAAACTCACCATTTTCTGGCTTACGATAACCATTATGAACATATTTTCTTGTGGCCTCGTCTTCAGACGCTAAATTAAAAAAAAAAAAAAAAAAGGATTTGTCCTCTACTTCCTAGCCCATGGTTTTATTCATTATTAGAAACATCACAAGAACTTGGTGAAATTACAAGTATAACGGGTAAAGAGGTGGATTCATATACAAATCTTAGATCATCACAATAATTTCATGGAGGTACAGGGGGTAGGTACATTGTCATTATGAGTTTGAAAAATCACCCATGCATTGTCAGGCGGTAACAATGTCACAGTTCTCACCTAAATATGATGCAGTGAAAGAAAACCAGAAGAAAAGTGAGGATTTAACATTAATAACTTACGGAAACAAGGTATAAGTAAATAAGTTGATTTAAACATTCCATAGAATAATTCGATAATCACACCACGTGTCTGCTTAGTAAAATAAATTTAGAATGAAAGTGTTTATATTTATTTAACTCTTGAGTGGACACAAAAATGGAGCATACTTTTTCTTACTTAAATGTTTAAAGACATGTAGACAATTGTGTATATTTTAAAATATAATGAAAAAATGTGATAAATCTTACTTAGTGATAAATTCTATTTAATTAACTAGGCACATACTCACAGAAGAAATTATGTGTTAGACTAACTCATCCTTATTTCAACATACAGTAAAAAAAAATACTGAAAATCAAGCCACTGAGAATGCAAATATATTCGGGTCTTTCCCATTTCAGCATGTTCTTTCTTGGTCACTTGGAAGAATCATGGGTTCTTAGGTGGTCTGTCGTTATTTCATTTAAATTGGGTTTTCTGCCATTTTAAGTCTCTCTGGTTATTGAAACATTGCAATTTATTTGAGTTTCAGAACTTTTGGATTTATCAAGGTAAACCTGTTCGATGCAACCCAAATGCTATGGTGTTATCTGAAAGATTTAGTATATGCGGTAGTATATTCTGCAACAAGTTCAACAAGAAATTTAGCACTCTATTAGCTCCTCACTGTACGTTTAATATACAAAACTTATTTTGTAATAAATTGGAAGACGCAATACCTGAAAAGAATAAGATTCAGGCATTTTCAAAATTAATTACTCAAACTGCAATAAATACTACGTGGATAAACTAAATAAGAGTAAAACCTGGTTAAAGAAATGTATGAGATACAAAATAAAAACAGGTATAATCATCTGCATAGCCTGTCAACTTTTTGTGATCTCTATCACAGAGAACCAATGGTGCAGAATATCAAGCACTCCTGCATCACTGAGGAAAAACAAATTAACCACTTTTAGCCAAAAAGTGATCTTGGAGAGATTAAGTTGGCACCTGTTTTGTAGAAACCAATTTGAGATTAAACCCCAAAAATGTTGACAAATATAAAGGTTGTACAGTTTTACAATTCTTGTATTATCTCGAAGACTTCCACTGAACTGAAAAAATACAAGGTAATTTACTGTGGAAGAAAGTAAACGTAATCTTACTCTTAGATGTTATAAATGCGTTGTATTTCTGTAATAAAGAACCTAATTTAATGTTTTTGTATTCATTTGTATAAGCAATGCATATTTTAAACCTAACACATTCTCCCTACAGAAGACAACCAGCAGGTTATGCTATCCCCCACTTACTTTCTAGTAGGGTTTTATCAGCCGAAACTCAGCAGTACCAATCAATGGAAGTCTTAGTGATTTACACTTTTATTTTCTCTAGTACATATGTTAGTGTAGTGTACGTATCTCTCTTGTCAGTTAATAATGCTTTCAACTTTTAAAAAAGGCATAAAATTTCCTATGGCATGATCAGGGTTGAACCCCAGAGCTTTGACTCGGTAGGCTGGTATTAATCTGTTGAGTCAACCACACAGCCTTAACATTTGGTATTTAAAACAGATAAGTAGGTATTTAAATACTATTTTATATTGTGGAGTTCGCCATCACAATTCACACCGACGGCTGTGGTAGATACAATGAATTAATGACTGGTGTTTTTGCTACCCACCAAACAGTAAGCTACAGCCAGTGACAAATGCCCATACAAACAATACTGAGTTGAGCTGGTGATCTCCCCTACAGTTCGTATCCAGAGGCGACATACTGGCAGTTGGTGACTCACCTTTTCTAAAACAACACGTTTTACTGTGTTGCAATTAGGAGAGCGGCATGTGCTATCTTTTTCATTCAATATTCACTTAAATTGCGTAGGCAGTACTCGAGATGCATGTCGAGTTTAGCTTATTTTGCTATATTTAGTGCACAAAGTGGGAAACAAAGCCACAATAATCTTCAAAGTGAGGAAACACACTCAATAGCTACACACAGTTTACTGCATGTATGATCATGACCAAGTTCATTTGATACTCTGTAGAAGAATGCCATGAGGTTCCTCAACCACAAAAGGTGTACATTTATTTTCTTGACAAATAGAAAACATGTACCAAGTATATGTTAGAAAAATAAAACACAGTTTAGGTAGGAATGATGAACAAACCAATGTATTTAGATCCCATGGTTTGCTTACTTGCTTAACAAAAGTACTGGATGGTTTGTTGGTTTCTTCATCCAAATAGCTTTTCTTGATAAGCTCTTCCTAACAGTTGCTCCCTTCTTAAGAGGAATACATCAGGAACCAGCTTATAAAATGAACAGCTTGTAAAAAAAAGTCCATTTTGCTAAACAGATAGCTACCGAGAATTTTTCTCATGTTTTATAAGAATAATGTAACAAACGTTTCAAAAGACTCGTGAACTAGCCTCCAAGCACAAAAGTCTGCTAATGCAAGGCATTTAGTGCTCCAGCAGCCACAACGACAAGTATGAATGCTGAGATTGCCGATTGCTAATATCAGGGAACAGCCCAAAGCAAGAATGTGGTAATAACGTTGTGATTCTTTTTAAATGACTAATCATTTTTAATTGACAAAAAATATGACGTATATTTATACAGCTTTTTTATTCAAACATTGCCATACGCCTGCATAGTGCTCTAAGACAGAATGAATACTGTGGCTATTGCTCCTGCTGCTAGTATTCTTATGGAACGTATACTCACTAGAGGATTAATCAATGAAATAGAGAAAGGAGAAGGTTTTTTTTGCTCCACCAATTTGATTTGGCAAGGATTGTTGACAATGAATGCAATCCAACTTTTACAGCATTTTGTGACTGGTGCCAAGGCATTTTCTTATAGGTACATGGCTTTGGCGACCCTGAATGCTAAAATATGCCTATATTTTGGCACAGTGGAAAAAAATAATCGATGAGCTTAGGCGGCGCCAAGTCTCCCTTTACCTGATTAAACTTATATGTAGCTATCTGACCAACAGAATAATTTTGATAGGTGACACCAAACAACACGATATGATGTGCGGAGTACCCAAGGTTTGGTTTTGTGACCTACCCTGTAAAACATCTATTATAATGACATTACAAGTGCAGCTGCCGCTAGGCACAATCAATTGGATATGCCGATGATCTGGCCCTTTTAGTGTCTGGAGAATGCAGAGAAGATGTGGAGGATAAGATCGAATGGTTTATGCACGAAATTTAAATCTGAATATTGTAGAAGGGATTGCATTTGGCTCTGCAGAAAACTAAATTGTGAAGCTGGAGGGTAGACAATCCCTGAGGGAAGTCATTGTTAATATTGGTGGCAGGACACTGAGGTCCCAAAGAGAACTGGGATATCTTGATTTTCAGTTTGGTCATAATATGAATATGGGTGCCCACGTAAAATACGTGGTTGGCAAGATAGAGAAAGTGATTGCAGCCTTGGGTCGCTTAATGCCTAATAACTTAAGTCCCAAACCTGTAACAAGGAACATCTTTGGTGGTGTGGTTAACTCTTATTATTTTGTACGGTGCACCCGCTTGGAAGACCTGTATTGATAAAGTACTATACCTACAGAAGGTGGGTGCAGAGATTCGTATCTGTAGTGCCTACAGAACCATCTCAGTACAGTTATAACTGGAACCATACCTATCCATCTGCTAGTCCAGGAACGAACTTATGTATGGTAAATGCTTCTAGGACCTAAAAAGTATTGGTAAGGGATGATACCGTTACGCGGTGCTGGTGGAATGGAACCAGGAAGAGACGACAGCTCAGTGGACCAAGCTGTTTATTTCCGCGATAGCACCTGAATATCTAGGAAGAATGATCTGGGATATTACCTGACACAATTTTTGACTGGTCATGGCTGTTTTAAATCTTATTTGTACCAAATAGGACTGGTTGAAACAGATCTTTGTTCGTACTGTGCACAAATGGACATTCCTGATCATACTGTTTTACACTGCTGAAAGTGTAATAATCTGCACCACCAGAGCTATACACGACTAGGTCAGGTTAAGGCGATGCTAATGACCAAGGGAAATTGGCACATAGTTGTTCATAACCCGCATCCTTAAGGCTAAGGAAAGGCACAAACAGGGGTGTATCTCTGGTAAATATATTGTACATATGTAAGTAGGCCATCTATAGCTATTTTTGAAGTAATACAGCTAGTTAATTCCAAGTAGTCAAATGTGCCTTGCAGGAGATTATTAGTTGCTGAAAATCTCACTCACTCGATAAGTGTCTTTCTAAGATTTTTCCCCTGTTCTCCCCAATGGGATTCTTCGGATTCTCTCCTTGTATTATTCGAAATTGCCCCAAATCTAGAGCAACATGACAGTTTATAGCTAAGAAGAAATTTTAATTGTTGAAGGAAACTCGAAAAATGCAGAGTAAAAACTATTTTTATAGATATAAATATTGTTAAGAACTATTGTGTGTATGCTAAGTTGTTTGAAGGGACACGCACTAATATGATAAAATGCAATGGGGTGGTTGAATGACTGTTGCAGGTTCTAACACCCAAGAATTATATGGTGCTGATTATATAGTGATTTGTCTCCACTTTAATAATTCAAATACACAAGTTAAGAAAGTGAATATCCTCATTTTAACACGCAGAAAGAACAAAGGATATTACAATTTAATGTGGTCTTTATTTGTTGTAGCATTACCGATTTTGGAAATGTTAGTTACATTTTTCCCAGGATGAACTTTCATGAAATATCTAAACACATTTTAAACGATTCTTGTTTATTCCTTTATGGGTTTATTAGCAAGAACAGCTGACTTAAGATCAGAGAGTACATTTAAGAGCAGTCACATATTGTGACTATGTCCAGCTTTTCAACTGTAACTTCTATAAGTTCTCAATGCCACTTCAATGTTTTTATGTAGTTCAACATCGCTGGGACTTGTACAAGTTCTCAATCCCACTTCACTTTTTATCTAGTTTAACTTTCACTGGTACCTAGTTCACTTAGTTCACATTGCCACTTCACTAACGTGAACTAGTTCAACTTTCATTGGTAGCTCACTTAGTTCAGTCACTTCACTAATGTGAACTAGTTCAAATCTCACTGGGAGCTCGCTTAGTTCACAGTCACTTCACTAAATTGTCTGTGTTGGTAGTGAGAGATCTAGTATGGCTGAGCTAAAATGTGGGGTTCCGTAAGGTTCCATTCTTGCGCCTTGATTATTTGTATTAATGATTTGCCTTTCTTTGTAAACACACACACACACAGTATTATATGCAGACGACCACTTTTTTCAATACCAGCCCTGACCATGAAAACCTCAAAACAACAGTAGACGATACCTTGCTGCAAGCAAGTATATGGTTTTAGAGCCAATGGTTTCTTGATAAATGAAAAGGAAACACAGCAACTATTATTTAGTTTAAGGGATATGCCAGCATTAAGTACGTTTAAGGATGTAAAGTTTTTAAGTGTAGTGGTGGACAACAAATTTTCATGAGAGCCTCACATCAGAATTATAAAATATCTTGAGAATTTAAATTTACTGCCCATAGTACAAAATGGATTTGTAAAAAATAAATCAGCTATAATGGCCATTGCTGACTACATAGAAGAGACTGTAAGACACATTGATCTAAACTATTCTTCAATTAGCGTACTTTTGGATCTAACAAAAGTTTTTATTGGGTCGATAGGACTATTTTAATGGAAAAATTAAATATGCTTGGCATTAGGGGTTTGGGTTATAAAATCATACATGACAACCAGGAAAATTATTAAACTTACTAATAGTTCATCCGAAGTTACATCCAGTCCAGAAAATATAACACATGGAGTCCCTCAGGGATCTATTCTCGGCCCACTTTTGTTTGTTCTTTACATGCATGACATTGAAAAATGTTTTCAGATGATATGAAGGTTGCCCAATATGTAGACGATACAACTATCATTACAGAGATACATATAATTTAATGCTAGAAACGCGTCTAAATGATACAGTTAAAAATATAGTTTAATATTCCAAAACTCAAACTTAAGTGTGAACCCTACAAAATGTGAAATTATAACCTTTGGATTCAAAGCCATAAACCATACACCACAATTGATCATTGAGACTGAGGTAGTAAAAAGTGTAGACGAAGTCCAATTACTAAGAATTACTCTATACAGTAAGCTTTCCTACAACTCACAAATTGACAAGATAGTAGCCAAAGTTAGTAAATATCTCAATTTTTTCAGATGTTTGAGGGACTCTGTCCCTACCTCTACAATTATAATTATCTATTTTGGGCTTATTCACTCTCTCCTTTCATATGGGATTGAATTATGGGGAAATACATCAAAACAAAATCTTCAGAAGGTCTCCATATTGCAGAAAAAAGCTATTAGGGATCTTCGGGGTCTAAAGTACAACGAATTCTGCAAAAACACATTCAGAGCACAAACAATTTTCACATTGCCAAGCCTTTTTATTTACAGAACAATTTTATACTTATTGAGGTACAAATTTCCAATGGAAACTATGTAGATATCCACACCCATAATAGAAGGGGAAATCTATCACTAAACCTCCCTAGAATCAGATTACATCAATCAGAAAAGGTGCCTAGTTATATGGGTGCAAAGCTTTACAATGCACTGCCTCGATATATAAAAGCTTGTGTAAATTATAATAAACTTAAGAACTGTCTTAAAAACTATTTAATAAATGAAGGTTTCTACAGCGCAGATGAATATTTAAATCCTACATTCTTAATCTAACTTCCACATACCTACATGCTAACACCAATCTGTAAATACTACATTTTGTATTGTAATATCAATTTGTACATGACTTGTAATTTATTATGTATAATTTCTATATATTCATGTGTTTTTATTCTTCTATAATGTGTAAGTAAAATGGTTTACACTACATTTAGTTTTAATGTGTGACTCTGAATATCCACTATTTTAAGGTATACATTGTATCTATACCCTATATAATTTATTATCTGTATTTTATGTATATTGATGTAATGCACGACACGGTAAAATATATGTTACATAAATTACCTTGTATATTAGTAATGTATCATTTATGTGTGGCATAGTTCAATTGTTTATTACACTGTATTCACTAACAATAAATTTAATTTAATTTGTATTACTGCTAAGCTCTCGAGAGTTATATTTCTTATAAGTAGGGCCCGGATTTCTAGGTTTGAACCTATATTTTTCCTCGCTATTTAATTAACACATTTCAAGATATATATTCGTTCACACTTCCTGGAGCAAAATATGCGAATTTCATTACACATAAAAAAACCTAAATGAGGGGTTGACACCTAAAATAACCTAAATAGCTTTTTTTTCTTTTCGAAATGAAGAATGATATTTTCAAATTGAAACTCATTGTAAAATTATTTCCAGCACCTACAGCCGGTCGATAGTTCAAATTACTACAGTTACACAGCACATGTAACGTGGATGCAGTTGATAGAAGGTCAGGAGGAGCGTAATCTGCGTAACAGATCGCCTGCAATTGTTCACAGAGAGTACTTTTCTAATGTAATTGTTGTATAGTGAAACAGTGCCTAAATCACTTTTATTGAAAAACTGGATTGCCGCAGATCCACTCTTCTCCTTTTTTTAGTCACAGACAGTGCTGCCTACATGTTGAAGGCCGGGTGGGGATTCTACAGTCCTTCCACCCAACCACGCTGGATGTTACGTGCTTGGCCCACGGCCTGCACTGCCTTGCGGAGGAGATTAGAAGCCACTTCGATGACGTGAACAACCTGATACCTTCGGTCAAGAAGCCTTCGGTCTTAAAAGCCCCAACACGTATGCAATTGTTCAAAGAGAAAGTACCGGCAATACCTCTTCCACCTGAGCGGATACTTGGCTGTCTGCTGCCATTTACTATGCCAAGCACTTAAAAGACGTTAAAAATGTCGTCAATGAATTAGATGAAACACAAGCTTCCTGCATTGCCAAGGCTAAGAAATCAATCGAGTGCCCCACTCTTGCCTCTTCCCTTACATGTGTTAAGACACATTTTTGTCTTATAGAGAAGCTATTCCCCGGTTGGAAAGTACAACTTTGCCCTTAAAGATTCTCTAGATATCATTGGTAATGTTTTCAGTAGAGAAATGCCTGGATCAGTGGGAGTTCCATGTTCTTCGAAGTTGCAGAAGATTCTTCAACGAAATCGTTGTTTTGAAGACATGAAAGTCATAAATTCAGTATTGCAGGGAGAAAAGTACACAGGAAAGCTACCCCTACAACCTGCTCTACTTGCATCTATGTTTTACACTCCAATGACGTCACGTTCCGTTGAAAGAACCTTTTCTTCATACAAGAATGTGTTACGTGATAATAGGAAATAGTTTATGCCAGAAAAATTGGGAATGTGTGCATCTACTGCCATGCCAAAAAATAAATATCACAAATAAGTACCACAAAAGCAATATTATTGATGTCTGTATTGATCCACGAAGCAAAACATAAAAAACTATTTTAATCAAGAAAAATCTAAAAACAAACCTATTTTAAGCATATAAGAAACCTAAAATGAAGGTTTATTCCACCTAAAAATCCGGGCCTTACTTATAAGGAACTTAAAACACTCGGTACCTGATACTTATATTAGATCAGCGTATTTTTGTCCTTTCACAACACCACCGCATACAGTATATTAATCTACGGAAACAGCAGTCATGTTAATAATACTCTACTGTTATAGAAAAAGCTTATTGTGACGAAGACAGTGAGCCAAACGAAAAACTTCGCGTACTAGATAACCGAATAAAATGTATTTGGTAAAGGTGTCCCAATTAAAGGACGAGCACGGGAAATAATATGGCATTTTTCCATTAGAGTAAATATCAATATTTCACAGGTATATTTGTCTTGTTAACGCAGATATTTACACTGATATATTCTTGCACGTTCTATCCTTTGCGTGCAGTTTCATTATTTTATAATTGTCTTCATATACGAATATAAATAACACCCGCCCTACAATGCAGAAGCAACCCAGTAGCCTTCGTACAAAATTCTAACGCGCTCTCCATCTGATCGCGTTTAGCGGCAAATGGCGCTTGCACTCAACGTTTGTACCGGGGGAGATTTCCAGGACGAAGGTGCCCCGACGAAAGACGTACGTTTGAACCATTGATCGTCGTCTTAGGGAACATGGGCCATTTTAGCCTGATACTCGCGACCGGGGGAGGCCTAGAAGGACGAGGACACCGCAAAGGGATGCGGCAATTCTTCAGGTAGTTGACGAGACCATAGTGTCAGTACAAGAAAGTAGCTGCAACAATGAATGTTGACCACATGACTGTCTGGCGAGTATTACACGAGGTCCGGCTGTATCCTATCCATACCATTTACAGCGTGTGCGGCACTATCAGCAGCTGATTTTCCTGCAAGGGTACGCTTCTGCGAATGGTTTATGCAACAAAGTCACAACCCTAATTTTAGTGCAACGGTGCTGCTTACAGATGAGGTGTCGTTTCAACGAGATCAGATTGTAAATTATTACAGTGGGCATGTATGTGCCGACATCAGTCCTCACGCAACTGTTGAAGCAAGTCATCAACAAAGATCTTCTGTCAATGTTTGGGCCGGCATTGTTAGAGACTATTTGGTAGGGCCTCACGCTCAACGGACAAAGGTACCATCATTTTGTAGAGAATGTTCTACCTGATCTGTTAGCATATGTGCCTTTAGCTGTGCGACAAAACATGTACTTCATACACGATGGGGCACCTCCTCATTTTTGCGTTAAAGTCCGTCGGCTTCTAAATAACAGATTCGGTGACAGATGGATAGATAGAGGTGGACCAATTGCCTGGCCTCCATGCTCCCCAGACTTAAACCCACTGGACTTTTATTTGTGGGGGCATTTGAAAGCTCTTGTATATCGAACCCTAGTACCAGATGTTCAGAGTCTCCGTGCCCGTATTATGAAAGACTGTGAAACCATACGCAATGCTTCAGAGATATATTTATAATGGAAATAGCTTCTTATATCAAACAATCTCACCAATGCTTGGAAGTAAATGCAAATGTGCATCAATATAACACACGACAAAAAAAACCTACACATGTCATTTTGCAGAACAAATATCCTAAAAACCAATGCTGTTCATAGGGGTATTAAAATATTCAATAAATTATAACCCGACATAAAACATGTGAAAGGTTTACCATTGTTTAAGAAAGAGATTAAATCCTTTCTGCTAATACATGCCTTTTACTCAGCTGAGTACCTAGACCATAAATCATAAAGTACTGTAATGTATTGTAATTTAGGTAAAATATTATTGTATATGTATGCCTTAATAATATGTTGTATGTATATTATATTTGACGAAACCACAATTTCTATAAAGAATTACTACAGTTAATAAAGAATTGAATTGATACATCAGCGCATCCGGGATTCACTACAACGGCGGGTTGATGCATGTATCAATGTTCACGGAGGGCATATTGAACATCTCCTGTGAGAAAGAGCTGCATGTGGTATTCTGGTACGTTCTATTCTTGTGTGTTTCTCATAATTAATGAGTTGAAGAAAATGAGTTGTAACATGGTAACAAAGCGTTCCCAGACTCATGTTCATATAACGCAATTTCTTCGTCTACGTGTGAGGAATGTGTACCGCAATTTGTGCCGTACATTTTTGTTACACCCTTATACAGAAAAAGATCAAGCTTCTGCGGTTTTTTTTTAAACCTGTACGTAATGTCAACCTACTGCAATATTCGCGCTTATTAATATCACTGCTATTTTAATACATGCTAGACTTTCATGTTAAGTTGCACTACATTAAGTTCATTGTACTCCCTGATTAACACACTGTATCAAATGCAGTTACTTCAGGTTGACTTGACAAGACTTTACGTGACATGCCTAACTTAAGAATTCGTCAAAATGAATGTTTTTCTTCATCTTACTTTGAGGTTGATTCAATCAGCATGAATCACTAGCAGAAGTAACAAAATCAACTACCAATCCAGTTAAGTTCATAGGTTCTTTAGTCTAGTTGCCTCAGCCAATAACAGACTGCTAAACTTAAAGATGGGGGTTCAATACTAGCTTTATCTTAGTAAAGTTGAAGTAAAGTTTTGTTTGTAGGAGGACTTGTATTGTATTTCGACTGTTGGGGAGCCGATCTTGAAGTAGTTGTAACCACGTATGGTATGCGGTGGCCTTGGCCCCAATGTTTAAAAATATTAACTTTGTAGTTTGACTGTTTCTTTAATTATTATATATTTATGTTTGCCTCGGCTGCGTCAGTATTATTATTAGAGACATGAATTTCTTTGCAAGGAGTGGTGCGGCTAAGAATGTAGAATTACACAGATTATAATTTTTAATTCACTCCTTTTTATTAATTATTGGCACGATTTAAATAACACTTCATTGATATAGAGAGCTGTGAGATTCTTTTATTAAATACTTGCACTTTTTAAACCGTAAACTACTTTCTCTCACACTGATTACATATTAAACTTCTCGAGGACGCGTCTCGCGTCCGGTTAGGAACACTGTCTATAAGCAACTGACTTCTGAATTTGTACATTTTTCTCCATTTCAGTTTCTGATTGGCTATTCCTAATCCAATAGAATACCTTTGTTTAACTTAAGCTTTTTTCTGGTTGATGATTGGCTATTTATAAACTGTCTCAAAAATTACATTATTGTTGCTCCAAGAATTACTAGTAGCATTATTACTTTCCAATTCATTATTGACTCAAGGTTACCTCTTTGTTAGCAACTTTTGACCTATTATTATCACAGCTCCTACATTATTAAATTACATAAAACATTCACATAACATTATTAAACATTTACACAATAATATCAACATTAATACAATGACTGCTACATAATTTTTATATGTTATTTTACACACAAATTGCTTTTAAGACGGGCTATTATTACATTTTATATTGTATAATTTGGCTGAAATCATTTTAGTGTTAAAATTACTGCCTCAAAGTTACTTTCTAAAAGTAAAAACTTCTATAAATATCACTTTTAAATGCTTATCTGCAAAGCTATCTAAATAACCTCTTGGATAACATCAGGCCGAGTTTAAAGGCTGGGGTTGAATCCTTGCCTTACCTAACTTTTTATTCCAAAAGTAGGTAAACATTCTATAAATGTAAGTTTTAAACCTAAAAATTGTAGGCTGTATGCCATCTCAGTGAATAGTAATTAATGGGCTACTATATGTATGTTATGCATAACATTGCTAATTTGATTTCCCCCATCCCCCATACAAAAAGAGAACTTGTATGTTTTAAAGCTCTGGCAGAAGGGCGGTGCAAATGCCCAGTGGATAAGTAACACACTATCAATTGCAGCGTCTGGGGATCAATTCTCACCATAGCAATGTAAATGTTATGGTTAAATAAATATACCTCCATTTTAAACCCCAAATCTTAAGGCGGTTTGGCTGATTGAGCAGATAAATAACAAACCACCAAGTCAAAGTTAGCTCTGGGGTTTAACCCAAACCATGGCATAGGAAACTTAACGCATTTTTTTTCTAAGTTGAAACTAATACTGACTGGCAATTAAGAGGGATTTCCACAGGTACACTAACACTTACACTAGGAAAAGAAAAGGTGTAAATTAGCGAGACTTCTATTAATTAGAACAGCTCAGTATAGGCTGATAAAAGCCTAGTAGGAGAGAGTAAGCTGCTGGTTGCTTTCTGTGAGGAAAGTGTGTTAGGTTTAAAATATACTTTACTTACATAAATGAATACAAAATTAAATTGGGTTCTTCGTTAATTATAGAAATACAGTACATTTGAGAACATTACGTTTACTTTCTTCCCCATTAAATTACCTTGCATCTTGTCAATTCAATGGAGGTCTTCGAGATGATACTAGAATTGTGAAAATATTCAACCTTTCTACTTGTCAACATTTTTTCTCTAATGGAGTTTAAGTTTTCATACTGGTTACACAAGAACAAAAGCCAATTGTATCTCTGCAAAATTACTTTCTGTTAAACGAGGTTAATTGGTATTTCCTTGATTATGCAGGAGTACTTGTTATTTTGCACCATTGAAGTGTGTAGGGTTGATTGTCTGTGACGGCCCCTTGAGGTGACAGATTAGTTTCCATTTGTAAATGAAAGTTCATTGCATGTCTTCTGTTCTTGATAATAAATATTTTCTCCCATGGATCTGGTTCAGCTCTGTATCTGGCTGGTTTGGCAAGATTTCATGATTGACAGAGCTCAATTTATTGTGTGTCTTTCATACATTCCTTTAACATGGTTTTGTAACTCTCATAGTTTCTCCATGTAGCATTTACTGCAGTTTGAGGAAATAATACTGAAAATGCCAGATTTTGTTTTCAGAGATGGGATCTTTCAATTTATTACAAAATAGTTTTTTGTAATTAATCTTACTGTGCAGAGCTAATAGTGCTGAATTATTTGCTGAACTTGTTACACAATGAACTGCTGCATATATTAAATCTTTCAAATAACTAAAAAGCATTTGAGTTGCATTGAACAACGTTGCTTTAATAAACAAACAAGTTCTGAAACTCAACTAAACTGGTTTGTTTCACTAAGAGCGGAGACTTGCAATGCCAGAGAAATGATTTATATTATATAACAAGAAAACATGGATCCTCCATGTGACCAAGAAAGCACTTGCTGAAACAGGTAGAGCCTAACAATATATTTAAACACCAGTAGTTTTGTAGTTCAATATTTGTTTTACTGAGTGTTGAAATAAGAATGAGTTCATTTAATACATAGCTTCTGTGAATGTGTAATCAATTACAAGTCCTCATTCAACTTTTCTTCAGAGCTTTTTAAATATGAAGAAACACGCCATTTTTGGAGTGCTCAAGGATTAAATAAACAGGCACATGATCATTCTCAATTTATTTTACTGGGCAAGGTGTGGTGTTTATTTCCACACAGTTGCAATGAATGTTTAAATAAATATATTTACTTACACTGCATTTCCTTAAATTACTAAATTAAAGAACTGCTTTATTTCACTGCATATTTAGGTTTAAATTGTGATATTATTAGCACCGGACTTTGCACGGGTGGCTTTTTAAGCCTTGAATGGCAATGTACCTCTATGAAATTATTGTACAATGATTACAAGATTTGTATGTGAAACCTCCCCTTTATCCCTTATAGTTGTAATTTCACCACGTTCTCGGGATGTTTCTTATAATGAATAAAAATTGCTTCACATCCACAGAATTGTGTATGAAGCACATGTTTCTGATTTTGTTAATCCCCTGCAGAGAACTTGCAATTTCTGGAAATGTTGTGTAGCCTGTATCTTTTAGCCATTAAACAGTTATCACAATGATCAAGTAATTTTTAGATAATCACAGTAGAAAAATTAATTAAATTATCATTTTATAGAACACAGTGCATGAAATTTTAAACTTTATGACCTTCTCTTTGCTGGCTTATTTAATAGCATAAAGGATACACAGTTTTCATATAATACAGAAACCAATGACATCAATATACAACGAAAAGGGTGAAAGAGGTGAATATAATGATTCTTAATGTCCAAGTCACCAAGGTAAACATTTTGTAGATGACACAAACTGTGTCAGGTGTTAATTATTATAAAAATCAGTTGATTAATTTCTGAGATCATAGTGCACACAATTTTCTCTTGTTATATATTTAACATATGCAGATAATGAACTTAGTTACAATCAACAGTGCAAATACAACAAAGCTTTCTTACATAAGGGTTATTAAAAGGTATTGATGTATCACATCAATATTGTAGTTATAAGCAGAACTGACTGTCTTTTGTTTTGCTGTGTCTTCTATTTTCTCATTTGCTAAATTTTATAACTGGTAATTTTGCTCAGAGGCCTTTTATCAGGCTTTGGGTATAAAAGGACCTCAAGCCTGATAAAGAGGCCTGTGAGCAAAATTACCAGTCTTTCATGTCCAATATAGAATGGTACGCTAAGGACCGCAGCAGCTAAAGAGCGCCCATAAATAAAATAGCAGATTTTCTGCAAACTTAACTTAGTTTCATCACAAGCATATAAGGCTCCTGCTGATGCTTTTTCCTCAACTCCATTTCATTATTATTGCCACTTACCTTCATTACAGGTTCCTGAGAAGGAGGTTCCTCCTCTTTCTGTGAATCGTCACTGTGGTGGTGGTGGTGGTGGTGGTGGTGGTGGTGGTGGTGGTGGTGGTGGTGGTGGTGGTGGTGGTGGTGGTGGTGGTGGTGGTGGTGGTGGTGGTGGTGGTGGTGGTGGTGGTGGTGGTGGTGGTGGTGGTGGTGGTGGTGGTGGTGGTGGTGGTGGTGGTGGTGGTGGTGGTGGTGGTGGTGGTGGTGGTGGTGGTGGTGGTGGTGGTGGTGGTGGTGGTGGTGGTGGTGGTGGTGGTGGTGGTGGTGGTGGTGGTGGTGGTGGTGGTGGTGGTGGTGGTGGTGGTGGTGGTGGTGGTGGTGGTGGTGGTGGTGGTGGTGGTGGTGGTGGTGGTGGTGGTGGTGGTGGTGGTGGTGGTGGTGGTGGTGGTGGTGGTGGTGGTGGTGGTGGTGGTGGTGGTGGTGGTGGTGGTGGTGGTGGTGGTGGTGGTGGTGGTGGTGGTGGTGGTGGTGGTGGTGGTGGTGGTGGTGGTGGTGGTGGTGGTGGTGGTGGTGGTGGTGGTGGTGGTGGTGGTGGTGGTGGTGGTGGTGGTGGTGGTGGTGGTGGTGGTGGTGGTGGTGGTGGTGGTGGTGGTGGTGGTGGTGGTGGTGGTGGTGGTGGTGGTGGTGGTGGTGGTGGTGGTGGTGGTGGTGGTGGTGGTGGTGGTGGTGGTGGTGGTGGTGGTGGTGGTGGTGGTGGTGGTGGTGGTGGTGGTGGTGGTGGTGGTGGTGGTGGTGGTGGTGGTGGTGGTGGTGGTGGTGGTGGTGGTGGTGGTGGTGGTGGTGGTGGTGGTGGTGGTGGTGGTGGTGGTGGTGGTGGTGGTGGTGGTGGTGGTGGTGGTGGTGGTGGTGGTGGTGGTGGTGGTGGTGGTGGTGGTGGTGGTGGTGGTGGTGGTGGTGGTGGTGGTGGTGGTGGTGGTGGTGGTGGTGGTGGTGGTGGTGGTGGTGGTGGTGGTGGTGGTGGTGGTGGTGGTGGTGGTGGTGGTGGTGGTGGTGGTGGTGGTGGTGGTGGTGGTGGTGGTGGTGGTGGTGGTGGTGGTGGTGGTGGTGGTGGTGGTGGTGGTGGTGGTGGTGGTGGTGGTGGTGGTGGTGGTGGTGGTGGTGGTGGTGGTGGTGGTGGTGGTGGTGGTGGTGGTGGTGGTGGTGGTGGTGGTGGTGGTGGTGGTGGTGGTGGTGGTGGTGGTGGTGGTGGTGGTGGTGGTGGTGGTGGTGGTGGTGGTGGTGGTGGTGGTGGTGGTGGTGGTGGTGGTGGTGGTGGTGGTGGTGGTGGTGGTGGTGGTGGTGGTGGTGGTGGTGGTGGTGGTGGTGGTGGTGGTGGTGGTGGTGGTGGTGGTGGTGGTGGTGGTGGTGGTGGTGGTGGTGGTGGTGGTGGTGGTGGTGGTGGTGGTGGTGGTGGTGGTGGTGGTGGTGGTGGTGGTGGTGGTGGTGGTGGTGGTGGTGGTGGTGGTGGTGGTGGTGGTGGTGGTGGTGGTGGTGGTGGTGGTGGTGGTGGTGGTGGTGGTGGTGGTGGTGCAACATCATTTTTGAACTCGCTTACAAGATCCTTGATAAGGAATTTTGGTAAAGAAGTTTCTTCTTTGATTTCTGTTTTCACGTACACTTCAACTGCACTACCAAGCCTGTGGAAAAAGAAATACGTTACCAGGATCATAAAGTATGTATAACTTATCCTCCATGTTCTAGTGTCTACCAATCTAGTCTCTGGTTTCTGAGGGCACAGGTTCAAACCTGGTGGAAGGCAATGATTTTCATTGATTGCAAAACTCCTTAACATGGCTTTCTTTGGAAGGGAAGGTCAAGCTATTGGTCCCATGTAATGTTTATTTTCATACAAAAGAACTTCACGCAATGGAAGAGGTCACTAAACAAAATATCAGCCATGACATTATCTGCGTTATGGAAAGTGGACCAATTATCATTAACGTCTAGTGGTGGAATCACTGACCATATAATAATTCACCTGATTGCAGAACACACTGCTAGGGTGTGCCTATACAATGGCAGCAAACTTAACTAAAACATGTACATATAAAATTTTAATTAGGCACACAAAAATTGCAAATTGTTTGCAATATACCATATTGACCCAAAAATAAATCGCCATTGCATATAAGCTGCACCCTTAAAATTTAAGGGGGAGAAAGAGAAAAAAATAAGCTACATCCGGATTGAGGCAATAAATATGAGTATAAACTTTTCTTTTCTTGTACTTACTCAGTTACTCAATATTTATTGATATTGTAGAACTGCATCATGAGCAGTTATTAACATAAATCAATGATACAATGAAAGTGATAAAATGGATCAGTACATAATCATTCTTTATGGCATATGATACATCACATTGGCACTAAACACTCTAACATAATTTGTGTTTTTTTCACTATCATCACTACCAGTATTCACTTCACCTCCTTCATTCTCCCCCCGCAATATGTCATCCTTGCTGCCATCCAGCGCATTCAATAGAAGCTAACAAAACCATATACACAATGTTAATGCCAAATGCTGGTAAGAATATGCATTGTTGTGTGGCCTTTGGTGTATTTTGTTGTATATTGTTGCAGATGAGCAAAGACTTTAACAACAAATGTATGTGAAAAGGCAAGGTAACAACCCGACATTTTGCTGTTCAAACTTGGGAATAAAGAATGGCTTATTTCCAGACCAATACGGCACTTACTCTTCTACAAACTAGTAGAGCATATTTTTTTCTGCTTCTTGATAATACAGATAGACTTTCATTAAACTTTTTGTTATAGGTGTAAGAATAAACTGATAGAATAAGAAGGGATCACTACTTGATGGCTCTGAAATCCCATGCTTCTTGCATCACCACGAGCGACTTACCATAAAAGTATATGAAAATTCAAACCAATAATAAACAATAGCTTGGAAATGGTTAATGGCACAAACAATTTTAATTGACATACACTGTGTGCTTTAATGAGATCCACATGTGTTCTGTAGTAAGATTTTGTCTATCCCATGGTTCAGCATTTATACAAAAGCCATTCAGAATAAAGTATATTTCACACCCTATTCCCAGAAAATTCAACATGTACATTTTATGTGTCATGCAAATACCTTAAACACACAGAACACACTTTCGTTTTCTAAAAGCGCCTCCGTTTTTTATCCAGGGCACCTCCACACTTGCATTTCTGTTAATCGGCTCGTGTTATCTTATTTGCTGAGCGCTCTTGTTTTATTATTTTAAATTTTGGGTTCTTTGTTCTCCGGCTAGCTATTATTACTCAGTTAAGCAAGTATCTCTGAGCAGGGCGAGTAAACGAAAAGGAATTGTTGGTAAAAGATAAACACTGATAAAATAATTTGTTTTTACACTTTTATTGCCGTCACACTTAATTAATAATTCACATATTTAATCTTTATATACGCCTGACTGAAACTGTTATATTTTCGAATGTAATTACTGTCGTATTAGTTGCCACGTACTTCACATTTTGTAACTAACACTGCGACGAGAGATTCTTCCAAATTGTATGACGTGCACCTCACGAGAGATTCCTTAGAACTGCGTGAAACATGCTTATGACTCGAGAATATATACTCCTTCACCTCGAAATGCATAAACATTATAATAGAGCTGCTATTGGTTACCAAATCGCGCCAACATTAGCGTCTGTTTTGTCAGCCAATCACTATTACTAACATATATGCTTTAGGGAGGATATTCCCTACATTTCTAAAGAAAGGCACGCTACCCTGACGTCATCTGTTTGTCTCTTCTTAGTGATAAACAACTCACCCCCTCTGTTTATTGTTACCCACTTCCATTGTCAGTTTCATTGAGGCCGTGTAGACTTATTTCCTAACAATGTTTATGGCTAACAAACATCTAAAATCCTGTACATACAATAATATTAATTTACACTACAATCACTCTGGCATTCACAGCATGTTGTGATATAAAATACTGCATCATATGCCCCACTAGAAACATAATTATAAGTATTTACAACCTTTTTGGGAAATTTTATAATTGGGTTTTTAGTCTCCTGAATCTTGTAACACACGGTATTTATCACTTGCACGTAACACTGCACACGCATTTAACACACGTTATACTTCTTGCCTTTTTCTCGCCACTATTCACTGGCTCGGGTCTAATGTGTTTATATAGCTGCATTTGACCTTACAAGTTTTCATTCATACAGCAAATACTGTACCCTGAACTATTTAGGTCACTGTTACAAAATGGTTATACTTTCTTAGGTTATTGACATAAAGATTTATACACTCAAGATTTTTACCCTGGTTCATTTTGTAATTATTGATAATATTTACCAAAATATTCATCCTCTACACAAACATATTTACATCTCTTAATTCTAAGACATAATTTCACATTGTCCGTGTGCTACATAAATGTTTGGCTTTAATTATCCTTACCCTTTTTATTGTTTTGTACTTGATATTCACAATACCCTTTGAATTATATCTACATACATTTACTTTCATGTGACATTAATTTATCCTTCTTACATACTTCATTTCAAATGTGGCTACAGGTTACTGAGAAAATGTTCTTTTTCCCCTTTAAACAATTATTTCTGTCCTGACGTAATTTATTTGTTCCTGCCGACCTGGTCTCCCATCTATCCTCGGTCTTTCAAAATTTGGAACGTATGATTGGTAACGTTGCCTGTTATTTTTCTCATGACGTCTTTCTTGTTCTCTGCTTTGGTGATAATGACTAACTTGGTAATTTCGTCTATCTCGCACGTCTAAAAATCTATGCTCCCACTCTCGATATATATCTTCTTCCTGTTGTTCCAAAGCTGATATTAATTCTGTCATCTTGAAGATACTACGTGGTTTTGCAATTAATAAATAATTTAGTATCCTTAAAGGATAATGCCTTGTGAACTCACAAAATCTTCCTCATTGATCGGAGGTGACAAATTCCTAACCTTACTTGCATGTTTTAAGCAAATAATCGGTCATTGATATTCCCTCTCGTGGATCAAATTGTCCATGACTAAGCATTGTTCGTATTCTATGCTGTATCGTGACGTTCCAAAACCTGTTCATGAATAGCCTCTTAAAATATTCATATGAAATTTCGCCCCTGACACCACTTGTAGCCAATCTAAAGTCTTTTGGTCCAAACATCTTTTAACAACTATCATTTTCAATGCTTCCGGTATCTTTTTAATTTAAAGTACTCGGACAGGTCTGCAATAAACTGTACTGGATTGGAGTTTTCATTAAATTTTGGAAGTGGCAAATCACTTAAGATATAATTATAGTTTTGCATGTCCCTTATTCCCATATTTAAATTATCTACTGTTACTTGTGCACTCTGAGTTTGGCGTGGTTTATGGATGAAACCGCCTCGTCACTCACATTATTAGTCATACTTGAGGAAATACCTCTATCATTATTCTGTGAATCAGATACAGTGACATCACATATATTGACCCTTGAACTCAATTCTAACCTATTTACAGTACCTTGCAGATTCTCTATTGTCTGTTCCAATTTTCTACTTTTTTCATTTTGAACAGCTTGGTACTTGTTAATTTCAGAAGTTAGTTTTTGATCCAAATTTATAGACAAAGTTTTGACTTCTTCGGACAACTTATTTCTTTGTGTTTCCGATTCCTTCTGAATTTCAGATATCTCCCCTCTGAAATTAACCTGCACCTGAATTAAATCTGCATTCGTAGCCTCACCATCTCTCTTAGCTCACTTGAAATGCTATTCATTCGGCTTCCCAACTCTGTACATTTTACATCAACATGTTCAATTTTATTATTAATCTCACTTTATGGTTAGATATTTATCTGCTCATATCTGACATTTTCTTTGAAAATTTTCCTATCTCCCTTGCTATTATTTCCTGATTTTCATTTCTCATTTTTGTCATATTACTATCTAACTCCATAAATTTATTTTCAATTTCTTCCCTGTTTTGATCTAATTTTTGCTCTAATTTCTCATTACTCTTACCAATATCTTCCCTTAATTCCCTATTACTCTTACCATATCTTCCATGTTTTGATTTAATTTCCTATTACTTTCTAATTGGTCTCTAATACTCTTATTTAATGTTTCACCAAAGTTTCTCAGCATTTCCATCATCATACCAGCATCAAAACTAACATTTCCTACTGCATTTATATATCTTTGTGAACCTTCATTTCCACCACCCGTTAGTTACTTCACCCCTGTTTGATACAATTCTCTGACCCACAGGCCTAATATATCTATCTCTATCGTCGGTTACCTGCCCCGAAATGTTTACAACAATCCCAGATATTTGAGTTGACTGACCTCCTATTCTATTCTCACTTTCTTCACTGATATTTTCTCTCTCAAATCCTACATTGTTTGAGCTATTTTCCGTAACCTGCATTGAATTACGGCCAACTGCTACATTATCCCCTTCCATAATTATTTCTTCAGTATTATTAGTAGACATTGTTTTCTTAATCCTTCCGCTTCTCAACAACATTTAATTTCTCACATTTTTTTTGTTTTAGGATGCACATAAAATTTTCAAATTTCTAAGCTTTACGATGCTATCTAATGGCGTTGTTTTGATGTCCAGCTTCCTGCCCCTCTCTCCTAGATGTATATGTCTTCTCTGCGTTGTAATACGATGGATCTACGTCTTCTCGCTGTCTTGGTGTCGAATTCCCCTGTTGTCTTCTGTTCTCGTAGTAGCTGATGTCCTCTCATCCGCGTCGTCGGTCGTTCTGGTGGTTGTTTCTGGGATCTGCGTTGTCTTAAGTTCTTGTAGTTAATTCCACCGCTCCATTTGCCCCACGTTCTGGTTATCTCGCCCCTTCCTGGTTATCTCGCCCCACGTTCTGGGAGCCATTTGTCGTAGTAATCGGCTCGTGTTATCTTATTTGCTGAGCGCCTCTTGTTTTATTATTTTAAATTTTGGGTTCTTTGTTCTCCGGCTAGCTACTATTACTCAGTTAAGCAAGTATCTCTGAGCAGGGCGTGTAAACGGAAAGGAATTGTTGTTAAAAGATAACATTGATAAAATAATTTGTTTTTGCACTTTTATTGCCGTCACACTTAATTAATAATTCACATATTTAATCTTTATACTCGCCTGACTGAAACTGTTATATTTCCGAATGTAATTACTGTCGTATTAGTTGCCGCGTACTTCACATTTGGAACTAACACTGCGGCGAGAGATTCTTCCAAATTGTATGACGTGCACCTCACGAGAGATTCCTTAGAACTGCGTGAAACATGCTTATGACTCGAGAATATATACTCCTTCACCTCGAAATGCCTAAAAATTATAATAGAGCTGCTATTGGTTACCAAATCGTGCCAACATTAGTGTCTCTTTTGTCAGCCAATCACTACTACTAACATATATGTTCTAGGGAAGATATTCCCTCCATTTCTAAAGAAAGGCACGCTACCTGACGTCATTTGTTTGTCTCTTCTTAGTGATAAACAACTCACCCCCTCTGTTTATTGTTATCCACTTCTATTGTCAGTTTCAGTGAGGCCGTGTAAACTTATTTCCTAACAATGTTTATGGCTAACAAACATCTAAAATCCTGTACATCAATAATATTAATTTACATTACAATCACTCCGGCATTCACAGCATGTTGTGATATAAAATATGCCTCAACCTCCACACTTGTATTTCTTTGTAATCTCCATAACATATTTTGGGTACAATGCAATACTTCTACTTGCTAAAGGTGAGTACTAGCAACAATAAGAAGTCTGATGTGTTGCATTCACATGACTGTTTCTGTACATTATAATTGAATTTTTAAATCTGTTCTACAAACTATACATTCAAAAGCTGTTTTCTATTTCAGGGGAGGTCTGAAGCTACAGATTAACTCTACGAGCTCTGTTTGAGTCAACAGAAAACACACAAAGTACGTTATGTAATAGTTGTCCTAGAGTTTAGCTAGATGGAGGACTCATTCTACAGAAAAAGTGCGTTATCTTAATGTTGAACTTAAATCTGATGTGTTACATTCATATGACTTTATCTATCCAACGTCATTTATTTTTTCTATAGCTTCTACAAACGTTTCTTATAACAAATTGGTTTTATTTGTATTTCACGATAATCCAGATAAATGGTAGCAGAAATAGTTTCATTAAACATTTTGTTATAGCACAGGAGACGGAAGTGATAGCCAAATGTTTAAAAAGCTGGTCTTGAAGTTCCATAGTATGTGTGACATAACGAGAAACACCTTATTGGTGACTGTATTTCAAAACATGAAAAATTATTGAAAACTTCAAATAAAAAACAATGGATATCTCAGAAGTAGCCAATATCACAAAAAAACTTATTTAAAATAAATTGCAATACACAGTTACACTACATGGCAAATCTCCCAAATGTCCTTGATCAGCTCATATAATGCATTGGCTCATCTGTATTTGCAGTCATGCCACCCCAAGTGTTTTGCCAAATGCACATTCATTTGGTCATGTTTGACGACTATCCCTTGATAGGCGATACTAGAGATATTGCCAACACAACTTCATATAGTTTGTATGGGCAATTGTCACTGGCTGTGGTTTACTGTATGGTGAGCAGCAAAACCCCCATCTATTAATCCATTACATCCACCACAGTAGTCAGTGTGGATTGTACTGGCGAACTCCACATGCTCCTCTATTAAAGCATAAAGCTGGCACCACATTTGTTATAATCTGGGCATACTGTCATACTCACCTCACTGGTGACATCAGTCATCCCCAGGATCAAACACACTACCTTGACAGTAACAGGTGGCGGGAGTAATCCCAACCTGCCAGTTAAAAATTCTTTTGCAAAAGGCAACACGACCAACAATTGTGGGCATGTAGCTGGATGGAAACCTGGGCAAACAAAAATGTTTGCAGTGCACTTGCTGACAGAAACCTTGCACTTTAATCATTAAATCATTTTAATGATTAAAGTTTAAAATAAATAGTCAAGCATGTATTTAGAGAACTTTAGAATAACATAATTGGTTACTGCATGAACTGCAATGTCAAAGTTTTCAATTCCTTTAGTGCGTGAGCATGCGTGCAGTAGTTTTTTAAATTTGAATCTCGAATTCATTAATTTCAACTACCTCCCCTGATTACTATACAAATATTTAGAGAATTTTTATGGTTAGTTCTGCTCTTTACCCTTTATAAATGTATTTTTGTACAGCTCTGCCTATTGATAATAATGGTTGAAAAATTCTGTGACATGCAAGCAAACAGGCATAAAATTGGCAGAACGACTAACTTCCTTAACTTTCCCCAAAATGTTACAAGTTCTCGAAATGCCGTATATCTTATAAGTACCTTTTGGTTTTTGTACCATCACTGATTGGAATGGACAGGTAATTCTTTAGACAATTACACTAGGTGAAATGTTAAACCTTCATATTGCTTCTTTGTATTAATTCAGTAACAATAAAGGTACATAGTTTTCACATAATGCAGAACATATACAATGGAATAGAGGTGAAGCTGCCAGGTCACCAAGATGACCTCTTTGGAAGAGATATATAATCTGAAACCATTGAGACAAATAATCATCTCATGTGTTTATATTAAAACAATTATTTCTCTGGTTTCTAATGTTGCCATTTTTTCTCTTTATACAATTATTTAGCACACCCTGTTAATGATCTTGATAACAACACAGCTACAAAGGAAATAAGGCAAAATATTTTATATGAGATTTTTTAAAATGTTTTGACATTAGTATCACTTGGTTATAAGTGGATACGATTCTCTTTTGTTTTGCTTAATTTAGGAATTCAAATAAAGTGTTGTATAGCCCATGTCTATCAGAAAAAATAGGGCTTTGCTAAAGGTGACAAAATTGCCAAAATTAATGAGTGGTTTTTGAGATTAAGAGAAATTAGTGATGGGACGATATCACTATATCTCGATATTGATAGTGATTTCTGAGTCCCAATACTTGTTACTCACTTTATAAAAAACTATAAAGGGAAACTTGTACTTATTAGTAGTTTTCTGTATATAAATACTTGTAACTAATCTTGTATTTGTTCCTGTTTGACATTCTCCAATTGACAGCATTTTTTTTTTGCTTTTATGATGCCAGAGATGTTGTTCCGCTATTGTTAGTCAAGGCTAATAATAATAATAATAATAATAATAATAATAACAACAACAATTTCTTTGCTCCCCTTTTTATGTAACTATATTTTGTGCTGAAAACTTTCTTTTAAGGAATTTTCTATCCACATTATGGAAATTAGTCATACAGTACACCTGTAAGCTAGCTCATGACCTGAGTTTGACTTGTGTAAACACTTGCATTCCCCTTGGTTTTGTAATAGCCTTAATGCAGGAGAATTAGTTTTTCCAGCCATTTAGTAGGGATTCCTTTTTCATAGAGCATAGTGCTGACAAGCTATAATTGCCTAAACTAGCATACAGGTTTACAAGTCAATCCGTACCATCCGTACGCTAAGATGTGCCAGCGTTTCACTGCCTGCATGTGATATGCCTAAGATGATCTCCCCACAAACCCCTCACCTAACTCCTCACTGCCCCCCTCGCTTCCACAGACCCCTCACATACCTACGGTTATACGCTAGGGTAAGCCGTAGACTGGCGTGGTTCTCACTCCGGAGTGCTGTTGAGGTCCTGTCAATTGTGTTTCTTTGTGAATAAAATTATTATAGTACATATACTCAAAATGTTTGTTATGACCGTTATTTATTTCGTAAATGATTAGCATACCACATCAGCTATAGTGTTAGTGTTTCGCCGCAGTTTCAATTTTCTTTGTGAACTGTAGTAAATGTGTGTGATATAATAACAATGAGTGAGACACCTGAAGCAATGGATTTGTTAAGCATCTTATGGTCAAAGTGTACTTCAGATTTTACTTATGAAGAGCGATATCAGTTGAAAGCGGAGCGCGTTACTCCAAAATTAAATCTTGCAAATTTCAATCTTAATGGTATGAGAGGGTCTCCTGGCTAACGGGTACTGTAAAACAACCAAAATGTATTGCTATGTTTGCATCATGTTTGATGAAAAAGACTTACAGTGGTTTAAAAAAGCCTTATCTTATTTAAGTAACTTTATTTATTACAAAAGTAATCAAACATCAAGAATCAAAGGTGAATTTGTTAAATAAAGAGACATTTCAGCTCCTAAGAAAACATCGGTTTGAACATGCTTTTACAGAAGCTGCACGTCTTCGGGCAATAAATCATAATGAACAGCTAGCATTAAATACACAGGTTCTTGGACGTATAATTCAAACTATCGTTTCTGCAAACAAGAAATGTCTTTACGTGGCATTCGAGAAGATGACGAATCCAATAACATGGGGCAATTATTTAGAATTTTTAAATTTACCTGCTCAAAATGAATCGGCTATACGAGGCCATTTACAGTCTGCATCAACACTAAAAGCGACTTCACCAACGATTCAAAATGAACTTTTAAGATCATATTTCTATTGTTAAGGACAAAATTAAATCATAAGTTTAAGAGACTTCTTTTATTTCAATTAAGCTGACGAGACCTTTGACGTGTCTTGCAACAGCCAACCAAGTATCGTTTTCCGGTACTGTGTTCAAGACAAAACTGAGGAAAGGTTCATAGGTTTCTACGATGTCTCAAGTGATAAAAAGCAGGCATTGGCAGGCATTATGCGTAAGGTTTTGGAAGAGCGGAACATAAATAAAAACACAGTAATACGCCAAATCTACGATGGTTGCTCGGTGATGCCAGCCAACAAAGGGGTGTACAACATATTGTAAAGGAGTTCTACTCTCACGCAATCTTTATGCACTGATATGCACACCAGTTGAATTTAGTGCTTTTATATGGTTTTCAAAAACAATAAAAACAAGTACGTTTGTTTAACTCTGACTTGATAACATTTCATAGTTTTTTTTTCAAAAAGTCGTCCAAGCGCACTGCATTGCTTACTGAAAGGGACATTAGGTTGTGGCAGACCTGTGTACTACAAGATGGAACTTTCAATACAGGGCTGTCACAACTGTAATTAAATATTTCAATGACTTTACTAAGCTTTTTATGCAATAATCAACGATGAACATAAATCGTGCAAGCTAACCGATTAAGCACGTGGATGACGTAAGTTTCGTGTACCTGTTGAGGGTTTACGAGATATACTTTGTATACATTGACCCTTTGTTTAAAGTTCTGCGATCACTGATTAATATAAATGCTTGCCATAATGAAATCCAACTCGCCACTGCAAATGTGCAGAATCTAAGATTCGAGGCTTTCATTGAGTGTGTGCAAGAAAGTATAGCCTTTGAATCAAAATTTAAGTTTAAGCGACTCTCAAAAGGCTAGGTTGAAAGAGCTGACGTAAGAAATCATCGACTCCCAAGTTGTTCAAATGAAATCCAGGTTTGAAGTTTCTTCACAGCTCGAGTTTGTAGAATTAGTGAAAAAAAAAACAATAAAATAAAAGATCGTGTAACACAAGAAAGAATTTGCTCATACCAAAATTTCCAAACTAATAACCTGATTATTTTAATTCAGACCAGATTGAAAATAAGCTCTTCAATATTTACGCTGATGAACAAAGGTATTTGGTTGCATATAATTTAGACTCGTTGTAAGAGGAGGTGACCAAGCTGTTGCGTTTGGTAATAACATATCCTGCAACAACAGCAAGTAGTGAGAGGCCCATGAATACACTCAAGAGAATTAAAACCCAGTTAAGAAATTAAATGACGAATTACCTTTTGTGAAAAGTAAGCATTTTAGCTGTGGAAAAAAAGCTAGGAGAACTGTCCTTTGATGCCACCTTTATTGAGAAGGTCATTGACACGTTCGTAACAGAGAAAAATAAATGGATGTATTTTGTATATAAGGCAGTTTAGGTGAATTTTATTGTATTCAATATAATAATTATATTAACATTGTTTTTTTGTTATTTATTCTTTTCGTTGTCACATTGAAACGAAATTTATAGGGGCACTATTCGAAAAAATGCGCAAGTGCTCACCTCCACGTTTTATTTCTAGCAGTGGAGCGTTTAAACTATAGCGTTCTAATCTTTTTATTTCACGCTACGCCACTGGTATGTATAAAAACCGATTCTGAATAATAAAAGTAAATGATTACTATCCAAAGTAGTTCCAACCGTCATACATAAAAAGAAACGTGTGGCGCACCAAAACTCAATTGCATCTCTAAGGTAATTTACAAAGCACTTTCCAATTAAAACCAATGAAGCAGAATATAGAAAATTGCAGTTGTTTTTTCAAATACATATTTGTTTATGATCTATTGTCAGATTATGCCTATACTTGCAATGTTGCTCTTAGCTTAGATGGAATTGCTAAGTTCAAGTTACAAAAACAATATAAATTGAAGATCTAACAGCATTTCATTCAGAAACTTTAGCAGACTGCTGATGGGCGGAGTAAGCTCAAAGTCTCGTGTTTTAAGCATGATTTGAACTTTAAACACCTCGATTTTAGTATTTCTAACTTTCATAGATTTCGTGGGTCAAAATCGGCTTCTCTTCGAAATACACCTTAGAATCTCCTAATATTCCCATTTTCTGCACAAAGCAATTGTGTTAGTTATATTTTATTCACAGCAGCGCAAAGGCATATGAATGATCACACACTGACCTTCAAAACATATCTTAATTATTATATTTGTAATCTTTCCACTAATGTAGGCCTAAATCAAAGGCTAATATCAAACAATTATATTGTGCGACGGTTAACTCAATCCACACTTGAAATATGAAGGCTTGCATCCTTGCATTGAAAAGAGAATGAAAGATTAGCGTATTTATTACGGTTTTAATAAAAAGCTGACATGTGTCACAGCATCATTTCCATTGAGTTAAATCAGCTGATGTAGTAGTCCAGACAGCTAATATAAACAATTATATTGTGCAACCTGGATAGGTTAACTCAATCCACGCTTGGAATATGAAGGTTTGCATCCGTGATTGTGACCTGCAATGAAAATATCATGAATAAATTTGCGTGTTTATTCCGCTTTTAATAGAAACCAGGACGTGAATCACAGCATCATTTCCATTGAACGAATCAGCGGATGTATTTAGTCCAGATCACTACTCTAGATGGAGGAACCGTCGCGTATCGCCAGACATTCCCATGTTAAATCGTCCGAGTTTCCCGTATTCTACTGGATGGCATATTTTGCTGTAAGCAGGTCGGTACCAATGTTATAACAAGGTAAAACCTTTTTAATATATTTTTTAAACCCTACCAGGAATTACTTTTTAAACTATAAAGAAATATAGTAGTCGGTTTTACCTATTATTATTATTATTATTATTATTATTATTATTATTATTATTATTATTATTATTATTATTATTATTATTATTATTGTTGTTGTTGTTGTTGTTGTTGTTGGGATTTTTTAATTTGTTTTTATTTTTTAAGGTTTCAAAATGCTAAAAAATATGGACAATTATCGTCTCCCATAGGAACCCTTGCAGGATGCGGGACATTTAACAAATCTGTGACGTCTGGCAATCCCCACTCAGAAAGGTGCAAAGAAGAGGGACAGTAAGTGATGCCAATACCTTACAGAGGTTTAGAAGAAGATGTGAAGACTTGGATAGACAACAACTTACCCGTCCATGCTTTTTAAGCCAGTTTCTTTTATAACAAAAGCATTACAGAATGTCAACAAAAGTAATCCCAGGCACACCTTCTTATTAAACTTTTTGCTTGCATAGAGGAACAATTCTGCATTTCTTTCTCTATGCATTGTCTGCTAAATAGAATGAACGCAATCGCAAGGTAGGTGAATTACTGGTAATTACGTCTGCTAGTTAATTTTTATTAATCGAAATCTGGAAATGGAGTGAAGTTTGAAATTATTGAAATATAGTGCTTCGTGAAGAAAACATCGTGCATGTACTGCGTCATAAGTGTAAGCAGATTCATTTATGTCTTTTATAATGAATGGTAAGATTTGAATTTGAAATAAGAGTAAACTGGCCCAGCATATTTTTCGATTTTGGGCTTCCTTTTTGGAGTCACGTGATTAACTTCTGGGGTGGTATAAAGGACGTTTTACACATACCTTAACCTCTTCACTACCTACAAATTCTGCTCTCGTAGTGTTGCCATTATAAGGATGACAACTGTAAACCTTGCTGCAGTATCAGTAGCATTAACATTTTTGTGTGCTGTAAACAACTACCAAGATTGGAAGTAGTGGCGTAAAAGTAATGGAATTTCTTTATTATTATAGTTTTTATCTTTATTGAGCGCTGAGCTATTACAATTCATTTGGGCATGATCAGCATCGAGCCCTGGCTCCCAATTGCCGATCATACCCAAGCTTACAGCATTTACAATCAGGTGTGTTGAGTTTGCTTTATTATGCTAACAGTTCATCATTCAAATTCAATACACTGCTTAGTATTCTATTCCCATTCCCATCTCACTTCCCTTACTTCCTCGATCATCTTTGAATATCCTCTACTAGTGGGAAGTGGCAACTATTAGATAGAAGTTTATTACCTTAAAGTTACTTATTGTGTACCCCGTGCTGATCAGCCATAATAACACTTGCCCGTTCATATTAACAAAGGTAAACTCTCCCTTCAAGTCATCTCCGTATTTACCGTTCAGTATATCTAGAACATTCAGTTCACAAAATTCAATAAATCTATCACTTGAATTATCAATACACTTGTCTTTACTTCGTCTGAGTTGATCCTTTCTAGAACATATTATTTTAGTCAGTTTTACTTGAAATGTTGCTTTTTACAGAATAAGAATTCACTTTATGAAATAAAATTGTGCCATTATTCAGTATGTGGAAACGAGCCGCATGATACATACACATCTAAATGCTGATCTTTATTACTATTATAAAATTATGGCACATTATGAACACTAATGGACTTTGTGATTTACATATTTCTTTACAATTTTGCAAAGTATTGCCTGTTTTGTTTCAAATTAACCATGCACACATTCCGTAAATATTTACCTAGTATTTTACACATTTCCTCATACTAAATAATACCCTAAAACTGCAATAATTACATTCCTGTAGTTGAAATACATGTGATTGGCAAAGCCTAAGGTGCATGCAAAATCCTTTGAATTTTGCCTTTTAGCCACAATTTGCTTATAGTGGAATTGTAATCATATTCACTTGAAATTCAGCATGTTAATCAAGTTTGCAAAAATGGTTTTGTTACATGTTTCATTGCACATACAAGAGAATATGGCACGCTGAAGCATTGTCAAATGTTTAAAAAGTGGGTCCATATATGCCTGCTCTGGAGTAAAATGGTTTTATTACATGTTTCATTGCACATACAAGAGAATATGGCAGGCTGAAGCATTGTCAAATGTTTAAAAAGTGGGTCCATATATGTCTGCTCTGGAATTCCAGTCTTTGAATAATGCCGCAAATAGCGGTGGAAATTTAGCTGTTCAGAAAAGTATGGTAAAGCCAATTGGAAAAATTGAAACCAATAGTGAAGAACGTCTCGGAAATGATTATTGTCACTGCAAATTTTTATATGAACTGCGAGTTTTAAAGATATCTTTTTTTGTGTAGTAAGATTTTAAAAGTAAACAGCAGGGGCAGCTGGTGACTCTGAACTTTGGTGGTTCACAAAATTATCCTTGCAACTTAAAATGTTTTAAGTAGTAGATACGGAATAAGTTTCTCACTATAGGGTGATTAATTTACGTAAATAAACAAGAAATGGGAATTCACAATGTATAACACATACACATTTCATAATCAGTGTAGCATATAGCACTCACTTATTTATAGAGAAAATCAGCCCTTCTCTCCTTCCTGCCAACAAACCTATTGATGACCAGCTCATTGAAGTTCTTGATCTGCATGATGAAATCCCTTTCAATGGAAAGCAGGTTAACGCAGATAACCTCTCCTCAGACATTGTGTTACGCAGAAATGTTTTAATCCTTTTCAGAGTAGAGAAGCATCTTTCTGCCTCACATGTTGTCATGGGGATTGTTAGAATGACAGTAGTTTAACAGATTCACTAAAACTGGAACATAAATTATTGTCCCTGAAAAAATCCATTAGTGGAACAATCCCAGTTATTTTTAAATTCTTCAGTACTATACATTATGGAAAGTTCTGTAATCAGTTTCTTTTCTTCAATAAAAGAATATGTCTGAAGGGCAACTTTAATATGTTGTTCCGGGAACGAAATGTTATATTCTGAAAATCTGTCAGGCTGAAAGAGAACTGCTGCTACCATATGAGCAACAAATCAGAACCTGTCTTTTATTTCAGTAATGATTACATCACACACTTCAATGGCCTCTCGTTTTCTTTCAGTGTGTTCAACAATTTTTCTTTTCCTCGTCACATTCCTATCAACTGCAGTGGAACTTATGGTGCTTCTAATTTTGAGAATTTCCACCTCAAAATAATTAAGTCTATCCTGGACCATTACAGGAGTACAGTCGCTCCTCTGAAGTTGGTTGTAGAAAATATCGACATGGGGCATAATTTTATGGAAGATGGACAACCAAAATATGAGATCTGCATCACTCAAAATTCCAATAAAACCAGATGCTTGAAAAACAGAACTTGAATTGGTGATTCTTTCGCCTCTTCTTATGATTTTCATACATTCTGTTAACTCCTCCCTGTATTCAAAAACTGTGTTGACATATCGAGATTGAAGGTTCCATCTCGTTTGTGCCAATCTTGGCAGCTGCTGCTGCACTATTTCTAAAACTGATGTTGTCTGAGGAGAGTTATAGAAAAAAGCACAAATTCCTTGAAGATTTATGAAGAAAATTCATACACTACTATTCGCTGATGCTGAATTTAACACAAAGTTTATCTGATGCGCATGGCAATGAATGTATTCTGCAGACCTGTACTTCTGTTTTATGATGGTATGAATGCCATTTTTCGACCCAGACATAACATTAGGCCCATCGTATATTTGATCAATCAATTTATGTTCACAGCCTAGCAGATGTCGATCAAGTTCTGGCAATATGCATGCAGCTAAGTTATTTATCTATAGAAAAGTACCATTTGATACTTGGATGCTACATCGAATGACAGACGAAAATGGTGAGTCTTTTATTTCTTTCGATAACTCCTCATGGCAGACTTCAAGCATGCATTGCAAAATCTCATTTTGAATCTTTTTGACGTTCCCTTAAACTTTGTTGCATTTTCCAAATGGTTTTTCAGAACACAGTCTAGCTCTGCACTGAAATGTATCAGTCCACAAAAAATACCAGGGTTACTTAAAGTCGCTGACTCATCATGTCCTTGAAGAGCCCACTCAAAGGCCCCACAAAACCTAATGCAGTTAATAATAATGTTTAAAACATATCTATTTTGAGCCACTTTCTGGTTGTGTTCTTCAATTGCTCTCCGATATGCACTGTCCATCTGTTTTGCTATATTTACATTGCCAAACATAACAAGACTGATAGTATTTTTCATGTGCAACTTTGATGCTACATGTTTTTTTAGCACGGTCATGAAGATGCTGCAAATCAGTCACGTCATGCTTTGTCCATGTATCTTCACCACCCAACAAAACGCAAGGAAAGCAAAACAGTGCATTTTTAATATCACAACCACACATCCAATCATATTTTTCATATACATCGCTGTTAAAATTCCTGTTAAAACTTCTTGTTTTTGTTTGAACTGCCTGAGTGATTTTTAGGTATGGTGTGCGCCTGCCAATGCGTTTAATTTCATTCTTTTCCTCCAAGTTTAGCGTTGAAAATGGTTGCGTTAAAAGAGACTGAACGGAATTCATTGTTTCTCCTTATAGCAGCGTTTACCTGTATTTAGTTAAATAAACCACTTTGATTCATAAATTAAAATCCGATACACACAACATGGCACAAACCACGTGGCATACAGGCAACGTAATGATCAGAGATGCAATTCAGTAGATAGAAGGCCAGAAGTGAGGTAAATATTTACTGTGAATTCAATAGATGGTTCTGTGTATGGGACGAAACGAAAAGTATTGTTCCTGTTGATCATCCTATTCTATGCTCTCTGACTACTAGGTTAACCAACAACATGCAGCTTATGCCCCGCACTTCCCCCCCATACACCTCTGCGCTCCCTTGGTTCGTCATTCCCTATACTTCACCATTATACCAATGTGGGTTGCAGCCGGGAGTGCACTACTTGGCACCTGCAAACAATACAATGCTTGCCGAAGTCCACTCCACAAGATCATGTCAGAATGATAACTGAAATGTATGAATCGTATACGTTATTTACATTAAAGGGAGAGCCAGGATTTTGGTTGTAGCGCAAACATGCTACCATATTAAGAAGCCGCCCCTGGTAAACAGTGTTGGTTAGAGAAAGTCATGTGAATGTAAGCCATCAGACTTTTAATTGTTTATCACAACTTTAATGTTGAAATGCTCCAAATCTTATCTTATTCACACCTATTTTATAGTTTGAGCTTTGTTCCTCATCTAATTGGCAAGATTTACTTTGCATGGATATGACTCCAGGTAGAGATGCTAATGAGCCACAAGTCGTAGTCCAATGTAGAGGCTCCTAAGCCACAAAGCATAGCTGAGGAATGCTTTTAGAAGTAGAGGAGTGGAGCAAGGAATGACAGGGCATAACCGTAGGATCTGCCTGTCTGAAACTCAAATAATTTGCTGATTATTTATGGAACCGTTATCCATTATTTTTGTTATTGAAACTGCCATTGCTGAAAATGTAATTTATGCAGAACTTATTGATAAATTAACTGCAGCATATTTGTTTTGTTTACACCCATTATGTTGGTAATGCTTTTTTGTTTGCTGCCATAATGGTTAGAGTCACTATACAAATCTCAAGATTGTATGTTCCTTAAATATTCACATTTCTTCTTAAAGCCACTATAATCCTTCTGACTCAAGAATGGGTACTAACATAAACAATGCACATAGTATCACTCTGCGTTTGACACATTTCCTGAATGCAAAGTGGAGCCTCTCTGTTACCCCTCAAAAGCTCCTCAGCTGTTTACTAAGACTGGAATTTCAAGAAACTGCCATTGTTATATCCCATTGTTATTTTAAGCATGTGCTATCTTCCATGGTACCATCTCTGAGTATTATACATACCTCTATACTTGTTAAACTGAATATACTAATAGTAGAATGGGTGAAAAAAAGTTATGAAATATGCTTTATTAGTAAATACCTATGTTTTAATTGCAATCCTCAAGTAATAGTGTGAAACTTGGCTTGGAATCAGGAATGGTGATGTCTCTTGACTCATCTTAAAGGTTTACAATCAGGCTGTTTACAACTTGGTAGCAAAGCATTCGCAGAAATGCAGATTACATCCAATGTTAATTTAATGATCTCCTTAACAGTAATGATAACATAGTGCTCAAGTAAAAGTTTAATACATTCAGAACTATAGTTAATGCTCCACTTAAGGGTTTTGTCATTTCTTTGTTTAATTACATTGTTCTGACCTGCTACAGACTCAGCCATGATTACAACATAAGTAATAGTACATTAACATAACCTTTGCTTTGCTCCAGTAAGCAATGCCAGAATACTCATGACTGCAAGGCCATGATAATAAATAGAAGCTAATTACACTAGCTTACAAATGGAAACCCTTTTTCTGTGGTATGATTAAAAATAGGTGACTTTTACTCATTTCGGTGCGCAGAATTCAAAAATGCATTCCGTTTGTCCATAGCACATCTCATTTTGGCAATATGACAATATTCAATAAAAAGATAATTGTAAAATTTGCAAAAATATTATACACTCATATACAACTTTTAAAGAACATAAATAAGAATAATAACATGAAATCATACCTGAATTTGAGAATGTATGTTACCTTGTGTACCCCTTTTTCTTTTCCCATGGAACTTAAGTGCATGTGATTTTCTCGAGTGTTCTCTGGTAGGTTTGTCGCGTACAAGACATCAGCAGTAATCGGGCATCATATGTGCATTCCAACATCTCTGATAACATCGTTCAACATCTTTCAAGTCCTGGTGAAACCTTTCACC